>JAQPPZ010000754.1:7325833-8722500 GCA_028583015.1 Wollemia nobilis
CGCCCTTGTATACGACCCCATGCAGGATCCTATACAATCGGCATAGTACAAAGCTCCCCCAAGCAAACCTGTATCCATGGTCTCTCATGTCGTAGACCACATCTATCAGTAGCCATGGTAGCTTGCATCCACTATGATGGCATAGTAGCAGACCACCTACCACCCCAACCAAAACCTATGTTAGCCTAGATGCCCCAGGCATCTGGCATAGAGACTCGATGTTCACTCTGCCCTTCTCCAGGGTGAAGCTCGGATCTCCGCATAGTCGCATCATCACGTGGCCCTGATTGGCCATGGGAGTGATTAGCCATCCTTGTATGGGGATCCTCAAAATCCTCCATACATCCTCCAATGTGGGAGTCATCTCCCCTATCGATAACCAAAAACATGAAGAACCCGGATACCACCTCTCTGCTAGGGCTGTCAATAGCCCCATGTCTGTAGACACTTGTGGCATATCTGCCACGTGCTGCAAGCCGACCTATGCCAACTGATCTCGCTCTGCCTGAGATAGAGTGGCCAAGTCATCCCTTAGTCCATCGTATTTCCATTCTCGGCTCTTTAGTAATCCTCTCTGCAACATAAACAACAAAACAATAAAAATCATTAATCAAAATGCAAGTAAAATAAGTTCACTTTCATACAAATGATGATATCGTCCCAAATTTGAGCAATTTCATCTTCGATTTTGCATGAGGGAATCGTCCCTTATTGGACGAAATCGGCGATATCGAGACGATTTTGACGAAATCGAGACGATTTCATCCCGATGACGTCGACGGCCCAAAAATGGCCGCGATGCTCAACAATCATTCAAAATTAATCTAAAAAGCATGAAATTCTAAATTAAAACATTCTAAACTAAGTTTAGACCCTTACCCGTAGCCCGCGTCGGACCTCTGTCGATCTGTGCACTGTTTCGACCATCTTGTCTGCAGAGCTCTAAAAATCAAAAAAAATGAACAGTATAAATGAATTAGGGTTTTACCCTATTTTTCTTAATTTTATTCAAAAATGAATTAATAACATTTTTAAAATTTTGCTTTTCCGCATTTTTACCTCAAACATTCGATTTGGGTAAAAACACGGAGGGGGCACCATAGTAAGCTGTCGTACGATTCGACCTAGAATCGTCGCCTAAAAATGGGAATAATTTTTGCTTTCTCGTAGATCGAGAAGAACTCATCTTTAACGCATTTTCTTCGAAAAATTCGCTAAAGAGGGGGCAAAATGTAGCACCCTAAAATTGGCGCAATAAAACTTAGCAATAATTAAAATTACCTTAGTAATAATTCAAATTCAATTTCAACCCCAAAACCGCTCCAAAACCGCCTTTTAACCCGTTTCCTCGTTTCCCATGCCATTTTTAGAGTTTGTTTTGTCCGTTTGACGATATCGTCGCCGATCAGACGATATCGCCTCAGATCGGACGATTTCGTCTGGACTAGGACGTCCAGACGATCTTGTCCCAAAACTGATTTTTCATAGTTAGCTTCTGTTTCAACGGCGTCTCTAAGTTGGGCAGAAGCGTGTCTGCACGGTTAGAGACCTCCCCCATTGGAGATCTTCCAAATTAGGATGATCTCCAACCTCCCAACTTCCCTCCTAAGCCTATTTAAACCTTAGGACCCCCCTTGACTTTCCCCTGGCTGAATTTTCCTGTAACTTGACCTTTACACGCATTAGAATACCCTGGATTACCATCTGCATTTGTGCTTTCCAAGTTTTGTTGCAGGAACCTTATCATTCTTCAGTCGGAGCAAGCTCAGATCGTCGCAGACGATCCTGTCCAATTCGAGACGATTTCGTACCAAGCCGAGACGATTTCGACTGCAGTCAACATTGGGGGCAATCAGTGCCCAGAGTTTGCACTTTTCCTATACTTTGCTGCTATTTTATTCTGCATTTAGTCAGTTTTATTCTTATTTCCTGTTATCCTGCATCTTGGAGTTCACCCATGTAATTTAATTGCATAATAAGATCATGATTAGCTATTAAAGAATCGTAATTTACTTGCATTTCCATTCGGGACTATCTTATTAACATCCTTATTATTATTTCATATCATTTTCCTTTATCAGAATAGTTGCAATTTTGGTATTTTGTATCTATTTCTCTGTTTGCAGGTCTCTGATGAATTCTTCTGACGAATTCGTCGGATCTCAGACGATCCTGTCAGATAGGAGACGATCCTGTAAAATTCCAGACGATCTTAACTGCTTCAAAAATCAGAACCCCCATCAGACATCCGAAACAGGTATGGATTTCTTCACTTAATTTATTCTCTGTGTTTTCTGTTAATTCTATTTTTTGTATTCATTTAAATCTGCATTCCATATAGAACAACTTAGATTCATTTGGCCAAACCTAGGATTTGAATGTTTAAAGATAAAATTGAACACATAAAACACATTCCCAACCTAGGCGTGGAAACTGCCACTAAACGTTTCCTGGTGAACCCCACCATCCATCAAAAAATCACCTTAATACACCTCCCCCGAGAGGCGGGACCTTCCAAAGGCCTCTCAGTCCGAGGTATTGTCCCATCCTTTTCACATCCCCCTTTCGGGCACGGATCCTATAGCCTGAAGGTAAGGGTGCGAAAAATTTGGAGCGATACACCATCCATTTTTATAGTCATGGCATAATTCTCTTGGAGTTCTAATTAATGGAGCAATTGTAGTATTAAAAACTCTACAAAGATGGGAAAACTTGTTTTTTTTATTATAAACTAAGATGTATGGCGAGCAACCTATAGCCTTATTTAGGGTTATTTTATCTTACCATAAGGCTCTTCTATAATGAAGGTGTCATTACCTCTAGTTTTTTGAACCTATCCTCTTTAAAATATTGATTAGGTTCTTGTTGGTTTATTATGCTAAACCATTCCCATAAGGATAGTATTTTGAGGAATCCTCTAAATATATTCCATATTAGAGGGTGAGCTAAGTTATCTTAGCCATGTTAAATGTATTAGCATTATCTGTAATAACTATATATGGAATACCAAGTCTAGTTATGATTTCCTCTAGGAAATTGATGATCACTTTCTTAGTGGCTTCCTTCAATGGGGCAACTTTAGTCCACTTTGTGAAATAGTTAGTTGCAATGATAATACATTTGTGACCCTTACTTGATGATGGATTGATCATGTTAATGAAATCCAATATCCATTTAGAGAATGGCCCACCTACTATTATGGGTTTCAAAGGCATGGGTTCATTTTTCTTTCTTCCAATGAAGAATTTGCACCTATCACAATTTCTCACCCATCGATGAGAATATAAAAATATGATGGGCCAATAATATCCAACTCTCATAATCTTGGTCATAATAGTTTGAGTAGAAAAGTGTCCCCCTAATAATGCTTGATGGAACTCTTGAAGCAAATATTGAGTCAAATCCATCCTAACACACCTTAATAGGATGCCATCAAATTTCCTCCTAAATAGAACATCTTTGACTAAAACATAATGGGTATTCTACAATCTAAATTCCCTCCTCTAAGCCCTATCTAGGTTATATGGGTATTGACTAGTCTACATATACTTTATCCTCTCATCTACCTAGTCTAACACTTCATCCAAATTGATCAATCACAATTCCTTATCATTTTGCTCCTCAACAATATCTTCAACTAATATTTCGCACAAGGATATTCCCCTTATCAACTTTGTAGGTTTGATATCTATGTCGTACTCAAGGTTCTTAATGACCCATCCTAATCTCTTCTCACTAATTTCTCAACCCATTATATACTCCTTTATGTTGGAGTGGATAACATAAGCAATGATTTTATTGTTAAATACCAAGTGTTTAAACTTATTCAAGCCTCTGATTAGGGCATACACCTACTTTTCAACAAAATTGTACCCCTCCTCATAGCCCTTCAAGATTTGACTAAAGAAGGTAATCAGGTGCTCTTTATGATTGTCATCCTTTTGATTAAGTAGGGTTGTGATGCTAAACTTGTCAGTATATGCATAAAGGATGAAATATTTATCAAAATCCAGGTTTGCCAATAATAGAGCCTTTGTTATAGCCCTTTTTATTTCTTCAAAATAATTCTTTCCTTCTTCAATCTACTTGAATGGCTATTATTTCTTTAGAATGAGGGTCATGGGCTTGGAAATACTTGTAAAGTCTGGTATAAACCTCCCAATGAAGTATATTTTCCCAAAGAAATATTGAAGATCCTTCTTATGTTAGGGAAACAAGACGTTGGTAATGGCCTCAACTCTATTAGGATTGATGGCAACACATTATTCTGATACAACATGACTAAATAGATTTTTCTAAGGCACATAGATGATGCACTTTTTGGGGTTTAGGCACACACTAAACTCCTAGCATCACCATAAAACCTTATCTAGGTATGCAAAAGTGATCCTTCTTCTACTTGGATAAGACATTCAATTCATCAATATGGACTAGGATGATTTCATTAATTAGGTCTTTGAAGCCAATATCCATGGCCCTTTAGAAATTTGCACCAGTTTTTGATAATCTGAAAGGCATAAACTGATATGAAAAGGTACCCCATTTGGTGGTAAAGGCTATCTTGTATTTTTTCTTGTCCTTTACTCATGCTTGATTAATACTAGAGAATCCATCGAGAAGAGAGAATCTCTTAGAACTAGCAATGGTCTAGAGTCTCTAGTCAATTGAAGGTAAAGGATAGGATATTTTAGTGAGGTCTTGTTCAGGTCTATGAAGTCAATGCATAATCTAATCTCACCATTCTGCTTTCTAATAGGCACCAAATTAGACACCCATGTTTTATGATTGAGATGATAAATGATACTTGAATCAATCAATTTTGGTAATCCTTCTTCATGAAAGGCTCAATATTTAGACTGATAGACCTCTACTTTTTTCTTACTAGCTTTGTTTAGGAGCTATATTTATCGTATGTTGAATTATGTCTTTATTTTATTGTTTTTGGTCTTTATAGTTCCAAGATATCATCCCATCATACTTTTGGTAGAGGCAAATAAAAATTTATTTTTCCTCTTGAGTAGATACTATGCCCATATTCAAGGTTCACCTTAGGACAACCTTGATTTCTTGGTAGTCCTCTTTGTTAGTAGCCATCCCTTTCCTTCATTTGAAATGATCATCAAGAACAAATAAGTAATCTAATATAACAATCCCCTTGGGAATATTATTGGATTTTAATTGTATGACCTTGTCTCCATACACTTCCTCAATATAAGGGTTCAATTCTTCTAAAATATTAGCTTCCTATAGAATAAAATGAATGACATATTTATCACTACCAAATACTTGCCTATGTATATCATTATTAGGAATGCTTGGCCTGACTACCAACTTCATGCATCACTAATTTTGTATTAGATCACTCACAATATTGAATTTTAATATGATAATTTCCATGTGGTCAGCATCCATGTTCTATGTCCTTGGGAAGACTTTGAATTTTATGGCATTAAAGGCTTCAATTAGTTCCAATAACCTATTCATGTAATACCTCATTAGCTTAATCTTGGCCTTTGTTCAAGTATTTGAACTACAACTGGAAGGAATACAGTATCATGATTTCCCTTGGTGAAATTAAACACTAGCACTAGCTTCCTTTTTGCTCTAGTGTCAACAAAGAACAACTTCCACATGACATTCAAGTCTTTAATATTCATGATTTTATATATGGAAGGATTATCCTCTTAGATAAAATAAATCCTTATGCATGTTTTTTTGAATACCTCATAGAGATCTGAATCCCACATTTTAACTGCCCATTGGTCCATTTGATCATCAAGAATAGAGAAAAAAACTTCATTGACAAATAGTTCTAATATAAACTATCCTATTTCTACAATGGAGGTCTATTTAGCATCTATCTTGATCAAATCAATATGTTCTACATGATGTATATAGAGGAATTCAAATGGTATATTTAGCTTGGTTCCATATCTAGTTTTGAGCAACATGTGCATCCAATTTAGAGACAAATAGCCTCATATTTTAGCAATAAAACTTCTTGACAAGAAGATACCAAAAGTGGCTAGGATTTTGATCAATGTCATATCCTGATGGACTATAATATTAGGGTAATCTTGTAGTGTGAGGGAAATATTCTAGACTAGTCCAAATATCTAAACAAGATTTACTATCTAGCTAGACTAACCCTTTGTTTATCAGCTCATATGCTATCCCTAATACATCTACTACCTTCCTAGGCATGATCAAAGTAATTGACCTAGAATCTACTATGCAATTATAAATTAACTTATCACCATAGATTAGGGTGGGGTAAAATGGCATCCATTTAGCTTAGCTTACCTCAAGGTCAATTATTTGTAGGACCACCAATGGTTTTTGTTTATCCAATTCTTTTTGCCTTTCCAAAATTTCCTCCAAGTATTTCATCTACTTAGGCATGTACAAAACATCCTAGAGAGGCATGGCTATAGTATATTTCTTTATATTGTCTATAATTTTAAATGATCGAATAGAATGGCTCCTTTTATGGACATTTTGTACCCATTGAGGTTTGGGTCTTTATATAGATTATTGGAGAGCTCTAGCTAGTTCTAGGATTAGTGTGCACTATATTGGAGAAATAGGAATGCTCTTCTTAGTGGCCATTAGAAGGTTTTATGCATTTTTATTGGGTGTAACTATAGGAAAAATCCCTTTTTTAGGATCTATTTGCTTTCTTTAGGTGTTGAGGCTCACTTGATTAGCCTTGTCACCTTCCTTTTGGCCCTTGTCATATATTCCAATTATACTTATGGCTTATCAAGTTTTGAATTATTTGCTCCATCATATACAACATATACCTCCTCCTCATACCAAGTTACAAAAAATTGTTTGTGATTTGTGAAACTTGTCCCAAGGAGAGAGTTTGGATTGGATAGGAGAGGGTTGACTCTACACTTTTGTATCCACCCTTGAGAAAGCAATAGAATTCTAGGCATGTACAACTTATTTGGTGTTGTTATGGTATGTTGAGGATATCCTCTTGAATAGGTATTAGGAGGATAGATGTTGGGGTAGGGGTAGTACCATGCATTATGATATTCAACATAGTCATTCTACGTGGTGACTACATCCCTAACATGGTTAGGAAGAATTTGTTTCAATAGGAGTTGTATAGAAACTATTTACTAGTTTGAGCTTTGGGGTTGACCTACATCCCTCTTGGTTTGGAATTGAGATATATGATATCCATTGGAAGGAGATCTATAACCCTGACTATTCTATTAGAAGGGAGGTCTAAGATTGTTTTGATATTGAAATATTTATGTTTTACTGTATTTTGAGGGCTATGAACTCATTATAAACTATCCTTAGTAGGTTTTTCATTTCATCTAGCTTAGTGGAGTAAGGACTTGTAGAGGGGTATTTTAAAGTAGGGAGAGATGTTTTAGCATTTACTTGGTTTACTACAAGAGTAGGCTAGAAAGTGCTAGGTTGAACCTTTAGAGGTGGTTGATATGGTGGTTTAATGTTGGAAAATAGAGGTATAGGAGGTCTAGGAGCTAATCTACCTATTTGGATTAGTTTATTTTAAAATTTAATATCTATCCCATATGCTATTGGAAGAGAATTTTCCCTTTAAACTTAATCATCATGGCAATTTTAGAATTAATAGCTTTCAAGTAATTAATAAAAGCCATACTTGGAAGAGGTTAAATTTCATCAGGGATCCTGTATCAAGTTGTGTGGAACAGAGTGTTAAAATCATCCATTATCTCCATGGGTACTCTTTTGATGGTTGTCAATTATTCTAGGAGAGACACACCATCCATATTTTATCTGAATTTATCAACTAGTAAATCAATTAATTAGTCCTAATTTCTAATTGAATGTCGGACAAGGCTTATATACCACTCTTAGGATTTACCTCTTAAGGATATTGCTAGTAGTTTGAGAGCCACATTTTGCTCTTTGATATTATGTACCACATATAGGATTACCATGTTATGTGAGTGTTTAATAGGCGTGGTGGCATATTCAATAGTAAACTAAGGCAATGAATTTCAATTTGAGGTTGGATTCATATCCCACGTTGCAAGAGGAACAGGTGGTTGTAGAGGGCCTCTATAATTCTAGGTTGGGTACCTTCTTGGAGGTTTGTTATGTTGCATTGCCATTTTTCAATAGCAGGCTCTCCTTTTATTGTTTCAGTTTATGGGTGGCACTAGTGCTTGCATCTTTGTTCTTGTAAAATACCTAGTAGCAAGCCTCATGCTCATAAATTTCTAGATCTTTCATTCTTAATGGATTTGTCAAGTGAATGCTTTTTATCCTTCAATAAACAGAGAGATCAATATTTTTACCAAAATATTAATTAAGTTGAGATAAATGTGAAATGCATCCCACCATGCATGCCAAACAAATTATTATATGCTTTGAATATCATAGGCATTCATGGAAGTAATCAAATGCACTTGACACTCACACTTTGTATAGAGCAACATAATTTGGAAGCGTTGTGATTGAGGGATGTACTCGTAGGTAAACATGTAGGATTTTGCTAAGGTCAGATCCTCATTTGATATAATATTTAGTGCACGTTGCTAAACTAATTTCTTTCTTTATCAAAGAAAAAGGGAGAGAAATTACCAAAAATATTAATCTAACAGAGGCCAAGATCAAAATATTTTTTATGTATAGCTAAAATTAAATGAACACATGCATCATCTATTAGCAACTAGATAAATGAATACACTTTCAAATTAATATAAGAACTCACACATAAGATGTATACAAAAAACAAGGTAGACCAAAATTAGCCACAACTTCACATATATATCATAATTCTTACCAAAAAGGGTGAAGTAATTTTTAATGTCTATGATACCATAGGTCACTTGAGGCAGGCATTTTTTACCCAATATATGGTTATCCCCACCCATACTCTAGTTGAAGCATAGTATACAACCTTACCTCCTACAAAATTTGAATCTTGGACATTGAAATAAGGTTATCCATAGAGGTGGATTAACCAATATCACTAAGGGTGACTATGGGAGGGGTTCCCTTAGTTTTATATGAACATGCCCATAGGCTTACATAAATGATGCTTGAGTGATTACATAAGTGATTCCTATAGGTTTACAAAAAGGATACTCATAGGTATATTGTACATTTGCCCATATGCTACATAAGTAGTATTGATAAACACTCTTTCACACTTTTGGCCTTGGAATAATATGATTAGATTACATATACTTCAACACCCCCCATAATTAAAGATAAAGGGTCAAGGAGAGGAGAAATTAGAAGTAAAATCCCCCCATAATGGATGATCTAGTGGCCTCTACTTTTACATGTTCATCCTTAGAAAGCTTTTGTTTAGATATCAGGAATTTTGTCTCAATGTTCTTCAATCTTGTTATGCAATTTCTAATGGAGTGCATTTCATTTTTATAATACTCACATGTGGTTAAAATATTTGAAATCCTAGAATTGAACTTAGGAGATTAAGCCTTAGATTCCATTGATTTTATGTCATTGGGATGTGCCTATAAATGATAAAGAGATCGACAATTCTTCATTCCAACCTCATAATTGATAATAAGCTTAAAAAATCTTCAAAGAGAAAAAGGTTGTGACTCCTTTATAGTCCTATTTATATAAAAAAACAAGCCAACTATATAAAAATATGTAAGATTTAAAGTAATATATTTGACATACTATTCATTACCCTTTACCTTTCCTCCTAATGTAGAAAAGTCATATTTTAGATTTTTGAAGTGAAGAATATAGTCATCAACATATGATAAATCCCTTTTCTATATTCCCTTAAAAACTCAATAACTACTGCAAATTTCACCAATCCAATTGTATATCCTACAAATATAAATCAAGGATTTTGATTGCATAAAACATTTTAAATTTACCTTTTCAAAACAGTGCAATGCTTTGAGTTCTAGCACACATAATTTGGTCCCAACATAATAAAGGACCCATGAACTAATATTGGCAATATAAAGAGTTAAAAAATTTCATGTAATCTAAAATAAAATAGACTAAAAATATTTTCATATGTACAAATTATGGCCTCCAAAATATTTACCCTAATAGCCTTCAAAAATTGAAAAATTAATACTCCAAAACATATAAATGAATTATCCAATCATAGGTTTCCACTTGGCATCCATTAATTTACTATTTTTTCCACTTAATCCATGCTATTTGGTCACCACTGGACTATTATTTTAGCATATGCTAAAAGTCTATTAGTTATATTGGGTATATATGGAGAAAGTGTTACTACATGGCATAATTTACAACTGTATTGACTACCAAGTTAAACATAGTTTGAACTATTTGTTTTGAAATGGCAAAATTATACTACATGAGGTTTGAACTTGAGTATCCAATGGCTTTAGTTCCTTTAGATATCCAAGGCAATAAAGTGCTTTTTGAAATGCTTTTTACATCCTTTCATAGATGTCATAACAATGTACCACAATAAAACTTAACACTTTGCAAAAGCTTTCAATGGAGAGACTCAAACTTGGGTTGAGTGTTTTTTCAATTGAATTTGTAATATTTGCATAGTCAACTAGATAGAAGTCCTCATGGTGATCCATCCATCAATTCCTCCATAGATTATATTCTCCAAACTAATCACTATGAGCATTGAAAAACTAAATCCATATATTTCAAACCTAGAACCTTCTTCCTTCTATGCCCAAGCATTGATATAGTTTATCAACATGCCATATGTCCATGTAGACACCAAATTTTGAGCATACTGATGGATTTTTAAGCCTTAATACTAACATAAAATTCATAGGATAAATTCCACAAGATCAAATATAATATAGCCACAATACAATAAGATCAAGATAATTATGTAAGTAGAATAATATGAGAAAATTAATATGTAAATCAAACCTTAAAATATAACAACATAACATTCACTAATAAACAACAATAAGAATGTAAATAGCCTAAATCATACATGTACAAATCATGCAGCATGACTTAAAATATTAATTGCTCAAAATATATGCAATATTTATTACTCCTCTTCTTCTTACAAATATGATATGATTTGATATGGTATGGATATGGATATGGTTTCCATTCTCTATAGAGTACTATATAGCCATAGTAGAATGACTCTTTCGATACTTAACTATTCCTTTCCATACGTCAAGTCTCATGACTCTTGGCTTCTCTATTGGACACTTGCATACACATGAAAATATCTTGTATGCACACCTAGACATGACTCGTCACTTGGCACACTCTAATCTAAAGAGACTTGTGCACACTTACATATAAGACATATGTGCACATAAACTTGTACACTCACTCACATGATATTTATGCATTTCTTGCACATAAACACTTACATAAAACTTGTGCATTTCTTTCACATTATAAAATTACAAAAAATATTACTCACACTCTAAACTAAGACTCAACCCTAATCTAATATTTACAAGATGTACCATGAAAGTACCATGGGAATACATTAGAATGTACCAAATAATGTGATATACTCCAAAACCCCCTATATTACATCATTTGGTTATTGAAGACTTTAGTCTTCAATCGTGATCTTCAATATTCAAGTGACATTGCAATGAAAGTGATATTTATATTGATCTCCATTAGGTTCTTCTTCTTACAAAAATTTATCATTGAATTCAGCTTCATGTTCTTCAGTCTTTGTATCTTCAAGATTACAAGTCCCTTGAACTCTCTCATTATCATTAGATTCTTGCATAAGAATATTTCCTTTGAAATTATCCTTAGAATCATATGATTCTTTATTTTCATGTATAGAGAATTCTAAATACTCAATTAAAGCATCATAATAGGTTCCTGAGTTAGATGAAATTGGAATATCAATACTACAAGAAGAATGGAATATCTTTTCAAAAATTATTTGTCTATTTTCAATTTCTTTCTAAAATATTCAATCAACTCTTTTTGTTTCATATTTTCTTCTTTATGAAACTTAAGTGTAAGCAATGTCATATACATTATGCTACCAATATCTAAAGGTATCATAATACTATATTTTCCATCATCAATTGCTTCAATAATTCTTGCATGTAAATAGTATTCAAATGTTTCAAAATTCTCATCTATAGCTTCACTATATATTAACTTTGACAATAGATATGTCTTTCCTTTATATTTTTCAATCAAATTCTTGATCCCAAATTTTATGACATCTATTTTTTTTTCTAATCATAGCCTCCATATTGTTATCCATAAAATTTGTATATTTTTATTCCTTTGAAGTAGACATCCGTATAACTCCTAAGTTTAAATAATTCAAAGTTTCTAAATTAAATTCTATAAAGTAGTAAAACTTATGTCTCCCTAGATTTTAGAAACCAAGAATATGAGTTTTGAAAATTTAAGTTTTTCCTAAGTTTTGGTGTAGAACTCTTTTTGACTCCCAAATAACTAAATTTACAAATATTTTGTTTTTCAAATATTTTCAAAAATAGAAAACCAAAAATATATTTCAAAAACTTTTTAAAAACAAACAAACTAATTTGTATGCCTTATCACTCCATTCTTAATCAAATGCTTCAATAAATAAATATTCAACTTAAGCAACTTATTACTCCAACTTAAAATAAATCAAACTACTAAAACATTAAATTATCCTAAACAAACCTTATCACTCCAAATGAACTTAAATAAAATCAATAACACTTATTAATATTACTTATCACTCCATATGATAAATAAATCATAAAACCTTATTGCTCCTATTATCAAAAATAAAACTTTAGAATATAAATCCCAAAAAATTAATTACCTCATAGATTCTCCTACTTCTGTGCTTATCTTCACAACTCTGCTTTAAAAATATTGCATTCAAAAGAACTCGTGTGGAGGCTCTTAACAAGCTAGTTTCACTGATGCGTGTCTCTGGGTGATCCAGTTAGGAACCTTTCATCTCCATACATGCAAATGTGGCATTACTTGGTGAAGTGACGCTACTTGGAAAGGTGATGTTACCTAGCATTGATTACCTTTTTTGTTGTGTTGTTTTGTCTATACTTTGAGCATTACAAAGGACGCTAAATTATCCTTGGTACTCAAGTAAAATTCTAACTCCAATCTAAATGTTTTACTACCATTTCACATTCCTAGGCCAATGTTCAACAAAGTGCTTTTCTTTTGCAATGAATATTTCACATTCCTCACTATGTTTTGATTTTGACTGTTGCCCAACATTGTTGTCCCCTACTTCAATGTCGCTCGACATAAAATACTTTGAATAAAATTGTTGTTATGAGCACTTTAGATGCTTGGGAGCTATTCAATATGAGGATGCTCTCCAGTATTTGGGCACTATCAATATGAGGATACTGCTATTCTATATTCTAGGCACTATCCAGCCTAAGGACATTGTTTTTTTTTGGTATAAGGTAGAGGTGGTTATAAGGTCCACAAACCTTTTACAAAGTCAAAATGGGCTGGTTCTAGCATCAAGCCCGTATAATCAAAATACAAAATGGATCTTTCTAAGACTCACATTAAGCCATACTTAGAGTCCACAGTCCTATACTTGTCGCTTGACTATTCAGGATAAAACAAAAACCAAACAACACCTAGCACTTACTAACACTAGGTTGCTGTACTAGTACACTTGTCACCTCCCAGTGCCCCAAGAAATGGGATGCCTTTTCTCGCCTAATTCCATCTGTCGGATTACTCATCATCAGCTCCTCTGATCTCCTGATGCTCTAACAGGTTTGATCTTAGCTCTTCTCTAGCAACCAACACCAATAGTTCTTGAGGGAAGTTATCCTTCCAAATTTGCATCTCCCCAACGAAAACTGCAATATTTGCCATTAGATCCGCCGCCTGGTTCCCTTCTCTGAAGGTGTGTTGGATTCGGGCATTAACCAAATGAGATTTATGAATCTTTGCTTCTAGGATAAGCTCCAATATGGTCCAAACTGGGGTCTTTATCCTCCTTAATTGCCTTGATTATATTAAGCGAATCCCCTTCAAAGATAACTTCCTTATAACCCTCAAGTCCGGCAATTCTCATTGCCTCGCATGCAGCTCGGGCTTCGCAAAATGATTTGTTTGAGTTCCCAAAGGCTCTGCAAAGGCAAGGACCACTTTTCCTTCCTCATTTCTCAAAACTCCTCCTCGCTCCCGCAGCCCCGGATTTCCTTTAGCTGCCCCGTCAAAATTAAACTTAACCCACTTTTGTGTGGGGGGTATCCACTTGACACCATCCCGTGGGTTGGTTGTAATGTCTAGGTCTGGAAGTTCCTCTCCCCAGCTTCGCAAAATCCTCCTTTCCCTTAGAGACATGGTCTCATTTTTGAAGAAGAAAGTTTTCCAGTTTTCTTTCAAAGCTCTGATTATTTTATTACCACATAACCTGGGATCTTTCTTACGTCCTTTAAATACTCTCTTATTTCTCTCATTCCATATCCCCCATAAAAAATGGGGTAAGCCGAGCTTCCAGAGCCAAGTCAAAAGCTTTGCCCGGAAGGGGGAAGCCCACTGTATGCGGAAGTCAGACATGCTATTTGGACAGACCCAATCTATATGAAATTTGGACAGATCATTTGGAAGACTCGTACAAGAAAAATCACAAGTTAGAAATATATGACTTACGATTCTATTGCTTTCTCACACAAGATACATCGATTGATGAATTGGAAACCTCTCCTTTGCAGATTATCTCGTTGTCGGGATCTTATTTTGAACTCGCCAACCAAAAGAAGAAAGCTATTTTTGGGGTTAAATTATTTAACCAAATAACGAAGTCGGAGTCCAGCCCATTGAATCCCGAGTGGATTAACTTATAGGCGCTTTTACCGAATAGATCCCACTTGTAGTTTTGCCCCAAATCGCCTTGTCTCTTCCTCCCCAGGAATGATCAGGAACACCCTTAAAGCATCATTGAGTTTGGTTAGGGCCACCTTCTCTTGCTCGACAGATTATGAACTCGTGATTTTCTTCCAAGAAGAAGTTTCCGTGCTACAAGCAATAAAATCCCCTACTTTTCCTCCCATTTCCTTCGAAAGTTTATGTTGGAGGACCCGAAGGTCTAAGTTATCTTTCGTAGGGGCCTCTTCCAACCACGGGTCTTTCCAAAAGTCCACTTGTCTTCCATTACCAATTCTCCATCCGATGCCTTTCCCTGACTACCTCCCGACATTCGAGCAAACAATTCCAAAAATAGGATCCTCTAGGAAGATTATCAGCTTTCAGAAAGTCCTGATTATTTCTGATATATTTTGCCTTAAGAAGTTTTACCCATCCCAATTGATCATTATTGATAAATCTCCATACCTGTTTGCCAATCGTAGCTTGATTCAATTCTTTCATTCTCTTTAACCCCAGTCCCCCCTGATCCTTGCTTGCACACACCTGATTCCATGCTACCAACGAAATTCTCTTTCTCTCCTCTGAACCTGACCACAAGAAGTTGCGTTGAATTAGCTCCAATGTAGCTCGGACCTTTGCAGGCATTCTAAATAGAGACATGCAATAAATTGGAATGCTCAGTAAAGTAGTTTGAACTAATAAGGCTTTTCCCCGCGGAGCCGAGAAGGCTGCCCTTCCACCCTCGCTAACTTTTTGGAGATCCTCGTCAATGACTGAGTTCCACAAAGTAGCCTTCATTCTTCCTTCGAACATAGGCATGCCTAGATAAGTTGCTGGTAGAAGCTCCTTTCCACAACCGAAGAGGTTAGCTATTCTTTCCTCCCTCCCACCAGGCGTGTTAAAGAAATAGATGCTACTCTTCTTATAGTTTATGTACCGTCCCGCTTCGTCTCATACTTGGTTAGAATTCTCTTCAACTTCCTAGCTTGAGGCACCGAGGCTTTGGACACAATGATTGTATCATCCACAAACTGTTGGTGAGACACTGGCCCTGCTGTTGAGGCTGGTTTAAAACCTTCCAATTGACCATCTGCCACCGCTGCTGAAATGTTCCTACCCAATGCTTCCGCTAAAATAATAAACAAGTATGGAGACAAAGGATCTCCTTGTCGCAACCCCCTTTCACTCTTAAAGTAACCGGAGGGTGACCCATTCACCATGACAGAAAATCTTGTAGTAGAGATACAACTAAAAATCAACTTAATCCACAGGGGACAGAAACCAAACTTACCCAAAATCTTGGTGAGGAACCGCCATGAGACCCGGTCGTAGGCTTTATTCATATCAAGCTTTAGTAACATACCCGCTTCCTTACTAGTCACCATTGAATGAATAACCTCATGAATTGTGATGATACCATCCAATATTTGTCGCCCTTTCACAAAGCCACCTTGGTTCATATCAATGATGAAAGGAAGGATAACCTTCAACCTATTGGCGATTGTTTTTGTGAGAATCTTCATCGTAGTGTTACATAAACCGATAGGGCGAAACCTGGAAAATTCCATTGCTCCCACTAGTTTAGGGATGAGAACTAAAAAAGTAGCATTAACTCCTTCTGGGATTTCCATGTCCTTTTGAGCCTCAATTATAGCTTCCACTACATCATTGCCTAGGATATCCCAAAACTTCTGGAAGAAAGCTGCAGGGAAGCCATCCGGTCCTGGGGAGCTGTTACCATCCATGTCAAAAACGACCTTCTTGATTTCCTCCTTTGTGAAAGGACTAAGTAAGAATCCATTAAGATTATCAGTTACGAGGGGTGGAATGGCTGCCAACAGAGAGTCCTCTTCTTCAATAGTCGGATTTACATCTTCTAGCAACGATTTAAAGTACTCAACCGCTTCCCTCCTTATGTCTTCCATATCTTTGGTGTTAGACCCATCGGCCATCTTGATCTCCTTAATTTTGTTAGTACTCCCGTGGCGAAGAGTAGAGACATGGAAGAACTTTGTATTTCGGTCACCCTCCTTTAACCAACGCAATCTGGATTTCTCGCCTCCAAAAGGTTTCTTCAAATCCTAGCATCGTGTGGTATTCGGCTAATGCCTCCCTCTCCCGGTTTCTCGGATCCTCTCGTAAGTCTGCTCCGACTTCAACTTCTCCCCGTAGTTCATTGATCTTGTCTTTTAGTTCTGCCTTTTTAACAAAAATATTGCCAAAGGAAGTTTTGTTCCACTCTCTAATGTTAGCCTTCACATTCCTTAGTTTACATGCCACTTGGGCCGGTTTCGAACCATTATACTTTTTGTCCCACCATTGGGCAACCGGATCCTTGAGATCCCGATGTTGGAACCACATAAGTTCGAATCGAAAGGGTCTCATGTATCTTTTCTTAGAGTCCTCCCCCTGTTTCCCACAGAATTGGGTTGTGATCAGACCCGATTCTTGGGAGTGCCGTTAATGAAGAGTCCCCAAACCTCTCCAGGCATTCTTGAGAAAGAAGAAACCTATCTAATCTTATCTGAATTTGGTTTTCCTTCAATCTTTTGTTAGACCATGTATAGGAGAATCTACGCAGGTCCACATCCATCAGCTCATGTTGCTCAACAAAATCTCTAAACTCGTAGATATCAGCAGTTATTCTTTGAGAGCCCCCCAATTTATCTACAGGATTAAGGTAGCAATTGAAATCCCCCGCCACAATCCAAGGGTAGTTGGGGACCGTCTCCCTCAATTCAGCTAGCTGACTCCAAAGAACCCTTCTCAGTCCCTGTCTAACTGGAGCATATACATTCGTTAAGATCCACTCTTCCTGTGTGGTTTTATCCACACATAAGAGACAAATAAACCAACTAGACATCAGAATCACTCTACTATCAATCACATTTTTGTTCCACATAACCAGTAACCCTCCTGCTGTTCCAGTGGCCTCTTGGCCTACTACTTCAGCTTCTCGCCAAGTCCTATTCTTAAAAGGAATAACTCTACTCTCCTCCATTTTAGTTTCTTGCAGTAAAATCATATCCGGTTTGTGTTCTTGTCTAAGAGCATACAAAGCTCTTATTTTTGCAGGATTACTCCCACGAATATTCCATGAAAGGATACTACCGACCGATAGGTCAGGGGTTCAAACCCTATGAAAACCTAAGGTAAAACATTTAGCAGCCTAAGGACATTGTTGTTCTATATTATGGGCACTATTAATCTGAGGATATTGTTGTTCTATATTCTGGGCACTCTCCATCCTGAGGATGTTGTCTAGTCTCAGAGCGCTATCCAACTCTTGAATACTAACCTCCTTGCATTGTTAATTTTCTTTCTTTCTCTTTCTTACACTTAGCTCTTCACCATGTTTACATCTTTATGTTTCTCTTGATCTCCATGTTGAATAGAATAATGACTTGAGTCTAATGCAATTGCTCTACTAGAGCCTAAAATAAGTTTCCTTCAAGAGTCAAATGCCTCTATCTACTATAGTTGAATGCTACATTTCAGAGCTGAATGACTTTGTCTATCGAATGTTACCTTTGAATGACTTTGTCTACTAAAGTTGATTGCTACTATTAAATGACTCTATCTACTAGAGTCGAATGTTTCTTTTGAATGACTTTGTCTACTTAGACCCAAATGATGACTTTAAAAACTGAGTATCAAGCTATGTTGCTTTATCTTAAGTCTAATAGATTTCTCTTTAATATTGCACTATAGACTCTTTTTGCAAGACTAAATATCTTCTATGCTTTTTCTTTAAGACTACACTATAGACTCTTTTTCCAGGGTTGGATCTCTTCTATACTTTGTTGCCTCTTTCTTTTTAATCTTGAGTCTTCTATTATTTTAAAGCCTCTTGAATATTTATTGTTTCTTCTTTATCTTTACCTTATCCTTCTTGCTACCAATGTCAAGGTCCAAATGACCTAAAAAAATTTGTAATCTTTTTCTTTTTCAAGGTCTTTCTTCAAGATCTGAATCCACTATCTCTTATGTCAACGTTTTTATTCAAGACCTGAATCCACTATCTCCTATGTCAAGGTCTATCTTCAATACCTGAATCCACTATCTCTTATGTCAAGGTTTGTCTTCAAGACTCGAAACTTCAATATATTGCAACTTTAATTAATCTTAGCTTGATAAAATCTTACTTTAAGGTAGATATGTCTTCCTAATATATCCTTCTCCTGTTCTACTTTCTCTTGCACTTAGAATATTAAATTCTTCTCTATCTATTGTAGGAAGCTTCTCATACTTCTTTTGATCAATCTATGTTGCAACTATATTAGGTCACACCTAAGAACTCAAACCTTTAATTTCAAGGTGGCGTTATATTTCCCTGATGCCTCAATCAAAAGCAAGATGACTTGATTGTATCAAATCCTTCAATTTCCTTCTTAGTTGATAGAAATTGATGTTAAGGAATATCTATGTCCCTGAAATCCTTCTGATGTCAAGGGCTGGTTATGTTCCTGAATGATCAAGTATCTTAAAGTTGATTCACCCTCCATTATAGATGAGTCATTGTCTTCACTGGTAATAATCGTGGAAAGACTCTATATATGAGCCCTGGTATTCACTAGTTATTTTGCAACCATGGAAAGACTCTATAGTTGAGTCCTAGTCTTCACTAGTCATTCCTTCAACCACGGAAAGACTATAGCCTTTCTACTTACTTTGACCTTACAATTGTGTCTAGGTCTAACTGCATTTAAATTAGATAGACTCTAAACCAACTTTATCAAGCTAGATAAAATCAATTTTTTTATGTAGGTAAATAAATTCAACCTGTGCAAGAAACTACTCGTAGTAACTTTGATACCACTGATGGTTTTTTAAGACTTAATACTAAAATAAAATTCATAGGATGAATTCCACATGATCAAATACAATATAACCATAATACAATAACATCAAGATAATGATGTAAGTAGAATAATATGAGCAAATTAATATATACATAAAGGCTTATAATATAACAAAATAATATTTACTAAAAACAATAATATGAATGTAAATATCCTTAATCATACATGTACAAAGCATGTAGCATGAATTACAATATTAATTGCTCAAAATGCATGAAATATTTATTACTTCTCTTCTTCTTACATATATGATATGACCTTATATGGTATGTATATGGATATGGATTCCCTTCTTTGTGGAGTAATATATAGCCATAATAGAATAACTCTTTGGATACTTGACTATTCCTTTCCATATGCCAAGTCTCATGACTCTTGGCTTCTCTACTTGACACTTGCATACACATGACTCTATCTTGTATGCACACCTAGACATGACTCTTCACTTAGCACACTCTAATCTAAAGACACTTGTGCACACTTACATATAAGACACTTGTGCACATAAACTCACATTACACTTGTATAGTCACTCACATGACTTGTGCATTTCTTGCACATTACAACATTAACTAAAATATTACTCACACTCTAAACTAAGATTCAATTCTAATCTAATATTTGCAAGATGTACCATGAAGGTACCATGGGGGTACATTAGCATGCACTAAATAATGTGATATACTCCAACACATAGGGCTAATATTCAAGTTTACCAATTTCTTCATGAATTAGCCTTTCAATTAGCCAAATTGAATCAATCTTCCTTATGCCTGAATTTGGAGCATTTATTGCTTCAAGAATAAAAGCGTTAGGGCATGAAAAAAAGTGTCGACAATGCTTTTATGACCTTGTGATGATTTTGAAAAAAAATTGGGTTTGATCTTTCTTACCCAAATTTGACCTCCAATGGTCATGATGGTGAAATCACCATCGTGAAAGCATCACTAGTGTTTTTTCCATGCTGGTGCTTTTGATTATCATGTTCCAAAATAAAAATAATTGACTTTTGGTATCTTCCAAGCCATCCACCATTAATGGATCAGATCCCTAAGATCCCAAATCCAATATTTTCTTTTTCAATATTTCTCTATTTATGACATCTTGATCTCATTTTAAATGCTTGTCATCTCTAATCCTATCATATTCAATGTAATTCTTCCCCTAAGGAGCCTTGACTTCTTATAAATCTAGCACTTGGGATGATTAATTCATCTATAGAACTTAACGAAGCACATTCTCATTCTCATTGATTTCAATATAAAGAATTACAATGCAGTTGATTAACCAACTAGTTGGTTAATCAACGAAATCAGAGATCGCCTACGAGCGATAATTTTGCGAATAATGAAATATTAATGCATACAATATATGTCATATGCTAACATCCCCCCTTATTACATTATTGGCAAATTCCAATAGCTTCTCAAAATTTTTCATATTTGATACGTCCAAGTGCTTTGGTAAAGATATCTGCAACTTGCGCATCAGTAGGAATGTATTGAAGTTGTATATGGTGCTTTGGAACTTCATCTCGAATAAAATGACATCTGGTATCAACATGTTTGGTACGTTCATGAAAAATTGGATTTTTGACAAGATTCAAAACACCTTGATTGTCGCAAAACAAATGAAGTGGAAGATTCTTTGGAAGGCCCATGTTTGTAAGAATGCGACTTAACCACATTATCTCACAGACTGCTTCACTGGCTGCACGATATTCTGCTTCTGTTGAAGATAGAGCAACCACATGTTGTTTCTTACTGTGCCATGAGATTGGTCCAGACCCGAGATGAAAAACATATCCAGAAGTGGATTTACGATCATCAAGAGATCCAGCATAATCTGAGTCTGTGTATCCAAGTAAGAAAAAATTATTATTCTTTCTATATTCCAGGCCATAATTTGTACTACCACGAACATAGTGAAGAACTCTTTTTGCTGCTTTCCAGTGACTCATCTTAGGCTCTTGCATGAATCTTGAAAGATATCCCACAGCAAAACTGAGATCTGGCCTGGTATTTGTCAGATATAGGAGACTCCCAATCAAGCGACGATAGAGAGTTCCATCTACCTGAGGTGACTCATCATATCGAGATAACTTAAGTCCTTGCTCCATTGGAGTTGCTTTGGACTTACAATTAGTCATCCGATATTTTTCTACTAAAGTCTTGGCATATTTTTTTTGTGTTACTCGAATATGAAATTGTTCTTGAGTAAATTCTAAACCAAGACAATAGTGCAGAAGTCCTAGATCTGTCATTTCAAATGATTGCTTCAAGTCATTTTTCACTAAGCCAATCATACTTTCTGAGCTTCCTGTAATGATCAGATCATCTACGTAAAGTACAAGAATCACTATATCAGAACCATTTTTCTTGATATAGAGATTTGCATCTGAAGGACTTCTTTCGAATCCATGCTGCACAAGGTGACTGTCTATCTTGATATACCAAGCTCGAGGAGCTTGTTTTAGCCCATACAAGGATTTGATCAATTTGCATACTTTTTGTTCTTCCCCTTTGACCACAAATCCTTTTGGTTGAGTCATGTATACTTCTTCTTGTAAGTCACCATTCAAGAAGGCACTTTTAACATCCATCTGATGTAATTTCCACCCAAACTGAGCTCCCATGGCACAAAGTACATGAATGGTAGTCATTTTTGCAGTAGGGGCAAAAGTCTCTTCATAATCTATGCCTTCTTTTTGAGCATATCCCTTTGCAACAAGCCGGGCTTTATGCTTATCAATAGACCCATCTGCCTTATACTTCACTTTGAATACCCATTTGCAGCCTATGGGTTTCTTTCCTGTTGGCAGATTGACTAACTTCCAAGTATTATTTTTAAGGAGAGATTGATGTTCTACATCCATGGCCTCTTTCCACTGTGGTTCATCAAGTGCAGATTGAACCGTTGTGGGTTCGTTTGTATTCAATGTAGACATATAAATTTTTTCTCCATCCTTATCTTCCTCTCTATCATTTTCTGTACCCATTGACAAATCATCAAAGTGTTGACAAAGTTCGTCAACCTCTGAAGTAGATTCTTCTGCTCTCATCTGTTGAGTCATACTGCGAGTACATGGTCTATCAAGAGATAGATCTGGAAGGGATTTCAACTTAGCATCTCTCAATGTGCTAGTATACCATTTTGGAACTTTCTATTTTTGCTGTGGAAGTTGAACCTCCTTCTTAGGCTCTTCTTCATCTAGGTATACAGTTGTGGATGTGTCTTTTGATGTGAGAGCTTCATCAAATATAACATCTCTACTTACATGTGTCTTCTTGGTTTTAGGATCAATCAATCGATAACCTTTTGAGTACTCATCATAGCCAAGAAAGATACACTGCAGAGTTTTCTCATCAAGCTTCCTCCTTTTTTGTTTTGGAATGTGCATGAATGCTTTACATCCAAACACCTTCAGATGAGCAATGGAAGGTTTCTTACCACTCCATGCTCCTTGTGGAGTCTTTCCTTGTAGAGCTCTAGTGGGTGCTCTATTTAGGAGGTATGATGTCGTGTTTACTGCTTCTGCCCAATATTGATCCTCAAGATGTGCTCCTTTTAGCATACATCGAACCATTTCCATAATGGAACGATTTCTTCTTTCTGCAACTCCATTCTATTGAGGTGTATAGGCTGTAGTCAGTTGTCTTTTGATCCCATGTTTTTTAAGATACTCTGAAAACTCTTCAGAGGTGTATTCCCCCCCTCGATCTGAGCGGAGGGTTTTGATCAAACATCCCGACTCCTTCTCAACAAATTTCTTGAACTGTTGAAAGTAGAGAAACGCTTCTGATTTCAACTGAAGAAAGAAAACCCACATCTTTCGTGAGTAATCATCAACGAATAGTTGAAAATACTTTTTCCCACCATAGCTGGTTGGCATAGGACCACACAGATCGGTATGTACCAGCTCTAAAGGTTTTGCAGCTCGAGAGGAGCTTGCTTCAAAAGGCACTCGATGTTGCTTCCCTGCTAAGCAATCCGAGCAAACTGGTAAGATAGATGAGAGGGGTGGAAGACCTTTCACCATCCCATATTTGTGTAATTCAAGCAAATATCCAGAACTGAGATGCCCATAACGTCGATGCCAGAGAGAGGTGGCCTCCTTTGTAGTTGTAGCCAAAGCAATATGTGGAGTGGAAATAGCATCGAGAATAAACAAGCCATGTTTGTAAGAGCCGGTTGCAACATGTTTACCACTGTGTGTGATAAAACATCTCTTCTTGCCATTGACAATGCGAAACACGACTTCCATGTTTCTATCCAACATTTGTGTGACTGATAGCAGATTATTGGCTAAGCCAGGAACATAGAGAACCTTTTCAATCTGACAATTACCATCAGGAAGAGACACAGAAATATCCCCTTCTCCTTGTACTTGATATACCTGATTGTCAGCAATTGTGACTGGCTTACCCTCTTTCGCCACAAAAGTATCAAACCAGGATTTATCCCCAGTCATGTGTTTGCTAGCTCCTGAATCAATATACCATACAACATCTATCTGGGAAGACGAAGTATGAGTCATGAGCACCTTGTGTGCTCTTTCAAAGTCAGAATCTGAATCGGACTCAGGAGAATTTGAGTCTGAGTTGGATTCAGCATAAGCAACATGGCCTTTAGATTGCTTATGCTTATTGTATTTTTTCTTGTTCTTGCCCTTCTTGTGTGGACCTCTGTCATTTGGTTGCTTGTTTTTGAACCAACACTTGTTGGTGTCATGGTTATTCATGTCACAAATTTTGCAATATTTTGTATCTTGTTGCTGAGATTGCTTCCCTTTTCCTTTGGAAGAAGCACCTCCTTTTTGAAACTGACCTTGCTTTTTACCACTTTGTTGTGTGGAGAGAGCATTATCAGGCATATCATCTTTCTGGACCTGAGTTGCCTCCTCAGTTTGAAGCAAGTTTACCAGTTCCACAAATGAGACTTGTCTACCAGAAACATTGAGAGAAGTGATCAACATCTTGTAGGAACTTGGTAATGCTCTCAAGATAACAGAATTCAAGACATCATCATCCACAGGTTTTCCCATAGCATTCAATTTTGCTTTCAAGTCTGCCACTCTGCAAAGGAATATGTCAACTGTTTCTCCAGAACTCATACTGAGATTATGTAGTTGAGTTTGAAGATGAAGAATAGAGGATTGATTTTTGCCTTCATAAACTGTGATCAGGGCATCCCAGGCTATCTTACTAGTTTTTGCATCACAAATATGAGGTTGCACCTCATCTGTAGTAGCAAGCAAGATAAATACGAGACTCTTCTTGTCTTTCTTATCCCAAGCATCTTGATCTGTTCCTGATTGTCTGAGGACGTTTTTTGAGTGCCAATCACTACCTCCCATAAATCTTCCAACTGAAGTATGGCTTTCATCTTTGTCTTCCATGGAACAAAGTTAGGACCTTTCAACAATTGTGAATCTGAGAGATACTTATGAATTGTGGCCATTATGAAGGTTCCTTATATCACCAATTGGTCTCCCTTTCTTTATACCTGCAAGATCTTTATACTGTAACCATTCAATATACACCCGCCCTTACGTGAGGGAAACTATAGGTATATATGAACAGTATACTACTCAATATGTACTCGCCCTTACGTGAGGGAGACTATAAGTACATATGAGAAGCACAATATATTGAACATAGGCGATACTGAAAGGGCATCGTGTTGTTAATGACACCTACCATAGAAAGTTTTATTCCGCATGCGTGGGGCGTAACTTCCCCTAAACACTTTGGAAAAAACTTTCGTCAAGATTTACGCCTAACAACAATCACGATGTGGGTATGAAGTGGAAAAAAAACAAAAATAGGTTTGCCTTATTTCTCCCCGATGATTTATAGAGAACAAGCTCAGACGTCGTTGTTGCAGCTATATTAGGCGGCGAATACAGTAGTCCAAAGCACGACAACATTACCTGTAAGTGTGGACCAGAGGTATCTCAAATACCGAATGCTGCTATGCAATAAATTGCACAAATAGGGTATAAATTTGGGGTCTTATATTTTGTTTAATTTATGATTGTGAATGCAAGAAAACAGTGTATTTAAATGCAAAAAAAAACAATCATAAATGCCCACAAATTATAACTCCTATTACACATTCCCCCCTTTATCTGACAATTTTGCAAGTGAAATCATGTGAAGTCCCCCCTTCAAATTGCAAAATAGATAAGAATGGGTAAAAAAATACCTGAAAACCCCAAAAAAATAGAAAATGGGAGCCTTCAAGGCATCAAGATGGGTTTGTTGTGCTTGAATGACACCTTTTTGGCATCAACGGTGCTTCACCACCGTCAACTGTGCGTCACTGCCATCATTTGCCCCTTTCGGGCATCAAAAATAGAAGCCGATCGTCAAACGTCCGTGTCGGGCGTCAACTCGACCATTCGGGCGTCAACAAGGCACAAGCGTCAAAAAAAAAACATCCGCCAAAATTTCCCCGACGGGTTTCGAAACCACAACCTGCCGCCAAACAAGGACCATACCAACCACGGGAGCCGAAGACCCCGATGAAATAAACCAGGAGCCACGCCGATTTTATCCGCTTGGAGGGCGGAGAAGGAAGAAAAAAACTTAATCCCACATGGCCTATGCGGCCACTGTGGGAGGGTTTAAAAACTGTTGAAAGCGAAAAAGCTTTCGGTTGCCTTCGGGCAACCACCCCCTCCCTTTTGCCTCCACAGCCACCGTCGAAACACTCTGATCCATGAACCACCCCGATCCGCCGTCCTCGGTCTGCGTGTTCTGTCGTTCGGCTTTCTGTGTCGTCCGTCTGTGGCTATCAGGTCCGTCGAGTCCGCCGATCCGTCCGCTAGTCTCGTTATCCGTCATCGTGGCTGTCTCATTGTCGAGTCGGGTTCGCCGATCTCTCGTCGTCCATCCATGGTTGTTTGTTGTCAGGTCAGGTCCGCCAGTCTGTGTCGTCTGTCTGCGTCGTCCAGTCTTGTCTTCGGTCCGCCAGTCCGCCAGTATCGTTGCCTGCGTCTGTGGCTCTGATGCCATATAGAACTTGACGAAGCACATTCTCATTCTCATTGATTTCAATATAAAGAATTACAATGCAGTTGATTAACCAACTAGTTGGTTAATCAACGAAATCAGAGATCGCCTACGAGCGATAATTTTGCGAATAATGAAATATTAATGCATACAATAAATGTCATATGCTAACATCATCATCATCTTGGATTGTGATAAATTTATGCTAAAATCTCTCTGGAATCATAAGAATCCATCAATTTGCATGATAAGAAATTACCAAAATCTTACCATGATCTTATCAAGGCCATCCTTGCAAGCACCTAGGCATCCAAGCTCTCTTCAAGCAATCAAGTCTCCAAGAATCCAAGCAATCAAGTCTCCGAGTATCCAAGTAGTCACGCACTCAATCTTAAGCACTAAAACATTCAAGCCTCTAATCTCAATCTCTCAAGTTTCTAGAAGCAAGATAACACATTTTCAACAAGCTTCCACAAACAAGAAGAAAACAACCTTAGCATCTTAGGTTGTGCTCTTTCCTCCTATTTTTTTTGGCACTCTCTTTATCTTATAGCTCTAAGCTTTAATATTGTTGCATGTTAACTAATATTGCATATTGCATTTGCATTTAGTTAGCATATCTTTTTTTTTAAAGCGAAAAACCCCTTGCGGGGTCACCTTGGTCTGAGAGACCACGAACAGGGGGTTCTACACCGTCAAAGTCACCCGGGAGTCGCACCCGACCCTGCCCGCACCAACATTATCAATTGGATTTTGGATACCCAATTCAGCTTTTTGGTAGGGTGGAGATTTGAACCTAGGACCTCCCTTGGAGGATTGCCCTCTCCTCTCCAACTCACCTACAACACCTGGGTAAAAAACTAATTTATAGTGGAAAACACCCCTTTCGAGGTGCCACTTTCAACAGTTTGGGCATAGGAGGAATGGAGCCTTGTCGGCCTCTACCAGCACATAGGACATTCCTAACTATACCATATATCTACAGGATGGATACAAGGGGAATGGAACCTGGGTCGGCCTCTACCAGCACCTAGGGCATTTACCACTGCACCACAACAAGCGAGATCATTTAGTTAGGATATCTTTTGGTCATTTTAATTTCTATTTAGTTAGCATATCATTTAGAATCTTAAGTATGTTAATAAATTTTTAGTGTTATCTTTTCCTATAGTTTTGTTTGATCTATGAAATGAAAGAAGAATACTTCATATTTGTAATATTTGTCATAAACAATATTTTGTTATTATTTTGAAATAATTTCTAATGTTCCATAAATTGAAATGTTGAATTTCCTATTACCAAATATGGAGCAATGTTAAAAAAATAAAGAGCATACTTTTTTATTAGGAAGCATCATGATGCTTAGAAATTTTGAAATTTGTTCTAATTTAATTCCACTTAATTAAAGAGAAGTGACGACGAAAACCATCCAAAGGATTGATGAAGGTAAATGTAAAATGTAGGGAAAACATTGGATTAACTAATATGAATGGTGTTTATAACAATGATAAAAAAAATACTCTCTTCTTCAAAGGACTAAATCTGCGTTCATCCTATGTCAAGATGCATTGAACCTATGGGCGTTCATCTATGACTAGTAACATTTCCTATTTCCTATGGGCGAGTAGAGTAGACGGTGCAGTTGAATCTCCGAGGCATGGCAAGGCAATGCACTACTCAAAACTCATCGTAAATGTAAATAGGAATATAAATATTATTTTAAAATATTAAGTTGGAGTTTCAGTGGCGATGCAATGCACTACTCAAAACTCATTGTAAATTTAATTATAAATATTATTTTAAAATATTAAGTTGGAGTTTCAGTGGCATGGCAAGGCAATGCACTACTCAAAACTCATTGTAAATTTAATTATAAATATAAATATAAATATTATTTTAAAATATTAAGTTGGAGTTTCAGTATACAGTCTGTAGAGTTCTCAGTTTCAAAAGTTAAAAATCCCGAATGGGGTGAGCAGACTGTCCTCACTTTCAAAAGTTAAAAAAAATATAAATATAAAGTTAAAAATCTAGAATGGGATGAGCAGACTGTCCTCACTTTCAAAAGATATAAATATAAACATAAATATTATTTAAAAATATTAAATTGGAATTTCAGTATACAACCTGTAGAATTCTCAGTTTCAAAAGTTAAAAAATCGGAATTTCAGTATACAACCTGTAGAATTCTCAGTTTCAAAAGTTAAAAAATCGGAATTTCAGTATACAACCTGTAGAATTCTCAGTTTCAAAAGTTAAAAAATCGGAATTTCAGTATACAACCTGTAGAATTCTCAGTTTCAAAAGTTAAAAAATCCAGAATAGGGTGAGCAGACTATCCTCAGTTCCAAAAGTTAAAAAAATCTGGAATGGGGTGAGAGAGGCTCGAACTCTCGACCTCAGGATTACTCAATTTCAAAGAAGCTATGAGACCTACGCGCTAACCAACTGCGCCACCACCCCATATGTCAATGGAGCTATAATTTTCTTATTGGATCTTATCATTACTCAATTTCAAAGAAGCTATGAGACCTCCGCGTTAACCAACTGCGCCAACACCCCATATGTCAGTGGAGCTCTAATTGTCTTCTACTAATTGGTGCCTGTGACCAGCGGACGACAGAGGCAGGAAATGATAAGATAAGCTTCTCGCTTTGCCAAAATATTAAACAAAAAAGTAACTTTTCATTCACGGCAAAAGAACGCGCTAGAAGGAGGGCTTGAACCTCCGACCTTGTGGTTAACAGCCACACGCTCTAACCAACTGAGCTATTCCAGCTGGACAAAAGATCGCATTAAAACCATAACACACTTCCGTTGCCGGGATTTGAACCCGGGTCGTCTGGGTGAAAGCCAGATATCCTAACCGGACTAGACGACAACGGACTTAGGACTTACAATTCAAATTGCCCCGTTTACTTCCTACGAGCTATTTCCATGTCCTCTGTCACTCGTCCTTGCTTTCGTGTATTACATCAATGGTGGATATTGTTGTGGTCCTTATGCAAAAATAACAACAACGTGCACCAAAATACAAAATGTCACAAATTAATCAATCTTAATCCACTAAGGAGTGACTATTATTTCACTTATACATGTGGATGAAGGGTAACCCATTAAATTTCATTGTCCATAATGGGAGTTAAAAATGAATTTGGTATCAAGAATTTGAATTTACTTGTCACACAACATCCATAACCTTTTAATATTATAGTGAAGGGGCCTAACAAAGAAGAGATATTCATACCTCTTAATAATATTTTCTCTCTTATGCCATTAAACCATTCAAAGATGAATCTCGTTTGATGTTGTGTCCTTGGACATTTATTATGTGATCTTGGGCCAAATTAGAACTAAATCAAATATAGCCATCACCACAAGAACATATTGTACTAAATGTGTCACACAAGGAGGAATGATTGATTCACTCATTTATGGAGGTGAAGGGTGAACCATTAAAATTCATCATTGATAGTGGAGTCAAATCATGATTTTTGTTGATATTGTGAAAATTTCTAAATTGTTTATCACATCATGCCTACTACCATGTAATGTTGAAAGGTTACAACAAGAAAGTGATATACATGTCACTCAATAACATCTTGTAGATACCTAAAATCAATTCACCCAGCTAAATCAATTTTGGCATAAATACATAAAATGATCAACCCATCCATGATAACTTCTTCAAACCTAGATTTTGTAGCCAAATCATCAATAGCGAATTCACCATATTAGAGCAAATTCACCATCAAGTGAATCCACTTTCCAACCAGCTTTCCAAATTTTAAACCTCCCTCATCGAATTTGACTTGTAATGGTCAAATCCACGAATTCATTGTCTAAGCAAATTCATTGGTGGCATAATCATACAAACAACATATTCGTATTTGATGCACAACTAGCATTCTAGCCTTTCCTACAACAACCAATTAGGACATGTTTATCTATGCTCATCATCTTTTTTGTTGTAGGCAACCAAAAGGTAAGGAGGAAGGTGGTTAACTTTCTTCTACCTACCCAAACCAACTTCATTAGGTGGCAGCTAAATTTATTCAATATGTTAGCCCGATAAATAGTCACAATTAGCTTCAAATTAACACCACTTCACCCTTCCCCTTTTGGGAATCTCCCAAGAGGGCCACTTCTATAAATTGACTCCTTGGGATGGCATTTGTGAGGATATGTTTTTTCATCAAATTGCTATCAAAATTTAAATCCATCATGCACTATCAAGTAACAAACTACTGTCGATATTTCTCTAGGAGGTTATCTTTGAGCGATTTTTTTGGGATTTGAAGGGAGAAAGGAGGTAAATTTTGTATTAAAAAAATGGTGGTATCATTATTATTTCATTTTACTTTAGTTCTTGATTGTTATTAGCATTTTGACATACAATTATTTTGCATACATCTCTCTTTTGCTTCCTTTTGCACTTAACTAGTATTTTTATCATTGGCATCTAATAATATTTTTGTAGACATTTTAGAAGCCATGTAGGTTGCTAGATCATCTCCAAGACACTTTGAGTATCCTTAGTAATACCCTATAGCTTCTACTTTCTTGTCATTGTTGGAGAATATTACATTATTTGGTACATTCTAATGTACCTGCTTGGTACAACCTTGCAATCATTAGATTACGGTTGTATCCTAGATTAAAGTATGAGTAAATATTTTATGTAATGTAATAATGTGTAGGAAATGCACAAGTTTCATGTAAATGAGTGTGCAAGTGTAATAAGTGTAAATGTGCACAAGTGTCTCATATGTAAGAGTACACGTGTTCTTAGAATAGGAAGTGTTATGTGAAGAACCATGTGTAAGTGTGCATGCAAGATAGAGTCATGTGTATAAAAGTGTCAAGTAGAGAAGCCAAGAGTCATGAGACTTGGCATAAGGAAAAAGAAGATTCAAGTAACCAAAGAGTCATCCGACAATGGCTATATATTACTCCACAGTGTACATCACTTACATCACCACCTACATAGTCTACATTGTCTACATTATGAGCATTGTTATTGTAAGAGTTGATGATACATTTGTAAGAGAAAGAGGAGTAATAAAGTTTGCATACATTTGAGCAACTAATATTGTAAGTTGTGCTACATGCTTTGTACATGTATGATTTAGGCTATTTATACATTCATATTATTGCTTATTAATGAATGTTAGTTGATATATTATTAGTCTTGATTTACATATTAGTTGGATCATATTATTTTGGTTACATTATTACCTTGATCATATTATATTGAGGCTATCATACATTTGATCCTATGAATAATTATTCTATAAGTTTACATTAATATTAAGGCTTCAAAAGCCATCAGTGGTATCAAAGCTACAACACAAATTTTCTTGTACAGGTTTTGTTTAGTTGCAAAACCAATTATTGTCTAGTGTGATAAAATTGGTTATAGCCTATCTACTTTAAAGGGAGTTAGACCTGAACTCTATTGAAAAGTTGAAGAAAACATAAAGCTAGGGTTTTTCCATAGTTGTAAAAATAACTAGTGAAGACTATGACTCAACTAGGGTCTTTCCACTAGGTTGAAGGATAACCAGTGAAGACTAGGACTCATATTTGGATGAATCAACTTGAAGACAATTGATTATTCAGGAAAATAGCCAACCTTGATATTGATAGGAAATTTTTAGGGATAGAAATCCCTTGAAATTGATATTCTCTAAAAGAAGGAGAATAAGTATTGATTGATAGAGGCAGAACCAACTCAGGAGAAATTTGGTCATTCAAGAAAGATCCATATTAACATTGATAAAGGTTTTTAGTGATAGATAAATTCTTGTCAACTGATTTATATCAACACTTAGAATAAAGTTAGAGAAGTTGGTACAATCGAGCTATCGTGTTTGGAACATCATCGAAGTTTATAGTCACATTGACATTATTGGGTTCTCTAGTAAGGAGGATAATCATTATTGGAGTTATTAGGATCAACCTAAGACATTGTTGCAATAGAGATTGATATTTAGAGAAGTGAGAAGCTTCCTACATCAGATAGATAATACTTTCATATTCAAGTGCAAGAGAAGATAGAAAGCTTTCATTAAGTTGTAATTGATTTAAGTTGCATAATATTAACATTTTAGATCTTGAAGAAAATACCTTGATAAAGAGATAGATTGAGGTTACCTATATATTCTTGAATAGAAGGTGGTCTATGAGATGGATTTAGGTCTTGAAGAAAAAGGCCTTGATAAATATTTTTAAGATGTAGGTCATATTGGCCTTGACATTGGTCTACGAGAAGATCCCAATATTAAGGGATAAAGACTCTTCACAGAAGGAAGTTTATAGTGATTATTTGAGCTCAGGGAACCAAAATATTGAGACCTCCAATAGAAGAGGTTCATAGAATATTTGTGGCTCTTATTAGTGAAAAGATAAGAGTCCATAATATAAGCCCCATATTAAAGAAAAGAAATGAGGCTTGGATATATGTCATGTAGATTCTAGAGAAATAGAGAAAGAGGTTTTAAAGAGGTAGCCAAATATAAGTGGATTAAAGCTCAAAGAAAAATAAAACTCAAAGGCAAAGAAAATGACAATATTTGGCCAAAGTATATTAGCTTAAATAATTAGCTTGAGCAAGAAAAATAATAAGCTATTCGGTTGGTGCACTAAACTATAATGTTACAAGTTACAGGTTGAGTTAAGTGCCATGATGAAAATCGTCTAATAAATGGAAGTCAAAAAGAAAAAAGTCACCATGGAATAAAAGAAACAAGGTTAAACCTCAAAGACATAAAGTGCATTGAATTAGAAGCCAAAATAGCAATGATAAGAGTAAAAAGTAATGTGAGATAAGGTAAACTCAAAAATGCAGTAAAGTAATCATCCTTGAAGAGCCTTTAAAAGCAAACAACAACCATCATCTAAGGTTTGACAATGAGAACAATAGTAAATAATGTCTAAGGTTCAAAAGCAAACGTAGTAGCAAACAATGTCTTAGGTTGGATAGCGAGTGCAATAACTTCCAAAATTTGAGTTTGGATAATAGAAATAGGAGCACCCAAGATAGAAGTGCAACAGTTAAGAACAATCATAGTAGCACCCAAGATGAAAGTGCATCAGTCAAGAACAAGCATAGTAGCACCCAAGACGAAAGTGCAACAATCAAGTTTGAGGTAGATGTGCAATAGTTGAGTTTGAAGAGCAAGGTGGAGAGTAAGCACATGTAGAATTTCAACAATTGAGGTTGAAGAACAATCGTAATAGTCATAGCTTAAGAACAAAGGGTAACAATCATCAAGGGAGACATGTCTTTCCAAAATGGCCAGTGTAGTAAGAAATCAACCAACTTTCACTATATGGAAGTCATTAATTGATGAAGCATCATTGAGAAAAGTGTAACGTTCAATGTGAAAGGAAGAGGCATTGATTACTTGGAACGTTCACTATCTACATGCTTTAAAAAGTTTATCCATTCGGAGATGTAACATTGAAATATTATGCACCCAAATCGTAACATTTCATTTCCTAATATGGAACATCATACTGCAACATTGTGATTAAAATAACCTTCAATAGCAGTAATAAAATCAAAGTGCAAAGTCTGAAGAGTGGTCAAATGAACCAAAGAGCAGTTTGTGTGAAGATGAAGAGTAGTCAGAAGCCACACAATGCAACAAAATAATAGGAGTGCAAAATAATTAGGTATTATTTGATTTTAAACATTTGAATTATTAAAGGATTGATTTATTTATAGTTATCATCAGTGATAATTTTCTTATCATTAATTGTTAAGCTAAATGAAGGAATAAATGATTAATTATTTAAGGAATGGAGATATAAGGTTTCTTTAATCATTCTATAAATTTGAAATTGGTTTATTTTTTTATCAATTTTTGAAATAATTATATCATTGAACTTTTGCAAATAAATAATTTGGGATTCAAAAGTAGTTCAATAGCAAACTTAGGGAAATAATTTTTGCAAAGTTCATATTTTCTTAGTTTCTAAACATTAGGGAGATATAAGGAATTCTACTTCATAGGTTTTAAAATTTAGAAACTTTGAATTTATTAAAACCTAGGTAGACATAAGGTAGTCTACATCAAAGTTCATATGAGTAATACTATCTCCAACAATAAATTCTTTCTTTCCGAATCTCAAATTCTAAAAGGACAAAATTATGCCTCATGGAAAAACAAAGTAAAATCTATTTTAATAGTTGAAAAGCTTTGGGAAATAGTTAGTGGAGCAAAAAAAAAACCTAATGAATATGTAGATAAATTCAAATATATGAATATGGATAAGCCAAAGCACTTATGATATTAAATTTTGTAATTACTGATGAAATACAACCTTATATAAGTACAGTAGAAACTTCTACAGAAGCTTGGAATACATTTTTTTTTTTTTTTTTGTGGAAAACATCCCAAAAGGGATGCCACTTTCGGGTAAGACCCAAGGAGGCAGGGGTATCCATTCCGCCAAAAACGCCCAGGACTCGGACCTGGCCTACCACCTTTGACATACTCAAGGAGCAAACAAACACACAAAACCAATTTAAAAATAAGTAAATAACAACAAAAATAATAAAATAAAATAAAAAACATGCTCCTTGAGTGTGTCAAAAACAAAAGCACAACCAAACACGCACAATAAGATAAAAGAAACCACAACACAAACCACATAGAAAAACACAAGAACCACATAACAAAACACAAACAAGACAAAAACAACAGAACACTACAAAGACATAACCCAAAAAAAACATGAAAAATAAACACAACCAAAACCTAAAAAATTAAAAAATAAAATAAAAATAAAAATAAAAAACAACCAACAACAAACAATAAACAAAAACAAAAAACATAGAAAACACTCACACATAAAAACACGAAATAACACAAACAAAGAGAAACCCAAGAACAAGAACGAAAAAAACACAAGAACAATAACAAAAAACATAAAAAAAAAAACAACAAAAACACAAGAACAACAAAAAACAACACAAAGAACACAAAAACAAAACAAAAAAAAAAACCCACCCACCTTAAAAAACTAAACAAAAAAACAAAAAAGAAAAAAGAAATAAAAAATGAACAAAACAATGACCTATCTAGACCAGAAGACTATTAAGGCAAGAATCAACAGAGGAAACAAAATAAAGAATAGAATGAGCTAGGGAACTAAAAAAAACTGAATGAACCAAAGAGAAGCAAAAAAAAAAAAAACAAGAAGAAACTAGGTACCTTCGTAACTCGGAGCCATCCAAAGAAATGATAGAAAGAAGAGCTTCCCTAATTTGAGAAGCCCACCATATAGGAGGGTGGCCATAACAAGTAAGATCACCTTTGTCCAAAGCCCAATTAGCTAAAGCATCAACACTCTTGTTTTGATCTCTCGACCACATGATTGTAATCAACTTTCAAAAATCCCATCCTGGATTAACCGAATCTTCTCAATAATTCTTTTTATTCTCCAATCCACCTTATGATTCTTAGAAGGATTCTTCAAGAGATTAATCATAAGTTGAGAGTCAGACTCAACTAACACCTTTTCCCATCCAACCTTAGTAGCCTCCTGAAGGCCTCTCGAGGATACCATACCCCTCAACAAGGTTATTGGAAAGAATACCCAAATTCTCAAGCAAAAGTAAAAACCAGGGAGCCATCCGAAAGTCTACCAATTCCTCCCACACTGGCTTTTCCAGGGTTCCCTCTAGAGGCTCCATCAGTATTGACTTTTCCAAAATCCTTAGGAGGAGGTTGCCAATTTCTATTCCTATCCATCTTACTAATACTCACATTCCCTTTAAGTTGGTTGCCCTTAGAAGGTTTAATCTTCAATCTTTGCATCACTTGATCCCATCTTTGGTGGGAGTTTTGGGGGTGATTAAGGAGATGATGGACTGATTCAACTAAGTTGGCTATGGTCTTTTGCCAAATATAGTGAATATCCTTCCTATCTTGATTAAAAATTTGGTTGTTCCTTTCATTCCAAATATTCCAAAGAAGAATGGTAGAACCCATCCAAACTAACTGCCTAATAAAATGATCAACACCCTCTTGATTAGGCCAATCCCTCCAAAGTTGTTCAAAAGTAAAAAAATTGGACCACTGTAAGCCAAGTAAAGTGGCCATTCTCCTCCATAGCTCGGAGGCTAAAGTACACTCAATAAAAATATGGTTGATATTTTCTACATTCTCTTCACACATTTCACATCTAAAAGGGCCATGAAAACCACGCTTCATAAGTTGCTCACCAAGAAGCACCCTACGATGCAATAAAAGCCAATTAAAGAACCTCACCTTAGGCCAGAGATTTTGAGCCCACAATCGAGAAAATATGTTAGAAGAATGGTTGGGATTATTATGGCATAAGGTCAAATAACCTTGAGCAACCGAATACTCACCCTTAGTAGTGTTGTTCCATCCAAAACAATATTTTTCATGGGACCAAGAGAGGGATCTCATATGAAGGATGCCTTGGATATCTTGTCTTTGCCTTTCTGGGATTTGAATAGGCCAGTCCTCAATAGGGATCCAATATCTACCAACCTTTGAATTACCAAGTATGGTACCGACAGTAATTAGCCACCTTTATCCAATTAGCTCGATGAAGCTCCTCCATCCAAGGCCTCCAATCGAGAAACTGAGTTATCAAAGGCTTGTGACCATCCCAAGAATCTGTCCAAAAATTTGCATGTTGACCATTATGAATGATCCAAAATAATTTTTTCTTTATCAAATCCTCACCAGTCTTAAGAACTCCTAAAATGGGAGAACCTTTGGTAGGAAGTTGATAGCGAACAAGGTCTTCAGGACTTTTGTTCTCAGCATATTTAGCACGAAGATTATTGGCCCAAAGAGCATTGGGGTTATGCAACATCCTCCAATATAATTTAGCAGCTAAAGCTTTGTTGTTATTAATTGAAGACCGTAATCCTAACCCCCCTTCACTCTTAGGAAGACATAAAGTATCCCATTTCACCAAGGCCCATTTTCTTTTCTCCTTAGTACCACTCCAAAGGAAACGATGACTGATTTGATCCAATTCTCGAAGAACAACCTTTGGGATATTCAAAATGGAAGAAACATAAATAGGAATAGCTTGAAGGACTGATTTTACCAAGGTGATTCTACCCCTAGAAGAAAGCCACTTGTTGGTCCACTTTCCAATTTTCTTCTTGACTTTGTCCAACAACCAATTCCAATCTTTATTTTTCTGCCTTTGAATATTTATGGGAATACCTAAATAAGTGATTGGAAGAGAGGTCTTCTTATATCTTAGTTTATCCAAGACCATGGATTCCCGTCTAGCAGAGCAGTGAAAGAAAATAACTTTAGATTTGTCTTCATTGATCAACTGCCCAGATAGCCTTAGAAAAACAGCTAATGATTTGCTTAATATTAGAAGCTTCCTTAATAGTAGCTTTACCTAAAAGAGTAGAGTCATCCACAAATTGAAGATGAGAGATAGGTCTAGCTCCATGAGCAATGGTAACTCCCTCAAGGGTTTTGTTTTCCCTCTTTTTGGTTATAGTCCTACCCAAGCATTCAGCAAGAATGATGAATAAATAAGGGGATAGCGGGTCACCTTGCCTAATACCTCTGGAAGCCGGGAAAGACCAGAGAAGGCCTCCATTGGTAAGAACCAAGGAGGAAACTGAAGAGATACATCCCATAATCCAACCCATCCAATCCTTAGAGAAACCAAATTGCCTCAAAACTTTGATAAGGAAGTGCCAATCCACTCTGTCATAAGCTTTGGATAAGTCTAACCGAATGAACATGGAAGGAGAATTTTGCATATCCATGGAATGGATGGCTTCCTGAGCAAGAACTATCTCATCTACTATTTGACGTCCTTCCACATAACCCCCTTGCTCGGGGAAATAATCTTATGCAAAAGAGGCTTCAACCTTTCTCGCCATGATTTTAGTAATGATTTTGAGAAGAACATTACATAAAGCAATAGGTCTAAAAGCCGAGATATGATCAACCTCTTGAGCTTTTGGAACAAGAGTAATATAAGTTTTATTGATAACCTTCAAAATTTCTTTGGCTTTCCTGGCTTCTTCCACCACCTCTAATAAATCAACATGAAGGATATCCCATAACTCTTGGTAGAACTCAATAGGAAAACCATCAGGACCTGGGGTTTTCCCTTTTTGCATTTTAAAAACTACTTGTTGAAGCTCATTGATAGTAACAGGAGCAGTCAAAATAGAGTTCTCCTCAGAAGTGATAAGAGAAGGGATTGCTTGAAGAACATTATATTGTGAAGCTGAGTCAAGGGGAGTAGCAAGCAAAAATATTGGAAAAGTAATCAACAACAATAGAGTTCATGCCATCCCAAGTATAAACAACATCTCCAGAATCTGATTTTAAGGAAGAAATAAAGTTGTGAGATCTTCGAGCTAGAAGAGATTTGTGGAAGAAATTTGTGTTTCGATCTCCTTCTTTGAGCCATTGAATTCTAGATTTTTGCTTCCATAAGATTTCTTCTCTTTTTTCCCATTCCTCTAACCGAGTTGTGAGTTTAATTTCATCCGCACTTCTCTTCTCTCGTGAGGCCATCTAAACGGATTTTCTTATTCAAATTTTCAAGATGAGCAATAACTTCATGTTTTTTTTTATGAACATCCCCAAACTCTTTCCAGCTTCCAAGTCTTGATTTTGGATTTAATGTATTGCAGTCTTTTGGCAAAACAGAACATCTTAGTCCCATGCCTAGGTTTACCTTCCTTCCACCATTGTTGCACATGAGGTCTGAAGGAAATGTCTCTAAGCCACATTAATTGAAAACGAAAAGGAGAGAAACTCACATTGGTTTTCCACATTTCCACCATGACCGGCCAATGATCCGAACCAACATTATTAAGAGTCTTCACTTTAGGAATGTGACCATGGATTAAGAAATTTTTAGAGAGCAAAAACCTATCCAATCTCTCCATTATACAAGCTAAGCCTTGCCTTCTCGTTAGACCAAGTCATAAGGCCATTATCTCGGTTGGATATCCACAAGATGGAGGTTTGCAATATATTCGCTCATGAGGTCGTTGCTTTTGTCTAAATTTCTATTTCCCCCCTTTTCTCATCCAGAGAGAGGATGGTATTGAAATCTCCTCCGATCAAGATCCAAGCTTTAGGAAAATGAGAGATAATATGAGTAATATCCTTCCACTGTCTTCTTTTTTCCTCCAAAGAAGTCGGAGCATAAACAATAATGCAGAGCATAATCTGGTTGGAATGTCTACTTTGAATAGCTATAGCCAACAAACCCCAACTGCCAACCATATGGTGAATAACTACCTCTTTTGGATCCCAAAGACAAGCAATGCCACCCGAAGTCCCTTGGGAACCGAGGGAAACCACTTTTCCAGCTGGCCAAATTTTACCGGCAATTAAGTCCATATCCTCCATTGACATCTTTGTTTCTTGAAGGAAAACAAGATGTGGATGATTTACCTGAATCATTCTTCTAATTTCATTTTGTTTTGAAAGACTCCCTTTGAGTCCTCTAATATTCCAAGTGATGATCTTCATTAATACCAGGGCTAAAAAAGTTGGGAAGGGCATTAATCTTACCTTCCTCTACAAGCTTTTCACCTTCTTTTACCATATGATATTGATTGGTCTTGCGACCTACTTTTTGATTAGAATCCATCTTCAATTTTTTTTCCCTATTTCTTGACTTATTCCAATTGAATCTGAGATGGCTTCTAACCTTGAAGAATGCTCGTACACTACCAAAATTTTACTAGATGGTTCAATGGAGTCTATATTTGGACCTGCATTATTTGAAGTTTTGACATTTGAAATATTGTTTTTCTTGTGTAAATTTTCTCCTTTTTTTTCTCGTTGAAAACCTTTGATTTGTTGGTTTGTCTCTCGAGTTCTTCCCTTCATATTTAAATTGTGTTTCTAAGATTTCAGTTTCCATTATTTCCTCTTCCTCACTTGGGACATCATTTGTGGAAAGGATTTCAAACATATTAGCAGATGACTTTGATTGATCCTTCATAACCGGTTTTTTCTCGAGTGTTCTTCTTCTTAGGTATTTGGAAACCTCGCTGAGTTTATATCTTCTTTCTTTTGATCAGGAATTTTATTTGGGCAAACATCGGCCAAATGACCATATTCATGGCAAATTCTACAACGAAAAGGAATGTTCTCATAGTCCACTACTTGCTCCCAAGTGTCTTCCCCAAATTGTAATGTGATATTTTTAGGTAGGGGTTTGTCAAAATCCATTAAAACACAAATCCGAGCATAAATAATATGTTCAAAATTTTGAGTACAATCAAGCAATCATCATAAAAGTTCCTAAAGAGTTTCCAATTGAAGAAAAAATAGTAGGATTCCAAAATTCAATAGGGAGGCCAAAGAGTCTAACCCACACGGGAGCTATAGAAGGCATCTCTTCTTCGGCTTTAAATTTAGTATGCCAGGGCTTCATGAAAAGCCCCGCCCTTCCAAAAAACCAAGGACCCCCTTGAAAAGTTTTCTCTCTATCTTCATTATTAGCAAATAAAACAAGAAAATAACCATTTGGATAAATAGAGATTTGTAACTCACCTTTAGTTTTCCAGATTTTTGCAGCCTAGACTTTGAAAGCAGATAGACTCGGATCGAAAACCCACGAACCGACAAATTAGTCCTCTTTTTTCCAAATCTTCAATGCCAGTCCGAATGTTACCCATATCAAGCTTAACAATAGGAGTTCCATCAGCAGCTTTAAGACATCTTGACTCCTTTTTCCTGGGATCAATCTTAGGCATTCTTAGAGGTTTATGGGAAGCCCTAATATTGATATTAGCATTGGGCCGAGGCTGTCCACCATGAAGGGCATCCCTAAAATTCATTTTTGGGACCGAGTCTTCGAAATTCTTACCCTTGATAGGGGTTTTCATAGTAGAATTATTTTGTGGGTGCACCTTAGCACCAGATTCACTTGAGATATGAGCCATTTTTTGATCAACTGCTTGAAACTTGTTTCGTGATCTCTTTAATCCTTGCCCTAGACGCCGTGGAAAGGTATGGTTTTCACTTTTCTTTTGTGCAGCAAATTGGAAGCCGTTGTCACTCAAGTTCACAAGTATGATCTGTTGAAAGACAAATTTCTAACCCATATTGTATCCCCTGCAACATTTCCTCGCTAAAATATTGAGCATAAACCACAAAAATATTGGCCGCTAGGGCCCGAAGGCCCTAAAAACCAACCTCTGGAGCTGCTTGCACTCAACCCAGATGAAACCCTCGCATAGCCGCTTGCCAAATATGTCGTTCACACATAGGGATGCGCTAGGATCTGTGTTGCTCCAAATGATATGAAAATTGGTGGAGACGTTCTAGGGTTTTTCAGGCATCTACCCTCAAAATTTTAGCTCAATCCGAGTCCGGATGAGTGAGATATGGCCAAAACGAGTTCGGCAGTTTGGGCAGTCCTACGAAAAACGTCTCATCTATCTTTTCTTATGCTCTGATATCATATGTAACAACCTAAGTCTATTCACCTGGTTGCACCATAAAAAATAAGCCAAGCAATTTCTCCTTCAAAGCTTGGAATACTTTAGCCAAGATATACAAAGCTACTATTTTGAATCTTCAATCCCAGTTGTATTATTTAAAAGTTAATAGTGGTGAAAGGATTGAACTATTTCTTAGAAAGGTAGAAAATATAAAAGCAAAACTATTAACTTTAGAAGAAAAAATGGAGGAAATTTTTTTTGTTCAAGTGATCTTGATAGCTCTTCAAAAAAATTATAAGCATCTAGTTACATATTTTCAAATTCTAAGTAAAGATACTTCATTTAATGAGTTAGTCAATATTCTACAAGAGTATGGAGTGAAAAATTTAGTCAATGATGAAAAAATTACTAACAATGCTTTAGTGTCAAAAGATAATTCACAAGTTATCCAAATGGTTATTTTCTTGTTTTATTTGCTAATAATGAAGATAGAGAGAAAAATTTTCAAGGGGGTCCTTGGTTTTTTGGAAGGGCAGAGCTTTTCATGAAGCCCTTGCATACTAAATTTAAAGCCAAAGAAGAGATGCCTTCTATAGCTCCCGTGTGGGTTAGACTCTTTGGCCTCCCTATTGAATTTTGGAATCCTACTATTTTTTCTTCAATTGGAAACTCTTTAGGAACTTTTATGATTATTGCTGATTGTACTCAAAATTTTGAACATATTATTTATGCTCAAATTTGTGTTTTAATGGATTTTGACAAACCCCTTCCTAAAAATATCACATTACAATTTGGGGAAGACACTTGGGAGCAAGTAGTGGACTATGAGAACATTCCTTTTCGTTGTAGAATTTGCCATGAATATGGTCATTTGGCCAATGCTTGCCCAAATAAAATTCCTGATCAAAAGAAAGAAGATATAAACTCACAGGTTTCCAAATACCTAAGAAGAAGAACACTAAAAAAAAAATAGTTATGAAGGATCAATCAAAGTCATTTTCTAATATGTTTGAAATACTTTCCACAAATGATGTCCCAAGTGAGGAAGAGGAAATAATGGAAACTGAAATCTTAGAAACACAATTTAAATATGAAGGGAAGAACTCAGAGACAAACCAACAAATCAAAGGTTTTCAACAAGAAAAAAAAAGGAGAAAATTTACACAAGAAAAACAATATTTCAAATGTCAAAACTTCAAATAATGCAGGTCCCAATATAGACTCCATTGAACCATCTAGTAAAATTTTGGCCGTGTATGAGCATTCTTCAAGGTTAGAAGCCATCTCAGATTCAATTGGAATAAATCAAGAAACGAGGGAAAAAAAATTGAAGATGGATTCCAATCAAAAAATAGGTCGCAAGACCAATCAATATCATATGGTAAAAGAAGGTGAAAAGCTTGTAGAGGAAGGTAATATTAATGCCCTTCCCAACTTTTTTAGCCCTGGTATTAATGAAGATCATCACTTGGAATATTAGAGGACTCAAAGGGAGTCTTTCAAAACAAAATGAAATTAGAAGAATGATTCAGATAAATCATCCACATCTTATTTTCCTTCAAGAAACAAAGATGTCAATGGAGGATATGGACTTAATTGCCAGTAAAATTTGGCCAGCTGGAAAAGTGGTTTCCCTCAGTTCCCAAGGGACTTCGGGTGGCATTGCTTGTCTTTGGGACCCAAAAGAGGTAGTTATTCACCATATGGTTGGCAGTTGGGGTTTGTTGGCTATAGCTATTCAAAGTAGACATTCCAACCAGATTATGCTCTGCATTACTATTTATGCCTCGACTTCTTTGGAGGAAAAAAGAAGACAGTGGAAGGATATTACTCATATTATCTCTCATTTTCCTAAAGCTTGGATCTTGATCGGAGGAGATTTCAATACCATCCTCTCTCTGGATGAGAAAAGGGGGGAAATAGAAATTTGGACAAAAGCACTGACCTCATGAGCGAATATATTGCAAACCTCCATCTTGTGGATATCCAACTAGATAATGGCCTTATGACTTGGTCTAACAGAAGGCAAGGCTTAGCTTGTATAATGGAGAGATTGGATAGGTTTTTGCTCTCTAAAAATTTCTTAATCCATGGTCACATTCCTAAAGTGAAGACTCTTAATAATGTTGGTTCGGATCATTGGCCAATCATGGTGGAAATGTGGAAAACCAATGTGAGTTTCTCTCCTTTTCGTTTTCAATTAATGTGGCTTAGAGACATTTCCTTCAGACCTCATGTGCAACAATGGTGGAAGGAAGGTAAACCTAGGCATGGGACTAAGATGTTCTGCTTTTGCCAAAAGACTGCAATACATTAAATCCAAAATCAAGACTTGGAACTGGAAAGAGTTTGGGGATGTTCATAAAAAAAAACATGAAGTTATTGCTCATCTTGAAAATTTGAATAAGAAAATCCGTTTAGATGGCCTCACAGAGAAGAGAAGTGCGGATGAAATTAAACTCACAACTCAGTTAGAGGAATGGGAAAAAAGAGAAGAAATCTTATGGAAGCAAAAATCTAGAATTCAATGGCTCAAAGAAGGAGATCGAAACACAAATTTCTTTCACAAATATCTTCTAGCTCGAAGATCTCACAACTTTATTTCTTCCTTAAATTCAGATACTGGAGATGTTGTTTATACTTGGGATGGCATGAACTCTATTGTTGTTGATTACTTTTCCAATATTTTTGTTGCTACTCCTCTTGACTCAGATTCTCAACAAAATGTTCTTCAAGCAATCCCTTCTCTTATCACTTCTGAGGAGAACTCTATTTTGACTGCTCCTGTTACTATCAATGAGCTTCAACAAGTAGTTTTTAAAATGCAAAAAGGGAAAACCCCGGGTCCTGATGGTTTTCCTATTGAGTTCTACCAAGAGTTCTGGATATCCTTCATGTTGATTTATTAGAGGTGGTGGAAGAAGCCAGGAAAGCCAAAGAAATTTTGAAGGTTATCAATAAAACTTATATTACTCTTGTTCCAAAAGCTCAAGAGGTTGATCATATCTCAGCTTTTAGACCTATTGCTTTATGTAATGTTCTTCTCAAAATCATTACTAAAATCATGGCAGAAAGGTTGAAGCCTCTTTTGCATAAGATTATTTCCCAGAGCAAGGGGGATATGTGGAAGGACGTCAAATAGTAGATGAGATAGTTCTTGCTCAGGAAGCCATCCATTCCATGGATATGCAAAATTCTCCTTCTATGTTCATTCGGTTAGACTTATCCAAAGCTTATGATAGAGTGGATTGGCACTTCCTTATCAAAGTTTTGAGGCAATTTGGTTTCTCTAAGGATTGGATGGATTGGATTATGGGATGTATCTCTTCAGTTTCCTACTTAGTTCTTATCAATGGCAGGCCTTCTCGGTCTTTCCCAGCTTCCAGAGGTATTAGGCAAGGTGACCCGCTATCCCCTTATTTATTCATCATTCTTGTTGAATGCTTGGGTAGGACTATAACCAAAAAGAGGGAAAACAAAACCCTTGAGGGAGTTACCATTGCTCATGGAGCTAGACCTATCTCTCATCTTCAATTTGTGGATGACTCTACTCTTTTAGGTAAAGCTACGGTTAAGGAAGCTTCTAATATTAAGCAAATCATTAGTTGTTTTTCTAAGGCTACTTGGGCGAGTTGATCAATGAAGACAAATCTAAAGTTATTTTCTTTCACTACTATGCTAGAGAGGAATCCATGGTCTTGGATAAATTAAGATATAAGAAGACCTCTCTTCCAATCACTTATTTAGGTATTCCCATAAATATTCAAAGGCAGAAAAATAAAGATTGGAATTGGTTGTTGGACAAAGTCAAGAAGAAAATTGGAAAGTGGACCAACAAGTGGCTTTCTTCTGGGGGTAGAATCACCTTGGTAAAATCAGTCCTTCAAGCTATTCCTATTTATGTTTCTTCCATTTTGAATATCCCAAAGGTTGTTCTTCAAGAATTGGATCAAATCGAGTCATCGTTTCCTTTGGAGTGGTACTAAGGAGAAAAGAAAATGGGCCTTGGTGAAATGGGATACTTTATGTCTTCCTAAGAGTGAAGGGGGGTTAGGATTTCGGTCTTCAATTAATAACAACAAAGCTTTAGCTGCTAAATTATATTGGAGGATGTTGCATAACCCCAATGCTCTTTGGGCCAATAATCTTTGTGCTAAATATGCTGAGAACAAAAGTCCTGAAGACCTTGTTCGCTATCAACTTCCTACCAAAGGTTCTCCCATTTTAGCAGTTCTTAAGACTGGTGAGGATTTGATAAAGAAAAAATTATTTTGGATCATTCATAATGGTCAACATGCAAATTTTTGGACAGATTCTTGGGATGGTCACAAGCCTTTGATAACTCAGTTTCCCGATTGGAGGCCTTTGATGGAGGAGCTTCACCGAGCTAATTGGATAAAGGTGGCTAATTACTGTCGGTACCATACTGGTAATTCAAAGGTTGGTAGATATTGGATCCCTATTGAGGACTGGCCTATTCAAATCCTAGAAAGGCAAAGACAAGATATCCAAGGCATCCTTCATATGAGATCCCTCTCTTGGTCCCATGAAAAATATTGTTTTGGATGGAACAACACTACTAAGGGTGAGTATTCCGTTGCTCAAGGTTATTTGACCTTATGCCATAATAATCCCAACCATTCTTCTGACATATTTTCTCAATTGTGGGCTCAAAAGCTTTGGCCTAAGGTGAGGTTCTTTAATTGGCTTTTATTGCATCGTAGGGTGCTTACTTGGTGAGCAACTTATGAAGCGTGGTTTTCATGGCCCTTTTAGATGTGAAATGTGTGAAGAGAATGTAGAAAATATCAACCATATTTTTATTGAGTGTACTTTAGCCTCTGAGCTATGGAGGAGAATGGCCACTTTACTTGGCTTACAATGGTCCAATTTTTTTACTTTTGAACAACTTTGGAGGGATTGGACTAATCAAGAGGGTGTTGATCATTTTATTAGGCAGTTAGTTTGGATGGGTTCTACCATTCTTCTTTGGAATATTTGGAATGAAAGGAACAACCAAATTTTTAATCAAGATAGGAAGGATATTCACTATATTTGGCAAAATACCATAGCCAACTTAGTTGAATCAGTCCATCAACTCCTTAATCACCCCCAAAACTCCCACCAAATATGGGATCAAGTGATGCAAAGATTGAAGATTAAACCTTCTAAGGGAAACCAACTTAAAGGGAATGTGAGTATTAGTAAGATGGATAGGACTAGAAATTGGCAACCTCCTCCTAAGGATTTTGGAAAAGTCAATACTGATGGAGCCTCTAGAGGGAACCCTGGAAAAGCCAGTGTGGGAGGAATTGGTAGACTTTCGGATGGCTCCCTGGTTTTTACTTTTGCTGAGAATTTGGGTATTCTTTCCAATAACCTTCGTTGAGGGGTATGGTATCCTCGAGAGGCCTTCGAGGAGGCTACTAAGGTTGGATGGGAAAAGGTGTTAGTTGAGTTTGACTCTCAACTTATGATTAATCTCTTGAAGACTCCTTCTAAGAATCATAAGGTGGATTGGAGAATAAAAAGAATTATTGAGAAGATTCGGTTAATCCAGATGGGATTTTTGAAAGTTGATTACAGTCATGTGGTCGGAGATCAAAACAAGAGTGTTGATGCTTTAGCTAATTGGGCTTTGGACAAAGGTGATCTTACTTGTTATGGCCACCCTCCTATATGGTGGGCTTCTCAAATTAGGGAAGCTCTTCTTTCTATCATTTCTTTGGATGGCTCCAGTTCCGAAGGTACCTAGTTTCTTCTTGTTTTTTTTTTTGCTTCTCTTTGGTTCATTCAATTTTTTTTAGTTCCCTAGCTCATTCTATTCTTTATTTTGTTTCCTCTGTTGATTCTTGCCTTAATAGTCTTTTGGTCTAGATAGGTCATTGTTTTGTTCATTGTTTTTTTTCTTTTGTTTTTTTTGTTTAGTTTTTTAAGGTGGGTGGGTTCTTTTGTTTTTTTTTGTTTTTGTGTTCTTTGTGTTGTTTTTCGTTGTTCTTGTGTTTTTGTTGTTTTGTTTTTTTTAATATTTTTTGTTATTGTTCTTGTGTTTTTTTCGTTCTTGTTCTTGGGTTTCTCTTTGTTTGTGTTATTTCGTGTTTTTATGTGTGAGTGTTTTCTATGTTTTTTGTTTTTGTTTATTGTCTGTTGTTGGTTGTTTTTTATTTTTATTTTTATTTTATTTATTTTATTTTTTAGGTTTTGGTTGTGTTTATTTTTCATGTTTTTTTTGGGTTATGTCTTTGTAGTGTTCTGTTGTTTTTGTCTTGTTTGTGTTTTGTTATGTGGTTCTTGTGTTTTTCTATGTGGTTTGTGTTGTGGTTTCTTTTTTCTTATTGTGCGTGTTTGGTTGTGCTTTTGTTTTTGACACACTCAAGGAGCATGTTTTTTATTTTATTTTATTATTTTTGTTGTTATTTAGTTATTTTTAAATTGGTTTTGTGTGTTTGTTTGCTCCTTGAGTATGTCAAAGGTGGTAGGCCAGGTCCGAGTCCTAGGCATTTTTTGTGGAATGGATACCCCTGCCTCCTTGGGTCTTACCCGAAAGTGGCATCCCTTTTGGGATGTTTTCCACAAAAAAAAAAAAAAAAAAAAAAAGATAATTCACAAGGTAATATTGCTTTAGTGTTTAGAGATCAATCCAAATGGAATAATAGAAATTATCAAGTATGTAAAATAAGGGGACATAGTACAAATTTTTATAGATATAATCCAATAAATAATCTCAAGGAAATTAGATGAATCAAAATGGTAGCACAACAAAGATAATATCAAACTCAGTATAATTCACAACGACAAAAATTTCAATGTCAGTATCCTTCTTAGTATTAGTATAGTCAACCTCGGTTGCAATATAGAGAGGGAAATAAAAAAGGACATCTAGCTCAAGAAACTCAATAAATTCAGGAGTTAGAAGAAACTATTGAAGAGAATGAAGTCAAAGCTCTTTCAACAAAATTAATAATCAATGAAGATGAATTACAAAGTTTGAAAGATACATCATTCATTTGATCAGAATACTAAAAGGTAGCAGACTAAAGAAAGCAAAAGGAGAGTAGAGAAAGCACAGGTCCCATGAATATATGATTATGAAGACTATGATTAAAGACTAAAGTCTTCAATAACTAGATAATGTAATACAAGGGGGTTTTGGATAATATTACATTATTTGGTGCATGCTAATGTACCTCCTTGGTACAACCTTGTAAATATTAGATTAGTATTGTGTCCTAGATTAGAGTGTGAGTAAATATTTTATGTAATTTAATAATGTGCAAGAAATGCACAAGTGTCATGTAAATGAGTGTGCAAGTGTAATTAGTTTAAATGTGTACATGTATTCTTACATTAGGAAGTGTTAAATAAATATTCATGTCTAAGTGTGCATAAAATATAGATTCATGTGTGTGCAAGTTTCAAGTAGAGAAGCCAAGATTCATGAGACTTGAAATAAGGAAAAGGAAGAGTCAAGTAACCAAAGAGTCATATTACAATGGCAATATATTACTCTATAGTGTACATCACTTACATCACCACCTATATAGTCTACATTATCTACATTTGTAAAAGAAAGAGGAGTAATAAAGTTTGCATCCATTTGAGAAGCTAATATTGTAAGTTGTGCTACATGCTTTGTATATGTATGATTCAAGCTATTTATACATTCATATTTCTGCTTATTAATGAATGTTAGTTGATATATTATTAGCCTTGATTTACATATTAGTTGGCTCATATTATTTTGATTACATTATTATCTTGATCATATTATATTGTGACTATCATATATTTGATCCTATGAATAATTATGTTGTGAGTTTACATTAATATTAAAGCTTCAAAAACCATTGGTCATTTCCATTTCTATTGTTGAAAGTGAATTCACCATTTATACTTTGTCTAGGTGGCATGTTCATTCTAGACAATCAAGAGCCCATAATTTGGATCTAAAAATTATTGGTCCACTTCTATTATACAAGTAAATCCACCAACTATAGTTGTTTTAGACGATAGATTCATCACTGGTCAACACAACCATAAACACCTTCAAAAACCTAACATCCAGTCATCCAAATCTACCCCTATGCATATTTTTACCACCCTTAATAGCCTCTATCTCCATTTTTTCCCTCTAATAATTTATCTATCCCATCTTAGTGGATTAACTAGTTATAGAACTTGCAAGTGGAAAATTCATCATAAGTATTATAACCTCTATTTCTAATATTTAAAATTTCAATTTTTGTATATAAACATGGGGCCTGACTATGCCAATCAGGAAGTTTTTAACTTCTTGTTATTTGGAAAACCCATAAAATCTAATCCACTTTTTATTATATTTGTTTTGTAGGTTTTAAATAATTTATAATTGGAAATACTATAGGCAATGCATTTTTTAGGTGGAGTATTTAAACATAGATGGTGTATGTGTTTTGACCATTGAAATAGGTAAGTATAGCCTCTTACTCATTCTTTTGATAAATAACATAGGTTGTTTGTTGTTTGCATGTGTTTCTATTTCATTTTGGAACACATAAAAAAGGAAAAATCAAAAGGAATATTTCATTTGATTTAGTGTTTTATTTCATTTTCTTAGGAATCTAAATTGTAAATTCCATGTGGAATTTGTATTAGAAAACAATGTATGCTTGCATCCTCCTTGCACCCTCCTTGCACCCTTGTCTTAAAGAAATATTGTCGAATATTCCATCTTCCTTGGAAATTGGGGATCTATGCCTACAAAAATAAAGAATTTTAGGCTAAATCCCCCTATATCTCAACCTATAAATCTTCCACAAGTTCAAAATGTGGATATATTTCCCAATATAACTAATTTTTTGAATGTGGTTTCTCCTAATCCATTCTTTAGCATGCCTATTCCTGCTAACATTCCTTCTACTAATCCTTTTATTCTAAATAATCCTTGAATAAATAACATGGTGATCCCTTTTAGATCAACCCATCCAAATTCTTAGTATAATACACTTATTAATTCACAAACTTATTTTGGAACACCACTAGTTTCTTATCCTGGGTTCCAGGATATAAACACTAAGATAGAACAATTGGTTAAAGAAAACTTAGAATTCAAACAACAATTGGTTTCTATCCAAAGAGACATAGGAAATAAGTATTCCTATAAGGACTACTATAACCAACCTATAGATCCATCTCTAGTTAGTTGACCTTATCCTCAAAAATTCATAGTTTTAAAGTTTCAAATGTGTAAGGGAGAAGGTGATTCAATAGATCACCTTAGAGTTTTCCAAGCAACTTGCCATGACATTGTCTATGATGGGGCATTTTTTTTAAATATATTCCTTAATATCCTTAGTGTAAAGGCATTAGAATGGTATTTATAGATACCTGTCAACTCAATCAAGAGCTTTGGTGATTTGGCAGAAATGTTCATCCAACATTTCTTTGACTACATCATAAAAAAGTGCATATAGATGATTTATATCAACTTAATCAAGGTAAAAATGAGACTTTCACTAAATTATTAACCTATTGGTATTATTTGGTTAAGAAAATCCCTTTTACCCCACCAAAAAGATATCTATTATGTATTTTCATATGAAACTTGCAATATCAACTTTCATATCCCTTAGAAATGACTCACATCTCCTCCTTTGAAGATGTAGTAGGCCTAGAAAAACGAGTAGAATTTGCCCTTCAATGTAATAGGCAATTGAAACCTAAGAAGGAAGAGGAAAAATCCTCTTCCTCTAACACAAAAGGATAGTATAAAAAAAATAATGTTGTGGGTAATAGAGTAACTCAGTGTCACCCCACTAACAATACTAAAACAAGCAAAGTTAATACTGCTACTACATTACAGAAACTATTAGCGGATCAAAAAATTAACCCTTCCATTGATCATAGAAACATTTATAAAACAATTAGATGCCTAGATTATACCGTAATCATAGGATCTAATAACAAATTAGACCTCAAATTACATAGGCTAAATTAGGTCTATTTAATCACAAAATCAACCTAATTAAATATACGCTAACAATAGTGTAACTAACCTAGGTAGTAAAAATAAAAATAAAGTAATAAAATAGAATTACTGAGTAAGTCTAACATCCCCCCTTATTACATTATTTAGGTAATTGAAGTACTACGAGCTATACTAACATCCCCCTTGATTACATCATTTGGCAATACAAAGTGAGCTGCGAAACAATTCAAATTTGACACGTGCAAGTGCCTTAGTGAAAATATCTGCAACTTGAGCATCGGTGGGAATGTATTGAATCTAAATTCGATGCTTCAGAACTTCGTCACGAATGAAATGACATTGTGTGTCAATGTGCTTTGTTTGTTCATGATGTACTGGATTCTTGACTAGGTTCAGAACACCCTGGTTGTCACAAAACAAGTGTATTGGAGATTTGGATGGAAGACCCATACTTGTCAAAATGCGATGCAACCATATCACTTCGCACACAGCTTCATGTGCGGTGTGATATTCTACCTCTGTTGATGAGATAGCAACCACATGTTGCTTCTTGCTGTGCCAAGAGACAAGATCGGATCCAAGATGAAAAATATATCCTGAAGTTGACTTGCGATCATCAAATGATCCGACATAGTCAGAGTCCGTGTATCCTTGCAAGAAGAATTTGTTGTTCTTCTTGTATTCTAGGCCATATTCCATAGTACCACGAACATAGTGAAGAACACGTTTTGCTGCTTTCCAATGAGTGGTCTTAGGATCCTGCATGAACCTCGAAAGATAGTTGACAGCAAATACGATATCTGGCCTAGTATTAGTCAGATTTATGAGACTCCCAATCAGTTGACGATAGAGAGTAGCATCTACCTGAGGTGAATCATCATACCGCGATAACTGATGTCCTAATTCCATCAGAGTTGCCATTGGCTTGCAATCAGTCATGCAATATTTTTCTAACAATGTCTTGGCATACTTTGTCTAAGACACTTTGATGTAGTGCTCCTTCTGGATCACTTTCAGACCAAGAAAATAATGGAGAAGTCTGAGATCTATCATTTCAAAAGCTTTACACAAGTCATTTTTGATAGTAGAGATCATAATTTTTGAACTCCCTGTAATGAGCAGATCATCAACATACAGTACAAGCAACACTATCTCAGAACCTTGTTTCTTGAAATAGAGGTTTGCATCTGATGGAAATCTCTTAAATCCATGCTACAGGAGGTGATTATCCATTTTTATATACCAAGCTTGAGGAGCTTATTTCAAGCCATATAAGGATTTGACCAATTTGCACACTTTTTATTTTTGGCCTTCCTATACAAATCCTTCAGGTTGAGTCATGTATACTTATTCTTGGAGATCACCATTTAGAAAAGCACTCTTGATATCCATTTGGTGAACTTTCCACCCATATTGTGCTGCCATAGCACAAATGACTCGAATTGTGGTCATCCGAGTAGTAGGTGCAAAAGTTTCCTCATAGTCAATACCTTCCTTTTGAGCATAGCCCTTTACAACAAGATGGGCCTTATGTTTATCAATTGTCCCATCTGCCTTGCACTTGATTTTGTACACCCATTTGTAGCCAATGGGATTATTTTCTTGTGGCAAATCGACAAGCTCCCAAGTTTTGTTCTTTTTTAGAGACTTGTACTCAGCATCCATAGCATCCTTCCATTGTGGCTTGCTAAGAGCATCTTGTACAGAAGCAAGTTCATGTTCATTCATTGAAGACAAAAACACCCTGTTATCATCTATATCCATATCCTCTATTTCCTTATGTGGAGTTACAGAAAGTTCCTCAAAATATTGACAAAGATCATCAACCTCACTGGTCTCTACAGCTGCTCTTTCCCTTTGAGCCATACTATGAGTACGAGGTCTATCCAAAGTCAAATATGGTGGAGTGGATAACTTGGCATCCCTGATTGTGCTTGTATACCATTTTGGATTCTTCATTTTTGGTGTTGAAGAAGATGTGGAAGGACCTCCTATCTATGTTGACAAAGGGAACTTCTCTTCCTTAGATTCCACAAGATCTAGGTATACCTTAGATGTGTTTTGTGATGTGAAAGCTTCATAAAAAACATCTCTACTAATATGAATTTTCTTGGTCAAAGGATATATCAAATGATAACCTTTAGAGTGCTCATCATAGCCAAGAAAATGCATCTCAATGTCTTCTCATCTAGCTTCTTCCTTTTCTCTTTCGGTATGTGCATGAAAGCTTGACATCCGAAAATACGAAGATGAGATATGGAGGATTTACGACCACTCCATGCTTCCTGTGGAGTTATTCCTTTTAGGGCCTTTGTGGGTGCCCTATTCAATAGATATACTGAAGTGGTGACAGCTTCTACCCAATATTGTTGCCCAAGAGTAGCTCCTATGAGCATACAATGAACCATTTCCATAATAGAATGATTACTCCTCTCAGTAACTCCATTTTGCTAAGGAGTGTAAGAAATTGTTAACTGTCTCATGATTCCATGCTCAGTTAAGAATGCTAAAAATTATTTAGAGGTAAACTCCCCCCCTCGATCTGAGTGAAGGTTTTTAATAGAAGGACCTAACTCCTTCTCAATAGATTTCTTGAATTGCTAGAAGAAAGCGAAAGCCTCAGATTTTAGTCAGAGAAAGAAAACCCACATCTTGTGTGAGTAGTCATCTACAAATAACTGAAAATACCTCTTCCCTCCACAACTATTGGGTGTGAAAGGACCACACATATCGGTGTGAATTAACTCTAGAGTTTTATGTGCTCGTGTTGAGCTCTTCTCAAAAGGTACTCTATGCTACTTTCCTGCCAAGCAGTCAGAGCACACTGGCAATGTGGAAGAAAGGGAAGGAATACCCTTTACCATCTCATACTTACTAAGCTTAAGTAAGTAGCCAGAACTAAGATTACCATATCTCTTATGCCATAGGGAAGTTGCCTCCTTGGTAGAGACTGTCATGGCAACATGGGGAGTAGAGGTAGCATCTAGGGAAAATAAGCCATGCTTATATGAAGCTGTTGCAATCTGCTTACCCTTCCTGGTAATAGAACAACACTTCTTGCCATTCTCAACATGAAAGTTGACAACCATATTTTTATCCAGGATTTGTGTGACTAACAATAAATTGTTAGCCAATCCTGGAACATAGAGGACTTTGTCAATTTGACACTTGCCATCAGGAAGAGTGACTGAAACTGTACCCTTTCCCTGAACCTTGTAGGTTTTATCATCAGCAATAGTGATATGTTTGCCCTCTTTGGCCACAAATGATTCATACCACGATCTGTCACCAGTCATATGCTTACTAGCACCAGAATTGACATACCATACAAGATCCTTCTGTGAGGATTTTGTGGTATTCATAAGAATTTTGTGTGCCCGTTCAGAATCTGAGTCAGATTCTTCAACATCAACATTCACCTTGGGTTGCTTGTTCTTGTTTTGTGGTTTGTTCTGGCCTTTTTGCTTATTCTTATGCCAACACCTATTGGTGTCATGATTGTCTTTCTCATAAATTTTGCACCACCTCTTCTTTTGTTGAGGTTGTTTCCATTTCCCTTTGGAATCCTGTTGAGAATTGCCTCCTTTTTGAAAATTACCTTTCTTCTTAGAACCCTGTCTGTTGGAGTATAGGGTTGTATTGGAAGAATCATCCCTATGAAGTTGGCGTGCCTCCTGTTGTTGAAGTAGATTGACCAACTCAATGAAGGTAATTTGAAATTGTGACACCTGAATGGAGGTGATCAATGTATCAAAGGAATCAGGCAAAGCTCTCATCACTACTGAAGTGAGGAGCTTATCATCTACTTGCTCTCCCAAAGAATTCAATTTGCCCTTATTATTTAAAAAAACAAGAGATGGAAAAAAAATCATTTAAAAAAAATATATATCTAAAATGATTATTTTAAACCAAACATATGTTAAATTATTAAAAAAAAACTAAAACAAATAAAAAAAAATCATACCTTTAAAAAAAAAAGGAGGGAGGACCCCAATGAGGTTTGATCCTCTGACCTCTAGGGGGGGTTTCTGCCTTAAGGCTTGCCACGCTAGCCAGTTGGTCTAGCTAGCCTGATGCTAAGGGCAAGGGGCCACATTCCACTTAAAGGCGAAGCTCCTCCCCTTTGCTGAGAGTGCATGAATAGGCGCTCTTAGGACTTTTGTCCCACATCGCTTGTGTGTGATGCTCACACTGGTTTAAAACCAGTAAAGCACACTGTGTGCTTTGACTACCTATGGGCAGTCGTGTCCACAGGTGAACCTTTTGTTGCTGCCACTTAGCGCGGTGAGAGGGTCTGAGTCAGGTCTACATCCACATGTCGGTCAGGTCAGTCAGGTCTGTCAGTCTAGCGTCCAGTCTAGTGGGTCCACGTGTTAGTCCAATCGGTGTCCTTGGGAAGCATGCCAGTCTAGATTTGTCAGTCCACATTGGTTGCATAGTTCATATTGACCTCGAGAAATATGCCTGAGTCCCTCAGTTTCCCAGCAGTCCAGATCGACCTCGAGATCCATGCTAGGTCAAGCCAGTCCAGATGCCCTTGTTTCCAGTGCAGGTCTAGTTTCGATGACTCAAGATGCGTGCCGAAGTAGGTCCAACCCTGCCTCAAGAAACGTACCCACGTCTATGTCGGTCTCCTATCAGATCTCAAAAAATGTGTTGTCGAGGTTAAGAAAAAATAGAGCCGAGATCTGATACCATATTAGCGGATCAAAAAATTAACCCTTCCATTGATCATAGAAACATTTTTAAAATAATTAGACGCCTAGATTAGCTCGTAATCATAGGATCTAATAACAAATTAGACCTTGAATTACATAGGCTAAATTAGGTCTATTTAATTACAAAATCAACCTAATTAAATATACGCTAACAATAGTGTAACTAACCTAGGTAGTAAAAATAAAAATAAAGTAATAAAAGAGAATTACTGTAGTAAGTCTAACAGAAACTAGTTCTAGACAAGGCTCAAGAAAATCCTCATAAGAAGTTTACTAAGTTAAAACAATAATTATCCTTGATGTTAAACTAGTTGTTAGATGCTAATATGATAGAATTTCCACCTATAATATCCCCTAACCCTAATAGGGAAAATATTCCTTGTTTTAAGGCCAACCAACATGTTGCAGTCCAAACATAGACAGCCGACGCATCCAAAGGTTTATTAATTAATATATATACTAATCCAATAGTTTATTGGATTCATCATCTTATCTATTTTATATTTTCATTCTGCCTCTGCGCAAGGGTGTGCCCACCTTAAGTGGCCAGTGATTTATTCCATTCATTCACCGTTATTCTCCATTTCGTATTTGCTTCGTCTTGTGTCTGCAGAATAATTCATTTGTTTGTAAATTCATTGTGTAGGGGATAGAAATATCCCTGCAAGTGGTATCAGAGGTCAAAACACGATTCTTCGCACCCCTCCGTTAGCATCGTTGGTAGTTTCATGAGCCGGTCCATTTTTCGTGGCCATTCGTAGTCCTCCGTCACCGTCATCAGTTGCAGGCGGTACGCTGCTCCATTTTCCGTCGTCGTTCACAGTCCTCAATCACCGTCTTCCATTACAGGCGATCACTATCACCGTTTTTTCTAATCGTTCGAATCCTTAACCAATCCTATTTCATGTATAGTCCCTCGCAACCATAGTTCCAAAGGCCAGGACATCAAACGCAGCAGAGCTCTTGGCGTCCAATAGAAATTCAAAGAATTTTTTTAATTAAACTTTCGCCTAAGGTTTTAAACTAAAAATCGCTGGCTGACGTCAGCAAAAAGATTACTGCGGGCGTGGGTTTACAAGATTTATCCCACATTTGGCGTGGGAAGGGCGTTTAAGCATTTATAACAAATTAATCGCCTCTTTGTGTTTGTGACTTTGGTCACACCCTCCGTGGTCTTTGCGTGCGCGTGTCGTAAGCTTGTTATCATCGGGTTTTTTCCGTCGGTCACCGTCGTTCGATCTCCTCCGTCAGTTGTCGTGTCGTGGGTAGTCGTCGTGTCATTCTCTACATCCTCCATTCACTTGTCCTCTGTGTCACATCGTAGTATCACGTCCACATAGGTTTTCATCCGCGTCGTGTCGTTCGATCTCCTCCGTCGTGTCGTGGGTAGTCGTCGTGTCGTTCTCCGCGTCCTCCATTCGCTTGTCCTCTGTGTCGCATCGTAGTATCGCATCCACGTGGGTTTGCATCCGCGCGTCTCACTGTCCGATGTCCGTAGTCAAATAGTGTTAATAAGTTGTCATAAGTTTCGGTTCCATAGTTGGCAGGATCTGTTCGATTTCTGTTGAAATTCTCACAAATGCTCACTATACAACATTATGTTTTCCATCACACAAATGCTCACTATACAAATAAATGTATCACTCTTAAGCATGTGGTAGAATAACTTATTTATGAATGCCATCTAGTGGTCAGTGGTCTTGAACAAACAACATATTATAACCAATATTTGGGGATATTTTAGGATCCCTTACCTAAAAATGGGAAAAATACTACATTCATGTTCAATATAGGAATGTTCCCTTGCTATATCAAAACCTGATAGGGATGATTCAAGTTATCATTGTTACTAGACAACAAGCCAAAGGAAGAGGTCAACCTTCAAATTTTCCTCCTAATACCCCTTTGGTCTTATGGCGTAGATGCGCTACCACTACTAAAGAACCACCTTTTCTAAATCCCCAAGATAAAGGCAAGAGGGTCTTAAAACTCCAACAACAATTGGAGGATACACCAACCAAAGTATTTATCCTCAAGATGTTGAGAACTTCATTGAGTCATAGAAAAAATTGTTTAAGATTTTAAGTGAGAAAACTATGCCTAAAAATGTTATCCCTGATGATTTGGCTAACATGGTAGGGTCCCTTAGTGTGAACTTGCAACTATATCCTTTTTTAAGGATGAAATTCCACCCCCTTCTATTCTAGATCTCAATTTGTACATCACATGTACTATCGATAATAAATGCATTAAAAAGGTCCTTATTAATAATGGTTCAACTATAAATATTTGTAGCCTTAAGTTCATTCATAGGATAGAGATTAGCAAGAAAGATCTAGAGAAATCTAATATTGTCATAAATGCCTATGACAACAAGGAGCACAAAGCCATTGAAACTATACTACTTCCAATAAAAGTGGGGCCTCACATATTAAAATTTTTATTTTATGTGTTTGCCTATGATTTGAACTACAACATCCTTTTAGGGAGATCTTGGATTCACACGATGCAAGTTGTCCCCTCAACTTACCATCAATGTTTGAAATTCGAATATCAAGGTAATTTTTATAGCATTGTGGCTAACAAAGAACCTTTTGCTTATTATCAAACCATTTAGTCAAAAAATCCAAGGGTTCATATGTACCCCTTGTTGAGTGCTTCTCATCCTTTTGTAGACAATACCTTAAAATATATTCTCCCTAAGGTAATAAGTACCATCCAAGGAGCAAAAAATAATAGTCAAGCCACAACAAAGGGTAAGAAAATATTTGGGGATATTAACCATATTAAACTCAATAACCAACATCACGAGCTACTAGCTTTAGACTTAGTTATGCTATCCTTGTCATGTCATACTTTAGGGTTGCCTTCTAGAAAAGGAAATATTATGTAGATAGGAAGTTGCACCTTTATTTATGTGCGAACAACCAATTTGGAAAGAATCCATGGAACCAGCCCATGACCGATAGAACGAAAGTATACCTTGTGTTATCTCTCCAAATTTTACCCTATACCTAAGCAAATTATTTGTAACTTTGGTTAACAAGGAACATGCTTAGGACCTCATGAACAAGGTATAAAAGAACCTTTGGAACCTAAATCTTGGCTAGGATGTTGGGGATTAGGATACATCCCCAACCCTAATGAAATATCACCTTACCCCTCCTTCGATGGTAGTGATGATGAGGTGTACCTTTTATCCTTATAACCCCAAAGAAAAATAACCTTTATAGAAGGCTTGGATTGGGATAAGGATGAGGATGTTGAACCTTATCCTTTTCAACTATCTGACCTCTTATCTAAATTTTCTCATATAAACATGATAATAATTATGCATCTTGAGCTTCTAGAGCATACTAGCCAAGAGTCCTATGAAAGTAGCCATGGAAAGTAAAACAATTCAACCTTGACTCAAGAAAAAGATAGCATTTCCCTTCAATCAATGAAAATTACCTTAGAAATTATGCAAGACTATGAGTTGTGGTCTTGATCAAGAGGTCATACCTAGTGAAGGGACCCTTTTCTTTAATTACCATCCCTCATAGTCACCAAACCTTAAGCAATGGACTTTAGGACCCGAAGAGCTTGAAATTCTAGGGATGTTACCTGCCCCTCCATAGTTAGATGATGAATATCATATCTTAATAGAGAAAACTATTGACATTAATATAGGTTCCCAAGATGATCCAAAGATTATAAATTTAGGAAAATTCTTGACCCAAGAAGAGCATGAAGAGTATACAAAACTTTTGAAATAATTATGTAACATATTTGCATGGTCTTATGTGGACATGCCTAGATTAGATCCATCTTTGGTAGTCCATCACTGTATCATTAAATCAGACACAAAACTAGTAAAGCAAAAATTGAGGAAAATGCATCCTAAATTTGCTTTAGTAGTTAAAGAGGAACTCCAAAATATTTTGGAGTTAAATTTATCAAGGCCATCAATTATTCTGATGTGATTTCCAACATAGTACCTATAGCAAAAAATGAAGGTGTTGTGTATGTTTGCACTAAATTTTGGGACATAAACAAAGCTTGTCACAAATACAACTTTCCTTTGCCGAACATAGACATGATTATATATTTCACTACAGGTTGTGGAATGTTGTCCTTAATGGATGGGTTTTTTGGGTACAATATAATTCAAATTGTGTCAAAAGACCAACCTAAGACAAATTTTACAACTCTTTGGTGGATATTTTGTTATAAGGGCATACCCTTTGGTTTAAATAATGTGGGAGAAGCCTACCAGTGACCCATGAAATACATATTTCATGATAGGATGCATGATATCATTGAAGATTATGTCGATAATGTTTCCATCACACAAATGCTCACTATACAAATAAATGTTTGAAATTCGATCCAAGGGAATATCGAGGTAATTTTTATAGCATTGTGGCTAACAAAGAACCTTTTGCTTATTATCAAACCATTTAGTCAAAAAATCCAAGGGTTCATATGTACCCCTTGTTGAGTGCTTCTCATCCTTTTGTAGACAATACCTTAAAATATATTCTCCCTAAGGTAATAAGTACCATCCAAGGAGCAAAAAATAATAGTCAAGCCACAACAAAGGGTAAGAAAATATTTGGGGATATTAACCATATTAAACTCAATAACCAACATCACGAGCTACTAGCTTTAGACTTAGTTATGCTATCCTTGTCACGTCATACTTTAGGGTTGCCTTCTAGAAAAGGAAATATTATGCAGATAGGAAGTTGCACCTTTATTTATGTGCGAACAACCAATGTGGAAAGAATCCATGGAACCAACCCATGACCGATAGAACGGAAGTATACCTTGTGTTATCTCTCCAAATTTTACCCTATACCTAAGCAAATTATTTGTAACTTTGGTTAACAAGGAACATGCTTAGGACCTCATGAACAAGGTATAAAAGAACCTTTGGAACCTAAATCTTGGCTAGGATGTTGGGGATTAGGATACATCCCCAACCCTAATGAAATATCACCTTACCCCTCCTTCGATGGTAGTGATGATGAGGTGTACCTTTTATCCTTATAACCCCAAAGAAAAATCACCTTTATAGAAGGCTTGGATTGGGATAAGGATGAGGATGTTGAACCTTATCCTTTTCAACTATCTGACCTCTTATCTAAATTTTCTCATATAAACATGATAATAATTATGCATCTTTTGATTCTAGAGCATACTAGCCAAGAGTCCTATGAAAGTAGCCATGGAAAGTAAAACAATTCAACCTTGACTCAAGAAAAAGATAGCATTTCCCTTCAATCAATGAAAATTACCTTAGAAATTATGCAAGACTATGAGTTGTGGTCTTGATCAAGAGGTCATACCTAGTGAAGGGACCATTTTCTTTAATTACCATCCCTCATAGTCACCAAAACTTAAGCAATGGACTTTAGGACCCGAAGAGCTTGAAAGTCTAGGGATGTTACCTAGCCCTCCATAGTTAGATGATGAATATCATATCTTAATAGAGAAAACTATTGACATTAATATAGGTTCCCAAGATGATCCAAAGATTATAAATTTAGGAAAATTCTTGACCCAAGAAGAGCATGAAGAGTATACAAAACTTTTGAAATAATTATGTAACATATTTGCATGGTCTTATGTGGACATGCCTAGATTAGATCCATCTTTGGTAGTCCATCACTATATCATTAAATCAGACACAAAACTAGTAAAGAAAAAATTGAGGAAAATGCATCCTAAATTTGCTTTAGTAGTTAAAGAGGAACTCCAAAATATTTTGGAGTTAAATTTATCAAGGCCATCAATTATTCTGATGTGATTTCCAACATAGTACCTATAGCAAAAAATGAAGGTGTTGTGTATGTTTGCACTAAATTTTGGGACATAAACAAAGCTTGTCACAAATACAACTTTCATTTGCCGAACATAGACATGATTATAGATTTCACTACAGGTTGTGGAATGTTGTCCTTAATGGATGGGTTTTTTGGGTACAATATAATTCAAATTGTGTCAAAAGACCAACCTAAGACAAATTTTACAACTCTTTGGTGGATATTTTGTTATAAGGGCATACCCTTTGGTTTAAATAATGTGGGAGAAGCCTACCAGTGACCCATGAAATACATATTTCATGATAGGATGCATGATATCATTGAAGATTATGTCGATAATGTTTTCCATCACACAAATGCTCACTATACAAATAAATGTTTGAAATTCGATCCAAGGGAATATCAAGGTAATTTTTATAGCATTGTGGCTAACAAAGAACCTTTTGCTTATTATCAAACCATTTAGTCAAAAAATCCAAGGGTTCGTATGTACCCCTTGTTGAGTGCTTCTCATCCTTTTGTAGACAATACCTTAAAATATATTCTCCCTAAGGTAATAAGTACCATCCAAGGAGCAAAAAATAATAGTCAAGCCACAACAAAGGGTAAGAAAATATTTGGGGATATTAACCATATTAAACTCAATAACCAACATCACGAGCTACTAGCTTTAGACTTAGTTATGCTATCCTTGTCACGTCATACTTTAGGGTTGCCTTCTAGAAAAGGAAATATTATGCAGATAGGAAGTTGCACCTTTATTTATGTGCGAACAACCAATGTGGAAAGAATCCATGGAACCAGCCCATGACCGATAGAACGGAAGTATACCTTGTGTTATCTCTCCAAATTTTACCCTATACCTAAGCAAATTATTTGTAACTTTTGTTAACAAGGAACATGCTTAGGACCTCATGAACAAGGTATAAAAGAACCTTTGGAACCTAAATCTTGGCTAGGATGTTGGGGATTAGGATACATCCCCAACCCTAATGAAATATCACCTTACCCCTCCTTCGATGGTAGTGATGATGAGGTGTACCTTTTATCCTTAGAACCCCAAAGAAAAATCACCTTTATAGAAGGCTTGGATTGGGATAAGGATGAGGATGTTGAACCTTATCCTTTTCAACTATCTGACCTCTTATCTAAATTTTCTCATATAAACATGATAATAATTATGCATCTTGAGCTTCTAGAGCATACTAGCCAAGAGTCCTATGAAAGTAGCCATGGAAAGTAAAACAATTCAACCTTGACTCAAGAAAAAGATAGCATTTCCCTTCAATCAATGAAAATTACCTTAGAAATTATGCAAGACTATGAGTTGTGGTCTTGATCAAGAGGTCATACCTAGTGAAGGGACCCTTTTCTTTAATTACCATCCCTCATAGTCACCAAACCTTAAGCAATGGACTTTAGGACCCGAAGAGCTTGAAAGTCTAGGGATGTTACCTGCCCCTCCATAGTTAGATGATGAATATCATATCTTAATAGAGAAAACTATTGACATTAATATAAGTTCCCAATATGATCCAAAGATTATAAATTTAGGAAAATTCTTGACCCAAGAAGAGCATGAAGAGTATACAAAACTTTTGAAATAATTATGTAACATATTTGCATGGTCTTATGTGGACATGCCTAGATTAGATCCATCTTTGGTAGTCCATCGCTTTATCATTAAATTAGACACAAAACTAGTAAAGCAAAAATTGAGGAAAATGCATCCTAAATTTGCTTTAGTAGTTAAAGAGGAACTCCAAAATATTTTGGAGTTAAATTTATCAAGGTCATCAATTATTCTGATGTGATTTCCAACATAGTACCTATAGCAAAAAATGAAGGTGTTGTGTATGTTTGCACTAAATTTTGGGACATAAACAAAGCTTGTCACAAATACAACTTTCCTTTGCCGAACATAGACATGATTATAGATTTCACTATAGGTTGTGGAATGTTGTCCTTAAAGGATGGGTTTTTTGGGTACAATATAATTCAAATTGTGTCAAAAGACCAACCTAAGACAAATTTTACAACTCTTTGGTGGATATTTTGTTATAAGGGCATACCCTTTGGTTTAAATAATGTGGGAGAAGCCTACCAGTGACCCATGAAATACATATTTCATGATAGGATGCATGATATCATTGAAGATTATGTCGATAATCTATAAAATGACAAGATCATATTAGGGACTTAAGATGTATCTTTGAGAGATTTAGAGAATACAAAGTTTGCTTAAATCCCTCCAAATACATATTTGGTGTAACTTCAGGGAAGCTATTAGGATTTATAGTCTCTCTATGTGGCATTGAGGTAGATCTTAACAAGATATTTGCTATCACCAAAATTTTACCACATAAAAATCAAACACAACTTTGAATCCTACAAGGTAGATTGCAAGCTATTAGAAGGTTCATCTCTTAATTGGTTAACAAATATCATCCCTTTCCAAAATTTTGAGAAAAATGAATGAATTCATCTAGGAAAAAGAATACCAATAGGCTTTTAACACCTTAAAAATATATCTTCTATCTCCTTTGGTGCTTATACCACCTAATCATCTTAAATTATTGCTCTTATACATTGCAATAACAATTCATGCCTTAGGTACCATGTTGGCACAATACGTTGACCAACATAGAGAAAGGGTAATTTACCATATTAGAAGAACCCTTCTTAGCTATGAGACCAGATACACTCCTTTAAAAATTTGTGCTTGGAAAGTCTTCACTTCTCAAAAGCTCATATATTACATGTTAAGTCATAAGACTTATATCTTAGCTAAGGTAAATCCTTTATGGTACCTTATGTCTAAACCTTATCTTTTGGATAGGACAATTAAATGGGTAATTGCCCTTAATTATCTTCATCTCAAGTTCATTAGCCAAAAGTCGATAAAATGACAAGTGATAGATAACCAATTGGAAACAACCCTTCTACTGGCATGTCACCCCATAGTAATCAAGTATCCTGATGAAATGGTATGTAGCCTTGAGGTAGCACAACAAGATTACTTATCCATGTACCTTCATAAGAGATTCAATCCATAGAATATCCTTGGACCTTATCCACTTGGGGGATGAATATTATTGGAAAGATAAATCCAATGTCATCCAATGAACACAAGTTTATAATTACCACAATTGAAAACTTTACAAAGTGGGTAGAGGCTATGCCCTTATCCACTTGCATTGGAATTTAGGTTTCAAAGTTTAATTGGAACCAAATTCTATCATGGTATGGTATTTCCAACATGATCATCTCAGATAATGCACCTTCTTTAAAAATAAGGATGTTGCCAAGTTTTGTGTAAAATTTAAAATTCAACATAAATTGTCAATATCATATTATCCATAAGGTTATGGTCAGGCTAAAGCATAAAAAAAAACTTCAATAAAAACATTAAATAAGCTTGTTAGAAAATAGACCAAGATTGGTATTTATAGCTATATCTCACCTTATGGGCATATCATACTAGTGTTAGAACTCTAACTAGTGCTACACCATATGCCTTATTCTATGGAACTGAGGTCATATTCCATTTTGAATTATATGTTCCATATATTTGAATCCTTTTGAAGGATACTTCTATCCATGCATGCCTTATCCAATTAGAACTGCTTTATGAAAAGTATAGCCATGCCTTAGAGCACCAATAGGTTTATCACCGAATTGAGAAAGCCTATGGAAAAAGAGTGTGATCTTGTTCCTTCAAAATAGGTGACTTATTTCTTTAAAAAACAAAAAGAACACTAATGCTAAAGAGGATCTAAAAGGTAAATTTTAGCCTAATTGGATAGGTCCATTCGTAGTAACAACTAAATATGGGTAAACCACATATTGCTTGGCCACATTAGATGGTAAAGAACATAAAGAACCTACAAATTTAATGCATCTAAAAAATATTATGCTTGAAGTTGCATGTTTTGCCTACTTATGTGTCTGATTGCATGATTTATTGTATGCATGGTTTCCTATAAAATATTTTACTTACTTTCATGTGCTTGATTGTATGATTGATTGCATGTATGGTTACATGTAAAATAAATTCTTGCTCTCATGTGCCTGATTACATGTTTTTTTGAGTTTGCTTATTCATCCCATAATGTCATGAGGGGGATCCCATGATGATGTGATGATGATCCTAGCTATAAAATAGAGTCACTTGCATTGCATTTGTAGTAGGTTACTAAACTAGCATACCTCTTTGATAACTCCTCAAAACCCTTCCTCATCCTCTTGATCTTTAGGAATTTAGAAGGGAGCTAAGGTATTGATGACACAATTCTTAAAAACATTCACCAACCATAGCACAACTATACGTCAATTACTCAACCTCTACTTCTAGATACCAAAATTTCTATATTTGCATTATTTGCTTGATCATGTGCTTACTAGCATCAAATTACTACTACATGACTAAATGATAATTCACTTTCTTGTGTTCATATTCTTATTGCTTGTTTGTTTCTTGCATACAGAGTTGAGAGTTTTTTTTGTGACATGTAATGATCCTAGTTAGGATAGGGTGCATTATAGATTAAATTTTAGCTAGGTAGCCAAGGTAGTGAATCTCTCTAATGATTATTTATAAGTGCACATTTCATCACTTATTCAACATGCCCACTATCTTGTTTGCATAATATTTTCCTACAACTTGCTAGAAATCTATGATGACTTTGATACTACAAAGCAAATTTATACATGGCATATAGATATGGTAGTCTGAGCTAGCAAGTTACTCCCTGAGAAAATTTCTCCTTATCTCTTCTATCATACAACATATTTTATCACAACATTTTCACATATCATCTTATTCATCTACACCTAGGGGAAGTAGATTATAGAATCATTCAATGACTACCAAGTGCTCATAAATTCTAAAGCATCTAACAACATGGTATAATTCCATCAAAAAAAAATTCTCTGCATAGGGATATATTAGGAATTTCTAAACTATCCATATTTCAATCTTGTTATCACTATAAGAATTATAAATCAAGGTTACAAATCACCTTCCTTTCATCAGTATCATCAAATAAATAAAACCCCATCAAGCACCATTTCTAAATAATCTATCAACTTGATTCATCCTTATACTTAGAAAGGAGGTAGGGTATAATCATTCAACACTTGACAAGTGTTTAGCATACCTACACACCCAACAAGTGAGGAATGATTCTATTAAACCCCCTTCTTCGATATAACGATCTATAAAAAATTTTAAGTGATAACATAATATGATATCTTATAAATTTTACCTTTATACATAAGATAAATGAATGAAATAATTACTTAATACTTGACAAATGTTCAACACACCTAATGATATTGGATGATTGGATCAGATATCCTAACTTGGTATATGCATCTATCAAAATTATCATAAAACCTTCTTTTACTACCAAACTAGGGCAATATGATGAAGCGTAATCATTGACAACCCTATGTCATCAATTCTTAATCACAAGCATCAACGAAAATTTATTCTAAATCTTCCTAATAATTTATAATCTCACATACATTATGGTTTAACTACATAGTTTGTATAATTGCATGTTCTATGTATGCATATTTGACTGATGCATTTAGAATCAAGAGATTTCACAATGACGTGATGATAAGAACTACTTATATTAGCTCATATTATTTGCACTTACACTAGGTCATTAATGTTGGTAGGTCCCCATTCTTAGGATTGTGGATTTCCTCATATGTAATTTTACTTTCTCCATTGGGATGCAATAATTACAATTACTTCTTGATTAATGATTTCATACACAAGTGCACAACATAAAAATCCTTAACAAGTAATAACTCTCATAATCTTCCTTTCCCTAGAAGGCATAAGTTATTCATTGCATATATAATTTCATGTTTAACAATTGACATTGTGTTTGCATAAGTATTACTATCATTACTATATGCTTTCATAGTTGCATGATCGTTTGATACATTTAGAATCAAGGGATTTCACATTGATGCGACAGTGACATCTAGTCAAGATATCATATACTTGCATTGCATTTGCATGAAGTCTTTGATGCTAGTGGATCTCTACCCTTAGGATTAAACATGTGTTGTGTATTCAATAAATTTTTACTGTGCATGATTTGTATGCTTGCATATTTGCATGATAGAAAAAGAAGAGGTATTAAAGTGGAACACAATTCCAACATAGAAATATGCCACTGGAAATAAATAGTTTATAATGGGACCAACATCACATGAATCGGTTAGAAAGCAAGAGGGCAAACTACCCCCCACAGACATGTTGTGACTCAATGTTAATAGGGTTGAGGAATCCCACATAAGTAGGATAAAGGGCTTCCACCTTTAAGCCTGCTACCTCATTAATCCATCAACTTTATCCCCTATAACAACTTTGACAAGACTAGCATAACATTCGTATGTGTTCTAAAGATTAGAAATAATGGGATGTTATTTTTTAGGTTGTTATTGATAGACAAAATCATGGTTTAAATCACTTATATTTCTACCCAATTTCTCCATGCACTCTTTTTGTGATAATATTATGTTTGTCAAACCAATGCAACCTTGTTATACTCACAAAATATCTACCATGGATAAAAATTGGATAGAAAGTCATCGAGATGCAACAAAGAAACCAAATTAGGCATACATTTATATGCCTTAGGTCTTTAGCACTAGAGACAATTTTCTTGAAATGCATATTTTCTTCTATGTTTTCATATTTGTATTTATTATTTTTATTGTGGATCAGTTCATGTGTGCATTAACATTCATATTATAACAAAAAGAACTAGGACTATTTTTAACTATTGACTAGTGTATGATGAACATGTACCTACCATAAGTTAGAATTAATCCATAGTTTTTGAAAGCAATAAAATTGCTTGCTTCCATTTTTCACACAAGGACTAATCAATCATTATTCTTCTAAAAACTCACTTTCTTGCCAATTGATGTCTACCTCTCTAAGTAATATGAAAGGATGACTTTAACTTTTAAACCGTCAACTCTCTTAATTCCTTCACTTGAGCCCTCTTATTAGTGCTCGCTAGGTGATGGAATAATAACACTCCATTAGCAGAGGCTCTTATGAGGGGTTGAAATAAAATCTTAGAAATATTTATCCCATTTCACTTTGTCAAGTTCCAAGTGAATGTAGATTGTAATACGAATTATATAATTTCTATTTTTTTGTGGTATCTCTGATAAGACAGGTTGTAGCAGTTCGTAGTGAGAGAATAAAAACGCTTTGAATTTTGTTTTTTGAAGGATTGGGGTTGTTACCCAATTTATGAATGGGGATGTACTTTGGCATGATTGTAAGATTATACATTTTTCAAAGCATATTTCTAGGAATTATGGTCACCTTTTGAGGTAGAAGGTTAATAATATCATTGGGTGGAGTGGTTTCAATCACATGATGCATAGTGCTAAAATAAATATTGCTATTTAGAATAGATGTTTAGTGTGGTTGAGATGGTTCTTTTTAAAACCCACATATTTTTGGAGTGCTACTACCACCTTGGGGAGGGAATGAGAAGTTAGCATGATGATATTTCTAAGAGCCTTAATTCATTGCCTGAGATGACCCATTCAATTTCATCATTATTGATTGCACGAGAGAGGTGAATGTTATAGGAAGTTTGGTATCAGCCAGTGTGATGTCTTCTACCAGGAAGAAGGGATTTCCAAAGATGCATGTCAATTTAAGACTTTTGGTTCATCTCTGGTGAAGAAAAGTGAATTTTGGAAAGATAATAACTCTGGGTTGATCCTGTATGCTGTAAGGAACTTTTGTTGGCAAAACTTTTTTAGTTGGCATTATACTAGTTTGGTTAGGTGGGTTTCTATGGTAGATACCTCTACCATTATCTACATACCTCTACCATGTACTAGGTATGTAGATAATGCCTAAATAGCCATATCATTGCTCCTAGTCCTTATTGTAGTGGCCTTGGCCATGATGTCATACCTCTCTGTCTTGGATTGATATCTCTAGGCTATGGCCTAATCCCTATCCAAAATATTTGTGTCCTACTCCATCAAGGCATGGTATATATATGGTTGAAGAATATTTAGCTTCCTTGCCATGACATCTCTCTCCTGCTAGGCTACCTCTATTGTATTTCTCATCCTAGCCCTAGTCCTTACGTTAGTGCTTAGAGGAGTAACAATAAATATCCTCTAGGTTTTCTATTAATATCTAGGCCTCTACCTTATCGAATCCCTCATTGCTTGGAGGTAAAAATCAACCATAATTTTGGATTGACCCCCATCTAAGATTATCACATAACTAGGTCGACTCATACTAGGGTAACTCATGGTAGAAAATATTCTTGTACCACTATAAATAGCTAGGCACAATCCCAATGCCATATACCCTAGGATCCATAACAGGAGGATCATCTACATTCTCCTTAGTAAAACTCTCTTAATAATGGAGGTCTTTGAATCTCTTACCTCTCTCCTATGTGACCTACTAGAACCATAGCTATCCCATCATCAGGATGCCCTAAGGAATTTTGAACTAGCATATGATCCAGTATAATTGGTAGAGACCAAACTTCTTGCAAGCCCCCTATATCCATATAACCCTCCAAATTTGGGCTGAATAGAAGATAATCTCTATCCATCCCACGTTTTCCCCCATAGGTTCCATTTCATATGATCTACTTGGAGATCATCTATGACCCATTACATTTCCATCAAGACACATATAAGTGACCTCCTACCTATCTTGTGGGTATGATCCCACATGAACCCTACTAGGTCCTACACATCATCTACATCCCTAAGAAGCCCAACTAGCCATATCATGGCAAAATGCATCCATTTCCATACCTACAAGAGAGTGCAATAAACCAAGCTCTTCCTCTCCTTATAAACAACTTGATGGAGAGTCTGGTATAGCCTATGTAAAACAAAGGGATCCCATACAAACTACACCTATTAGTCACTCATATAGGCAATGATCTTGTCCCATCCCCAATGTAGTATTCTCTTGCTAGTATTCCCAACCAACAATCCTAAAACCATGAGAAATATCATCATCATAAACCTATCTAGCTATCTTACCTAAAATAAAATATTTATGTCAATGCCAAATTATCGAAGCCAAAACTAAGGATATCTGATCGACCTTTATAGACCCTTACTCTAAACATAGATCATGAGAATAGAGACACCTAAACATCCTATAATGTGATTGACTCCTATCAAAAGAAGAAATGTGGCATACTCTGAGTGTCATCGCTTTGCCAAAGTCATTAGCAATGCATGGTCTAGCTTGACATAGGGTATCATCACCAAATACCCTAGCCCAAAAATATCCAAAATGGATCTATATATTGGATTCATAGCATCAAATATCAATCAAAGGGTACAAGATAATCAATATTGACACTCTAAAACATATAGAACCTATGTGCATATAAAAGCAAAAACAGAGTTAGATTTCTCCAAAAAATATCAAATATTTAACCCCTATTCCTCAACAAATTCATTGGATTTGCATGAATTTATCATTAAGCGAACTCATCACCCCATCATGAATCCATAAAAATCTAGGGTTTATGAATTTTCCACCTCCACGATGGATTTCTGATGATATATTCATGTTGTGTGACATGAATATGCCAATTGTGACATCATGAAATTCAAATCCATCATGCACTATCAAGTAACAAATTGCTATTGGATTTTCTTTAGGAGGTCATATTTGAGTGACTTGTTTAGGTTGCAAAGGGAGAAAGAAGAAAATTTTCATTTACAAATCTTGGTGAAATCATTATTATTTTATTCTACTTCAGTCCTTTATCATTACTAATATTTTGAGATACAACTATTTTGTATGTATATTCCTTTTGTTTCCATCTAAACTTTACTATTCTTGTTATCATTGGAATCTAACAAGTATTTTATAGAAATTTTTGAAGCCCTATGGGTTGCTAGATCATCTCCAAGACTCTTTGAGTATTCTTAGTAATACCTTTTATATTATGTTGCTTGTCATTTCCATTTTCTATTGCTAAATATTAATTCATTGTTTATACTCTTTCTAGGCAGTGTATTTACATTGACCATTTAAACAGGTAAGTATAGTCTCTTCCTCCTACTCTTGATTAATAGCATAAGTTGTTTGTTGTTTGCATGTATTTCCATTTAATTTTAGAACACATAAAAATGGGAAAATCAAAAGGAATTCAATTTGGCTTAGTGTTTTATTTTATTTTCTTAGGCATCCAAATGGTAAATTGCATGTGGACTTTGCATTAGGACAATTTATGTGCTTGCATATTTCTTGCATCCTTGTCTTAAAGAAATAAAAACAAAGTTTTATTTCTTTCAACTCTTATCTTAGATGGAACTCATCAAAGAAAAAATCACATATAGAAAAGCCTTTTATCTTAAGCAATTTGTATCTTCATATTGTATTGCATCTTTAGCATTTTGCACATTAGCTCCAACGGTATAACAAAACCTAGGTGTTTATCAATTTAAACACAATAAAATTAGATTTAGGAAAATATTTAAATCCTTGGTGAACCAAAAACTAATCACCAAAGAGAACAATACATAGTGCAAAATGATTTTGAGTACTCAGAGATCAACATCTCCATGCAAATTTTTGGCATCCACACATATCCTATATTATTCGATTATTTATTTTCAAATGATTAAATCAATTAAGTGAAAAAATATTTTAGTAGAGTAATTTATAGATTTTCCTACCAGGATAGGATAGTGGAATTATTTTTAAATTAGTGATTGTAGTAGACATTGTAGGTAACTTGAAAGTTTACACAACCTAATTAATAATTAAAAAAATCATCAAATATGCTCAATGTATTCTTCATGAAATGGAGAAATAGGGTTATGAATTTGGTTACTTAAAGTCCTCAATAATTCCTTCTTAAAAATTCTATAACCTCATCCTCACATTTTTTATGGTGTAAGTAAATTTTGAAATTCCTTTTTTGAAGGTAAAGTTAGTGCCAATGCAATAGAAAAATGGTTGGATAAGTTGCTATCACTTTTTTACAAATCAATTCATCAATAATAAAACTAAAATTTACACTCCAAAAAACTATATTACCTACTCAAAATTGGTGAAAAACATATCATAACAAGGTTAGGGAGTAACATATACATAATGAATTATAGTTAACATGGTATGATTCTACAAAGGCTATTAAAGATGAATATTACCTACTAGAAACCTATGATGATCATTTTATCTGATCATAGAAACTACATAAAGGCAAAGATTTGTCTATTCAAGACTATACTAATGCTTTCCATCCATGGAAAAAAATATAGTATTTAAAATATTTAAAGCATTGGATATTTAAATAGTATATAGGGAAACAATAGCATATTCATGAGGACAATGACCTCTTTGAGTTCAAGACCATGGGAAATATATATAAATTTTATATAAAATTAAAGAAAAAATACAAATACAAAACCTAGAATAAAGTAGTAAATGATAGGAATTAGAATATCAAGATCAATATCAAGAAATATAAGGAGGTTTAAACCCAAAACTATATTATAAGTAGAAGAAATAATTCTAGAATAAAAAACAACGAAATAATAAAATTGAACAAATGGTATGACTATCATAAGAGTGGCATAAAATTGAGGGAAGACTATTGAGCAATGAAGTAATTTTTCATTTTGATGCAACCCTCTACATCCAATACACTACAACCTACCCAAGTAGATGTTGAAGACAAAGGGAAGAAAATCATGGAAGTACAATTTAATGTGACTTTTACCACCAAATATACTATACTATACAAGTCACATAAGGAGGAGTGACTATTTCACTTATACATATTGGTTAAGAATTTAAATTTTCTTATCACATCACACACACAACCATATAATGTTGGATGGATGTAGCAAGAAAGATATAGTTATCTCACTTAATAATATCTCTATTTTTATTTTTTCAAACCATACAAAGATATAGCCTTGTTCGATGTTGTGTCCTTGGAGATCTGTGATGTGATCTTGGGCCAAATGGAAGCTACACCAAATATGGACATCATCATCAAAATATTATATTACAACAATAACACAAGGAGGAGTGACTGGTTCACATACAAATGTGGGTGAAAGGTAAGCCATTACACTCAATAATTGATAGTGGTATCAAAAGAACTTATTTTCTATTGACATTTGAAGAATTTTAGTTTACTTTTCATTTCACAACCACAACCATATTATTTTGAAAGGCTATGACAAGAAAGAGTGTTTTATGTCATTTAATAATATCTCCTTATTATTCCATTATACCTTTCATATGAAATTATGTTTTATGTTGTGTCCTTAGACATTTGTGATGATCTTGGGCCAATCATTCACATGGATCATGGTCTATATAATTTAATATATTGAAGCATATTATCATTAATGAAGGTTAGTGGTAAACATTGTAGGAAGATGATATACAAAATAATAAAATTTATTCTATTGATGATACAACTATAAGGCATAAGAATGACTATTGCTAACACAATATTAATCTCACAAACTATGTGATAAATGTAGATGGACCAAATTCTATCAAGGATTTGTATTGGGGTCTTTACACAATACTTGTCCACTATACCAAGTTACCAAAGGTGGTGTAAAATTTAATTTTTATTGGGAAAATACACAAAAAAGAGTGATTCAAAAGCTAAAATACCATTAATATTTAGCTCTTATCCTTTGTCTACCTGATCTACAATAGCCTTTTGACATAATTACTGATACATTAGAGTATAAGTTGGAAGTTGTTCTTATATAATATGGGCATCCAAGTACCTATCATAGTGAGACATTTAATAAAGCAATTGAAAAATATACAACATATGACAAATAACTCTATGCCATTATCTAAACATGTAAATAATGGAAAGACTAAATCCTAGGAAAGAAAACAATCATCTATGTAGATCACAATCCTCTTGAGTCTATTCAAATATAGAAAAATATAAAATTTTGGAAGACATCAAAAGTGGGATACATTCTACAATTTTTTTATCTAATTAGTAAAGATAAGAAATGGAGTTCCAATTTGATAGTCAACTTTTTGAGTGGAGTTTCAATTTCCATACTCATCATGAGTCTTCATTCCTATGGGTATGATACTTCTACTTGTTCCACCTTGTATGAATATGATATTGATTTTACTAAATATAGAAATATTTTGTGTAAATCTATTTCAAAGAATCAAAGAGGTAATCTCTTATACATTTAATGTCATCTAATGTATCATTTAGCCATCTTAAGGATTTCATCTAAAGACTATGTCATTTGATAAGCTAGTGTGGGTTGTTTAAGAAATGAATGGAGGGATGTCTTAAGAAAGAGCACAACTATCTTGGTTTTTAATAAACCATCTTGAAAATTCATCTAAATTTGTTAGCATACATTGACAAATTTTATATACTGGAGTTTACATGATAAAATTTATGGATTGTCTAATCAATTTACATGATATATCATCTAGAGCTATAGGAAAATGATTTCCTAGCCAAATAATGATCATTCAAATATCGCTAGAGGCTATCATAGCTTCAATTAGAGATATCGAATGCATGCAGTTTGGAGATATCTTGAGACATTAATATATGTTGGATAAAATATAAGTGAACATATTCTTGTATGAAGACATTGTTCTAATATACAAAGAGAGGTATTTTGAATTTGAAGAAAAATTGAATTGCCATGCCATACATGAGGAGCTAGTTGTTAAAGACATTGAACAAAAAAGTAAAAGGCATTTATCAAATGTGAGTTATGTTTCCCTACATGGAGGTGTTTTTTCTAATCTATTTCAAAGAGAAGGTATCAAACTAGATTTCTTATTAAAGGAGGTGTTATTTTTGGATTTTTAAGCCTTACTACCACAAAATATCATAGGTTATCACATAGGTCCCAATATAAAATAGCCACAATATTAAAGGTCAAAATAATATTATAATGAGTAGAATAATATGAGCAAATTAATATGTATATCAAGGATTATATAATAAATCAAGTAACATTCAATTATATACTGAAATATGAATGTCAATAACTTGAATCATTCATTAACTATGAATGAAGAAAACTTACAATATTAATTGCTCAAAATTCTATATACAAGCTTTATTTCTCCTCTTTATCTTACAATCAAATAATGAGATACACTAGATTTTTCATGCTTTCCTATGAAGCATTGTCTCCATAATATAGCCATAATAATATGACTCTTCAAGTACTTGACTATTGCTCTCCATATTCCAAGTCTCATGAATCTTGGCTTATCAACTTGCCACTTGCATACTAGATGGACACTTGAATCTAAGACACTTGCACACATGAATCTTACACTTCTACATGCACTCCTAATTTAGGACACTTGTGCACATCCTCACATTACATATTTGCACTCTTACATACAAGAAACTTGTGCACATTCTCTCTTACATGACACTTGTGCATTTCCTACACATTGACACTTACATAAAAGAGGAAATATAAATCACACCCTAAACTATAGACTCAACCCTAATCTATTACATATTTACAATTATACCATGAAGGTACCATGGGGGTACATTAGTATGTACCAAATAATGTAATATATCTCAACACCCCCGTATATTACATTATTATGTTATTGAAGACTTTCGTATTCAATATTTGTCTTCATATTTGTCTTCAATATTCAAGTGACCTTGCATTGTTCATGAACCTCTTCTTCTTTGAAGTATTCATCATATTGAATCTTGGGTTCATCCATTGCTTCTATCGATAGGAATTTTTTTGACTATGCTACATCCAATTCCCTGTTTCCTATCCTTTTTAAAAATCAAGCAATTTATCATTAACTTCATCTTGAGATAGAAATTCAACAATATCTTGAGAAAAACCAATTGAATTCGAGACATATATATATATATATATATATATATATATATATATATATATATATATATATATATAATATATATATTTTTTTTTTATTGAACATGTAGCTTCTATTTTGTTTTTATTCTTGATGATGCATTTGTTATGTTCATTTATATATTTGAATTCAACTAATCTTCCTTTTTCAACCAATTGAGTAACTAAAATAAGATTGGTTGATAGTCCAAGAACATATAAAACATTTTCTAGCACAAAATATGAAAAATGTATGCTAGGTATTACTCTACCAGTTCCTTGAACTTGATATTTTTTATCATCTACAATCTTTAGAGAGATATTATCCTTGACTTCTAAATATTCAAACCAATGTAAGTTTCCAATCATATGATGACTACCTCCTGAGTCTATATATCAAACATTATTTTCCATTTGAACCTTTTGATTTGTCTCAAATGATATTATCTTACATATTTGATAAACTTTTTGAAGAATTCTTTTATGATGTTGTCCATTGTATTCAAAAGATTGCTCTTGATACAAATTTTATTTTTGAACTTTTCCTCTCATAAAGTATGGTTTTTCATTTTGATAATGTCTCCTATGTTGGAAAGTTTTTGTTTTCCATTTATCCATTTTATGTTTTAAGTTGAAATCCTTATCTCTCAAATTCAAAAAAATAACTTAAATATAAATTTTACAAAATTTAATTTTCTAATCCTTTGGTGTAGAAAACCTTTTAACTTCAAAATATTAAATTTACAAAATTTCAAAATTTTCAAAAAATTTTAAATAAAAAACTTTCTCTAATTTCAAAAACCTTCAAAAAAACTTTACTCAGACAAATTCAAATAATATAAAAAAAAAATTGAGGTTCACCTCAATTTTGATTATAATTGTTTTTTTCTGGCTTTAGTTGGCTTTTATGTGGACTATTATGAGGCTCGCCTCTCGTTTTGTCTTTGTAATTTCTCACTGGGTTTGGTTGGACTCTATGTGGATTGGTTTTTTCCTTTTGTAATCAGGTTTTGGGTTCTTGTCAAAACCCCTTTTAATATATATCTCATATATTTAACCGACCAAAAAAAATAATATCAAAAAATTCAAATCACTTCAAATTAAAAAAAAAAAATTCACACTTAAAAACCTTAATAATCCTTTTAACTCCAATTAAACTTTTAATTCTATTTAAATTAAATTTCTAATATTTAACCTTCAAAAAATTAATCTATTCAAACCTTATTACTCCACTCAAACGATTAATTTTTGAAAACCTAATTAACCATATATAATCCTTATTACTTTACTTAGTTTTTCAAAAAATTAAATATGCTTTATTTCCCTCCAAAATTTATAAAGCATTGGAAATATTTGTAATGTCAAGTAATGTTACTTGGATCAATGTGAATCTTGATGCAATGTTAGCATTGCATACTTCTAAATATTGTTGCATGCATGAATCCTTGACCTCTCATAACTCATTGAAGGCTAGAACCTTGCTTGTTGTTTTTTGTATGCTTCTACTATGTTGGTGAAGACATAATTGTGCTTCATTGAAGATGTTGGTCATGCTGTGACTTATCTCCTTCACTACTAGCTATGCTATGTTTCTCCTTTGCTACGTTGGAGATTATTTATCTCCTTTTCTGTTGGAGTTCATTTTAAATAAGCCAAATAACTTTTTCTATTCTATGCTTGGAGGATTCCCAGTATCTCGTGTTTTGGTCTACACTTATAGGAGGCCAAGCATCTCATTCTTTGGTCTATGCTTGGAGGAAGCCAATCATTTCATTCTATGGTCTACACTTGGAGTATGCCAAGTGTCTAATTCTCTAGTAAATGTTTGGATGAGGCCAAGCATATCTTATTATTTGGACTATGTGTAGATTAAGCCTAGATGTATCCTTCCTTGACTTCTTGGAGAAGGCTGAGTTGAATCTCTTTTTGGACTTCTCTTTTTTTATCTCTTATGCTCCTTATATTCTCTTATATGTGTATCCTTATAGATGGATTTTTAGAATGTTGTGTTGCCACTATTTTTAACGATGACCACATTATACTGCAATTTTAGATTCTATTGACCACAATCTTCCAATGTTGGTCTCTGTTGGCCATAATATTCAATACTTATTTTGTCGTTTTCTCTTAACTGCTTGTTGTTCTATTTTCCTTTATTATGCTTGAAGCTATATAAAGCAAGTTTTGTAAGCTACTTAACCCTTCTTCAAGACTGATATGTCTTTCTTTCTCAAGACTACTATGGCTTTCTTCTTATTATGCCACTTTATCAATGTGGATAATAACTCTACTCTTTTCTTCTTCTTCTTCTTATTTATAAATATTGCTTTATTCTATGTGGGTTATGACTCCACTATTTTCTTCTTCTATACTTCTTATGCTATTCTTATTTGTACTTAATTTCTTCTTTTATGTGGATTATAATTCCACAATATTCTTCTTCTTTATAATTTCTTCTCTATTATCTTCTTTGTTATGTCTTCAAAATTTGGAAGTATTATATATCTCTGTAGGAAGATTCTCAAACTTTTATGATAATTCTTAATCTTATTTTCTCTTATTTTATCTATTAATCTAAAATATTCAATGTCTTAGGTCATACCTAAGAACTCAATATGATTTTCCTTCTTACTAGTGGACCTAATATCAATGGTAGGGTGGCACTGAATATCCCTAAATGATAAACTATCTTCTGAGTTGATTCTACCTCAAAATTCAACCTACAAATTATCAAATTTTTTAAATTTTAAAAACTTCAAAAAATCAATTTCAAGGTGGCACTATCCCTGAATGATACACTATATTCTGAGTTGATTCTGTCTCAAACTTCAATCTAAAAATTCTCAAATTTTTAAATTTCAAAACTTCAATCTTCAAATTCTTCAAATCAATGTCAATGTGGCTTTATACCTGAATGACGAACTTCCTTCTAGGTTGGTTTAGTCTATCAATCAATGTCCAACTTCTCTTCTAAGTTGTCCCTTATCTTCAATATAGTCGAGTCCTAGTATTCATGGGTTTTCCTTCAACCTAGTGGAAAGACCCTAGCATGCTCTACTCAATAAGAACTTTAAAAATAGAGTCCAAATCTACAATACATTTAAAGTGGATAGACTCTAAATTAACTTTATAAAAAATGGACAAAGCTATTTAATAATGATGACTAATAAATAACTCTATCAAACTAGAAAGAGTCAAGTGGTAGCTCTGATACCAATATTAGATTTTTAAGCCTTACTACCACAAAATATCACAGGTTATCACATAGGTCCCAATATAAAATAACCACAATATTAAAGGTCAAAATAATATTATAATGAGTAGAATAATATGAGAAAATTAATATGTATATCAAGGCTTATATAATAAATCAAATAACATTCATTTATATACACATCCTCACATTATATATTTGCACTTATACACATCCTCACATTACATATTTGCACTTTTACATACAAGACATTTGTGCATTTCCTGCACATTGACACTTACATAAAAGCGGAAATATAAATCACACTCTAAACTATAGACTCAATAGTTATCTAATATGCGTAGGTGTTACCTATATCTATTAAGGAAGCATCATCAAGAGGATATTTCAGATTTAAAAAAAAAAAATCTCCATATGTCGTTTGATCATTCAAATGTTAACACTCAATAAGCGAGAGTCATTGGATTGGATATCTCCATGGTGAAGTTTGATTGATTATTAGCCTAATTTACTGTCATCATTTCAAGGATTACATAATTGGACTAAAGTGGAAGAATTTGTTTTATTATTATTATTTTTGATTAGTTGGACGAAAGGAGTTTTGAAAGGATCTCCAAATATTATAACAAAAATAAGCTAATATCTAGCCACTTGGAGACTGAGGATACTTCAAACATTAAAGCAAACTAGCCCTTGGACACAAATACCTACATCCAGACCATCATATACTAGTCGAACAGACCCAGACACAAACCAAATAGAGACAAAAGTTAGGTAGGGAGGCCCGCATCAATAAACAAAGACAAAAACTGGGCACACAAGCTCGACCAAAATAATCAAAAAACAACATCCAATGGGGATGGTTCCAACCATTCACCCTAAGTATTATGACTTGAGTTTGACATTTTCTTGAATTCATTATCCAACGATCTAAGGCCATATAATAAATTACCTCTCCAAATGTGAAGATCTTGCTACGTAAGACCTTTATTATCTAGGAAGTCCACAATTTTGTTACCTTACCTGAACCGATGATTGAAATGGACTTCTTATAAATTTTGAATCATTCTTCTCTCTTCAATTATAAAATTTGCAATAGTCTAGGAGGGATTTTGGTTACCATTAATCATGTTGATAACATTGAGTGAATCTCCTTCTATGATTAGTTTCTTGCAATTCACCAAGTTTAGTTGGGAAACACCCTAAAATAATACCCGAGCTTTAGAAAAGTGCTGGTTTGGTAACCCAATTTTTTAGCAAAGAAAAGAAGTATTTCACCCTTCGAGTTTCTAAACAAACCCCCTAAACCCACTGTAATTAGGTTCCCTTTAGAAGCTTTGTCAAAGTTGAATGTTAGCCAACCCGATGGAGGGAATTCCTAAATTATGCTAGCCCTGTATTGACTCACCCTACTCACTGTATTCTAGGTCTGAGTTAAAAAACCCAACGATCTCTCCAAATCTATCTCCCCTTCACAAGTTATCAAATCTATTTTTAAAGATTTCATATTTTCCACTGTATCTACAATAGCCCTTGAGGAGACTGATGACTCAGGATGGCAAATATTTTTAAAGGCACAAGCATTCCTTTCCTTCCACACCCATCACCAAATATGGGATAACCTAAATTTCCAAAACTGACATAGGTGGGAAAAGGATAAGGGGGAGATCCATTGAACATCCAAGTCCTCTAGTGCATTGGGAAGAACCCAAACAACATCCAACTCAAAAAATAATTGACGAAAAACTTCAAGGGAATAAGCACAATGAGAAAATAAGTGTAAAGGTGATTCAAAAGCCCTACCATAGAGGAATCACATATTAGGGAAAATTATTCCTCATTTTTGAAGATTATCAAGAGTAAGGCACTTTCCCTAAATTTCCAACCAGAAGAACACATTGAATTTAGGCATCAGGCCTTTAATCTAGACTTGATTCATCGAGAACCAAGGATCCAAATCATAGTCCAAGCAACCATAAGTAGACTTAACTAAAAAATGACCATCTTTATCACAATCCTAAACCAGCCTATCGTGTAGACCAGTACCTAGGTTTAAGAACCATTTTATGGAATTTTTTAAATTTATAAAAGCAAGTTTCTCCTCCTGATAAATATTTGGTAAGTCAAAGGACTTCCACTGAATATTACCATTGATTAATTCTAAAAATTTAGAAACTTTGGGATAAAATAACCTATTTGTGATTGGCTTCAGACAGGTGAAGGTCAGGCAATCTTCAAAAGGTAATGACGAGGCCCAAGAATATCCCCAAAAATCAATGGAATAACCATCCCACACAACTTAACGAATGAATTTATGCATATACTCCCGAATACCAACTATGCTGGACCAAAAATTAGACCCCACTGGGGGAGCTTGGGATTTTAGGAAATTGCTGCCACCGCCAAGATACTTAGCCTTCACAATCTTAACCCAACTGACATTGTTATCTTGAACTAATTTCTAAGATTGTTTTGTAATCAAGGCTTTGTTCAACAGTAAAGATAAATATTCTATCCCATATGCTTGGAGAGGGGCATGCATTTTTCCTTAAAAATTGTAACTTCATATTGTTTATGTGAAGATAGGTGGAGAAGTAATGCACTATCTTACCTTTTGACTACTAGCACTTTGACCAAAATTCTTAAATATTCTACTAGTTGATGGAAAATTGATCTCAATCACCTATACTTGTTTCTTTGCCCAACAAGACCCTATTATTTTCTCATGATTTGAGGTATATATGTTTTTTAAGTTTAGGTGTATATATACTTATTGGAAAGACCTTTTTGAGACTGATTTAGCATAAGCAATTTTTTCTAGTTTTGTGAAGATTTGACATGGATGTTAATACTCTAAAGATGATATTCATTGATTCCCAATTATTGATAGGTGACAATTTTTTTGCATGGAATATGAATTTAATATTCACCTTGAAATAAAATATTTTTGGGGAGTAGTATTTGGTAGTATGCAAAGGCATGCTACTAACTTGGATATATAATGAAAATTTAATAAAGCTAACTAGAAATTCCAATTAATCATAATGTTCAACATGACTAATGAGTTTGAGTCATACATATATGACATAGTAACCAGCAAGGATGCTTGGGACAAACTCAAGTATAATATTCAAATCCAACAACTAGATTTAAATACTACACCTATAATGCCAATTGGATTACTTGATGGTGAACTAAAATAATAAAGTAGAGGGATTTTTAGGATAAATTTTTAAATTATGATTCTCACAACAAGGGTTACCTAAAACCATCAATGGTGATTTTCTTATTGCAATAGTGCTATGAGTATTGCAACCTACATTTAATATTTTCATAACAATTTTATGAAGAACACAAGCTTATACTGAGAGGAGGGGGGTGAACAGTATAAGACCACTTTTTAACTTTTTCCTTTTACTTCAAAAAGCAATGCAATGAACCAATAGCAAAATCAAAGTAGTAATAAAACCAATGTATAAGTCATCACACAATTGAGACACCAATATAACGTGGTTCACCCAAGGTGGGCTACTCCATAGAGAAAATATTTCACTAAATTTTCTCAATCATTGGGAATCCTTCCCAATTACAATGTTTATGGACTTCATGTCCAAAGGAGAATCCTTACCCTAATCAAATATTTATGAGCCTCCTACCCAAAGGAGATGTCCTATCCACCAAAGAAGTATTTATGAGCCTCCTACCCAAAGGAGATGTCCTATCCCCCAAAGCTCTAGAAATGATACTTTAGAAGATCACTACCTCTTCTGCCACTAGCAGGTGGAACTCTTTTCCACAAAAGATGTCTTGTACTCCTTGCTCAGGCTCTAGAGACTTCTATCCTCACTGATCACCTCCATAGATGCTCATCAACACCTATAATAAATACAGTCAGTCGGTCCAGCACAAGTCCTCTCAAACTCTATCACAAATTTGCACCAAAATCAGTCCTCTGGTCCAACACAAATATGCTCTCAAATATCTATCAGATCTGTCCTAAGATGAATCCAAAAGCTTGAATAAATAAATCACAACTGCTCACAAGTATTCACCAAGACTTCATCAAATCTGTCCACAATTTCTTCAACAAGAACCTGTCCGAATCAGTACACAAGTTCTCCACAAGAACCTGTCCAAATCAGTCCACAAGTTCTCCACAAGAATCTGTCCAAATGAGTCCACAAGTTCTCCACAAGAATCTATCCAAATAAGTCCACAAGTTCTCCACAAGAACCTGTTCAAATATTTCCTAGCAAGCTCACCAAGAACTTGCCCAAATCAGCTCAAGCAAGTTTACCAAGAAACTTGCCCAATGTGAACACACAAAGATAATTGTTAGAGACCCAATTTGTTTCATCCAATCATATCAAATCAATATCATAGAAGAATAAAGAGAATTGTTAGAGACTCAATATGTTCTATCCTTCAACTCTCAATCTCAACTAAAATCAATATCAATTAGGTTTTCAACAAATTATAGCAATGGCATAATCTTCTCACTCAAAAAACCCTAAAGAAAACTTCAAATGCTTCCATTTTCATAAACCAGAATTATGCAATAACTCATAAACTCATCATGATCTCATAATGCATAATCAATACTTCCACTTTTAGAAAATAAGATCCACTCCAAATAAGGAAACTTAATTTAATCCTTTTCACTCCAAACTTATTTTCAAAAAACCATCAATCAATAATAACCATGGAAGAATGTGCCCATACCTTTACTTTGATGAAGAAGGAGAACTCAAAATCTGTCACAACACTAACTCTCAATTTGCCACAAATTAGAGTTAGAAACAATGGAATAATGCACAATGATAAGAGTCCTAATAACACCTTATCACTCCAACTCATCAATAATCAAAACTCACAAATATACATATCAACAATATTCCTTTACACCTTATAACTCCTACTTAATATATCACAAAATAACTTCAATCTAAAAAAATAATTACAAGAGAATATCCACTCAATAACTCCAAAGGCTCTCTAACCCCAATATGACATTAAGCACAATTATTCCTTAAACCCTTATAACTCCTAAAATACATTTACTTCTAAATGCATTTACCACATAAAGATTAAGCATCAATAATAACAATGTCAAAGCAATATTTCTATTTAACCTTATACGTCCATCCAATTACCAACAATAATTGCCAAGTCAAATCAAATATTCCACATTATCAACAAAAGATCTACCTTGGCCAAAAACCAATTCTCCAACCTTAGGATAAGTGTAGAGACACCAACATAAGTGCCAAAGTGCTTTCTCCTCCAAAATCATGGCCCAAAGCCATCGTCGTACCACGTGCACAATAACTACGACCAAGAAAAAAACTGAAATACGCCTATCATGAATCAAACTCGGCACCTCTGCTTAGCGAGCGCCTTCTCTCCACTGCCTCCGCCATTGGTGCAAAAGTGCCCAACAAAAATCTCAAGTGCTACTCATTGTTTTACCTTCCCTTTGCTCACAAAATACAACCAAAATTTCCTTCATCACAGGTGCACAAAATATAAATTTAACACAGACCATATTTGTCTTCCTCACTGTGCACGAAATCAGAATTTAACACAGACCAACTTTGTCTTCGTCACTAGCACACGCAATCAGAAATTAACACAGAGCAAAATGAGACCTGAAAATCACAGCGCAATCCAAAATTGAAGGTTAGATAGCAATACGAATTCGAAGGTAATCATGCAAATCAAAGGTACTTTAAACCTTAGGAAATAATGCCCTTTAACAGTCTTTCATCCCATGCAAATTGATGTCAATGCTCCTTTTAAACATTGTGTTTTTCATCCCATGCAAGTTGACGTTGACGAGGTAAGTCGCACCGCTAAGGGTTTAGAAACCCTTTCAATAATAATTATTAAATTAATAATTATTATTTTATTAATAATAAACTTAACTTAAAACCTTTTCAAAGGTTTGAGTTAATTTATTTATTAATAATCAAAATGGACTTTTAAGGTTTTTTCAAGGAGCAAAACCTTTTCACTAAGCCAAGATGGTTTTAATACAAACCCTTAATGAGTCTAGATGGTTTTAAGAAAAACATTTAACCTTGTCACCATGGTTTTAATAAAAACCCTTAAACAAACATCATGGAACTTTCAAGATCTTTTTGGCACCAGCACAAATTCCTTTTGACATTAACACAAACTCCTTTTGACATCAATGCCAACTCACAAACATGAAGCTAGGCAACATACCCAAAATTTCCAACAATCTCCCCCTTTGTCATTGATGGCAAACCACTACTGAAACAACTGCCAACTGTCAAAACTGAAACCAACTGAAAACCATCCTTTGAAGCTTTGCTTCCCCTGAATCAAGGCTCTCCCCCTTAATCAAATATCTTCCCCTTTGTCATCAATGGCAAAGGGTCACCTTTGGGTCTGAGGGCTAAGAATGAGCCTCTTAGCTTAGCCCCTCCCCCACCTCCTATTGAGGTGATTAATTATGGGGTGGGAGTAAAATTCCCATTAGGCACTGATCATCATCAGTGTCCATAGCTGCATTTACATGATTTTTCCTAATATCCTTGTCCATGTTCTTGTTCTTGTTCTTGTTCATATTCTCATCCCTATTTTTTTCCAAGCCATTATTCCTGTTCCTGCCATTATTCTTGTTCTTGTTCATAGCCTTGAACCTGTACCTTGGAAATTTTGCTCTACACCATCTGGTTGTATGTCCTTCATTATTGCATTTATAACATTTGACAATGTTATTCCTTTGAGATGTACCTATTTTTTGAATCCTCTCTATTGGACCAAACCTGATCCTGTTGTTAACCCTGCAATTAACTACCTTGTGCCCAAACTGATTACAAGACTAGCAATACCCTTGAAATAAATTACCATTATTTCCATTAACCTATCTTGCTTGATCCCTACACTGTGAAGCCATGTGTCCAAACCTATGACATGAAAAACATCTTCCATTGAACTTTCCTTGCCTTGACCTCATAGGTCCTTTAGTATTTCTACCCTTATGTTGATTCATGTTTTCTGATTCTGTGCTATCTAAATTACCATCTAAAAAATTACTCTTTGAAGTACTCTCTTCATCTGAACCATCTTCTTCTTGGGAGCTCATACTAGATTCCTCAACCCGTTCCTTTTGTTTCTTTCCAAAACCAAGACCTGTTTTATCTATTGTCTTTATTTGATCCTTGATGATTGATTTTACCTTCTTGGAAATTTCTTCAAACATGTAAAGCTTCTCCTTGTACTCTTTAGTTTTCTTTTTCAAGGAAGCTACTTCATGTTTTAACTCTTTACACTCAAGAGACCTAGCTGTAAACTCTTCTTTGAGTTCCTATGTCTTTGCTATAGAGATATCAAGATTTCCTATAAGCTCATATATTTCATAACGATATTAATCAAACCTATCAATGAGTCTAGCATATTTCTTTCTTTATTTCTTTAACACATCAAGAGCATTAACAAGTTCAACCTCAAGATATACTTCTCCCTTTTCTGAAACATCCTCTATTTGTTTACCTTTTGAAACATCAATATCCTTTTCTGATTTCTTACCACTAGAGGTGCTACTTTCATCTAAAGCCATAAGAAGATCTTCCTCATAATTTTTTGAAGCATCCTTATACATAGTATTACCAGAATTCAAACCATCATTTGTACAATCATCCTCAAGGTGACCAAAATTTCTACATCTAAAGCACTTAAGCACAACAAATTTATTCCTCTTTTCTTTTCCTTCCTTTTCTATTAGAAACAACATCTCATTTCTATAATCACTTGAAGAACTTCCATAATCACTACTAGAACAATTACTTGCTTTGTCTGTGTAGAAATTTTTCTTATGTTTTTGGAAGTACCTCTTCCCTTGACAGTTTTTCTCATTTATGTTCTTCCTTTGATACATGTGCTTCTTAGATTCCCTGTGCTTATAATTCTATTTTTCTTCATCACAATCATCCTTGGGTTCCGAACAGTCAGTAGCATAGTGACCAAACTTTCCATAATTAAAAAATTTAACAAATTTCATACCTTTGTGCTTTCTTGAGAACTTGCCTTTCCTGTTGTAGTTTGCTTCTTCATCACTAGAAGACTCATCACTGTCTTCTTGGTTTTTACCCTTGGACTTCTTGGTAGCTTTGAAAGTTGCCTCCTTCTTAGGATTAGGTACCACTATGAAGCTCATCCTTTTTTAATTTATCCAAATCCTTGGCTTCCTCAGTAGCTGAAATATTTTCACTAAATATATTTGGAAGAGACCTCAAAATTTTATCACAAACATCATTTTCAGCAAGCTCAAGATCTAGTTCCTTCATGGAATTAACAATCTCATCCATACGAAGCATATAGTCACTAATATTTTCTTCATCATTCATATTGAATTGTTCAAAAATACCTTTGTAATATCTCAATTTTGATTTTTTGACATTTGCATCACCTGTATGAACCACTTGCAATTGATCCCACATTTCCTTTGTTGTATTACAATAAGATCTATCTTTTGTAGACCTTTCAAAATTGCATTCATTGCCCTTGAATTGCTATGATGTAGAAGTTTCTCATCTGCTGTAGTAGGAGGAAGATTTGGAATAGTGTACCCAAATTCAACTGCTTCCCAAACTTCATTTCCAAGAGCCATTAGACAAACCTTCATATTTATGCTCCATAGACCAAAATATGTCCCATCAAGAATAGGTGCTGAATTACCACTTGTAAAATCCATTGTGTTCTTTTCAAGCTTTTCCTTCAAGTCGTGAAACTCTTCCGAAGGAACCTGCTCTGATACCAATTGAAGAACATAAGCTTATACTGAGAGGGGGGATGAATAGTATAAGATCACTTTTTAAATTTTTTATTTTACTTCATGAAGCAATGCAATGAACCAATAGCAAAATAAAAGAAGTAATTAAACCAGTGTACAAGTCATCACACAATTGAGACACCAATATAATGCGGTTCACCCAAGGTGGGCTACTCCACAGAGAAAATATTTCACTAAATTTTCTCAATAAAATCCTTTGGGAATCCTTCCCAATTACAATTTTTATGGACTTCTTTCCAAAGGAGAATCCTTCCCCTAATCAAATCTTTGTGAGCCCCCTGCCCAAAGGAGATGTCCTATACCCCAAAGAAGTTTTTATGAGCCTCCTGCCCAAAGGAGATGTCCTATCCCCCAAAGCTCTGGAAATGATACTTCAGAAGATCACTGCCTCTTCTACCGCTAGCAGGTGGAACTCCTTTCCACAAAAGATGTCATCTACTCCTTGCTCAGGCTCTATAGACTTCTATCCTCACTAATCACCTCTACAAATGCTCATCAACACCTGTACTAAATACAGTCAGTAGGTCCAGTACAAGTCCTCTCAAACTCTATCACAAATCTACACCAAAATTAGTCCTCTGGTCCAGCACAAATATGCTCTCAAATATCTGTTAGATCTATCCCAAGCTTAAGCTAAAATCTTGAATAAATCAATCACAACTGCTCACAAGTCTTCACCAAGACTTCATAAAATCTATCCACAAGTTCTTCAACAAGAACCTATCCAAATTAGTCCACAAGTTCTCCATAATAACCTGTCCAAATCAGTCCACAAGTTCTCCACAAGAACCTATCCAAATCAGTCCACAAGTTCTCCATAAGAACCTGTCCAAATCTGTCCTAGCAAGCTCACCAAGAACTTGCCCAAATCAGCTCAAGCAAGTTTACCAAGAAACTTGCCCAATGTGAACACACAAAGAGAATTGTTAGAGATCCAATGTGTTTCATCCAATCATATCAAATCAATATCATAGAAGCATAAAGATAATTGTTAGAGACTCAATATGTTCTATCCTTCAACTTTCAATCTCAACTCAAATCAATCTCATAGAAGCATAAAGATAATTGTTAGAGACTCAATATGTTCTACCTTCAACTCTCAATCTCAACTCAAATCAATATCAATTAGGGTTTCAAAAACTTATAGCAATGGCATAATCTTCTCACTCAAAAAAACCCTAAAGCAAACTTCAAATGCTTCCACTCTCATAAACTAGAATTATGCAATAACTCATAAACTCATCATGGTCTCATAATGCATAATCAATACTTCCACTTTCAAGAAATAATATCCACCTCAAATAAGGAAACTTAATTTAATCATTTTCACTACAAACTTATTTTCAAAAAACCATCAATCAATAATAACCATGGAAGAATGTGCCCATACCTTTACTTTGATGAAGAAGGAGAACTCAAAATCTGTCACAACACTAACTCTCAATTTACCACAAATTAGAGTTAGCAACAATGGAATAATGCACAATGATAAGAGTCCTAATAACACCTTATCAATCCAACTCATCAATAATCAAAACTCACAAATATGCATATCAACAATATTCCTTTACACCTTATAACTCCTACTTAATATATCACAAAATAACTTCAACCTAAAAAAATAATTACAAGAGAATATCCACTCAATAACTCCAAAGGCTCTCTAACCCCAATATGACATTAAGCACAATTATTCCTTAAAACCTTATAACTCCTAAAATACATTTACTTCTAAATGCATTTACCACATAAAGATTAAGCATCAATAATAACAATGTCAAAGCAATATTTCTATTTAACCTTATACGTCCATCCAATTACCAACAATAATTGCCAAGTCAAATAAAATATTCCATATTATCAACAAAAGATCTACCTTGGCAAAAACCAATTCTCCAACCTTAGGATGTGTGAAGACATCAACATAAGTGCCAAAGTACTTTCTCCTCCAAACTCATGGCCCAAAGCAACCGTCGTACCACATGCACAATAATCGTGACCAAGAAAAACACTAAAATATGCCTATCACGAATCGAACTCGACACCTCTGCTTAGAGAGCACCTTCGCTCCACTACCTCTGTTGTTGGTGCACAAGTGCCCAACGAAAATCTCAAGCACTACTCATCGTTTTACCTTCCCTTTACTTGTAAAAGACAACCAGAATTTCCTTCCTCACAGGCGCATGAAATCCAAATTTAACATAGACTATATTTGTCTTCCTCACTGCACACAAAATCAGAATTTAACACAAACCAGATTTGTCTTCCTCACTAGACACAGAGCAAAATGAGAATCGAAAATCACAATGCAATCTGAAATTGAAGGTCACAGAGCAATAAGAATTCGAAGGTAATTGCACAAATCGAAGGTACTTAAAACCTTAGGAAATAATGCCCTTTAATAGTCTTTCATCCCATGCAAATTGATGTCGACGCTCCTTTCAAACATTGCATTTTTCATCCCATGCAAGTTGACGTCGGTGAGGTAAGTATTTTACATGAGCGCCGCTAAGGGTTTAGAAACCCTTTCAATAATAATTTTTAAAATAATAATAATTTTTTTATTAATAATAAACTTAACTTAAAACCTTTTCAAAGGTTTGAGTTAATTTATTTATTAATAATAAAAGTGGACTTTTAAGGTTTTTTCAAGGAGCAAAACCTTTTCATTAAGCCAAGATGGTTTTAATAAAAACCCTTAATGAGTCCAAATGGTTTTAATAAAAACCTTTAACCTTGTCACCATGGTTTTAATAAAAACCCTTAAACAAACATCATGGAACTTTCAAGAACTTTTTGGCACCAAACTCTTTTTGACATCAGCACAAATTCCTTTTGACATCAACACAAACTCTTTTGACATCAATGGCAACTCACAAACATGAAGCTAGGCAACATACCCAAAATTACCAACATTCTAAATGTGACAAATCAAATTTCTAATTTTGAGACTTTTATGAATATTCTTCACTTGGAGAAATCAATTGAAGAGATGAAGACTAAATATGAATATGCTTGTAAAAAATAAAAATAAATGAATGCAATCAAAGAAATATGGTAGATGCCCCAACTAGTAGCAACACTAACAAAAAGACAAAGGGAAAATATCCAACAACAATAAGGACAAAGGAACTATTCATATTTCAACGATATGTGTTTTATTTATGGGAAACTAAGTCATGTACTTTAGGTGTAAGCACAACCTATTCTTATATGGTTCTTCCATGAATAAACAAAAGAATTCATTTGGAGGCAAGTAGAAGGGTTTTTAACAGAAAAATAGGAATGCACCTCACCTCTAATGGGGTAACACAACAAAGGAAATTAATTTTCAGATATAATAACAATCATATATTTGTTTTGTTCAATAACATGATGATATTTCAAAACCCATCTAGGTTTGTTAAGTTGATTTCGAAGCTACTAGACACATAACATCCTATAAGGAGTGGTTCATGTGCCCTAACCATTCATCTAATCATAAATAATTTAATATTGAAGATAATTGTACATATACTATTGTTAGAATTGGTGATGTTCATTTGCATCCTAGAGTACATGCCTATCACTTAATTCCTTTACATGTTTGGCCTCACAAAGAACTTACTCTCTATGAATAAATTATTTGATCATATTTTGAGGGTTAAATTTTTAAAATATATGATAAGAAAACTTGTATCATTCAAGAACAATTTAGAGGCTTATTAATTATTGTTCATGTAACTAGCATAGGTATGTTGTCTTAGCTTACAATTACAATGACGAACAACCAAGATTGGATGTCAATTTGGATGATGTTTCCACACTTTACCATAGGTAATTTGGACATCATAGTTTTATCCACTTAAAATCACCCATTAGTCATGAAGAGGTACATGAAATTTCATTATTGATGAATCCTCATGAACTTTGTATGATTTTTTTGGCCAAAAAACATCAATTCCCTTTTGGTTCAAGCAATCATAGAGTAACTAGTCCACTTGTCCTAGTGCATACTAATATGTATGAATCAATGGATCTGATTTTTAAGGATTGTACATATTTTAATTATTCTTAGGGATCATACATGATGGATGTATGTGAATTTATTAAATGGGAAGGATGAACCCTTCCATTATTTAAATTCAAAACTCATGTGGATAATATTACTAGTCATCATATTCTTATACTCTACTTAAATATAGGGGGAGTACACTAGTAATGAATTTTTTACTTTTCTAAAGTAGCATAAAATTAAATAATAGTAGATGAATTCCTACATGCCTCAACAAAACAATGTTATAAAGAGGTAAAATCATACTATTCAAGAGAAGGTGTTATACATGTTGAATTATGCCAAATTAGATCCAATAGTTTGGCCAAAATTTATTTATAGTATAGTTTAGTTGTTAAGTTGCATACCTACACTTAAATTTTAGGGTATCACACCTAAAGGGGTATGGACGAGTATCAAAACTAACATGTCACACATCTCTTTATTTGTATGTACAACATTCATGCACCTTCTAAAGTAAAAGTGGATGAAGCTAGCCTAGAAATACAAGTGATGTATCTTCTTTTGATATAGTTGTGAGTCAAAGGGATATCGTCTCATAGATCCTAACACCAAGAAAATATATCAACTATGACATCGTGCTTGATGAGAAAAATGAGTGTACCCCTTTTTCTAAGACACATAATTAACAAAACACTTGTTCTTTTTCTATCTAATAGTAGTGGTGATGATGATGATGATGATGATATCTTTGAGAGAGAATTTTTATTTGGATGAAGATGATGGAGATGATCATACTATAACTAATGATATAGCACCATTGAATTTAAGTACCATTCATAGGCCCAAGTGGTATCTCAATATATTTTTTAATTCAAACTTAGATGGTGTTCTAAACACATGTAGTATAGGTATAAGATCTTAGATAAGAGTTTGAAATAAGCTAAACTTATGATATAAACATATAAGCCTTCAATGGTTCATAAAGCTTGAAAGGAATGATGGAAAAATACCAAACATCGAACCAAGCCACAAGGATCAAGGGGTTGAAGCAACACCACATTAACCAAAATGGAGAAACTAGAAAATATAAACAAGATAATGGAAACTAACACAAAAACTACAATATCATATCATATATTAGAATTTATTTATAAATACAATGGAGAAGTCTTGCTTAAATAGGAAAGGAAGATCCACCATAGTCATAGGATCAACAAAGAGATAAGGATCAATATCCACCGTACAAATAGGGAGGTACGATATGATCCATGGAGAAAAGATATCAACCCTCCAGATGTAATCAATGAGTGTAACTTCCTAGGAATGCCAAATATCCCTATAATATCTAAATAAGATAAAAATAAATATCTACATATAAAGCAGGTGGGGAAAATAAAATAAACTAATATAAAAATAAAGTACCTAGGTGAGCATGATCTAGGTCTAAAAACCTACTCTAACACCCCCCTAAAGTGAAGCTAGGTGTAAAAAAGAAGTGGCATATCCACAATATGAGTCCCGATAACAAGGCTTGATTAGGTACTCATGTACAACGTGCATCTAGAAGCACTCAAACCAGGAGGGAAAACCACATGGGGAAAACCATCCAGATATAAAGACAGAAGAAGAAGAAAGGAAGGTGGCATCATCCACACCCCCCAAGGACAACTTCCTTCACCCCAAGCATCTCTCATAATAAATAAAAATAAGGAAATGAGAAGGGTTTAATGAAGATGTTGATAATTTGTTGATGAGTGGGAATGTAGTCCAACCTGATCACTCCATCCTAGATAAGCTACTAAATAAAGTGCATATGAATATCAATGTGCTCAGTCCTCTAATGCTCAAAAATATTATGAGAAATATGTATGGTAGTTTTGTTGTCACACCAAAGTGAAGTACTACACTGATCCTATGAGAATCCAAGCTCTATAAAATACTGTTGAATCCAAAGAATCTCCTAACTAGCTAATATTGTTGCTTGATATTCTACCTCTATCTATGAAAGTGCAATATTAGTCTACTTTTTACATACCCAAGAAATAGGTGAAGAACCAAGGTAGAAGACATAACCAAAAGTAGACCATCGAGTATCAACACAACCTACCCAATTAGAATCTATATACCCAACCAACTATAATTTCCCCTAGAAAAGTGAAGCCTAAAATATGAAGTCCCTCAAAGATACCATAAAATCTACTTGGTAGCCTACCAATGACTGTCATGTGGATCATGTGAAAACTGGGAGATCAAACCAACTATAAATGATATGTCAGGATGGGTGTGAGTTAAGTAAATCAAACTCCCAACCAATAATATATAAATGGTGGCATCAACTATTGGAGCTAAACATGTGGTACTCAAAATAACACCTAACTAAAAAGGAGTAGAATATGGTTTACAGTCAACCATTCCAAATCATTAAAGCAAATCCAGTGTGTACTTTTACTAACAAATAGAGATCTCTGAATCTAATTGTGAAATATGAAACCCAAGGAAAAGGTGCAAAAGTCCAAATATATCATCTCAAAATACTTATAAAGAGAGTGCTACACAACCTGGATGTGTGAAGTAAAAATACCTATGATCAATAAATCATCAACATATAAGATAATGATGACAATATCCTCTCTATCACTCAAAGTGTAAACTGTAGAATCAGAGTGGCATCTCAAAAATTTGGAAGATAGAAGAAAAGAATCCATCTTCTCATACCAAGCCTTGGGAGCTTTTTTGAGGCTATAAAATGATCTCCATAATCTGCACACCTATGAATAATTCTGGATAGATCCTAGAGGCTAATCAATATAAATCTCTTATTTCAAATCTCCATGCAAGAAGCCACTCTTCACATCCATTTGGTAAACTAACCAAACTTTTGATGCAACAATAGAGAGTACAAGATAAACATGATCTAAATTGGTGATAGGGACAAAAATCTTGGAGTAATCAACCTCCTCAACCTATGAAAAACCATTTGCCACAAGTCAAGACTTGTACCTATGAATGGATCCATCTATTGCATATTTTGTGCACTACACCCATTTGCATCTCATCATTTTTATTCCTTTTGGAAGAGTAACCAAATCCCAAGTATGATTCTTCATTAATAAATAATACTCATCATCCATGGAATCATACCACTCCCAAATGCCATGGGCCTCATCAAACCTTTATGGATAAATAGAAATTTCTTGACAAAGAAGACCCATGTTGGAAGGAGAAGTACACTTTGAAGGTGGGAGACCTTCAATGAAAGGTGTTGCTTCCTCAACTGTAGTCCAAGCCCATTGTTAGTGTTTTATGAATAATCACTCAATAATATGGTTACTAAATCAATAATACTCAACTCAATATGAAGGAAATAATAATGCTAAGCAAATAAGCTCATATTCAGAATATGAAATAACTCAAATATTGCTAATGGTAAATGATGAAAAATATAGTAAACTCTTATTGAATAAAAGATCTCAAATACATCATATTACATCACCTTCCATTTCTCCATGGGTTATCTCCCATCTCTTGAACTTCCCTTGTGATACTATTCTATTATAATTGCACATCTATATATAGGATAAAATGTGACTCTTCATATGGTGTTTCTTGGCCCTTACTCGTCCTATGACTCTTAATATTCCTATTCTAATGACACATGTACATAGGGACAACTATGCACATTTACATTTCCAAAATATAATTGCACACTTGTGCATTTATTACATTGCATAAAGTAAATACTTTCATCCTAATCTAAGACACTCTTTCCTAATTTATAGATGTACCCATGGTGGTACATTGTCATGTACCAAATAATGTAACATATTCCAACATCCCCATGTATTACATTATTTGGTTCTTGAGAACTTTGATATTCAATATGGATCTTCTTATTCTTTTGTTTTCAATTAATTTTGCATTGTATGCCTTCTCTGTCAGGTTCTTCTTCATTGTTGATGATGGTATTCGTAGTCATGCTATCTTCAGATTCCTGCAATATGACTTTTTCTTTGTCCTTGCATTTATTTATTAGTATAGTATCATCTGTACATTTTCTTAGAGCATCATGATATGACTTTGAAATAGAGGATCTTGAATTATCAATAATGCATGATGAAAATATATTTTCTAAGAAATATTCATCTATTCTCATTTTTGCTTTAAGTAATCCAAGTAATTCTTGTTTCTTTGCATTCTCCTATTTGTAATATTGAAGTGTGAGTAAACCCATATATAATACACTTCCAATGTCTAGTGGAAGGGTAATTTCCTCGTTTCTTTGATCAATTGCTTCAATGATTCTAGCATGAGTATAGTATTCCAGGATTGTGAAGTCTTCTTCTAAAGCTTCACTATAGATCAATTTTGAAGTAAGATCTAAGTTTCCTTTTGTGAGTGAGTTCTTGATTCCCATTTTTATGACATTTGCTCTTTCTTTTCTAATGATATTTTCCACATCATTATTTACTATATTATTTGATGTAGATATTTTATCTTTCTTCTTTTAGTCTTGATAGACTAATGTTCCCTTGTACTCTAAGTTAAGTGCTCAAATAATGTTGATGGAACCTTTGGAGTAGACTTCCTTATGACTCCCTAGTTAAGTATGTCAAGTAAGATTAATTTTCATTAGTTTTGAGAGATAGACTAAGGATGATGTTTCTCAAATTTCAAATATTGTTCTTTCAATTATGTTGTGTAGAAACCTGTTGAGAAGCAACACACCCCCACTGAAAAATGAGATTCCATCCTTAGAAAGCCCTGAACTTCCATTTTTGCAGCAGGGACCCTCTTGATAATTTTCAGGTTTAAATCCAATTTTGCTTGCCTCTTTGTTAAAGTTGTGCCTTTTTCCAAGTCTTTCTAGCATTGTTATTTCAAGCTTAACTTTCTACATGCTAGAATCATTCATGCACAAAGAAAATCTCGCACCGATATCGAGAAAAATCTAGAAAACAGTTGCATAAATTCACTGAAAACCAAAACTTTCCATTTTTGGTAGTGTCGCGATATCGCGACACTTCCATTTTCAAAAATGTCGCGATATCACGACGAATTTTGGCAAAAGCAGCTAAGTCGGAAAAGTGTAGCGAAATCGCGACACTTTCCATTTTTGGAAGTGTCACGATATCGCAACGTTTCCATTTTTGGAAACCATCGCGAAATCGCTACCGGTAGGAGGAGAGAGAAGGAAAGTTGTGCGGAAGGGCACGATTTTGCGACATGTCGTGAAATCGTGACATGTCGCAATTTCGCGTCAGGAGAGAGAAAGTGGGCTGCAGAATGAAAATCGGCTAAGTCGCAAATGTGTCACAAAATCATGGTCAACGCGGTCAATGCATGCAGCTACGGGAACTATCGCGATATCGTGACGTGTTCTATTTTCGTGGGTTGTTGATGGAAAAATGCTTAAGTACAAAAGGTGCAGCACATCGCTAACATGTCTCAAAATCGTGACATGCTTGAAAAAGTTGTGCGACAGCTAGCAAGTGTCGCGATTTTACGACATGTCGTGAAATCGTGACATGTCGCATTTTCGTAGCCGATGAGGGAAGAAGTTGCATGGCGCTGGGGACGTCACGATTTCGCGACATGTCGTGAAATCGTGACATGTCTCAGAATCGCAACAGGAGAGAGAAAGTTGCCCAAAGGGCCAGAAGTGTATTCCAGCTGTAAACAGAAGGCATCCTGGGATAGCGACACATGTCAAGACACGTATCAGATGAAATAGAGGCCGACATGCAAGAAATATTAGGATTTTAATATATTTTAATGTTAAAGTGTTGATTTAATGTTTATTAAATTGCTAATATAATCTTTTTGTCTTTCATGCAGGAATCCATCTGTCACTTGCGGGATAGCGAGAAAATGGCCATAAAGACAAAGTTAAAGTGCAGATTTAATCAAAGACTGCCATGCTAGAGGAGAAGATGTTGGTGAAAGCATTCAATGGATATTTATTGCAGATTTAATAGCTTGAATACCATTTCAACTCAAGGATGGATATGCAGAGATGGAATAGCGGAGAAGTGATGACTCATCCGGCTCACCCGCAAGAATTAATGAAAGCATTTATTTGCAGTTGCGGGTGAATGCAAGTGGCATTTAAATTTCATCTTCTCCATTTATGGCGACTAACCGCACCGATTTGCGAGAGGGGTTAAGTTCTATCCGGACTTTGATTTTAAAGTGGCTTTATATTGTAAAACCCGGTCCTAGGGTTTAAGTGTGATAAGATTTAGGGTTTGAGCAAGATATTTTGAAAAGATCAGGGTCTGTCCTGAGTCTATAAATTCAAGTTCTAAATGTAATCTCGGCAGGTGGAGACTTAGAAATAAAAGGCTTATAAGCAATTTCTTGCAAATTTTGTGAAATCCTTTATTTTTTGTACTGGGAGTTGATGTGCTTTTGCTATTTTCTGTGGTAGCATGGCCAGGAGTCTAATATTTTACAGATCTGTGATAAGTGTATCTTCTTCTGTTATCTGTTCCATTAAATTTTGTTAGATATATACTGTAAATATGCCATTATCAAGTTTAAATATGTTGTTAGGCTTCAGTTGTTCTATTGTCTGCTAGGGGAAATTACAGACTTGAGGTTAAGTTTGTTCTAATTGCTCTGTCTTCACTGTGTGAGCTAGGCTATCGGTGAAAGATACCAGTTTTAACCAGCTACTCTTGGATTTATAATTTTCTGCTAGATCTGTTCCACTTTGCCTTGTGCTCCTAGTTGAAAGTGATCTTAGAAATCTGGATGCTTTCCTCTTTGATTTGTTCTGTTGTGAAGCTGATAGTATAGATGAAATTGACAGTTTAAGTTTTACAGTTTAAAGTTTGATAAACTTCCCTTTCTGCCTTACCCTACCCTCTCTTTGTTTTTTGTGAATGATCCATTTTTACTTTCTTTATTTGTCTTTTATTTGAATTTGCTAACCCATGAGAGCTAGATCAAGAATCAAGTTAAATCTGATTGTTAACAAGTAACAACTTCTGCAACTACTGAACAAGTTCAAGAACCCCTTGTAAGGTAACGAGACGAGTCCATATTGAAATCTATTCCGAAGCGGAAAAGAGTGAATAGACATTCGACCCGACTACGTAACTCGCACCTTGGATAACCAGCTAGATCCTAAAGTGAGTGGGATTCGTCCCGTGGGTGTCTCCGGAGCTTCCTGCTCATCCTTCACGGGGTGCGTATGAAAGTCGGACCAACATCTAATTGGCGCTAGAAGGAGGGCCTGTTGAACTCAGTTCAAGTATTGTAAGTTTGTGAGTGCTGATTTAAAATTTTGTGGTTAGAGTTTTTGCCTGAACAGCGGGACTTAACACCAACATTTTAAAACTGGCCCAGTGAAATCCGGGCAGTATTGTAAGTTGTCAGTACAGTTTTTAAAATTTCCAGAGAAGACCTCAAGTTAAGAACAGTTTTATCTCCACTGGCAGTTATCCAATCACAACTCAGAACATCACTGTCAGCAAAGTAATAATGGCAAATTGGTTGGGACCCACTACTTTGAATATCCTGGGTATAGCCCATGACCTGCCCAGAAGCCCGAAAAGGTATCTCCCCAGATATAAACATGATGGGACAAGAACTGCAGCAGAACATCTGCTAGCTTTCAAAAATGCTTTAAAATTGTTAAATATACAGCATGAAGATGTTGCCTGCAGATTTTTCCCGTTCACTCTCCAGGAGGGAGCTTATGACTGGTTTTTAAACCTCACCAGCAATTCCATTACTAGCTAGAATTACCTAGAGAAAGCTTTTATATCACAATTTGGGGAAGTGATAGACCTCAGTGTGTTATACCAACAATTTTCCAGCATCAAGAGAGAGTCGGGAGAAACTGTCAGGTCTTTCAATATGAGGTTCCAAAGAGCTTACGATAGAATTACTGGCCATTACATCCCAAATGCAAATCTGGCCTTAGAAATCTACAAGAATGCATTGGATTCGGTGACCTCTATTTTCCTCAAGAGAGACATCAATATCACAACCCTGGCAGGTGCTTACAAAGAAGCCTTAATTCTTGAAAGACAGTTAGGGCCTCAAATTCTGAGCAGTCCTTTGATATCCTATGTTACACAGAACATGCCTATTTTGAATCCCATTCCACATCATGAGTTAGTGCCAACATGTCATGCTCTACCCAAGAGACTCCGTTAACTGTGACATCCACTCAGGATGTGCAAAATACAGAGAAAGGTTCTGACAAGTTCAAAGTTGAAGTTCTTGAAGTAAACACTGGTGATCTAGCATTACCCAAATCTGAAGTTTTTCCTGGTGAGTTAAATTTTCCTAGAGATCAAAGAAATATTGATATTTCTAGTTCACCCAAAAACAGTACAACCAGGGTTTCAGATTCTTTCATTTTTTCTGAAGAGACAGAAAGTCTTGTATAGACTCCTGTGGATGAAATGCGAGATTTTCAACAGTTCAAAATGGACAGTTATAATTTGATATGTCAGAGTCCAGAACCTAACAATGATCCTTCCTCATCGGAGGATGATGAAAGTGAGATTCAATGTCACTATGCGAAGTAAGCGAGAAAGAGGATAACATCATTGAGGATATGAGGGAACTTAAAGTCGACATCACCCTCTATGAACCGCCCGCATTTTTGAACGAGAAGGATAGCTTGATTGAGGCTTACTCTGGACCACCTATTGAATTTCAAGAAAAGGAGGAAAAGATAGTAAATATGAATGTGGTCAACCAACTTGGAATTGATGAACTATCTCAACATAAGCTCGCAACTTCGAACATAATGTCAAAGAAAAGGTTGTAAATCATGTTGATGTAAATATTGGAGTTTATAATTTGGCAAGCGAGAAAGTGAGAACGATTCATGACTCTAAACCATCACAACGATGACGAGTTGGATATTACACATTGATGAGGTTAAATCTAAGCAAAGCTCAGGTGAAAAGGAAAATTGTAAACATTCTGCTAGAGAGATAAAAATTGAAGTCCTGGATATTGAAGTAGTACAGCAACCATAAAATGTTCAAGTTGTTAAGAACCAGGGCATACAGATAAAACATGATTTCTTTCAGTTGTCACATAATTTTGAAGATGTGGTGGTCTGGGTCTGTCAATATTTTAAGGTATTTGATCTTGGGGGTTTTTTGCATTCAGTCCTTTTGAAAGAACTCTGCAAACCCTTCAATTAGAAGCATAAACATGTTATCATATGATTTGTTATTATATGATTTGTTTAATTTGAAGGAGTTGCAGATTTGTTTTTCAAATGGGATAGGGAAGACAGTAAACCCAAGTCTTTCCCAGATAGAAAATTTTTGAATCATAGTTTGGAGTGCATTTCGTCAATAAGACCTGAAAGGTAATTATTCTAAATTACTTGCACATGGTCAAAATTTATTTTTTTAAGGCACCATTTCTCTGCTCTTCCATCTGCTACATATTTTGAATGATCAAATAAGTTGTAACATATGTATACATTGTAAGTAAGCTTTGAAGTTTTTCAGTTTTATTTCTTTGTCAGTGCAGTTTTATTTTTAAATGTCTGTACAGTTTTAATCTGTTTCAGTTTAATTTTAATGCTCTGCAGTTATTTTAGTTGCTTCATCTTAATTTTTAATCTTTAATTGTCTGTACAGTTTTAGCTTGTGCAGTTTATTTCTTTTGTCAGTGCTTTTTATTTCCTTTCTTTGTCTTTTTATGTCAGCTTGCTGTTAATGCCTGTCCAGTCTTTTGTTTTAGTTTTATTTTGTTGCCTGTGCAGTTTTAATTTATTTGCTTCAGTTTTAATTTTAAAAGTCTATGCAGTTTTATTTTTGTTTTGTTCTTGAGGCCTGTGTCTGTCCTTGGAGGTCTGTCCAAAGTTCTTCAACTTTTGAAATCTGTCCTTTAACCTCTGCCTGAGCAATCAATGAAAAGTCAGCCTGCTGAAAATTGTTTTATTCTGAGCTGATCAACCCAGTATCCACCCAGTGTTCATTATTAAAATTGAGATAGTCTACTTAAATTGAATAGTGGAACTATTTTTTTAGTCAGGACAACGGTAGAGAGGTGATTGGATCTTGTGTCTTGCTTGCCACAGTTGTTTTAATGATAGAAAAACTGCTATGTTGTTTAGTTGGAGGAACTCCCGGGGAATCCAAGAAAAGCTGGTTATAAGAGGGGACTATGGTTCATGCAATTATTTGGGTATATCCACAGAGGCTATCAGTGCCTAGACTGAAGCAGTTCCAGATTGATCAAATGATAAAAGAAAATTGTAAGCCTTTCAGATATTGATGCATTTCAAAAATAAGAGAGATATAAAAAAAAAAGAGTTATATGAAAGAGAGGCAGCCAGATTCCAAAAGCTTTTTTTTCTTTTACCAAGTTGAAGATCCTTCCTTACAGTTGTAAATTTGGGTCATGTAAATCTAAAGGGTAACTCTGTCTAGGCTGTAAAAGGCTAAACTAGTAAACAGAGCTCTACTCGATTTCCCCTTTTTACAATTTAGAAAAGCTGATCAGTCCAAAGTTCATCATTCAATCCAGTCATCCTGAAGAAAGTTTTATACCCTTTGTAATTGCACATCATAAATCTTCCTTGAAGTATTTCAGCCTAGTATGTCCTTGGGAAATTTTAACAGCTAGCAGTTGGCAGTCATTTTATTGTGAAGAATGTCTGTGGCAAGGCATGATGCATGGTCTTTTTGTTTTGAAACTAGAGTCCTGGGTTCTAAAATAGTGCTACTATTTTACCCGTAGATATCGCCATTTGTTGAGAAGCAACACACCCCCACTGAAAAATGAGATTCCATCCTTAGAAAGCCCTGAACTTCCATTTTTGCAGCAAGGACCCTCTTGATAATTTTCAAGTTTAAATCCAATTTTGCTTGCCTCTTTGTTAAAGTTGTGCCTTTTTCCAAGTCTTTCTAGCATTGTTATTTCAAGCTTAACTTTCTACATGCTAGAATCATTCATGCACAAAGAAAATCTCGCACCGGTACCAAGAAAAATCCAGAAAATAGTTGCATAAATTCACTGAAAACCAAAACTTTCCATTTTTGGTAGTGTCGCTATATCGCGACACTTCCATTTTCGAAAATGTCGCGATATCACGACGAATTTTGGCAAAAGCAGCTAAGTCGGAAAAGTGTAGCGAAATCGCGACACTTTCCATTTTTGGAAGTGTCGCGATATCGCGACGTTTCCATTTTTGGAAGTGTCGCGATATCGCGACGTTTCCATTTTTGGAAACCGTCACGAAATCGCTACCGACAGGAGGAGAGAGAAGGAAAGTTGTGCGGAAGGCCCCGATTTTGTGACATGTCATGAAATCGTGACATGTCGCAATTTCACGGTAGGAGAGAGAAAGTGGGCTGTAGAATGAAAATCGGCTAAGTCGCAAATGTGTCACAAAATCACGGTCAACGCATGCAGCTACGGGAACTGTCGCGATATCGCGACGTGTTCTATTTTTGCGGGTTGTTGATGGAAAAATGCTTAAGTACAAAAGGTGCAGCGCATCGCTAACATGTCTCAAAATCGCGACATGCTTGAAAAAGTTGTGCGACAGCTAGTAGGTGTCGCGATTTCACGACATGTCGTGAAATCGTGACATGTCGCGTTTTCACGGTCGACGGGGGAAGAAGTTGCATGGCGCTGGGGACGTCGTGATTTTGCGACATGTCGCAAAATTGTGACATGTCTCAGAATCACAACAGGAGAGAGAAAGTTGCCCAAAGGGCCAGAAGTGTATTCCAGCTGTAAACAGAAGGCATCCTGGGATAGCGACACGTGTCAAGACACGTATCAGATGAAATAGAGGATGACATGCAAGAAATATTAGGATTTTAATCTGTTTTAATGTTAAAGTTTTGATTTAATGTTTATTAAATTGCTAATATAATCTTTTTGTCTTTCATGCAGGAATCCATCTGTCACTTGCGGGATAGCAAGAAAATGGCCATAAAGACAAAGTTAAAGTGCAGATTTAATCAAGGACCGCCATGCTAGAGGAGAAGATGCCGGTGAAAGCATTCAATGGAGATTTATTGCAGATTTAATAGCTTGAATACCATTTCAACTCAAGGATGGATATGCAGAGATGGAATAGCGGAGAAGTGATGACTCATCCAGCTCACCCGTAAGAATTAATGAAAGCATTTATTTGCAGTTGCGGGTGAATGCAAGTGGCATTCGAATTTCATCTTCTCCATTTATGGCGACTAATCGCATCGATTTGCAAAGGGGTTAAGTTCTATCCGGACTTTGATTTTAAAGTGGCTTTATATTGTAAAACCCGATCCTAGGGTTTAAGTGTGATAAGATTTAGGGTTTGAGCAAGATATTTTGAAAAGATCAGGGTCTATCCTGAGTCTATAAATTTAAGTTCTAAATGTAATCGCGACAGGAAGAGACTTAGAAATAAAAGGCTTATAAGCAATTTCTTACAAATTTTGTGAAATCCTTTGTTTTTTGGACTGGGAGTTGATGTGCTTTTGTTGTTTTCTATGGTAGCATGGCCAGGAGCCTAATATTTTACAGATCTGTGATAAGTGTATCTTCTTCTGTTATCCGTTCCATTAAAGTTTGTTAGATATATGCTGTAAATCTGCCATTATCAAGTTTAAATATGCTGTTAGGCTTCAGTTGTTCTATTGTCTACTAGGGGAAATTACAGACTTGAGGTTAAGTTTGTTCTAATTGCTCTGTCTTCACTGTGTGAGCTAGGCTGCCGGTGAAAGATACCAGTTTTAACCAACTACCTTTGGATTTATAATTTTTTTCTAGATCTGTTCCACTTTGCCTTGTGCTCCTAGTTGAAAGTGATCTTAGAAATCTGGACGCTTTCCTCTTTGATTTGTTCTGTTGTGAAGCTGATAGTATAGATGAAATTGACAGTTTAAGTTTTATAGTTTAAAGTTTGATAAACTTCTCTTTCTGCCTTACCCTACCCTCTCTTTGTTTTTCATGAATGATCCATTTTTACTTTCTTTATTTGTCTTTTATTTGAATCTGCTGACCCATGAGAGCTAGATCAAGAATCAAGTTAAATCGATTGTTAACAAGTAACAACTTCGGCAACTACTGAACAAGTTCAAGAACCCCCCTGTAAGGTAACGAGACGATCCATATTGAAATCTATTCCAGAAGTGGAAAAGAGTGAATAGACATTCGACCCGACTACGTAACTCGCACCTTGGATAACCGACTAGATCCTAAAGTGAGTGGGATTCGTCCCGTGGGTGTCTCCGGAGCTTCCTGCTCATCCTTCGTAGGGTGCATATGAAAGCCGGACCAACAAAACCCTTTTATCTCCCTAATGTTTGAAAGGCAATATTTAATAATATTAGTAAAAAATCCTTTACAAATATTCAAATCTCTAATAATTTAGAATTTAGATATTGACTTATCCAATGTTATTTTATCAATATTTAGGATTCCTTTTAGCTCCCGAATTTGTGGATAAAATATTTAATTCTAAATTTCATATACTATTTTTGATGTAGAAATCCTTATAACTCCAAAATTAGAAATTTATAATTTTTAAAAATAATATTTGCAATATTTTGTAATTTTAATTTGATGTAGAATCCTTATTTCTCCAATCTTATTTAATTTGCAAATATTTAATCGGTTTTGTAAACTATGGTATGCAATTTTACAAAACTCCAATATAGCCTTCAAATTCCATAAAATGCTCTTCAAAAATATAATTATAGGCTTCAAAATAATAATATAAATTTATAAGGTTATAAAAATGCTTATCACTCCACTTTTGCTTTTTTTGTTAAGCTAGATTTTGTATTACTTAGAGGGTTTTTTGAGAGGATCCCAAAACCTTATAACATCGCAGGCCATAACCCTGGCATATACAGAAAGCCTCATGGGCTGGAGCAGCACAAAAACCTTGCTTGACACTTACCAAAATATAGAAACAGATGCCCATAGGGCTACATACAAGATTATCCCTAACGGGAGGTAGACATAGTTTAAAACCAAAAAAACCCAAAAAACCAAAATCGGTTACAACCCACACATCCATCATCAACAAAACAAGAAACTCCAGGGAACCTCCATCAGGCTTCAGTTTCCTAGGCCTAGCGCCCCTTGTAATGCTTCAGAGCTCTGACAATCGCATTGGTAGAGGCCAGAATGTTAGCTACCATGTCCTCCAGGAACTAAACCGAAAGGCCTTCGGCTTCACTTTCCATGTCAAAACTGATCTGTTGCGTCGGTTGGTTCTCCTTCTCCATCTTCACCTTCTTTAGGCATTGAGAGGCTCTGGCAGGGGTGGGAGTATCCCCAGATGTCCCCCGCTTGGTGGACCGGATGCGAGAGGAACCTTTGAAAGGGGACGATTTGTCATTAGCCGATGGACTATTTTGAATCGGGCTAGGCGCCCATTCATCATGGCCAACAGAAGGGCTCACTAGGGCTTGGGAGTTCATGGGTGGGACCACTTGGATGGGAGGATGGTTGGCCAGCACATGCCGATACAAGACAACCATTAAACCCTGGTGAATGGGCATGCAAGACCCCTTCCTACTCTTTTCGATGGCCAAACCCAACGAATGAGCAAGGTAATCAGGGATACACACTTGCTTGGCATCCCTCAGGTGGTTCACAAAACTGATGTGAAAACTATGGAGTGGTTTGTCAGGATCATCGCATGTTATATACTGCATGATAGGAATCATGGCGAGATTCCATGGCTCCGAAAGGGATGACCGAAAGAGGGCAGACTTGTCCCACCCCAAATTATTTCCTTTATCAAGAAACTGCTCAAGTTCTTCACCCCAATTGTGACTATCTCGATGAATGTTATGACCAGTACAGGTCAGACCAGACACCTCACACAAAAGCTCGATAGAGACACAAAAATGAACACCCCAAATAGTGACTTCACCCCTATTCCATGTCTCGATAAAGGCACGGGTGACCTCGTCATCAGGCCCCTGAAACTTCTCAAGGAAGGAAATTAGCCCCTTGGCCTTCATAAAAATTAGGGCTTCATTACACAGTTGGAGCTCAGTTGGTTCGATGAAAGGAGAAGACATTGTGGACAAAACCAAGGCTCCCGATGACACAACTGGACTAGGAAGAGGGATGGGAAGGGAAATGCAGAGAACTATAGAGCTTAACCACCCGAGGATAATGTGAAATAAATAGGCACGATCCTTGGATGCCTGACGAGGAGGAAATCGAATGCATGCAGAAACTTCCATAATTGCCCAAGGTGGTGAAAGAAATGGAGTGGCAGCCATAGGACGAGCTGAGATGGCAATTGCCACTTGCCTCTGCCACGTGTAGCAAGAGCTCCGATGCTTATTGATGACCTCACACGTGATCCCACCGAGAAAAGAGAGTCGGAGCCTCCTTTCGATGGAGCCAGGGCTCCAGCCAATGAGAGACCTCCTTCGAGCAAAGTTGATCTGACCCCAAAGGTGCGAAGATTTTGCAATCATTCTGGCGAGGCACCTCCTTATGCCATGGTGGGGTTTAGAAATCTGAGGGAGGCCGGGCCGTCCTTCAATGCACTTTGGGCCTCGACCGGAATTACCAATCTTACCAACCTCCACTTTGGAAATGCGCCAAGCTGACGAGGAGACAGGTGGCATGGTAGAAGCAAAGCCATCGAGGATCGCCGTCGACCTCCTCCTAGGTGGTTCCATGAAAATTGTCTTGGTTTGTGGCTCTCACCACATCCGTCGGGAAGCTCTGATGCCATACGACGAGACACATGGAAAAAAAACCTTTGTTTGCCATGTGGTCTGCCAGACCATTGCCCTCCCTGAAAGTATGTCGAATCTGGACTGAGGAATGCTGAAGAAGGAGGTTCCTTGCCTCGAAAATGATGTTGAACACCTTCCAGGATGGGGTCTTGGAGTTAAGAAAGTAGTTGGTAATGTTCATCGAATCCCCTTCAACCAACAGAGGATGGGGATCCTCCGAGATGAGCTCGAGACCCCTCAAGACCCCTCTGGCTTCTGCGACGTGATTTGATTGGATCCCTAGATTTTTGTAGTAAGTGAGGACGAGCTTCCCATTATGGTCTCTGATGACACCACCTACTGCTACTGGACCTGGGTTGCCTCTGGCCACTCCATCAAAGTTTAGCTTTATCCAACCATGGGGGGCCTGATCCACCTGGTATTTTTTTTGGATAGAGCCGGGTCCGCTAGGCCAGGATCCCCGTCAAGCTTCAGAGTCATGAAAATTTCCTCCTCGAGGCCAAAATTTGGGATTGGGCTGGAGAGGATCTTGGAGTTCTCAATGGCAAAGGCCAGGGCTCTATGGGCAATAGAGGGAGGGTCTCTGGGGGAGTTTCCAAACACCCTACCATTTTGCTCCAACCAGATCTGCCAAATGAAATGGTGGAAATAGGCATTCAACAGGAAACGGAGTTTCGGGTTCCAAAAAGGACTGGGCCATTGAAAGAAGGCTTCCTTAATTGTCTTGGGAGGACTCCACTGAATATGAAAAGTGGAAAGGATGACTCCAATGATGGAATTGGTGAAAGAGCAGTGCAGGAAAAGGTGGTCAGAAGACTCACAGGCTGACATGCACATGTAACACCTATTTGGGAAAGCAAAGCCCCTTTTATGGAGGTTATCAATAGTGAGGGCTTTATTCTAAAAAGTGATCCAAGAGAAGAAATTTACCTTGGGGATCAAGTATTTCTGCCAAACTAGGTTGCAAGGAAACTCCACCCTTGGTCCGCTACACAGAAGATTGTAAGCTGACTTGACCGAGAAGGTGCCACTATCTGTTCCTCTCCAAATCCTGTGATCAGCTCTCCTTCGAGAAGGGATGGTGACCCCCTTTAGGAGAGAGGATAGCACAAAAACCTCCTCATCACACCCATCCACTTCGTTAATCGACCAATGTGGGTATCCATTCCTCCAAACAATGAAGTCGACCACCTTCTGATCATAGTTGGGGTCCACCATGGATCTGAGGTGACCCAACTCGGTACATTGACATAGAGGATCCTCCTCAAGCCACCTGTCCTTCCAAAATTTTATCTTCTACCCATCACCCAAGATCCATCTAGTTCCATCCGCAACCAAGTGTCGCGACTGGATGACAACCTTCCAAAAAGCCGATCCACCCATGGGAATGCCTTCATCGAGGATAGAAAGGTTGGAGAGGTATTTCTTTTTTACTATTCTGACCCACTCAGCTGAATCATTGGAGATGATCCTCCAGGCATGTTTGGCCACCAAAGCAAGGTTCATCAAGCCCATTCTCCTTAGGCCTAGTCCCCCCTGGTCCTTGATTTTGCAAACCTTTTCCCAAGCTACTAGGGAAAATTTGCCCTTGTCCTCATTTCCTGACCATAGAAAGGTCCTTTGGATCTGCTCGATCTTGCGAAGGGCTGAAGCTGGGAGCCTAAACACCGACATAAAATAGGTCGGGATCCCCTGAAGGCATGCCTTGGTAAGGGTGGCTTTACCTACTTGGGAAAGAAACTTACCTTTCTAGGTAGCTAATTTTTTATGGATGCGCTCTAAGACCATATTCCACAAACTCTCCTTGGCCCGGCCATAGAATAGGGGAAGACCAAGGTATGTGGTAGGAAGGGAGTCAATGGAGCACCCGAGGATCCTGGCTAACTGGTTCTGCTGTCTTACCGGGGTGTTGAGGAAGAAAAGCTTACTTTTGATGAAATTCACTTTCTGACCCGCAACACGCTCATAGAGGAACATGATCCTTTTGATGTATCTAGCCTAGGCTACTGAGGCATAAGTAGACAATAGAGTGTCATCCATGAACTATTGATGGGTGATCGCTTCAATCCCAAAAGCGGGAATAATGCCAGTCACCTTATTCCTCCGAAGTGCCTCCTTAAGTGCTCTGCCTAGTACTTCTGCCAGGATAATAAAAAGGATGGGCGATAGGGGATCTCCTTGGCGAAGCCCTCTAGTACTTTGGAAGAACCCGACAGGGGAACCATTGACCAACACAGAGAAGCAAGGGGTGGAGATGCAGCTTTGAACAAGGTCAATCCAAAGAGGGTGAAAGCCAAACTTGGAAAGGACTACACAGAGGAAGCTTCTGTCAACTCTATCAAAAGCCTTGTTCATGTCGAGTTTGAGGAAAAGGGCTGCCTTCTTAGCCATAGAAGTAGAGTGGAGGGTCTCATGAATCATGATGACCCCATCCAAGATGTTCCTGCCTTTCACCGAACTGCCCTGGCATGGGTCAATGAGGAGGGGGAGGATGGGCTTTAACCTATTGGCCATGGTCTTGGTTAGAACTTTGTAGACAACATTACAGAGGCTTATGGGCCTGAAGTCAGAAAAGGTTCTACAAGCAGATGATTTCAGAATCAAAGCCAGGAAAGTGGAATTTAGCCCATGGTGAACAGTTCTAGAAAACTGGATTTCCCTTATGGCAGCACAAACATCCTCTCCAATGATGTCCCATACTATTTGAAAAAAGTGAGGGGGAAAACCATCAGGACCCGGGGCCTTATCAGGTTGCATGGAGAAAAGGGCTTCCTTAATCTCGTCCGAGGAGAAAGGTTCCATGAGCTTTTGATTAGCCTCCTGGGTGACTCTGCATGGGATGTTAGCCAGGAGCTCGACTTGGGCCTGCTGGTCACTTTCAGGAAGAGCTCCCAGTAAGTCCTAAAAGAAAGCCACTGCTTCGGCTCTTATCTCCACTAAATCCTTGGTCGAGGATCCATCGCTGTGAATGATCTCTCTAATTTTATTGGATCCTCTATGCCGCATGGTCAAAGCATGGAAGAAACTGGTATTGGAGTCACCCTCCTTTAGCCATAAGTCCCTAGATTTCTACCTCTAGAAGGTCTCTTCCCTGGCTAGGATGTTATGATAGTCTGCTAGGAGGATCTTCTCTTCATTTCTGGTGGTTGCGCTGTGGTCCCCATTTTCCATTCTCTTTTCTATCTCTTGCAACCTTTCTGAGATGGATTTTTTGCATTCAAAAATGTTGCCAAAGACCTCTTTGTTCCAGATTTTGAGATTTTCCTTGACTATCTTGATATTTTGGGCCAACTGCATCGAGGCTGATCCTCCAACCTTCTGTTTCCACCAAGAAGCAACTTGCCCTTTAAAATCCTTATGTTGAATCCACATGGACTCGAACCTAAAAGGAGTTTTGAAAGAGGGAGCTTTCCCGGATTCGAGGATGATGGGGTTGTGGTCCGACCCGATTCTAGGCAAGGCGAGTAGGGTTGCATCGCCTAGGAAAGGAATGGCTTCTTGAGAGATGAAGAATCTATCTAGCTTAACCTGGATAAGCCCACTGCCCACCCTCCTGTTGCTCCAAGTGAAGGAGGATCCCTTGAGCTTAATGTCCATGAGCTCGTTATTGTTGACAAAGTTTTTGAAGTCCTCCATACTTCTACTGCACAAGTCAGAACCTCCTTTCTTCTCTGATGGGTGCAAGGGGTAGTTGAAATCTCCACCGAGGATCCAAGGTATAGTCCTAAAGTTGCTTCTCATCTGAGTAATGGTTTCCCATATCTCAGCTCGCTCTACAGGAGAGTTAGGGGCATAAATGTTGGACAGGATCCATGAATGATTGCTGGTCTTTGAGTGAAAAATAATGTTGAGGATTCTATTTGAGGAAGACAGAAGCTTCCCTTCCACTAGGGTCGGATCCCATAGGCACATGAGCCCTCCCGATGTGCCTTGAGCAGGGCTAAACAGGGTTTCCCCTTTGCTCCAAATGACTTTGGTAGCCTTCCTTGATGAGAACTCATCATTTTTGGTTTCCTGGAGAATGAAAATAGAAGGGTTCATCCTTTTTCGAGGTTGAAAGCCATCCTCTGCTTGGCTGCGCTGTTTAGGCCTCTCACATTCCATGAGATGACCTTCATTTCAATAATTTAGGGTTTTTCTTGCCTCCCTTCACCAGTTGGAAGGGGGTTTGGTGCCTTGTTTTTCATCCTTCTGTGTGTCAGAATCATCTAAGAACAGCGTTAGTTGAGTCCCATTTGCCACATCCTCCACCATTTCTTTGTTTCGTTGGTCATTACCAGAGGGTCTTCCTCTCTTCCATTCACTGTCGTAGTCAATAGCCTACTTTTTGCTTCTGGTGTTCCTAGGGCTGATCCGCCCCGATAGGGAAGGCCCTCCTTCACCTTTATCCCACCGAGGTGGGGATTTCCTATTACTTTTTAGATATTCTTCCATGAAGGATTATGAAACACCAGGTTCGAGGAAAAACTATACCTAGGAAATCGAGCCCTCTGCTCGAAGACTGCCTTGCGATGAGGGTTTTGAAGGAGCCTCTTGCTGGTTTCGACTTGGTGAGGGAGCTTCTGCATGTGTGTATTCCTGCTCAGGATTGTTATCAGGTTCCTCACGGTCCATAGAGGGTGGGAGATGATCCTCCCTCTATTCAACTTTAGCTTCGCCTTGAGAAGGAGTCTTGGCTTGGTCATAGGATCGGTGGGCAGGGTTGTGCAAAATGAGTTCTGGCTGAGACTTTTTGTTGCTGGCCCCAAGGCCCTGGTTCCTCTGGTTTCCTCTCTTAGCCTCTTCTTCCCATTGCTTTTGAGTCCTCATATTTGGGCATTGGGGCTGGAGATGCCCCTGAGTATGACAATGAGTGCAAAAGGTAGGTTTATTTTTGTACTCAATAGGTTGCCTTTTGATTAGGGTTTTCCCTCTGTATAGGTTGATGAAAGTGGGGAGCTCAGCTTCTAAGCTAGCAGTAACATAGAACCGAGCATGTACCATCCTGGACCTGACCTTGGTGGAGGAATCAAAAGCCACTAACTCCCCAATGGATCGAGCAATCCCTCTGATTACATTCTCATGCCAACATTGAAAGGGGAGGTTTGGAAGTCTCACCCACAACGGAGTGACATTTATGTTTTGGGTCTCAGGATTAAAGTCCTCCCCCCATTTCCTGAGAAAGAGGCTCCTGCGCCCTAGGAACCATGGCCCTCCGACCAAGATGTTGCAAAAGTCCATCTGGTTGTTAAGCCGGATAGCAAAGAAACCTCAGGACAGGGCCACAATCTCCATGTTGCCACTGGTTTTCCACTTGGAGGAAGCCCATCTGCGGATAGTGTCCATATCCGAGCGTCCCCCCAAGAACTTCCCAATCAGCATGAACTTCTCCATCTCCATATAGCTTTCCATCAAGTCTTTGAGAATGACCAGATCCTCCCCTGAGGGGTGGAGCTCCTGGGTGGAGGAATGTGGTAGGATGCCTGAACCCAGAACCTGGGCATAGGATCCCTTACGGGTCTGATGGGGGCCTTCCTTGTCAGGGGGATCCTTCCCGCTACTGCCCATCCCATCGGTCTGAGCACCCGCCGCATCAGGACCGGATCCTTCACTGTTGTCAGAGCTGGTCCCCCTCGAAACCTTGCCCGTTCGTCCATCCTCCCTCCTCTCACCTGCTTTCGCTCTGCTACCATCCTCCACTCGCTCATCCTTCTTCTCTCCTTTCCCGCTGCTCATCCTCTCAAAATTTTCCTAGGACTATAGTAAATTGCCTCTCCACTTTTGCTTTTAATAGACTTTGACATTAGAATATATTCCCTTCTTATTCCTCCTATCAATATAAAACTTTAACATATGGTAAAATGCTATGGTAAATACCTCAAATATTCAGGCGCTTCCTTGTTGGTCTTGCTGGGTGCTTATCTCTCTAGTCAAACTTGCTTGGAATACTACATATGACTCTTCAAAGATGCTTTGACCCTCTTTAATGCTTCTCCTCTTTATTTGCCATGTAAAGTGCTGGAAAACTGCTATATTAATACCCACTCAGCTATGTGAGTGCTTCCCTTTTATTTTTATGAATTCCACATGGTGAAAGCATTATGAAACTCTAGACTTCCTCCTTGGTGGTGCCAACATTCATGAATAGGATAAAATTGATACTTGGAACTTTCTTTCTTGCTATTTAGGAGTTACAAAGTCTTCTTGGGTGCTTAGGTAATGATGTAGAGTGTTGAGCACTCTTCTTACATGAGGAGTTACATTCTACCTTATGCACCAACTCTATCCTTAGTGCCAAATGGAAATATTCCTTGATTTTAGAAAAGACAAGTGTTACCACCTTTTTGTGCATGCAAACATATTATTTCTACAAACGGTATCTCCTCTCCTTGGATGATGGTGCTCATGTATGGCTCCAATGGTATTGCTCTTTGTATGCTCCAATGGTGGCTCTATGGTAAACTTTTGACTACTCAAAATTTTGATATGCTCTTTTTGATAATGCACCCTTTATATTTTCTATTTTTCTTGCAATATTTATTGTTGTACGTAGGATTTAAGTAGAGTAAAATTTTTCAGGTTCTCCTTCCTCTATGGATGGCTGGATCTTGAGCCTAATGGCTCCTTTTCTTATGCACTCAATATAGTGCTCCTTTACTACAATCCAGGTGGACGTTTGATGTAGAGCTTACCCCCTTGTAATTTTGTGTTGTATGGTGCTATGTGTGGTAGTGGTTTTCATCACTTCTTTGGTGGTTTTCTATACCACTCTCAAATGTAAATCTAGTGTTTTTAAACACCCAAAATTTGCCTCGAATTTGGAGCTTCGTCTCTTTCCAAATAATGTTGTATTTTGAAGGTTATTCTTCCCTCACAAACGTAGGACATTTTTTATTCTACTTCACTTAAAAAATCAGCATATACTAACACTTATAACTCCTTTAACAAATCAATATAATGCTGTTATAATATCTCACATTTATAAAATAATAGAGTAACTTTATCCCACTAACAAATGTAGAATAAATCTGATTTTTTCTTTATTAAAGAACAACATATAATCAACTTCTTATCACTCCTATTCAGCTATAACTTTTGTTGTTATACTATGCAAATTTTATGTAAAATCAATAGTGTTAAATAGTGTCTTTTCTTAACTTAATGATACCTTAAAATCTTCTTCTTTTAGATAGGTCTAAATAGCTTCAATAACTGATGCTTTAAACTCTTGATAAACTCTGTTAAAAATTCTGCAATAGTAATATATATGGCATCAATTTTACACACCTTTTTGTAGCTTCTTCCTTCATAGCTTACTATCTTGTATTTTCTGGATTTTCACCCTTCAATTTGCTGTTAGTATATCCTTCAATTTGCAGCAATAATGGCTGCTTCAAAGCTTGTTTTCTCTTCGTTTAAACAGGTGCTTTCTTCTCCTTCAAACAGGTGATTTCTTCTTATTCAAACAAGTGTTTTCTAACTTTGATTTTTACAGCTTTAAATGCTGTCCAAATGCACTCTAAATCTGCAATCAACCTCCTTCGTAGGTTATTCTACTAACCCTTATGATTTTTTATCCAAACCTATCTCAAATATTTCCCAAAATTTTTTCAAAATGCAGCTAAATTTGATCTTACAATGCTGCCCAAAAATGCATCTTAAAACATTATAATTTTAGTTCACAAAATCTGATTTGATGAAGTTTACTAACCTTAAAATTTGATGCTCTATTTGATATCAAGCCTACTCTTAGTTGGCTGTCCAAATATTCCTTGAAAGCTTCTCCAAAGCTTTTCAATATACAACTTTTTGTTTCTTCTTTTTGCAGTCCTTTTTCATTTCAACTTTTCTTATAAAAAATAGCAACTTGTGTTTTTACAAATTAGCATACAAAACTTGTGTGGCTATCGTAAAATTTCTCAAATTTATGGCAGTATGCAATATTTTGACTTCTTGCTGAATTCTGTCTTCAAATATGACCTCTATCTCTATATTTTGTCTCAAGAATTTGAATATCTTGAGTTCTTCAAAATATTCTTCAAATTTGACAAACTTATTGCCAAATACTTTTCCTTGTGGGCTTGTTTTCATATGGTGAGAATTGTCCCAATTTATTTTGGTCGAGTACTTTTTCTACTTGTAATATTCTACCATAAATTCTACTTCAAATCTCCTTCAATAATGGCTGCTTCAACTTTTGCAATAAGGATTTTTTGTATCCTTATTTTCTTCTTCAAAATATTCTTTAGACCTCTAATATTGGGTCTTCAAATTCTACAACATTCAAATCTATTTTTCAATGAAACCTTACCTTGGTTTCTTCAATTTTCCACTATGGGAAATTATTCAATGAGATCTCTTTCTGGATCTCCAAAATCTGTAATAATACTTTCAAAATTCCTTCTATCTTCAGTATTCAATATTCAATATGCAATAGGATTTTCAATAGTCCTTCTATCTTTAATTTTCAATATGTTGCTTCAATCTATAATGGGACATTCAATAGTCCTTCAATATTCAATATTCTAATCTTGGAAGTTCTTCAATATGACCTCTCTTAAGGTCTCTTCAATCAATAGTCTTGCAATGATAACCTCTCCTTGGTTCTTCTTAATCTTCAATTGGGACCTTCTTCTTGGACCTCCTTCAATGTCTATTTTTTGCAAAAGAACTTGAGCAGTAATAATATATTCAAAGTTCCAAAAATAATAATCTTCACTAGCTATAACTAGTAGAATCAAATAAATGTTCAATCCTAATCTTCATAGGTGTTCCTTCAACCTTGTGGAAATATTCTAGCCAATCAATAATTTGGAATCTATATTATTTCAATCAATAAAATTTATCAATAGGACTTCTTCTAAAGGTATCTAAATCTACAATATCAAGGTCTATCTTTAAGACCTATAAATTTTCTTCTATTCTGATTTTGCTCTTGGAATAGGTAAATCTTTAACTTTCACTGGTTTTCTTTCAACCTAGTGATAAATGCTATCTTCTTTGGGTTTCTTTTCCAAAGGTAATTTTATTTTATCTTATCTGGATTCTCCTTCCAGAGGTAATTTTTTTTTTCTTTGGTTTCTCTTTCCAGAGGTAATTTTCTTCTTTCGTTTCTATTTCCAGAGGTAATTTCCTTTATCTTTATGGGTATATTCTTAACCAATATAAATTTCCTTCCTTCCAATATATATAATAACTTCTATCAAACAATATTAAAGCCAAAACTTTTGTAAGGGGCAGGTCCAAAGGTGCATCTAGTTTGCAAAAATGTAGCAATGGTGTCGAATGATGAAAAACTAGAATAATTTCTAGTGGCTCTCTCAATTATTATTTAGACCTATTGTGGCTAGATATATCATGGCTATGATACCACTTTTAGCTTTTGATTAATAATCACTCAATAATATGACCACTAAATCTATAATACTCAACTCAATATGAAGGAAATAATAATGCTAAGCAAATAAGCTTATATTTAGAATATGAAATAACTCAAATATTGCTAATGGTAAATAATGAAATTTACAATAAAATCTTATTGAATAAAAGACCTCAAATACATCATATTATATCACCTTCCATTGCTCCATGGATGGAATCCCATCTCTTTAACTTCCCTTGTGATACTATTCTATTATAATTGCACATCCATAAATAGGATAAAATCTCTTCATATGGTGTTTCTTGACCCTTACTCTTCCTATGACTCTTCATATTCCTATTCTAATGACACATGTACATAGGAGTAATTATGCACAATTACATTGCCAAAATATCATTGCACACTTGTGAATTTATTAGATTGCATAAAGTCATCCTAATCTAAGACACTTTTTCCTAATCTATGGATGTACCCATGGTGGTACATTGTCATGTACCAAATAAAATAATATATTCAAAAACCCATCTAGGCACAGGGGCAACATGTGCAAGAACCTCTACAACTATTTCAACAATTTCCTCATCCTCACTATGATCATCATCAAAACAACCATATTTAAAGTGAAAAGTAGATGAGGATAGAGAAGGAGTAGAAATATTGGGCTCAATTGGAGAATAATACTCATCAAAATGGATATGAGTTTGAAAAAGAACTTCATATATATTTGGATCTAGTCCTTGTGCAACAATAGACTATGGGTCACTCAAATTTCTAATCTTAGCTCCTTGAGGTGTAAACAACACAGTTTTACCCCCTTCACAATGACAAATTTGGTACATGGAGAGAAAATTGGTGGAAATGTTTGGAACATAAATAAAATTATTAATGAATACACCATCAAATTGTATGTCACCCTTTCCCTTAATTGAAATTAAAGAAGAATCTCCAACCTCAATGCAAGATGTAGAAGTAGAATGCAAGGTGGCAAATGACTCCCTGGATTAAGTCATGTGATGAGTCGCTCCAAAATCCAAGATCCAATCCTCAAAAATAACCTTAGATGATTTCCCAAAAGCATTCAAATCCTTGCCCTTATATTTTGAAGGATTTAAGGATAATTTTTTATTCCTAAAGGCTTCCTCTAAGTCTTGTAAAACTTTCCAACACTTGTCATTAGAATGACCATTGAATCCACAATATGAACAAGTAATATTTGACCTATTTTTGCTTTTGGAATGCTTAGGTCTATGCTTTGAATATTTGGAGGATGACTCTTTTTTATGTGACTCTTTGGGATTTTGATGAAATGAAGGAGAAGGGGAAGGATTAGGTTGGGACTTAGACTTGGATTTTTCATTGCCTTTAGAAGTGGAAGTGGAGGATGCAACAAATGCATTATGTAAGGAGGTGTAATTCTCAAAGTTAAGAAATTTGGATTCTTCCCTCAAAATATTGGCACACAAATTCTCAAAAGTAGGTATTTTGTGATCAGAACTCATGTAATCCATATTGGCAAAAAATGCGGAGGCAAACATATGGAATAGACCCCTAAGTTTTGACAAGATCATGAAAATACTTTCTTCATCCGTTTTAGTTTTTCCACTACCCTTTAAAAGTTTGAGAAAGGATTGAAAATTAGTGAGAAAAAAATCTATAGATGGAAAATCATTTGTATTGAGAGCACTAAGTTTAGCATCAAGATGTAAAAGTCTTAAAGTGTCCACTTGCCCAAATAGCTTTGTAGACATAGAAAATTGATCCACTTTAGTGATTCATTTTCCTTAGATCCTTAGGGAGAACCTCCAACTTGCCCTAAAAAAAACTGGACCGCCTTTCCCCCTTATTTCCTTATTTTTTTCATATTTATGGGAAATCATGGTCGACTTTTGTGGGGTGTGATTTCGCATAGCTGGGGTTTTCTCCTAGGAAACCCCATTTTCATAGTTGTTTTCTTTTGAGGTCAGGTTTCTTGGTTTTTCCCACCCATTTTTATTTTAAATGCCTTATAAATAGAGGGTTTGAAGTATTATTTGTTCCCCAACTATTTGATCAAGAAGTTCTTAAGTGGTTTTTGGCAAGAGAATTTTAATGAAGTAATTTTGCAAGTGCTCAATTCAAGTTTCCAAGTAAGCTAAAATGATATGTTGAGGCTTTTTTAACCATTAAGGAGTTCCTCTTCTGTTGCATTGTTTGTCTATTCGTTGCTTTTGGTGGACAAGTGTTGAAGCCCTAAGGAGAAATTTGATACTTGGAGGTCTCCATCGTTTGGTCTACTTTTTTGCTACTGCCAGGTTGTTTTTGCTTATGTGCATTTGCATGTTAGTTAGATTTCTATTTTACATTGTTTCATCTACATAATTTGCTGGTTTTCTTCTTCTATTATGAAATAGAGCCTAGCAATTTTGAGGTATGATTTTGTCATTCTAAAAAATTGTGGTTGCTTCGTACGGGGCATGATTTCACTCAAGCTAGGATTGGGGGAAATATACTATCTCCAAACCCTAGTATTGCATTTCATATTGTATTCTGATCATAATAGAATATTTTATACTCAATTAATCGTACTGTTTATTTGCATTTTATTTTGCTTGTCCATCCTCCAAAGGTCAACTTTCACTTTTGTATTTCAAAGATAAATTAAAAGGACCTAGGGGGCTTAACTGTTGTGCCTTAAATTATAGTCATACAATAACCTAAGTAGGCACCCTAATGTTGATCATTTTTTTCAAGTGTTTGGTTAAGCTATTTTGTAGGAATAGGAATCGTGGGATACTGCTAGAAAAAATATAAAACTTGGATCAACCATTGGATGAGATAAGTGCCCTGATAAATCTTTAGGCTATTTTTTGGGTGATTTATGAAGAACACAAGCTTATACTGAGAGGGGGGTGAACAGTATAAGACCACTTTTTACTTTTTCTTTCAATTCAATATTATGCAGTGTATAGATAGCGGTATCAATAGCAGTAATCAAAGCAATGCACAAAACACCATACACAATAGAGACACCACAATTTACGTGGTTCACCCAATGTGGGCTACTCCACGGAGAAAATATTTTACTAAAATTTTCTCAATCAATCTCTTTTGGGAATCCTTCCCAATTACAATGTTTATGGACCTCTATCCAAAGGAGATGTTGATCCCCTAATCTCAAGTTCATGGATCTCTTCCACAGGAGAACTCTTTCCCCTTCTGCTCTGGCTAGTGATCTTCTAGAAGACTTTGTCTCTCTGCTACACTGACTGGTGGATCTCTCTCCACTTGAAGACTCCTCACTCAGATCTATCTTCAATTGTCCTGGCTGTTGGATCTCTATCCACTGAGACTCTATCCTCTGTACTCTGTCACCTCCAAAGCTCTATCTCAATACTATACTAAACACAGTCCAGTCGGTCTAGCACAACTCTGCTCAATCTCTTGCACTAAACATAGTACATTCGGTCTAGTACAATTCTGCTCAATAGGTCCACACAGAACCTACTCAAATCTGCTCAATAGGTCCACACAAAACCTACTCAAATCTGCTCAATAGGTCCACATAGAACCTACTCAAATATGCTCAATAGGTCCACACAGAACCTGCTCAAATCTTCTCAACAGGTCCACACAGAACTTTCTCAAATCCGCTCAACAAGATCACTCTACTCAACAAGCTCACTCAAAACTTGTCCAAATATGCTCAACAAGCTCACTCAGAACTTGTCCAAATATGCTCAATAAGTCCTCTCTAGGACTTGCTCAAATCTGCATAGCAAGCTTCCACAAAAGCTTACTCAAAATCAGTCCACAAGCCTTCTCAAAGACTTGTCTCAAATCTGCTTAACAAGCTCACAGAACTTGTCCAATCTCATAGAATCATAAAGAGAATTGTTAGAGACTCAATATGTTCTATACTCAATGCTTAATCAATATCTCAATTCAATCTCATAGAAGCATAAAGAGAATTGTTAGAGACTCAATATGTTCTATACTCAAATCCCAATCTCAACTCAAATCAATCTCATAGAAGCATAAAGAGAATTGTTAGAGACTCAATATGTTCTATACTCAAATCCCAATCTCAACTCAAATCAATCTCATAGAAGCATAAAGAGAATTGTTAGAGACTCAATATGTTCTATTCTCAAATCTCAATCTCAACTCAAATCTAGAATATAGAATAGTTTGTTTCATGGAACTTGAACAACCACATGCATCCACTTGACTAGGCTCAATCAACTCTACTCAACCAAACACCTCAAGGAACAACCCTTTCTCACAAACCCTAGTCCAAGCATGTATCAACCAACTCAAAATATTTCCAACAATGCTCAACAACAAATCTCACATAACAATGATACTCATGTTCTTTTCTAACTCAAGTTCAAGTTCTTTGCATAACCAATTGGCTTCAACAACAATGCTTATAAAACAAGGTTTAATCACAACTCTCAATCCAGAAAACCTTGAAGCATTTAACCAATCACTTTCGAAAAGGAAACCACAATCAATCCTTTTCACTCCAAAGGTATTTTATAATCAACCACCATAATCAATCAATAGGAGAATGTGCCCATACCTTTTATGAAGATGAAGAAGCCTCTTTGGAAATCTGCCACAATCACAATATTCTTTTGCCAATCCTCACAAGGGTTAGAAGATCACAAAATAATCAACATTACTCCACTTCACAATAATATTCACCAAGGCTTTTAATTAGAAAACCTTCTTAAGAATTAATGCACAACTTCCTTATCACTCCTAAAACCACTTGTACCATAAAATAAAATAAATCAAAACATTGCATAACCTTGTCACTCCAAAACCACTTATACCATAAAATAAAATAAATCAAAACATTGCATAACCTTGTCACTCCAAAAACCACTTATACCATAAAATAACTCAAATATTTTATATCCTTCCTTTCAACACTTTTGCACTTAAAAAAATAATCACAAAGCCTTCTTAGGCAATATCCCACATTAATCAAATATCAAACCTTAGCCATATGCAAAAATTAAATCCACTATACTCTTTGTGAAAGTCGATGCTTAACACAACCTTAGCAAATTTAAAATATTTCATGCACCCAAAAATTTTGGTGATCGAATTATGGCATACCTTGCAAAATGGCTTCGGGTGGTTTCGACCCCGCGTTCCTCCTCGTCGTGCGCCTTAGCGCACTCTCCGCCCACCGTGTGGGCTAGGCCTCCCACGTGGAGGCTTTAAGCCTTTGAGACTTATATTTCTATCCTCTCCACCTATGCCTTGAAACTTGCTCCCTTGTTCCACGTGTAGTGCACAAACGAAATCGGAAGGGGGGAATCGACGATTGCGAAGGAGGGGATAATCGAATGCGGAAAATATTTCTTGTCACCTTCTTGGTTGATAAAATCAACCCCTTTAAATATTCGAACCTTTGCATGATAAAATATATGACGTCGGCATACTCTTTTATTTAATTTTAAAATTTAAATTTAAATTTTAAATAAATTAAAATTTAAACTAAACCTTTAAAATTAAATTTCTCCATCATCGGGGCACCTTTTTCGATGAAACGAAAAGCCAACTTGGGTTTTAAGAAAAACCCATTTCAAATCTGCCATCCATGGTTTTAAATAAAACCTTTCCTTGCCTTCCTTGGTTTTCATAAAAACCTTTTGCTAAGCTTCCCTTGAAGCTCCTTTTGGAACCAAATGCCATGCATCCCTTCTTGAACCTTTGATCAAAACCTTTGCTTCTCATGAAGCTCTTTGTGGAGAAAAATCATAGTGCTTACTTACATAGGTCCTTTTGACATCAATGACAACTTTTAGCTTAGGGACTCAAAATGTCCAACAATCTCCCCCTTTGTCATTGATGGCAACCCATATCCTTTTACTGAAACCTGACCTTCTTTTCTGCTCCCCCGGGTCTTTGCTCCCCCGGCTCAATGCTCTCTCAAATATCAAATCTCTCCTTATATCAAATCTCTCCCCAATACACAAATCTCTCCCCCTTTGACATCAATGGCAAAGGGTCACCTTTGGGGCTCGGGGCTAAGAATGAGCCTCTTAGCTTAGCCCCTCCCCCACCTCCACATGAGGTGGTTAATTCTAGGGTGGGAGTATTTCTACTCCTCGAAAGCATAGATCTGTGCCTTTATCTTTCTCTCTTCCTCTATGAGTTTTCTGAATCCTCTCACTATTTCTTTCCAAGTTATCATCCATGTTCCTGTCATCACTTCTATTCCTGTTCTTGTTCTCATCCATGTTTCTGTTCCTATTTCGATTCTCATCCTTGTTCCTATTTCTGTTCATACCTCTATTCCTATTCATATTTTTGTTCCTATTCATATTCTTATTCTTGTTCATATTTTTATTCCTATTCATATTCCTATTCCTGTTCATGCCTATTTCTAGAATATTTGCTCTACACCATCTTGCTATGTGACCATCATTATTGCACTTATAACACTTAATGTTATTATTCCTTGGATGTGCAATTGTCTTAGGATTTCTCCTAGTGAAGCCATATCCTCTTCTATCATTAATCCTGCAATTCATTGCCTTGTGACCAAAACCATTGCATGAGTAGCAATAACCTTGGAAAAGTTGTTCTTTTCCATATACCTATCTTTCATGAGTCCTGCACTGTGAAGCCATGTGTCCAAACCTGTGACATGAATAGCATCTTCCATTGAAGCCTCCTTGTCTTGACCTCATTGGTCTCCTATTCTGATTGTTGTTCCATCTGTATCTTCTTTGTGCATTGTTCCTCTCTTTGTTGAACTCTTGGTTGTCCAACTCATCCTCTGATGTCCCACTTACACTTAAAATGTCTTCTTCTGATGTATCTTCTTCTAAAGTTTCTTCTTCATCAAGACTTGAAGTAGATTCTTTTTCCTATTTCTTTTGAGCATTTCCAAAGCCAAGACCTATTGAACATGATGTTCGTTGTTGTCCATAGATGAACTTATCCAAGTTCTTAGAGCTATTTGTGAAACTCTTCATCTTGATCTTGGAGTCCTTTAAATCTTCTTTTAGAGTAGCCACTTCTTGTGCTAACTTCTCACATTCCAAAATATTTGCTTCTAACTTATCCTTGAACTTGCTTGCCTTAGCCTTTGACTTTTCTAAATCCTCTATGAGCAATAATATTTCTTCATCACATTCTTGAAACTGATTTTCAAGCTTAGAGTGTTGCTTTCTAACCTTCTTTACTGTGTCAAGGGCATAGATAAGTTCTCCCTTGAGATCATAGCCATTCTCTGCTGAATATTCCTCTATTTTTTTACCTTTGTTCATATCATTACTTCCTTTTGGCTTGTCTTCTATAGGATCATCTTCTTTATCTTCCAAAGCCATTAGAAGATTCTCATCTGGTCTTTCAAGTGCATCTTCAAAATCATCATCACTGAAACTATAACCATCCCTAGTGCAATCATCTTCAAGATGTCCAAATTTACCACATCTAAAACACTTGAGAATAACTGGAGTCCTTTTCTTAACTGGATCTTTCTCTTTAACCATAAATAGGACTTCATCTCTATCATTGTCTGAAAAACTAGCATCACTATCAATTGAGTACTTACTTGCATTTTCCGCATAGTAGCTTCTCTTTTGTCTCTGGAAGAACTTCTTTCCTTGTCTGCTTTGTCCATCCTTGCTTTTCTTCTGGTACCTGTGTCTTTCTGATTCCCTGTATCTGTGGTCCTATTTTTCTTCATCATTGTTGCCTTTTGGCTCTTTGCATTCTGTTGCATAGTGTCCATACTTTCCACAATTGAAACATTTGATAGATCTTAGATCTATGGGTCTTCTGGAACCTCTATCTCTTCTGCCATAATTTGCTTCTTCATCACTGGATGATTCACTGCTCGATTCTATCTTCTTTCCCTTTTTATTTTTGTCTACTTTGAAAGCAACTTCTTTCAGAGGAATAGGATCTTTTGTTCTTATCTCAAAAGTAGTAAGCATGCCAAGAAAAGAATTCCTTATCAAATAATCACTATCAATTGATGTTTCTATAGCAGAAACCTTTTCACTATACCTTTTTGGAAGAGTTCTCAAGATCTTATCACAAGCATCAGATTCATCAACCTTCATTCCTAGACCTTTCATCTCATGTACAAGTTCATCAATCTTACTGAGATAGTCACAAATATTTTCATCATCCTTCATTCTTAAGTTCTCAAATTCTCCTTTGAGATTTCTGATCTTAGCCATTCTAACTCCTTTATCTCCTTCATATATTTCATGCAGAAGTTCCCACATTTCTTTTATTATTTTACAATCCATAACCTTCATAGATTCTGATCTACACAATCCTTTTATAATTGCATTCATGGCTCTTGAGTTTGCATGCATTAGAAGCTTACCTTCCTTATCTGTAGGAGGATTGACTATTGAATCGTATCCAAGTTCCACTGCATCCCAAACTTCATTTCCAAGTACCATCAGGTAAAATCTCATCAACATACACCAATATAAGAAGTCACTTCCATCAAATACTGGTACTGCATTATTGAAGGGTCCATCTCTTTGATCCTTTTGATCCATTGTGTTCTTAGACCACTTTTCCTTCAAGCTATCAAACTCTTCTGAAGGAACCCGCTCTGATACCAATTGAAGAACACAAGCTTATACTGAGAGGGGGTGAACAGTATAAGACCACTTTTTACTTTTTCTTTCAATTCAATATTATGCAGTGTATAGATAGCAATATCAATAGAAGTAATCAAAGCAATGCACAAAACACCATACACAATAGAGACACCACAATTTACATGGTTCACCCAATGTGGGCTACTCCACGGAGAAAATATTTTACTAAAATTTTCTCAATCAATCTCTTTTGGGAATCCTTCCCAATTACAATGTTTATGGACCTCTATCCAAAGGAGATGTTGATCCCCTAATCTCAAGTTCATGGATCTCTTCCATAGGAGAACTCTTTCCCCTTCTACTCGGCTAGTGATCTTCTAGAAGACTCTGTCTCTCTACTGCACTGATTGGTGGATCTCTCTCCACTTGAAGACTCCTCACTCAGATCTATCTTCAATTGTCCTAGCTCGTTGGATCTCTATCCACTGAGACTCTATCCTCTATACTCTATCACCTCCAAAGCTCTATCTCAATACTATACTAAACATAGTCCAATCGGTCTAGCACAACTCTGCTCAATCTCTTGCACTAAACATAGTACATTCGGTCTAGTACAATTCTGCTCAATAGGTCCACACAGAACCTACTCAAATATTCTCAATAGGTCCACACAGAACCTACTCAAATCTGCTCAATAGGTCCACATAGAACCTACTCAAATATGCTCAACAGTCCACACAGAACCTACTCAAATCTACTCAACAGGTCCACACAGAACCTACTCAAATCTCTCAACAAGCTCACTCAAAACTTGTCCAAATATGCTCAACAAGCTCACTCAGAACTTGTCCAAATCTACTCAACAAGCTCACTCAGAACTTGTCCAAATATGCTCAATAAGTCCTCTCTAGGACTTGCTCAAATCTGCATAGCAAGCTTCCACAAAAGCTTACTCAAAATCAGTCCACAAGCCTTCTCAAAGACTTGTCTCAAATCTGCTTAACAAGCTCACATAGAACTTGTCCAATCTCATAGAATCATAAAGAGAATTGTTAGAGACTCAATATATTCTATACTCAATGCTCAATCAATATCTCAATTCAATCTCATAGAAGCATAAAGAGAATTGTTAGAGACTCAATATGTTCTATACTCAAATCCCAATCACAACTCAAATCAATCTCATAGAAGCATAAAGAGAATTGTTAGAGACTCAATATGTTCTATACTCAAATCCCAATCTCAACTCAAATCAATCTCATAAAAATAAAAAATTAAACCAATATTCTCTCTCTCAATCTCATAGAAGCATAAAGAGAATTGTTAGAGACTCAATATGTTCTATTCTCAAATCTCAATCTCAACTCAAATCCAGAATATAGAATAGTTTGTTTCATGGAACTTGAACAACCACATGCATCCACTTGACTAGGCTCAATCAACTCTACTCAACCAAACACCTCAAGGAACAACCCTTTCTCACAAACCCTAGTCCAAGCATGTATCAACCAACTCAAAATATTTCCAACAATGCTCAACCACAAATCTCACATAACAATGATACTCATGTTCTTTTCTAACTCAAGTTCAAGTTCTTTGCATAACCAATTGGCTTCAACAACAATGCTTATAAAACAAGGTTTAATCACAACTCTCAATCCAGAAAACCTTGAAGCATTTAACCAATCACTTTCGAAAAGGAAACCACAATCAATCCTTTTCACTCCAAAGGTATTTTATAATCAACCACCATAATCAATCAATAGGAGAATGTGCCCATACCTTTTATGAAGATGAAGAAGCCTCTTTGGAAATCTGCCACAATCACAATATTCTTTTGCCAATCCTCACAAGGGTTAGAAGATCACAAAATAATCAACATTACTCCACTTCACAATAATATTCACCAAGGCTTTTAATTAGAAAACCTTCTTAAGAATTAATGCACAACTTCCTTATCACTCCTAAAACCACTTGTACCATAAAATAAAATAAATCAAAACATTGCATAACCTTGTCACTCCAAAAACCACTTATACCATAAAATAAAATAAATCAAAACATTGCATAACCTTGTCACTCCAAAAACCACTTATACCATAAAATAACTCAAATATTTTATATCCTTCCTTTCAACACTTTTGCACTTAAAAAAATAATCACAAAGCCTTCTTAGGCAATATCCCACATTAATCAAATATCAAACCTTAGCCATATGCAAAAATTAAATCCACTATACTCTCCGTGAAAATCGACGCTTAACACAACCTTAGAAAATTCGAAATATTTCATGCACCCAAAAATTTTGGCGATCGAATTATGGCATACCTTGCAAAATGGCTTCGGGTGGTTTCGACCCCGCGTTCCTCCTCGTCGTGCGCCTTAGCGCACTCTCCGCCCACCGTGTGGGCTAGGCCTCCCACGTGGAGGCTTTAAGCCTTTGAGACTTATATTTCCATCCTCTCCACCTATGCCTTGAAACTTGCTCCCTTGTTCCACGTGTAGTGCGCAAACGAAATCGAAAGGGGGAATCGACGATTGCGAAGGAGGGGATAATCGAATGCGGACAATATTTCTTGTCACCTCCTTGGTTGATAAAATCAACCCCTTTAAATATTCGAACCTTTGCATGATAAAATATATGACGTCGGTGGACATGGCGGGAAAACTCTTTTATTTAATTTTAAAATTTAAATTTAAATTTTAAATAAATTAAAATTTAAACTAAACCTTTAAAATTAAATTTCTCCATCACCGGGGCACCTTTTTCGATGAAACGAAAAGCCAACTTGGGTTTTAAGAAAAACCCATTTCAAATCTGCCATCCATGGTTTTAAATAAAACCTTTCCTTGCCTTCCTTGGTTTTCATAAAAACCTTTTGCTAAGCTTCCCTTGAAGCTCCTTTTGGAACCAAATGCCATGCATCCCTTCTTGAACCTTTGATCAAAACCTTTGCTTCTCATGAAGCTCTTTGTGGAGAAAAATCATAGTGCTTACTTACATAGGTCCTTTTGACATCAATGACAACTTTTAGCTTAGGGACTCAAAATGTCCAACAATTTATATTTTTGATAAGAACCTAGATTGATAAGACCCTAGATCATAAATAAAATAAATGATTAGTTGAGTTTCTATGCATTTGAAAGAACAAAAGCATATAGTGTGTATTCAGGTTTTAATATTTTTTGTGCATTTTCTCTTGAACCCTTGCTTAAGGACTTAATTTTGTAATATTAGGGTTAGAGATCATTCAAACAAAGAATCATTCTAGGGTTAGATCTTTTCTTCTTGCATTGTTCTTTCATTTCATAGCTTAGCTATAGAAAGGCCAAACATAGGTGATTGCCCTAAATTGAACACATTAAACACATTCCACCCCAGAATTGGAGCGAGTCCTTAAACCAACCCTTTCCTCCCCCACATCGAGTGTAGAGTTATAGCATACCCCCATGGTACACCTTAGGTCTCCCTATAGATCTATCCCTGAGAATCATATGTGGTAGGGTAGTTTTTCCCCTCTACATATTTGGTGAACCCGATGCGAAAAAACGTCTTAGTGGGTAAATAAGGAAGCCTCTTCCTTGTTTGCTTTTCTTTTTGATAATTTTTAACAAGACCACTAATTTTTTACTTATAATTAGAATAACATTAATAAATATCTTAAAATATTCATGTGTGCCTTTCACTGGTTTTCTCTTCTATCCTTTCACTTCTTCTAATGGCTCCATTCCTTAAAAGTCAACAAAGGCAGGTAGTGTCTAATCATGTTCCCCAATATGATGATTAGATTGATAGAGAAAAGCATAAACTTGATACAACGAGTAAGAAGATATGGAAACTGAAATAAACCATGATCCCCTTGAAGCACCTAATGGATGCTTCATCTTTAAATTCTTTGAGCATATTTGGGATTTTATGAAATGCTATAAATAAGACTTAGAGCAGGAGGCTCAAATTGAAAGAGGTGAGACTCCCCCTCCTCCAACAGTCTCTCCTAATTGTGTTTATAATAATCCCTTGTTTAAATTGTTGAATCATGGTAATGATGTCCATCAACCAACTTATGCCACTACTATAACCACCAACATTGGAGGGAGTTCACAAATCCTTCCAACTAGTAGTGTCATTCAAAATTATTTTCAATTTCCTCCTTAATATACTAATCTCAACAATTTTACTTATGTTCCACCAACTGTTAACTATCCTATCCAACAAGATACCACATATCACAACAATATCAATACCTCCAACATAGGCCAAGTACCCATTCAATAGCCTACCTATCCTGTAGGGAATCTAGGGGCCTTGCACAACAATAATCCTAAGGTACAAATTTTAACTAATATGGTGAAATAATTGGTTTCAAAAGTGGATATGATTTAGCCCTCTAGTTTCACCTATAGCTATAAAGAAATGTGCAATCAACCCCTAGATCCTATTGTTGCTACTAGACCTTATCCTAAGCATTTTCCCATGCTGGTTTTACCTATATACAAGGGAATAGAAGATCCAATTGAGCATTTAAAAAATTTAGAACAACTTGCCATGATATCATCAATGATGATATGTTATTGCTAGAGATATTTCTTAAGAGCCTCACTGGCATGGCGTTAGAATGGTATTATCAATTGCCTAGTCATTTCTTGAGGAATTTTGAAGAAACAACTGAATTATTTATTCAACAGTTCAGAGCTTGCATTGAAAGAAATGTATCTATGAAATATATTTATAAATTAAAACAAGGTAAAGAGGAAAGCTTTTTAGAATTCCTATATCATTGGAAAATATTAGTAGGATGCTTTAAATAGACATTACCTCCTTAGGATATGCTTGAGATATTCATTGGAAATCTACAAAAAACATATATCTTATACATTGGAAACAAGTATCACATATTTTGATCAAACAATTGAGTTAGCAAGGAATTTGGAACAAGCTCTTATCAAAAAATGACAACTAAAGGTGAAAGAAGATAAAACCATAAAGTCACAACATAAGAATAAACAAGTGGCAGGCGATGGTGCAACGAATAGTAGGTCTGTTAACAATATTGTTAACAACCTATAAAAGATGATAATTCAAAAACCTCCACAAAGGAACTTTACAAAACTTAATATGCCTATGGAAGTGGTTTTAAAGCAACTTTTGAAAATAAATATGATTTAATTACCTCCTATAAGGCAATAAAATACTACAACCAATTGGGATAAGGTAGGTCAACATTGTGTTTATCACCGAGTGGAAGGACATTGGACAAATTATTGTAAAATATTAAAACATGTGGTTCAAGATTTGATCTATGCAGGATGACTTGTTATAGACAAATCTTAACCATCAAATAATCAACCTGCTATTCAAAAAGCATCCATGACTAATCAAGACATGGGGATCTTTAGAGATCTACTACCTAAGCATGGATAACATGCAACTAATCAGGTATCTTAATAGAGTGAGTCACCTTCCTATGTTAATATGGTTGGAATGGATAGAGTGACTACAAGGAAATAGGATCAAGTTCAGTTAGCACAACACTCTCAGCAGGAGAGAAGTTCCTCGTTGTAGCCCATATTGATTTTAAGGAATAATTAATAAAAGAGTATAGGAACAGGGAATCCACCCTTAGTACTAAAACCTCAAGTCTCCTTTGACATTCAATAGTAGTTAACTAGTACTCCAACCAAAATTTCTTAGAACTCTTTCAAAATTTTCCTAATCATAGGTAAGCCTTGCTAGAACTTCTAAGACAACAATTTTTCCCTATAGACATTTCTCCCAGTGTCATGGTTAATATTGTAGGTTAACTTGGGATACATCATATCTCATTCTCAAATGATGATAAGCCTTCCTCAGACCTGTGAGGGGATTCTTCCAATCACATCACAACATTTATTAGGGAAAATTTTATCAAACACATCTTGATTGATAATGGTTATTCCCTTAATTTATGCACTTATCAATTTTTCCAAAATTTTGGATTAAAAGAGGAAGACTTAACTAAATCCGATATTATCATCAAATATTTCAACAATAAGTCCCAAGAAGCTTTTGGTGTTATATCCTTCCTTCTTAAGGTTGGACCCAAGAAATTAGATACCTTATTTTGTGGTGCCTTGCCCTACATCTTTTAATATTATTCTCGGATGCCCTTGGATTCATGCGATGAGGGCGGTCCCTTTTACTTTTCATCATTGTTTGAAGTTTGAATATAGAGATCAAATTATCACCATTTCAGGTGACCCTCAACCATTTTAATATTGTTCTATGGTTGAGTAATTTCAATTTAATATTAACCATTGTCCTTCAACCTCATAATTTGTTTCTCCAAGTTCCTCATCTCAAATATCTGAGAAAATTATAAGTCTAAAATTGAGTGAGGAACCTCAAATCAATGTTTCATCATGAGATCAAGATAATCAGTCCCTCCAAGAAATCTCTTCTAGATCTAGCCAAGCTACCACCTTCATCTCAAACTATGGGTATACCCTATAAGAAGGGTGAAGTTGTTCACATTGGCACATGTACCTTTGAAGAAAATATTCATGGTAGAAATTCCTCTCCTATTGAGCGTTCTTTCACTCATTGCTACTTATCCAATTATTACCCACTCCCTAAGCAGATCCTATCTAGTGTGGGATATGTTGATAAAGGTTTGGGACAATAATATAAGGGCATTCAGGAGCCCTTAGATGTTGTGATTTGACCTAGAAGATGTGGCATAGGCTACATACCCACCAAAAACCAACCTTTACCATTTTATAATGATGATCATCTTATGACTTATGTTGAATATCTAGATCATCAAAAATCAGAGTGGTGTGATGAGGATGAGGACCCCATTTTTCTTATAATATTTTATTTTGTAATGTGATAGGTTATGTGCACTCTAAAGGCAAGTCTTCTACTTCTAAATGGGACTCTACTTTGCCATATTATAGGGATATTGAAAATGTTGGGATTGCCCCTCCTTTTGTTAAGAAAAGTAGTTTTGTTTGAGAGTATATAGATTTTCATGCAAAGGCTACTAGAGACAATGCTACGAAGAAGCCTCTTCATGATTTTTATCATTAATAAGGTTCACCTCTATGTTTTCTTTGATAAATCAGTCCCTTGTATGCCTATTATTTTTGTTAATATAGGAGGCACAATAAAATTGTTTGTCGACAATCATTATACCCACTTGCATTAACAAAATAAAATTAATTATTAATTAGGCATGCATTTGCATTATCATTTTGTTGCATCAACTTTATTGCTCATATTGCATGATTACCTATCATACTCTATATGATTTTCTTGATATTATATCCGCTTACATTTTACTTGTCATCCTTACATGATTTCTTGCTCATATAGATTTTTGGGGATTTCATGGTAGTGGCATGTGATGATACCTAGTTAGTTCGTAGCTCACATGCATTGCAATTTCACTAGTGATTTGATGCCTAGCAAAAAACCCAACCTAGGGTGCTTCCTTCTTTTATTTTATTTTATTTTATTTTCTCTCCTTTTTGTCTTATTCTCTTCTATTTCTTTCTCTCCTTTTGCTCTCCCATCTTCCTTGACCTTAAATTTTTTTAAAATGACCATAAATTTCATCTAGGTAAATGAGCATGACTTTCTTTGGTCTATATTTGTCCTTTTTTAGGTTTTTTTTCTTTTTCCATTTTGCCTAGACAAGGATATACATTCTTTTGTTTTTCCTTGCCTTATCCACTACATTGCACACATACACTTTTCTTTTCTACTTACCTTATTCCTCTCTTTCTTCTAACACCTGCACACACTCACATATTGCTTTGCTTAGCTTGCTTTGTTGACTCACAGGTTTCACACATCACACCCCTATCTGGGGTAGTACTTGCTAATTCATCATGCACATATAACACACCCCACATGGGATAGCTTCATGGTCACATGTGAGGACCAACATCTATTTTGATCATTTACAAGCATATATCAAGCATTGCACCCATAGTGGGTCACACTCCATATTTTATCCATATTAGTGAGTACTATACCCATAGCAAGTATAGCACCACCTGCCCATCTTCATGTTTTAATTCTAGTTATTTGATCACACTAATCTAGTACGATCTATGCTCACTCAAACATTGGGTTTCAAAGACTCCTTTTGCTTCTTTTGGCCTTTGGTTATTCTTCTTCTTCTTCCTCTTCTTATTTTTTCTTTTTCTTCTTATATTTTCATAACTGTGCCTCATCCTTTCAGGCCATGTTTTTTCTCTATAGCATTATTGCGGTCCTATTTTACGAGGCACAATTTTGCTTAGAGTTGTTTTTTCCTCCTTTTTATTTTTGGCTTCTCTTTTCTTTCTCTTCTTTTCTTCTTGTATTATTATTTTTTGTGCCTTCTTAGGTTTTGCATCCACCTCATTCATTTAAATTATTTTAGTTAGTGCATTCATAATAAGTTCATGTTATATTTATTGCATGCATCATCATTATAAAAATATAATAAAATCATCATAAAAAGAAAAAAATCACATAAATACACAAGCACACACATTGCACTAATAAAATCAACATGGTATTACTTGAGATAAAAGGAGAGATACATAGGTCTATCCGGTTGGTGTACCATAGTCCAATCTCAGTATAATCGACCACCCCTAGGGATGCATGCCACACTATAAAAATCGATATGTCATCCTGATCCCCTCCCTAGCTCTGAGAGCCTATCTCCTTGGCTCTATTCATCAAATGTGGTCCTTTTGGAGGCATATTCATGGATCGTGAGACTATCCATGATCTTGACTATGTACAGCTTGGTGTATACAGGGATGAAGGTGATGACACTCATTGCTTCACTAGAACTAATTGGTAGTACATCATTTGGTATAAAGTTACCCTCTGCACCGCTACCTCTAACCTCTCCCCACCCTCTATAGTTTCACCTGGAGTAGGTGGATTCCATAACTTGACTGGTTGTTGTTGATCATAACCATACCCTCTGCTTTAGCCCATTGATGCTCCTCATATTACTAGTTCATCTCTCCTTTAAGATGATCAACCTCTGCTTGTGTTGCATCCCTCTCCATCTCTATAGTTTCTAGAGCACTTCTCAACCCCTCCATCCTATTGGCCCTATCCTCTTAGATCATGTCCATATCCCTCCATAGAGATGCTACCTATGATTGTAGTTCCTCTATCTCCCTCCTCAGATCTCCCTAATTTGTGGCTTTGCTCAGGTTAATTGCTACTAATGTGAAGGTCTCTCCTATCCCTCCACTAAGTAGTGCCCTAGACATTATGGGGGAAACTCCAGTTTCCCTTGCCTCCATAGTCCTAATTGATATAGTGGAAACCATCACTATCTCCATTTGAACCTAAGTCCATCTCTACCATGGGGCTACTTGGCTCTACCACTCTCACTCGGTGGCCCATTGGGTGATATTTTGGAATACCCACTACATGCCCAAGCTCATAACCTATTGCCTTTACACTAGTACTAGATGGAATATCCTCTAGGGTGTGACACCCTTTTACCACCTTTGGTACCCGAAGGCCACTCCAAAATAATCCACCCTAGGATCCATATAGGATGGATCATCCATGTCCTCCTACATCCACCTCACCACATCAATATATCCTCTAACTCTCGATGGATATCAGTACACTCTCCTATATCAGTAGTCACCCATCTAGGATCCCCTCTAAGATCTTGAACTATCATTGGATCCTATAAAATATGTACAAATCTAGATTCCCATTCTCTATAGAGAGCCATCTGATCCTTTGTACCCAATCAAGATCCACTATATCATTAGCCCATCTAGGGTGTAGATGCCATGGCTGCCATATGCTCTTCATCTCTTGTATCTCATCTATCACCTACCTTACTAGTGGCAGGATCCTGGCATATATCCTCTGGACCTGCTCACGAGATCTATCCCACCTGTATATTGTTGGTCACTCCAGGCTAGGAAATGGTCCTAGAAGTGCAAAATATATCTAGATCACTATGTTCTCCCAACACCACACCTGGAGCAAAGTCATGCACACTATCCCTTTATGTTGTTTATACACGATATTGTACAATATCTTGTACAAAAAAGCTAGCACATATGGATCCCATAAGAATCTCATATATTGATCCTACATATCTACCACTACACCCACCATCACCCATGGAATATATCACCTAATAGTATGGCACATCAATAGTCCCACCACCCCATATAGCATGATCGTTAATGGATCGATCCCATAGCACCCCATCATCTCATTGATCAAAATGACACTCTCTTAGACCTAGTGGGTCCAACCTCTTGACAATATTTGCATGCTAGTCGACCACACACCTACTCTATAAACTACCCTCCCCCTGATGGGGATGTGCAAGATGCACTGTGCATCCTCCAATGTGACCATCATCTCCCTTATGGGTAACCAGAAGGTCGATGATTATAGGTACCACCTCTATATCAACATTGTTAGTAGCACTTTGCCTGACTCAACCTGGGTATCTCTATCAAGTAGTGAAGCCCCACTACCCTTAGGGTATCTCTCTCAGCCTATGTGACTTCTTGTAGCTCCACCTCCAAAGAGGATGGTCTCCACTCAGGACTCTCTAGTACATAATGTTGCATCCACAAACACAATATAAATTTTCATTAGTCTCTTGTGCTCATTAAATATTTAAATTAAATAAAATGATTTTTATTTTTTTTGTTTTCTTGTTTCTCTTGTTTTCTCTATCTTCATCAAAATTACACTCATCTAGCCTCAGTCATGATTTCATATTTCTCCTTCTTTCTATGAAATTGTGCCCCCTTCCTGTGGGGTGCAATTTTGTGAAATCGCACCCCATGTTTCCAAGGCATCATTTCACCCACCACCATGAATCATGGTGAAATCTTGATCGAGCCACAAAATTGTGCCTAGGTAATGTGTGATATTTTCTATGGTGATGGAGAAAATTTTGAAAATAAATACAAAAATCGAAATAAAATCTACCCTATCCTAATCTAAAAGGTGGATTTTAGTCCTTACATGTGCTCTCTCTATTATTTTTCTAGCCTTGCCCCTTGCCATGGTTGAACGATGCAAAGGAAGTGCTATTTTCAAAATTTCTCTAGAGTTCCATTTCTCCTTTTTTGTGCGATAAAAATGAATTAGGGTTTCCACCATTTTACCCCTTTTGTGCTTGTTTTTACTACTTTTATCTCTCCTCTTTTCTTCTAGTTTTGATCTTATTTATTCTAAGTATGCCATTTTGAGTTTCATTAGGAATTTTATATTCCTTCTAAAACTCGAGGGGGCACCCTGGCCTAAGATGCATTAATGTCCCTAATACCTCGATTTGTGTGCAAAATAAGAAAGTGTTCTAAATAACACCATTTTCACACCACCCATTTATTGTAACCTAGAAATCCCTTTTCTATTTGTTGTCCTCCGCCCATAGGCATCTACACATTTCTTTGATGCATTTATTAGGCCATAAATGCATCAAAGAGGGGGTAAAATGTAGACACAAAAAATTGACTTAAGTGAGTCATTTTCCCTAGATCCTTAGGGAGACCCTCCAACTTGCCCTAAACAAGTTTGGACCTCCCTTCCCCCTTATTTCCTTATTTTTTTCCTCTTTATGCGAAATCACGGTTGGATCTTATGGGGTGCAATTTTGCATAGCTAGGGTTTTCTCCTAGGAAACCCTATTTTCAAAGTTGATTTCTTTTGAGGTCGGCTTTCTTGGTTTTTCCCACCCATTTTTTATTTCAAATCCCTTATAAATAGAGGTTTAAAATCTTCTTTTTCCCTTGATTAGCTGATCAAGAAGTTCTTAAGTGATTTTTGGCAAGAGACTTTTGATGAAGTAATTTTGCAAGTGCTCAATTCGAGTTTCCAAGCAAGCTAAAGTGATATGTTGAGGCTTTTTAACCATTGAGGAGTTCCTCTTCTGTTGCATTGTTTGTGTGTTCGCTACTTTTGGTAGACAAGTGTTGAAGCCTTGAGGAGGAATCTGCTACTTGGAGATCTCCATCCTTTGGTCTACTTTTTCACTACCGCCAGGTTATTTTTGTGTATCTACATTTGCATGTTAGTTATATTTTTGTTTCACATCATTTCATATGCATCATTTGAGGTTTTTCTTCTTCTATTGTGAAATTGTGCTTGGAAATTTTGGGGTGTGATTTCATCGTTCTACGAAATCATGGCTACTCCATATAGGGCACAATTTCACTCAGGCTAGGATTAAGGACAATTTGCTATCTCTAAACCCTAGGATTTCATTTCATGTTGCATTCTTATCATAATAGCATATTCTATACTTTGTTCATCATATTGTTTAACTGTATTTTATTTTTCTTATCCATATTCCAAAGGTAAACTTTCACTTTTGTATTTCAAAGGTCAGCTAAAAGGACCTAGGGGGCTTGAATACTACACCTTTAAGCATTGTCATACAGTGGCCTAAGAAGCCCTCCTAACACTGATCACATTTTTCAATTGTTTGGTTAAGCTATTTTGCAAGAATAGGAATCACGAGATATTTTTGGATGAGATATAAAACTTGGATCAACCACCAGATGAGATAAGTTCCTTGATAAGTATTTAGGTTGTTTTTTTGTTGATTTCTATTTTTGATAAAATCCTAGATCATAAAATAAAATAAAAATAATTAGTTGAGTTTCTAGGCATTTGAAAGAACAAAAGCATATAGTGTGCATTTAGGGTTTAATATTGTTTGTGCATTTTCTCTTGAACCCTTGCTTAATGACTTCATTTTGCAATATTAGAGTTAGAGATCATTCAAATAAATAATCATTCTAGGGTTATCTCTTGTCTTCTTGCATTGTTCTTTCATTTCATAAGCTTAGCTATAGAAAGGCCAAACATAGGTGATTATCCCAAATTGAACACATTACACGCATTCCACCCCAAACTTGGAGTGAGTCCTTAAACCATTCTTGGATAAATCTTTCCTCCCCACACTGAGTTTAGAGTTATAACATACCCCCGTGGTTCACCTTAGGACTCCCTAAAGATCCAACCTTGAGAATTGTACGCAATAGGGCATTTTTCCCCCTCTACAATCTTCTCAATATTCTCCTAAATTTGAAAAGGAGTGTCACAATTATTAAGATAAAATAATATATTATCACTCACATGCATCCTAATTAATCCCTTACATTCATCTATTTTGCAATCACGAATAAAATTATGATACTCTTTTGTAACTTTAGGTTGCTCTTCTTACATTAATCTTGATAACACTTTATATTGAATAAGTGTCATCATGTGTGGCTTCCATATATGATAATTATGTGAGTTAAGTGGATCAAAATCCTCAAAATCCATTTTTCAATCACAAGAAATAGAATGCAAGATACACAAATATGATGTTAAAATCGACACCAAGACACCCCACCCAAAAGATTTTTATTTAATGTTTTCGAAAATAAGAGCCCCCTAAAAAATAAAAGACCTTTATAAATCAGGTGTTACAAAGACTATATGATCAGATCTAATTTTTATAATCACTAAAAAAATTTCAGATCTGAAAAGAAAAAAATTGAGTAACTTCACAAAACAAATATTTACAAAGTTGTTTTCAAATACACAAAATTGCCACCAAAATACGTTTAGAAAAAAAAAACATATTTTTAACAAACCTTGTTAGTAAATTAAACACAAATCTAAGTTTTAAATTTAGAAATAACTCAAGAGTTAAGAAGATAGGCTGCAGATATCAGAAAACTAGATCTGCAACAAGTAGCTTCAAATATTGTAAAAAACCACATATTTTATGGATTGTGTGCAAGAAAAAACCTGCATGCAAAATAAAATCTATATACAATAGTGTTAACTAATATTTGAAATTTATTGATGATGGTTCTAGATCAACAGTGGTCAGGTAAACATGGTCGTTGATAGTTCCGCAACTATTGAAACAACCCACACAAAAAAACTCCAAAAAAACTCCAAAAAAACTTCCAAAAAATAGAACCTTTCTCATCAATCCCCATGGTCAGAGGGGTCAACCAAGATTCAATGAAGGAATAAAAAATATATAGGATCTCTTTGAAAAATAATAGAAGAGAAAAATTTTAATTTTCATCTTCTAGGGCTTAGAATCCTCCAATCTCCAACTACAAAACCTTCAACATGATCTGGTTGCATGAATCTCAACAATGGATGTTTCCAATAGTTCTCAAAGATTTAATACCATGAAAGGAAGAATGGAAAAATTCAAAACACCAAACCAAGCCACAAGGATCAAGGGTTTGAAGCAAAACCACATTAACCAAAATAGAGAGACTGAAAATAGAAATAAGATAATGGAAGCTAACACAAATACTACAATATCATATCATATGTTAGAATTAATTTATGAATACAATGGAGAAGCCTTGCTTAAATAGGCAAGTAAGATCCACCATAGCTATAGGATCAAAAAAGAGATAAGGATCAATGTACATCATACAAACATGAAGGTGCAATATTATTTGTGGAGAAAATATATCAACCCTTAAAATGTAATCAATGAGTGCAACTCCCTAGGAATTCCAAATATCCCCATAATATCTAAATAAGATAAAAATAAATATCCACACATAAAGTAGGTGGGAAAAAATAAACTAAACTAATATAAAAATAAAGTAACTAGGTGAGCATGAGCAAGAGTCTAAACACCTACTCTAACACCCCCCTTAAGTGAAGCTAGGGGTCAAAAAGAAGTGGCATATCCATATTACTCAAATACGACAATAGTGAAGAATTCAATATGATACAACTAAATGGATTCACCATACCTATTAAGGAGATTAAGGTATGTAGGCTTATCAAATATCTCTATGGGTTGTAGTAGACTCCCAAATCCTAGAGATCTTATGATTAGAACCTTTGCTTCAAAAGACAAGGAAGAGAGGTCATGATGATAATCATGTATGTTTATAAAATGAGTTCAACAAATTTGATTAAAGAGGCTAAGAGATCATTAAAGTGATTGCTTGACATGGCTAATCTTTGACTTATGTATTATTGTATTGGATTAGAGGTGTGGTAAACTAAAAATCATGTGTTCATATTATAGATAAAGTATGCCAAGATATTGATCTAGAAGTCTTGGATGACAAATTACAAGGCCATAGCCGCTCTAATGGAGATAAAGTTACACCTAACCCAAAATGTGTTAGATTTTGATGAGTATATGATATAGGAAATGCAACCACAAGATGAAAGATAAGCAATCTATGATATCTATATGATAATGGCACTATAATATGTAGGAAAATAAAGAGATAAACTTTTACAATAACTCAAAAATATGCCATTAATGAAAGCTCACAAAAATAGTACAATGCAATATAATGGAGGACATGAACACTCCATAAACTATTTTTAAAGGAACTACATTGTACCACACTACCAATCTATACTATGCACACTCTATATTCTCTCCTCTCTATTTCACTCACTATAAGACCTTTATATAGGAATATAGGTTCCTTGGCCCTTACTCTACCTTTGACTCTATCCTATGACTTATGTACATGTGGACTACATGCCATTTACATCATTGCAAATTTTGACACTTGTGCATTTATTACATGTTGAAGTAACTACTTAACTTTACTCTAAAGTAAACTCTTACTCTAGTAATGTACCAAAGGTGGTACATTGATATGTACCCAATAATGTAATATATTCTCTAACACCCCCTGTATTACATTATTTGGGTATTGAAGACTTTAGTCTTTAATATGGATCTTTGATTTGGTTCTAGAGTTTGTGTTCTCTTTCTCTACTTTTTGTATCATGTTCAAGCAAGTAGTTAGTGTCTTCATAAAATTCTATCTTTGTTGTGAGAGATTTAACTTCATGTTCATTTGTTGGTTCTTCCAGTTCTTTAATTTCTTGAATCCTTTGAGCTAGATGTCCTTTCTGATTTCCTTCTTGATATTCCAATTGAGGGTAATTGTATGGACATTGAAACTATTGCTAACGAGGATTATTTTGAGTTTGATATTGCCTTGGTTGGAATGCCCTATTTTGTTGGCTTCCATAGTTTATCTAATTTCCCTGATTTTGGTTTCTAGGATTGAATCTACAATAATTAGTGCTATGTCCTTTTCTCCTGCATACATGATAATATTTGTTATTCCATGGTCTTCATCCTTTTGAGGATGAAGCAACATTTCCTTATGGATTATCTTTTGAAACTAATGCATTGTTAGTCATTTCATCTTTAATTGTATTTTCCACCTCATATTCTTGAAGAATATTGACTAACTCATCAAAATATGTATCTTTACTTAGGATTTGTAAAGATGTAACCAAATGCTTGTAGCTATCTGGAAGAGCTCTCATAGTTACTTGAACTAGAAACTTATCTTCAATATTTTCTCCTAAGGTTAATAATTTTCCATTTATATCTGCTACCTTCCTTAGGAATAGTTCTATACTTTCACCACTATTCATTTTCAATGAATGTAACTGAGTTTGAAGATTTAAGATAGTGGCTTTATTCTTCCCTTCAAATATTTTGGATAAGGTTTTCCAAGCTTCTGTAGATGTTCCTGCTAAACTAATGTGAGGTTGTATTTCATCTGTAATGGAAAAAGTTATTATCATTAATGTTTTTGCATCACTTTCTTTAAAATTTTGAATCTCTATATCATCTTCAGTAGGTTTAGTTGTTCCTTTGAAAATTTCCCAAAGCTTTTCAACTATCAAAATTTCCCTCACTTTGTTTTTCCATGAGGAGTAATTTGGACCTTTAAGTAGTTGGGATTCTATAAGGAAGAATTTGTTTGTTGTCATGATGGTCCTTGTAGGCTACCTTATAACTCCCTAGTTTAGAGTATGTGAACTACTTTGATAAAACCTTTCTAAGGCTTAGGTTTTGTAGGATCCTTATGTCTCCCTAGTGATTAGAATATGTTCTAATCTTGGTAAAGTGCTTTAGGAAGTAATAGTTCACCTTTTGAGTTGATTTGGTAATGATAATTATCAACTCCTATTTCACCTTATTTCTCCTATGAACTATGCACTTATCAATTTAATGGAGTTCTCTATGGTTGGATTTCTTTTGTCCCTTTAATGTGACTATGAGACAAGAATGTACAATAAATTCCAACTCAATTATCCAAGCAATAATTTTCCTCCTCTATCCTTAAATTTTTCAAAGGTTTAATTTTCTAAATTCCAATTAATTAAAGTTTGATGTAGCACTCCTTATATCTCCCTAATTTTGGAATTTTAGAAAACAATGATATTTGCAATAATAATTTATTTCCAAGTAGAAAACCTTATACCTCCTATGATATTAATTGCAAATATTGTATTTCAACTAGAGTGATTTGAAATGAAATACTATTTAAGGATAAGAATATGAACTCCTTTGGTTTACTTTCAAATCTATTAAGGTTGATTTGCATATAACTTCAAATGCAAATGATAATAATAATTTCAACCTTATACTATCCCTTATATGAAAGCAAATATGAAATAATACCTTTATAAAGTTGATGGGCACTATACTTGACTTCAAACTCCTTGAAATGCATTGTATCTCCTTGCTGGTTTATGATAGACTTGGTGGACATCCTCTTATGATAGTCTTTAATGCACCTTTGACTTCTAAATTAAAGGAGAGTAAGAATATCTTTTACCTCCCTTCAACGTATAGCGAGCAAGTTGATTGGCCTATGGTGAGGCTTCTAAGTTTAGGCATTGATCTTTACTATGGAAAACAAGCATTCAATGCTCTCTTTCGAATGGTGCTAGTATTCTCCTCACAACCTAAGAATTCAATGCTCTACTTCCTTTCAAATGGTGCTGGTCTTCACCTTACAACTCGAGCATTCAATGCTCTCTTTGATCGATGTTGGTATATGGCAGTCTCTTGCTGCACTTTGACTCCGATCGTGATGCTTCATTGTGTGCTTTCACTTCGATATTGGCTACCCTCTAGAATTTTCTAGAAATAGCTTCAATTTACTCTCCTCTACGTAGTCTCCTTGGGCAGATATTAATATGGATATGTTCTTGGTCCAAGTGACAAGTGTCACTTCTAGGTTATTCAACGCTTAATTTCCTTCCCTTAGAAGGTGTTGCCCTAATATTAGCACTACAAATGATATACCACATGTTGCAAGCATTAGAATTTGATCTTGGGTATTGAAAGAATCTTCTTACATGAGCATTGGTGCAATGATGAAGGGGGTTACGTTCCTTGAGTGCTCGTTGATATCTTGCAAGCGTTAAAACTTCTTGGTGCCTCTTCCTTCTTGTGTGCCAAGTGGCACAAGATGCCTTGCTCCTTTGGGATAAGTGTTGGCACTCCTTTGCATGCACTCCAAGCTACTATAACATATTTATTCCCTTTGATCCCTTTCACTTCTCTTTTCTAGTTGTTTCAAGTGTATTCCAGCGTGCATCCAACTTGCTCTTGTGAGGTGCTTCTTCCTCTTCAATGGTGGTGCTTGCTTGGCAATGGTGGAGCTTGCTACGTTGGATGATGGTGGGATTCAATGAAGGTGTTTCTTCCAATATTGAGCAATGATAGATGGTAACCTTTCTCCTTGATTTCCATGTAACCTTTGTGTTGTCTTCTTTCCTATTTGCACTTCTTGTAATGGAGATGTTTTATGTAGGTTCTCTTAAACCAATGCAAATTTATTCTTGAGTGCTACGTAGGCACTGAGTTGGGTTGTGACTGAGTTGGGTGTCTTTGGACACCTCCAATGCATGAGTATTGAGCCTTTGAATGGATCTACCTTATGTTTTTGGAGCTCCTTCTTTGAATAGTGTAAACCATCCACTTTGAGGGTAATGTAATTTCTTTTCTATTGCTCTTGTATTGATGAATCTACCCTTGATTAATTGTAATATGCCTATTGTAATAGTGTCCTTAGACACTTTGTTTTCTACACTAGATTTGATACGTATATTAGAGTGCAATAATATGAGTAAAACTACCTTGAAATGCACTGAAACTTGAGACTTCTATGGTCTCCTTTTTGAAGCTTTCTAGCTTCTATGGTGGGCAATTTTCCTTCTCCAATCTATGGAGGTTTTGTTGCTCTTTTGGTGGCTTCACCTTGCCACAAGATGTTGTAGGTTTCGTGTGCACAACAGTATCTCTAGACACTTTGATATCATGCTAATTTGTGCACTTTGGTTTTCCACTCTAACTCACAAAACAATGCACTTAATAATCCTTGAGAGTAACTAGTATAGTGCACTAATTTTCACCTTAGATTAATCCTTAATGCACCAATAATATCTCCAACTTAATGCACTTAAGGATAGCTAGAATAGTGCAATAGTAATCTTACCTTATTACTCCTTCAAATGAACCTTAAATCATGCACTAGTAATTGCTCCTAAATGCACTATAATCTCTACAACTTAATGTAGTCTTCTAAACTTTAACTAGATAATAGGAAAATGATATTTTTCTTTCTATCAAAATATATCTAATCTCCTATTTTAATGTGTAGGTAATAAACCTTAAAAGAAACTTCCTTCTGCACTCCCTTGAAGACTATAATATGCAACCTTCTCTTTGCAACTTCTTGAAACTCTAATAAGGTGCTTAATGGAATTTGATAACTAACCAAATTAAAGTTCAACTAATGAACCTATTTGCACCAAAGTTGCTTACCTTAATGATATTTGTAGATGAAGGATTTCAAGGTGATTAGATTCACCTTATTGCTGCCTTTTATTGGATGAACTTGCAACTCTTCTTTTGTTGTCCAAAACAACTCTCTAACTCACCTATTCGTAGATTTGAAACCTTCTAACTTGCTAGCTTGAACCTGTAGTAGGTGGCTCCAAATCTCCTTCAAAATGTATCCTGTAAATCTGAAGTTTTGCAGCTAGAAATGGTGTCCTAAGTTGTTGCTTTCTTGCTATCCTAAAATATAAAATTTTTAGATTGCAAATTAGTCAATCTCTCCTTTGGAAATTCTATCCTTGAATCTCAAAAATTTGGTAGGGAACTCCTCCAAATCTTAGCTGAGATTTTCCTTCAAGGACCCTTCAATATTCTACTGTAGATTCAGTATACCTCTATCTTTGAATGAGCCTTCTAGCCTTTAAATGTAATATTCAAACCTCTCAGGTTTGGTAGTAATGTATGGCTCCTTTCTCCTTCAACCTCCTTGTCAAATTCTAACTTCAATCAAGGCCTTCTTCTCAAGAATATAAAAGTCTTGAGGTCTTCACCAATATCCTCCAAAATTTGGCAAACTTCTTGTCAAATCCTTCTCCCTTGGGCTTGTTGTCGGATGGAGATAATTGTCCCAAGTTCTTCCTTTATCAGGAACTTCTCCTTGGTGGTAAATTTCTCCAATGAGTTCTCCTAGGAACTCCTTCAATGGCCTTCTCCAAATCTCCTTTAATGAGGCTCACCAAGCCTTCTCCTTCTTTTCTCCTTGAGACCTCTTCTTTAGGGTCTTCACTCTCGTAGCTTCTCTAGTCTTCTCAATGAGACCTTTTCTTCAACCTTCTACTGTGGAAGTTTAGCAATGAGATCTCCCTCTTGGATTTTTGAAATCTGTTGCTTCATAAACAGGACTTTTGCTAGTCCTCTTTCTCTTCCAAATATTGGAAATTATTCAATAGGACCTTGTGTAGGTATCTTAAGCTTCTTAGGCTGATTTCTTCTACCCCTTTAAGGTGAAGTTGTTAGGATTCTCCATCCTAACACAATTCTATTATTTAATTAATTATTTATTTATTTATTATAATTCACATATGAAAGGTTACGTCCTTCCACAGTAGCCTTAGAATAGATATAAAGGTTAGGGTAGATAGTTTTAGGATATCATAAAGAAAAAGAACATTGTTTATTTCAAATATTTAGGAGGGAGCCCCCTTATAAGTACCCTGTGATTCCTTTTCAAATAGTAATTCATTTTAAATTCTACAAATTCTACTATTTTCCATTATTTTCATTGTTAAAATTATGATAGAACCATCCGATCCTTAATTTTTGGGATATCTGTTGGGTTATACATTCAAGTTTCTTGCAGGTGCTTTAAATCAACAATCATAATTATATCACTACTGCATTGAAAACACCACTTGCAGCCTGCGTACACTGTTGCACATGTAGAAAGGATTCAAAAGAAACCACCATCCACTCGATCTCTATCCACAACATCATCAAAATAGTTAAGAATAACACAATTTTTTTCTTTCTCTGGTCCCTTACATCTTAAACTAGTGAGCAATTGACCATTGTCTATAGCCACCCTAGCAATCATCATCAAAACATCTTGAAACGATTTAAAATCTCTCCTCTACATAGTGTCATTCTTCGATGATAGAGCAATCACTTCCATATCTGAAACGATACCATCAAAAATATTGGAAGCAATTAAAAAAACCGCTCCCTTGCATGACATCGTTCTTCGGTGAAGCGTTCAAAAACTGAGAAAGAAAAATTTAAAATTCAAAAAAGGTCACCTAACATTTAAATATTTCTCATTGCCATTAAAATATTTTTCATCACCATTAAACTTTTTTTTTCCACCATTGTCTAATATTTTTTACCAAGGAAGAAGTGGGAATTATCCCACATTCTTCCCCATGAAGGGAATCTAGGGGAATAAAATGTTTTCACCACACATAGGAGAGTGACTACCATACGATAGTCACAATACCCCTCTTGTGCCCATCAACTACCTTCTATCGCCTTGTGCCCCACACTCGCTCTGTCAATCTATTGTTGTCTACCTCATGCTTCATGCTTGCTCTATCAGTCTTTTGTTCATTGTTTATGCTCCATTCCTCTAATTTTTGGTTAGCCTATCTACCTCATGTTCCATGCTTGCTTTGTTAGTCCACTATTTGTGCTTCATTCCTATGAGTTTTGGTCAGCCTGTCCATCCTTGTACTCTATTCTATTTTGTCAGTTCATTGTTCATGCTCCATTCCTCTAAGTTGAGTTCTAGTCAACCTGACCATCCTCATGATCCATGCCACTCTATTAGTCTGTTCCTCTAAATTTTTGTTAGCCTATCTATCACTAGTATTCCCTGCCTTGTGCTCTATGCTCGAAGGTCACCAGCCTACCCATTTCTTCATAGTACCAAAAATTGTACCCATTGGAGGAGCAAATTGTAACTGTTGGAGGTAGAAGTATCCACAATCAAGTTGATAAAACCAATTTTTAAGGGAAACTACATTTAAATTTTGCCAAAATTAAAAACTAAAACTAATTTAAATTGTGTGAATATTTGAATTTCGCAACAATTTCAAAAATAGTTGATGAAAGAAGATCGCAAGACCCTACTCTCAAAAAAATGGATCATGATATTTGCCAACTCAAAGACTAAATTTCTCAAGTTAATCTCATCACACTACCAGATTTTGAAGAAAGGATGGCCGAGATAAACATGAAATATGATTCAATAACTCAAAGTATTGAGAAGATGAATTAAAATTTGGCACTAGTATTAACTAATCAATCTTCAAGTTCACAAAGCTCAAGCTCATTAGGAGGGCTGATGCATCAGGTGCATCTTGGGGGCCCACAAAAATTTATCGCTCCAAATTTTTTGCATCCTTACCTTCAGGCTATAGGATCCGTGCCCGGAAGGAGGATGGGAAAAGGATGGCACGGTACCTCGGACTGAGAGGCCTTGCGAAGGTCCCGCCTCTCGGGGGAGGTGTATTATGGTGATTTTTTGATGGATGGTGGGTTCACCAGGAAACGTTTGAATGGCAGTTTCCACGCCTAGGTTGGGAATGTGTTTAATGTGTTCAGTTTTATCTTTAAACATTCGAGTCCTAGGTTTGGCCAAATGAATCTAAGTTGTTCTATTATGAAAATGCAGACTAAATGAAATACAAAAAACAGATTTTAAACAAAAAATAGAGAGAAAAAGCTAAATTACAGAGCCATACCTGATCCGGATGTCTGATGGAGATTCTGATTCTTGAAGCGATCCAGGATCGTCTAGAATTTGACGGGATCGTCTCCGACCTGCAGGATCGTCTGAGATCTGACGAATTCGTCAGACGAATTCGTCAGAGACCTGCAAACAGAGAAATAGGCACAAAATACAAAAAATACAGCAATACAAATAGAGGGCAATGATGTGAAACAATAATAGGAATGTTAATAAGATAATCCTAAATAGGAATGCAAGCAAATTACAATGTTTTAATAGTTAATCATGATTTCATTATGCAATTAAACTACATGGGTGAACTCCAAGATGCAGAATAACAAAAAATAATGAACAAACTGACTAGATGCAAAATAAAACAGCAGATGAGAAGAGAAAAATGCAAACTCTGGGCACTGATTGCCCCCAACGTTGATTGCAGTCGAAATCGTCTCGGATTGGTACGAAATCATCTCGAATTGAACAGGATCGTCCACGACGAACTGAGCTTGCTCCGGCTGAAAAATACTAAGGTTCCCGCAACAAAATTTGGATAGGACAAGTGCAGATAGTAATTTGGGATGTTTTAATGCGTATAAAGTCAAGTTACAGGAAATATCAGCCAAGGGGATGCCAAGGGGGAGTCCTAAGTTTAAATAGGCTTAGGAGGGAGGTTAGGAGGTTGGAGATCATCCCAATTTGGGAGATCTCCAACGGGGAGGGTCTCTAACGGCGCAGACACGCTTCTGCCCGGATTAGAGACGTCGTTGGAACAGAGGCTAATTGAGAAAAATTAGTTTTGGGACAAGATCGTCTGGACGTCCTAGTCCAGACGAAATCGTCCGATCTGAGGCGATATCGTCTGATCGGCGACGATATCGTCAAACGGTCAAAACAAACTCTAAAAATGGCGCGGGAAAGGAGGAAACGGGTTAAACGACGGTTTGGGAGCGGTTTTGGGGGTTAAAATTTGAATTTGAATATTTACTAGAGTAATTGTAATTATTTAAGGTTTTACTGTGCCAATTTTAGGGTGCTACATTTTGCCCCCTCTTTAGCGAATTTTTCGAAGAAAATGCGTTAAAGATGAGTTCTTCTCGATCTACGAGAAAGCAAAAATTATTCCCATTTTTAGGCGACGATTCTAGGTCGAATCGTACGACAGCTTACTATGGTGCCCCCTCCGTGTTTTTACCCAAATCGAACGTTTGAGGTAAAAACGCGGAAAAGCAAAATTTTAAAAATGTTGTTAAGTGTTTTTGAATAAAATTAAGAAAAATAGGGTAAAACCCTAATTCATTGTTACTGTTCATTTTCCTAGTTTTTAGAGCTCTGGAGACAAGATGGTCGAGACAGCGCACAGATCAACAGAGGTCCGGCGCGGGCTACGGGTAAGGGTCTAAACTGAATTTAGAATGCTTTAATTTAGAATTTCATGCTTTTTAGATTAGATTTGATTGATTTTTGAGCATCGCGGCCATTTTTGGGCCGTCGACGTCGTCGAGACGAAATCGTCTCGATTTCGTCGAAATCGTCTCGATATCGCCGATTTCGTCCAGAGGCGAAATCGGCGAAATGGGGACGATTTCGTCAAAAAGGGGACGATTTCGACTGGCAAAATCGGAGACGAATTTGCTCAAATTTGGGACGATATCGTCCAATTGTGGACGATATCATCATTTATAAAATTGAACTTTATTTTGACTTGCATTTTTAATTAATGATTTATTAATGATTTTTATTGTTGATTTTGTTTATGTTGCAGAGAGGATTACTAAAGAGCAGAGAATGGAAATACGGCGGACTGAGGGATGACTTGGCCGCCCTGTCTCAGGTAGAGCGAGATCAGCTGGCTCAGGTCGGCTTGCAGCATGTGGCAGAGATGCCACAGGTTTCTACAGATATGGGGCTATTGACAGCCCTAGCAGAGAGGTGGTATCCGGGTTCTTCATGTTTCTGGTTACCGACAGGGGAGATGACTCCCACACTGGAGGATGTATGGAGGATTTTGAGGATCCCCATACAAGGACGGCTGATCACTCCCATGGCCAATCAGGGCCACGCGATGATGCGACTGTGTGGCGATCCGAGCTTCGCCCTGGAGAAGGGCGGAGTGAACATCGAGTCGCTGCGCCAGATGCCTGGGGCATCTAGACTCACATGGGTTTTGGCTGGGGTGGTAGGTGGACTTCTGTTGTGCCACCAGAGCAGATGCAGGGTACCATGGGTACTGATAGATGTGGTCTGCGACATGAGAGACCACGGATACAGGTTTGCTTGGGGGAGCTTTGTACTCTGCCGGTTGTATAGGATCCTTCATGGGGTCGTATACAAGGGCGGTCGATGTCTGGTTATGACATCACTACTACAGGTTTGGTGCTGGGAGCACATTGCGGTGCGGAGGCCGGTAGGGCTCCCACTGATAGGGATTGATGGGGAGAGGCCCCGAGTTTTCTACTGGTGGCTCCGAAGAGGGGCACAGCGGCGGATAGATCTACCAATGTCCCGGAGACTACTTGATGACCTTGTCTCCGACCAGATCACCTGGAGGCCTTGGAGAGATCATCCAGGGTGGGCCGAGGATGGACAAGGAGCTGGCTCGCATCAGGCGAGTCTCGTTGGCTGAGGATGGAGAGGGGAGAGGTGGAGCTCCATCGGTATGACCGAGTTTTGAGGTAGTTCGGTCTACAGTAGGGGATCCCATCTCTGAGAGACTATGAGTTTTCTCGGACTATCCGGGATAACACTACAGTTAGCGGGGCTCCAGATATGCAGTGATTCTAGAGTCAAGATGTAGATGATGCCCCCATTCAGCCAGTGGATGGGGACGATGCTAGGGTAGCCGATGGCTACGATGCCTGGTACACAGGCATCCGCCCTCCTCGGATGACGAGGGCTCAGGGTCCGATTCATGTAGTTGTGCGTCGGATGGGGAGGTGGTGCCAGGCAGCCATTGAGGCAGCACAGGGTCATGGTGGGAGAGAGCAGAGGAGGCCACAGGCTCAGCAGAGGCCATGACAGTGGGAGAGGAGGGAGGAGAGACCCCCTTCTCCATAGAGAGAGAGACCACCATCGCCTGATAAGGGCAAGGGTGTGGACACAGGAGAGAGTAGTGAGATGGCTACTCTCCGGGCGGAGACTGTCTGTCTCCAGGCATAGGTGCAGACTTTGCAGGAGGAGGCTGCACGACACCGAGCGGAGGCTACATAGCTCAGAGATGAGGTTGCACGCCTCAGAGCATGGAGCGGAGGAGCGAGCACTCAAGAGCTGGCGTGGTTGATTGCTCAGACCGCATTCTACCAGGGTATCTACTTCCAGATGGTGCCAGAGGGTCAGAGGGTGCTGCCAGCCCGCATTGTTGACCCGATCAGGATTGGGTCATCGAGGACTTCATCTCGATCGATGACTAGGACTCGTAGTACCACACATACTATGATGGGGCCACCTCGTCCACCTCAGGGTAGGGGAGGAGATGAGGCTGAGAGCTCGAGGGGTTCTCGAGACACTGCATAGAGGATATATGATTGAGAGGATTGAGTATGCCAAGATGTAGATTGTGGCATACCAATCTATTTTTGAGATGATGTACATATATTTGATATATATATAGATGAGATATTTTTTGATCATATGACTTGTCTTATGATGATATGACTTGTTTATATGTTTTTATGATGCTTTAATGTTTTGATTGATTGATTTGATGATTCATGTAATTATGTCATTGGAAAATATTATGGTTGAAATGTCATGCTTTAAAAATTTAAATGAAATAATCTGATGTAACAAATTGGTTGTTGTGATGATAATTTGATAAAAAATAAAAGGGACTTTTAACAATAATTTCAAAGGACATTGTCGTTGTTATAGACCATTTCATGGAGTCGTCGCTCACTCGGTCGTCAAGCTAATCCCAGTATAGAAATATTGCTAAAAGTAAAAGGGTGCTTAAGAGACTGTCTTAAGACTTTGGTGTGATGATGCAAATGATGATGATGATGATTTTGTTTTCAGACTTTTCATGAAAATATTATGCATGAAATATTTTAAAATGATTTTTGCTAGGCATAAATTCCTAAGTGTGATAAATTTTTTGGATAATTCCTTAGGAATTATACCATCATTGCAAATTTGCATATTGACATAATGACATGAAATAGTGATAGGTGTTTGTTTGTTTTAAAGCATAATTGTATAACATAATGATTTAAGTCATATGGTTTTTATGATTTTTAAATAAATGGGGAATAAAATTGGTACAATGGTTTGCGCTAGGCATAGAATATGTAGGTATAGACTTATACCATCATCGCGAAATTCAAAGAAGAAAATAGATTGTTTTATTGCATGGTTGATTTTTAATTTTTGAAAATAAACAGAAAATATGAAGATGAGGACTTGCGCTAGTCATAAAATTCCAATTTTAGTTTTGGAACTATACCATCATCGTGAAAGTCGACAATATATAAATATGTGTTTTTATTGTATGGTTTGAAAGAAATTTTGATTTTTGATTATGTATGTAGTTGTCTTTATACTAAACAACTGTACTTTAAAGAAGAAAATGAATTTATTCCAAACAATTTGCAGAAATATTTCAAAGTATCTTAAAGACAAAAGTTAGATTTATAAGGAATCCCATGTGCATATGTGAGTTCATTTCCAATCTTGATTTATCATAATGATACACAAAATCTCTCAAATACAAATGTGTGTGCAATTGCATTGTTCATTTACCAGTTTTGAGCAAGATAATATGATACAAGTGATTTGAATGAACCAAATAAGTGTTCATTAACCATGATTTAGATGCATATAACCATACCAGACTACTATGTAAGTCGGATTATCAAGAGCTAGCTAATCCATAAGCAGACATAGGTCTGTACAAAAGAAGGTCGCTAATGTGACAGACATATCGCCACGCTAGGAGTTACCCAAGGCCAAGCGGGTTGGGCACAAACCACCTGTTATGGGGCTTACCTCACAGTTTTTGAATAATTGAGAATTCCAGGGATTCAAGCTCATCAACCCTTCTTTTCTTTTCAAAGGGTAGGGAGAGGGATTTTATTGCTTTTGCTTTTGCTTTCTTTTGCTTTTCTTTTGTATTTTTGCTTGATTTTTGAGATAATGCTTGAAACATTGCTGTAATGATATAAAATAACATTTTTCTTTTTTTCTCTTTTTCTTGAACTTTGCTTTTCTTCCTATGCTAGGGATACTTGCTCGGATTAGCTGTAGAGCAAGGGATTTTTATTCTGGGTAGGGGTGAGCTTGTCCTTTTGCCAATTCTCAAAGATTCTAGACCATGTGCATGATAGGATAGCAGGGGAAACTTTTCGCTCAAGAAACCACTTCTACTATGTAGCATAGCAAGGATATTACAAATATAATCATTTTATTGTGAAAGGATGTGCTTGGTTTAAGTAAATAACAAGATCAATTCTCTCGTGCTCAAACTTTATTTAATTGAATTTTGTGGACTTTGATATAAGAGAGATTAGTAATCATGCCAGATAAAAATCAAGATATTTATTTTGTGTTTGTGAAAGTGAGGGATTCCAAATAAATGCTAATTTATCCAAAATAATTTGAAATATATAACTGCAACATTTGTAAGAAGAAATATATACAAATACTTTTTGAGAAGTTTGAGAATGTTGACTCTCTCTTTCTTCTTTATTTTGTTTTGGTTTCGAAAGAGTCAAGAATATTGTTGTTTTTATTTTTATTATTTTTGTTTGTTTTTGTTTTTGTGTAAACAATTTGATATATTTTTAAAATAAGACAACATGCAAAATATGTACAAATGATGAAATGACTAATTTTTGTTATGCATAGTAACGTTTAAGATGCAAAATATTCATAGGTTCTTTAAGTTCTTTACCATCTAAGGTAGATAATTTATATGCTCCTGATTCAAATTTAGTAGTGATAATGTATGGTCCAAGCCAATTGGGCTCAAATTTACCTTTAAGGTCTTTAGTTGCATTAGTATTTTTTTTATTTTCTTTTAAAACAAGGTCGTCGATCTCAAAGGATCGATGACGAAATTTTTTAGCATATGATCTTTTAAGCTTGTTTTGGTAGGCACGGAGATGCTCCAAAGCATTGATGCATTTTTCATCTAGGAGTTCCAGCTGACTGAGTTCTTGTATAAAAATAACCTTCAACAGTTTTTCTAGTTCTCCTTGGACTAATAAGGCCATTTTGGGATGCATTTTTCTAAGTTTTTGTTTAACAAGTTTAGCATCCGGATGGACTACTAGATGATGCATGACTACGAAAGGGTCCAGACTTGGCATATCTTCGTATGTCCAAGCGAAGACATCTTCATATTCTTTAAGGAATGCAATGTATTGCTCTTGTTTTTCTTGACTTAATTCTGACCCAATATTGATTATGTGAGGATTATCCTCAGTTCCAATGTTAACTTTAATGACGTTTTCTACTTCCATGTGTAGATCTCTTTCAAAATTAGGTGGGGCGGGTGAGACGCCCAATTCTTGTAATTCTTTTAAGGTTAAGTTGGATAATTCATCTTGAGGATTAGTGGCCTCAAGTTGGGCTATAGTTGGTATAGAACCATCAAAATAAAATCCATTGTGTAACATCTCTTCAACGGAGACATCGTGGAAGATATCTCCTTCCAACTCCTCATCGGAGTCAGCAATCATTTCAGGGTAAGCTATGGATAGCATGTTACATGTAAATGGCTGATTTTTTAGAGGCAAATCATCACGCCTATCCAAATAATCTTGATAACATATGAGTTGATCATCATCTTCAAAAGGAAAGGGTTGACCCTTACTAGGAAATAGGCCCACACCACAGTAGGCAGGCCATGGTTCTACCTCGAAAGGTTCTTTCATGCCATTTTGGAAAGGTCCCAAGCCTTTCCCTTTATATCCCATTTTAAGCATTATGGGTTTAGCTTTAATATACTCATTAGTAAAATAACATCGAGCATATCCATCATGATGAGTTTTGATATTTCGAGGTATTCTTCCCCAGTCATATCCTTTATAAATGAAGGCACAACTCCCGACTTGGTAAGTACTTCCCATGGGTTGTGGGAGGCCCAAAGTACGAGGAGATGGCGGCAAGTTATTTAAAAGAATTGAATCTTGCATGAAAGCATTTGTTTTTTTTGATATTAAGATTGTGGATAAATCCGGTAAAAGTTCATCAGAAAGAGCATAAGATGTAGAAGGATCATTCCCTATATCTTTAGATGTGGAAGGTATGATAGATGTTGATAATGTGGAAGTGTTAATGAATGGGTCTATAGGTTTTGAAATTATAGGGATAGAACATGAAGGATTGGTTGTGGATTGAAGATCTTTTTGAGGTTCTAGAGTGGTTTGTTTAGAAGATTGTTGATCTATATATGAGGGTGAAATGAATGGAGGAGAAATAGGTGAAGCTATGGGTGTGTGTTTCACAGTTTTAGATGAAAAATAAGAATTAGGATGTGTGGATGACAGAGCAGGGCAAAATTGAACTCCAACAGGTTCTGCCAAAGCACACATATCAAAGGGTCTAGGATCACCATGGATAGTGACCAACTGATTTTTAAATTCGAATTTAACACATTGGTGTAAAGTTGATGGGACAACCCGCATTGCATTGATCCAAAAAACGACCCAAGAGTATATTGTACGATGCGGGGCAATGTACAATAAACACGGTCGTATCTAAGGTTCTAGGACCAACTTGCAATGGGATGGTAATAACTCCACACGTTTCTTGTGTTTCGTCATTGAAAGCTTTTATGATCATGTCAGTTTTCTTCATTTCATCACTTCTAAAGCCAAATCGTTGGTAGAAGTCAAAAGTGCAAATGTTTAGAGATGAACCATTATCAATCAGGACTCTTTTAACAGCTACATCTCCAATTAGAGCAGTAATATATAAGGGATTATCCTTATGTAAACTGTGTTGTGGGATATCTTTATCCCGAAAGTCAATACAATCGACTTCTCTAGTGATGATAGTATTGGCCATGGCTTCAGGTTGAATATTTTGAGGTACCATCATTTGGCTTAATGTAAGCATCAACTCATCCCTATGGGTAGGAGAAGATCTTAATAAATCCAAAAGGGAAATTCTGGCTGTAGTATTGGATAATTGCTCATTAATATTGTAAGGGGGTTTAGGTTGAACATTAGGAGCATGATTCCCTTTATTGGGATTTTTCAAAACAAATGGAGCTGATCCATCATTCTGAGTTTGGTTCTTGTTGAGAATTTTGAGCTTGTTGTCGGGTAACGACTCCAATGGTACCTACAATGTTATATTGAAGACGTTGAACTGGTCTCGGTTGAGCGTTTATGGCTTGTTCATTAGGGAGGAATTGATTAGAAGAGGGTCGAGTAGTAACTCTTCTAGGAAATGGTTCTTCTGGAACCATAGCATCTGTGATGGGTTGAATAGGATCTGATTCATTTTCAGAACTATTCGATTGGTTTGAGGTGATGTCTATTTCACTTTCAGTATCTGATTCTACATCACTAGGATCTGGAGTTTGAAAATTATGTAGGGGCCTGGTCGTGACCAGGGATAAGGTTGTGTCAAATGTTTGAGGATCCTGAATAGGTAATTGTCCGCTAATAGTTCCTACATATCGGGTAGGAGGAGGAACATTATGATGTTCAATTTGATTGGCCACCTCTTTACCATGTCTTGGTAAAGGATGTTGAAATATGTCTAATGATTGATTAGCATTTTGATTTTGATTTTGGGGAATGTTCTTTTGAGCATTATTAGGAGCATTTTGTTTAGGTTGGAAGGCTTGCACCTCCATTTCATTATTATCAATCAGATCTTGTATTTTATGTTTCAACCTTTTACAAGCGTTGGTAGAGTGTCCAGGTCCTCTATGGAAATCACAGTGTAAGTCAGCTCTGTATCCGGGTATGGTTGGATCAAGTTCCCGGATAGTTGGTAATTGAATCAAACCTCTTTCGAGTAATTGAGGTAAAATAGTTGATAATGGTTGATTCAATCTAGTAAATTCTCGAGGAGGTTTATCAAGAGGTTTCAATATAAATTTTTTTGTTGTCTTCGTTGCATTGATATTAGCAACATTTTTGTCATCAATGACTCCGTCACCTACGACTTGTTTGTTTTTATATTGATTTCTGGATGTTTTCTCATCATCCTTCTTCCTAAGTTGGCCTCTCCTAATGAGGGCATCTTCTACTCTTCGAGCTAAATCTATAGCTTGATCGAAGGTAGTTAAAGTAGCAATTGATAACTCATAAGATATTTGTTCTTGCAAATTATTGATAAAAATGTCCAACATTTCCCTATAAGGTAGCACAAAGTGCAGTTTTCCTATCAACTCCCTCCATCTAGCTAAGAAATCAGAAAAACATTCATCTTTGTCTTGTTTTAAGTTGTATAAATATTTAATGGTGACATGCCTCTCGATGTAGGCACTAAATTGATGGACAAAAGATTCAGCTTTTTCTTCAAAATTTCTCAAAGAATGAGTGGGCAATTGATAGTACCACTCTAATGCCATTCCACCTAAACTTTTTGGGAACATTTTTAGTAATAGCAAGTCATCATGTGATATATCATGACATGCTATCCTAAACATGCGAAGATGCTCTATGGGATCTTCAGTTCCTTTATATATAGGCAGGATGGGCATGGGAAAATGCTTAGGGTACGGTTGTGCTACAACTATGGGATCCAAAGGTTGACTACATATCTCTCGATAATTGTACGAGGGACGGTAGGGATCTATCTGGTCCATACGCGAAGCTAACTGTTTCACCATGGCTTCCAGATTACTAGTTTGCCCACCATATTGGTTCGGTAGGGCATTAATATGGGATTTGTGAACATATGATGGAGGGACATGAAGATTAGATGCTATATTGCTATTGTGTAAATTGTTGGTAGGAAAGGTGTTATGAAGGAATTTTGAAGTTGTATTATGTTGTATTCCAGATTGTTGAAAATTGGTGTTTGGCTTCATTTTAGGTTTTTGTTTACTTGAAGCATATTGATCAATAGTTTGGCGAAGTAAAGTAGTGAAGGAAGTTTTCTTTTGTGTGGGAATGATTTTAGGCTCAATAACAGGTTCCTTAGGAGGTTGGGTAACCTCGTTGTTTTGGCATGTTTTGAATCATAGTGACCATATCTCTATTGGATGGTCCAGCCTTATCACTTTCTTGATCAATAAAAGACAAGGGATTAGTGTGCACATCAAACATATGTTCCATGGCTGCTTGAGTGTCACTAATTTGCCCTTTATCAATACGAACTGCCATATTAAGAGCGCCAATGTTATTATTGAAAAATTTCCAGAAATGATCTAAGTTATCAAAAGCAATAGTTCCATCTCGAGCTACTCTAGGGGATGAGGATCCTTCCTATTTAAGATTTTCTTGTTGTTCATTGTCTTCAACCAGGTCATCTTCTAGCTGTTCTAGAGTTTCTCCTTCCGGGATTGGATCCTCAGGAAGGACATTTGGGTTTCTTGTTTTATCTCCTAACCAATCTTCTTCTTCTCCTTCAGTTTGTTTACCATTCCTAAGTTTAGGCATTGTGCTTAACTTAGATTTCAGCAAATATATATATATATATATATATATATATATATATATATATATATATGCTATAAGCTTAAGAGGTATATATTAATTATATACCTACTACAATATTTAAAATGAAATGTTTTGGTTTTTGTTATGTTTTTTAGTTTTTCTTGTTTTTGTAATAATATTGTAAAGATAACAAACAACACAATAAATGCAAGAAATAATAATGAAAGCAATGATCTAGTTTTCTATAAATAATTTATAAATGTCATTAATGGGCTCAAGTTCTTCAGGAGTCATGAAGTGTTCTTCTTCAAATTGAAAATTTTCTTTCAAGAATTTAATGAAAAGGGCTATAGTGATATTATCTATCTCAGATTCTGGTTGATAGAAGTAAAGCTCATGGCAATACTCTCGATATAACATAGCTCGAGGAACTCTATTCCATCTTTCCCTAATCATAAGAACGACCTCTTGGTCTTCTACATGACCTAGGAACTGGTGTATAGTGGCTGCGTTCTCGAGGTATTCCTCGAAGGTGAACAATTTTGAAGACACAAGAGCTCTCCTATAAGCTAACCATCTATGGCAAGCTCTCTGAAGTTCATGATAAAAGACGAGTTGATGAGGATCCAGGATTCTATCTAGGACAAGCCTCTTGATTTGTTTAAGTTTTGTTGACCTAGATGAAATGACACCTAGTCTTCTATCAAGTTCGTCCCACAAAAGTTGATTTCTATCTGTTTCGGGCACACTAAGCACATAATTGATTTCTATGGCTGCTAATTGGTTTTCAACATTTATAGTAACTGCTAATATTTTCTTAGGAGCTACCATCTAAACATGATATGCAACTTATTAGTTTTAAATGATTTTAAATGCATCTATGTTTTTGTGTTTTTTTTTTTGTTTTCAAAAGGTTTTAAATGCATTCACGTCGGGTTCACCAAAATGTATCGCTCCAAATTTTTCGCATCCTTACCTTCAAGCTATAGGATCCATGCCCGGAAGGAGGATGGGAAAAGGATGGCACGGTACCTCGGACTGAGAGGCCTTGCGAAGGTCCCGCCTCTCGGGGAGGTGTATTATGGTGATTTTTCGACGGATGGTGGGTTCACCAGGAAACGTTTGAATGGCAGTTTCCATGCCTAGGTTGGGAATGTGTTTAATGTGTTCAGTTTTATCTTTAAACATTCGAGTCCTAGGTTTGGCCAAATGAATCTAAGTTGTTCTATTATGAAAATGCAGACTAAATGAAATACAAAAAACAGATTTTAAACAGAAAATAGAGAGAAAAGGCTAAATTACAGAGCCATACCTGATCCGGATGTCTGATGGAGATTCTGATTCTTGAAGCAGACCGGATCGTCTGGAATTTGACGGGATCGTCTCCGACCTGCAGGATCGTTTGAGATCTGACGAATTCGTCAGACGAATTCGTCAGAGACCTGCAAACAGAGAAATAGACACAAAATACAAAAAATACAACAATGCTAATAGAGGGCAATGATGTAAAGACAATAATAGGAATGTTAATAAGATAATCCTAAATAGGAATGCAAGCAAATTACAATGTTTTAATAGTTAATCATGATTTCATTATGCAATTAAACTACATGGGTGAACTCCAAGATGCAGAATAACAAAAAATAATAAATAAACTGACTAGATGCAGAATAAAACAACAGATGAGAAGAGAAAAATGCAAACTCTGGGCACTGATTGCCCCCAACGTTGATTGCAGTCGAAATCATCTCGGATTGGTACGAAATCATCTCGAATTGAACAGGATCGTCCACGATGAACTGAGCTTGCTCCGGCTGAAAAATACTAAGGTTCCTGCAACAAAATTTGGATAGGACAAGTGCAGATAGTAATTTGGGATGTTTTAATGCGTATAAAGTCAAGTTACAGGAAATATCAGCCAGGGGGAGGTTAAGGGGGAGTCCTAAGTTTAAATAGGCTTAGGAGGGAGGTTAGGAGGTTGGAGATCATCCCAATTTGGGAGATCTCCAACGGGGAGGGTCTCTAACGGTGCAGACACGCTTCTGCCCGGATTAGAGACGTCGTTGGAACAGAGGCTAATTGAGAAAAATTAGTTTTGGGACAAGATCGTCTGGACGTCCTAGTCCAGACGAAATCGTTCGATCTGAGGCGATATCGTCTGATCGGCGACGATATCGTCAAACGGTCAAAACAAACTCTAAAAATGGCGTGGGAAAGGAGGAAACGGGTTAAACGGCGGTTTGGAAGCGGTTTTGGGGGTTAAAATTTGAATTTGAATATTTACTAGAGTAATTGTAATTATTTAAGGTTTTACTATGCCAATTTTAGGGTGCTACAATGGCCGAGCTAAACATGAAATATGATTCAATAACTCAAAGTCTTGAGAAGATGAATTAAAATTTGGCACTAGTCTTAACTAATCAATCTTCAAGTTCACAAAGCTCAGGCTCATTAGGAGGGTCGATGCATCAGGTGCATCTTGGGGGCCCACAAAAATTTATCCTTCCAAGAACAACTAAATTAGATTTTTTCAGATTTAAAGGAGGTGATCCCATGAATTGAATTTACCAGGCAGAACAATACTTTTCCCTAAACCAAATTCCTAAGGCACAAAATGTTTGTATTGCATATTTCCATCTTGAAAATGATGTTATTCAATGGTACCAATGGTATGAAAAAAATAATGGCATGCCTACTTGGCTAGACTTTACACAAAATATATTGGTACGATTTGGCCCTAGTAAATTCAAAAATTTCATAGGAGCCCTTACCAAGCTATGTCAAACCACTTTGATGCACGAATACCAAGCTCAATTTGAGAAATTAGCCAATCACAGAATAGGGCTAGATGCCTTGTTCTTTCAATATTGTATCATCAGTGAATTAAAGGAATAAATTCAGTTGGAAATATAGATGTTCAATCCCATACCATGATGCTAACCATTGGATTGGCCAAATTAGCCAAAGATAAATTCAATGCTCAGTGTCGATTAGGAAAACCACCTATTGGGAAATCACAAATCACTTACACTACCCCCAATCCTAATCGAACCTTACCATATAAACATATCAATTTTGAAGAAATTAAGGAATGACGAGCAAAGGGCCTCTCCTATCATTATGATGAGATATTTGGGCCAAATCATAAATGCACTACATAAAAGTTATATATGTTGGATGCAACTAATTCTTGTAATTCAATAGAAGAAGAAAATGAGACAGAAGTAGAAGTGATGACAAATACACCTAAATATAGAACTAAGAATACACTAGAAGTTTCTTTAAATGCCCTTGCAATATTTTCTTCTCCACAAACTATGAGAGTTCAAGGATACTTCAAATGACAAAATCTCATTGTGCTTATTGACTCTGATAGTACACATAATTTCATCGATCCATGTGTGGCCAAACAAGCTAACTGCTATATACAACCCTATAATAGTTTTGAAGTCATGATCGATAATGGAGGAAGGATTGCCTATAAATGGAAGTGCTAAAATATTAAGCTCACCATGGGCAATTATAGCATGAAAAATGATATGTATACGCTTCTATTAGGAGGATGTGATATTGTCCTAGGGATGCAATGGTTGCGAACGCTCAGGACAATACAGTAGAATTTTGAGGCATTATGGATGAAATTCACAATTTAAAACTAGATATATATTCTTAAAAAATTACAAGTAGACCCCTCACAAATAGTGATTTCTCACCATATTGAAAACATTATTCGCAAAGGAGGTAAGAGAATGGTGGCACAATTATTTTCTATTCAACCAATCGAGAAGGAACAAAATGAAGTGAAAGAATTACAACAACTCCTAACATGTCATTCTAAAGTATTTGATGAACCAAAAGGGTTGTCCCCCCACTGTAGTCGTGATCATTCCATACAAATTCTTATGGGAAATCAATCCCTAAATATTCGGCCTTATCGATATCCCTACCTACAAAAAAATAAAATTGAGAAACTTGTGCAGGAATTATTGAAGGTAGGTGTTATTCAACCTAGTGTTAGCCCTTATTCATCTCCCATCTTATTGGTCCATAAGAAGGATGGATCATGGTGCCTATGTATCAATTTTTGTGCTCTTAACAAACTCACAATCAAGAACAAATTTCCCATTCCTATTATCTATGAGTTGTTGGATGAGATTCACGGTGCTAAATATTTTTCAAAGTTGGATCTAAGATCAAGATATCATCAAATTAGATTTAGAGAATAAGACATTCCTAAAACTACCTTTCGAACTCATGAAGGGCACTATGAATTTTTTGTCATGCCTTTTGGCCTCACCAATGGTACTTCAGGATTCCAAAGCCTAATGAACTAGGTATTTCACCCTTATATTATAAAATTTAATTTGGTTTTATTTGATGATATTTTGAGTTACAGCCAAACTTGGGAGGACCATTTGCTTCAAGTAGAATAAACCTTGAAAACCTTCGGCAAAAACTAACTATATGCCAAACATTCAAAATTTTCTTTTGGTCGAGAAGAGATTGAGTATCTGGGACATATTGTTTCCAAGGATGGGGTTAAGGTGGACCCACATAAAATTGAAGATATGAAAAATTGGTCTACCCCAAAATCATTGAAAAGCTTGTGTGGTTTTCTTGGATTGACCGAGTATTATTAAAAAAAAATTAAAGACTATGGCAAGATTGTTGCCCCATTAACAATGTTACTTAGAAAGAATGCTTTTCTTTGGTCCTCCAAAGCTAATGATGTTTTTACAAGATTAAAGGACACCATGTGTTCCACTCCTATGTTGGCCATGCCAAATTTTTCCAAAACCTTTGTAATCAAAAATGATGCTTTTGGGTTGGGAATAGGTGTCATTCTCATGCAAGAGGGATGACCCTTGGATTTCACTAGCAAGGTGTTTTCTAGGTGAAACTTGGCTCGATCAACATATGAGAAGGATATTTTGACCATCATTCATACTATCCAACATTGGTGACCATATCTCATTGGTCAAAATTTCATTATCTGTACCGATCATCATAGTTTAAAATATTTCCTAGAACAATGTATCTCCATCCCTGAGCAACAAAAATGGGTCACTAAACTCTTAGGGTATGATTACGAGATCATGTATCATAATGGGAAGGAAAATGTGGTTGTTGATGCCCTTTCATGTAAATTTCAATATTTTCCAAAATTGTAAGCATTATCATCACGTATTCCACAATGGATAGACAAGGTAACAAAGGAATTTCTTAGTGATAGTTCAATGCAATCATTAATTCAACAACTCCAACAAAATCCCACCAGTAAGCCTTACTATAATTGAAGAAATGGATTTTTTAGATTCAAGGGGTGTACTGTACTATCTCCTACCTCCTCATATCACACCAAAATACTCCATGAGTTACATGCCACACCTACAATAGGATATTCTAGATTTCTAAAAAACATATAAGAGGGTGGCTCGATCCTTTTATTGGGAACGAATAAAATGAGATATCAAAAATGGTATTGCATGTGTCCCTTTCATGGTGCTTTCAGCGATGTAAAAGGTTTAAAATGATTGTGGCATGGTGGTTATAGGGGCAGACTACGCAAAGATCTATGTGGTGGCTTCTGGGGCAGACAACGCATAATACTGTGGCGGCCATAAAAAGCTGGACAGCCTGCCCAGATTCGTGGCGGCTATCGATTCCACCATGTAAATTCAAAAAAAAAAAAAAAAATGGTATTGCCTAATGTGAGGTTTGCCAAAGATAAAAGGAAGAGACTATAGGTACCCTTGGACGTCTTCAACCTCTCCCTATTTTGACCAAAATATGGACTAATATTTTGATGGACTTCATTGAAGGTCTTCCCAAGTCTTCTAGAAAAACTATTATTCTAGTAGTGGTGGATCACTTGTATAAGTATACCCACTTTTTCTCCTTAGCACATCCTTACAAGGCTATTAATGTAGCTAAACTATTCCTTGATAATATTTTCAAACTCCATGGTATGCCTTCCACCATCGTCAATGATCGTGACCCCACTTTCACTAGTCATTTTTGGAAGGAATTGTTCAAACTCCAAGGCACTCAGCTCTGGATGAGTTTGGCTTATCATCCCCAAACCAATGGCCAAACAGAGATTGTAAATAAATGTTTGGAAACCTACTTACATTTTTTTGCTTCTACTCAATCCATTCATTGGGTAAAGCCCTATGAAGAATGGTGGTATAATACTTCATACCATACTACCATTAAAATGACACCCTATGAAGCCCTGTATGGCCAAACACCACCAACAATAACATATTATATTCCAAGATGTACTAATGTGGCCATCGTAGATTTTGAGCTTTCTACTCGAGCCAATATTTTTCATCTTCTTAAGAAAAATTCACTCACAGCACAACATCGAATGAAACAATAGGCAAATCAACATCAGATAAAACGTGAGTTTCAAAAGGGTGATATGGTATTCCTGCAACTTCAAACTTATTGCAAAACTTCTCTCAAAATCAAATATTTGTAGAATTTAGCCCTAAAGTTCTATAGCCCTTTCAAAATTCTGCAATGCATAGGACTCGTGGCCTAAAAATTGGAGTTGTCCAAGTATTCCAAAATTCATCTTGTGTTTCATGTCTCTTACCTCCAGGCAATTTTGATTCACACATAAAACACAAACTTAGTTACATGAATTCACCAAGTATGGATCCCTTATGGTTGAACCTAAAGTATTCTTGGATCGCCACACCCACCAACTTCACCATTACACCATCATCGAGGTTCTGAATGGCGGGGCTTTACACCGAAGGATGCTACTTTGGAAAAACTTCATTATTTCCAACAATAATTTTCTCACTTTCAGCTTTGAGGACAAAGCTTATTTTAGGGAGGGTGGCATGTTAGGATTCTCCATCCTAACATAATTCTATTGTTTAATTATTTTTTTATTTATTATAATTCACATATGAAAGGCTATGTCCTTACACAATAGTCTTAGAATAGATATAAAGGTTAGGGTAGAAATTTTTAGGAGATCATCAAGAAAAAGAACATGGTTTATTTTAGATATTTAGGAGGGATCCCCCTTATAAGCAGCTTGTGATTCCTTTTCAAATAGCAATTCATTTTAAAATCTACAAATTCTACTATTTTCCATTATTTTCATTGTTAAAATTACGATAGAACCCGGAGGTTCTATCAGAAGTCTTCAATATTCAATGGAGATCACCAATCTCCTATCTTCACCAGGACTCTTCTCTAGAGTCTCTTCAATTTGCTACTTGCAATATTCAATGGAGATAACCAACCTATAATATTCTCTTGGGCTCTTCTTTGGAGTCTCTTCCTTGAATTTACAACAAGGCTCCTATGGCCTTTTCTTATTCTACACTTTGCAGGTTTGCAATCTCTAGCAATGGGATCTTTTCTTGAGGTCTCCAAATATTTGTTCTTTCGTTTGTTGATTCTGGTGTTGGATTGATTCTAAAGAAGATATTCTTCCTAACTCTTTTGTAGGAAGCTTCCCAAATTTCTTTGAATCTCCTTTTTCTTTCAACAAATTATTAGGACTATAATGGAAGAAACTCTAAATCTAGAGATAATCAATTTGCACTAGTTGATTTGTCAATCTAGTGGTATTAATGTTGATTCTTAGTATTCACTAGTTTTTCTGTAACCTTGTGGAAAGACTCTAGCCAAATGCAATCTTATAAATTCTAAAAATGAGATTTTTAGATTTCTCTCAATCTCACTTGTGGCTCTCCCTATTTCTTATCGATCTACCATGTGCTCTAATACCACCATTAGCTTTTGATGAATATATGATACAGGAAATGCAACCACAAGATGTAAGATAAGCAAGCTATTATATATATGATAATGGCACTATAATATATAGGAAAATAAAGAGATAAACTTGTGCAATAACTTAGAAATATACCATTAATGAAAGCTCACAAAAATAGTACAATGTAATATACTGGAGGACATGAACACTCCATAAACTATTTTAAAGGAACTACATTGTACCACACTACCAATCTATACTATGCACAATATATATTATATCCTCTCTATTTCACTCACTATAAATCCTTTATATAGGAAGATAGGTTCCTTGGCCCTTACTCTACCTTTGAATCTATCCTATTGACTTATGTACATGTGGACTACAAGCACATTTACATAATTGCACATTCTGACACTTGTTCATTTATTACATGCTAAAGTAACTACTTAACTTTACTCTAAAGTAAACTCCTACTCTAGTAATGTATCAAAGGTGGTGCATTGATATGTACCCAATAATGTAATATATTCTCTAAAAAAATGATCCATCTCCGTAGGTGAATGGAAGTCCCTAATGCAAGTTGATTGAGAGTCTCATTTATCTAAAAATACTAGACATCGATTATGTTATTAGCTATCTTCCATAATTCATGCAATAATTAAAGGTGTGTCATTGGAAAGTAGTAAATTGAGTACTCAAATATATCCATGGTATGATTTAGTATGGCCTAGAGTATAAGAACAATGATCAATTCTTCTTCACATGTTTTATATATGCAAAATTTGTAGGATCCATTGATAATAGAAGATCCACACCTAGATTCATATTATTTTTGTAATTTGGTCTGATTTCTTAGGGAAATAAAAAGTAATATTTTATTGCTTGATGTTCCATTGAGGCTGAATACTACATAATAGGAGGAGCTATCTATGAGGTATGCCAAATATTATCAGCATGGAAATTTCATGAAGGAATAAAACAATACCAAGTTGTGACAACCAAAGAGTTCTAAATCTTATTCAAAATTTATCTTTATGTGAGTACACAAAATGCATTGAAGCTCAATGGAACTATATTCATGAACATGTTCAAAAATACAACATGTTGACATAACATGATGTTACCACTATGCAAAAATATGAAGGTTAGAGTCTAGGAAATAGGGTTGAGGTTCCCAACCACATGTCAATAATTCCCCCCCTCCCCTATTTAAGAGGTCCAAGGTGGACAATCCAAGGCTAGATACTAGGTACGAGAGGGTTAGGGTGGAACACAGTTAGATGCAAAGGTGAGAGAATAGTACATGAGGGTAGGAATAAAATATTTTCCTACTATGCATGATATTTTTTTGACATGAGATGAGGTTACCACTCCTCCAAAATCTTTAACTTAGGGTGAGGACACATCCCATAAAGGTCAAAGTCTAGGAAACAGGGTTGAGGGTATTGAATGCACACCAACACAACATATAAATTCAATTTTTCCAACTGAGGAACAATATGAAAACATTTTGATCAAGTCTCTTGCATGTGTTAAATTTTAAAAATTTAGAAATTTTCTTGTACGTACATTGATTGAGTATTGATTTAATAAGGAGAGGAATGTTATTAATATTATGTCTTGATGACATACTCATGTAAAAAGTTATGAGGGGTGTTGATAGTTGTAAATTTTAGTTATAAATATCATCCTTTCCATTCTTAATCATGCTTGTTTGAACTTATCTATCATATCAATGTAAAGGTTGATTACAACCAATATGCACTTCTAACAAAATCATATAAAAAAATAGAGTTGACATCATGTAAAAAGTAGACACAGTGGAAACCATTACTTTTCAAGGTAAAGGTAAAGGTAAAGGTAAAAGGTAAAGTATATTTTGACATCCATGAGGCCATAGACCATATGAAATGATCACCATGAAGGATGTTTTTAACCCAATATATGATTATCCAACCATACCAATATTATAAAAGCATGATGTATAATAGGATTTGAACCTTAGACCTCTCCTTTATATTTTTAGAGTATTCTTTGTTAGGTCCACAAGGGTGAAAAAATGGTCCAGACATATGATTAACATAAAAATTTTATTTTGAATATAACTTTATTTTTAGTTGATAGACATGGTTGACATAACCATCCTTTTGGAAGCATAGCTTTATAGTTTATCCAAGCATGTGATAAAAAATTTGACTTATTGAGAGTATATTTATAATTGATTACATATCATATAGTCGATTCCTAGGTGTCATGTGTTATGATGAAGATAACATGAAGTGCACCTTTTTCCTAGGTCTCGACTTCCAATAATTTGATTGCATTCATATCACATTCATGTTGTATGATGAAATAACATGGAGTGTATCTCATTATTAGGTGTCCACTTCTAATATTTTGATTGTATTTATATCACATGTACCTTGTCCAAACAAGAATTAACTATCTATATGTGAGGCCTCCACATGTCTAGGAAATATTCCACATAGGGTCTAGATGATGATTTGGATAAGGTATAAGTATATGAAATTTGGATATATTAATAAATTCATCATTATATTTCTATATATTTCTTATAATCCTTAATATCATAGAAAAATAAAGATAAAAATGGTGTGGAATTATTGATTATGTTTCATTTTTTTATTATTATGATGATTGTAATAGACTAAATTGCTTTTAAAGTTTCAAGTGTTGATAGGTTAACCTACATGTAGTAGAGTTAGGTAAGATACCACCAGGGAGAGGGTGGTAAATACATAGGAGTAGCCAATTTAGAGATTTAGAATAAACATAGTTATATTATAATAAAACTTACATTTAAAATTGTATGGTTGCTTACTTAATGATAACAATGCATATGTGACTATAGTGTAAATTTATTGTATTCATGTGTATACTATAGTTGCTTCCAGGTATGATCCTAGAAGGTAAAATTTAAATGTTATTTTATTATCTTATTTACCTCCTTATATTTATTTGGGATTCAATGGAATGAACAACCATTTTAATGTAGGAAGTGTTCTTTTATTTGTCTTATCATTCATGGCCAATGGCATGTAAATCAAACCTTTAAATTCATTTTATTTTCCTTGGTGCATTCATTTAAGATTTGGAATCCTCCCCTTCTCTAGCCTTATATAAGGAATTAATTTTGAGTAAGCATGCAATTTAATTTCTTTTATTGAGGAAGGGTGGGATTTTTTGGGTTTTGTATTGCAAGTTACTCCCTTGGAAATTTTTCTACTTTGAAATTTTACAAAACTATTTGAGTCACTCAATCAAAACCTTCAAAACCCTCAAGATTTGCTAAGTGGAGGACAAGGACTAGTGGAATATACAAGGACCAATTTTCTCATAGGAATGATCTTCCAAAAATAAGGAATGATTGTCTTATAGGACCAAAGTTTGAGCAAAGAATCACAAAGTGCTAGTAGACTCAAGGTATTGTTAGAGTTAGAGTATATTACATCATTTGGGTTCATGTAAATGTACCACCTTAGGTACATAGTTAGAGTAGGAGATTACTTTAGGGGGAAGTTAGCTAGTTACTTCAAGCAATGTAATAAATGCACAAGTGGCAATGTGCAAGTTGTAATGTGCAAGGTGTCCCCTTGTACAACTAGGTAGAGTGTTGGCCAAGGAATCTATCTTCCTATATAAAGGGCCTCATAGTGGTAGATCATATATCAAGTTCATATCAAGTTCTTATCAAGTGCATTGTAGTAGATAGTAGTAGTGCTCCTGTATGGAGCACAATGTAGCTCTTTAGCTCATATTAATGGAGTGACCATTTCCTCCATATTGCATTGTATTTTCATCATTTCTATTTATAGTATATTTTAGTCATATTGTAGACTCACTTGCTTTCATATTTATTGCATCTTATTAGGACCCGTGTTAGATCTCTTCCACTGCATATATCCTCAAAAGCTAATAGTGGTATCAGAGCCATGGTAAATCGAGATAGGAGGACCTACATCCATCATAGTTCCTCTTTGCGCTTTTGTAAACTGGATTCGCTAGTGTGCACCACCACTTACAAAAGTCATCACAAGAGAAGTCCAGTAGGTCAAGAGGAATAGGGAGAGTCACAAGTGAGGACTGAAATAAATCTCAGTTGCAAAAATTCTGAGATTATATTTGGCTAGAGTCTTTCCACAGAGTTGCAGAAAAACTCATGAAGACTAGGACTCAACATTCAAGCCACTAGATTGACAAATCAACTAGTGAAGATTATTATCTCCAGAATTACAAATTCTTCAATTCTAGTTTCTAACAACTTGTTGCAGGAAAAGGAGATTCAATAAAAGGTTGGGAAGCTTCCTACAAGAGAGTTAGGAAGAATATCTTCTTAGAATCATTCTAGCACTTGCAACAACAAGGAAGAAGACTAAAGATTTCAAAGACCTCGAGAAAGGTCCCATTACAAGAGCTGCAATCCTGCAAAGTGCAGAAGTGAAGAAAAGGCCACAGTAGCCTTATAGCAGACTCAAGGAAGAAGAGACTCTAGAAGTTGAGTCAAAGAAGGAGATAGGAGATTGGTGATCTCCATTCAAGATCAATACCTATAGAGTGTAGAAGCAGAAAAGGCCATAGAAGCCTTGATCAAGAAGAAGGTTGTAGAAGCCTTAATTTTAAAGAAGACTTCAAAAAATTGATTTAGAAGAATACTCCAAAGAAGAGTTCCTAAAGAATACTTCAGAAAAGAATTCTTGATTCAGAAGATAAATTCTTGATTCAGAAGAATACTCCAAAGAAGAGTTCCTGAAGAATACTTCAGAGAAGATTTCTGATTTCAGAAGATAAATTCTTGATTCAAAAGAAAACTCTAGAAAGGAGTTCCTGAAGAAGACTCCAGAGAAGAGTCCAAGAAATAGGATATTGGTGATCTCCTTTACTGATTAAATATTTCCTTCAAGAAGGAGTTGAAGAGATCAAGAGAATATCTCATTGAAGAACTTCCATTCTTGGAAGAAAGAGAAGGACTAGGAGAGTCCTGTACAAATCCAGAAGCAGCAGAGTCAGAGATCCAAGAAGAAGATCTCATCACCAACACTTCCAGAAGTAGAAGGTTGAAGAAAAGGTCTCAGTTGGAAGACCATAGAAGCTGCAAGATAGAAGACCTTGGAGAGGTCTCAAGAAAAAAATAGAGAAGAAGGCTTGGAGAGCCTTGTTGTAGAGCTCGTAGAAGCATCATCAAAAAGGTTCCTAGGAGAACTCATTGGAGAAATCCACTACCAAGGAGAAAGCACCTGATAGTGAAGGACTTGGGACAATTGTCGCCATCCGACAACAAGCCCAAGAGAAGAAGAATTTGGCAAGGAGTGCCAAATCCTAGAAGAAGAATCCAGTGAAGACCTCAAGAAATTTAGAATCTTGAGAAGAAGAAGATCCTATTTGAAGTCAGAATTTGACAAGAAGTTTGAAGGAAGATTCAGATAGAAGAAGCCTACCAAATCCAGGAGATTTGGAGATTACCTCTCACAGCAAGAAGGCATAGTTCAGATAAAGGAGTTCTCTGAATATATAGTAGAAAATCAAAATATCACTAGAAGGATCAAGCCACCAAATCCAAGGCTCAAGATAGAAAGTTCAAGGCTACAGTTTGGTGAAGTAGGAAGTTATTCTAGATAGCCAACAAGAAGCTATGAATTCAACCATTACAAGGCAACAACTTGGTGAATAAAAAACACCAAGATCTACATCTACTTTAGAATCCATCAAAGAGGTAAGCAACTTGGGTGCAATTAGGTTCATTGATTAAACCTCAAATTGGATTATTATCAAACTTTGTTAAGGCACCATATTTAGATTAAAAGTTGTAGAAGGATAGATTGCATTATAGTCTTCAAGTGCAAAAAGGGAAAATTCATTTTAAGGATTATTTGCACATTAAATAGGAGTTGGATATTTTTGAAAGAAATAAAATTATCATCTACCTATTTTCTATCTAGAAAGCAAGAAGACTATATCCTACAATATTGATTGTAGTGAAAAAATTGCAGAATATTCATTAAGGGTAAATTACAGATTACTCTTAAAAGTTGTAGATATTATTAAGTGCATCTAAAATTATTTTGAGAGTTCATTTATAGGAGCAATAAGGTGAGATTATTGTTACCATTAAAAGTGCATTATTAATCCATTGGCACTATACTAGTTGATCTCTAACTAGTTACTCTCAAAAGGGTTAGTTTGTGTTTGTTGATTGTTAAAGATCAAGGACACAAAAACTAAAAGATTATCAAAGTGTCTAGAGACACTATTTGGTGCATAAAACCTACAGCATTTCATGGCCCAAAGAAGCCACAAAAATCAGATCAGATTCCTCCAAGGAGTGGAGAAGAAAGCCACCATCAAAATCAGCAATAGAAGCTTCAAATCGAGACTTGGTGAGTCTCAGATTCAAAGTGCACTAAAAGCTATTTAAAAGAAAAATAGTGCAGAAATTACCTCTACAAAAAAGCTTCTATCTTAGTGGTTATTAGCTTGGGTTTATTACCAAAGTAACCAAGCAAAGGAGAGAGTTGTCTAGCAAAAGAGATAATGTCAAATCAGCCATTGCCTACTTCAAAAGCTGCCATAAAACCAAATATTGTAAAAGAGGTGCAAAGAGGTATTATATTCTCAAAAGTATTTACATTATATTGCACTACTCTAATCTACCCTACGTAGGAAGAAGGATATGTTTTCGGTGCCAAAAGGGCACACTCTTCACAAGGAGAAAAATAGTCCAAGGCAGTCATGTAAAAGTATTCTCCAAGCAAGGTAAAAGGGTCTTCCAAAAGGCTCATATCTTCTACGATTTGGATAGTCGAACCTGCAAGAAAACAATACAAAGAAAGGAGAAGCATTATATTCAAGGGGAATATTATCTACAAAAGGGATTTTCATAACAGGTTGAAAAAGAAGGCATAAAATATTACACTAGATGTACATCCAAGGAGCATCATTGGAGTATTTCAAACTCCACCATAGCATTGCTTGAAGCCTTCAAAATTATTGCTCCAAGTTCCCAAGGTGTTGCTCACCATTCCAACTAGAAACAACTCACTCCAAACACCATCGAATGCATACAACAAAGGTGGAGTTGGTCATGTTGTATTGTTAATAAGGGTATTGCAAAGATACATTGAAGAGGCATTACATAGAAAGCTCATGCACAAAGATAAGGTGACACTTGTCACCTAGAAGGAAACCCTAACATTTCCCACATGAGCGCCCATCCATTGCAAGCTTGACCAAGAAAATGTTATAGGGAAGAAGGTTGGTGTGAGCGCTCATCCAAGACTGTAATGCTCATCCTTTACCTAGAAAAATTTACAAGTGGCAATAAGCATCTTCTCATCCCTCAAGTGCTCAAAGATAACCATCATGACACTTGTCACTCACTTCAAGATTCAACTCTTATTTGAGGTACCAAAGACCAAGGAATAACAACATTCAAGGCTAAATTCATAGCAACATTAAAAGCTGAGTTCATGGTAGACTTACATAGTAGCATCAATGTTCATAGCAGTAGTAGAAAGAGAGCATTTAAAGCTCCTAGTCAAAGTAGTCAGACGTGAGGCATCCACTATCCAAGTATTACCATCAAAGGTATCAAGAAACTAGTCATCATCCGAATTCAAGAGAAGCACTAAAGCCTATGCCCATACATTGGAGATAATGGTCAAAAGAGCACTAAAGAGTGTTGTCATCTACATCTAAAAATTAGTACCAGATACGTAGAGGTTTGGGGTATTACAAAGGTAAGACTTTACCTTATTCCAATTTGCTTTCATTAATAGGGAGATATAAGGTATAATATAAGGTTGAAACATTAAGGGAAATCAACCATATTTGAAAGCAATATTAAAAAGGAAAATATATATTAAATAGCCTAATATTTGCAATCTAAAACATAGGAGAAATAAGGATTTCTACCTAGATAGATTAAACATCTAATATTGCAAATATCATTGTTTTCTAATATTCCATATTAGGGAGTTATAAGGAATACTACACCAAAGTAGGTAATTGGAATTTAGAAACATTAAATATCAAATTATTAAAGGCTATAAAAGGAGGTTTATTAAGGAAAATCAAGAGTTGGAAACTAATTGATATACTTATCTCAAACTTACATTAAAGGGACAAAGGAGATCCAACTATTAGAACCTCATCAAAATTAGAAAGTGCTTAAGTTCAATAGGAGAAATAAGGTGTAAAAGAAGTTGATTTTTGCTATTCACAAAACTTTACAAAATCAACCCAAAATTGAACTACTATTCTCAAAAGCACTTTATCTATCATTCAACATATCCAAAATTACTAGGGAGACATAAGGCATTCTACAAAACCTAGAATTTCACCAAGGATATCAAAACAAACAGGGAAATAAAAGAAGACACAAGGATCATCATGGCATCAAAAAAATTATTTCTTATAGAATCCCAATTACTTAAGGGACCAAACTATTTCTCCTGGAAAAATAAGGTTAAAGCAATCTTAGTATATGAAAAACTTTGGGAGATAACTCAAGGAACAACAAAAAGACCAAACACAGGTGATACTGAAATTCAGAAGTTTGATGAAAATGATGCAAAATCCCTAATGATAATAACCTTTGCTATCACTGATGAAATACAACCTTATATCAGTTCAGCAAAGACATCTACAGAAGCATGGAAAATCTTAGAAAAAATATTTGAAGGAAAAAATAAAGCCACTATCCTTCATCTTCAAACTCAACTACATTCTCTAAAAATGAACAATGGCGAGAGCATAGAACTATTCCTAAGGAAAGTAGCAGATATTAAAGGGAAATTATTAACCTTAGGAGAAGAAATTAAAGATGAACTTCTTACTCAAGTAACCATGAGAGCACTTCCAGATAGCTACAAACATTTGGTAACATCTTTACAAGTCCTAAGTAAAGATACTTCTTTTGATGACCTAATCAATATTCTTCAAGAATATGAGGTAGAGAATACAATTAAAGATGAAATGACTAACACTGCATTGGCATCAAAAGATAATCCACAGGGAAATATTGCTTCATCATCAAAAGGATGAAGACCATGGTATAACATGTATTGTCAGATATGCAAGAGAAAAGGTCATAGTACTAACTATTGTAGATTCAATCCCAAAAATAAGAATCAAGGAAATCAGATGAACAATGGAAGCAAATTTCAACCATGACAATATCAAAATCAGCAGCAAGCTCAGTGTCCAACCAATTATCCCCAATTGGAGTATCAAAAAGTGAATCAGAAAGGACACCTAGCTCAAAGGATAGAAGAAATTGAAGAACTAGAAGAATCTACAGATGATTATGAAGTCAAAGCTCTTTCAGCAAGAACAACAGGTTATGAAGACACTAACTACTTGCTTGAATAGGTTACAGAAAATAGAGAAGAAGAATACAAGCTCCAAGACAAAGAAGAAGATCCATATTGAAGATTGAAATCTTCAATACCCAAATAATGTAATACAGGGGGTGTTAGAGTTAGAGTATATTACATCATTTGGGTCATGTAAATGTACCACCTTAGGTACATAGTTAGAGTAGGAGATTACTTTAGGGGGAAGTTAGCTAGTTACTTCAAGCAATGTAATAAATGCACAAGTGGCAATGTGCAAGTTGTAATGTGCAAGGTGTCCCCTTGTACAACTAGGTAGAGTGTTGGCCAAGGAATCTATCTTCCTATATAAAGGGCCTCATAGTGGTAGATCATATATCAAGTCAATATCAAGTTCTTATCAAGTGCATTGTAGTAGATAGTAGTAGTGCTCTTGTATGGAGCACAATGTAGCTCTTTAGCTCATATTAATGGAGTGACCATTTCCTCCATACTGCATTGTATTTTCATCATTTCTATTTATAGTATATTTTAGTCATATTGCAGACTCACTTGCTTTCATATTTATTGCATCTTATTAGGACCTGTGTTAGATATCTTCCACTGCATATATCCTCAAAAGCTAACTGGTATTCTCTTGCCTCTTGGAGAAAATCACACATGGACAAGTAGAGGGATAGAACGAGAAGCATAAATTCCAATGAAAATATTTGGAAAGCAATATGTTGGCCTATAGAAGCATCTTAACTCATTCTATAATATTTTTAATCCCTTTAGGGGTGTAATTATATGAATATAATTTTTTGAGGTGCATAATTTTGTTTGAGATACCCCTGAAGCTTTGCTTTTAGTAGGAGTAAGAATTTCTCACCCAATGTAATTCAAAGGTAAAATATTCCTATAAATAAGATACATTATCTCCATTTTAAACATTTTTTGGCCTTGAGAAATTCAAATCTATAGTTTGTAAGATCTAATATTATTATTTATATTCATAAATATGTTAAAAATTTGATAATTATTTTTCTTTCCATCAATGGCACTGCCCTTCTAAATTGTAAAATACAGATGATTGTGGCATTGCTCTTTTTCCTATCTTGTCAGTCCTCTCATAATTTCAACTCATATGAATAGGAATTCATTTTTATTATTTGATTTTGTCATGTGTTTATTGATCACAGAATATCCTTGCTTTAAGCAATTCACTTGACCCTTCACTTGTAAAATTTTCTAAGTTCAATATATACAAGCAATTTGCTCTGCAGATTTTTTTACTTATAAAATCTCAAATTTGAACCCAAAAATCTATCTGTGTAGATTAAAATACACATAATATTATGAATACACACTCAAAAACATAATTATTAGGTGAACATCATCAATTTATAGAATTATTTGCATATTAGTGAAGGAATATGAATGGAAAAGGAAGAAGAAAATTATGACATTGTTGAATGATGACAACAAGGTGAAGGATTACAAGATCTCAAATTTGGCTCCAAAAATCTATCTATGTAGATGCATATGCACATAATATTATGAATGAATTCTCAAAAACATAATGATTAGGTAAAGATATTTAATCAATACAACTAATTGTATATTAGTGAAGGAATATGAAGGGAAACAGAAGGAGAAAATTATGACATAGGTGAATGATGACAACAAGGTCAAGGAAAATATTTTATCTAATACGACTCCATTAAAAGGAAAAACTATGATGGATGATCAAGTTAGTCAAATTATTGAATAACACAAGCTTATACTGAGAGGGGGGGTGAATAGTATAAGATAACTTTTTACTTTTCTTTTCAAATAAATATTAAGAAATGTATAGATAGCAGTATCAATAGCAATAATCAAAGCAATGCACAAAACACCATACATAATAGAGACACAGATTTAACGTGGTTCACCCAATGTGGGCTACCTCCACAGATAAAATATTTCTTCTAAATATTTCTCAAATAATATTTTGGGAATCCTTCAATTACAATGTTTATGGACCTCTGTCCAAAGGATATGTTGATCCCCTAAATTTGGTTTTTGGATATCTATCCATAGGATAACTCCTTCTCCTTTGATTTGGCTGGTGAACATCTAGAAGATACTACCTCCACTACACTGACTGTGGATCTCTCTCCACTTGAAGACTCTTTTCCTCACTCAGAAGACCTGTCCTCAATGTCCTGGTTGATGGATCTCTCTCCATTGGAGACTTTGTCCACTAGGCTCTATCATCTCCAAATCTCTGCTCAGTAGTTTCACTCAAAACCTTCTCAAATCTGCTCAACAGGTCCACTCAGAACCTGCTCAAATACGCTCAATAGATCCACTCAAAACCTACTCAAATATGCTCAATAGGTCCACTCAAAAACTGCTCAAATCTTCTCAACAGGTCCACTTAGAACCTACTCAAATCTGCTCAATAGGTCTACACAAAACTTGACTAAATCTGCTCAATGGGTCCACATAGAACCTAATAAAATCTGCTCAACATGTCCACATAGAACCTGTCCAAATATGCTCAACAAGCTCACATAGAACTTGTCCAAATATGCTCAACAAGCTCACACAAAACTTGTCTAAATCTTCTCAATAAGTCCTCTCTAGGACTTGCTCAAATCTGCATTGCAAGCTTCCATAAAATCTCACACAAAAATAGTCCACAAGCCTTCTCAAAGACTTACCTCAATCAGCTTAACAAGTCCACACAGAACTTGTCCAATCTCATAGAATCATAAAGAGAATTGTTAGAGACTCAATATTTTCTATACTCAATGCTCAATCACTTTCTCAACTCAATCTCATAGAAGCATAAAGAGAATTGTTAGAGACTCAATATGTTTTATTCTCAAAGCTCAATATCAACTCAAATCAGAATATAGAATAGTTTGTTTTATGGAACTTGAACAACCACTACATGCATCCACTTGACTAGGCTCAATCAACTCTACTCAACCAATCACTTCAAGAAACAACCCTTTCTCACAAACCCTAGTTCAAGCATGTATCTCCCAACTCAAAATGTTTCTAACAAAGCTCAACACAAATCTCACATAACAATGGTACTCATGTTATTTTCTAACTCAATTTCAAGTTATTTGCATAAACCATTGGCTTCAACAACAATCCTAATAAAACAAGGTTTTAATCACAACTCTCAATTCAAAAAGTCTTGAAGCATAAACTCAAATTACTTCACTCAATCAATGGTCTAAACAATAATGCTTATCAAACAAGGTTTAATCACAACTCTCAATCCATAAAACCTTGAAGCATTAACTCAACCACTTTCAAAAAGGAAACCCTAATCAAATCCTTTTCACTCCAAACTTAGTTTACAATCAAGCCAATCACCTAAATCAACAAAGAATAATTTTGCCCATACCTTTTCTTGAAGAGTAGTTACCCTTAAAAATCTGCCACACTCACAATTACTTCTTTGAAAAAATCAATAAGGGTTAGAGGATAATTTTTATATCACAATTACACCTTATCACTCCAACTTAAACAATAAGCAATATCCTCACAATAATCACAAAACCCTTTATTCAAAATAACATACAACCCACAAAGTCTTAACCTTTCAATATTCCACAATAGAAAAATTTAAGACTTGAAAATAAAAATAAAATTCTCCTTATAACTCCTAATGGTATTTCTCAACTACCAAACTTTATCACAATGCAAAGACTTCAACCACCAAATACCTTATACCTTCAACTTAGGCATTAATAAAATAAAACATAAAAATATACCTTTGCCTTTGGAGAGTTTCGAACTCTCAACGCAACCCACACAAACATATTTGTCCATGGCATAAACTACCACACGAGCTACAATATCATTGGGAAGGAAGAAGCACCACGTGCTTCAACACCCCTTCCTTGCCTTGCAAAACATATGCACCTAACGATTGGCACCTTCAATACGTCCACCAAAATCTTCCACGCGATTCGAACACTATCCACCATGCACACCAAAACGTAAGCTTGTAGCCCACCTACCACTAGGCCAAGGTGCCTTTTTGGCTTCCAAATAATCAACACACTTTATTTTGTTTCCTTTTGCCGTCAAGTCAAACATGAATTTTGCAATTCTATCTCACGAGCTCTGCATTTAATTCATATGATTTATCTTTCCAATTCGAGCAAGGATCATTTGGAAATCAACTTTGGGCATGGTATGTATATGCATTTCCATTAATTCAAAAAACGTCGGCGCTTCCCTTTGGCTTCTATGACATCGGCGGAAATAAAATTTGCCTTGTTTAAAACTTTAAATCCAACCTTTGGATTTATTAAAATATTCTTTAGTCTTAAACCTTTAAACCCAACCTTTGGGTTTATTAAAATATTTTTAGACTTTATAAACCCACCTTTGCAATATAAAATATTGTAATGAAAATTACAAATATTTTATTATGGGTTTTCACCATGGAACTTCTAACCATTATAATATTTCACCTTTGATAAAGTACCTTTTAATATTTATTTATAAAATTTAAATTCATCCTAAATTTAAATAGTTTATAAAATAAATATTATAACTCCTTTTTAACTTATGTCTTTTGCACTGTTTCACTCAAACTTCTACCTTCTTGTTGAATATAAAATGACCATATTTGTCACCTTTATTTCCTATTGAAATATTTGGTATTAATGATGACTCCATCTGGTGGTATCAATGGTGACATCAATGACAACTTTGACTTAGGGACTCAAAATGTCCAATAATCTCCCCCTTTGTCATTGATGGAAATCCATATTTTTTTACTAAAACATGACCTTTCTTTTTCTTCTGCTCCCCCTAGGACATTGCTCCCCCTAGCCCAATGCCCTCTCAAATATCAAATATCTCCCAATATCAAATCTCTCCCCAATATACACAAATCTCTCCCCCTTTGACATCAATGGCAAAGGGTCACATTTGGGGCTCGGGGCTAAGAATAAGCCTCTTATCTTAGACCCTCCCCCACCTCCACATGAGGTGGTTAATTCTAGGGTGGGAGTATTTATACTCCCCGAAAGCACTATTCTTTACCTTTATCTTTTTCTCTTATTTTCTGAGTTTTCTAAATCCTCTGACTATTTCTTTCCATGTCATCATCCTTGTTCCTATCATCATTCATGTTCTTGTTCATGTTATTGTTCTCATCCATGTTCCTGTTCTTTTTATGATCCATGTTCCTGTTCCTATTCTTGTTCATGTTCTCATCCATGCTCCTGTTCCTATTCATGTTCCTTTTCCTGTTCATATTCCTATTCCTGTTCATGTTCCTGTTTCTGTTCATATTCCTATTCCTGTTCATGCCTATTTATGCAATATTTGCTCTAAAACATATTGTTGTATGACCATAATTATTGCAATTATAACACTTAATGTTATTATTACTTGGAGGTGCAACTATCTTAGGATTTCTCCTAGTGAAGCCATATCCTCTTTTGTCATGAATCTTCTAATTCATTGCCTTGTGACCAAAATAATTATATGAATAACAATACCCTTGTAAAAGCTATATTTTTCCATATTCATGTATTTCATGTGTCCTGCACTGTGAAGCCATGTACCCAAACCTGTGACATGAAAAACATCTTCCATTGAAGCTTCCTTGTCTTGACCTCATTGGTCTCATGTTCTGATTGTTGTTCCATATGTATCTTCTCTATGCATTTTTTCTATCTTTGTTGAAATTTTTGTTGTCCAAATAATCCTATGATGTCTCACTCCCACTTACATTATCTTCTTCTGATGTATCTTCTTCTGAAGTTTCTTCTTCTTCAATACTAGAAGTAGACTCTTATTTCCTTTTCTTTTGAACCTGTTTAGAACCAAGATCTGTCTTGTTTGTTGCTCTTCTTACCTTCTTTACAGTTTCAAGGGCATAGATAAGTTCTCCCTTGAGATTATAAGCATTATCTACTGAATAATCCTTTATTTTTTTACCTTTGTCCATATCATTTCTTTATTTTGGCTTTTTTTCTATAGGATCACTCACTTCTTCTTCTAATTCCATAAGAATATTTTCATCTGGTCTATCAAGTGCATCTTCAAAATCATCATCACTGAAACTATAACCATCCCTTGTACAATCATCTTCAAGATGTCCAAATTTAACACATCTAAAACACTTGAGAATAACTGGAGTCATTTTCTTAACTAGATCTTTCTCTTAAACCATAAATAGGACTTCATATCTATCATTGTCTAAAAAACTAGCATCACTATCATTTGAGTACTTACTTGCATTATCTGCATAGTAGCTTCTCTTTTGCTTTTGGAAGAACTTATTTTCTTGTTTGTTTTATCCATCCTTACTTTTCTTCTGGTATCTGTGTCTTTCTGATTCACTGTACCTGTGATCATGTTTTTCTTCATCATTGTTGCTCTTTGGCTATTTGCACTTTGTTGCATAATGTCCATACTTTCCAAAATTAAAACACTTAACAGATCTTAGATCTATGGGTCTTCTGGAACCTTTATATCTTCTGCCATAATTTTCTTCTTCATCACTGGAAGACTCACTGATTGATTATGAATTTTTACACTTTATTTTTTTGTTCACTTTGAATGCAACTTATTTCGTAGGAATCAAAACTTTTGTTCTTCTCTCAAAAGATGTAAGCATGCCAAGAAAAGCATTTCTTGTTAGACTATCACTATCAATTGATGTTTCTATAGTAGAGACCTTTTCACTATACCTTTTTGGAAGAGTTCTCAAGATCTTATCACAAGCATCAGATTCATCAATATTCATTCCAAGACCTTTCATCTCATGTATAAGTTCATCAACCTTGCTAAGATAGTCATGAATATTTTCATCATCCCGAATTCTTAGGTTCTCAAATTCTCCTTTGAGATTTTTGATTTTAGCTTTCCTAACACTTTTATCTCCTTCATATATGGTATGCAATAGTTCCCACATATATTTTGATATTTTACAATCCATAACCTTCATAGATTCTGATCTTCACAATCCTTTATAATTGCATTCATATCTCTTGAATTTGCATGCATTAGAAGCTTACCTTCCTTATATCTATGAGGATTTACTATTGAATCATATCCAAATTCCACTGCATCCCAAACTTCATTTCCAAGTGCCATCAGGTGAAATCTCATCAGCACATACCAATACAAGAAGTCACTTCCATCAAATACTGGTACTGCACTATTGATGGACCCATCCTTTTGATCCTTTTGATCCATTGTATTCTTAGACCTCTTTTCCTTCAATTTGTCAACTCTTCTGAAGGAACCCACTCTGATACTAATTGAAGAACACAAGATTATACTGAGAGGGGAGGTGAATAGTATAAGACCACTTTTTACTTTTCTTTTCAAATCAATATTATGCAGTGTATAGATAGCAGTATCAATAGTAGTAATAAAAAAAATGCACAAAACACAATACACAATAGAGACTTAGATTTAATGTGGTTCTCCCAATGTGGGCTACCTCCACAGAGAAAATATTTCTTCTAAATATTTCTCAAATAATCTTTTGTGAATCCTTCCCAATTACAATGTTTATGGACCTCTGTCCAAAGGATATCTTGATCCCCTAAATCTGGTTTGTGGATCTCTATCCATAAGAGAAATCCTTCTCCTATGCTCTAGTTGGTGAACCTCTAGAAGACACTGCCTCCACTACACTGACTATGGATCTCTCTCCACTTGAAGACTCCTATCCTCACTCAGAAGACCTGTCCTCAATGTCCTGGCTGATGGATATCTCTCCACTAGAGACTATGTCCTCTCTGCTCTGTCACCTCCAAAGCTCTGCTCAATAGGTTCACTCAGAACCTTCTAAAATATTCTCAATAGGTCCACTCAGAACCTGCTCAAATCTGCTCAACAAGTCCACTCAGAACCTGCTCAAATCTACTCAATAGGTCCACTCAAAACCTGCTCAAATATGCTCAATAGGTCCACTCAAAACCTACTCAAATCTGCTCAATAGATCCACACAAACCCATCCAAATATGTTCAATAGGTCCACACAAAACCTGATCAAATCTGCTCAACAGGTCCACACAGAACCTGTCCAAATCTGCTCAACAAGCCCACACAAAACTTGTCCAAATCTGCTCAACAAGCTCACATAGAACTTGTCCAAATCTGCTCAATAAGTCCTCTCTAGGACTTGCTCAAATATGCATTGCAAGCTTCCACAAAAGCTCACACAAAAATAGTCCACAAGCCTTCTCAAAGACTTACCTCAAATCAAGCTTAACAAGTCCACATAGAACTTGTCCAATCTCATAGAATCATAAAGAGAATTGTTAGAGACTCGATATGTTCTATACTCAATGCTCAATCACTTTCTCAACTCAATCTCATAGAATCATAAAGAGAATTGTTAAAGACTCAATATGTTCTATTCTAAAATCTCAATCTCAACTCAAATCAGAATATGGAATAGTTTGTTTTATGGAACTTGAACAACCACTACATGCATCCACTTGACTAGGCTCAATCAAATCTACTCAACCAATCACTTCAAGAAACAACCCTTTCTCACAAACCCTAGTTCAAACATGTATCTCCCAACTCAAAATTTTTCCAACAATGCTCAACACAAATCTCACATAACAATGATACTCATGTTATTTTCTAACTCAAGTTCAAGTTCTTTGCATAACCCATTGGCTTCAACAACAATGCTAATAAAACAAAGTTTTAATCACAACTCTCAATTCAGAAAACCTTGAAGCATAAACTCAAAGTACTTCACTCAACCAATGGTCTAAACAATAATGCTTATCAAACAAGGTTTAATCACAACTCTCAATCCAGAAAACCTTGAAGCATTAACTCAACCACTTTAGAAAAGGAAACCCTAATCAAATCCTTTTCACTCCAAACTTAATTTTCAATCAAGCCAATCACCTAACTCAACAAAGAAGAATTTTACCCATACCTTTTTTGAAGAGTAGTTGCCCTTACAAATCTGCCACACTCACAATTACTTCTTTGACAAACTCAATAAGGGTTAGAGGATAATTTTTATATCACAAAAATAATATCACAATTATACCTTATCACTCCAAATTAAACAATAAGCAATATCCTCACAATAATCACAAAACCCTTTATTCAGAATAACATACAACCCAAAAAGTCTTAACCTTTCAATATTCCACAATAGCAAAATTTAAGACTTGAAAATAAAAATAGAATTCTCCTTATAACTCCTAATGGTATTTCTCAACTACCAACCTTTATCACAATGCAAATACTTCAACCACAAAATACCTTATACCTCCAACTTAGGCATTAATAAAATAAAACATAAAAATGTACCTTTACCTTTGGAGAGTTTTGAACTCTCAACGCAACCCACACAAATGTCTTTGTCCATGGCGTAAACCACCACATGAGCTACAATATTATTGGGAAGGAAGAAGCACCATGTGCTTCAACACCTCTTCAACACGTATGCGCCTAATGATTGGCACCTTCAACACGTCCACCAAAAGCTTCCACGGGATTTGAACACTATCCACCATGCACACCAAAACGTAAGCTTGCAGCCCACTTACCACTAGGCCAAGGTGCCTTGTTGGCTTCCAACTAATCAACGCACTTGATTTTGTTTCCTTTCACCATCAAGTCAAACACGAATTTCACAATTCTATCTCACGAGCTCTGCATTTAATTCATATGCTTTATCTTTCCAATTCGAGCAAGGATCATTCGGAAATCAACTTTGGGCATGGTATTTATATGCATTTCCATTAATTCAAAAATGTCGGCACTTCCCTTTGGCTTCTATGACATCGACGGAAATAAACTTTGCCTTGTTTAAAACTTTAAATTCAACCTTTGGATTTATTAAAATATTCTTTGGTCTTAAACCTTTAAACCCAACCTTTGGGTTTATTAAAATATTTTTAGACTTTATAAACCCACTTTTGCAATATAAAATATTGTAATGAAAATTACAAATATTTTATTTTGGGTTTTCACCATGACACTTCTAACCATTATAATATTTCACCTTTGATAAAGTACCTTTTAATATTTATTTATAAAATTTAAATTCATCCTGAATTTAAATAGTTTATAAAATAAATATTATAACTCCTTTTTAACTTCTTTCTTTTGCACTATTTCACTCAAAATTCTACATTCTTGCTGAATATCAAATAACCATATTTGTCGCCTTTATTTCTTTCTAAAATATTTGGTATTAATGATGACTCCATCTGGTGGCATCAATGGTGACATCAATGACAACTTTGACTTAGGGACTCAAAATGTCCAACAATTATTACATCCCAATAAATGATCTCTTTTGGTTTCATTTACAATTACTCTTATACACTAAGTAATCATACGTAGGCTAGTATGAGCCCTACGTTGAATCATGCTAATACTCTCTATGTAATTCCATTTGATGTAAATGATCTTATAAAAAATGCATTAATAACATCCTTTAACAATAAAAATAATTTGATTCCTTTATAAATCAAAACAATTTGATTTAATTTCGAGTGTCTAAAGTTCATATCAATCCTTCTACAACTACAACTTCATCTCAAATTCCACTTGGATCTAGCATGTCCAATATATAAAACTTGTTATTTGGATAGTTAGTTCCACTAGATGCAAGATATTTAGGACAAATTTTTATTCCTAATTAGAACAAGGTATCACCTTGAATATTCAAGTGTAAACTAGCTAAATGGGGTGTAATGAGCACATGGAAAACCCTATGTCAAACATCACCTCCCACGAGTGAGACACCATAGAATTTGTAGTAATACCTAGATATTAAAAACCAACAAATCTATCAATAAGACTTGCAAAATCCTCATTTGTTCTAGAACATGTAAGCATTTTTAAATCAATAATGATCCTATTCTAATCCATCCTCTTTTCAAAATTTTAATCCTCCTTTCTTACCACCTTATTATGTTGCATATCAATATACTTAGGGTTCTCCACCATAGAACTTTTGTCAAATATCCCCATAACTACCATACATAGATCCATCCCAAGGGTAAACAATATACCCCTATTCAATACAATATGGTTAACCTTCATAAAATAATCTAGTGCCTCAACCTCCTAGGCTCTAAAACCATATTATTGATTTGATCTATCTATTGGAAGTATTACATTATTTGGTACCTTACGAATATTGCAAGTACCTTGTAAATAGTTTGTAAATATTTGAGTCTAAAATTTTGTAAATATTAGGTGTCATGTAAGTATTTAATATATGTGGAGTTAAGTAAATATTGTCATTTAGTAATAATTATAATTTTTTCATTATTAGGAGTTAATAGAATACATTTCTCTTATGATAAATATGAAGAGTCATCTTTTGTGAGTTTGAGGAGATGAAGAGTTAGTGAAAGTAGAAAGATCAGAAGTATTGTGAATGTGAAGAGTCTCATATCCAAAGTATATATATTGAAGACAAATCATTGTAATAGGTGATCAAATTAGCTCTACAATACATTGTATTTGCATTGCTTAAGTATATATATTTATCTATTGGATTTTTCTCAATGAGTATCATTGTTATTGTTGAATGCATGTGAGGATTTAAACTTAAGATCCTATGAGAAAATTGTTTATATGCTAACAATGGTATCAGATACACATTAAGCATCTTGTGAGAAAGAGAGAAATATTGTGTTATCTCTTTTTATTTTTGCTTAGAAATATGTATTTGGAAGAGGGAACTTTTATGTTCTTGAGGGAAATTGTTTTGGTTACCCTAAATGTTTTTTTTTACATCTTGATGGAGATAGGTATGATACAATTTAAATACCTAATGGAGTGGTAAATAAAGGTATTCATGACTAAAATAATGGAAATCTAGGTAAAGGAAGAAAATGAGTTTATATTTTCTTTGGTGTTTTATGGAAATTACACTAGGTTATATTTTGTTTTTCTTGCTTGGTTTTAATGACATGTATTGCTACCCTTTGGAAGGAGATAGAAAAATGAAATTAAGGCTTTGTATTTTGATTTTATCTTAAAACCATAGAAATTTTTATTTATGTTGTTTGGCTAAACAAGTGTGGTCATTTCCCTTGCATGTATGAATTGTGTGATGATCATGGGTTATATGTCATCTATGGTGACCATAAGGTGATGGAAGTATTGAATGATGCTTTGGAGTGGTGAAATATCTTGCTTCTGTTGAAACATTATATATGTCATACCTTGTGGAAAGGGATTTCTCTTAGAAATTTTTTATGTAAAGGAAAGAAAACAACTAATTACATTTTCTTGAACTATCACTATGGTCCTTTACTAATTTTATAAAGAGGATTGATTACTATAATTGTATTATTGATAATCGATACAATATTATCTCATGGTTGATTTTGTTTAAATGCTTTATCACTTGTTGAAGCTTGATTGTGTACTAAACATGAAAATGAATTATAAGTTTGTTGAACATCTATGATACAACAAATAGTAATTATTTAATATAAACCTATAATGTATTCTGCATGTTTTGGATTGCATTAAAAAAAAGGATTAGTATTTAAAGGGTGGTATAAGAAAAGAAGTAATACCCTATTTAGACTCTAAAGAAACATATTTTATTTTTATTATCGTAAGAGTGAATAATTTAGTCATGAGACTAGGGTTTGAACGTATTCTGCGTGGGGTTTGACAATGGGCTAGAATTTCAATATGTCATACCTTGTGGAAAGAGATTTCTCTTAGCAAATTTTGATTTTAGAAAAGAAACCAACTAATTACGTATTCTTGAAATCTCACTCTAGTAATTTACTAATTTCTATAAGAGACTTGCTATGACTATGATGGAAAACAAATGTCTCATCCATTGAGGCAAGAGCCTATTTTATACATACCTTAGGATTACAAATTTAAATATCGATACTCCCAAGGAGGAGATTTTTTCATGCAAGATATATTAAAATAATATTCCATATAGATATGCATGTCGTAATAATAATGTAATAAAATACCTTAGCATCCCCCCTTATTACATAATTTAGGATAGGAAATATTAGGACCCCCTTTAATTTAGAGGATTCTAGGATCTTACTCTTGGCTTTGGCTCTTGGTTTACCTCTAGGTCTACCACTAGGTTTGTTATCCTTGGGTCTACCAATAGGTTTACCACTAGGTATACCACTAGCTATACTACCTTTGTATCTGCCTCTAGATCTATTGCCTTTGGTTCTACCTCTAGGTTTGTTGCCTTTGGGTCTACCATTGGGTCTACCTCTGGGTCTACCACCTCTATGTTTATTTTCTCATTGTCTACCTTTGGGTCTACTATTTTTGGATCTACCTTTGAGTTTGCTACTTTTGGATATACTACCTTTGGCTCTACCATTGGGTCTACCACTAGGTCAGATACCTCTAGGCCTGTCATTGGATCAACCATTAGGTTTTCCATTAGGCCAGTCTATGGATCTACCTCTTGCAATGTCACCTTATTTTATATAATATATTCAATATTTCTTTCATGTGTTTCCATTATGTGGTATCATTATTTCATAAATAAAAAAAACAACTTATAGAAGAGTTTCTATGTAAAGTTATATATTGGAGATAAACCTCCATTCTATGTAATCTTTTGAATGTAATCAAATGATGTTGGGATAGGGGAAATACCATGCATTAGGATCTTTAACATAGTTTTTCTACATAGTGACTATATCCCTAATATGGTTAGGAGCAATTTGTTGTAATGGAAGTTGTATAGGTATTATTTGTTAGTTTGAGCTTTGGGGATGACCTACATCTCTCTTGGTTTGGAATTGAGATCTCTAATACCCATTGGGAGGAGGTTTGTATCCATGAATATTCTGTTGAAAGAGAGGTCTTAGTTTATTTTGATATTAAAATATTTGTGTTATGTTGTATTATAAGGGCTATGACCTCATTAGAAACTATCCTTAGTAGGTTATTTATTTCATCTCTCTCAATGGAGGAGTAAGGACTTGTAGAGGGGTATTTTAAAGTAGGGAGAGGTTTGAGCCTTTACTAGGATTAATGCAACAATAGGTTATAAAGTGGTAGGTTTAACCACTAGAGGTGGGTGATATGGTGGTTGAGTGTTGGAAAAAATAGTCATAGGAGGCCTAGGTGCTAATAAACCTATTTGGATTAGGTAATTTTGACTTGAATAGATATCCTGTAGGCTATTGGAAGATATTTTTCTCCTTTGGAATTAATCATCATGGTAATTTTATAATGAATATCTTTCAAGTAATAAATAAAATCTATACTTGGAAGTGGTCAAATTTTTTCGGGGATACTATACCAGGTTTATGGAATCAGGTGTTGAAATTTTCCATCATATCCATGGGTGATATTTTTATGGTTTTTAATTGTTCCATGAGAGATACACTATCCACCTTTTATTTGAATTTATCAACCATTAAGTCAACTAGTTCCCAACTTCCAATTGAATGTGGGACAAGTCTTATATACCATTATCAAAATTTCCCTCTTAAGGATGTTGCTAGTAGTCTAAGATCCACATATTTCTCACATAGGATTACCATGTGATGTAGGTGTTCTATAGGCATAGTGGCATCCTCATTAGTAAAGTAGGGCAATAACGTCAAGTATGAGGTTGGAGTCACATCCTATGTTATAGGGGGAATAGGTGGTTACATAGGGCGTCTATCATTCTAGCATAGGTACCTTCTTGGAAGCTAGTTATGTTGCATAACCATATTTCAATATTGGGCTCTCCTAGTGTTTCAGTTTAGGGCTGGCACTAGTGCTTGTAGATTTGCTCTTGTAAAATACCTAGTAGTAAGCCTCATGCTCATAAATTTCTAGATTCTTCATTCTCAATGGAGTCACTACGTAAATGCTTCTTATTCTTCAATAAGTATTGAGATCAATATTTTCACCAAAATAATAATCAGGATGAGATAAATATGTAAAATTTATCCCACTAGGCATGCAAGAAAAATTATTGTCTACTCATAATGTCATAGAAATCTGTAGCAATAATCGAAAGCACCTAACACTTGCACTTTGAATAGAACAATATAGTTGAAAAGCTCTATGATTGAGGGATGAACTCATAGGGTAACCTATAGGATTTTTCTAAGGTCATATCCTATTTTGATATAATATTTAGTGCACCTCCCTAAAATACTTGCTTTCTTTATCAAAGAAATAGGGAGAGAAATTGCAAAAAATAAAACCCTGATCTAATGGAGACAATGCACCAAGATCATTTTTTTTTTTGCATACCTAGAATTATATGAACACATGCATCATATATTCGAATATAGATAAATGAACATAGTTTCAATCTAACTTAAGGATTCATATACAAGATGTATACAAAAAATAAGGTCGAGCAAAATTAGCCACAACTTCACATATATATCATAATTCTTAATTATAGAGATGCTAGATCAAATGAGTCTTGAATGTCATTAATAGAACGATTCAAGGTTCGATTATAGATACATATAAGAAACATAAAAGGAAATAGACACAAGGCTAGATGTTAGGCACGAGAAAAAAAAATCCAATGCCTTACAATATTGTTGAAACTAGTATTTTTTATGCCCAAACCAGGGCTTCCTTGCCTAAAAAACTATACAAGTAATCAAAGATTTTCCCTCCAAAATTGAGTGAGGGATGGGCTTATATTCAATCCTAATGGTATTAGAGATCTCTATATCTGGATCCATTACTACCAAAGGGTTCGAGACCTTCCTAATTGGAGCCTCCACCACTACTACCAACTATTTTCATTAGAAATTTGTTAGCAGGTATTACATTATTTGGTACCACTGAGTACCATTGAGTATCGTGAAGTGCCATGGTGTACTATTGTAAATATTTAGTTTAGAGAGTGTGTTTAATATTTGTCTTAATTATGTGTTAAAGTGAGAAGAGTATTTGTGTGTGAAATATGTCAAGTGTGCAAGTGAAGAGTCATAGGTGATAGGTGTCAAGTGTAGAAATGAAGAGTCATGTGATATGTGTCAAGATGTGAAGTAGGAAGTTATGTAATCATGAGAAGCTTTGCCATAATGTTAGGCATGTGAAAGAGTGCATCTCTTAGGAGTTTGAGGAGAGCAATAGTTAATATTATTGAAGAGTTTCTATGTAAAGTTATATATTGGAGATAAAGCTCCATGCTATGTAATTGAGTTAAATTTGTATTAATAGTTTTTTATCAATAAAGTATTATTTTATGCATATTTATGTTGTGATTGTGAGATATTATTTGTGAGTGAGTTTTAAGATTTTGGAAAATTGGCCCTGTGACATCTTTAGGCCCATTTGCTAACAGTGGTATCAAAGCCACTTTAGCGAGTCCTATCTAGAGTGAAGATAAAGAGTGAGAATATTGGGTGAAGATAGAGAGAGGAAGTGTAAGGAGAAGAATGTGAGTTTGCTAAAAGGATTTTTGGAGAGGATATTGTTGGAGTTGGAGATAGTTGTTGGAAGACATGGAAGAGAGGAACATGATAGAAGAAGCAAAGGAAGAGAATATAATTGGAAGAAAATATTATTGGAGATAGTTTCTAGAAGATGTGGAAGGAGGGAAACATGAGATTGAAAGAATATTCATGAATATTTGAGTGAAAATATGATTTATTTCTATAGAATTTATTAAAGGAGAAAGGTTATTGAAGGCATATACTGGAACATTTGAAGGAGAGAATTTGAATATAACATTTGTTTTTGTTGAAAGAGATGTTTACTAATGTGAATAGGATGGCTACTAGAGATGAGTGCTAGAGATGACTACTGAAGACAAGTGTTGGAGATGATTGTTGGAGATAAGTGTTGGAGATGAGTGCAGTATAGAGGACATAGATTTGAGATCCAAAGGATGAAGTATTTGAGAAATGAAGTGAATCCTAAAGCAAAGATAATCCATATGAGATCAAAGAGGTATTGACTTTTTAAAACTAGAGTGCAGAGAAACCATCAAAGAGACAACAAAAGGTTTAGATTGCATTGTAACATTTGAGACTGACTAGAATGTAAAAATTATATGTAACATTTTGGATGCCCTAAAGTTTGAATTGAAGTGAGACATGGCAGAAGCTAAGGTAAAGTCATTAAGTTTATTAAAGGGAAAATTTGGTTTACGTATTATTTTGAGGACTTTACTTATTTGAAGGGGATAATTGATTTTATTAAAGTTCAAGAGTTATAATAAGGGTAAATCTGGAAATTATAAAGTGTTGATAGTTAAAAGGAATATTTTAAGGAATGAATTAATGAATGGGAGTAATAAGAAACTTAAGCATTTGAAATTTGAATTGAAGATTGAATTGATTGGAGTTTGGGTCAAATTAAAATTTTAAAATGACATTATGAAAGTGAATTGAATTTGAATGAATGGTGAATTGAGATTTGAAGATTGATTGTGAAATTAAATTTGAGAATTAAGGAGACATAAGAAGGCGTTTGAAATTGATGAAATTGAAATTTAAAGAAGAAAACTGAGATTTGAAAAATTGAGTGATTAAAGAAGAGGGAAGAATTTTAAATCAAATAATTGACATCATTTCCCAATGTTATAATACCTTTGTCTTTGCTTAATTTCTATAAGACATGATATTTGACTTGATCTTGATCATTGGTTTTTTCTAAATGTAGAGTGGAGATACCATGCGGCTACCACATGTCTGGTTGTTGCAAACTCAATCGAATGTGGAAGAGTTGATTTGTGATCATTGACTTGGCTAAATTTCAACCAACGATGAGGTCACTTTTGTTAATATTGAAGAGCTCCTTGAGATGGCATCATTCATGTAGTTCAAACAACTCGTAAATTTTCATGATATGACTTTCACAATATTTTTCTCTATTCTTCATGGAATATAAAATCTTATTTCTTCCCAAGATCGATGATGAATCCCTTATGAAAATAGGTCTTGATGTGACAACTGCTTACTTTTCTATGGGCCATCATTGTGTTTGCCACATATCTCATGATTTAACTAATGGAAAGGATCTTCTTTGACAACTCCTTTGACAATCTTATGAAATATCACGAGCCATTAGAAGAGCAATTAATGGTTTACACGGTATTGAAAACCTCTTTTCGACTGCTTTGCTAGGAAGTAGTGCCCATCATTATTTGAAACGATCAATGATCCTCATGGCTTCAAAAATCTGGTAGAGCCTTCTCCTTGCAAAACAACATCCGTCATTGATCTGGAAAATCGATGGTGCAAGTTATTTTGTTGCGCTACAAATTGTTTTTCTAGAAATTAATGCCCATCGTAGATCTAAAAATCGACAATGCACATGCCTTTGGGGACCTTTGTGGCCCTATGAACTTATTAAATTAGTGTGGAGGGCACAAAGAGTGGAAGGTGCAACATGACTGACTCTTGTGATGGACTAAGGTACAATAGGTGACAATAAGAGAACTTAATATGTGCAAGTTTTGCTTGTAGAATTTTAGAGCACAAAACAATATGCCTTTATTTTTAAAAGTGCTTTTGGGTTAGTAATTAAATAGGTTGCAAAACTTTACTTTAAATAACGTTATGAAAAAAATCATGTTATTACCGAAACTCTAAAGGATGAGTTGTTATAGACTGATATATTTTATCAAGATATTCACTCATAAGGAGCTTTAATCTAGGAATCGAGTTTATTAGGATTTGATATTCAAAGCCTACAAATAGGTAGTGCCTCCTCTCATTTGAGGTGTTGCATTTTAGAATCCTAGTCATGTTAATTAATTTTTAGTGTTATCTTTCCCTATAGTTTTGTTTGATCTATGAAATCATAGAAGAATACTTCATATTTGTAATATTTTAGACTCACATCTGTTCTTAGATATTTGTATATTGCATTTTATTTGTCATGAACAATATTTTGTTATTATTTTAACATAGTTTCTAATGTTCCATAAATTGAAACGACGAGTTTCATATTACCAAATATGGAGCAATGTTAAAGGAATGAGGAGCATGTTTTTTTATTAGGTTTGAACTCAAATATAAATAGAGCACATGATGCTTAGAAATTTTGAAATTTGTTCTGATTTAATTCCACCTAATTAGAGAGAAGTAATGACGAAAATCAATCAAAGGATGAATAAAGGTAAACGTAGAATGTAAAGAAAATATTGAGTTAGCTAATATGAATGGTGTTTATAACCATGATAAAGAGAATACTCTCCTATTTTTCAAAAGACTAAATCTTCTAACAATGCTTGTTTGAGCTTAAGTATTCATCCTAAGTTAAGATGCATTTAACCTAGAATAATAAAACCAAATTAAAAAACACTTTGGAACTTTAAGAGGACAAAATCCTCAGTTCCTCTAAAGTCTTATGATCTATTTAAAAAGTTCCTCTAAAGTCTTATGATCTATTTCTTGTATACCATCCAAATGAGATCTCCATTACAAAATGCAAGTAAACCTAAACCTTATTAAATGTTAATGTGTGTTATGCTAATAGGATTTCATTATCTCAACTATTAACTATTGTTTGTGTACTAAACAATCCCATCCAAACCAAATGCTTGTAAAAATGAGTGTACATCCAAACCAAATGAGAACTCCATTATGAAATGCATGTAAACCTAAACCTTATTAAATGTTAATGTGTGTTATGCTAATATGATCTCATTATCTCAACTATTAACTATTGTTTGTGTCCTAAACAATCCCATCCAAACCAAATGCTTGTGAAAATGAGTCCTCTTAAAGTTCCTCTAAAGTCTTATGATCTATTTAAAAAGTTCCTCTAAAGTCTTATGATCTATTTCTTGTATACCATCCAAATGAGATCTCCATTACAAAATGCAAGTAAACCTAAACCTTATTAAATGTTAATGTGTGTTATGCTAATAGGATTTCATTATCTCAACTATTAACTATTGTTTGTGTACTAAACAATCCCATCCAAACCAAATGCTTGTAAAAATGAGTGTACATCCAAACCAAATGAGAACTCCATTACGAAATGCATGTAAACCTAAACCTTATTAAATGTTAATGTGTGTTATGCTAATATGATCTCATTATCTCAACTATTAACTATTGTTTGTGTCCTAAACAATCCCATCCAAACCAAATGCTTGTGAAAATGAGTCCTCTTAAAGTTCCTCTAAAGTCTTATGATCTATTTAAAAAGTTCCTCTAAAGTCTTATGATCTATTTCTTGTATACCATCCAAATGAGATCTCCATTACAAAATGCAAGTAAACCTAAACCTTATTAAATGTTAATGTGTGTTATGCTAATAGGATTTCATTATCTCAACTATTAACTATTGTTTGTGTACTAAACAATCCCATCCAAACCAAATGCTTGTAAAAATGAGTGTACATCCAAACCAAATGAGAACTCCATTACGAAATGCATGTAAACCTAAACCTTATTAAATGTTAATGTGTGTTATGCTAATATGATCTCATTATCTCAACTATTAACTATTGTTTGTGTCCTAAACAATCCCATCCAAACCAAATGCTTGTGAAAATGAGTGCCTATCAATTGTACATCCACAACCATAAAGAAAAGAGAGACAAATTGCTGATGATGTGTCTAACTGTAATTGTAATTGTGATTGTTGGGTAACAAATGGAGGAGGAAATATAGTGGAGTTGGGTAACAAATGGAGGAGGAAATATAGTGGAGTTTGTTGTTCATAAGCAAAGGTTGAATGGGCCACACCTTTTTAACTTATCTTTCGTCATTCACCATTAAACCCCGTGGGCTAAACAAAGCAGCTGGGCATAGTAAAAAAAAATAAACAAAACACAAGCGCCGTTGCCGGGGATCGAACCCGGGTCACCCGCGTGACAGGCGGGAATACTCACCACTATACTACAACGACAAGATGAAAACAGCAGGGCAGAAAATTTTTATTATAATTTCTTAGGTATTGCGATCACCATGTTCATTTACTATTAGACAAGGCAATGCAGTAGTCAATACTCATCTCCAACATACATCGTAAATATATATATATAAATAATTTTAAAATTAAAATAGAAATATGGAGTTTCAGTTTTTGGATTAATTGGGGAAGAGACAAACAGATTGTATTTTTCCATCAGAACCAGTGGTCTAGTGGTAGAATAGTACCCTGCCACGGTACAGACCCGGGTTCGATTCCTGGCTGGTGCACTTAATAGAATAACTACTTCTTGTTAGACTTTTTTTAATTTTTAATAACCATTTTAACCAGAAGCCAGACTCCTAATGCACTGTGAATGGGAATCTGAAGATGCAGGGTTTAAGGGACTTCAACTACACAGAGATAAAGATAGACACAGGCACTGCAAACCTTGGATGAGCGAATTCAATTTCAATCTTTAGCCCAACAACAATAAAAAGGTAGAGAGATTAATTTCAATCTTTAGCCCAACAACAATAAAAAGGTAGAGATTAATTTCAATCTTTTGGCCCAACAACAATTAAAAAGAGATTTTTATGAAAAATTATTAAATTGTGATGCTCACAACAAGGGTTAGATAAAAACATCACTTATGATTTGCCTGTTGCAATAGTGCTATGAGTATTGCAGCCTATTATTAATATTTTCAGTGACTAATCAAAGTTCTACGTTTGAGACTCTTATAAATATGTTTTAACTGGAGGAAACAATTTGAGAAGTGAAGACTAAAGATGATTCATCTTTAATCATGTATTAAAAAGGAAAGAAGCCAACGATGAAAGGTGGTAGACACTCCAAATATCAGTAACACTAATAAGAACACGCGGAAAAAATAGCAACAACAATAAGAACAAAGGAACTATTCCTGTTCCAATGGTATGTGTTTTATTTATGGAAAATTAAGTCATGTACTTTGTGCAAGCACAATCTATTCTTATAAGGTTCTCCCATGAAGAATTAATTAGGAGACAAGTAGAAGGGTTTTAATGGCAAAAGAGGAATGCACCTCACCTTCAATGGGACAACATAACAAAAGCACATCGATTTTGACATTGAAAAACAACAATATATTTATTTTGTTCAATACCATGATGATGTTTTAAAACCTAGCCAGGTTTGGTATGTTAATTTCAAAGCTACTAGATACATAACATCCTAGAAGAAATGGTTCATGTACCCTGATCATTCATCTAACAATAGACAATTTACTTTTGAATACAACTTTGCATATACTATTGTTAGAATTGGTGTTGTTCTTTTGCATCTAAAGCACGTGTCTATCACTTAAGCTCTTTACATGTTTGGCCTCACAAAGAACTTCCTTTTTATGAATCAATTACTTGATCATATTTTGAGAGAAATTTTAAAAATAGATTGTAAGAAAAATTGTCTCATTCAAGAACAATCTAGAGGTTCATTGATTATTGTTCATGTAACCAGCATAGGTAAGTTGTCTTAGCTTACAATTATAATTATAGGAAACCAGGATTTGGAAGTCAAGGTGGATGGAGTTGCCACAATTTGCCATAGGTAAGTTGGACATCTTAGTTTTGTCCACTTGAAATTACTTGTTAGTCATGAAGAGGTACATGAATTTTCATCATTGATGAATCCTCATGAACCTTGTACAATTTGTTTGACCAAAAAATATAAATCCCTTTTGGCTCAAGCAATCATAGATTAACTAGTCCACTTGTCCTAGTGCATACTAATATTTATGAATCAATGGATCTGAGTTTTAATGGTTGTAGATGTTTTAATTATTCTTGGTGATCATACATTATGGATGTAGGTGTATTGCCTAAAGAGGAAGGATGAATCCTTCCATTATTTCAAGGTTCAAAGCTCATGTGGAGAAGATTAATAGGCATCCTATTCTTATTAGTAGCATGAAATTAAACAATAGTAGATGACTACCTACATACCTCAACAAAATAAAGTTATGTAGAGGCAAAACCATACCATTCAAGAGAAGATATTATATATGTTGAATGATGTCAAATTAGAGTTTGGCCAAAAGTTGTTTATATTATAGTTTATTTGTTAAGTTGCATACCCACACCTCCATTTAATGATATCACACCTAAAGAGGCATGGACAAGTATCAAACCTACCATATCATTATACATTCTAAAGTAGATGTGGATGAAGCTAGAAAAGAAATCCAAGCGATATATATTCATTGGATATAGTAGTGAGTCAAAGGGATATCATCTCATGGATCCTAACAACAAGAATATATATCAAGTATGACATCATGTTTGATAAGAAAAATGAGTGTACCTCTTCTTCTAAGACACATATTATTGACAAAACACCTATTCTTTTTCTATCTAACAGTAGTGATGATGATGATGATCTCTTTGAGAGAGGATGTTTATATGAATGAAGATGATGGAGATGATCGTATTAGATCTAATGATCTATGACCATCCACTCTAAGTATCATTCATAGGCCCAAGTGGTATCGTAGTATATTTTCTACTATAAACTTAGATGGTGTTCTAAACACATGTAGTATAGGTATAAAAACATAGATCAGAGTTTGAAATGAGTTAAAATTATGGCACAAACCAAATAGAATTTAATGGTTCACAAAGCTATTGCGTTAAAGGAGTGAAAGAATTCCATGAACATCAAATATCGAGCATTGCTAAAGAACAAGATATGACAATTTGTTGATCTTCCACCTAGAAAGAAATCCATTGTTGTAAGCGGGTAATCAAGATCAAATATAAAGATGATAGGAACATTGAAAAATATAAAGAAAGTATTACTGCAAAGGGCTATACACAAAAGGAAGGAATCAATTATGATGAAAATTTTACACCAACAACAAAGATCGAGTTAATTCAAATGTTCTTTACAATGTCTATACAATTTGTCTAGAAGTTGGATCAAATAGAGATGAAGAGTGCATAACTCAATAATGACAATAGTGAATAAGTCTATGTGACAAAACTAGAGGGATTCATCATACCTAGTAAGGAGAGTAAGGTATGTAGGCTCATCAAATCTCTTTATGGGATGAAGTAGGCTCCCAAATCCCATATGTGAAGACTAATGAGCATCTTTTGTGCTATAGATTTAGATATAATACTTATGTTTAGAACCTTTACTTCAAAATATAAGGAATAGAGTTCATGATCATAATCATGTGTGTTGATACTAGGAGTTTAGTAAATTTTATCAAAGAGACTAAGAGATCATTAAAGTGATTTTTTGACATGGCTAATCTTGGACTTATGCATTATTATCATTGATAAAGTGTGTTCGGAGATTGTTCTATAAGTTTAATTAAAATGATCCATTATCACTCTAATGGAGATAGAGTTGCACCTATTGCAAAATGATCCATCTCCATAGGTGAAAGGAATTCCCTACTGCTAATTGATTGAGAATCTCATTTATTTGACATACACCAAGCTAGTTATCAATTATGCTATTAGCTGTCTTTCATAATTCATGCAAGAACCAAAGGGTTGTCATTGAAAATTAGTAAATTGAGTACTTAAGTAGATCCATGGTATGATTGAGTATGATCTAGAGTATAAGAAGAATGATCAATTATTCTTCACAAATTTCATAAATACAAAATATGTAGGATCCATTAATAATAGATCCACACTTGGATCCATATTCGTTTTGTAATTTGGATAAATACTACATTATAGGAGGAGCTATCTACGAGAAGGTATGATAATATTAGATCTTTTTAGGAATGGAAATTTCATGGAGGAAAAAAATAATACCAAGTTGTGACAACCAAAGAATTCTAAAGCTTATTCACAATTTAGGTTTATGTAAGTACTCAAAATACATTGAAGTTCAATGACGCTTTATTCATGAACATGTTCAAGAATACAACATGTTGACATGACACGGTGCTACCATTGTGCCAAAAGTTCAAACTTGTAGTGTGGGCACATCTCGTGAAGGTTAGATTCTAGGAAACAAGGTTGAGGGTCCCAACCACATGTAAAAAAATCCTCCCTAGCCAAGAAATCCAAGGCGGACACTCCGAGGCTAGATAATAGGAACAAGAAGATTGAGGTGGACATGGTTAGACACAAAGGTGAGAGAAAAATTGATGAGGAAAGGAATCAAACCCTATCCCACTATGCATGTCATTTTTCTAACATGACAAGACATTACCACTATGTCAAAAGCTCAAAACTTGTGGTAAGGGTGCATCCCATGAAGGTCAAAGTCTAGGGAATAGGGTTGAGGGTCCTGACTGCATGTCAACATAACATATAGATTCATTTTTTCCAATTGAGGAGCAACATGCAAACATTTTGATGAAATCTCTTGTATGTGTCAAAGTTAAAAAAAAAATAGAAATTTTCTTGTATGTACATTGATTGAGCATTGATGTAATAAGGAGAGGAATGTTATTAATATTATGTCTTGATGATATGTTCATGTAAATGGTAATGAGAGGTATTGGTAGTTGCAAATTTTAGTTATAAATCTCATCCTCTCCATTCTTAATTATATATGTTTAAAATTATCTATCATATCAATGTAAAGGTTGATCACAACCAATTTGCACTTCTAACAAAATCATATAAACAAATCGAATTGATACTTCATACAAAAAGTAGACACAATGGGAGTCATTGCTTCTGAAGGTAAAGGTAAAGTAGATTTTGACATCCATGAGGCTATAGGCCATATGAGATTATCATCATGAAGGATATTGTTTACCCAATATATGGTTATCCAACCATACTCCTATTATCAAAACATAATGTATAGTAGGATTTGAAACTTGGACTTCCCATTTATATATTTAGAGTTTTCACTATTAGGTCCACAAGGGTGAATAAATGGTTTAGACATGTGATTAACCTAAATACTTTATTATGCGCATAACTTCATTGTTAGTCGAAGGACATGGTTGACATAATCACCCTTTTGGAAGCATACCTTTATAATATATCAAAGCATGTGATGAACACAACTAACTTATTAAGTATATTTATAATTGATTACATATCATATAGTCAATTCCTAGGTATCATGTGTTATGATGAAGATAACACAGAGTGCACCTTATTCCTAGGTCTCCACTTCCAATAATTTGGTTGTATTTATATCACATTCACGTAGTATAATGAAATAACATGGAGTGCATTTCATTCCTACTCTCCACTTTTAATGTTTTGGTTGTATTTATATCACAGGTACCTTGCCCACACAAGAATCAACTATCCATATGTGATGTCTCCACATGTCAATAAAAGATTCTACATAAGATCTAAATGATGATTTGGATAAGGTAGAAGAAGTATATAAAAGTTGGACACATTAATAAAGTCAACATTAGATTTTTATACATTCCATACAATCCGTAATATCATGCAAAATAAAGATAAAAATGGTGTGTAATTATTGATTTAGTATTTGTGTTTTATTTTTTTTAGTATTATGATGAATTTAATAGACTATCTTGCTTTTAAAGTGTCAATTTTTGATAGGTTAGCCTACATGGAGTAGAGTGAGGGAAAATACCACTAGGGAACTGGTGGTAAATATATAGGAGAAGTCAATTCAAATATGCAAAGCACACAATCATATTATAGTAAAACCTATATTTAAAATTTTATGGTTGCCTACTTAATGATGAAGAGAAATAATACCCCGATAAACAAAATCTAGAAAAGTAGTAATTGCAGAATCAAAGGAAAAACATAGAAGAACACATTATACAAGAATTTATCCTGGGAAACCCTTTTGTGAAAAAACCCAGCAAGAATATCTTCTTATTGTATAAACTTGACCGTATCCAATACAATAATATCCTTTAGTTTCTTTCTCGCTTTCTCTACCACTTACGATTATATTTCTTGCATATTGTGTTCCCCCTTGGTGGATGTCCGAACATTTCTCTTTCCAAACCCTCATGCAAGTGTTTTTTATATACCAACAACACAAGAAGGGGTTTTACAATACCATGGGTGTAAAACCATGGGTTCAAATATATTAACCCAAATATATTAAAACATGGGTTCAAATATATTAACCCAAATATATTAAAACATGGGTTCAAATATATTAACCCAAATATATTAAAACATGGGTTCAAATATATTAACCCAAATATATTAAAACATGGGTTCAAATATATTAACCCAAAAAAAACCCATATGGGTCTAAACATATAGGTCTAAACATATGCTAACTTGCTAGAATAACATGGAAAATATTCAACATATTTCCAATAAATGATAACGATGCATATGTGGCTATGGTGTAATTTTCTTGTATTCATGTGTACTACAATTTCTTTTGGGTGTGATCCTAGAAGGTAAAATTGAATGTTATTTTATTATATTATTTACCTCAATATTGAGTTGTGATTCAAAGGAATGAGTGGCCATTATGTAGGAAGAACTTTTTTTTTTATCTTATCCTTCATGGCCAATGGCTTGCAAATCAAACATTTAAATTTATTTTCTTTCCCTTGGTGCCTTCATTTAACATTTGGGATCCTCCTCTTCTCTATCATTATATAATGATTTACTTTTGAGCATGCATGTCATTTAATTTATTTTATTGAGTAAGGGGAGGATTTTTAGGTATTTGTATTGCAAGTGACTCCCTTGGAAATTTTTCCACTATGAAAGTTTACAAAAATATTTGAATCACTCAATCAAAACCCTTAAAAACCCTTAATATTTGCTAAGTGAAGGACAAGGAATAGTGGAACCTACAAGGATCATTGTGTTCATATGAGTGATCTACCAACAAGAAGGAAATATTATCTTGTAGAAGCAAAGTGCTAGAAAAGACTCACAAAGTTCTAGTAGACTCAAGGTTTCTCTTGCCTCCTAGAGAAAATCACTCGTGGATAAGTAGAGGGCTAGAAAGTAAAGCATAGATTCCAATGAAAATATTTGGAAAGCAATATTTTAGCCTATAGAGGCACCTTAACTAATTTTAGAATACTTTTAATTCCTTTAGGGGCATAATTAGAGGAATATAACTTTTGGATATGCATCATTTTGTTTGAGATATCCCTAAAGCTTTACTTTTAGTAGGATTAAGAATTTTTCACCCAATGTAACTCAAAGGTGAGATATTCCTATAAATATGATACATTGTCTCCATTGTAAACATATTTTGACCTTAAAAAATTAAAAGTTACACTTTGTAAAATCTATATTATTATTTGTATTCATAAATATGATGAAAATTGATAATTATTTTGCTTTCCATCAATGGCACTACCCTTCTAAATTGCAAAATGCACAATTATTGTGGCATTTCTCTTTTGCCCATATTTTCATTCCTCTCATAATTTCAACTCATGAATGAGAATTAATTATTGTTTTTTTTTTTAAGTGAAAAACCCCTTACGGGGCTGCCTTGGTCTGAGAGACCACGAACAGAGGGTTCTACATAGTCAAAGTCACTCATGAGTCGAACCCGATCCTGCCTGTACTAATATTATCAATTGGATTTTGGATACCCAATTTAGCTTTTTGGTAGGGTGGAGATTTGAACCTGGGACCTCCCTTGGAGGATTGCCCTATCCTCTCCAACTCACCTACAACACCTGGGTATTCATTATTGTTATTTGATTTTATCATGTGTTGATTGGTCATAGACTCTCTTTGCTATGATTTTAGTTGTATTTACTTTTAATCCCTTATATACTAAACTTCACAATTTGCTTTCATGCATTTTAATTTTTCATATTTCCATATATTATGTTATTCTAGTTTTATATGATTAGATAAAATTTGTTATGATTTCACAAGGATAGTGGGGAATTGACCTAAATTTGGATGTTGGAAGAAATTTGCCTATTCCATCCAACTTTTTTGAAACTAGTATTGAGGGCATATAAGAAGTTAGATAGTTCTCCAAGTCAACACAGTTTTTAGCACACCTAGTGGGACCCATCCCCTTGTCCACTATCTAATGGATTTTCTTGAATTTGGTACCAAATATACATTATACTATAGTATGATTTTTTTTTAAATAAAGGGGTAAAAATTTATTGATAAAAAGTCTGGATTACAAAGTACAACTGAGCTTCCGACTAGGACTCAAATAAACAACCAAAAATTCTAAAACCACTAGACTAGAATGACACCCGAAAAAGACAACAAGAATAAACCACATTAATTCTGTACATCCATGTGGATCAACTCCCACAGGCATTGAGAGTCCATAGACGGGAGACTCTCCCAATTATCGATACTCCAAGGATCCAGCAGCTCAGAAGCCCTTTTGGCCAGGTAATCAACAACCACATTCCATTCCCTTGGAATGTGCACAAAGGATATAAATTTGAACTCTTCACTCATTCTAAGAATCTGAACGACTACAGAGGCCAACTGCCAATTAAATTCCTCCACCCTTTTACTGTTTAAAATATTAACCACAATTTGAGAGTCAGACTCGTAGATAATCCTATGCCAGCCAAGATAAAACCCACTTTGCAAGACCTCAATAATTGCAAGAGCTTCCATAAAATTATTGGAGTGAACACCTTTATAAATGGAAAAGAAAAAATTGACACCACCAGTAGAATCTCTCCCAACACCACCAATGCCAGCATGTCCAGGATTACCCCTGGACGATCCATCAATATTAATTTTTAAAACTCCTCTAGGGGATGGCCTCCACCTACCATCTCTCCTAACCTTCTTGTTGAGTTGAGGAACCCTACTAGGGATAGAAGAGTTCACACCATCCCAAAAGAGGCCAAGGGCTTGTTGTACCTTCTCCTCCCTAGAATCCAAAAGAGGTTCCACATCACATTTACTATGGATGGTTTCCTGAACCATATACAGGATAATTTACCAAATATGTTGAACAGCCAAATAACTACCTTGAAATATGCATCGATTTTGTTCGAGCCAAATTTTCCAGATGATGCAAGAAGGGCCCAAATTCCAAGCCACCCAAAGGAAGGGGGTCTTGGCTAGAGGTCTGCCCAGAATACTCCAAAACTCCACTAGGGATAGCACATGAAAACATGGATGGTTCCAGGTACTCCACCAATGGTGCCAAATGTTTTTGGAAAAGGAGCATTGGAAAAATAAATGAGAAGAGTCATCCTCATTCTTACTGCAAAGGACACAAAAAGAGGGACCCTTAAATCCCCTCTTCCTCACATTATCCCAAGTGATGCATTTATTATGAGCTACCAACCAGAGAAAGAAGTTACATTTTGGCTAGGCAAATTTGTTCCACACCTTTTTCCACCAAGTGACAGGAAGACTCCCATACTTTTTCTTATCAATAACCTGATAACCATAGGCTACCGAATAGGTTCCATTAGGATCAGGGTTCCAAGCCATAATATATTTACCCCTCAATGAAGAACAAGGCCTCCCCATAAGAATAAGAGCAAGCACCTCTCTGTCCTTGGCTAGTCCCCCTTGGGGCCATTCTTGTGGATATTTCCACATGTACATCTCCATATTTCCAAAATACTGGATTTTTTTTAATTCCTCCACATGAGACCAGCCTGCTTCTAAGAAAAAAATGCTTAGGGAACATAACCTAGGATATTGATTCAAGATAGGAGGGTGGCCATCCCAAGAATCCTCCCAAAAAAGAGCATTTGATCCCTAATTGCAAATCTAGAACAAACCCTACTTTATTAAATTAGCTCCTCTTTTCAGAGTGTCCCAGATAACTGAACCTTTCCCAACCAAGCTGAATCTAGGTATTTCAGCCTCAGAAATACCTCTCAAGTATTTACAAGATAATATTTTAGCCCAAATCTGATCTTGAGAGGTACAACATCTCTAATAAAGTTTTACAGCCAAAGCCTACCCAAAAAGATATTTCTATCATAACCTAAGGCCTCCCTCTTACACCGGCCTACATAGAGAATCCCACCTAACCAAACTCCATTTAGATTGATCAAGTTTTCTGAGACCATAAAAACTGTCTTGACAAAGCATCCATGTCCTTGATGAAGTGAGAGCGAGCTATTTGTACAAAAAATCTATAAATGGGTAAAGCTTGAACAATAGATTTTAAAAGCAACACTCTACCTACAATGGATAGCCATCTAAAAGTCTAGTAATTCACCTTCCTTCTAAACTTATCAAGCATAGACTACCAAGAAGATCTAGGTAGAGGGTGAGATGAAATTGGAATACCAAGATAAATGAAGGTGGGAGTCCCAAACTAGAATTTTAGAATGCGAGCAATCCTGACTTGAATAAGAGGAGGGGTATTGAAGAAGAAAATAGAATACTTGTCCTCATTAATCAACTGTACAGAAGCACCAAGATATATGTCAAGAACTGTCTAATATTTCCAGCTTCCCTGATAGTGGAAACTCCCAAAAAAGTAGTATCATCAATAAATTGAAGGTGGAAAAGAGGTGGCAAACTACTATCCCACTTCCACCCCTGAATGAGACCCTGCATGACTTGAGACTTGAGCAATATTTCCAACCCTTCCGCCATAATGATAAACAAATAAGGAGATAAAGGATCTCCTTGCCTCAATCCCCTTGAGGCCTCAAACAACTCTGATGGCTCATTATTAACAAGAACAGAGAATGAGGAAGAAGAAACACAACTCATCACCCATCTAATCCATTCCTCCTCAAATTCAAAAGCAACAAGAAATTTCTAAAGAAAGGACCATCTGACCCGATCATAGGCTTTGGCCATGTCCAACTTAATGAACATAGTTTTCTCCTTAGAAGTTTCCATCAAGTGAATAGCTTCTATAGCAATAACAACCCCATCCAAGTTTTTCAGCAAACAACAAACCCTCCTTGCTCGTCAGAGATGATTTTTCCCAACCATATCTTCAGCCTCTCAACAATAAATTTTGTGATGATCTTATACACAACATTGTAGAGAGAAATAGGCCTGGACATATCCAAGGAATTTGCTCCCTATTTTTTGGGTATAATCACCACAAAGGTAGCATTTAGGGCCCTTAGCATATGTTTGTTCTTTTGGGACTCATGGACCACCTCCAAAAGATCAAATTTGATTAAATCCCAAAACTCCTGATAAAACTCAATCGGGAATCCATCTGGGCCTGGGGATTTTCCTTTTTTAATCTTGAATACAACATTTTCCAACTTCTCAAGGGAAATTAGACCCATCAAGTGCTCATTCATCTCTCTAGAAAAAATTGTTGGAATACAATTTAGAATAAGCTTTTCATTCTCATCATATGATAGGGAGTCATCCTTGAAGAGAGAGGAAAAATACCTCTTAGTCTCTTCTAAAATATTCCTGAAATAAGAGAGTGGGGCACCCTGAGAATTCACAAGAGAGGTAATCAGGTTACCATTATGGCGAGCCTTAACTGAGTTATAAAAGAAGGTTGTGTTCCTATCCCATTCCTAAAGCCAATCTACTGGAGCTTTTTGTTTCCAAAAAAATTCTTCCCTCAGTTCCCATTCAGCAAGGTCTTTCGTAGCCTCATATTCCTCAACAAGAAGCTCCTTCATGAATCCCTGATCTCTAATATTCCTTGAAGCTTCTTCCTGTTAGGATTAAGAAAACTGAAGGGGATTAATTTCATTGATAAAAGTGGTTACAATATATAGGCATAAGCCTATATTCAACACATGACACTTTTCAAGTGAAACTGACAAGTGTCAAGGTGAAGGCATAGTGCACTTTAACTCTAACATTCCCCCTTAAAGTGCACTATCCTAACTAAAGAAGAAACAAAACAAGTCAACATTAGGTAACATTCCCCCTTAATGTTGACTTCTCTAACAAAAATCTACATCCTCCTTTATTGTTGATTTGGTCTTAGGCTCTTGCTCTTTGTGCTTGGCTCTCCAATTGTGAATAATGCTAGATTCACTGTGTATACATCTTGGTCTGTTGCCTCAGGGTCAGCCACTTCCATGGGTCTATTGCCACTGGGTCAGCCGTCTAAGTGCCTTAGGGTCATCATGGGTGCCTCAGGGTCAGCCACATCTAGGTCTGTTGCCTCTGCAGGTCATCCTTAGAGGATGTTGCCTCTTGTAGGTCACTGACTAGATTCACCATGAGTATGAAATCCCTCCTCATGGTGAACTCAATCTAGAAGGTGTCGGTCTCTGTCAAAAATGCACCTAATGAAAGAAAAAACGAGCCATATAAGAGTGTCGGTCTCTGCCGAAAATGCACTCAATACATTAAAATGAGCCATAGATCAAAATAGGAGAGAAGAAGAAAAGAAGAGAATCTTCTGAAGTGTCTTCTTCTGTAGTCTTCAGAAGTAGATCCGAAAAAAACCTTGGATAGAGTCTAGGGTGTCTTTGTCTGTAGTCCCTAGTATAAGTGTCCTTATGGTGACCATCTCATCCCACCGAAATGCATGGGTAACCAGCCGCTGCATTCTCCAAGTGTATAGAAAAGATCACTAGGTACAAGGATCACATATGAAATTACCTTGGGAGTGTCGGGTACAACCAAAAGTGCACTCCAAGGGAGAAAAATTTTGAGGCTAAAAAAACTGAACTGAAATAGCCTCAAAATTACAATTTGACACCACCATTGTGTCCGTCGTGAAAAACCATTTCCAACGACTATAAATACCCCTATATTCCACCATCAAAGGGGCCATCATTATGTGGAAAAACAATAGCATGCCTATCTAAGGCAGCAACTAAAACCTCACACTGTGGCGGCATCACTCGCTGGCGGAATAAAAAACAGACTCAATTTTCCCTCGTAGGGGAATTACATTTCCACTCTCTATGTGGATAAAAAATACGGCCATGTGGACTTCTCATTTTGAAATTACAATAAAATAGGTCATGTGGGCCTTTTCACTCTTTTAAGTGGAAAAAACATTAAAAGATGGCCAATGAGGCCATATAGTCGGCCAATACAAATGCAGGCCTCCATACATGTTTTTAAAAAATAAAGTGGCCTTTCTCCACTTTAATAAAGGCTAAAGATAACCCTCCCTTAATTGTCCCCCATCATTTTGAAATAAATAATATTTAATTTTAAATAAAATCCCCTTTCCCATTTACAATGGGAACAAATGCATCCGTTTGGCCGCTCCAGATGAGGATTCTCTGCATGTCATGCTCCACTGCATGCACTCCTATGGAAAAAAAAATTTGACGCCTGCAATAGGTGGCACGACTTCTTCCTCACCGGCGGCAACATCGCCTACCACGTCGCCTGGCGTGCTGGAGAGAACGTGATACATCTTCAACGATATTTCAGAAATCTCGGTCATTATGCTCATCACAGCAATCTCGCCTAGTCCTCCGACATGCGCTATGTCTACTCCGCCTCCGACGATAATCATAATTCCAATCATAATCAGCCCACCCCTAAGCCGTTCTTGTCAAACGTCTATCATAGCAGATCTGAGAGTAGATACGTTACCGTTGTAGTGCAGTCCACCCTCGACATCCGAGAAGCAGGTCCCAGATCGAGTTGCGGCACTACTGTCGGAGTCGACGCTGTACACATAGCTTCTGGAGTTCGAAGCCGAGAAATTCCATAGGCGCCAATCCTTCGCTGTGTTTTCGGCCATTGCTGTCGCTGCCAGCTCTTGGGCTTCGAGATCTCATGCTGGAGTAGACGCACAGCAAGAGGAACAAGCTTGGGCCTTCTGCTTCTTGTCCTCAAACAACTGAACAGAAACACCAAAAACTGTCGACGACATCCTGATGGGAGCCACGCGGGTGGCCATCGAGAAAATAGGGCGGTAGCCACAGAAGCACCAGGTCATAGTTGTAGTGCACGGTGCCATGTTTCCATCGAAGCCTCTATCACCAGGGATAACTACCTTGTCCACGGCCACGACCAGCCCCAAGCCAAATTTTAACGGCAACATAAACATCTGTCCTCTCACCGTCGACTCCAGAATAAACGGTAGCTTCTTTTTCCATACCTCCATCGCCATTCCTCTCTGGCAGATGATACAAAAAGACTGCTAAATCTTCTCGTCGAGAAAAAAATTGTAGTGGCCTCCAAAATATTGCACCCATAGGCTTTCAAGGCCTGGAAATTGGTATCATCAAAAAATGGTCTCCACCTCAAATGACAAGCTACATCAGCATTTAAGAAGATTTGCGATCAAACAACTAAAATTGGCGAATGCAGCGGCTGGTTACCCATGCATTTCGGTGGGATGAGATGGTCACCATAAGGACACTTATACTAGGGACTACAGACAAAGACACCCTAGACTCTATCCGAGATTTTTTTCGGATCTACTTCTGAAGACTACAGACGAAGACACTTCAGAAGATTCTCTTCTTTTCTTCTTCTCTCCTATTTTGATCTATGGCTCATTTTAATGTATTGAGTGCATTTTCGGCAGAGACCGACACTCTTATATGGCTCATTTTTCCTTTCATTAGGTGCATTTTCGGTAGAGACCGACACCTTCTAGATTGAGTTCACCATGAGGAGGGATTTCATACTCATGGTGAATCTAGTCAGTGACCTATGAGAGGCAACATCCTCTGAGGATGACCTGCAGAGGCAACAGACCCAGATGTGGGTGCGCTCACAAGGCCAGAGAAAGCCTGGAGCTCTGATACCAAATGTTAGGAGTAAGAAAACTGAAGGGGATTAATTTCATTGATAAAAGTGGCTACAATATATAGGCATAAGCCTATATTCAACACATGACACTTGTCAAGTGAAACTGACAAGTGTCAAGGTGAAGGCATAGTGCACTTTAACTCTAACACTTCCATCCTCCTAAGAGCTGCCAACTTAGCCAAGGAAAGGTTCCCAAAATTCAGTCTATTCCATCTCTTTAATTTATGTTTTACAAATTGTAGTCGCTTCATAAAGGAATACATAGCGGTGCCATGAGGAGATTTTCCAGTGGTCCACCAGCCTCGCATGAAATTATGAAGCTTAGGATCATGAAGCCACATAAGTTGAAACTTAAAGGAGGGATTCTTTTTTATCCCTAACTCCAAAGTAAAGAGTTTGATAGGCCAATGATCAGATCCCCTACCCTCCAAAATCACAAAACTAGCACCTTTGTTATTACCCATCCCATAACTGGATATCAAAAACCTATCCAGTCTCTCTGAGATGGAATCTTCCCCACACCTTCTATTGTGCCAAGTAAAGATCCTATTATCTGGCTTGATGTCAACCAAGTTTAGGGCCTAGATATGAGCACTGAAGATAGAAGAAAAAGGCTCGAGACGATCCACCCCACCATGTTTCTCCTCTAGAAAAGTGATAGAGTTGAAGTCTCCAGCCAAAATCCATGGGTATAGGGGAACCAAACTTCTCACAAAGCAAATGTGCTTCCACAAATTCACTTTACCATTGTAATCAATAGGAGCATACACATTTTTAAGTAGGATGATTTCACCAGATTCATTATCATGCCCGACCATTGAAATAGACCATCTACTAGAAATCCAAGTAAGAGGGGATATCTTAACCGGATCCCATAAACAAGTGACGCCACCAGCATATCCACATGCACCAATACACTAGAATTACCACCTTCTCCACAAATTGGGAGCAATATTGAACATACTATCAATATCCAATTTAGTCTCTTGAATAAACACCACATCCGAAGAATGCACACAAACCAAATCACGAATAACTTTTTGTTTGGGGATGCTATTCAACCCCCTTACATTCCATGAGAGGATAATAATTTTTGGGGGTTATAAAAATGGGAGTCCAATGTTCTCACCAAGCCTGACTCCACCAAAGTCTCTCCCATTAACTTAATTTTATCCTGGTCCTTATTTCGACCCACCTTCATATTCTTATCCGAAAAAACTTTTTTAATTATTTTTTGCTGCAATCCCAACACCGTAGGAGTTTTGCAATTCAAGGATTACTGCATTAGTGCCTGAGTAGGAGAGGGCATAACTAAATCTGTACCACTTTCTAAAATAGTTTCCCTTATAGGGCTAGACCCAACCATGTCCCCTATTCTCAGATCCAAATCCCTTTGTTCTTCATTTAAACCCCCTATATCTTATTCCTTAAGTTCCCCCTTAAGAAAAGACATCTGATTCGGCATTGTTATATTTGCATCAGGTAGTGACGTTTCAGGTATCTCCATGCACTGATAAAGATCATATAATATTTCAAAACGGTTGAGTAGAGCATCTAGTTGGCTATCCTTAAGGTTTTTTTTTGCCCTTTGTCCTCTATTTTGGGCTTTTATCATAACAAAACCTTCCTTATCCCGTTCCCCTTCATTTATCGGGGCTTTTCCTTTATCCAAACTTTGTCCAGACCGAGAGGGCCCCAGGATTTTAAGCCACAGGTGAGACAAACTTAGGGTATTTTCTTTGTAGGTGTCCATATTCACGACAAATCCGACAACGAAATGGAAGAGCTTCATAGTCAAGTTTTTGAACCCATGTAGTTGATCTAAATTGTATTTCAATAGAATCTAGAATAGGATTATTTAAGTCAATTTCAACCCAAATATGAGAAACAAATTTACCTTTTTATACATTGTTTGTTGTGACGGTCCAATCGGCTTCCCAAGAAGAAGGGAAATCTTATGCAAGATATCAGTTCTCCATAATTCCAATGGGAGCCATGGAATCTGCACCCATACTGGAACCCACGACGGCTGCTCCTTTGATGGGTTGAAACCCACATTCCAAGGTTTAAGAAATATTCCCACCTGGTTATATAAATAAGGACCCACTTCAAATGCTTTGTTATGATCTGCAATACAAGATAAAACCACCATAAAATAGTTGTTCGCACTCAGCATCACATCCACATCGCCTTTAGGATTTCAATTCTTCCTGACCCAAGCCTCCACAAAGGGGAGAGAAATTCGAAGGCCCAAAATTTTTCCAATAAGGGCATGTTTGGTTAGATACTCCACATATTCTGCCATCGAGTCTGGTTGAACCACTAGAACTGGCCTGGCTTCACATCGTTCCAAACATCCATTATTCTTTAACAAGCGATTCCCGACATGCACTGGAAAATCCTGTTCCTTCCAGTTATTTTTAGATGAAAAATATCACGAGCATGCACTCTCTATGCTGAACCCAATGCCATCACGACATTCCTCCAATTTTTTAGACCTCCTCCGAAAGTTGCTACCATCCCCGCAGAGTAGTTTTTCTTCATCAAACCCTAGCAGAGTAGTTTTTCCTCCCTATATTATGAATTAGTTTATCTAATTTTGAGGAATTTTTTAACAAGTACTCATGTAGGAAGCAATTCACTCTAGTGTTGGAGTGATTTTCTCTACTTAAGACCAATTGCTTGAAATATATCAAAAAATACCTCAAGTAAAAATTAGGGAAAAATTCATTCGACTAAGATATTAATTCACTTTGAATCTATGAAACATTTCCATGTTTAATCTAGAGTAGTTTGTAGGGACCAAGGATGATCTACCAAGGCTAGTTCCAAATTAACATTTAATTCTACATATTTTTTGTTATTTGCATTAAGTTTTTGTAGGTGATTTATGAATGATATCTATATTATGAAATTTAGAATTCTAAATATTTCACAAGGCAAGCAAGTTGATACTAGGTTGGAAACATTTCTCACTTTGGTTTCAAATTTGCATCTACCATAGGCAAAAAGTGGTTGGAGAAAATTTAGAAATTTTTTGTCGAATCATCACTGAGGAAGTGATTCACTCCAAAATAAGAGTGATTTGATCCATCTGAGGCAAATTATCAAAAAATGTTCACAGTTTATTCAAGTCCAATCCTACTAGTAATTCACTTAGATCAACAAATGATTCACTATAATATTCAAGTGATCTACTCTAGAACAATAAAATTTGTAGAATTCAAGGAGAGTCTCGTCTAGGTTATGAGTATTGATTCAAATGAAAGGTTAATAAATATTCCTAAATCCTCCAAGGAGTGTGATTCACCCCAAAGTTTAGTCAATTTTATTTAAGCAATTCACTTGATCCTTGTAAAATTTTCTAAGTTCAATCTCTACAAGCAATTTGCTTTATTGATTTTTTTTACAAAATTCCAATTTTGACCCCCGAAAATCTATCTATATACATGCATATGCACATAATATTATGAATGCACACTCAAAAATATAATTATTGGGTAAATATATTCAATCAATAGAATTAATTGCATATTAGTGAAAGAATATTAAGGGAAAATGAAGGAATAGATTACGACATAGATGCATCATGACAAAAAGGTCAAGGAAAATATTCTATCTAATCTAAATCCATTAAAAGAAAAAAATAATGATGGATGATCAAGTAATTCAAAGTATTACATCCCAAAAAATGGTCTTTTTTTAATTCCTTTACCGTTTCTCTTCTACACTAGGTAATAAGATCTGGGCTAGTATGAGCCCTACCTTGATTGATACTAATGCTCACTATGGGATTCCATTTGATGTAAATAATCTTATAAATTATCCATTAATATCATCCTTTAATACTCAAAATAATTTGAGTTAATATCTAATATCTAATGTCCAAATCAATCCTTCTATGACTACAACTTCATCTCATATCCCACTTGGATCTAGCATGTCCAATATAGAAAATTCTTCATTTGGATAGTTGGTGCCACAAAATTCAATTTCTTTAGGATAAATTTTTATTCCTAATTAGAACAATCTATTAACTTGAATTTTCAAGTGTCAAATAGTTAAATGGGTGTGTAAGGAGCACATGGAAAACACTGTCAAACATTGCCTACCACTAGTGACACACCATAGAATTTGTAGTAATCCCTACCTCTTAAAAACCAAAAAATACATGAATAAGACTTACAAAATACTCCTTTGTTCTAGAATATGCAAGCCTATAATAATCAATAATGAAACTATTCTAATCCACCCTCTTTTCACAATTTGAATCCTCCTTTCTCACCACCTTATTATGTTGCATATTAGTATCCTTAGGTTTGTCCACCATATAACTTTTCTCAAATGCCCCCATAACCACCATTCATATATCCACCTCAAGGGTATGCTATATACCCCTATTTGATGCAATATGCTCAACCTTCCCAAAATAATATCGTACCTCAACCTCTTAGGCTTCAAAATTAGCTTATTGATTAGACCTATGTATTAGAAGTATTATATTTTTTGGTACCTTGCAAGAATATTGCAAGTACCTTATAAATTGTTTGTAAATATTGTTGAAGAATATTACATTATTTGGAACATGAAAATGTATCCCCATGGTACCTATAGTAAAATGTAAATATTATATTAAGGTTTGAATCTATAGTTTAGGAGTCCCCTTTATGTAATTTTTTGTGTAGGATATGCACAAGTGTCATGTAAGTAAGAGTGCAAGCATGTAATGAGAGAAAGTGCACAAGTGTTATGTAATTAAGTGTGCAAATATGTAATGTGAGGATGTGCACAAGTGTCATGTATTAGGTGTGCATGTAGAAGTGTAAGTGTCATGTAAAAGAGTGAAAGTGTCATATAGCTAAGTGTGCATGTAAGTAGAGAGTCAAGAGTCATGTATACAAGTGACAAGATGAGAAGCCAAAGGACATGAGAGTTGTCTTATGCATGGAATAGGAAAATATGTATCTCCCATATGTGTGAGAAGAACAATAGTCAAGCAGTTGAAGAGTCATTTTTGTATGACTATATTATGGAGACAAAGCTCCATGTATTGTAAACAAAGAAGATTATATTCAAGCATTAATAATATTGAATCTTGTATGTATATTTTGAGAAATTCTACTGTAAGTTTCTTCATGTTATTGCATGAATGATTTTGGCCATTTTATATTCATATTTGATATTTTCATGAATGTTATTATAATTTATATTGACCAACTTATATTTTAATTGCTCTTATATTTGAGTCTACTCAAGATCTAGAATATTGAGCCTAACATAATTTGACTTAAAAAATAATAATAGTATAAAAGTTACTTTGAGTAGTCTCTATTTCTATCTTTGGAGAAAGTCTTCAATGTAAATTTATATTAAGTCATGTGAAGCAAATGTAGACTCAGATTGATGCAAATTTGAAATTTGCATATTGATAAATTGATTTATAATGTTTCTAGAAAATGTTATCATATGTTGGAGTCTTTCCACTAAAAGAAATTAAGTGAAGACTAGGACTCAACTTGACTAAAGGGAAAAGTCAAAATTCACCCTAATTTTTGGATTTTTTTTTAATATAGAGAACCGCATCTTGAGTGGCTAAAAGCCATATAAAAGGAAGATTTATAGTGTTTTAAATTTTAGGTATATTTAATGCTTACTAGATAACACACTTATATAGCTTTAGTATCAAGAAGGCTAAGATAGATATTGAAGAACTTAGGCAAGAACTTGAAAAATATATTGAAGAACTTAGGCAAGAACTTGAGAAGATAGATATTGAAGAACTCAGGCAAGAACTTGAGAAGAAAGAAGAAAGAAGAAAAAAAAAAAAGTTAGAACTCAATCTTGTACTTGAGAGAAAGAAAAAGAAGTCAGAAGCACTCAGGTTAGAACCTGAGTGAAAAAAAAGAAAAAGTGTTAGGTAAAATCCTAAGTAGAGTAGAAGAAAAGAAAGAAGAAAGAAAGCATCAAAGCTTTCTATAGAATATATTTGAAAGGAAATGTTATATTGGAAGATAAAGCAAAATATATATTCATAATAGATAAACAACAAAGTAGAAATCAAGTTGAAGCGCCTAAGGGAGATAAGAAAATCCAAAGCACTTTAGCAAGATAGGTAAGCCAAAGTAAGATAAGCAATCCAAAGTGTTGTAGTAAGACAGGTAAGCCAAAGCAAGATAAGAAAGCCAAAGTTTTGTAACAAGATAGGTAAGCCAAAGAAATCCAAAGTAGAACAAAGCACCTAAGTGAGTTGGGAAAACTAAAGCAGACCAAAGCGTCTAAGTGAGATAGGTAAGTTGAAGAGGACCTGATTGCCTGGGTAAGACAAGTAAGCCAAAGCACCAAAGGAAGCTAATGAGAGCATCCAAGTAAATGAAGCCAACTAGATCACCTGAGTAAAGGAAGCTAGATTGAGCAGTCATGAGCACCCTATGAAGATTAGTTCAGCTAGAATGATATCACCTGAGAGCACAATCATAAATACCCTATGAAGATCAGTTTGCACATAGTGATATCTCCTAAGATCATAATATTGAGTGCCAAGATGTATTTTTCTAGAGGACATCAAGGAATCAGTGGAAACATCTTCTCTATGCATTGTTGCTACTATATACATAGAAAGTAATGCATTGGATAATGAAAATATTCTTGTATGAATGTTACACATAGTTGTAATGTTGATCATAGTCTACATTATTCATTAGCCTGTGTTTGACTATGAGCATTTTTCAAAATTGCAAATATTTTTCCCTAATTTGCCAAGCGAAAGATAAGACAAGTGGCATTACCTTAATCATTTAATATATATTAAAATCTTAAGATAAGGTTTAATTGAAGTATAGAAACTTTGGAACTTTAAATTAATATTTAAGTGGGAGCTAAAAGGAAATCAACTTTTTAGGAAATAATATTTAGGTGGGAGTTACCACATTTACGAAATATTGAAATTGATATTTTATTATTTGCAATTAGTTTTTGGCAACTTCAAAAAACTATTTTTTGAAAATATGATATATTAGGTTTTGGAGAGATAAGGTTTTCTACTCCAAAAAGGAAAAATTTTAGAATATTTTGAAATTTGAAGATTTATAAAACTTGAAATTAGAAGAATTTAGAAAAAAAATTGCAAATGCTTAGGAGAAATTATGGAAAATATTTGAAGGAAAGAACAAAGCAACTATTTTGAATTTAAAATCTCAATTATATTCCTTAAATGTTAATAGTGGAGAAAGTATTGAACTCTTTCTTCAAAAATTAGTAGATATAAAGGTTAAACTATTAACTTTAGGAGAAAATATAGAAGATAAATTTCTTGTTTTGATTTACATTGAGAGCACTTTTAGAGAGTTGGAAACATTTAGTTGCTCTTTGCAAGTACTAAAAAAGGAAACAACATTTGATGACTTAGTTAATATTCTTTAGGAATATGAAGCTGAAAATTTAGTCAAAGATGAAATGACTAATAATGCTTTGGTATCTAAAGAGAATGTATCAAGTAATATTGCAACAACATCAAAGCCTCAATCTAGATGGAAACCAATATTCTATCACATATGCAAAAAAATATGTCATAATATAATTTTTTACAGACATAATTCTTTGAATAAAGGAAATCATATGAATATGAATCAAGGAAATCAAATGAATAGACCTTTTTCCGAATTTCCATCCAAGGCAATACCAACCTCAATATTGATATGTTCAACAACAACAACATCAATCACAATAAAGAGAAGAAAATTAAAAAGGGGTTTTGGTTCAAGATATTCAATAAATTCAAGAGATAGAAGAATCAATAGATGGAAATGAATTCAAAGCACTTATAGCAAGAATTCTAATCAATGAATATAATTATTAAAAGAATAAAAATAAAAATTCTTCAAATATTTTTGAAGACGCTAATATTGTAAATGTTAAATAAAAACAAGGTACATGAATAGGAGAAAATTTAGAGGAACAACAAAGCAAAACTAAAGACTAGGACAAAAAAGAATAGAATAAAGAAATTAAAAAAAATAACAAAAAAGGTAAAAAAAAAGCCAAAGAAAATACAGGTAAAATAAAATAATATAAGTGCCAGAAGATAGAGCAATACAAAGAACTAGAGCAAAAGGAAAAAAAAAAGAATCAAATATTGAAGACTAAATTCTTTAATAACCAAATAATGTAATATAGGATGGTGTTGGAGAATATTACATTATTTGGTATATGAAAATGTACCCCTATGATACAATGTAAATATTAGATTAAGGTTTGAGTCTATAGTTTAGGAGTGAGATTTATATTTACCCTTTATGTAAGTGTTTATGTGCAGGATATGCACAAGTGTCATGTAAGTAAGAGTGCAAGCATGTAATGAGAGAAAGTGCATAAATGATATATAATTAAGTGTGCAATTATATAATGTGAGGATGTGCACAATTGTCATGTAGAAGTGTAAGTGTCATGTAGAAGAGTGCAAGTTTTTGTTGAAGAATATTATATTATTTGGTACATGCTAATGTACTACCTTGGTACAATATTAGAATAGGTGTGTGTCTTAGATTAGAGTGTGATTTTATATTTCATGTAGTATAATAATGTGCAGGAAATGCACAAGTGTTGTGTAATTATGTGTGCAAATGTTGTGAGTGTAAATGTGCACAAGTGTCCATTATGTAAGAGTGCACACATATCCTTAGAATAGAAAAGTGAAGAGTTACAAGGAATATTGAAGGTCAAGAGTTCACCATATGAGGAGTCGCATACTATTGTATATTTGTGACTAAGCATTGTAATTAGTATAAAAATGCATTGCTTATTGGATGAATTAGTAGATTTCCTTTCTTGTCCATATGCCACCTCTTACGTCCCCTAATAGGAATATTAGAGGTCTTTTTACCTTTTAGATACCCTAATCCATCCCCACCTTAGGCATCCCTTGACCATTTATGCATATTGTCTCTCTCCACATACTCTCGAGTATATCGATAATATTACATAGACATACCCTTATATCTCAGCTATCCATATTTTGTAGATTTTAGGGGTAGTTAACACAAAACACACCAAAGATATTTAAAAAACAAAAACAACCAAAACAACAAAAGAGAAAAGAAAAAAAGAGAACCCCACACCTTTTTCTTTCTCCCCCACCACTCACTCTTTCTCTACCCCCTTATGGTCATAACAAGAATTCAAGCTAGAGCACTAGAGAATCATCCCATGAATCCCTTTGGGATGACCCATCCACCTTTAGAGAACCATCTTATGAATCTAGAGGAGGTACCCTCCACCTCACCTAGTAGTTTGTTCTATGTCCTTCATATCCCATAAATGAGTGATGTGGTACATCATGGAACTTTGTACTACAATCAAGGCCTAATGCATCAAGCCACCCACATTATTCTACCTGAGATCCCTAGCATGGGGACCCCTTCGTTCTCCTTACACCCAACCACTCTATCCTTCCACCCTGACACTTCTCAACCTTTCTCCTCCTATGTCACTCAACATTCATGCCCTCCTTCTCCTAATTCATGTAAACCCCTCTTGTCCTATCCTCCATAGAATGACGCACCTTAAGTCTCCTTGATCCCCCTCTATGTTCTTGATAATTCCTTTCCTCCTTTCATCCAAAGTTAAGACTAACCCTCACACTATGCATGTTTCATCCATTCCTGATCCTCCTTTCATAACCCAAGCTATGGGCACTATATCCATTGCCTCTATTTCCTTTGACACTTATTTTCTATCTTGAACATACCCAATATCCAAACATTCATTCCTAGAATTGTATTTATCTAAGAATTTTACCTAAGACTATCATTAACCCTCTTTTTCAAGGTAAAGGAAACATTTCTCTTCTTCTCTCAACTCAAACTCTAATCCAATCCAACTTTAGTACACTCCATGCCAATGTTGTATGGTGACTCATACACTCACTTCATCGAGGTGGTAACTTAAGTCCACTTATCTAATTTATTAGAGTGACATGAGGATACATACCTATGGTTGGTCAGCTTGCTTAATCAAGTGAGCTCAAAAATATGTCAAAGGTAAAATTCAAGGATATTTATGTCTTTCATAAGTGGATCATCTTACATTGTTCATGATTTAAGATGACTTAATCAAATTAATCCTTATAATCCCCCCTTCATCAAATCCCACTTTCTTTCCAAAAATCCTACCCCTTAGATGTACCCTCGTTTGCTTTCCCTAATCCTCCCCCATTTCTAAATCCACAAGCTAAATTTGCTTCTCATCCTACTTCTTTTATTCCTTGAATCACCTTTCATCCTACCACTTTGCATTAGGAGTCCACTCCTTCAAATCCTACCCCTTTTCATATTTCCCTCCTCTCATAATCCTCCTTTGATTGTCAGGCATGTTGCTCCTTCTTCCTCACCTTTAACCTTATTCTCATCCTTATTCCTTAATCTTCTTCTCATTCTCAATATTCTTATTCTCATTCTTCTTTGCATCATGCCTAGCCTAGAACTTATCATCCTCATCCTCATTTTACTTTCCAAACCACTCAAACCACCACCATCCTCTTTTTCTCCTTCCATTCCATATTCCCCTCCCAACCTAGAAAATCAAGGGTCTCCCAAAATAAAATCAGACCACAGGACATCCATGTGTGTGTACATGTGTTTATTCCTAGTATAGGGGAGTATGTTGTATATATTTTTGCTTTCTCCCCTCCTCACATTGAGTCCATTAGATATTTTGGTCATCCTTGAGATGCACCCCTAAGTATAGGTGTTAATATTCCCATTGGATCCTTGCCTAATCAAACCAATTTTGTGTATGAGGGAGTTGGCACTCTCTTAAATTGTATCACTTCTCATCTATTCATGTTGACATCTCCAATAATTTGAACTCATTTCTTGTCTTTTTTTTGCATCGACATCATCCAAATCTAAGCACATTTTGAAACCAAAATTTTGAAATTGTCAAATAAAGGGTGTCCCTAAAAATTTGACCCTAAAATAATCTAGAAGAATCTTATTGTTCATTCGTCTTACTGCTTATGTTCATTGTTCCTTGTTATTAGGTTCATGGTTAATTCATTGTCCCTACAAGTCTACAAATTATCATTTTTAACATTGTGTTCCTTATCTTGAGTTCATTGTTTCTTGTTATTAGGTTCATGGTTAATTCATTATCCCTACAAGTCCACCATTTTTTATTATTAACATTGTGTTCTTTATCTTGTGTTAATTGTTGTTATCTTATTTTATGTATTATTCTATTGTGTTAATGTGTTTATTGTGACTTTTCAATTGTCATTGATTAATTAGGTCATTTTTTATTGTTAACATCATACAAAAGCATCTATAAATTGATTAAACAAACACATGCAGGTCTAAAAAATGTAAATAAATACAAAAACCATCATACATAACATAAGCACATCATATCCATATCATATAACATGTCATGCCTATCTCATAACATAGATATATTCATCATACAAATAAAAAAAAAGTCCTAAAATATGCATCAGATCATCCATCCATAACATCATACCATGTCAACCATCGACTAATCATCATGTGTATATATCATGAAAAAATAAGTACATTCTATAAATTTCATAAAATGTTCATATACATAAAAATCATCATTAGTACTTGCCAATACAAAATCAGTAATACATCATCATCATCAACACCCATAGGGCTACATCATCATACACCCATATATACATGTTGTAATAAATACATCATCATTTTCTCATAAAAAATGTTACACAATTGTGACCAATCTGCCACACCAAAAATATAATCACTATTGTTGATCCCCTAGAGTCTCTCCACTTCCCTCATGTCTACCATATCTATCATATGGTCCTATTCCCCCTTGCCTATAATTATTGCTACTCCAATACCTCCTGCAAGCCTGAGAAGGAGATGATCCTACCACTTATAATGTTGTTGGATCTACAAAATGAGGTACTAATGGGGCTACTAATGATTTACTCTTAAAAATCTATCAAGCTCATGAAACTGAGTATGATGGAACTAACATACCCTCAATTATTAGCCTCTACTTGTACAATCAAGCTCTATCTCTCTCACTTAGTCAACTAGCCCTAAATTCATCCCTAGCTTATGATAGCTTAGCAATATTGACTTATAAGGCTGCCATGTCACCTCCATCTCCCTTGCTCTCTGTTGTTGGTAGTTTTACCCTCATATATTGTAACTGCTATGATTTTTGATCCACATAATGTCATAGCCTATCCTACTCAATTGTCCTCAATCCATCCTGCTTGGCTATCACTGTATCTCTCTCTATCCTCAACCCATCTTGCTCCACCACCAAGGTGTCCCACTCTACAATAGTTGTATCTTGCTCTATAGTCATTGAATCAAGCCATCCCTATAGCCCTATCCTATATAGAGCCCACATTGCCTCCTACTCTACCAATTTGACCTCCAACCATTGTGCCTACTCCATCCAAATCTATGCCTCCCTAGCCATTATGGCCAACCCACTCATATTCACTATGTCATCAAATCTAGGTGTCTTCACACATGCTATCCTTGATGAGCCATCTCTCTCATCTACTCATCTACATACTTACCACCAAAGTGGCACCTCCTCTTCTCCTTCCTCACCACAATCCTCACCAGCATCACCCTCTCCCCCATCTAGATCAATATCCTACACAATATTCTATTTCTACCACTATTATGTGGACCACCACTTGTCATACTCTATCGTAGTGTTGGAATAATCTATATTTGGCACTAGAACTACCTCATTCATGTAGCAAATGTGAACACCTTTAGTGGTTAGGTTAGGTTAGCATTGTCGGCAAATGTCGGCAGGTTTTTTAATTAATAAATTTTCCTCTTCCCCTTATCCCTCCATTTCCTCCATTATTCCCTCTTCCTCCTTATCCCTCCAACTCCCTTTCCCCTTATTCCTCCAACTTCCCTTCATTTCCTCTCCGTCGACTTCCTCCCTATCCTCTCCGTATAAATTAGTGGGCATTTCCTATGTTCTATGGTTAATGTAATAAGCTCTGCAATTATTTTAATATTAAGATTTATTTAATATTACCTATTACCTCCTGGTCCAAATTTGATATTTGGTATCAGAGCCGAGATCGATCGGACGGGCATGATTCTCGAGATCGGACAGGCATGATTCTCGAGGACGCACGGTGACTGGCTGGTGAGCGTGTTGGGCACGCATCTCGAGGAGTTGGTGATCGGATCGAGGAGGTGGCAGAGCTGGGCATAGACTTTGATGCTACATGATTTTTGAGGTGACACATGGCAGGCGGAGCGACAGCTGACGTGGACACGCGGATCGAGGTGCTGAGGTGGACGCTGACGTGGCGGTAGCTGACACATGGCGGTTGAGGTGGCGGTTGACGTGGCACGCTGAGGTGGCAAAAATTGGTTGAAACACGTGGCGAGCAGAGATTCATCCGAAACAGACACGTGGCGATCACGAATTGGTCGAGGAGCGAGCATAGTGGTGAGGATCGATTGCCCGAAGGCAATCGATAGTATATGCGTGCGGTCGCATATTTGAAGACTTAATTGTCTTCCGCCCACTGCATGTGGGATAAATCCCTTTGTTTTTTTAAAAAAAAAAACACTGCCACCGATGAGTATAACAATAGCCCGCTCCTTTCGTCTTCAGCCAAAGGGCGTAGCACAGACGGTTGAGTCTCTGGCTTGCGGAGGAGAGGTCTCGGGGTCGATTCCCGTCGGGGTAAACAAAACAATTTTGTTTATTTTTTTTGGCATCGCGGACGACGGAAGGTTTAACACTGCGGACGTCACCACTCTTCTCACCGACGCCGCGTGGTGTAGCGGCTAGTTGCTGCGGGCAGGACGCGGAGGTCCTGAGGTCGAATCCCGTCGGGGATTTTGCGACGAAAAAAAAAAGTTTTTTTTTATTTTAATTTTTCATTATTATTTTTAATTAAAGTTTTTAAAATATTTAATAATTTTTATTTATATTTTTTATTAAGTTTTTTTAAATAAACCTTTATTTAAAAAACTAATTTAAAATATCTATAGAAAATTGTTAAAATTTTTAAAGGCTTTATTAAAATAAATTTTGGAAAATTGATTTAAAAAAATAAAAAGGGTGAAAAGTTTTTTTTAGCATCATTATTGTAACCCAGTGCATGCGGTGAAATTTTTGGGTAGATGATTCGGTCATCTGGATGCTATCATGCATTGCTCTCTCTGTTGAGAAGAGAGAATCCTGATTCCTTTGACAGGAAAGTCCAACAGAGTGGACTTCATACTATGTTTTGTCAGTTGGAAAACCAAGTGATTGCACATCAGAGAAAACCAGATTCTGGATACGAGGCAGATTCAGAAGATAATATCTTCGGGCAGAGAGTAGTTGAATCCGAGACGGTTGAAACAGTACCTGAAGGACAATCAAGTGACAACTATACTCCTGTAGTGCCTGAAGTTGAAACGAGTGAGAGCTATACACCTCGCTCTCCGATTTAGAACCAGAGAAGCAGAAGCAGAAGCAGAGGAAAAAGAACCAGTGGAGGTGAAACCTGCAATTGAAGAACGAGTTGTTCTCAAAAGGCGTCTTGAGCAAGCAGCAGCAGCAAAAGAAGTCATTATCATCAGTGACGACGAAGCAGACAACTTCACCTTTCCAATTTTGGGAAATCCTCAAGAAGAAGAACGCCAAATCAGTGAGAATTTTAAGAAAGCTAGATTTGATTTAAATCAGTAAATCAATAATCTATTTTGTACTTCTTGTACAGCTTGTTTGAAGTTGAAATAAAAGTTGCTTTCTAAAATGGCTTCCAATACTAGTTTACCAATCCCTGAATTCAATGGTAGTGATTACGAGTATTGGTCAATTAAAATGAAAACTTTGTTGATTGGCAAAGGTCTTTGGGATGTAATTGAAGAGGGATATACTGAACCTTCAGCTGCTGAGTGGGCAGTTTTGAGTGGTGCTGATAAAAGGGCTAGAAAAGAAGCACAGAAGAATAATTCTTTTGCCCTTTATCACATTCACGCCGCCCTTGATAAAAGTATTTTCCCTAGAATAGCTTCTTTTAAAACTGCTGAATCTGCTTGGAAAGCTTTACAAGAAAGTTATAGGGGTAGTGACCAAATCAAACAAGTTAAACTCCAAACCTTGAAAAGAGAGTTTGAAACTCTTAAAATGCAAGAAAATGAAAAGGTTGGTGATTCTTGCGTGCGTGTGAAAGCCGTAGTAGATAAGATGGTCACTTTAGGAGAAGATGTAAAGCCTGAAGTTATAGTGAAGAAAGTGTTGAGAACACTTCTTCCTAAGTGGAATTCGGTAGCCATCATTATAGAGGAATCTAAAGACCTAACTTCTCTGTCTTTTGAAACCCTCATTGGCTCACTTCTCTCACATGAGGAGAGATTACAACCATCTCCTTCCACAAGTTATGGAGGAGATGATAAAGCCTTTGCTTCTCAAGAAGGCAGAGGTAGAGGTCATGGTAGAGGAAAGTCTAGAGGAAGAGGCAGAAATAATCAGAGAGGTGGAACTCCTAACGAGAGGAGGAAATCAGAACGAGAGGAGGATTCTCAAACAACGAGTGAACAACAACGAGAATAGAGGAGGACAACAAAATAGAGGGAAACAATCAAGCAGAGGTAAAGGAGGAGATAAGTCAAAACAATATTGCTACAATTGTGGCAAACTTGGCCATTATGCTCGTGATTGTTGGACTAAGACTTCACAGGGAGCTAGTAGCGACAGAGCAGTCAGTTTGGAAACTTTGGAGAAGAGGAAGAGGCCACAAATCTCTTTCTCTCATATGGTCAAGCAGATCAGAACATGAATGATACATGGATCTTGGACACTGGGTGTTCAAACCATATGAGTGGCAAAGAAGAACTCTTTGCTACTCTAAACTCCTCCTACAAATCCAACATCAAATTGGGAGATGATAAATCATTGGCGATCGAAGGCATTGGAGCTATGGCAGTTCCAACTAAAGAAGGAGTCAAACAAGTAAGTGATATCTATTATACACCCCATCTCCAACATAATCTTTTAAGTGTTGGACAAATGTTAGAAAAGAACTACAAGTTGCTTTTTGATGAGGGTAAATGCACTATTTTTGATAAAAATAACAATAATAGAATCATTACTCAAGTGCCAATGTCAAAGAATAGATTGTTTCCTTTAAAGTTTGGCCAACCTGGGGGAGATAAGTTAGCAAGTGTTGCTATTTCCAATCCAAGTGTTCTATGGCACTTGAGATATGGCCATTTGAATTCTGCTAGTTTGAAAATGCTAACTTCCCAAGCCATGGTCATTGGACTTCCTAAAGTTCAGGATGGTAAAGAAGTCTGTGAAGGGTGTGCTCTTGGAAAGCATGCCAGATCAAAGTTTCCTCATGGACAAGCATGGCGGGCCAGCTATCCACTCCAGCTAGTGCATACCGACATCTGTGGTCCGATGCAGACACAGAGTCTGGGTAACAACTCTTACTTTCTACTCTTTATTGATGATTATACTAGAATGTGCTGGATATATTTTTTGAAACATAAGGATGAAGCATATGAATGTTTTCTTGATTTCAAAACAAGAGTTGAAAGTGAAAGTGGACATTTTGTAAAATGTCTTCGATCAGATAGGGGAGGAGAATATTCCTCTAATGAGTTTGTGAATTTCTGTAAGCAACATGGCATTAAGAGGCAGTTCACTGCTGCCTACACTCCACAATAGAATGGTGTCGCAGAGAGGAAGAATCGCACCATTGTGGAGATGGCAAGGTCTATGCTTCGGACGAAGCATTTGACTAATTCATATTGGGCAGATGCGGCCAGGACCAGCGTGTATATCTTGAACAGAAGTCCTACTTCAAGTTTGGAAGGACAGACACCTTACCAAGCATGGTATGGTAAAAAGCCAAATGTTAAGCATTTCGAGTATTTGGCTCGCTGGCCTATTCTCACATTCCTGATGAGCTTAGGAAGAAGCTCGATCCAAAGAGTCAGGCATGTATCTTTGTAGGATACTGTGAGAATACAAAAGCTTACAGACTCTATAATCCCCGGACTAGAAAGCTTGTGATTTCCAGGGATGTGATTTTTGATGAAGGGGGAGAATGGGGTAAGCCTCGAATATTCAGTGATGTTGAATCCACTGATGTAATTTCTCAGCAGGTGCAACCACAGACACCACAGAAAGGAAAGCAACAACCACCACAGAAAGGAAAGCAGTCTCCTCCAGATCCAGATCCAGATCCAAGTTCATCTTCTGATTCTTCTTCTTCACCAAGTCCTTCTCCACAGTGATCTGTACGTTCCTCACCAATGGACATTGATTCTCCATCCAAAGGTAAGAGAACTCTACAGTATCATCCATCATCTCAGATGTTGGATAAAAAAATTTCAAGAAGATACACTAGGAGTCAAGCTAGTGAAATGGATTCTATTTTACACAGATTAGAAAGTATGCACTTGTATGGTGATGATGTCTCCTAGTAGGAACCTAGGGGAGATCAAGTTAACTATGCTTTGTTAACTAGTGCACAACTTGAACCTTCTAGTTATGAGAAGGCATGTACTCAGAAAATTTGGCAAGATGCCATGAAAGAGGAGATAACCTCTATAAAAAACAATGACACTTGGGAGCTGGTAAAGCTTCCTAAAGGCAAGAAATGTGTTGGATGTAAGTGGGTCTACAAGACCAAGTTTAATGTTGATGGTAGCATTGAAAGGCACAAGGCGAGACTAGTTGCAAAGGGATTCACTCAGAAATATGGAATTGATTATGAAGAGACTTTTGCTCCTGTAGCCAGACAGGAGACTATTAGAACAGTTCTTGCCTTAGCTGCAAATAAGGGATGGAAAGTTCAACACATGGATGTGAAAAGTGCATTTCTAAATGGTTACTTGATAGAAGAAGTGTATGTTGAGCAACCACAAGGATTTGAAGAGAAAAACAAGGAACATCTTGTTTACAAACTGAAGAAGGCACTTTATGGCCTCAAGCAGGCACCACGAGCTTGGTACTCACGCATTGATGGGTACTTCAAAGAATTTGGGTTCACCAGAAGTAGAAATGAACCCACTCTTTACTACCTCCAACAAGGAAATGATATCCTCATAGTTTGCTTGTATGTGGATGATCTCATATTCATGGGTAGTAATGAAAAACTGAATATGAAGTTCAAACACTCCATGATGGAGCGGTTTGAGATGAAGGATCTTGGCTTAATGCACTACTTCCTTGGAATGGAGGTTCATCAGTCGGATACAGGGATCTTCATCTATCAACATAAGTATGTTTGGGACATGCTTAAGAAGTTTGCTATGGAGCATTGCAAACCAGTTGCAACTCCAGTTGGACATGGGATCCAATTAAGCAAAGATGATGGAGCATCAAAAGTTGACGTGACCACTTTCAGAAGCATGGTTGGGAGTTTGATGTTTCTCGCCAACACCAGACCTGATATTCAGTATGTTGTTTCTCTTGTCTCTCGATTTATGTCTAACCCTTCTGAGTTGCATTTGCAGGCAGCTAAGAGAATTCTTAGATATGTAAAGGGTACATGGGATTTTGGAATCCATTACCATAAATGTAACACTATCAAGCTTGTAGGCTTCAGTGATAGTGATTGGGGTAGTAACATTGATGACAGAAAATCAACCTCAGGGAACTGTTTTAGTCTGGGATCGGGACTAATAACTTGGAGTTCCAAGAAGCAGACAATAGTAGCACTATCTTCAATAGAAGTTGAGTATATAGCGGTCACTCATGCTAGTACTCAAGCTCTATGGCTACGAAAGGTATTAGAAGAACTTGGAGAGCAGCAAAGTGGTCCAACAAGGTTATTTTGTGACAACATTAGTGCCATTCAGTTGGCATACAATCCTGTCCACCATAGTAGATCAAAGCATTTTGATATGAAGTACCACTTCATCAGAGATATGGTGGAAACTGAAACTGTTGAGCTTCAGTATTGCCCCACTTTGGAGAATGTTGCGGACATCTTCACCAAGGCACCGGCTAAAGCTCAATTTGTAAAGCTGAGAGACTGTATTGTCAGACCTCTCAACTTTAAGGGGGAGAATGTAGCAAATGTGAACACCTTTAGTGGTTAGGTTAGGTTAGCATTGTCGGCAAATGTCGGCAAGTTTTTTAATTAATAATTTTCCTCTTCCCCTTATCCCTCCATTTCCTCCATTATTCCCTCTTCCTCCTTATCCCTCCAACTCCCTTTCCCCTTATTCCTCCAACTTCCCTTCATTTCCTCTCCGTCGACTTCCTCCCTATCCTCTCCATATAAATTAATGGACATTTTCCTATGTTCATGTTGTTAATGTAATAGCTCTGCAATTAGTTTAATATTAAGATTTATTTAATATTTCCTATTACCTCCTGGTCCAAATTTGACAATTCGCATACTCCATCATAATAATTACCTAAGGTGTAGGTATATCCTTATATCTAATATATCATAGATGGGTTTGGTACTCCCTATATAATCCTAAAATATTTCAACACTCGAGTGAAATAGAATTACTCCACTTGAGTGGCCTTATGAACAATCAACCATATAGCTCATTGCATAGACATAGTTGCAAAGCCTACTCCTCCCATACTAGTCCACCCCTCTTGGTCACCAAATAATATCTTGGGACCTCAAGCTTGCTCACATCTAAAAATAAAACTCATAATGTCCCTCATGGACCCCCCTCCCACATTGCTCCATATCAGCTTGCCTCCTCAAGGCATATGGGTAGTCCTCACCCATAAAACCATGTGCATCATACGATAAGCCCCATGGCCTCTCAATCACCACATGCTCCCACACCCACAACTACACTAGTAAACTATAGTTCATTCCCTAACGCTCACCTATACTCAATGCATACAACTCTCTACATATCTATACTAGAAATTTGTGTGCCCATGCATACACTATCAATGCCTCCACCAAATATGACATGATCTCTAATAGGTTCCACAAAAATTTATGGACTTGAGGATTCAGGGAGCATGACACTTGATATCAGCACCATCACTAGTGTTTGCCTTAGTGATAGTAGCTCATATATATTATAGGTATCATACAGTACCCCACCACTCTGATCAACTCAGAAAATTTACCCAATCATCATCCTTTGCTATGATGCATCCACCGATATCACTATGGCTCCCTCCATCAACATTTGGTATATAGTAAAAATAACCTCCACCATCAATGTCATTTCCCCTATAGATAAATGGAAGGTACCCCTTTTTGGGTCCCAGGGCTCAATCAAGATCGATATATATGCTTGGTCAACATGTACCATTTGTAGCTAAGCCACTCTCTAAAACCCAATCATTGCCAACCATGTCCAATCATCCTTGATCAAATACCTCCTCAACCTATCCAAGAGTGGCCTAAACCTATGTCATGACTGCACTACTCTCTTCACCTTACAAAAGAAACCATATGGTTGTTGTATGTTTCTTATGACCATTTGTATGGTTGTACATTATGTATAACATAAAAACACCAAAATCATCTCAAAATAGATAGTTCATGTCCACACAGTTTTATGGAAACCACGCCAAAAAAAAAAACAAAATCCATAATCCAAAAACCAACCCTAACATTCAACTACCTGTTCTTATGTTAGCCTCCCAAATAGAGTTTATTTTATCCCAAAAAATATAAGGAATAGAAAAATTCAACCAAATTGCACTACACTCCCTCCACTACTAGGTCCTACACCACTATCCTCCATCTTGATCCTCCACGAGTTAATTTTGCAAGAAATCCATAACAAATTCTTAGCCTCATCCATCACTATCACTCTCTATTTTTCCAAATCATATGATGCAAATGAGCTCTCATGCACCCCTTGTGCATCCTTTTTATTCCACCCCAATTTATGACTAGTCATATGGTTAATGATCGACTATATTGTCAGTGATCGATAGATGGTTGGAGACTAGTTGTATAGTTAGTTGTCATATGTATGGTCATGGTTAGTTGTACAATTTTTGTATCTTAAATAATTAGCCTATCTCGTGTAACCCTTACACTTTATTGTTACACAATGATCTTCAATCAATTGATTCATTGACAAGTTCAATTTATTCATCCATCAACTCATTGCTTGAGGAGGAATATATTACCCATCAATGTCATATTGAACATGTCCAATATCCAAATACTCAATCTTGGAATCATGTTTGTCCAAGAACTTTGCTTGAGACTATCACTAACCCTTCTTTGCCAAGGTAAAGATAAAATTTCTCTTCTTGTTCTTCTTCTCTCAACTCAATTTCTAATCCATTTCAAATTTAGTAGGCTCCATGTCAATATTATATGGTTACTCACACTCTTGCTTCATCAAGGTGGAAACTTAAGCCCACTTATCTAATTTATTGGAGAGACATGAGGATACATACCTATGGCTAGTAAGCTTGCTCAATTAAGTGAGCTCAAAAATATATCAAAGGTAAAGATTCAAGGATATTTATCCCTTCTATAATTGGGATATCTCACATTGTTCATGATTTGATAAACCCTTACATCTCCTCCTTCAACTATCATTATGACGTGATTAAAGTTGTGATCAACCATTATCATCCAATTTAAATCCATTATTGTCATAGTTAGCCACCCATATAGTGTCATATGTTTTTGCACAACATTGTGTCTACACATAATGCAGTACAAAAAGAGGTAAATGTAGACACCTAAAAAATCCACATTATCCCTTATGTAGTGTTAATGTTTGATTATTTTGTAAATTGTTTCAAATATCCAATTATTTGGTATGATTACCTTAAAAACATTAATTTACTCACCTTAGCACCTTTTCCCCACTAAGCCCCATCCTACACCTAGCCCATGGTCATCATGTGACTATCCCACTTACCTAGACTATGTGCACATCACCCTAGTCTACCTTACCCCCTACTCTCCACATGCCCATGCACCCACAACCCCTCCAATTCTCATTTAATGCACATGGGTGGAGTGAATACTTTCTCCACCCATATAAATTAATGGGATGAAGACTTTCTCCAATCATACACATTAATGGGACATGATGCACCCATGCTTATTTAATGCATATGGGTGGGGTGAAGACTTCCTCCATCCATAAATATTAATGAGGCATGGTGCACCCATACCCCTTTGACCATGCCACCTCACCACCCCCTCACCCTTGATAAAAATCTATAAATAGCCCCCAATTTCCTTTCATTTGAGAGGAGAGTCATATTATGCTTAAGGAAACTTTACCAAAATTGCTCTAGAATATACTTGTAAGTATATGAGAATTCATCTTGTATGTATAGCATATTGGGCTTCTTGTTTTGTATCTTTTTTTTGTGAACATGTTATAGATCCAGATTCCAATAGACACCAAAATAAAAGAGCAACTATCTAACAACCTACAAAAGGTCTCCACCAAAGGAAATTTCACCCAGGTCAACACAACAAACATTATCTAGATAAGGACAGTTTATAGCTAAAACCATCTTGACAGGGAAAATTCCTATCGAAACTAGCTTCTAGTCAGCTACATTATAGAAAAATATTCATAAAGGTGAGAATCAAGGTATATTATATTTTTAGCCCATTTTGAGCTATATTTTAATGCATTAGTTTAAGTTATTTGGTTTACCTCTTTTGAGAAGTTTGGATCCATCTAAGGTGGACCCAACAAGTGCTACTAACAATTATTTTAGTTTTGTAGGCTTGGATACTTTACTCAACCAATGGTGGCATGTAAGCCCACCCCTCTTAAGGTTATCAAGAAGACAAAGGAGTACCAGATATTGTATTGTGAAAGGGATTCCATATTGGAAGACCATTTTGTAGCCCAAGGGGAACTTGTGAAACTCATTGTTGTAACATCATTTATGATTAATAAAATGGCACATTTTCTTGTTCATAGTGTCCTTGGGGCATCTTTGTTTTCTTCTTGAATGTAGAGGGATTTATCTATAGAGTAACTTAATTTTTTTCTTATGTTGTGATGCTTTTTGGGCTAGTGGTGGTGGTGAAGTTCCTATTGCAGAAGGATTTTGAGGAGAGGTAATGGTTGGGGATTTTTTAGGTCTTGTTAGGGTTTATTCTACATGAATTATTTCCTTCACCACTACATCTACCCTTTCTATCATTAATGTCAATAATTTTTCTATCTCATCCTCATTGTCCTTGTCTATGGGGGTGTTTTTGGAATCCAAGTGCTCTTGGTTTTATAGTTCATTTGCTTATCTTCATCTAGATCACCATAAGTCATGGTATCTCAAAATTCTTACCAAAACTTTTACTACACCTCAATTTTAACCTCCTTCCAATGTTCATCTATCATAATTTACTTCTTCTTAATGTTAATGTGATATTATTGGTTTATCAAGCAGTTCTAGTAAAAGGTTTCATAAGACATTAGATTCTATAGTTTTTTCACAATTATCTTTATTGGTTGCTCACCTACCTCCTCCACTAGATTTTTATTGACTTCAATGTCTTCTAGTCTTGTACATAAATTTATCTAATATCTTGATGCTTGTTATCTAGGCAACAAACTCACATTTTGGGTCATAGTTCCATTTACCCAACATTATATCGAGCCCTATATCTTTTAGTTTATTTCCTAAGATATGGGTATCCTTTCCTAGAATTATTTTATTGAGGCTAAGGGGAGGCAAATAAAATTTTATTCTACCCTTTATACTCTCATAGGCCATATCAATTATGTCAATCTATCTAAACAACTCAAGAAAAAATCATTTTCATCATGTACTTGGGAATTTGATAGACATATTTATTGAATCCATGCATTCTAAGAATAGTGGCACCCTCAAGTAAATATCAATATCATTTATGATTTTATTGATATAAATATTAATTGTTGGTCATAAAGAGGCGCTCTGATTTGGATCTTCTTAGGGCCATTAGGGTTAGGGTTAAAAAATTTCTATATAACTATAATAAGAAGAGGACCTGCTTAGGACCTCTATCCAAACAAAATTAGGTCACTCCTAGCTAGACTCATCCACTTTCTTCAAAGTCAACCTAGGGTATATCCAAATGTTTTTTAACAAAATAAAATGAGCAAATAATTAGGAATATTTGAAAATTTATGTGTCTTTGAATTTGGAAAATCCCTCATGAATTTGGTCAATAATGAAATCATCAAAATCAAAAGGTACCCACTCATTCTTGGTGTTCACATCATCATGTGCAAAATGTCAAGTTAGGCTAGGACCATGATCTTATCATATCCATAGACAAAATTGAAGGCCAACATGCTTAAACATCCTTGGTTCTATTAATAAAAAGTTTACAACTCAAAGGAAAATCTGGCTACATGGTATCATTTATGCCATATTTGCTAAATAGGAACCTCAACTTATCCTAGATAGCATTGTAATATATGGTTTTTCTTTTTAGATTTATTCCATGATTGCTTGTCTCTATTAGCAAAAAAAATTTTTAATCTCTAGGATGACAACAACCCTTAAACTACCATCTTAGGACCTGACCTCCTAGGTCTAGGTATCATAGAATTTAGTGCACACAACTACTAGCTTATAGTAACAATGGACCTCAAGAAAAATATATTTCACTAGGTAGCTATTCCAAATTTGTGCTTCAAAGGTCTTAAGGTATCTCTGGTTAAACCTCTACCATGCCTATTCCTTTAGTTTTTTGTTTCTCTTGGACAATTTTGGATCCTTCACTAGCTTGGGGGCAATGAATTAAAGAGTTTTGGTTGAATTTTATTTGCCCGATGTGGAAGGAGAGGTTGTAGTTTCTCTTAAAAGAGAAGAAATGGATGGGTCAGTTTTGTTCATAGGTTAGCAAGAGTTATTTCTCTTCTTCTCCATGGCTATTTTTTTCTCTATTAAACACTTCTATGTTCTATTTATATTCTCATAGCTTATATTTGCAACTATTCTCTTTTTTCTCTCTAGGATCTTGGATGCTTGGATGCTTAGGAATCAACAAGAAAAAAATGAAGGCAAGATGCCCTTTTATGGATTTTCTTCTCAAGGATTAGGGAACCCACCTACATTTAATTCTCATAATTGGAAATCATTCATTCCTTCAACACATAGCTGGGTGGTGTCTATCACCTTTTTTGACATTAAATTTACCTCATTTAAATTTATTTCCCTTCTTGTGTAATGTTGGTGGGACTATACCAATACCTTTTTTAAAATTAGATTTAAATTTTTGAGATCAATCCATCATCTTTTCATCAATAAATTCACATTGGAAATGCTTACTTTATTTTTTAATAGATCCAACATAAAGAGAGTACATTGAATTCATGCCATGCGAAGTTATCCTTTCCCATGCAAGGTTGATAGAAGGACATTGTCACCTCTTAGCATTGAATTCAAATAAAGAAAATTAATTTTACTTTTGTGCAAGGTGAATGAAAAAGTGGTTATCACTTTATTTGTTGATCACAAAGTCTACAGTTTCTTGCCATTATGAGTCGATTAGCGTTGTCTTGAGGAGCTACTCAATTTTTTGTACTACAAATGAACACTATCTAAAATTTATTTTTAATATATGGTTTATAATCACTTGTCCTAGGTATTTTATTTCATGATTTTTGATTTAGTGCACGCCTTCCATGTGTCTCTATCAATGGCTTTTAATGAAGGCTTTTGAGGAGTTCTCCATAATATAGGAAATTTTTTTTGGCTAAGTGTGGAACATATCCCCAATGGAGATTTTTCTAGATTGGAGCATTTGTAGATCTTATATTTTCATTGATATGATAGTTGGCATGGATCTAAGGCTATTCTTGGTTATTTTACTAGATGATACTGATGATTAGCTCATGCTAATATAGATTCAATATTTTATTCTACAACTTCTAATTTAGTGTGAGATTTTAAAGTGTAGATTTCTCTTGATAATCTAATGGTTGGTGTAGATTTAGGAATCTATCTACATTCATCCCTTTTGACATATAGTATCATCTATTGGTTCAGACAATGCATGCTATTTTAGCTTTGGGTATTTCTTTGATAATTTTTGAAGCACATCAATGCCATGTATTTTTGTCCTTGATTATTGATGGTTGGCATTGTCTTATAAATTTTCTTTTGCTCTTTTCACCTCATTCATGAACATCATCAATTGATGGTCAGATCAAATGGCTCACACTAACTAGCTTTACACTATTCTTCTAACAATATTTTGGTAGAGTGTGATCCTACCATGTGGTATTATCAATGACTAGAGAAGCTCTTCAACATTTTTTCTAAGTATTTTAAGAGAGATTTGAGGATCGAATGGTTTTTGGATCTTCTTTACCTTGATCTAATAGCTATCGCTACTTAAGAGTTTCCAAGTCTCTATTTAGGGTTTTTAGATCCAAGCAAACCATGGATCTTGATCAATCATTGGCTTGTGATAGTGTGGATTACTTTGAAACTCGTGATCCTTGTCACCTTGTGAATCAATAAATACTCCTAATTAATAGCACGGGCTAAGTTCTTAAAATCGAAAATGCTACAAAATAAACAAAAATATACCATTAAATAAAAATATTTTTTTCTGTATATTAGAGCTGAAGGGTAGCTCTTCAATAGATCCCATTGACTAGGATAAAAAATGCATCACCATCAAGTATTGAAAGCTTGAATAAATTCTTCTTTTTACAAGTGGTTAGGGTGTAGGTGCCACTCCAAATGGAATAAAAGTTAGTGTGGTGCCCTGGTTTACTTTAGTATTCATCCCATTTAAGCATTTGGTCACCAAATTGGAATATTTGGGGAGTTATTTTCTTATCATACCATCTCTTAACCACTCCTTGATACTTTAATAGTTTTTCCTAGTTGTTTCTCTCCACTCTTTGGGTTTGGATAGTCCACCCATTCTCACAGTCATGGCATAATTCTCTTGAAGTTATAGTTAATGGAGCAATTATAGTATTAAAAACTCTACGAATATGGGAAAACTTATTTCTTTATTATAAACTAGGGTGTAAGGCGATCAACCTATAGCCTTATTTAGGGTTATTTGATCTTCCCATAAGGTTGTTCTATGATCAAAGTGTCAATACCTCTAATTTTTTGAACCTATCCCCTTTAAAATCTTGATTAGGTTCTTGTTGGTGGATTATGCTAAACCATTCCCCTAAGTATAGAAGTTTAAGGAAGCCTTTAAATATATTCCATACTAGAGGGTGAGCTAAGTGATCTTAAGCATGGTAAATATGTTAGCATTATCTGTGATAAATATATGTGGAATACCAAATTTGGTTATGATCTCCTCTAGGAAATTGATGATAACTTTCTCAATGGCTTCCTTTAATGGGACAACTTCAGTCCACTTGGTGAAATAATCAATGGTAATGATAATACATTTGTAACCCTTAATTGATGGTGGATTGATCATGTTAATGAAATCCAATATCTATTTGGAGAATGACCCACCTACTATTATGGGTTTCAAAGGCATGGATGCATTTTTCTTTCTTTCAATGAAGAATTTGCACCTATCATAATTTCTCATCCATAAATGAGAATCTAAAAATATTATAGGCCAATAATATCCAACTCTCATAATCCTGGTCATAATAGTTTAAGTTAAAAAGTGTCCCCCTAAGAATTCTTGATAGAACTCTTGAAGCAAAGGTTGAGTTAGATCCACCCTAACACATCTCAAGAGGATGCCATCAAAGTTCCTCCTAAATAAAACATATTTTACTAAAACATAATGGGTATTCTACAATCTAAATGCTCTCCTCTAAGCCTGATCTAGGCTATATGGGTACTGACTAGTCTACATGTACTTTATCCTCTCATCTACCTAGTCTAACACTTCATATGAATTGATCAAGCACAAGTCCTTATAATTTTTCTCCTCAATAATTTCTTCAACTAATATTTCACACAAGGATATTCCCGTTATCAACTTTGTAGGTTTGATCTCTATGTCATACTCAAGGTTCTTAATGACCCATCCTACTCTCTTCTCAATAATTTATCAACCCATTATATACTTCATTATGTTGGAGTGGATAACATAAGCAATGATTTTATTATTAAACACCAAGTGTTTAAACTTCTTCAAGCCTCTTACTAGGGCATACACCCACTTTTCAACAAAATTTTACCCCTCCTCATAGCCCTTCAAGGTTTGACTAAAGAAGGCAATCAAGTTCTCTTTATGATTTTTATCCTTTTGATTAAGTAGGGTTGTGATGCTAAACATATCGGTATATGCATAAAGGATGAAATATTTATCAAAATCTAGGTTTTCCAATAATAGATCCTTTGTTATAGCCCTCTTTATTTCTTAAAAATCATTCTTCCCTTCTTCAATCCACTTGAATGGCTATTATTTATTTAGAATGAAGGTCATGAGGCTGGAAATACTTGTAAAGTATAATATAAACCTCCCAATGAAGTATATTTTTCCAAATAAATATTGAAGAGCCTTCTTATGTTAGGGAAACAAGACATTGTTAATGGCCTCAACTCTATTAGGGTCGATGGAAACACCTTATTTTGATGCAACATGACCAAATATATTTTTCTAAGGCACATAGATGATGCACTTTCTAGGGTTTAGGCACACACCAAACTCCTATCATCGCTATAAAATATTTTGTAGGCATGCAAAAGTGATCCTCCTTCTGCTTAGAGAAGACAGTCAAGTCATCAAGATGGACTAGGATGATTTCTTTGAAGTCAATGTCCATGGCCCTTTATAAATTTGCACCAGTGTTTGATAATATGAAAGGCATCAAATGATATGAAAAGGTATCACATTTGGTTGTAAAGGCTATCTTGTTTTGTTTCTTGTCCTTTACTCATGCTTGATTATAACTAGAGAATCCATCCATAAGAGATAATCTCTTAGAACTAGCAATGGTCTAGAGGCTCTAGTCCATTGAAGGCAAAGGGTAAGATATTTTAGTGAGGCCTTGTTCAGGTCTATGAAGTAAATGTATAATATAATATCACCATTCTTCTTTCTAATAGGCACCAAATTAGACACCTATATTTTATGATTGAGATGGTAAATGATACTTGACTCAATCAATTTTGGAAAATCCTTCTTCATAAAAAGCTCAATATTTAGACTGATAGACCTCTATTTTTTTCTTACTAGCTTGGTTTTAGGAGCTATATTTATTGTATGTTGAATGATGTCTTTATTTTACTCTTTTTGGTATTTATAGTTTTAAGCTATCATCCCATCATAATTTTGGTAGAGGCAAATAAAAATTTGTTTTCCTCTTGATTAGATACTATACCCATATTCAAGTTTCACCTTAGGACAACCTCAATTTCTTGGTAGTCCTATGTGTTAGCAACCACCCCTTTCCTTCATTTGAAATTATCATCAAGACTAAATAAGTAATCTGATGTAACTAGCCCTTTGGGAAGATTATTGGATTTTAATTGGATGACCTGGTATCCATACACTAACTCAATCTAGGGGTTCATTTCTTCTAAAAAAATAGCTTCCTATAGAATAAAATGAATGATATATTTATCACTACCAAATACTTACCTATGTATATCATTATTAGGAATGCTTGGTATGACTACCAGCTTCATGCATCACTAATTTTGTATTAGATCACTCCCAAAATTGAATTTTGATATGATAATTTCCATGTGATCAAAATCCATGTTCTATGTCCTTGGGAGGACTTTGAATTTTATGGAATTAAAGGCTTCAATTAGGTCCAAGAACCTATGCATGTAATACCTCATTAGCTTAATCTTGGCCATTGTTTAAGTAGTTTAACTACAATTGGAAGGAATACAATAAGCACCAAGGCCTTATACTTTATGATATTGTTCAAGTAGTTGAATTGTAATTGGAAGGAATAAAATAATGTGGTTTCCCTTGGTGAAATTAAACACTAGCACTAGCTCCCCTTTTTCTCTTAGTGTCATCAAAGAAAAAATTCCAAATGCCATTCAGGTCTTTAATATTCAATGATTTTAGAGATGGAAGGATTCTCTTCTTAGATCAAATAAGTCCTTATGCATGTTTGCTCGAATACCTCACAGAGATCTGAATCCCACATTTCAACTACTCATTGGTACATTTGATCATCAAGAATAGAGAAACATACTTCATCTACAACTAGTTCTAATCTAAAATATAATTTTTCTATAATGTAGGTCTACTTAGTATCTAGCTTGATCAAAGAAATATGCTCTACATGATGTATATAGAGGAATTCAAATGGGATATTCATATTGGTTCCATATCTAGTTTTGAGCAACATGTGCATCCAATTTAGAGATAAATAGCCTCTTATTTTAGCAATAAAATCCCTTGATAAGAAGATACCAAAAATGGCTAGGATTTTGATCAATATCATATCCTGATGGAATATAAGATTAGGGTAAGCTTGTAGTGTGAGGGAAAGATTCTAGACTAGTCCAAATATCTAAACAAGAGTTACTATCTAGCTAGACTATCCCTTTGTTGAATGGCTCATATGTTATCCCTAGTGCATATACTACCTTCCTAGGCATGATCAAAGTACTTGACCTAGAATCTACTTTAAAATTATAAATTAACTTATCACCATAGATTAGGTTGGGGTAAAATGACATCAGTTTAGCTTAGCTTACCTTAAGGTCAATTATTTGTAGGACCACCAATGGTTTTTGTTTATCAAACACTTTTTACCTCTCCAAAATTTCCTCCAAGTATTTCATCTACTTAGGCATGGATAAGACATCCCAGAGAAGCATGGCTATAGTAGATTTCTTTAGATTATCTATAATTTTAAATAATCCAATAGAATGGATCCTTTGATGGACATTTGGTATTCATTGAGGTTTGGGTCTTTCTATAGAAATTTGGAGAGCTCTAGCTAGTTCTAGGATTAGTGTGCACTATCTTAGGGCTTTAGGAATGCTCCTCTTAGTGGACATTAGAAGGTTTTATGCATTTTTATTGGGTGTGACCATAGGAAAATTTCCTTTTTTAGGATCTATTGGCTTTCTTTAGATGTTGAGGCTCGCTTGATTAGCCTATTTTTTCTCCTCTATCATCTTCCTTTTGGTCCTTGTCATATAGTACAATTGTATTTGTAGCTTATCAAGTGTTGAAGTATTTGCTCCATCATATACAACATATACCTCCTCCTCATTGCAAGTTATAAAAAAATGTTCATGAGTTGTGAAACTTGTCTCAAGGAGATATTTTGGGTTGGATAGGAGAGGGTTGACTCTACACTTTTGTATCCAACCTTGAGAATGCAATAGAATTATAGGCATGTACAACTTATTTGGTATTGTTATGGTATGTTTAGGATCTCCCCTTGAATGGGTATTAGGAGGATAGATTTTGGGGTAGGGATAGTGCCATGCATTAGGATATTCAACATAGTTTTTCTACATGGTGACTACATCCCTAACATGGTTAGGAAGAATTTGTTGCAATAGGAGTTGTATAGGAACTATCTGTTGGTTTGAACTTTGGGGTTGACCTACATCCCTATTTGTTTGGAATTGAGATATATGATAATTGGAAGGAGATATATAACCTTGACTATTCTTTTAGAAGGGAGGTCTAAGAGTGTTCTGACATTGAAATATTTATATTTTACTGTATTTTGAGGGCTATGAAATCATTAGAAACTATCCTCAGTAGGTTGTTCATTTCATCTAGCTTAGTGGAGTAAGGACTTGTAGAGGGGTATTTTAGAGTAGGGAGGGAGATTTTAGCATTTACTTGATTTACTACAAGAGTAGGCTAAAAAGTGATAGGTTGAACCTTTGGAGGTGGTTGATATGGTGGTTGAATGTTGGAAAATAGAGGCATAGGAGGCGTAGGAGCTAATATACCTATTTGGATTAGGTTGTTTTCAAATTGAATAGCTATCCCATATACTATTGGAAGATAATTTTCCCTTTCAAACTTAATCATCATGGAAATTTTTGAATTAATAGCTTTCAAGTAATAAATAAAATCCATACTTGGAAGAGGTTAAATTTCATCAGGGATCTTGTATAAATTTTTGTGGAACCGAGTGTTGAAATCATCTATTTTATCCATGGGTACTCTTTTGATTGTTGTCAATTGTTCTAGGAGAGATACACCATCCATCTTTTATCTAAATTTATCAACCAATAAATCAACTAGTTAGTCCTAACTTCTAATTAAATGTGGTACAAGGCTTATATACCACTCTCAGGATTTACCTCTTAAGGATGTTGCTAGTAGTATGAGAACCACATTTTGCTCCTTGATATTATGTACAAGATATAGGCTTACCATGTGATGTGAGTGTTCTATAGGCGTGGTGGCATATTGACAAGTAAATTAAGGCAATTACTTCAAGTTTGAGGTTGGAGTCATATCCCATGTTACGAGAGGAACAGGTGGTTGTAGAGGGCCTCTATCATTCCAAGTTGGGTACCTTCTTGGAGGTTGGTTATGTTGCATAGCCATGTTTCAACATCAGGCTCTCCTTATGTTGTTTTAGTTTAGGGGTGGCACTAGTGCTTGCATATTTGTTTTTGTAAAATACCTAGTAGCAAGCATCATGCTCATAAATTTCTATATATTTCATTCTTAGTGGATTTGTCAAGTGAATGCTTTTTATCCTTCAATAAACAGAGATATCAAGATTTTAACCAAAATATTAATTAGGTTGAGATAAATGTGTGAAATTCATTCCACCATGCATGCCAAACAAATTATTGTATACTCTGAATATCATAGGCATTCATGGAAGTAATAAAATGCACTTGAGACTTGCACTTTGTATAGAGCAACATAGTTGGGAATCTTTGTTATTGAGGGACGTACTCGTAGGTAAACCTGTAGGATTTTGCTAAGGTCATATTCTCATTTGATATAATCTTTAGTTCACTTTGCTAAACTACTTGCTTTCTTTATCAAAGAAAAAGGGAGAGAAATTGTAGAAAATAAAACCCTAATCTAACAGAGGCAATGCACCAAGATCAAAAGATATTTTTATGCATAACTAAAATTAAATGAACATATGCATCATCTATTAGCATCTAGATAAATGAATACACTTTCAATCTAACATAAGAACTCACATATAAGATGTATATAAAAAACAAGGTAGATTAAAATTAGCCACAATTTCACATATATATCATAATTCCTACCTAAAAGGGTGAAGTAGTTTTTAATGTTTATGATACCATAGGTCACTTGAGGCAGGTATTGTTTATCTAGTATATGGTTATCCCCAACCATACTCTAGTTACTGAAGCATAGTATACAATATTACCTCCTACAAAATTTGAACCTTGGACCTTGAATTAAGGTTATCCATAGAGGTGGATTAACCAATATCACTAAGGGTAACTATGGGAGGGGTTCACTTAATATTATATGAACATACCCATAGGCTTACATAAATGATGCTTAAATTATTATATAAGTGATTCCTATAGGCTTACAAGAAGGATACTCATAGGCATACTTATACACTTACCCATATGCTACATAAGTAGTGTCGATAAACACTCTTTTACACTTTTGGCCTTGGACTAATATGATTAGATTACATATACTTCAATACCGCCCATAATTAAAGCTAAGGTGCCAAGGAGAGGAGAAATTAAAAGTAACATCCCTCCATAATGGATGATCTAGTGGCCTCTACTCATTTATATCTCAAGAATTTTGTCTCAATGTTCTTCAATCTTGTTATGCAATTTCTAATGGAGTGTATTTCCTTTTTATAATACTTATATATGGAACATGTCACGATTTCACAATACTTTTTCTCTATCGGCCCGTTGTTGCAACTTGTCATGATATTGCAACACTTTTTCCTCCTTCAGACGCGGCAACACATGTCGTGATATCACAACACTTTTTCTCTCTCGGCCTCATCGTTGCAACTTGTCGCGATATCGCGACACTTTTTTCTCCTCCGGCCGCCACAATCCAACATGTCGCGATATCGTGACACTTTTTCTCTTTCAGCCTCGTCGTTGCAACTTGTCACGATATCGCGACACCTTTTCCTCCTTTGGCCGCAACAATGCAACATTTCATGATTTCGTGACACTTTATCTCCTTCGGCCTCATCGTTGCAACTTGTCATGATATCGTGACACTTTTTCCTCCTTCGGCCGCGGTAATGCAACTTGTCATGATTTTGCGACATTTCCTATCTTTTGGCCGAGACGACGCAACTTGTCATGATTCCGCGACACTTTTTCTCCTCTGGTCATGATGCTGCAACTTGTCACGATATCGCAACACTTTTTTTCCTATGGCCGCGATGATGCAACATGTCACGATATCGCGACACTTTTTCTCTTTGGCCACGTTAATGCAACATGTCACGATATCGTGACACCTTTTTCTTCTTTGGCCGTAGCAATACAACATGTCGTTATATCACGACATTTTTTATCCTTTTGCTAATACGATGCATCACATCGTGATTTCGCAAAATTTTTTCTCCTTAATCCACGATGATACAACTAGTCGCGATATTGCGACACTCTTTCTCTATAGGTCGTGACACTGCAACATGTCGCGATACCACGACACTTTTCCTCATTTGGTTGCAACAATACAACTTGTCACGATATCGTGACACCTTTTCTCTTGGGGTCATGACAATGCAACTTGTCGCGATATCGCGACACTTTTTCTCCTGGGGTCGCGACAATGCAACATGTCGCGATATCGCGACATATTTTCTTCTTTGGCATCGACGATACAACTTGTCACGATATCGTGACACTTTTCCTCATTTGGCTGCAACAATACAACTTGTCGCAATATCGCGACACCTTTTCTCTTGGGGTCGCGACAATGCAACATGTCGCGATATCGCGACACTTTTTCTCCTGGGGACGCGACAATGCAACTTGTCACGATATCGCGACACTTTTTCTCTTGGGGTCGCGACAATGCAACATGTCGTGATATCGTGACATATTTTCTTCTTTGGCATCGATGATACAACTTGTCGCGATATCGCGACACTTTTCCTCATTTGGCCGCAACAATACAACTTGTCGCGATATCGCGACACCTTTTCTCCTGGGGTCGTGACAATGCAACATGTGATATCACGACACCTTTTCTCCTGGGGTCGCAATAATGCAACATGTCATGATATCACGACATATTTTCTTCTTTGGCTATGACGACGCAACTCGTCACGATATCGCGACACTTCTTCCTCTCCGGCAGCGATGTTACAACATGTCACGATATTGTGACACCTTTTCTCCTAGGGTCGCAACAATGCAACATGTCGCGATATCATGACACTTTTTCTCCTGGGGTCGCGACAATGCAACATGTCGCGATATCGCGACATATTTTCTTCTTTGGCCGTGACGACGCAACTCGTCGTGATATCGCGACACTTCTTCCTCTCCGGCAGCGATGTTGCAACATGTCGCGATATCGCGACACATTCTCTTCTTCGGCCGCGATGCTGCATTTTGTCACGATTTCGTGACATCCTTTCCACCCTTGGCCATGACAGCACAACATGTCGCGATATCATGACACCTTTTCCTCCTTGCTTTTTCTCTATGTTGTGGACCGTGAAATTGCAACATGTCGCGATATTGTGACACCTTTCTTCTTGTGGTGTTTGGCTTTTTCTTTGATCTTTAGCTCTTGGGCCTCTTTGGTCGGTTTGGAAAACATGTAAAAAATACTTGTTCAAGGTTCAGGGACCTTTCAACACCCTTTCAATCAATCAAAAAAAAAAAAAATTGGAATCCTAAAATTTTCTTATGAGATTAAACCTTAGATTCCATTTATTTGATGTCATTGGGATGTGCCTATATATGATAAAGAGCTCGACAATTCTTCATTCCAACCTCATAATTGATGTTAGCTTTTTATGAATGAGCCATAAGAGATAACAATCACAAGATGCATAATAAGATGCAAGAAATTAAATCTGCTAGATGACTGAAGTATACTGAAATATAGAACATATAAAATATTACAATGTAGCTATGGAGGAAGTGAGAACTCCATGAACAAATCTACAGATCTACATCATATCCATCACCATTAAATGGTGTGGAAAACAATCCACTAACCTACGCTATTGAATAATGTATCCTGACTGTCCTCCTTCTATATATCTAAGATGCCATCCTTATATATGCAAAATAGGATGCTTGCCCAAAACTCTATCTAGATGTGCATAGGACAAATTGCACATGTACAACTTGCACATGGAAACTTGTCCATTTATTAAAATGCGTGTAGTCACTAGATAACTTGCATAGGAAGTAATCTAGGTATGTATCTTGGAGGATACATTTACATAACCCAAATTATGGAATAGATATTATTTCCAACACCCCCTGTATTACATTATTTTGGTATTGAAGACTTTAGTCTTCAATATGGATTCTCTTCATCTGTTGATTGGTATCCGTAGTCTTCTTCTTCTACATTATTTGTAACTTGTTCAAGAAAATAGTTAGTGTTTCGGTAGTATGTTCCATTTGCTGATAGAGCTTTCATTTCAAAATCCTCTGTGAGTTCTTCCAATTCTTCAAGTTCTTCTATCCTCTGAACCAGGTGACCTTTTTAATTTTTCTTCTGATATTTAAGTTGAGGATAATTGCTAGATCATTGAAATTACTACTGATGAGGGTTCCTTTGGTATTGTTGTAGCTCAAATTGATTCCCATGATTTGTTTAATTTCTATGGTTCTGATTTTTGGGATTATATCTCCAATAGATGGTATTGTATCCTTTAGGGTTATGCATAATGTTGAATATTCACCAATTGGGCTAATATTTACATTTTTTTTTTGAATTTACATGGTGGAATCGGTAGCCACCACGAATCTGGGTAGGCTGTCTAGCTTTTATGGCCGCCACAGTATTTTGCGTTGTCCACCCCGAAGCCGCCACACAGATCTTTGTGCAGTATGCCCCTATAACCACTATGCCACAATCATTTTAAACCTTTTACACCAATGAAAGCATCGGGAAAGGGACAAGAGTTCAGTCCAGTGAGGCCCGAGATTTGAACCTTGGATCTCTACCCCCCTATGGGGTTTGGATGAACCAATTGGTCTACACCTCGAAACTCTAATATTTACATTTTTAAAAATTCAAATTTGCTATTTTGGGGGACCGAAACGTCGACCCTTTCGCCCGTAATTTTTGATTTTTTTAGGTGTCGGTTTGCCATGTGTTGATAATAGTATTATGGTTTTTTTTTTAATTTGACAACAATCCCACCTAAATAGAGGACCCTTTTTACCATAAAATTTTAATTTTTTTAAATTATCCCACCCAATTCACCAATTATACCACTATATATAATTAACACAACAACGATACTTTTTCATTTTTGGATCCTGTTCTACACTAGATGGATATCCTAACCCAAATCTGCACCAGAATGAACATATTTTTATACCAGACTAGACTCATTTCTACACCAGATCGAATCTTTTTTAGTTTTTAGATAAGATCAAACCCTGTTCTATACCATACCAAATCTTATTTAGCACTAAACAAGATCAGACCCTATTCTACACCAGATCAAACATATTTTGAGGTAGATCGGATCATGTTATGCACTAGGCTAGGCTCTATTCTAGACCAGACTAATATCTAAACCCTGTTATGCTTCCAGATGAACTACCAGATCCTATTCTACACCATATCGATATCTGAACCCTGATTTGCATCCGAACAAACTACTGAACCGTGTTTTACACCAAGTCAATTTTCAAGCCTTGTTATACACTTGGTTGATTTTTAAACCTTGTTTTGCACTAGGCTAGACCCTATTCTGCACTAGGTCGATATTCAAAAAAAAAATTGCATTAGGCTAGACCCTGTTCTACACCAGGTTGATATTTAGACCCTATTTTAAACCAGCCCATACCCTGTTCTGCACTAGACTAATTTGTGGATCCTGTTTTGCACCAAGCTAATTTTTAGACCATGTTTTGCACTAGGTCGAATCTTGTTCTGCACTAATCCGATATTCAAACTCTATTTTACACTAGTCCAGAACTTTTTTTACACCAGGTCAATATCCAAACCTTGTTTTTCACCATATCGAGCTCTATTTTACACCAAGTCAATAACTGAACCTTGTTTTGCACTAGATCAAACCCTATTTTACACTAGGCCAAACCTTGTTCTACACCAGGCCGATATTTGGACCCTATTTTACACTAGGTTGAACATTGTTCTACACTAGGCTGATATTTGAACCCTATTTTGCACTAAACTGAACCCTATTTTGCACTAGGCTAATTTTTGGACCCAATTCTACACTAGGCCGATATTTGAACCCTATTTTTCACTAGGTCGTAATCTGCTCTACACCAAGACGATATTTGGATTCTATTTTACATCTGAATAGACTACCAAACCATGTTTTATAAAGGAAAAAATACATCTATTTTTGCCTTCGGGGGCACTGCCCCCCTAGACCCCCCGATGACGTAGTAGGGGGCGTTGCCCCCTACACCCCCCTTCATGGAGTGGGTCCAAATGCGGCTGAAAACAAGACCTCAAAATTAGAGAGAGAATCAAGCTTCACAACCAATACCATGCTCTAATACCAGACCATTTTCTACACATAGTTCGAGATCAAACCATTTTTTGCACCAGCCCATGGATGGATCTCATTTTCCACCCAGTCTGGCCAAAACTATCAAATTCACTATTTTTATATTTTTTTCAAAAACTAATGTAACTCACCATTTCCTCTAATATGAGGTTGGCCAGGATTCACCATAGTTTTGAAACAAATTCGCCTATTTTTTACAAGTACATTTGGGTCCGATCCCTTATGCATAACCCCGGTGTCCTTTTTTTTTGTAGTTTGACAATACCATGTTTTCTATCCTAGTGCTGTAGAATCAATATTTCCCTGTGAATTATATTTTGAGGCCAATATAGTTTTAGTCATTTCATCTTTCAAATTATTTTCTCCTTCATATTCTTGAAGTATATTGACTAAATCATCAAAAGATGTATCTTTACTTATGACCTGCAAAGATGTTACCAAATGATTATAGTTGTCTGGAAGTGCTCTCATGGTTACTTGAGTAAGAAGTTCATCTTTAAATGTTTCACCTAAGGTTAAAATTTTCCCTTTAATATCTGCTACCTTTCTTAGGAACAATTCTATACTCTATCCACTATTAATTTTCAATGAGTGAAGTTGAGTTTGTAAATGAAGAATAGTTGCCTTATTCTTTCCTTCAAATATTTTTTCTAGGCTTATCCACACATCTGAAGATGTTTTGGCTGAATTGATATATGGTTGAATCTCATCAGTGATAGCAAAAGTTATTATCATTAAGGCCTTTGAATCATTGTCTTCAAAATTTAGGATTTATGTTTCTCCTGTGGTAGGTTTTTGAGTTTTACCCTTGACAACATCCCAAATATTTTCATATATTAAAATTGCTTTCACTTTATTTTTCCATGAAAAGTAATTAGCACCCTTGAGAAGTTTAGATTCTGCTAGGAAGAATTTGTTATATGCTATTTCAAAACTTCCTAATATCAAGCCTTATGACTTCCTAGTGTTTTGGATTATGCTATAGTGCTTTTGTAAGATTATAGTTCAAATTTGGTTGATTTTGTACAAGTTTTGCAAGAATAAAAAATCAACTTTTAACACCTTATTACTCCTAATTGAACTAAGCACTATTTCTATTTTGAAGAGGTTTTGATGTTGGAAATATTTTATCCCCTTTTAGAGATTTGAGACAAGTAAAAATAAATTTATCCAACCTTAATAAAATCCCTTAATAACCTCTTTTATATCCCTTGGATTATTTCTAATTTCCAAATAAAATAAATTTGATGGAGTAACCCTTATGACTTCCAAGTTTGGAAAATTAGAGAAATGATAATAATATTTGCAATATAGTTTAATTCAAGTTAAATTCCTTATTCCTCCTAAGTAAGATTGCAAATATTAAAATAATAAGGTAAGTCACCCCTTTAGCCTTCAGAACTTTAAGTTTTAACCTTAGTTTATAATCCTTATAACTCCAACTTATGAAAGCAATAATTAATGGGATTTAGACCTTACCTTATACGCAATATCTCCTTGATGTTCGATGCTTTCCATGACTGAATATAACAACATATAAAATGTACCTCGAGTTCTTGGTTAATGGAGATTCAATGGTAGGCTAGATGTAAATGTTGTACGTAGGCGCTGAATTGTTGACCTTAAAAAAATGGGGAAATTTTAATGCTCCTACCCCTTTGTCTTCCACGTTGCAATTCAAATGTTTATGTTGATTCTCTCACACCTTGACTATGCTACGTTCTTCATTTGAATGTATTGATTGTGCTTGACACTTGCATGTTGGTCTTGTACTAAAAGATATCTTTTAAGCAATTTTGATCATAGGCATTGTGACAAGTGTCACATTCGTTGCAAATGAGTGCTCCCTTCTTTACGTAACACTCCAGAATATTTGTGCATTTATTCTTGAAAACATATATGCCTTTGTGTGAAGCTAGTGAAGAATGCCAAGTGGCACGTCTTTGTTTGTAACTCCTTCGTAGAAGCCTATAGAATGTTGAGAGGAATGATGACTAGAATGCAAAATATCTTTTTTGCATGGAGACCATTCTTGTAATATCTTCGAAGATGGACATTATAACTCCATAACTTTCTTGCTTTGCAACATTGCTTGGGCAGCAAGAAAGCTTTATTTTTTGAAGGTGGATGGGCAATGCGCTATGGAGCTTGGACGATATTTTGATGCTTCCTTTGGTGAATGGTCTTGTCCAATATTAGGACCACGAATGTAACACCTTTCTCCATTTCTTCTATACCTCCAAACACATTGTTTTTTCTATTGTTGTTTTGATGTCCTTTTTTAGATTGATTTGCACTTGCTTGTCTACGTAAATGTGGCTCATGTATGATTTGAAATGAGCTAATATTTTGCAGGTGTGCACATCCAATATGAGCCCTTGAATGGCTCCTTCTAGCTTGGGAGTAAGAGTGTTGACGTCTAGCCTTTGTTGGCTATTTTTTTCTATAGGAAAACATGCCCTAATATGGCACTTTCAAATCTGCACTTATGCTATCAAAAACCATATTAGAGTAGTGCAAGATAATGTATTATATTTTTTATAATAAGGCTTTTAATATACCTTCTTTTGCACTCTATTTCCATGTTGTTAAATTCTAATTTTGTGGAAGATTTCTTGCAATACAAGGGTTTGTGGTTGTATTTAACAATAGCCACACCTTTCCCTTTTTACTTGGAAAATTTTGATAACAAGTCCAAGTTTCAATAACAGTAGATAGAAGTTATTTTAATTGATGCAAATTTGTTGCATTTTTTCTTTTGCATTCACTTGTAATTCTTTTGATTTTGAGACTCACCAAGTCTCACTTTCATAATCTTCTATCTATTTTTTGGTTAGTTATGTTATTTACCAAATCTGGAGGATTCTAACCCTTTTTGGTGGCTTCTATTGGCCACATCAAGTTGTAGATTTTTGTGCTTCAATAGTGTCTTTAGACACTTGATACAAATCAAACTTTGTGCCTTTCGGGAAACACAAAATTAATTTTCTTTTTGAGAGTGGTTTAATAGTATAAGATAATTGCTTTTAATGCACTAATGTTACACCTTATCACTCCAATAAACTCTTAAATAAATGTACTAATAATCTACTACAACTAATCAAGAATAACCTAAAATGAATCTTTAGGATTTATTCTGCAATTTCAATACAATCAATGTTGTAGGACTTAGTCTTCTTTTTTCAATAATAGATAATAGGTAGTTTATAGAAACTAATCTGGAATCTAATAAAATCCTAATAAATGTGCAATTGAATCCTTCAAAAGAATCTATTTTTCTTTGCACTTAAGAAGACTGAAATCTAATTTCTTTTTTGAAACTTTAATCCAATTTAAGGTGCTCCAATAAATCTAATAAGTAGTTCAATATAATGAATATTTTTGCACCATAAGTTGCATATATTTTTTTGTAGCTCTTCTCCTAACTTTGTAGAGGATGCATACCTTGGTTTTTAGAAAGACCAACTTGCTACTTTTAGTAGGATGTCTTGCACTGCTCCTTCTTCACCAAATGATGGTCTCGAACTTTCTTTTATGAACCTAGGATATGGTGGCTTATTCTCCTCTTGTGTTCTCCTTCTTCTGCTATAGATTTGGAGAAGTATAGGTCTCTAGGGCAGTGCCTCCTCACTATGAGAGGTAATATTCAAATCTCCAATATTTTGTGAGTTTCTTCTATCTTCAAGTCATCTTACTGAGTTATGACTTCAAACAGGATCTTCTTCTAGGGTTTGGCACTCCTTGCAAAACTTATTCTTCTCAAATTTGGAACTCCTTACCAAATTCTTCTCTTGGGATTGTTGTCGTATGACAATAATTATCCCAAGTTCTTCACTATCAAGGATTTCACCTAGATAGTGGATTTCTCCAATGAGTTCTCAAATAACTCTCTTGATCTTCAGCAAGGCTCTCCTAGCATTTCTTGGATACTCGATGAGAACTTCTCCATGTATTTGATCTAGCAGCTTCATATGATCTTTATTTAGACATTTTATTCAACCTTCTGCTTCTAGTGTTGGTGGTGAGATATTCTCCTAGATATTATGATTCTGCTACTTTTGGCTTTGAGCAAGACTCTCTTAGTCCTTCTTATTCTTCTTCTTCTTATTCCAAGATTGGAAGTTCTTCAATGAGATATTCTCCTGATATCTTCTTTGTTGCTTCAAAATTAAATTGATTCTGAAGAATATACTCTTCCTAACTTTCTTGTAGGAAGTCTCCCAACTCTGTTTCTACAACAAGAATATTAGTACTAAAATCTTTAGTCTACTTTTGAATCATATATTTGTACGAAATTGGAGTCTCCTAGATTTCTATCATAGGAGGAGTTCCAATCCTCTAAGGATTAATATACTACAACAAAAAAAAATTTAGGCACCAGTTAACAAATTCCAGATGACCTAGATGATCTTAACTAGATGATCCATCAATATAGTATATTGAAATGCCGAGTCCTAGTCTTCACAAGTTTTCATTAACAACTCTATGGAAAATAATCTAGACTAAAATTATCTCAATATTTTCTAAAACTACCACCTAGATACTCCTAAGATATTTTTCCAGTGGCTGGTCCAATGGCGTGTCAGTTTGACAAAAATCTTAGGTAAACCAACAATGGTGGTTTTCCTATTGATCTGCACAGACTAGATATATCGTGGCTCTGATATCGCTGTTATATTTTGATGAATGAGCCATGAGAGACAACAATCACAAGATGTATAATAAGATGCAAGAAAGTAAATCTGCTAGATGACTGAAGTATGTTGAAATATAAAACATATAAAATATTACAATGTAGCTATGGAGGAAGTGATAACTCCATTAACAAAGCTATAGATCTACGTCATATCCATCACCAGTAAATATTGTGGAACATAATCCACTAACCTACACTATCAAACAATGTATCCCAACTATCCTCCTTCTATCTATCTAAGAGGTCATCCTTATATATGCAAAATAAGATGCTTGCCCAACACTCTATCTAGTTGTGCATATGACACCTTACACATGTACAACTTACACATTGATACTTGTCCATATATTACAATTCATGTAGTCACTAGATAACTTGCATAGGAAGTAATCTAGGTATGTATCTTGGAGGATACATTTACATAACCCAAATTATGGAATAGACATTATTTCCAACAATCGATAATAAGCTTAAAAAATCCTTCAAGAGAAATAGGTTGTGGCTCCTTTATAGTCATAATATTTATATAAAAAAACCAAGCCAACTATATATAAAGATGTAATATTTAAAGTAATAGATTTGACATACTAGTCATTACCCTTTACCTTACCTCCTAATGTAGCAAAGTCATATTTTAGAGATTTGAAGTAAGAAATATAGGCATCAACATATTATAAATACATTTTCTATATACCCTTAAAAAACTCAATAACTACTGCAAATTTCACCAATCCAATTGTATATCCGACAAATATAAATCAAGGATTTTGATTGCATAACACATTGTAGATTTACCTTTTCAAAATAGTCAAGGTTCCTTGAACTAATGTTGACAATATAAAGAGTTAAAAAAATCATGTAATCTAAAACAAAATAGACTCAAAATATTTTCATATGCACAAATTATGGCCTCCAAAATATTTGTCCTAATAGCCTTCAAAAATTAAAAATACTCCAAAACATAGAAATGCAATATCTAATCATAGGTTACCACTTGGCATCCATTAATTTGCTAGTTTTTCCACTTAATCTATACCATTTTATCGCCACTGGACTATTATTTTAGCATATGCTAAAATTCTACTGGCTACATTGGGTATATATGGAAAAAATGTTACTACACGACATAAGATACAACCACATTGACTACCAAGTCAGACATAGTTTGAACTATTTTTTTTAAAATGGCAAAATTCTACTACATGAGGTTTGAACTTGAGTATCCAATGGCTTAAGTTCCTTGAGATATCCAAGGCAATAAAGTGCTTGTTGAAATGCTTTTTTCATACTTTCATAGATGTCACAACAATGTACCACAATAAAACTTAACACTTTGAAAAAGCTTTCAATGAAGAGACTCAAACTTGGGTTGAGTATTTTTCAAATGAGTTTTGAAATATTTGCATAGCCAACTAGCTAGAAGTCCTCATGGTGATGCATCCATCAATTCCTCCATAGGTTATGTTCTCTAAACTAATCACTATGAGAATTGAAAAACTAAATCCATATATTTCAAACCTAGAACCTTATTCCTTCTATACCCAAGCATTGATATAGTTTATCAACATGTCATATGTCCACATAGACACCAAATTTTGAGCATATTGATGGCTTCTAAAACCTTAATACTAACATTAAATTCATAGGATAAATTCCATAAAATCAAATATAATATAGCCACAATACAATATTATCAAGATAATGATGTAAGTATAATAATATGATCAAATTATTATGTAAATAAAAGCTTAAAATATAACATAACATTCACTAATAAACAACAATATGAATGTAAATAGCCTAAATCATACATGTACAAAGCATGTAGCATGACTTACAATATTAATTTCTCAAAAATGTATGTAATATTTATTACTCCTCTTCTTCTTACAAATATGGTAAGATCTGATATGGTATGGATATGGATATGGATTCCCTTCTCTATAGAGTACTATATAGCCATAGTAGAATGACTCTTTGGATACTTGACTATTCCTTTCCATATGCTCAGTCTCATGAATCTTGGCTTCTCTAATTTACACTTGCATACACATGACTATATCTTGTATGCACACCTAGACATGACTCTTCACTTAGCACACTCTAATATAAAGATACTTGTGCACACTTACATATAAGACACTTGTGCACATAAACTCACATTACACTTGCACACTCACTCACATGACACTTGTGCATTTCCTGCACATACACACATACATAACACTTGTGCATTTCTTGCACATTATAACATTACATAAAATATTACTCACACTCTAAACTAAGACTCAATCATAATCTAATATTTACAAGATGTACCATGAAGGTACCATGGGGTACATTAGCATGTACCAAATAATGTAATATACTCCAACATCCCCCTGTATTACATCATTTGGTTATTGAATACTTTAGTCTTCAATCATAATCTTCAATATTCAAGTGACCTTGTAATGAAAGTGGTATTTATCTTGATCTCCATTAGGTTCTTCTTCTTACATAATTTTTTTTTTTGAATTCAGCTTCATGTTCTTCAGTCTTTGTAGCTTCAAGATTACAAGTCCCTTGAACTCTCTCATTGTCATTAGATTCTTGCATAAGAATATTTCCTTTGCCTTTATCCTTAGAATCATATGATTCTTTATTTTCCTGTATAGAGACTTCTAAACAATCACTTAAAGCATCATAATAGATTATTGAGTTAGATGAACTTGGAATATCAATACTATACGAAGAATGGAATATCATTTTTAAAAATTATTTGTCTATTTTCAATTTATGAAACTTAAGTGTAAGAAATGACATATACATTATGCTACCAATATCTAAACATATCATAGTACTATATTTTTCATCATCAATTGCTTCAATAATTCTTACATGTAAATATTATTCAAATGTTTCAAAATTCTTATCTATAGCTTCACTATAGATTAATTTTGAGAATATATTTGTTTTTCTTTTAGATTTTTCAATCAAATTCTTGATCCCAAATTTTATGACATCTACTTTTTCTTTTCTAATCATAGCCTCCATATTGTTATCCATAAATTTTGTAGATTTTGATTCCTTTGAAGTAGACATCCTTATAACTCCTAAGTTTAAATAATTCAAAGTTTCTAAATTAAATTCTATGAAGTAGTAAACCTTATGTCTCCCTAGATTTTAGAAACTAAGAATATGAGTTTTGAAAATTTAAGTTTTTCCTAATTTTTGGTGTAGAAATCCTTTTGACTCCCAAATAACTAAATTTGCAAATATTTTGTTTTTCAAATATTTTCAAAAATAGAAAACAAAAAATATATTTAAAAATAAAAATTAAAAACAAACAAACTAATTTTTATGCCTTATCACTCCATTCTTAATCAAATGCTTCAATAAATAAATATTCAACTTAAGCAACTTATTACTCCAACTTAAAAATAAATCAAACTACTAAAACATTAAATAATCCTAAACAAACCTTATCACTCCAAATGAACTTAAATAAAATTAATAACACTTATTAATATTACTTATCACTCGAATGATATGGTGATCGAGGAGCGATCGTGCATGAAGGCTGAAGCAAAATCTGGTAGGAAGGCGATGGATACTATAACACTCGAAGGAGAAGCACTAGTGGTAGATGAGAACCAGGACCCCAACATAGGGAAACCTAGCGAAGAGCACCGAGCCTCCCCTGAATGAGCCAACGAGATTCGCAGCATCCTAAGCGCAAGTAAGGGGTTAGCCACCAACGCGAGCAGAGATCGATCGCCCAACAAGGGAGGAAGTGGACAACCTTTTGCGCAGTCCTCCTGGATCAGTTGGGCCAACATCTACATGGAACAACTAGACGACCTCAGCCCACCATCCGGGCCACTCCTAGAATCTTGACCTTCGAAGCAAAAATCGGACCCCGACCAGGCAGAGCAGCCTGGTCAGGAGGAGAATGGTTTGGACGTGGGAGACGGGCGGAAGAGACCATCCCGATCCTACACGGAGATAGTAAACCCTAACCCTAGTCGGATGACTGGGCCCAAAGTGGAGCTGCTTCCCACCAATGGCAACCTCGAGATCCCCTGCGATGTCATGTCCAACGTGCTTAACCAGAACTCAAACGCATTGGTCGAGAAGTTCCTCGGGTCTCGACCCGATATGGAATCCATCCGCAAGTGGGCCAACATCTCTTGGCGCCCGAAGGGATCCTTGGAGTTGATTGCCCTCACGAGGGGTTTTTTCTAATCCGGTTGAGCGACCCTGCAGATTCCCAGTGAATCCTCTCTGGAGGACCTTGGTTCTATGGCCATAGAGGCCTTTTCCTCCGTAAATGGGGAGTTGATTTCCACCCAACAACCTAGAGCATTAACTCTGCTCCAATCTGGGTCCGCCTCCCAGGTCTTCCCATTCAATTATGGCATGAGGACATCCTTCATGGAATAGCGAGGAGCATTGGAGAGTTCATTTCCTTCGACCCTCCAACTCGCATTGGGACTCGAATGACTCAGGCTTGCATGTGCGTGAATGCCATCCTAGACGTTGAACTATCGACGTCAATCAATCTCATCTCCAAGGTCTGTACCTTTACCCAATCTATTGAATATGAGAATAAACCTATTTTTTGCAATCTATGTTCCAACCAGGGCCACCTGCCCTCCCAGTGCCCTTCCTAGGCCCCTGCTGCCCCTCCCCGAAGGAATCATCGAGCTCCCAAAACCCCCTCCCCCAAGGCTTCGACCCTACCCCGAACCCTCTTGACCCCTCGATGTAGGCCCCTAGTAGTGAGGAGGCCCCCTTGGTCCCCCCTTCTTCGGACCCCTCCCCCCTCATAGCCCAACCATCCCTGTCTCCAACCACTTCTCCCCGTTGTCCTCTGATGACCTCCCCATTGACTCTTCTAAGCTAGCCTTCAAATGCCCTTTATGCCCTTCCCCCCAGCTCCTCCCCCTCCCATTCTCGGGCCTCGACTTCCCCTACCTCCCCTCCCCCCTTCCCAAGCTCCCACCCCCTAGCCCTCTGCCTTCCCTCCCCCTAAAGAAAGCCTCGGCGGACGTGGGATCAGTTAAGAAGAGGGGTCGCCCCTCCATTCAGGACATCAAAAATAGGGAAGCTCTCGATGACATCGCAAATGGCACCCAACTCACTCTCAAGGAGTCCTCCCGACTCTCAAAAAATCAAGGACCAAAATAGAACCAATCTTCCCCCCAGTAGGGAGAGGGAAGCGCATCTCGACCAGACTCTCCAAATGAAGATCCTCTCATGGAATGTGAGAGGCCTCAATGGGTGAAACAAGCAGCGCTTGGTCAAGTCCATGAGGAAGGAACACCGACCTGCAATTCTTCTTCTCCAAGAAATGAAACTCGACTCCCACAATGTTTCATCTATATCTAACTACATATGGAGGGACTCTACCTCCTATTTTAGTTCAGCAAATGGGGCCTCAGGAGGCCTTCTGTGTCTATGGGACCCAACCAAGATTGAAGGCACAATATTATCAATGGCAGAAAGTTACATTAATATCCTATTCTACAACAAAGTAGATGGGTTCCATTGGGTCCTGTCAAACGTGTATGCCCCAAATTCTCCCTCCTGGAGATCCTATTTATGGAATTCCCTCAGCCAGCTATGAGATGTGTTTTCTGTAGAGGCTTGGATGTTGGCTGGGGACTTCAATTCTCCTCTATTCCCCTCCAACAAGAAAGGTGGAACCCCTATTTCTGAAATATTCTATGAGCAGTTTTCCAGTTTTGTAGACAACAATGAATTGATGGATGTGAACCTTCGAGGATCGAGATTCACTTGGACCAATCGTAGAAAGGGTGATCAACTGATCCAAATGCGTCTGGACCGTGTCCTCATTTTGGTCAACGCCATTCCCCTGTTCGGTGATGCAATCATGAGCTCTCTCCCGAGGATTGGATCTGATCACAATCCCCTCCTCCTCGAGAGGCATCCACATGCCTCATCCTTCAAATCTCCTTTCAGATTTGAAGCAATGTGGCTCCATGACCCAAACTTAAGATCTCTCATTGCTCAGTGGTGGGCCAAGCCTTTCCATGGGCCCAAAATTTCCCAGATCAGCAGCAAACTTCGACACCTAAAATTCAATCTCAAAAGGTGGAATAAGGAAGTGTTTGGGAACATATTCCAGAAGAAACAAAAGATCCAATCATAGCTCAAGGACATTGAGCTCACTATGCAGGACAGTGACCCGGGACCCACCCTCCAAGACACTGAGAGAGTCCTCCTCACTGATTATCACAACACTCTGAGGAATGAGGAGGTCTTTTGGAAGCAAAAATCTCGAGTAACTTGGCTCAAAGAAGGTGACCTGAATACCAAGTTCTTTCATGCCACAATGGTGAGACACCGAGGTAGCAACCGGATCAGGGAGCTAGTTCAGCAGGATGGCCAGATTATTTTTGACATCCAGGGAATCAGAGCTATGGCGGTTTCTTTCTTCGAAGAGCTTCTAGGGCCCTCTCCCAAATGCGACCACCATACTTCCAAGAGCCTCCTACAACATATCCCAAGGTTAGTCACTGAGGACCAAAATCGTATGCTTTGTGCTTCTCTTTCTATCGAGGAAATTAGGTCTGCTATCTTTTCCATGCAAGGAGGGAAAGCCCCGAGTCCGGACGGGTTCCCCCCATATTTTTTCAGCACTTTTGGGATATTCTTGGGTCGGATGTGGTCTCGACAATCCAGCAGATGCAGGCAGATAAGGTTATCCCTAGAGACATCAATTCCACCTTCCTTGCCCTTATCCCCAAAGTTAACCAGGCCCGCACCCTCTCAAATTTCCACCCCATCAGCCTATGCAATGTCTTGTACAAAATCCTCACCAAAGCCCTGGCCACTAGGCTCAAGCTCATCCTCCCCTCCATCATTTCCCCTAACCAAGGTAGTTCCATCCATGGAAGGCAAATCACTGACAGTATCATTGTCATCCATGAACTCATCCACTCCATCTCCTCGAGCGATCAAGCAGGCCTTCTCCTCAAGCTCGACATGAACAAGGCCTTCGATAGGATCTCCTGGGATTTCCTCTTGGTGGTCCTCCATAGGTTCGGATTCCACCCCGAGTGGGTCGAGTTGATCAAAGGGTGCATTACCTCGACGAACTTTTTCGTCCTGGTCAATGGTTCCCCTATGGGCTACTTCAAGAATTTCAAAGGCCTCAGGCAAGGAGACCCCATCTCCCCCTTCCTTTTCATCATTGTTGCTGAAGCTCTGGGCAGAACCATTACCCACGCCTACCTTGAAGGGTCCATCTCTAGCATCAAACCGACGTCATCTCTCTAGGCCGTGTCCCACCAACAGTTTGTCGATGACACTATCCTGGCTACCCGGGCCTCGGTCCCCCAAGCCTAGTGCATCAAGTCCATCCTCCTCTCCTTTGAGGAGGCGATAGGCCAGAAGGTGAACTTTGACAAAAGTAAGCTCTATTTCTTCAACACCTCGACGAGACGTCAAGCTCGCATTGTTGCTACTCTTGGATGCTCCATCGGTGCCCTCCCAACAACGTATCTGGGATTCCCCCTCTTTGGTGGTCAGTCCAAAAAATCCCTTTGGGACCCCATCATTGAGCGCATTCAAAGAAAGTTGGTAAGCTGGAAAGGTAGCCTACTCAGCCAAGCTGGGAAGGCCACCCTTGTCAAAGCCACCCTCTAGAGCATTCCAGTCTTCTTCATGTCAGTCTTCCAGATTCCTGCTGAAGTCTGCAACCACGTCGAACAACTCCAAAGAAACTTCCTATGGTCTGGCTCAGAGGATAAAAGAAGGATTCATCTGGTAGCATGGAACCAGGTATGTGTAGGAAAGGATCATGGGGGCATTGGGTTGTGCAAGGTCCACAACATGAATCTGGTGCTCATCACCAAACAAGGATGGTGGGTCCTTACCAATGAAGACTCTCTGTGGGCATCCATCATCAAAGCAAAGTACCTTTGGGCCAACCCAAATTTCATAGATGATCCTAACCCAATCAAAGGATCGACGGTATGGAACTCCATATCCAAAGCCAGACAGATTATCCGGAAGGGCATCAGATGGAAACTCGACAACGGAGCAAAAATCAATTTTTGGAGCGACCCCTAGCTGGGGAATGGCCCTCTTCAAGATAGAGAAGATTTGGTGTGCCTCCGACCAGTGATGGACACCCTCTTTGGACCCAAAGTAAGTGACTTTCTCCTCCTAGGGTCTTCTTCCTGGAAGCCCTTCCCGACCGATGGCCTCTCAGCTGATCAGCTAATTGCCTCTGCCACCCTATCTGATCTCCTTCACCTCTGTGTCATTCCCTCATCCCCTATAGAGGATTCCATCCTTTGGGCTCCTTCCCCATCCGACTCCTTTACCATAAAGTCAGCCTACACCCTGTTCGAGGACCTCGACCCCCCTTGGTTCCCATCCAAACTCATCTGGAGGCCTCACCTCACCCCCAAGGTAAATTTTTTCCTATGGTTGTCCATCTAGGATAAGATCCTAACCATTCCTAACCTCCACCATCATGGCCTGTCCCTCCCCAACCAGTGCTACCTATGTTGTGTGGATTCTGAGTCTACCCAACATATCTTCTCTTCATGTCCCTTCGCCCATTCCATCCTTTCATCCCTTTTTTCCTCGGTTGGCATCTCTTGGGTCCCGCCCCTTTGGATCAGTGATCTCTGCATGCAGTCGTCGAACCCGTTCAGAGGGCACCGACTCAGAACCTTCTGGTCCTTTTGCCTCTCGCACTTCCTATGGGAGATTTGGAGAGAACGCAACGCCCCGACCTTCAAAGATTCTTCCTATAAGGAAAGCCACGTGCTAGCCAAGATCTTTGCTGCGACTGCAGAGAATGTGTTTGTCACCCCCTTGCAGGTAGGCTCGAAGCCTCTCTCTAAATAGATTCTAGCTTCTTCCCTCGGCATCCCGCATGGCATTCGTATCAAGACCCCCCAAGGCTAACCGTTCTTGTGTCAAGTGGATTCCTCCGCCTCCAGGTTTCCTCAAACTCAACTTTGTTGGTGCGGCAAAAGGTAATCCTGGAGTTGCTGGTGCCAAGGGAGTTGTTCGAGATCACAAATGCAACATCATCTTGGCTTATGCGGAGAACTTGGGGTTCAATTCCAGCCACTTTGCTGAAGCTCGGGCCCTCTACCAAGGCATCGTCCTGAGCCGCAAGCTTCAGGTCCCCAGTATTGTGGTTGAAGGTGACTCCAAGAATATTATCGCTAGCTTGTCCCCTGGCTCCCTCTCTCTATCATGGAACACCTCCACCATGATCGATGAAGCCAAGCAGTTGCTTCGATCCTTCTTCGATGCTAAGGCAACCCATACTCTCAGAGAAGGCAATCGCGTGGCTGACCAGCTAGCCAACATCGACATCTCAGAGTCAGGTCTTCGGGTGTGGACTGACTCCTTCCCCCAAGCGATCATTGATGCAAATGCCATTGACCTCACCAATCAGTGAGGCGAGGTGGTCCAGCATGGAAAATCATAATTTTCATGCCGGTACCCACCTTCGAAGAGTGATTCATCAACCGAGCTCCAACGTGGCGTGCTCACGTAGCGACACCTCGAGATCGGCTCCAATTTTTTCCTCACGTGCAACTCCCTTCTGGTCGAAGCCTCACCATGTGATTCTTCCCATTTGGTGCATGAGCAGGATTTTTTGCCACCACGACCACTTGTCCTATTGGAAGTGGAGGTCCATCCATGGAATTAGGCTCCCTTGGAACCAGAACCATTGCCACGCTAGAATATGTCACCTTGGTATCAGTTCCAACCTTGTCTTCGGTGGCTTTATGGTCGTCTGGACATGGGGAATGTTGGCCCCCGGTACCCAAGCCCTCGATCGGGCCACTGCAGTAGTTCCCATGCCCTCGAGGTGCTATGTGAGCTACCTCTTTTTTAGCCAACGTATGTTGACTCCCCACTCCCCATCCAACGCCATTTTGGCAAGATGTGCTGTCAGCACAAGTATGGAAGTGGATTTTTGGCCTTTCTACCTCGTGGCAACCGCCCACATCACCGTTGTTACTCTTATCCGTCATGCTCACCATGCCACCAAGGAAGGTGATCCCCGTCATCATGACCCATGCTCACCTGCCCCTTCAGCCAGCTATGGTGTCATCTCCTTGAGTCTCCACCTGGCCCTCCCCATTGTTTGGTGTGCCCTTCCACCCGTGCCACCGAACTTTTCATTCGATTCGGGAGATTTTTTGCACGAGGCACATTGGGTGGGGGAACTTGCTCGTGCATCGACCATTATTTATTCCCACCACCTTTCTTCATCACCAAGTTCGCCACCCTCGTGCCTTCTATCTGGTTTTCTATCCCTTGCATTTTTTGAGTGTTGCCATCATGGCCGAGATCGAGCCCGCTTCTCTCCAATTAACTCCCCTGGTAGAGGATATTTTTAGGGACCATGGCCTCCTACATTTTTTGTAGTAGTTCCAGGGGGCCGAGCTAGATTTGTCCATGGACTTTATCCATTCATGGAATGGGGGGCATGTGGTCGTTCGAGGACTGGGGTTCACTATTACGGTAGATCTTCTAGCGGTGGTTATTGGTCTCCCAAATGAAGGTGAAATTATCAATCGGGAGAAGCACTCCCTTCAGGGTGAACTGGTGCTATTCAGGGATAAAGGAGAATCCCTGGGGAAAGAAAAGGGTGGGATTGTCAGGGAGATGCTCCCAAAATCGTGGGACACGATGATGATAACGGTCCTCCAATACTTCACCCTCGAAGACAAAAAAAATTGCCACCAAAAGAGCCAGGTTTCGATCTTGGGTTCCAAACTAAAAACTTGAGTGTCTTGTTTGCTGATTTGGGTTATTCAGTATTTTGTATGTTTGGAGATCATATGAACATTCAATGTACTAACTCCAATTTTCAAATATCATATTAACTCATGAATTTTCAACAAGACATTTTGACAAACATTTGTCATGCATACTCAGAAATAACAGGGCAGCTCTCAATAATTGATCACAAATTGAAAACTATCAATCCAAATGCTACCAAATTTGAACACTAGATTATTCCAATATAGATAAACAAACCAAATAAATAAAATTTCATTAAAATAAGTATACCTAGAATTGTGAAGGTCTGATGCAAATCTGGAAATGTTCATCAGCACAAATAAATATTCATTTTTTTATCATAAAATTGAATTTACAAACTTCTCCAGCATACAACTTATATTTTTGAGTATCCTTTTTGGAGACAATAAAAAAGCATGTAAGAAATCCTCCAAAGAGTAGGCGTTTGGACCTAGGCAAGCAACTCATCCCCCAAGAAATGTACAACCATGCTAGGAGCAGGTACGACTGCTAATAAACACTACAAAAATTCAATGAAAGTCTCCAAAACCTATAGAAAAGGTGGCAGCTAGGTCTGTAGTTGCAAGTAGATCTCAATATTTGACAAACCATTGCTGAGTGTGCATCCAAATCACTATATTTTGGCCCTAGATGGTACGACCAGCTGAAGGAATGAAGTGCAAATAAAATGGAACAAACCCTCTCCAATCTGCTCAATAATATCTAAAAATATCACCTTTATCAGATCAATTGCATCCATTGAGTATGAATTCTTATTAACCAATCTAAAGGTATCTTTCAACCTCAATATATGGTGTCCTTGTATGTGGTTTTCATCACAATTCAAGCCTGGAATGACTGAAATCTTGCAACCTGTAAGTCTCACACAATAAGCTTCAATAATAATAGCTAAATATGTCACAATCAACTCTTCAATGCCACTTTTATCCTTTCCCAAAGCTGGTTGATCCATTCACTTCTTGAATGTGGGATAATTTGTCTTTCCAAATGCTATGTTGCACCTTGAAGGTATTCTTTTTACCATAAATTGTAATATATTTCACTTATTACTTTCCAAGGAGACCATACCACTTTTATGACATTAGAAATATGAACTTTATAAAATCCCCTTTAATTCAAGTGGTTACATGACCCCTTTTAAGATTAAATTAATGCCCAACATTATAAAGTCATATTATAATTTAATTTAATACATCAATAACCTTCGAAAATTAAAATAATCAGCCTCTGAATGTCAAATCCTAGATATGAAAATGGAAATGGATACCGATTTCATCGAACTACTCATCCGTAACATCTGTTTCCTACCATTCAACCCCGTGATTGAATTACTAAAAATAGTAAGTCTATGTACTCCTAGCTCTAGAAGACCAAAATCACTCAACCAAAGGGATATCTGGATACCCAATAAGGTGAAGAATAGTATTACACCTTTCACTCGGTCAAAAACCCTAATTGTTGACTTACTAAAAATAGTAAGTCTATCATCCAAACTCAAGAAGACTCCTAGAAACTGACATCTAAAATCTGACCAAATCCTGGTGCAGGCTAAACATCTCTTGATTGCATCAACACAATTGTCTCGCCAAGAAAGAAACATTACAATCCTCCCTCCTCGATATTGCTTGTCTTTAAGTAATCCAAATTCATCACACAAAAATCTAAAAAACAACTGCCATGTGATTCCTGGATCCCAGATGAATCGAAGAGCTCCATATCTCCAACTGAGATAAATCCTACACTGCTGACCCTCTGTAAGTGTCATATCATGTAGTCCTCTATCCAAAAGTGCAACTAGTCTCTAAAATAGTTCAACCAACTCACAAGCAAACTGCTCTCCACAATCCCGATCAAGCTCTATCACCACACTAAAACTAAGCATATTCTTTAAGTCCCAAATCAACATCCTGTCAGAACTAACATGTTGACGTTGTGCCACTCTGATCAAAACTAGAAGCTCATAGTAACATAGCTACACACACCTCATCTATATTCCCATAATGACAACACCCCAAACTAGACTAAAAAATTGGTGTGGGAGGACAAGTAAATCAAGGACGATAATTTGAGGAGATGCTATGGAATCAACCCCCCAACAACTCCCAACAACCAAAGTAACCAATCTTTGACCAAAAAATCTCTCCAATATTTTTGTTGACATAATATTGGATTTAATTAGTTGATAATCCACAATCGAACAATAATGACCCATCTGGGAGTCTGAACTAACTCCCGCCACCAAATAGCCAACGAAAGTGACATCAAGGCACTATCTCCACAGATCATTGACCTCCATGGGCACACACCTCCCGGATCCCATGGGCCAAAGAATATCCTAGCAGTCATGTCAACTACCAACTCGGTGAAACAACTAAACCACTGAAAACTACTTGGATCCCAAATCCATATGTGGTCCCCTGTCATATTTCCTGAACCAAGAAAAAATCCAAGATCCAGCATCGAAATATCATAACTACATACAAGCGAAGAGTTGTTCAGCCATAACTCTGTCTTTGCACTACATCCATCATGTTGAACCAAACAATCATCCCAGAAATGAATCACCTTACCCTCTAATGAAGAAGGCATCTCATACCCCAGTGAAGTATACAACCCGTTATAACCATATTTCAACCCACCACTACGTGTGATCCGAAAAAAGGTCCACTCATCTACATGTGGGCTGAAATCAAAATGACTAGCATACCTCACTATACAATCCATATGAACCTCACCAACTAAACCCCTATGAAGCTCCAAATAATCCCCTAAAGTATGGCTCGCATCATCATCCTCAGGATTGAAATCAGGTAATGTACCATCATCTACTACACCAAATGAGGAAGTAGCATCCATTAAAGAAAGCATATCATCACTCCACTTATGCTCATACTGATCGACTTGAGTGAATGCGGAATCATTATTACTAATCAATCCTTCCTTATATCTAATCTCATGTATCCCCTTAATCAAATGCTTAACCACCATAGTATCTGAATTAGTCTCTAAATCATGTGAAGTGGATGTAACAGATGACTGACTTTTCATTGTGAAAGGGAGTTATGAGCTAAACTCAACTCGAGACAAAGCTCATCAATCTCCTCATATTTTTGAGTGAGCTCTCAAGAAGTTTACTCTACAAACTGCATAAACTGATTCCTATCAGATAATAGCCTCAAGTAATATAATTTTATTACCTCTAATGCTCGCTTGATGGCCTACAAATTTGTAGCAGTAGCTCCAACTGTCAATTGGTGTCGTCTCTCTCCAAGTTGGGTTGTCTGATAAAGGCATTCAACAAACTCATGTGTGCTATTCAAATATGTCAATGTGTGTACAACATGCTCATCTGTAACCTGTATGTGATCTTATAATGAATTGGAATCATCAACACAAAATAAACTCTCAGGTGTATCCTCCAATGCACAATGATCAATCTTAGGCCCTTTCACTACATTGCACTCACCAACCTCATAATCTGAAGTGATGACAGAACTATGCTCATCCTCTGAATCACCAACTACATCAACAACTGAATCCTCAACCACAATATCAGCATGCTCAACAATATACACCTCTCCAATATCCAACACACAAGATGAAGTGACCTCATCCTCATCAATTACTACTACTACTTTGTTTTCCCCATCAATACAAGAATCAACATGAACCTTGGTTATGCATGAAATATTCTCTAAATTTTCAACCTCCTTGTTCTCCTCTTTGTTATCCACAACTGTGGTTGGTTGCAATGAGTCATTTCCCTTTGTCTCTATTTTTATTCCAACTGCTAATGGAGGCCTCAACCACTTAGGATGATGTTCTATTATTGTTGTAAAAACTCATTTTGTTATTGAAATTTTTACATCAGCTCTATCATGAGTTCCTGGATAGTAGCCATTACCAACACACTACTACAACTTTGTAACCCTAAGGCTGACAGGATAAGCTAAGATCTGATACCACTGTAGTGTCCTACCCATTACAAAGACAAAAAAAATTACCACCAAAAGAGCTAGGTTTCGATCTTGGGTTCCAAACTGAAAACTTGAGTGTCTTATTTGCTGATTTGGGTTATTAAGTATTTTGTATGTTTGGAGATCATATGAATATTCAATGTACTAACTCCAATTTTCAAATATCATATTAACTCATGAATTTTCAACAAGACATTTTGACAAACATTTGTCATGCATACTCAGAAATAACAGGGCAACTCTCAAGAATTGATCACAACTTGAAAACTATCAATCCAAATGCTACCAAATTCGAAAACTAGCTTCTTCCAATATAGATAATCAAACCCAATAAAGGAAATTGTATTAAAAAGAGTATACCTAGAATTGTGAAGGTCTGATAAAAATTTGGAAATGTTCATCAACACACATAAATCTTCATTTTTTATCATAAAATCCAATTTACAAACTTCTCCAGCATACAACTTATGTTCTTGAATACCCTTTTTGGAGACAATAACAAAGCATGTAAGAAATCCTCCAAATACTAAGTATTTGGACCTAGGCAAGCAACTCATCCCCCAAGAAATGTACGACCATGCCAGGAGCAGGTACGACTACTAATAAACACTACAAAAATCCAATGAAAGTCTCCAAAACCTATAGAAAAGGTGGTGGCTAGGTCTGTAGTTGCAAGTAGATCTCAAACTTTGACAAACCATTGCTGAGTGTGCATCCAAATCGCTCTATTTTGGCCCTAGATGGTACGATCAACTGAAGGAGTGAAGTGAAAATGAAATGGAACAAACCCTCTCCAATCTACTCAATAATATTTGAAAATATCACCTTTATTAGCTCAATTGCATCCACTAAGTATGAATGCTCATTAACCAATCTAAAGGTATCTTTCAACCTCAAGATATGGTGTCCTTGTATGTGGTTTTCATCACAATACAAGCCTGGAATGACTGAAATCTTGCAACCTGCAAGTCTCACACAATAAGCTTCAAGAATAATAGCCAAAGATGTCACAATCAACTCTTCAATGCCACTTTTATCCTTTCCCAAAGCTGGTTGATCCATTCGCTTCTTGAATGCAAGATAATTTGTCTTTCTAAATGCTACGTTGCACCTTGAAGGTATTCTTTTTACCATAAATTGTAATAAATTTCACTTATTACTTTTCAATGAGACCATGCCACTTTTATGACATTAAAAATATGAACTTTATAAAATCCCCTTTAATTCAAGTGGTTACATGACCCCTTTTAAGATTAAATTAATGCCCAACATTATAAAGTCATATTGTAGCACCCTAAAATTGGCGCAATAAAACCTTAATAATTACAATTACTCTAGTAAATAATTCAAATTCAAATTTCAACCTCCAAAACCGCTCCCAAACCGCCGTTTAACCCGTTTCCTCCTTTCTCGCACCATTTTTAGAGTTTGTTTTGTCCGTTTGACGATATCGTCTTCGATAAGACGATATCGCCTCAGATCGGACGATTTCGTCTGGCGTAGGACGTCCAGACGATCTTGTCCCAAAACTGATTTTTCATAATTAGTCTCTGTTCCAACGGCGTCTCTAATCCGGGCAGAAGCGTGTCTGCACCGTTAGAGACCCTCCCCATTGGAGATCTCCCAAATTGGGATGATCTCCAACCTCCTAACCTCCCTCCTAAGCCTATTTAATCCTAGGCCCTCCCCTTAGCATCCCCTGGCTGAAATTCCCTGTAACTCGAATTCTACACGCACTAGACCATCTTAAATCAATGTTTGCATTTGTATTTTTCCAAGTTTGTTTGCAGGAACTTCATTGTTTTTCAGTCGGAGCAAGCTCAATTCGTCTCAGACGATCTCGTACAATCTCGGATGATCTCGACCCAATTCGAGATGATTTCGACTGCAGTCCACATTGGGGGCAATCAGTGCCCAGAGTTTGCATTTCTTCATCCTTTTTCTATTGTATTATTCTGCATTTAGTTAATTCTATGGTTATTCTTTATTATTCTGCATCTTGGAGTTCACCCATGTAGCTTTAATGCATAATAAAAGCATGATTTGTCAATAAGTCATTATATTGCACTTGTGTCTTAGTTTGTTATTATCATTTTAATGTTCTTACTGTCATTTTACATCATTACCCTCTGTTATCATAGTTGCATTCTCTGTATTTTGCATCTATTTTTCTGTTTGCAGGTCTCTGACGAATTCGTCAGATCTCAGACGATCCTGTCAGATAGGAGACGATCCTGTCGAATTCCAGACGATCCTGACTACTTCAAAAATTAGAACCTTCATCAGACATCCGGATCAGGTATGGGTCTTTAATCCATCTTGTTCTTTCTATTTTTCTGTCCAAATCTATTTTTGTCTTCATTTAAATCTGCATTTCATATAGAATAGCTTAGACGCATTTTGGCCAAACCTAGGACTTGGATGATTAAAGCTAAAACTGAACACATCAAACACATTCCCAACCTAGGCGTGGAAACTGCCATTCAAACGTTTCCTGGTGAACCCACCATCCGTCAAAAAATCACCATAATACACCTCCCCCGAGAGGCGGGACCTTCGCAAGGCCTCTCAGTCCGAGGTACCGCGCCATCCTTTTCCCATCCTCCTTCCGGGCACGGATCCTATAGCCTGAAGGTAGGGATGTGAAAAATTTGGAGCGATACATTTTGGTGAACCCGACGTGAATGCATTTAAAACCTTTTGAAAAAAAAAAACAAAAAAAAAAATAAAACAACCAAAACATAGATGCATTTCAAATCATTTAAAACTAATAAGTTGCATATCATGTTTAGATGGTAGCTCCTAAGAAAATATTAGCAGTTACTATAAATGTTGAAAACCAATTGGCAGCCATAGAAATCAATTATGTGCTTAGTGTGCCTGAAACAGGATAGAAATCAACTTTTGTGGGACGAACTTGATAGAAGACTAAGTGTCATTTCATCTAGGTCAACAAAACTTAAACAAATCAAGAGGCTTGTCCTAGATAGAATCCTGGATCCTCATCAACTCGTCTTTTATCATGAACTTCGGAGAGCCTCGCCATAGATGGTTAGCTTATAGGAGAGCTCTTGTGTCTTCAGAATTGTTCACCTTCGAGGAATACCTCGAGAACGCAGCCATTATACACCAGTTCCTAGGTCGTGTAGAAGACCAAGAGGTTGTTCTTACGGATAGGGAAATATGGAATAGAGTTCCTCGAGCTGTGTTATATCGAGAGTATTGCCATGAGCTTTACTTCTATCAACCAGAATCTGAGACAGATAATATCACTATAGCTCTTTTCATTAAATTTTTGAAAGAAAATTTTCAATTTGAAGAAGAACACTTCATGACTCTTGAAGAACTCGAGCCCATTAATGATATTTATAAATTGTTTATAGAAAACTAGATCATTACTTTCAGTATTAGTTCTTGCATTTATTGTGTTGTTTGTTATCTTTACAATATTATTACAAAAACAAGAAAAACTAAAAAAACATAACAAAAACCAAAACCTTTCATTTTAAATATTGTAGTAGGTATATAATTAATATATACCTCTTAAGCTTGTTGCATATATATATATATATATATATATATATATATATATATATATATATATATATATATATATATATTTGCTGAAATCTAAATTAAGCACAATGCCTAAACTTAGGAATGGTAAACAAACTGAAGGAGAAGAAGAAGATTGGTTAGAAGATAAAACTAGAAACCCAAATGTCCTTCCTGAAGATCCAATTTCGGAAGGAGAAACTCTAGATCAACCAGAAGATGACCTAGGTGAAGACAATGAACAAGAAGAAAATGTTAAAGAGGATGGATCCTCATCCCCTAGAGTAGCTCCAGATGGAACTATTGCTTTTGACAACTTAGATCATTTCTAGAAATTTTTCAATAATAACATTGGCGCTCTTAATATGGCAGTTCGTATTGATAAAGGGCAAATTAGTGACACTCAAGCAGCCATGGAACATATGTTTGATGTGCACACTAATCCCTTGTCTTTCATTGATCAAGAAAGTGATAAGGCTGGACCATCCAATAGAGATATGGTCACTATGATTCAGAACATGCCAAAACAACAGGTTACCCAACCTCCTAAGGAACCTCGTTATTGAGCCTAAAATCATTCCCACACAAAAGAAAACTTCCTTCACTACTTTACTTCGCCAAACTATTGATCAATATGCTTCAAGTAAACAAAAACCTAAAATGAAGCCAAACACCAATTTTCAACAATCTGGAATACAACATAATACAACTTCAAAATTCCTTCATAACACCTTTCCTACCAACAATTTACACAATAGCAACATAGCATCTAATCTTCATGTCCCTCCATCATATGCTCACAAATCCCATATCAATGCCCTACCGAACCAATATGGTGGGCAAACTAGTAATCTGGAAGCCATGGTGAAACAGTTAGCTTCGCGTATGGACGAGATAGATCCTTACCATCCTTCATACAATTATCGAGAGATATGTAGTCAACCTTTGGATCCCATAGTTGTAGCACAACCGTACCCTAAGCATTTTCCCATGCCCATCCTCGCCTATATATAAAGGAACCGAAGATCCCATAGAGCATCTTCGCATGTTTAGGATAGCATGTCATGATATATCACATGATGACTTGCTATTACTAAAAATGTTCCCGAAAAGTTTAGGTGGAATGGCATTAGAGTGGTACTATCAATTGCCCACTCATTCTTTGAGAAACTTTGAAGAAACAACTGAATCTTTTGTCCATCAATTTAGTGCCTACATCGAGAGGCATGTAACCATTAAAGATTTATACAACTTAAAACAAGACAAGGATGAATGTTTTGCCGATTTCTTAGCTAGATGGAGGCAGTTGATAGGAAAACTGCACTTTGTGCTACCTTATAGGGAAATGTTGGACATTTTTATTAATAATTTACAAGAACAAATATCTTATGAGCTATCAATTGCTACTTTAACTACCTTCGATCAAGCTATAGATTTAGCTCGAAGAGTAGAAGATGCCCTCATTAGGAGAGGCCAACTTAGGAAGAAGGATGATGAGAAAACATCCAAAAATCAGTATAAAAACAAACAAGTTGTAGGTGACGGAGTCACTGACGATAGAAATGTTGCTAATATCAATGCAACGAAAACAACAAAAAAATTTATATTGAAACCGCCTGATAAGCCTCCTCGAGAATTTACTAGATTGAATCAACCATTATCAACTATTTTACCTCAATTACTCGAAAGAGGTTTGATCCAATTACCAGCTATCCGGGAACCCGATCCAACTATACCCGGATACAGAGCTGACTTACACTGTGATTTCCATAGAGGGCCTGGACACTCTACCAACGCTTGTAAAAGGTTGAAACATAAAATACAGGATCTGATTGATAATAATGAAATGGAGGTGCAAGCCTTCCAACCTAAACAAAATGCTCCTAATAATCCTCAAAAGACCATTCCCCAAAATCAAAATCAAAATGCTAATCAATCATTAGACATATTTCAACACCCTTTACCAAGACATGGTAAAGAGGTGGCCAATCAAATCGAACATCATAATGTTCCTCCTCCTACCCGATATGTAGGGACTATTAGCGGACATTTACCTAATCATGATCCTCAAATATTTGACACAACTTTATCCATGGTCACAACCAGGCCCCTACATAATATTCAAACTCCAGATCCTAGTGATATAGAATCAGATACTCAAAGTGAAATAGACATCACTTCAAACCAATCGAATAGTTCTGAAAATGAATCAGATCCTATTCAACCCATCACAGATGCTATGGTTCCAGAAGAACCATTTCCTAGAAGAGTTACTACTCGACCCTCTTCTAATCAATTCCTCCCAAATGAACAAGCCATAAACGCTCAACCGAGACCAGATCAACGTCTTCAATATAACATTGTAGGTACCATTGGAGTCGTTACCCGACAACAGACTCAAAATTCTCAACAAGAACCAAACCAGAATGATGGATCAGCTCCATTTGTTTTGAAAAATCCCAATAAAGGGAATCATGCTTCCAATGTTCAACTTAAACCCCCTTACAATATTAATGAGCAATTATCCAATACTACAACCATAATTTCCCTTTTGGATTTATTAAGATCTTCTCCTACCCATAGGGATGAGTTGATGCTTACATTAAGCCAAATGATGGTACCTCAAAATATTCAACCTGAAGCCATGGCCAATACTATCATCACTCGAGAAGTTGATTGTATTGACTTCCGAGATAAAGATATCCCACAACACAGTTTACATAAGGATAATCCCTTATATATTACTGCTCTAATTGGAGATGTAGTTGTTAAACGAGTCCTGATTGATAATGGTTCATCTCTAAACATTTGCACTTTTGACTTCTACCAACGATTTGGCTTTAGAAGTGATGAAATGAAGAAAACTGACATGATTATCAAAGCTTTCAATGACGAAACACAAGAAACGTGTGGAGTTATTACCATCCCATTGCAAGTTGGTCCTCGAACTCTAGATACCACCATGTTTATTGTACATTGCCCCGCATCATACAATATACTCTTGGGTCATCCTTGGATCAATGCAATGCGGGCTGTCCCATCAACTTTACACCAATGTGTTAAATTCGAATTTAAAAATCAGTTGGTCACTATCCACGGTGATCCTAGACCCTTTGATATGTGTGCTTTGGCAGAACCTCGTTGGAGTGCAATTTTGCCCTGCTCTGTCATCCACACATCCTAATTCTTATTTTTCATCTAAAATCGTGAAACACACACCCATAGCTTCACCTATTTCCCCTCCATTCATTTCACCCTCATATATAGATCAACAATCTTCTAAACAAACCACTCTAGAACCTCAAAAAGATCTTCAATCTACGACCAATCCTTCATGTTCTATCCCTATAATTTCAAAACCTATAGACCCATCTCTTAACACTTCCACATTATCAACATCTATCATACCTTCCACATCTAAAGATATAGGGAATGATCCTTCTACATCTTATGCTCTTTCTGATGAACTTTTACCTGATTTATCCACAATCTTAATATCAGAAAAAACAAATGCTTTCATGCAAGATTCAATTCTTTTAAATAACTTGCCGCCATCTCCTCGTACTTTGGGCCTCCCACAACCTATGGGAAGTACTTACCAAGTCGGGAGTTGTGCCTTCATTTATAAAGGATATGATTGGGGAAGAATCCCTCGAAATATCAAAACTCATCATGAGGGATATGCTCGATGTTATTTTACCAATGAATATATTAAAGCTAAACCCATAATGCTTAAAATGGGATATAAAGGGAAAGGCTTGGGACCTTTCCAAAATGGCATGAAAGAACCTTTCGAGGTAGAACCGTGGCCTGCCCGCTGTGGTGTGGGCCTATTTCCTAGTAAGGGTCAACCCTTTCCTTTTGAAGATGATGATCAACTCATATGTTATCAAGATTATTTGGATAGGCGTGATGATTTGCCTCTAAAAAATCAGCCATTTACATGTAACATGCTATCCATAGCTTACCCTGAAATGATTGTCGACTCCGATGAGGAGTTGGAAGGAGATATCTTCCACGATGTCTCCGTTGAAGAGATGTTACACAATGGATTTTATTTTGATGGTTCTATACCAACTATAGCCCAACTTGAGACCACTAATCCTCAAGATGAATTATCCAACTTAACCTTACAAGAATTACAAGAATTGGGCGTTTCACCCGCCCCACCTAATTTTGAAAGAGATCTACACATGGAGGTAGAAAACGTCATTAAAATTAATATTGGAACCGAGGATAGTCCTCACATAATCAATATTGGATCAGAATTAAGTCAAGAAAAACAAGAGCAATACATTGCATTCCTTAAAGAATATGAAGATGTCTTCGCTTGGACATATGAAGATATGCCAGGTCTAGACCCTTCTGTAGTCATGCATCACCTAGTGGTCCATCCGGATGCTAAACCTATTAAACAAAAACTTAGAAAAATGCATCCCAAAATGGCCTTACTAGTCAAAGGAGAACTAGAAAAACTGTTGAAGGTTATTTTTATACAAGAACTCGATCACTGGAACTCCTAGATGAAAAATGCATCAATGCTTTGGAGCATCTCCGTGCCTACCAAAACAAGCTTAAAAGATCATATGCTAAAAAGTTCGTCATCGATCCTTTGAGATCGGTGACCTTGTTTTAAAAGAAAATCAAAAAAATACTAATGCAACTAAGGACCTTAAAGGTAAATTTGAGCCCAACTGGCTTGGACCATACATTATCACTGCTAAATTTGAATTGGGAGCATACAAATTATCTACCTTAGATGGTAAAGAACTTAAAGAACCCATGAACATTTTGCATCTTAAACGTTACTATGTATAAATTTGGTCATTTCATCCTTGTATATATTTGTTTAAAATATTTCAAAATCACTATCTTGTATTTCTTTCAATTTATAAATTCAAAAACACCAAAAACATTCATAATCATCAAAATATTCAAAACTACTTGTTGTATTTATTTATGGCACTTGTTAATTCTTTCAAAAACAAAAAAATAATAATAAAATAAAAAAACAAAAACACAATATTCTTGACTCTTTCGAAACCAAAACAACATAAAGAAGAAAGAGAGAGTCAACATTCTCAAAACTTCTCAAAAAGTATTTATATATATCTTCTTACAAATATTGCAATTATATGTTTCAAATTATTTTGGATAAATTAGCATTTATTTGGAATCCCTCACTTTCACACTCACAAAAATAAATATCTTGATTTTTATCTGGCATGATTACTAATCTCTCTTATATCAAAGTCCACAAAATTCAATTAAATAAAGTTTGAGCACAGAGAATTGATCTTGTTATTTACTTAAACCAAGCACATCCTTTCACAATAAAATGATTATATTTGTAATGTCCATGCTATGCTACATAGTAGAAGTGGTTTCTTGAGCGAAAAGTTTCCCCTGCTATCCTATCATGCACATGGTCTAGAATCTTTGAGAATTGGCAAAAGGACAAGCTCACCCCTACCCGAATAAAAATCCCTTGCTCTACAGACTAATCCGAGCAAGTATCCCTAGCATAGAAAAAAGAAAAAGCAAAGTTCAAGAAAAAGAGAAAAAGAAAAATGTTATTTTATATCATTACAGCAATGTTCCAAGCATTATCAAGCAAAAATACAAAAAGAAAAGAAATGAAAGCAAAAGCAAAAGCAATAAAATCCCTTTCCCTACCCTTTGAAAAGAAAAGAAGGGTTGATGAGCTTGAATCCCTGGAATTCTCAATTATTCGAAAACTGTGAGGTAAGCCCCATAACAGGTGGTTTGTGCCCAACCTGCTTGGCCTTGGGTAACTCCTAGCGTGGCGATATGTCCGTCACATTAGCGACCTTCTTTTGTACAGACCTATGTCTCGCTTATGGATTAGCTAGCTCTTGATAATCCGACTTACATAGTAGTCTAGTATGGTTATATGCATCTACATCATGGTTAATGAACACTTATTTGGTTCATTCAAATCACTTGTATCATATTATCTTGCTCAAAACTCGGTAAATGAACATAGCAATTGCACACACATTTTGTATTTGAGAGATTTTGTGTATCATTATGATAAATCAAGATTGGAAATGAACTCACATATGCACATGGGATTCCTTATAAATCTAACTTTTGTCTTTAAGATACTTTGAAATATTTTTTGCAAATTGTTTGGAATAAATTCATTTTCTTCTTTAAAGTACAGTTGTTTAGTATAAAGACAACTACATACATAATAGAAAAAATCAAAATTTCTTTCAAAACCATACAATCAAAACACACACACACACACACACACACACACACAAAAAAAAAAAATATATTAAATATATATATATATTGTCGACTTTCGCGACGATGGTATAGTTCCAAAACCAAAATTGGAATTTTATGCCTAGCGCAAGTCCTCATCTTCATATTTTCTGTTTATTAAAAATCAACCATGCAATAAAACTATCTTCTTCTTTTTGATTTCGCGATGATGGTATAAGTCTATACCTACATATTCTATGCCTAGCGCAAACCATTGTACCAATTTTTATTCCCCATTTATTTGAAAATCATGAAAACCATATGACTTAAATCATTATGTTATACAATTATGTTTTTTTGACAAAAAGCATGCACATTATCACTATTTCATGTCATTATGTCAACCTTCAATTTTGCAATGATGGTATAATTCCTAGGGAATTATCCAAAAAATTTTATCACACTTAGGAATTTATGCCTAGCAAAAATCATTTTAACATTATTTCATGCATACTATTTTTATGAAACTCTGAAAACAAACCATCATCATCATCATTTGCACCATTGCACCAAAGTCTTAAGACAGTCTCTTAAGCACTCTTTTACTTTTTAACAATATTTCTATACTCGGGATTAGCTTGACGACCGAGTGAGCGGCGACTCCATGAAATGGTCTATAATAGCGACAATGTCCTTTGAAATTATTGTTAAAAGTCCCTTTTATTTTTTTATCAAATCATCACATCACAAACAACCAATTTGTTCTATCAGATTATTTCATTTAAATTTTTCAAGCATGACATTTCAACCATAATATTTCCAACGACATAATTACATGAATCATCAAATCAATCAATCAAAACATTAAAAGCATCATAAAAATACATAAGACACAAGTCATATGATCAAAAATATCTCATCTATATATATCAACAATATATATACATCATATCAAAACCGAATCGGTATGCCACAATCTATACCTCGGCATACTCAATCCTCTATCAAAAATAATAAATACTATATATCAATCTGTGTAGTGCAATCTGTAGTAGCTAGCCTCGAGAACCCCTCGAGCTCTCAGCCTCATCTCCTCCCCCGCCCGAGGTGGACGAGGTGGCCCCATCGCAGTATGTGTGGTACTACGAGTCCTAGTCGTGGATCGAGATGAAGTCCTTGATGACCCAATCCTGATCGGGTCAGCAATGGTGCGGCAGTATACTCTCCTCCTCTGGCACCATCTGGTAGTAGAGTACCCGATAGAAAGTGATCTGGGCAATAGCCCATGCTAGCTCCTGAGTGCTCGCTCCTCCACCCCGTGCTCTGAGGCGTGCAATCTCATCTCTGAGCTGTGTCACCTCAGCTCGGTGGCATGCAGCCTCATCCTGCAATGTCTGCACCTATGCCTGGAGACGGACTGTCTCTGCTCGGAGAGTCGCTGTCTCGTTGCTCTCCCCAGTGTCAACACCCTTGCCCTTATCGGGCGATGGTGGCCTCTCTCTCTATGGAGAAGGGGGTCTCTCCTCCCTCCTCTCCCGCTGTCGTGGCCTCTGCTGCGCCTGTGGTCTCCTCTGCTCTCTCCCATCGTGACCCTGGGCCACCTCAATGGCCGCCTGGCACCGCCTCCCCATCCGACGCACAACTGCATGAATCGGACCCTGAGCCCTCGTCATCCGAGGAGGGCGGATGCCTGTGTACTAGGCATCGTAGTCGGCTACCCTAGCGTCGTCCCCATCCACTGGCTGAATGGGGGCATCATCTGCATCCTGACTCCAGAAGCGCTGCATATCTAGAGCCCCGCTAACTATAGTGTTATCCCGGATAGTCCAGGAAAACTCGTAATCCCTGAGAGATGGGATCCCCTGCTGTAGACCGAACTATCGCAAAACTCGGTCATAGCGGTGGAGCTCCACCTCTCCCCTCTCCATCCTCGCCAGCAGACTCGCCTGACATGAGCCAGCTCCTGTCCATCCTCGGCCCACCCTGGATGATCCCTCCAAGGCCTCCAGGTGATCTGGTCGGAGACAAGGTCATCAAGTAGTCTCCGGGACATCGATAGATCTATCCGTCACTGTGACCCTCTTCGGAGCCACCAGTAGAAAGCTCGGGGCCTCTCCCCATCAACCCCTATCAAAGGAAGCCCTACCGGCCTCTGCACTACAATGTGCTCCCAGCACCAAACCTGTAGTAGCGATGTCATAACCAGACATCGGTCGCCCTTGTACACGACCCCATGCAGGATCCTGTACAATCGGCATAGAACAAAGCTGCCCCAAGAAAACCTATAGCCATGGTCTCTCATGTCACAGACCACATCTGCCAGTACCCATGGTACCCTGCATCCGCTCTGGTGGCACAGCAGAAGTCCACCTACCACCCCAGCCAAAACCCGTGTGAGTCTCGATGCCCCAGGCATCTGACGCAGCGACTCGATGTTCACTCCGCCCTTCTCCAGGGCGAAGCTCGGATCGCCACACAACCGCATCATAGCGTGGCCCTGATTGGCCGTAGGAGTGATCAATCGTCCTTGTATGGGGATCCTCAAAATCCTCCATACATCCTCTAATGTGGGAGTCATCTCCCCTATCGGTAACCGAAAATAGGAAGAACCCGGATACCACCTCTCTGCTAGGGCTGTCAGTAGCCCCATGTCTGTAGAAACTTGTGGCATCTCTGCCACATGCTGTAAGCCGACCTGTGCCAGCTGATCTCGCTCTGCCTGAGATAGAGCGGCCAAGTCATCTCTCAACCCGTCATATTTCCATTCTCTGCTCTTTAGTAATCCTCTCTGCAACATAAACAACAACACAATAAAAATCATTAATAAAAACTCAAGTGATTAATAATGCAAGTAAAATTAGTTCAATTTTATATAAATGATGATATCGTCCACTATTGGACGATATCGTCCCAAATTTGAGCAAAATCATCTCCGATTTCGCAAGCCGAAATCGTCCCTAATTTGATGAAATCGTCCCCCTTTCGTCGATTTCGCCCTTAGACGAAATCGGCGAACTTGAGACGATTTCGTCGAAATCGGGACGATTTCGTCCCGACGACGTCGACGGCCCAAAAACGGCCGCGATGCTCAAAAATTGCTCAAAATTCACCTAAAAAGCATGTAAATTCAACTTAAAGCATTCTAAACTAAGTTTAGACTCTTACCCGTAGCCCGCGTCGGACCTCTGTCGATCTGTGCGTTGTCTCGACCATTTTTGCCTGCAGAGCTCTAAAAACCAAAAAAATGAACAGTAACAATGAATTAGGGTTTTACCCTATTTTTCTTAATTTTATTCAAAACACAATTAAAAACATTTTAAAATTTTGCTTTTTCACGTTTTTACCTCAAACGTTCGATTTGGGTAAAAACACGGAGGGGGCACCATAGTAAGTTGTCGTACGATTCGACCAAGAATCGTCGCCTAAAAATGGGAATAATTTTTGCTTTCTCGTAGATCGAGAAGAACTCATCTTTAACGCATTTTCTTCAAAAAATTCGCTAAAGAGGGGGCAAAATGTAGCACCCTAAAATTGGCGCAGTAAAACCTTAATAATTACACTTACTCTAGTAAATAATTCAAATTCAAATTTCAACCTCCAAAACCGCTCCCAAACCGCCGTTTAACCCGTTTCCTCCTTTCCCGTGCCATTTTTAGAGTTTGTTTTGACCGTTTGACGATATCGTCTCCGATAAGACGATATCGCCTTAGATCGGACGATTTCGTCTCGGCTAGGACGTCCGGACGATCTTGTCCCAAAACTGATTTTGCATAATTAGTCTCTGTTCCAACGGCGTCTCTAATCCGGGCAGAAGCGTGTCTACGCCGTTAGAGACCCTCCCCGTTGGAGATCTCCCAAATAGGGATGATCTCCAACCTCCTAACCTCTATCCTAAGCCTATTTAATCCTAGGCCCTCCCCTTAGCATCCCCCTGGCTGAAATTCCCTGTAACTCGAATTCTACACGCACTAGACCATCTTAAATCACTGTTTGCATTTGTATTTTTCCAAGTTTGTTTGCAGGAACTTCATTGTTTTTCAGCCGGAGCAAGCTCAATTCGTCTCAGACGATCTCGTACAATCTCGGACGATCTCGACCCAATTCGAGACGATTTCGACTGCAGTCCACATTGGGGGCAATCAGTGCCCGTAGTTTGCATTTCTTCATCCTTTTTTCGTTGTATTATTCTCGCATTTAGTTAATTCTATGGTTATTCTTTATTATTCTCGCATCTTGGAGTTCACCCATGTAGCTTATATGCATAATATAATCATGATTTGTCAATAAGTCATTATATTGCACTTGTGTCTTAGTTTGTTATTATCATTTTAATGTTCTTACTGTCATTTTACATCATTACCCTCTGTTATCATAGTTGCATTCTCTGTATTTTGCATCTATTTTTCTGTTTGTAGGTCTCTGACGAATTCGTCTGACGAATTCGTCAGATCTCAGATGATCCTGTCAGATAGGAGACGATCCTGTCGAATTCCAGACGATCCTGACTACTTCAAAAATCAGAACCTTCATCAGACATCCGGATCAGGTATGGGTCTTTAATCCATCTTGTTCTTTCTATTTTTCTGTCCAAATCTGTTTCTGTCTTCATTTAAATCTGCATTTCATATAGAATAGCTTAGACGCATTTTGGCCAAACCTAGGACTTGGATGATTAAAGCTAAAACTGAACACATCAAACACATTCCCAACCTAGGCGTGGAAACTGCCATTCAAACGTTTCCTGGTGAACCCACCATCCATCGAAAAATCACCATAATACACCTCCCCCGAGAGGCGGGACCTTCGCAAGGCCTCTCAGTCCGAGGTACCGCGCCATCCTTTTCCCATCCTCCTTCCGGGCACGGATCCTATAGCCTGAAGGTAGGGATGCAAAAAATTTGGAGCGATACACATATTATAATTTAATTTAATACATTAATAACCTTTGGGAATTAAAATAATCAGTCTCTGAATGTCAGATCCTAGATATGAAAATGGAAACGAATACCCATTTTTTCGAACTACTCATCTGTAACATCCATTTCCTGCCATTCAACCCGTGACTGACTTACTAAAAATAGTAAGTCTTTGTACTCCTAGCTTTGGAAGTCCAAAATCACTAAACCGAAGGGATATCTGGATACCCAATAAGGCAAAGAATATTATTACACCTTTCACTCGGTCAAAAACCCTAATCGTTGACTTACTAAAAATAGTAAGTCTATCATCCAAACTCAGGAAGACTCCCAGAAATTGGCATCTAAAATCTAACCAAATCCTGGTGTAGGCTAAACATCTCCTGAATGCATCAACGCAACTGCCTCACTAAGAAAGGGACATTACATATTCAGGGATAAAGGATAAACCCTAGGGAAATAAAAGGGTGGGATTATCAGGGAGACACTCTTGAAACTGTGAGACACGGTGATGATAACGGTCCTCCAATACTTCACCCTCGATAATACCTAGGCCATCTTGTGGAGCTTCCACCTTGCATTTTAAACCACCTCAAGGGAAATAAAACCATCAATATCCTTAAATACATGTTCAGGTCAGTCGAGCGGTCAATTCTCAATGTTAAATGGGGGCCTCTTCCTCCCCCCTTCATCAAGTTCTGCATAGGGTGTTGTTTACGTTCATCGTGTCAGAGCAAATAGAGGAGTAGCACCGTCGGTTGGGCTTCCCCCCATTTGAGATCTGGCCAGGCCTCCCTCGGCTAGAGGGTCAACTAGACCTGCCCTCCTTGCTGAAGGGCCAGCCAATCCTAGAGACGATGTTGGGGTTGATGCTTTCCCCTTATCCATCAACACCCCGAGTGGAGTTGCCACACTAGATGACATCCTGGTTTCTCAAAATACCATATTCCACCATTACCATGTTCATGCTAATGGGGGAAGTAGAAAAATGAATGCTTTTTTGATCATTGACGATGCATCATATGACTCTCTATCATTCCAAAAAAAAAAAGAGAAGTTGGTGTGGTTTTTGGACCAAAGCAAAGGGATGTCAATGTAGGCTCCCCTCCTGGACTCATGTGTGATGTACTTACCGAGCATCACAAAATTTGGGCACATCCAAGATATTCAGGACCTCATCCAAGCTTTAGGATGAGTGGCCATAACCATTTCGTCCTTATTAACACAAGCGAATGCTCTCCTGGAGGAGTACAAAAACCAGTTCAAGATCATCTAGGAGTTCAAGAACCTAGTCAGAGAGTATCCTACGGATAATGAAAATGGGCATAATGCATGAGCTGGTATGGAGGAGAACCTCCTACATCAGTACGGCTTCAAGGATTAGATGGCACTTTTTGGTCTATAGTTACCCCTATGAGGATATTGTGTTTCAAGTTTCTTGATCTGCCCCTTCATGGGTGCTTATATGTAGTTGGGTTTTCCCTGTATGGGCTTGTGTTTATATGTACATAGTTTCTTTTGACCCTGTATGGGCTGTTGTGGTTTATGTTTAGCATCTGTAGCTTCTCCTTTTTCCCGATAGGGTCATCTCCCGGGGGTCTGCCAGCCTCTAGAGATATTTTGGGCTTTGGCTAGAAATGTAAAAGGTTACGGGACCCTTTCAAAACCCTTTTTCACCAATAAAAAAAATATTACTTATCACTCCATATGATAAATAAATCATAAAACCTTATTGCTCCTATTATAAAAAATAAAACTTTAGAATATAAAACCCTAAAATTAATTACCTCAAATATTCTCCTACTTCTATGCTTATCTTCACAACTCTACTTTATAAATATTACATTCAAAAGAACTCGTGTGGAGGCTCTTAACAATATAGCTTCACTGATGCGTGTCTCTAGGTGATCAAGTTAGGAACCTTTCATCTCCATGCATGCAAAGGTGGCATTACTTGGTTAAGTGATGCTACTTGGAAATGTGGCATTACCTAGTGTTGATTACCCTATTTTTTGTGTTGTTTTATCTATGCTTTGATCATTACTAAGGACGCTAAATTATGCTTGGTAATCAAGTAAAATTCTAACTCCAATCCAAATTTTTCACTATAATTTCACATTATTAGGCCAACGTTCAATGAAGTGCTTTCCCTTTGCAATGAACATTTTACCTTCCTCACTATGTTTTGATTTTGACTATTGTCCAACATTTTTGTTCGCTACTTCAATGTCGCTTGACATAGAATACTTTGAATAACATTGTTGTTGAGTGCTTTAGATGCTTGGGCACTATTCAATATGAGGATGCTCTCCAGTCTTTGGGTTCTATCAATATCAGGATGCTGCTATTCTATATTCTGGGCACTATCCAACCTAAGGACATTGTTGTTCTATATGCTAGACACTATAAATTTGAGTACATTATTGTTCTATAATCTGGACACTATCCAACTTGAGGATGTTGTCTAGTCTCGAAGTGCTATCCAACTCTTGAATGCTAACCTCCTTGTATTGTTAATTTTCTTTCTTGCTCTTTCTTACACTTAGCTCTTTGCCATGTTCACATCTTTATATTTTTCTTGATATTTGTGTTCAAAAGAATAATGACTTGAGTCTAATGCCATTACTTTACTATATCCTGAAATAAGTTGCCTTCAAGATATGAATGCCTCTATCTACTATAATCTAATGCTACCTTTTAGAGTTGAATGAATCTATCTACCGAATGTTGCCTTTGAATGACTTTGTCTACTAAAGTTGATTGCTACCATTGAATGACTCTGTCTACTAGAGCCTAATGTTGCCTTTGAATAAATTTGTCTACTTAGAGCCAAATGAAGCCTTTAAGAACTGAGTATCAAGCTATTTTGCTTTGTCTTAAGCCTAATATATTTCTCTTTAAGATTGCACGATAGACCCCTTTTTCAATATGAATATCTTCTATGCTTTCTCTTTAAGACTGCACTATAGACTCATTTTCTAGGGTTGGATCTCTTCTATACTTTGTTGCCTCTTTCATTTTAATCTTGAGTCTTCTATTCTTTGAAATTCTCTTGAATTGTTGCTTCTTTATATTTACCTTATCCTTCTTGTTGCCAATGTTAAGGTCCAAATGACCTAAAAAATTTTGTAATAATTTTCTTTGTCAAGGTCTGTCATCAATATCTGAATCCACTATCTCTTATGTTAAGGTTTTTATTCAAGACCTGAATCCACTATCTCTTATGTGAAGGTCTACCTTCAAAACTTGAATCCACTATCTCTTAAGTCAAGGTTTATCTTCAAGACTTGAAACTTCAATATATTGCAACTTTAATTTATCTTAGCTTGATAAAATATTACTTTAAGATATATATGTCTTGCTAATATATCCTTCTCCTGTCCTAATTTATCTTGCACTTAGACTATTAAATTCTTCTTTATCTATTGTAGGAAGTTTCTCATACTTTCTTTGATAAATCTATGTTGCAATTGTCTTAGGTCGCACCTAAGAACCCAAACATTTAATGTTAAGATGATGTTAAATTTCCCTGATGCCTCAATCAAAAGCAAGATGACTTGATTGTATCGAATCCTTCAACTTCCTTCTTAGATGATATAAATTGATGTTAATAAATATCTATGTCCTTGAAATCCTTCTGATGTCAAGGGTTGGTTATGTTATTGAATGATCAAGTATCTTAAAGTTGATTCATCCTCCATTATAGATGAGTCATTATCTTCACTGGTTATAATCATGAAAAGATTCTATATATGAACCCTGGTATTCAATAGTTATTTTGCAACCATGGAAATAATATATAGTTGAGTCATGGTCTTCACTAGTTGTTCCTTCAACCATGGAAAGACTCTAGCTTTTCTACTTACTTTGACCTTACAATAGAGTTGTAGAGGGGGAAACTGCCCTACCGCGTACAATTCCCAAAAGCTGAATCTACAAGAGAGAGCCTTTGGGGTGAACCATGAGGGTATGTTGTTATCTACACTCGGTGCTAAGGGGAGAAGGGTTCACCAGGAATGGTCTAAGGACTCGCTTGAAGTCCTCTGGTTTTTCAAGAATGTTTGATGTATGAGATTCAAGACAAACACCTAGATTTGACCTTTTTATATCTATGCTATGAAAGATAAAGAACAATGTAGGAATACAAAATGCAAGAATACAAGAGCTAAAACCCTAGAATGATTCTTCCTTTTGAATGCTTTCTAACCCTAGGTTTCTAAATAAACAATATATAAGCAAGGGTTTAAGAATAGTTGCACAAACATAATTAACCCTAAGTGCACACTATATGTTGTTTACCTTTCAAATGCCTAGAAACTAATTAAATATATTTCTATAAAATTATATTTAGGGTTTATAACATAAATATAAAGCACACAACAAAAAACCTAAAGACTAACCGGAAGAATTAGCTTATTCGATGATTTATCCTTGCCTTTAGCCCTGGTTCAATGATATCAACAATTCCTGTTCCTGGAAGATAACTTGATAAACACTTAAAAACTATGATTAGCATTAGGGGGTCTACTTAGGCCACTGTACAATAGTGTTTGGAGGTGTAGCAGTCAAGCCCCTTAGGTCCTTTTCACTGATATTTGATAAATAAAAGTAGAAATTGACCTCTAGAAGAAAACAAACATAATATAATACAACAGAATAGAATGATGGAACCACATAAAATAATGTAGTATCAAGCTCTAAATGCAACCTAGAATGCAATGGTGAAGTATGGGACAATGGATTACCACCAAAATTTTCTTAGGTGATATCATACCCCATAAAAGGTAAGCACAATAATGCACAGGTGGAATCGCACCCCATAAAGACCCAGACACAATTTTGTCGAAGTGAGACTAAACATCTCATATCAGATCAAAATAATTTAATCTAAATGCAGTGAACAAAAATGAACATGCCGAAGAGCACTTTCACATAGTAGAGTGTGAGGAAGCAGGTAAAAGTGTTTGAGACCTCCCAGATAGTTGATCTCTCCTTAGGGCTTTAACACCAATCCACCAAGAGTGAGCAGAAACAATCAACAATCCAATGTAACAGAAAACCAATCAAACTTCACACTCCAAAGTCAATTTTCTTACGAATGAAGAAGAAGGATGTGTACCGAATAATAACACTTTACGAGAAATCAAATGTTAGAGAGCAATAAATCATGAATAATCCGTGTAAGGTAATCATGTGTGAAAAGGTGAATTCAAACCCTCCTTATATAGTGGATTTGAAGGTGAGAAAGGCAAGAAAACCAAGGAGGACCAAAGTAAAACATGCCAAACCCAAAAAATTAGGGTTTCCTTGGAAGAAACCCTAAAAATGCAAAATTGTGCCCCATCAAGGTTGATCATGATTTTGCCTATGCGAAGTCGCACCCCATCAAGGGCGAGCACAATTTTGCATAGAGAGGAGAAAAAGGCAAAATAGAGGGGGAGAAGCCTTATCCTTGCCCTAGGCAAGTCCAAGGGGTTTCCCATAAGGCTTAGGGAAGATTTCCCACTAAAGTGGGTCAATTTTTTGTGTCTACATTTTGCCCCCTCTTTGACGCATTTATGGCCTAATAAATGTGTCAAAGAAAAGATGTAAACACTCACAAACAAAAGGCAAAAATCAAAAATGGAGTGGCTGGTTTAGAAGAAAAGAATGGTGTGAAAATGGTGTTATTCCAAACACTTTCATGTTTTGCACGTAAATCAAGGTATTAGGGACATTAATACTTCTAATGCCAGGGTGCCCCCTTGAGTTTTATGAGGAACACATTCCTCATAAAAACTCAAAAAGATAGACTCAAAATAAGAAGTAAAGAGAAACAAAAGAGATTAAAAAGGAAAAGCGAACGAAAACAGGGATAAAAATGAAAAAGGGGGTCAAATCCTAATTCATTTTTACCGCGCGAGAGAGAAGAAAAGAGCTCTGGTGAAAAAGAAGATATGGTGCTACCGATGCACCATTCAACGATCGTGAGGGGTGAAGCCAAAACGAAAGTGGAGCGAGCATAGGTAGGGTCAAAAACCACACTTGAATTTTAATTTTTTCAATTTTTTGTGTAATTTTGGATGGTTTTCTGCCAAAATCGACGATTTTGCTGTGTACGACCCGGGTACATTTTTGCGACCTGACTGTGATTTTGCCTTGGGTAGTAGTGGAAAAATCATGCTAGGTGACGAGGACCAGGCATGATTTCATGAAATCGCACCTCATGAAAGTGGGGCATGGCTTTACCTTGGTAAAATTGCGGTCCTGGAAAACCAGGCATGATTTTTCTAAAGAGGAAAAAAAAAAAAAAAAAAAGAGAAAGAAAAAAGAAACTAGAAAAGAAAGAAGAAAAGAGGGATAGAAGCAAGCAATTTAACTTTGGAAATGCAAAATGTGAACTTAGCAAAAAAAATTTGAATTTTTAATATAATGTAATTAATTTATTTATTTAGAATTAATTTTTGATTAATTGAACTGATGGAAATTTTTTATTTTTGTTGTTATTGCATATTAGAGTACTTGAGAGCTACGAGTGGCGAGTAGTCTCCTTGGAGGTGGAGCTAGAGGTACTCAGACAAGCAGAGAGGGATACACTAGAGGTAGTGGGGCTAGACCACCTGGTGAGGCTACCTCGAGTAGAGGTAGATAAGGCCCTACTAGCAGCACTGGTGGAGAGATGGTACCCAAAGTCATCCACCTTTCAGCTATCCATAGGAGATATGATTGTCACACTAGAGGATATGTGATGCATCTTGTACATCCCTATCAAAATGATGGTAGTTTATAGAACGCGAGGGAGGCCAGTGATCTTACAGTGATTTTTAGGAGGCTAGGCCCACCAGGTGCAAGAGAGCACCATAATCATAGACGACCTGGTGGGGCGGTATGGGGTGGACCCATTGACGACTGTGCTCTGCAGGTGGTGGCGGGACATTTCATGTGCCATACCAACATATAATATATAACATGGATTATGGTGGGTGTAGTGGTAGACATGCAACACCAAGGATTTTGATTCACATGGGATCCATATGTGTTGGCCCATTTGTATAGGATGTTGTACAACATAGTGTACAAGTAGTATACAGGGCTAGTGTACACAAATTTACTCTAGGTATGGAACTGGGAGCACATAGCGATGTAGAGAATGGATGCACTACCAAGACCATTGCCCAACCCGAAGCGACCAAAAATATACATATGGTCTAGATCCCTAGATGGGTCGCGAGGACCTATATCGGGTACCTTCCACTAGAGAGGTGGGTCATAGATGAGCTAAGTGAGACCAAGATTATATGGTGACCTTGGTGTCTACACCAAGGATGGGCTTAGGATAGGATAAATCTAGATTATATTAGGAGTATCAGGTGGCTTACTATGGAGAGAGGGGATCCAAAGGTCTTCCAATTTGATCGATTCCTTAGGTAGTTTGGGATCTTATAGGAAATCCCAAACCTAGGATATTGCTAGTACCAAAGAGTCTATCAAGACCCAAAAGGGGTGGGAGGCAAAACTAACTTAGACAGGTGGGTAGAGAACTTGGACAATCCTCCTTACATGGATTCCAAGATGGATAACACAGGAGTGACCTTCGGCTACAAGCGGTGGTATAGATGAGTCATGCCCCGAAGAGTCTCTTTGCCTATTTTGGTACAGAGGACCCAGGTTATGGACTTGAGAATGCAATGATATTTTTAGGAGGTAGCTTATAAATCCATAGAGAGGGAACAACAGGGCTTGGTAGCTCTGATTCAAATGTAGGCTCAGGTTTAAATTGTACTAGTGATGGAGAACACTAGTGTTGTAGGGACCATGGAGGTAGGGGTATCTAGAGTTACCCTCACAAATACCAGGGTACTACCAGGCGAAGAATCGAAAGAGGCATCCACATCAACAGTAGTTGGCCAAGTCCAGGCCTCAGTACAAGGGGATCTAAGGGAGGAGGTAGAGGTTCTATGAGCTCAAGTGGTGACTCTATAGATATAGGTGGACCTCCTCTAGGAGGAAAATTCCAAGAGGATCAAGGGATTGTTGGGTTCACTAAGTACCGTAGAGAGGGAGAGGGATGTGGCTCGAGAAGAGGTCGATCACATTTAAGGGGAGGTGAGCCATCTAGACACAGATCCCTAGAGGGCTTGGGAAGAGGAGATGGCTATCATTGGGAGCAAGAAGGCTAACAATGATGTCCACCTTCTATAGGTAGAGCTACAGAGGGTAGGGAAGAGGCTAGAGGTGGCCATTCAATGAACTATGTTTTATGAGACTATGTACTACAAGGTAGTACAAGAGGGGTAGAGAGTAGCACTCTCTCCATCCCTCCAATCAGCTGGTAGGTCATGGTCTCAATCATAAATATTTTTAGCTTCATTGTCTGTGGGTATGCAATTGCCTGGACCACCTCCTCCTTCAAGCGGAGCAAAGGAGATACGCTCTCAAAGCTAGGGTTAGGGATCGTGATGACATGCTAGTTTTGATTATGGCATGCATCCTTGGGGATTGGTTGAGTGTACTGGAACTGGATTATGGTACACCAACACGACATGGTTGTATCTCTTTTTTTTATCGAGTAATACATAGTTGCTTATTATATTTTATGTGATTATGTGCATGTGATTTATTTTATTATATTTTCTTTAGTTTTAATGTTTTATGTATGCAATCTATCTTAATGCAAGACTATATGAAATGCATGGATGGAATGGATGGAAGGAAGAAAGAAAACACAAGATAAAACAAGAAATAAAACCAACAAAGAGAAGAAGAAGAGAGAGAAGACAAAGAAGAAGATCCAAAGGTCAACCATCTGAAATAGAGAAGGATAAGTGAAACATAGTATCGAAATTAGCGTAGGTTGCATGGGACCAATATGATTAAATACTGTGAATCATACCAGAAAATAGGGAGCTAAACCCACTATGGGTATAGTACTCATCAAAAAGGATTAGGTGTTGGATTCTGACCCACTATGGATGGTTGATCATTAATTGATTGCTATGGGATGATTACCCGCTCTGATGTATGTCGAGGTCTGCTAAAGATGGCCAAGGATTTTATCCTGTAATGGGGTGTTGAGCTCGTTGATTCAAAAGGGAGTATAACCCAATAGAAGATCCTATCCAATAAGATACCCACTAGGATGTATAATTATCCCATGTGGGGTGTAATATATAAGGATAAAATATATTAGGTGAGTGCTACCCCCGATAGAGGTTTAAATATGAAAACAATATAGTGAGTGTGTGCAAATGTGCGAAGAAGACAACTTTGAGAGAAAAATAAAGAAAACATACATATCTCCTTGTCAAAAGCAAAGGAAGACAAAGAAAAAGAAGGCATGAAGAAGTGATAAGGAGATATTAACAAACTATCATCCTTGATCTAAGAGATACTTCTCAATACCTCTAAGACCAAGAAAAATAGAACTTGAAGAAGCAAATAAAAATAAAGAAAGAAGACCGAAGAAGAAACCCTAGGTGGGGATCTCACTAGACATCAGAACCCTATAAAGAGTGCAATGCATGTGAAATACGATATAACTAGGTATCATCACATGCCATTGTCTCAAGATTTCTAAAAATCTATATGATCAAGCACTCATGAGCAAGCAATCATGCAAAATATGACATACAAACATGCAAGTTGTGTTAAATGTCAGGCAAGCAAATGCAAAAGGATGGCAAGAAAAAATGCAGTATGAACAAGCAGATGGATGCAACAGAAATGCAAATGCATAGCTAAATGATAATTAATTGATGAATTTTTTTGTTTTATTTTTTACTATTTTTATATTATTAATTTAATTAATTAATTTAAGCAAGCAGAATGAAAGTCGACACAAAATCTAAGTGTGCCACCTTTCTTAGGTTAAGAAACAAGTGCATCATGAACTGTTTCCTTAAAGAAATCCTTAAAAATTAAGTCATCTCGATGATGAAAATCATGGAGAAGCTCCTTCATGGTTTTTTCTCTGACAGCCATGGCACGATAATCAATACACTTGCGAATAAAATCATTCTTGTAAATATACAGATCATTATAAGACAACCAATAAAGATCTACTTCCAAAACAAAAGACTTATTTTTAGAGCATACAGAATCAATCATATTACAAAATAAGATCTCAGAATAATAAGGGGGACCATCATCCTCATCACCCACTCTTGAATTTTGATAATCCATATATTTAGCATAAGTTATAAGATGATTATCATTGTTAAATGGTAAAGGTTGGTCTTTACTAGGTATAAAACCTATGCCACATATCCTAGGCCAAATATCGACATCCAAAGGCTCTTGAATGCCCTTCTTTTGTGGCTCCAAACCTTTACCTACATATCCCATACTAGATAGGATTTGTTTAGGAAGTGGGTAATCATTGAAAAGGTAACAATGAGCAAAAGAATGCTCAATGGGAGAGGGATTGCTACCACGTATATTTTCTTCGAAGGTAGTTCCTACAAAGACAAAGGTACATGTGCCAATGTGTACAACATCACCTTTCTTATGGGTCAAACCCATGGTTCTTGGTGATGGTCATAGCTTGACAAGATCCAGAAGAGGTTCTTGAAGAAACTGATTATCATGATCTTGAGATGAGAAATTTGAGATGTGCTCCTCACTTATTTTTAAATTTTGAAATTGTTCTGATATCTGAGATGAGGAACATGGATAAACTATTGAAGAAATAGAAGGACACATGTTAAATTCAGATCGATCTCACTTTACATTTGAGAAAAACTCAAATGGTCGAGGGTCACTCGGGATGGTGATAATTTGATTTTTGAATTCAAACTTAAGCCATTGATGAAGAGTAGAAGGGATGACCTTCATTGCATGAATCCAAGGTTGTCCAAGAAGAATATTAAAAGATGCAGGACAATGTACCACATAAAACAAAGTATCCAATATTTTAGGCCCAACTTTAAGGGGAAGAGATATGACACCACAGGCTTCTTGGGACTCATTGTTGAAATATTTTATAATGATATCGGATTTTGTTAAATCTTCATATTTTAATCCAAATTTTTGAAATAATTGATATGTACACAAATTGAGGGAAGAACCATTATCAATCAAAATTCTTTTAATAAAGGTATACCCAATAAGTGCAGTGATGTAGAGTGACGAATATTCTTGCAAGTTTGAGGAAGGTTTGTCATCATCCAAGAATGAGATTTGATGTATCCCAAGAGAACCTATGACATCAACTATGGCATTAGGAGAAAATTTTGAGGGAACCAATTGTTGCTTTAGAAATTCCATCAAAGCATCTCTATGGTTGGAAGAAGTTTGGAGGAGTTATAAAACTGATATCTTTTCTGGAGTACTAGCCAAATGCTTTTGAAGATCAAATGAAACCTTTAGTTGTGGTCTCAATACAATAGGTGGAGTCCCTGTATCTAAAACTTTCTCTAATTATTCTTTAAAACTGAACTAGGCTATAATACAAAATTTTGTCCTTGTTGAGGATGCTAAGTTTGAGCTTGTCTTCTTCTAGTTATCCCAACCATGCCAACCATATTACCATAGGGAGGAGGCTCATTATGATGAGCAACCTGATTTGCTACTTGCTGATTATATTTTGGTAGTGGATATTTAACTATTCCTATATCTTGATTGGTAGTTATAGTTTGTTGGGTAGGTACTTGATTATTCACTGCCTGAGAATTGCCTAAGTCAATACGTCCTACATCAATCAAATCTTGAACCGCATGTTTCAACTTCTTACGAGAATGTGTTCAATGTCCTTCCACCCTATGATATGCACAATGCTAACCTGCCTTATACCAATCAGTTGTAGTATCTGGTTATGATAGGTAACTCAATTACCTTTGCTTCTAAAAAATATTTCAAAGTTGCTTCCATAGACATATTAAGCCTTGTAAAATTTCTTTGTGGAGGTTTCTAAAGTACTATCTTTTGTAGGTTGTCCATAACATTATTAACAGGCCTACTATTCATTCCACTATCACTTCCTATGTGCTTATTCTTATGTTAAGACTTAGTAGGTTTCTCTTCTCTGACTTTGAGTTGGCATCTTATGATAAGGGAATGTTCTACTTTTCTTTCTAAATCAATTGTTTGATCAAAATATGTATTAGTAGTAGTCTCTAATGCATAAGATAATTGTTCTTGTAAATTACCAATAAATATATCAAGCATATCCTTTGGAGGTAAAGTATACCTCAAACGTTCAACATAACTTCTCCAATGAGATAAGAATTCTGAAAAACTTTCTTCTTTACTTTGTTTCAAGCTATACACATATTTTATTGTTATTTCCTTTTCATTATAAGCACAAAATTGTTGAACAAATAATTTTGTTGTTCTTCAAAGCTCTTCAAGGAATAGTTGGGTAACCGATAATACCACTCTAATGCCATGACACAAAGAATCTTAGGAAATGTTTTAAGTAAAAACATGCCATCATAAATGAGATCATGGCAGGTTGTTCTAAATATTCTTAAATGTTCTATTGCATATTTTGTCCCCTTATAAATAGGAAAAACTAGCATAGAAAAATTCTTAGGATAAGGCCTAGCGGAAACAATAGGATCCAATGGCTAATTACACATTTATTTATAAATGTAAGTAAAAATTGAAGGCTGAATCATCTCAAATTTTTAAACTAACTGCTTTATCATATTTGCCAAATTCTACACTTCTGGAATATTGTTATGCATTGTTTCTAGATTCCCATGTGTGTGTTGAGGAACCAATGCTTGATTTAGGTTGGAGGTATGGATACTATTGTTATATGTGGCACCTTATGAAAATAGACAACTAACATTTGGCAGAACATAAGCAAAAGTGTTTATATTAGAATATTGAGGAAGAAATTGAAAACACTTTTGAGTAATACTACTAATTGGAGGAGCTTGTAGATTCCTTCCAATGTTGGTGGTTGAAGTAGTGTCAACAACTTGGTTCATATTATTAGGATGAATTGATTTAGGAAAGGGGTTATTTTGGTCAAGCATAAGGGAACTTATTGGAGGATGTGGAGGAGTTTCATCTCTTTCGAGATGAGCTTCTTGTTCCATACCCTCCAATATATTACCCCTATTAGCTTTCATAAAATCCCAAATATGATCAAATGATGAAAAGACAACCCCACCATTAGGGCCTTCATAAGGATAAAAATTCATTTCAATTTCCATATTATCTTGTTCTTCTGGATCTATATTAGGATCCTCTCTATCAATCTAATCATCTTTAGGAGGAACATACTAAGATTCAAGGTGCTTTAGCTGACTTCTAAGGAAAGGAGCCATTAGAAAAGCTAAAAGATAGAAGAACGCTAACAACAGAAACAAAAATATTTTTAAAGATGTTATTAAGGTTTTCAACCACACAAACAAATTTAATGATCTTTCTTTAAAAAAAAATTTAAAAGAAAGAAGGTGTTCATGTCGGGTTCACCAAATATGTAGAGGGGGAAAACTGCCCTACCGCGTACAATTTACAAAAGTTGGATCCGCAAGAGAGAGCCTTTGGGGTGAACCACGGGGGTGTGTTGTTCTCTACACTTGATGCTTGGGGGGAAGGGTTCATCGGGAAATATTTAAGGACTGACTCTAAGTCTTCTGGTTTTCAAGAATGTTTGATGTATGAGATTTGAGACAAACACCTAGATTTGGCTTTTCTAGATCTATGATATGAAAGATAAAGGACAATGCAGGAATACAAGAGCTAAAACCCTAAAATAATTCTTTCTTTTGAATGCTTTCTAACCCTAGGGTTCTAAATAAACAATCTTTAAGCAAGGGTTCAAGAATAGATGCACAAACAAAATTAACCCTAAGTGCACACTATATATTGGTTACCTTTCAAATGCCTAGAAATTAATTAGATATATTTCTATAAAATAATATCTAGGGTTTATAACAAAATTATAAAGCATACAAAAAACAACCTAAAGACTAACTAGAATACTTAGCTTATCCGATGATTTATCCTTGCCTTTATCCCTCGTTCAATGATATCAACAATTCATGTTCCTTCAAGACAACTTAATAAACACTTAAAAAATATGATTAGTGTTAGAGGGTATGCTTAGGCTGATGTACAATAGTGCTTTAAGGCATAGTAGTAAAGCCCCCTAGGTCCTTTAATACAATAAAAGTTGAAATTTACCTTTGGAAGAAAACAAATATAATATAATACAACAAAATACAATGATGGAACCATAGAACAGAATGTAGTATCAATCTCTAAATGCAGCCTAGAATACAATGGTGAAGTTTGGGATAGCATATTACCCCCAAATTTTTCTTAGGTGATATTGCACCTTGTAACAAGCAAGCGCGATAATGCACAGGCATAATTATGCACCGTAGAGACCCGGGCATGATTTCGTCGAAGTGAGACTAAACGTCTTAGATCAAATCAAAATTATTTAATATTAAATGCAATGAACAAAAATGAACATGCAGTAGATCACTTTCACCTGGCAGAGTGCGAGGATGCAGGTAAAAGGGTTTGAGACCTCCTAGATAGTTGATATCTCCTTAGGGCTTCATCACCAATCCACAATGAACGAGCATAAAAAATCAACAATCCAATGCAACGAAAAACCAATCAAAATTCACACTCCAAAGTCAATTTTCTTACGAACGAAGAAGAAGGATGTAGACCGAATAGGAACACTTTACGAGAAATCAAATGTTAGAGAGCAATAAATCATGAATAATCCATGTAAGGTAATTGTGTGTGAAAAGGTGAATTCAAACCCTCCTTATATAGCAGATTTAAAGGCGATAAAGGTGGGGAAAACAATGAGGGCCGATGTAAAACATGCCAAACCTAAAAAATTAGGGTTTCCTTAAAAGAAACCCTAAAAATGAAAAATTACACCCCGTCAAGGTCGATCACGATTTTGCTTATGCGAAGTCATGCCCCGTCAAGGGTGAGCATGATTTCACATAGAGTGGAGAAAAAGGCAAAAAAAAGGGGGAGAAGCCTTATCCTTGCCCTAGGCAAGTCCAGGGGGTCTCCCATAAGGCTCAAGGAAGATTGCCCACTACAGTGGATCAATTTTTCATGTCTACGAGAGTCTAGATCTAACTACCTTTAAATTAGATAGACTCTAAACCAATTTTATCAAGCTAGATAAAATCAATTTTTGTATATAGCCAAATAAATTCAACTTGTTACAAAAACTAATCGTAGTAGCTTTGATACCACTGATGGTTTTTAAGCCTTAATACTAACATAAAATTCATAGGATAATTTCCACATGATCATAAATAATATAACCATAATACAATAACATCAAGAAGATCATGTAAGTAGAATAATATGAGCAAATTAATATGTAAATCAAGGCTTATAATATAACAAAATAACATTCACTAATAAACAATAATATGAATGTAAATATCTTTAATCATACATGTACAAAGCATGTAGCATGACTTACAATATTAATTGCTCAAAATGTATGCAATCTTTATTACTCCTCTTCTTCTTACATATATGATATGATCTGATATGGTATGGATATGGATATGGATTCCATTCTCTATGGAGTAATATATAGCCATGGTAGAATGAATCTTTGGATACTTGGCTATTCCTTTCCATATTCCAAGTCTCATGACTCTTGGCTTCTCTAATTGACACTTGCATACACATGACTCTATCTTGTATGCACACCTAGATATGACTCTTCACTTTGCACACTCTAATCTAAAGACACTTGTGCACACTTACATATAAGAAAATTGTGCACATAAACTCACATTACACTTGTACACTCACTCACATGACACTTGTGTATTTCTTGCACATTACAACATTACATAAAATATTACTCACACTCTAAACTAAGATTCAATCCTAATCTAATATTTACAAGATATACCATGAAGGTACCATGGGGGTACATTAGCATGTACCAAATAATATGATATACCCCAAAACATAGGGTTAATCTTCAAGTTTGTCAATTTCTTCATAAATTAGCCTTTCAATTAGTCAAATCGAATCAATCTTCCTTGTGCCTAAATTTGGAGCATTTATTGCTCCAAGAAAATAAGTTTTAGGGCATGAACAAAAGTGTCGACAATGCTTTTATAACCCTATGATGATTTTGACAAAATTTTGGGTTTGATCTTTCTTGCCTAAATTTGACCTCCAATGGTCATGATGGTGAAATCACCATCGTGAAAGCACCACTAGTGTTTTTTTCATGCTAGTGCTTTTGATTATCATGCTCCAAAATAAAAATAATTGACTTTTGGTATCTTCCAAGCCATCCACCATTAATGGATCCCTAAGATCCAAAATCCAATATTTTTCTTTTTCAATCTTTCTCTATATATGACATCTTGATCTCATTTTAAATGCTTATCTCCAATCCTAACATATTCAATGCAATTCTTCCCCTAAGGAGCCTTGGCTTCTTATAAATCTAGCACTTGGGGTGATTAATTCATCATCATCTTGGATTGTAATAAAATTATGCTAAAATATCTCTAGAATCATAAGAATCCATCAATTTGCATGATAAGGAATTGCCTAAATCTTACCATGATCTTACCAAGTCTATCCTTGCAAGCATTTAAGCTCTTGTTCTTGTAAGCACCTAGGCATCCAAGCTCTCTTTAAGCAATCAAGTCTCCAAGAATCCAAGCAATAAGTCTCAAAGTATCCAAGCAATCAAGCACTCAATCTTAAGCACTGAAGCATTCAAGCCTCTAATTTCAATCTCTCAAGTGTCTAAAAGAAAGATAGCACATTTTCAACAAGCTTCCACAAACAAGAAGAAAACAACCTTAGCATCTTAGGTTGTGCTCTTTCCTCCTAAGTTTTTTTGACACTCTTTATCTTATAGCTCTAAGCTTTAATCTTGTTGCATGTTAACCAATATTGCATATTGCATATTGCATTTGCATTTAGTTAGCATATCATTTGGTCATTTTAATTTCTATTTAGTTAGCATATCATTTAAAATCCTAGGTATGTTAATAAATTTTTAGTGTTATCTTTCCCTATAGTTTTTTTTTATCTATGAAATAAAAGAATAATACTTTATATTTCTAATATTTTAGACTCACGTTTGTTCTTAGAAATTTTTATATTGTATTTAATTATCATAAACAATATTTTGTTATTAGTTTAACATAGTTTCTAATGTTCCATTGAGTTTCATATTACCAAATATAGAGCAATGTTTTTTTTTTTTTGGTATTTACATGGTGGAATTGGTAGCCGCCACGAATCCGGGTAGGCTGTCCACCCCGAAAGCCGCCACAGTATTCTGCGCTGTCCGCCCCGGAAGCCGCCACACAAATCTTCATGCAGTCCGCCCCTATAACCACCATGCCACAATCATTTTAAACCTTTTACGTCGCTGAAAGCACCAACAAAGGGACAAGCGTTCAGTCCAGCAAGGCCCGAGATTTGAACCTTAAAACCTCCGCCCCCCTTATGGGGTTTGGATGAACCAATTGGTCTACACAAATATAGAGCAATGCTAAAGAAGTGAAGAACATGCTTTTTGATTAAGTTCAAACTCAAATATAAATAGAAGACCATGATGATTAGAAATTTTAAAATTTATTCTAATTTAATTCCACTAATAAAAAAGAAGTAACGCCGAAAACCATTCAAAAGATTGATGAAGGTAAATGTGGAATGTAAAGGAAACATTGGATTAGCCAATATAGATGGTGTTTATAGCAATGATAAAGAGGATACTCTCTTCTTCAAAGGACTAAATCTGCGTTCATCCAATGTCAAGATGCATTGAACCTAGAATGATTTGTTCATAAGGAAATGTTGAATAGGCCACACCACTTTATCTTTCGTCATTCACCATTAAAACCTGTGGGCTGGACATAATTAACCAAAAACGCCATTGCCGGGGAGCGAACCGGGGTCACCCGCGTAACAGGCGGGAATACTCACCTCTATACTAGAACGAAAAGAGGGGAAGAGCAATACTGAAAATATTCCAATAAACATGAGGGTCACCCGCGTAATAGGCGGGAATACTCACCTCTATACTACAACGGACAAGAGGGGAAGAGCGACACTGAAAATAATCCAATAAACATGGATAGCTACTGCCATGACATGTGCAGTTTAATCTGCAACGCATGGCAAGGCAATGCACTACTCAATACTCATCGTAAATATAAATATAAATATATATTATTTTAAAATATTAAGTTGGAGTTTCAGTGAAAAAAATTGATACTCTCTATAGAGTCCTCAGTTTCAAAAGTGGAATATATATAGCATTTATAATTTAAAGTTGGAGTTTCAGTTAGAAAACTGATACAGTCTGTAGAGTCCTCAGTTGCATAGGTTAAATATCCACAATGGGGTAAGAGAGGCTCGAACTCTCGACCTCAGGATTACTCAATTTCAAAGAAGCTATGAGACCTACGCGCTAACCAACTGCACCACCACCCCACATGTCAGTGAAGCTCTAATTTTCTTCTACTAATTGATACTTGTGACCAGCGGATAGAGAGCAAGAGAAGAAATGATAAGAATAGCTTCTCGTTTTGCCAAAATATTAAACAAAAACGGAACTTTTCATTCACAGCAAAAGAACACGCTAGAAGGAGGGCTTGAAACTCCGACCTTGTGGTTAACAGCCACACGCTCTAACCAACTGAGCTATTCCAACCAGATATTTCTTAAAGAATTAAGATTGTAGAGAAGTATAAAGCAAAAGATCGCATTAAAACCATAACCATAACCTTTCCGTTGCCGGGATTTGAATAGCTCACAATCACGGGTAAAAAGCAAAAGATCGCATTAAAACCATAACCTTTCCGTTGCCGGGATTGGAACCCGGATCGTCTGGGTGAAAGCCAGATATCCTAACCGGACTAGACGACAACGGACTTGCAATCCAAATTGCCTTGTTTATTTCCTAGTAGCAATTTCCATGTCCTCTGTCACTCGTCCTCAATGATGGATATTGTTGTCGTCCTTATGCAAAAGTTGTCTAAATAAAGACAACGTGCACCAAAATACAAAATGTCACAATTAATTTAAGTTGCAAAATATTATCGTTTTAGATCTTGAATAAAAGACCATGACAAAGAGATAGATTGAGGTTACTTATTCTAAGATTCTTGAATAGAAGGTGGTCTATGTGGTCTATGAGATGGATTTAGGTTTTCAAGAAAAAGGCCTTAATAAATATTTTTAAGATGCAGGTCATATTGACCTTGACATTGATATGACCTTGACATTGATCTAAGAGAAGATCCCAATATTAATAAATATTTTTAAGATGCAGATTATATTGACCTTGATATTGATCTAAGAGAAGATTCCAATATTAAGGGATAAAGACCCTTTAAAGAAGGAAGTTTATAGTGATTATTTGAGCTCAGGGAACTAAAATATTGAGACCTCCAGAAGAAGAGGTTCATAGAAGATTTGTGGCCTTTATTAGTGAAAAGAGAAAAGACCATAATATAAGCCCATATTAAAGAAAATAAAGGAGGCTTGAATATATGTCATCTAGATTCTAGAGAAATAGAGAAAGAGGCTTGAAAGACATAGCCAAATATAAGCGGAATTAAGCTTGAAGAAGAAGAAAACTCAGGTAGAGAAAAGGACAACATTTGGTCAAAATAGATTAGCTTAAAAAATTAGCTTGAGCAAGAAAAAGGAATAAGCTATTCGGTTAGTGCACTACAATATAAGGTTACAAGTTATAGGTTAAGAGCTAAGCACCATGATGAACATCATCTAAGCAATGGAAGTCAAGTAGAAAAAAGTTACCATGGAATAAAAGCAACAAGGTTAAACCTGAAAGACATAAAGTGCATTGAATTAGAAGCCAAAATAGCAAGGATGAGAGTAGCAAGGAATGTGAGATAAGGTAAACTTAGAAATGCAGTGAAGTAATCATCCTTGAAGAGCCTTTAAAAGTAAACAACAACCATCATCCAAGGTTTGACAGTGAGCACAATAGTAAACAATGTATAAGGTTCAAAAGTGAACGTAGTAGCAAACAATGTCCTAGGTTGGATAACGAGTGCAGTAACTTCCAACATTTTATTTTGGAGAATAGACATAGTAGCACCCAAGATAGAAGTGCAACAGTTAATAACATGCATAGTAGCACCCAAGATGGAAGTGCATCAGTGGAGAATAGGTATAGTAGCACCCAAGATGAAAGTGCAATAGTCAAGTTTAAGGTAGAAGTGTAATAGTTGAGTTTGGAGAGCAAGGTGGAGAGTAAGTGTAAGAAAAATTTCAACAATTGAAGTTGGAGAACAATCATAATAATCATAGCCTAAGAACAAACGGTAAAAATCATCAAAGGAGACTTGTATTTCCAAAAGGGCTAGCGTAGTAAGAAACCAAGCAACTTTAACTACATGGAAGTCATTAACTAATAAAGCATCATTGAGAAAAGTGTAATGTTCAAAGTGAAAGGAAGATGTATCGGTTACTTGGAATGTTCACTGTCTACATGCTCGAAAATGTTCATCCATTTGGAGATGTAACATTGAATTATTATGCACACAAAATGTAACGTTTCATCTCCTAAAATGAAATGCCATACTACAAAATTGTGATTAAAATAAGCTTCAATAGTAGTAATCAAATCAAAGAGTAGTTTGTGTGAAGACGAAGAGTAGTCAAAAGCCACACAACGCAACAAAAAAATAAGAGTGAAAAATAATTAGGTATTATTTGATTTTAAACATTTGAAGATTTGAATTATTAAAGGATTGATTTAGTTATGGTTATTTTTATTTTTTATTTTTATTTTTAATTTTTTTGATATCAAGGCACCTTTCATCTTTAACAACTGGGAACAGTGGTCGGACATTCTCCCCGAGGTTTCTGCCTCCGAACACAGGTCAAATCATTGAAGCTGCATCTATAACCCCTGCCTCTCCTCGGTAAACACAACCTAGAGTGAGGGAGACCCCCGGTGGATTAGGGTTGGTACTGCTATCATTAATATGGCACACACTCAATAGAATCAGGTTAGATTACTACCTTTTCTCTTATTAGGCATGCCCCCAAGGTTTGAACCTAGGTCTCCTCTTGGTAAGTACCCAAATTCTTACCAATCCACCTAGTCCTTATGGTTATAATTAGTGATAACTTTCTTATCATTAATTATTAAGCTACATGGAAGGATAAGTGATTAATTATTTAAGAAATGTAGATATAAGGTTTCTTTAATAGTTCTATAAATTGAAATTGGTTTTTTTTTTTTTTATCATTTTTTGAAATAATTAGATTATTGAACTTTTACAAATTAATAATTTGGGATCCAAAAGGAGTTCAACATCAAACTTAGGGAATTAATTTTTACAAAGTTCATATTTTCTTAGTTTATAAACATTAGGGAGATATAAGGAATTCTACTACATAGGTTTTAAAATGTAGCAACTTTAAATTTATTAAAACCTAGGGAGAAATAAGGTAGATTGTGTCAAAGGTCATATGAGTACAACTATGTCCAACAATAAGTTCTTTATTTATGAATCTTAACTTTTGAAAGAACCAAATTATGCCTCATGGAAAAATAAAGTAAAGTATATTTTAATAGTTGAAAAGCTTTGGGACATAGTTAGTGGAGCAAAAAAAAAACTAATGAAGATGTTAGAGAAATTCAAAGATATGAAGATGGAGAAGGCAAAGCACTTATGATATTAACTTTTATAATTACTGATGAAATACAACCTTATATAAGTATAGCATAAAATTCTACAAAATCTTGGAATACTTTAGCCAAGATATTTGAAGGGAAAAAGAAAGCTACTATTTTGAATCTTCAATCCCAGTTGTATTCTTTAAAAGTTGATAGTGGTAAAAGAATTAAACTATTTCTAGTACACGTGCATAGCTATTGCCATGACTATTAATATATCCTATTTCCTATGGGCATATAGTAGACAAGTGTAGTTGAATCTTCAAGGCATGCCATGACAAGGCAATTCACTACTCAATACTCATCTCCAACAATAAACAATCATCGTAAATATAATATATATGTATATGATATATTTTTAATAATTATTTTAGCCAGAAGTCGAACTGGTAATTTACTGGTAATGCACTATGAATGGGAATCTGATGATGTAGGGTTTAAGGGACTTCAACTACACATAGAGATAAATATAGACACAAACACTGCAAACCTTGGATGAGAAAATTCAATTTCAATATTTTCTTTTGGCCCGTGTTTTTTTCCTTTTTAGTGGGCTCAAAAGTTCAATATTGTAATAACTTGTTGAAAACTACATTGCCTATTCATAATTGGTATTGACTAAATATATTTCATTTTATAGGCAATCCATGAAGAAGTTGGAGTGCCATCATTGGTTGTATGTCGTATCCATTTAGGTATATTCCATCTAAATCTATTTTCAAAAATCAAAGAGGTATCCTCTTATGTATGTAAGGTTGTCTACCATATCGTCTAGCCATCTCAAGCATTTTATCTAAAGACTATATCATCTCAATTATTGATATGGGTTGTTTAAGAAGCTAGTTCATCTATTGGAGTTTACATGATAAAATTTATGGCTTGTCTAGTCAAGTTACATGCCAAACCATCTAGAGCTACAAGACAATTATTTGCTAGCTATATAAGGGTCATTCAAATATTGCTTTAAGGCTATCTTAGCTTAAAATTGGGTTTTTTTGACCATATGGAGTTGTCAATATTTGGTCTTGTTTATATTGAAAATGCATGGGCCATTGGTTATTATGACACGACGTTGACCAAGCCATCCTCCTACATCAAAAGAGTATTGCTATCACCTAAGTTTGTACATGCTTTGATAAAAAAAAAAAGCATTTCCATTGGGACATCTCAAGGTCAATATATGTAATCCATCTAAAGTCATTTTTGGGTGATCCCTAGAAGAGGTTTTCTAGATTTTGAACAATACCAAGGAATGAGAGACCAAGATTTATCTTGCATTGTATTATTTATTGTAAACATCATCTAAAGTGAGTGAGTGTTGTTCATTGGATGCAAAGAGCATTGTTCATGTAACATTAGTTTTGGATGGAGATTCAACTAGATTTTGAAATAACCATCTTCTTCTAGGACATAAAGACATCTAACTATTTACATAAATCAAATGTTTAATTGTGTAGTATTCAATATTGAATGCATGTAGGTTGGATATATATTGAGACATGAGATATTTTGGAGAAAATCCAAGTGAATACATTTTTCTATGAAGATGTTATTCTACTACACAAAGGGAGCTATATTGAAGTTGGATAAATCTTGAATTTCTATGCCAAACATGAGGAGCTAGCTATTAAGGACATTAAATAGAAGAGTACAACACACTCATTGAATGTGAGTAAATATTCTCTACAAGGAGGGGTTTGTTCCAATTTCGTTAAAAGAGAAGGTATCAAACTAGGGCACTTATCAAAGGATATGTTATCTCATATAAGCAGGTGCTATCTATATCTATTAAGAGAGCACCACTAAGAGGAGGTTACAAAAATATTCATGTGTCATTTGATCATTCAAATCCTAATTTGAATTATTTTTAGACTAATTTGATGTCATCATTTTAGGGATTACATAAATGGACTAAAGTGGAAGCATTTATTTTGTTTAAATATGAAACTTTTATCCCACATGCTTTGAGGAGGCATAGATTTATCCTTAAAAACTTGTAACTTGATATTGTTTATGTGAAGATAGGTGGAGAAGCAATGAACCATCTTGTATTTTGACTAATTAAACTTTGACCACAATATTACTTAAAGATTCTGGTAGTTAATGGGAAATTGATCTTAATCCCTCATCCTTGTTTTTTGCCCAACAAGACCTTATTGTTTTCTCATGGTTTGAGGCATATACGTTTACATTGGAAATATCTTTTTGATACTGATCTAGCATGAGTAAAACTTTCTAGTTTTGTGATTATTTGGCCTAGATGTTAATACTCTAAATATGCTATTGATCAATTCCCCATTATTGAAAGGTGATGAGTTTTTTACAAGGAAGAAAAAGTTTAAGATTCACCTTGAAATAGAAGATTTGTGGGGAGTGGTATTTGGTAGTATGCAAAGGCATGCTACTATCCTGGATAAACAATGAAATTTTTATAAAGGGTTTTAGGGACTTCACCTACAGATAAATATAGACACTACAAACCTTGTAAATGAAAACAACCTCCACATCATGAGTGAATTATATTTCAATATTTTATTTTGGCCTATATTTTTCCCCCTTTTTTAGTGGGCTCAAAATTTCAATATTGTAATAACTTCTTGAAAACAACATTTCCTATTCACAATTGGTATTGACTAAATAAATTTAATAGTGTAAAAATCCTACTCTATGATAACGGTGATTGAATAGTGTAAATATATTGATTGATTCCCAATTACTATAAGGTGAAATGTTTTTACAAGAAAGATGAAGTTTAAGATTCACCTTGAAATAGAAGATTTGTGGGGAGTGGTATTTGGTAGTATGCAAAGGCATGCTACTAACCTGGATAAGCAATGAAATTTTGATAAAGCTAACTAATACCAATTAATCATAATGTTCAACATGACTAATTGAAAAAACTCAGGTATTTTTTTCAAATCCAACAACGAGAACTAAATTCTACACTTATAGCACCAATTGGATTACTTGATAATGAAAAAAATAAAAAAATAGAGGGATTTTATGACAAATTATTAAATTGTGATGCTCACAACAAGGGTTAGCGGAAAAAAATTAATATTTTCATAACTCTAAATGTGATAAATTAGAGTACTTTTGAGGCTCTTATGAATATGATTTAATGGGAGGAAAAAGTTTGAGATATGAAGATAAAATATGAATGTGCTTTAGTTTTGCATCAAAAAGGAAAGGAGCCAATGCAGTTAGCAAAAGGTGGTAGAACCATCAACTAGCACCAACACTAGCAAAAAGACAAAGAAAAAAACTAGCAACAACAATAAGGACAAAGGAAATATTCATGTTACAATGGTATGCATTTCATTTATGGGAAAATATATCATGTAATTTTGAAATGTAAGAAAAATCTATTCTTATGTGGTTCTTCCATTTTGTGTACATGTTTTGTGCTTTTCTCTTATATTTTTTTGTACATTTTAATAGTGCAATGACAAAAAATCCCTTGTAGTTCCAAATGATAATTCTATGGTTTTCAATTTAAAAGAGTAATTAATAGCTTTTATAGTTTAGTTAAGCAAATTTTATTAAGTTGAATAAATATTAATGTCATGAGTACTGATAGTTTTTTCTAAGGAAAAAATCAAGTTAGTTCTATGATTTGCTTTTCTAGTAGAAATATAAGTTGAATAACATGTCGAATACTTACTCATAGTATACATGCTATGTAATGTATAAGATGTTTATTCTATAAAAGACAATTTTAGGAATGAAAACTCTACGATTCATGGAATTGTTAGAGGAGTAATGAGTACAACTAATTCCTAACAATCTCTTTATCTATATAGAATATAAATCTATAGAGGATTAGTTGTAAGGACCACAACTTATTTAGATTTTAATTTTAGGTTAGATTAGCTCAAAGTTTATTCTTTTTTATGAAAATTTGCACAATACTTATAGTCTTTTAATAGACAACAATATGCATACAAATACAATATCATTTTGAATATTAAAAAAACATGTAGATCAAATTATAGTTCTTTCTTTAAATATGATTAATGAAGTGTTTTTTTTTTATAATTTGAGTTTCAAGTCATTTTAAGGACTATGGTATATTCTTATAGTTGGGCTTATTATAGATGTAGGTAAGCAATCTTGTAAATATTACAATGTGTGGTGTCATAGTTTAATTATAACTGCTGTTAATATTTTTATCCTGATTATATTCATGTAAGTTATTATTGATCAAATATCCACCTAATCATATAAACATACATTTGTGCACCCTAGACATGGCCAACATTGAAAGGCCAGAGGAAATAAATGTTCCCCATGCCAATATACAAAGAGGGCTAGCTCCCTTACTAATACTACACTAGTTTAAGACTAGAGTTACAGGAAAGAAATTTGGAAATAACAGAATGAAATGGGAAATATGGCCACAGGCGAAGATGTAGGATCAGGGATAAAATAGCAGTAGGAATTCCAACCAAGCATGGTAGCAGCATAAGACAAAGACAAGGCAATGAATTTAATTACATTTCCATGGAGACAACTTCCAGGATTGCATTCCAGTTCTCCCTCCCTCACTGACAGTATTCAAATCCATATGCAGAATTCAAATTTAACAATAGATAACAGACATGAATATATAATAGAAATGCTTAAAACAGAAAGAAATCACACATAAAAATTTCTTGTAAAATTTTTTAGTCTTACAATGGCACTGAGAGGGGGGGTGAATCAGTGCAACTAATTAAAAACTTAAATCTTCATCTCTTAATTCAGAACTAATGAATTCTTAAAACCAGATGCAACAAATGTAACAAGATAGCAACACATAACACAATATTTAACGAGGTTCACCAATTTTGGCTACTTCTAAAAAATAGACTGCTTGGACTCCCATCCAAATCCAACCTTTGCAAAGCACCAACTTCACAATCAGTTTACCAGCACCCACTGGAAGGAGCACCAACCCCTAATTTATCTGCACCAACGAAAGGAGCACCTACCCCCGATTCCAAGAACCAACTTGGACTTCTATTTTAAATCTTGATTGACATAAAAATGCCTTCTATGTTACAAGACCCTCACCTGGTCTAGCTTAACTCAAATCAATCTTATGGAAGCATACACTCTTTTACGACTCTACTTCATCGCATACTTATAGCCCTTTCTTATAGCTTACTCTTGCAGCTCTCACAGCTCTGTTTACTGCACTCTTACAACACCCTCACAGTTCACTTACAGCCAGCAACACTCTTGCTCTCTGCTTACTACACTCTTACAACACTCTCATAGCTCACTTACAACCAACCTCTCTTTGCTGCACTCTATCTGCTGCACTCTATCTCAGTCGTGCTTTCTATACATCCTTTTTCATAGCACTTTTCTTCTACTAGGCAACACGCTACTCTATCTTCCCGCACGGAGCTCAACACTCTCTTACAACACATATCTCCATGCAACTGCCCTCGCGACGCATTTACACTTTCAGCAGCGACACCTTCCCTCTTTATGGCGACACACTTTTCAATTCTGAGCATTACCTTTTCTTCTGCATGCAACTGCCCTTTTATATCAATATTTTCATCTTGAAACCCTAAGTCTTTTGTAACTGCCATTAACCCACATGCAACCTATTCATAGCTACTCCTGTGAGTAACTCCTTTCTGACACACTATTCTTATATGCAACCTATTAATGGATTTGTCTCTTGTTTCGGACTAACAGTATAACCATTGCTCGATGGTTTCACTATGACATGTGCCCTGTAACTGTCGTTCTTTCTTTAATGCTTTGTTATTATTTTAGGTTGCAAAATTATATTCTATAACTGCCCCCTATAACTACAGTTCTGACTCTAGTTAACTGTTCTTGTTCTACCTACATGATTTTCTTTCTGCAACTATAGTTCTGACTCTAGTTAACTCTTCTTATTCTGGCTGCATGATTTTCTTCTGCAACTGCAACTATAACTGTCATTTTCCTTCAGTTAACTTTACTTCGGCTTGCACCCACAAAAATAGAACATGTCACGAAATCGCGACACTTTCGCTACCTTGAACTCTTCTCTGTCTCTTTCCCGCAAAAATGGAACATGTCACAAAATCATGACACTTTTGCTTCCTTGCACTCTTCTCTATTTGCACTAGCGAAAACTTGACATGTCACGAAATTGCGACGCTTCTGCTTCCATGCTCTTTCATTTTGCTTCTGTCATGAAATCGTGACACTTCATCCTTCGGAGTCTTCCTCTTTGCTGTTGTCATGAAAATGCGACATGTCGCGATATCACGACATATTTTCTCCTTAGCTCTTCTCTTCTCTTCAGGTTGCGAAAACCCAACATGTAGCGATATCGCTACACTTTTGTTCCTTGCACTTTACCTTTGCTTCGGCCCATGAAAATACATGTAGCGAAATCGCTACACTTTTTCTCCTAGCACTTTCACTTTGTTTTGGCCTCCGAAAATACAACATGTCACAAAATCATGACACCTTTTTCTCTCTCCTCTTTCTCTTCGCTTTGGACCGCAAAAATGAAGCATGTCACGAAATCGTGACACCTTTTTCTATCGGACTCTCTCTCCTGCATTATGTCGTGAAATCATGACACTTTTCCTCCTTAGCACTTTTCTTCTCATCGGATCGCGAAAACCCGACATGTCGTGAAATCGTGACACTTTTTCTCCTTAGCGCTTCCTCTTTCAAATTGTCATGAAATTGCGACACTTTTCCTTGCAAGCTCTTTCTCTCAAACATGTCACGAAATCGTGACAGATTTTCATCCGTACTGCCTCTCTTGCAGATTGTCATGAAATCGTGATAGTTTTCTTTGCCTGCGCCTTCTCTCCAAACATGTCATGAAATCGCGACAGTTTTCTTTGCCTGCGCCTTCTCTCCAAACATGTCACGAAATCACGACAGTTTTCTTTGCTTGCGCCTTCTGTCCAAACATGTCATGAAATCACGAAAATTTTCTTTGCTTGTGCCTTCTTTCTAAACATGTCATGAAATTGCGACAGTTTTTCCTACATGCACTTCTTCTTCGAACATGTCACGAAATCGCGACAGTTTTTCTACTAGCCTTTCTTCTCTGCCAACATGTCACGAAATCGCGATAATTTTTCCACTTGGCTTCTTTACCTCCAACATGTCGTGAAATCATGACAATTTGTCTACTTGCCTTCTTCTCTGCCAACATGTCACGAAATTGCGACAGTTTTTCCACTTGGCTTCTTTGCCTCCAACATGTCGCGAAATCGTGACAGTTTGTCTACTTGCCTTCTTCTCTGCCAACATGTCACGAAATCGTGACAATTTTTCCTCTTGGCTTCTTTGCCTCCAACATGTCACGATATCGCAACAGTTTTGCCAATATTTTCTCTCTCCTTCAATATGTCACTAAATCACGACAGAAAACATGTCGCGATATCGCGACAGTTTTCTTACTTGTCTTTTTCTTTGATCCTTTGAATCTGGGCCACTTTTGTCTTCTTGGAAATTTATTGTGTATGCTATGACTGCTCTGAACTCTTGTTCACTTCATTAAATGATCCATCTAATGACCTCTGCACTCCTGTTCATTGCATCAACCGATCCTCTGTCTGTGTTGACAACAATGACAATACTTTTGCTGCACCTTGCTCATCAATGAACTCCTGTCCATTGCATCAACTGATCAACCTGACTGTGTTGACAACAATGAAAATACTTTGGTTGCACCTTGCTCATCAAAATTAGAAGCTAAGTATCTTCTATTACACAGAAAACTTGAATAGTTTTTCTACAGAATGTCTATCCTCCCCTTTACAATGAAAATTGAGTAGTATTTATAGAGGAATTTTGCCTCTATCATTTAATGCAAATATGAAAAAATGTTTACAAATCAGGAATCTTTGTGAGTAAATTCCTCCTTGGAAATCTTGAAAATTCATCCTTTTGAAATGATGTTCCATATTTTAAGGAAATGCCTCCATGAAAATTGTACATTCATTTCTCGATGCATGGAAAACCGTAAAGCTCGTTATTGACTTAAAACCTCCATCATTCCTTGGAAATTCACCCATGTATAGGATGTATTAGAACTCATGAAAATTACCCTATGATTTTAATTCCACGACTCCTTTAGCTAGAAATGCACAACTTCAGTCACTTCTTGCCCCAATCATTAAATCATTTTCATTCACCTGATCGAAGTGTCTTCGCAGATCTCTGTTAATGCCAAAAATAAAATTCACCCAAGACTAAACAATGGGCAAGCACGTATTCTTTAATTTTTAGTATTTACTCTTTATTCACGCCTCTTGGTGGAGAGAGCACCCCTGGAAAACACCTTTCATGATATTGTGTTTCAATGCATAGCCCTGTATTTTCTCCAATTGAAATTCAGAGCATTACATTTACCTCCTTATCGCAGTAGTGATCAACTCTGACGAAAACATTCCATATCAAAATAAAAGCGCTTCACAAATGACACATTTTCCCCTTAATACATGCATTCCTATTCAAAATGGGTGAAAGGCCCTGTCGCCCTCCATCTTGGGCGAACGCGTTTCTAAATTTTCCATACCCAACTCTTTTGTATTCACCCAAAAAAAAATGAAACTGTTGATTCATCATAGGGCCACTTTCCTGTAGCTTCACCCTAAGGAGGGGTGAATGGGGTTTTTGCCTTTTACCTTGGCCGAAGGCACCTTTAGCTCAACTTATTTTTTATGCACACTGAAGTGGGTCCACCCCTTGTATATATATTCACCCGAAGGAGGGGAGAATGTTTAGTTGACTATTCAATGCTACCTGGGTGCATTGCTATTTCCTTGTTTTCGCCTGAACTCGTCATTTGGTTGTGCTTTCACCCCAAGGAGGGATGAATGGGAATTTCACCCATCAACTGGGGTGAACGTGCTGTTGAATTGTCAATGCCTTTGTTGTAAATGGCGTTCACCCTAAAGTGGGATGAACGGAACTTTCGCTCCAACTTTGGATAGAATGCACCCTCTTTAATTATCAAATTTTTCCTCTGGGCTCACCATAATTTTAAAGCACTTTGATGTTCTTTAGTCCCAATAAGAGGTGAAAGGGACTTTCGCCCCTCACTTGGGGCAAAAGGGACTTTTTCACCTCACTTGGGACGAAAGTACATTTTTTACTAAACACTTCCTTTTCCTTTTAAAATTTCACGTTCACCCCAAAGTGAGGTGAACACAATTTTAACCATTTCTTAGTAATGCACTTAGTATTTAGGTGCCATTCTTCTCTGCAAACATCTCAGGTGATCTCAAATGATTTCATAAATTATTTATCTTATGGTCTCCACTATTTCGAAGCACAAAATTTTGTGAAAATACAAGAAAATAATGACATAAAAATATTGCGAAAAATACTGTAACACAAATTTATTATAATTGTCACTTTTACAAACAAAATGCTTCAACAAAATTACATCAAAAATCCCAATGTGGCATATGTCAAAATTGACAATATTTATGGTGACTCACGGGTTATCCAACTTGCATGGATGCAAGTGATCCCAGGCCTTTATCCATTGGGCTCCTTATTGAGTCTTCTTATTGGATTATTTGGTTTGATGTGGATGCCTTTTTCTGTGCCTGCTATTCTGCTACCTTTTCAATCGTATTTGCATCTATAGTAACCTGTAGTACCTCCACTCATTCTGCTTCTGCTGCTACTTGCTATGTTGCAGTTTTTTCTGCTAAGGCTTGTTCTTCCTACTCCTTCAAGCTTTCACAGGTAACTTTGTAGACTGTAACTACCTCAGCCTAAGCATGTGTGATGAATAGGTAAGGAACACTCAGTGACTCATAAATGTACCGTAGGTTTTGGATGTCCTCCAAGCTAAGGTGCTTTGCTTGTTGGGCTAGCTTGAACAAGGACAACTCCATATGGGTATACTTATTTATGAGTGGTAGCACCTATTCCTCTATGATGGGCTCCTCCCACTTGTCAATTTTTGAGGTATTGTCCATAAAAATTTTCCACTTCGCTTCCAACTGCTCCATCGATAGAGGTTCGCTCCATTCATTAGTAAAACCTAGAAAATCCATATTAGCAATAGCATCAAAATGGATCATGGAAACAGTGTGCTCCCATTCTATGGAATTAAGGATCTTCCTGCCTTCTATCACCAGGTCCATTATCTCAAAGTAACTATGCAGTGTGACCTTGGTGGTAGACCAAATGTGGTCCATTTCACTTAGAGGGTGAATGTACATACTAAAATGAGCGAGAGCTTGGATTTTTACAACCATTTCCATATAGGGTTCCAACATCTCCTCAATAGTATCTATCAACCGTTGACCCAAATGAATCTGTATCTGAGGTAATTTCTCACAATATTGAGTCAAGTGAAGGTGAGCCTCCTTAATAATTTTTGAAGAGAAGCCTGCAACCTATGTGGTCTTCTCTGCCAGCTGGGTCTGTATGGACTCCAGTTCTGCCTTCAAAGCTTGTACCTACTACTCCAATGCATCTTTGTCTTTTTGATGAGCCCGCACCTATTGATGCAAGCATTCATTATCCATCACCATCCTTTCCTGCTACAACTTAATTGCTTCCAAGGTATCTTAAAGCTCAGTAATTTTTGTTTCGACATCAAAATATCTTTGCTTATAATACTCACCGTGTAGATAAACCAAACTCATATCAACCTGTATATTCTCCATTTTTTTAGTAGAGTCAATCTTGGTCAGGTCCTTTATCATAGTCTCACAAGTGTAATCACTCGACATCATTTCTCCTTGTGACTTCTGGACCAGGGGAAGCAACTTGGTGGTGTGAGCCTCCATGGAAACTAAATCAAAGACAACTTTCTTGAGAGGTTGGGATGGAGCAAGTGCCTCTTTTTGCCTATGAATCTTCATCCAATGTGATGAAATGAGGTGTGCTTGATTGATTTTCTCTGCACCTGGATGCTTAGGCACCACCTCGGCTTCAGGCAGTACTTGCAACTCCAAAAATGGTGTGAAAGGAATGAGAATCTATGAACAATCTGACTCAAAGGAAGAAGAGGATATAACTACGAGAGGGGGAACCAAAATAGAAAAGTGAATGGAAGAACCTGGTTCAGTTGCAGTTATGCTCACTATTGGAGGAGCTTGCATACTTATAGCTTCAATGGAACTGGTGGAAGCAATAGAAGAGGAAGGACACAAAAATAGATTCGGCCCTAATGCAAATGAACTGAAAGAAAGTGAGGCCGAAGAGAGGGGAATAGAAGGAGCAGTGGTGACTTATGGGTTAGAAGAGGGGAGTGAAATTGACATAGAGGGCATACCGAAGGGGGGAGTGACTAATGTAGAAACTTATGGAAATGAACTAACATCCACTACATGCTCTGAAGTAGAAGAAGAGCAAAGGAAAAATGTACCTTTGGGCATGGGCACTGTGTGTCCTGGTAATGGAGGCGACTGCGTAATAAATTCTTCTTTTTGCTCCTACGATTCCACTTCTAGGTTAAAAATTTCATCCTATTGGTCCATTAATTGCTCGTGAATCAATGGGAACATCTAGGAAACACTATCTGGAGCAACCAACACCAACAGAGGGGAATTAGCAGTCACTATAACAACTGCAACTATAGAAACTACAACAGCTAAAACTGCAACAGTAGATAAGGAAGTAGCGCTAGTCCTTGGCTTCTTCGTAGCTTTTGGAAATGGAAGCACTTCTTGAATAGTCTGCTTCTCTAACAAAGGTACCTCATCTACTTTTCACTTTGCTTGTTGTGACCTTCGTTGAAACACATATTGTTATTCTTCTTCCTCAAGTGTCTCTTCCTCAGAATTTTGAAAGCTTCAAAGCAAGACTTTGGTGAAAGCGATGGGTTGATAGACATTGACATACTCATCATAGACTTCTGAAAATACCTCATCCATTTTCAACTTGAAATCAAATGTAGTTTTTCCCCTATAGACCTGCATAATCCACCAGTTCATGATTTTTTCTTTGGTCCACATGTTAGTCTCACAATGACACTGAGAGCGGGGGTGAATCAGTGTAGCTCTTTATAACTTAAATCTTCAACTATTAAAGCCGAAACAATGAAAACTTAAAACAAAATAAAGCAAGTATAACAAGAGAACATCACACAACACAAGATGTACCGAGGTTCACCGATTTAGCTACTCCTCAAAATGACTGTTTGGACTCCCATCCAAATCTAGCCTTTGCAAAGCACCAACTTTACAATTAATTTACCAGCACCCACTGGAAGGAGCATCAACCCCTAATTTACCAGCACCAACTGGAAGGAGCACCAACCCTTGATGCTAAGCACCAACTTGGACTTCAATTTTGAAACTAGAAGATTGACATAAAAATGCCTTCACTTTTACAAGACCTTGACTGGTCTATTTCTTACCCAATGTCTACCACAATTCACAAAACACACACACTCATAACACTTAAAATAAAATCCCCTACTTAAATTCTCCAAGAAACACTCCTTTTATAACTATCCTTTCTCTTTGTAACTCCAATTGTAACTCCTTCTTTCATATTCTCATACGCCACTTGTCAATTGTAACACCTTCTTTCATATTCTCATATGCCACTTGTCAATTGTAACTCTTTCTTTATGTAACTCCTTTTGTATATATTGAGAAGGCATTTCGTCAAACACGTCACATGCAAATAATTGACACCATATTCTCCTACCATGACTGTTTGTTTTCTCAATCATGACTGTTCCTTTTCTCCTATGATGACTGTTCGTTTTCTCCTTCATGACTGTTCATTTTCTCCTTCGATGACTGTTCGTTTCCTCCTTCGATGACTGTTCATTTTCTCCTTCATGACTATTCGTTTTCTCCTTTCATGACTGTTAATTTTCTCCTTACATGACTGTTCATTTTCTCTTTGCATGTCTGTTCATTTTCTCTTTCCATGACTGTTCGTTTTCTTCTTGCATGACTGCTCATTTTCTCCTTGCATGAATGTTTGTTTTCTCCTTCATGACTATTCATTTTCTCCTTGCATGATTGTTCATTTTCTCCTTGCATGACTGTTCATTTTCTCTTTGCATGTCCATTCATTTTCTCTTTGCATGACTGTTCATTTTCTCCTTACATGACTGTTCATTTTCTTCTTGCATGACTGTTTGTTTTCTCTTTCCCTTATGCATGCATGTGTTTTAGTTTCCAAAAAAGGCTTTTCATTTCTATTTTGTGGCCCTTCGTTTCATTTTCTCCACATGGGCATGTGTTCGCTTCTTTTTCGTGTGTAACGACCATCTTAAATGATTTCAAATCATTAAAGATTCCTTATGGGTCCACGTCACTATGCAGTCTTCAGTTTCATCATCCTGATGTTCATCACTAATATCAGACGCACTATCAACTACTCTGTTCCTTTGGCAAAAATGCAACATGTCGCAATATCGCGACACTTTTGTTTCTCTGCCTTCATGTCCTTTTTGAGTCATGAAAATGCGACATGCCATGATATCACGACACTTTTGTTTCTCTGCCTGCCTACCTTTTTTGAGTCACAAAAATGCGACATGTCGCGATATCGCGACACTTTTGTTTCTCTTGCTCTTTCGCCTTTTTGAGTCACAAAAATGTGACATGTCACGATATCGTGACACTTTTGTTTCTCCTTGCTCGCCTACTCCTTTTTGAGTCGCGAAAATACGACATGTCGCGATATCACGACACTTTTTTTTCTCTGCATTCCTACCCTTTTTGAGTCACGAAAATGCGACATGTCGCGATATCATGACACTTTTGTTTCTCTTTGCTTTGGACCACGAAAATACATGTTGCGATATCGTGACACTTTTTTCTCCTTGATCTTTCTCTTTGCTTTGGCCCGCAAAAATACATGTCATGATATCGCGACACTTTTTCTCTTTGCTCTTTCTCTTTGCTTTGGCCCGCGAAAATACATGTCGCGATATCGTGACACTTTTTTCTCTTTGCTCTTTCGACCATGAAAATGCAACATGTAGCGATATCACGACACTTTTTTCTCCTTGCTTTTTCTCTTCTCTTTTGGCCGCGAAAATGCAACATGTCGCGATATCGTGACACTTTTTTTCTTTGTGGTGTTTTGCTTTTTCTTTGATCTTTAGCATATGGGCCACTTCGGTCTTCTTGGAAAATATGCAAAAAGGTAGGTAAACATCCTCATAAGAATTTAACATCACTGTACATACTCTGAGTAACCTCTAAACTCTTGTCCACTGCATCAACCGATCTATCTGACTGTGTTGACAACAATGACAATACTGTCGCTGCACCTTGCTCAATAATCTCCCCCTTTGGAATTGTTGGCAACACACGTGCAATTTCCTGTAAATCTTCTCCCCTTTGATAACAATATCAAAGGGCTGCTGCAAACTCCCCTTGAGTCCATGCACAACATTCTCAAGCAAAAATTATTACACTCAGCAAAAATCACAAACATGAGGAAAAAGATAAACAAATACACAAATGCTCCCCTTGAGAATGTGGTCCCGATAGCTAGTCAATTCTTGGGAAGAGTGACCACTCCAAATTCATTGCGAAGGTAATCAAAGAATTCCTTGGGCAATGATTTTGTGAAGATATCCGCTACTTGCTCTGTTGTTGGAACAAAATCCAACTTAACCTCACCTTCCGCAACTTTCTTCAAAAAGTGATACCGGATAGCAATATGTTTTGTGTGAGAATGCATAGCCGGATTCTTTGAGTTGTTAATGGCATTAGTGTTATCACACTTAACTGAAATTGGCTCACTGAAGTTAATACCAAGATCTTTCAGGGTTTTTTTCATCCATAATACCTGCATACAACACGTTGTCACTGCAATATATTCTGCCTCTGCTATGGATAAGGAGACTGACTCTTGTTTCTTACTATGCCACGCGACCAACCTATCTCCAAGATAGAATGCACCTCCACTGGTACTCATATCCTTCCCAATCTACATCTAAATATGCAATAAGGGTGAAGTCCTTACCTTTCGAATACCATAACCCATACTCCATAGTACCCTTGAGGTATCGAAGAATCCTCTTCTCTACTGTCACATGAGTCTCCTTGGGACTAGCCTGAAATCATGCTACCATGCATAGTGCCTGCAAAATATCTGGTCTGGTAGCTGTCAAGTACAGTAAGCTCCCAATCATAGATTTGTACATGGTTTGATCAACATGTGGAGATTTGTCATCCTTGCTCAACTTGCAACCTGTCGTCATGGGAGTGCTAACTGGATTACAATCCTTCATTGTGAACTTTTTTAGTATCTCTTTCACATATTTAATTTGAGAAATAAATATGCTCTTCTCATTTTGATTAACTTGCAACCCGAGGAAATATGAAAGTTCACCAATCATTGACATTTCAAATTCTTTCTACATCTTATTTGCTAAATATTTACACGACTCATCTTTGTTGCTGCCAAATATGATATCATCTACGTATACAACAAGAACAATAAGATGACCATTTTCTATTTTGACATACAAATTACTATCCACCATACCTTTCTTGAACCCTTATTGAGTAAGATAGTTGTCTAGCCTTGCATACCATGCTCGGGGTGCTTGTTTTAAGCCATATAATGCTTTCTTCAACTTGCAAACCAAGTTGGGATCATCACCAAGTTGGAAACCATCTGGCTGCTCAATATAAACCTCTTCTTCGAGTTTCCCATTTAAAAATGTTGATTTCACATCCATTTGATAAAATTTGAAATTCTTGTAAACTGCTAAATCCAGAAACATTCTAATTGCCTCTAGTCTAGCCATAGGTGCAAAGGTTTCCTCAAAGTCAATACCTTCAACTTGTGCATAGCCTTTACATACCAATATTTCTTTATTCCTGACTACCTGTCCGTATTCATTCAATTTGTTTTGAAAGATCCATTTAGTACCGATTATATTTTTATTTGCAGGTCTTGGTACTAACTCCCAAGTTTTGTTTTTCTCGATCTGATCTAATTCTTCATTTATTGCCTTCATCCAACTTTCATATTTGCTTGCGTCAAGAAAATTTTTGGGCTCAATGTTGGATAATAGAGAGTAGTTGCTTACTACTCTTCTTCTTTTCTGAACACCAACTGTGGGGTCTCCAATTATTTTCTCTCTAGGATGATCTTTCTACCAACTGCCAGTTTTGAATTTCTTATTTTCTTCCATTTTTGATTCACTGTTTGAATCATCTGAGTCAAATTTTTATTTATTTTTTGTTTCCTTTTCCTCATCTCCTTTAATAACCTCTTCATAGGTTGGGTAGTTCTCTTCATAGCTAATTACTCATTCCCTACCTTCATCAACTTTAATATTAGAACTATCCACAATTTTCCTTAGCTTCTTATTGTAGCATTTGTAAGCTTTGCTTTTTGACAAATACCCAAGAAAAATACCTTCATCCACTCTATCTTCAAACTTACCAAGGTTTTCTTCAGTTCTTTTGATGTAACACTTGCTGCCAAAAAATTTAAAGTATCTTACTATTGCCTTTTTATCGAACCATAACTCATAAGGAGTTTTGCTTTCATGCGTCCTCAACATGCACCTATTTTGGATTTATACCGTAGTATGGACTGCCTCTTTCCAAAATTTATCTGCTACTTTGCTCTCAGTCAACATAGTCCGTGCCATTTCCTGCACTGTCCTATTATTTCTTTCTACCACACCATTCTGCTGAGGTGTCCTGGCTGCTAAAAATTGTCTTCTAATACCATATTTTTCACAGTACTCTGTAAAATCCTCTGAAATGAACTATCCTCCTCTATTTGATCTTAAACATTTAATCTTTTTTCCTGTTTTATTCTCAACTTGGTTTTTGAAAACCTTGAAAATCTCAAATTATGCTTCAAAAATAGTACCAATGTCATCCTGGAATAATCATCTATACACAAAATAAAATATTTGTCACCATTTATTCTTTGCGTTCTCATGGGTCCACATAAATCAGTATGTATTAGTTCCAAAGGTTTGCTTGTGTAGTACTCTTTTGTTTTAAATGAGACTCTAGTTTGCTTCCCCTTTTGGCATGAAGCACAAATGCTATTTGATGGTTTTCCAATGGTGGGAATATCTCTCACCGCATTTTTTGAGCTGATTTTTACTAGATTGTCAAAACTGATATGACCGAGCCTCTTGTGCCACAACCAATTTTCTTCTTCCTGTCCAATCAAGCAAGCTCCTTCTGAAGTCTCTAAGAGAGTGTACAGGTTTCCAGATGTCCTCGATCCAATTGCTATCAACTTTCCACTGTTTGCTTTTTTGACTTCACAACCTTGCTTCTTAAAAATCACTTCATGACCTCTATCACAAATCTGACTTACGCTCAACAAGTTATGCTTCAGACCAATCACAAACAAGACTTATTTTGACATGATTTTTTTGTCACTGATCTTAATTGATCCTTTTCCAACTATTTTATCTCCATCATTATTTCCAAATTTTACTGAACCACCTTCATATTGCTGTAACTTCTCAAATTTCTTTTTGTCACCTGTCATATGACTGGAGCATCCACTATCAAGTATCCATGGTGCAGATTTATTCTGTGCTTTAAATGTTGTTTGTATGATCAGGGATTCCTTTTCTTCCTTAGATCGATCTTTTTCTTTCCACTCTGGTTTGATTACAGTTTTGGACTCTTGTTTTGACTTTTCTTTGTGCATGTTTTTCAAGAAATTTTTTATTGTCTCATTCCATTTGGTTGAAATTTTCTTCCCTGAAATTGATTTGATGCAAATGTACTTCGACAATTTCTTGCAATGTGCCCAAAATTATGATAGTTATAACATTCTACTGGTAAAATTCCTTGGTCCTACGTTATACTTGCAATCTAAAATCTTATGTCCATAACCATTGCACTTAAAACAGTAACCAAAAAAGAGATGATTGAACCTAGGTGATGGTATTTGCCATGTTGTCGTAGGAGTCATAAATCTTCTTCTTCTTTGATGTGTGACATTGGTGAATCCATCATTGTCAATTTTCCTTTCGTGCCTTGCATTATTGCTTTCTTTTGCATGAGTCAATTTTTCTTGATCAACCTGTTTCTTATCTTCATTCTTTGATCCATTTGATGATTCTCCTTTGTCAAAGCCCAAACAAAATTTGATGCCTGTAGTCCTTTGGTTATTTATGATCTTATCTAGCTTCATAGAACTTTCTTCACGTTTGTGATGACAACTAATTTTACGATTCATCTCTTCTATCTACATCCTTAAACCAACAATCTCTTCTTCTAGCTTGCAACAATAATCTATTTTCATGGTTATTTGCACTTCAAGATCTTTAGATATTTTCTTGGATTCTTCTATCTGTACTTTCAAACTGGTTATGATTTCATTTGGATCCTCAAGCTTTCTTGAAATTTCCTTATTTTTTTTTTTCTATCTTCAATTCATCCAGAGCTGCAATTAGTTCCTCTTCCAAATTCACTCATGTGTCAATTTCTTCTTCATCACATTCCTCTTCTTTTTATGTTTTTTCTTCTTTGAGTGCCATGAAAAGAGCTTCACCTATTTCCTTTTCGTAATCCTCACCGCAATGCCTTCTCTCGATGAACTAACATTCTTGGAGATGAAACTTTTCTTCTTGAAGTTGCCTTTTCTGAAATTTGTTTTTTTCTTCCAGTCACTTCTTTCTTGGTGCGATCCTTCATCACTTTTTTTCTTCTCATTAAGTGGACATTTAGCTGCAAAATACCCAATGCCTCCATAATTGAAACATTTAAACGATAACTTTCCTCTGTATTTTCCTTTTCCCCTTTTTAGTTTTCGAACAAATTTTGCTTCCATTTCATCTGATGTCTCTTCTTCCTCGGATTCTTGTTTTGCTTTCATATTTTTATGGGCTTTAAAGGCAGCTTCTCTATCTGTGGGTTTAGATTTTCCTATTCTCATCTCATATGCAGTCAAAGAACCATGCATCTCATCCATACTAAAAGAATTTAGATCTTTAGCTTCTTCTATAGCTAAAACTTTAAAATCAAATCTTTGGGGAAGAGATCTTAATACCTTTTTCACGATGACAGAATCTTCGATTTCCTCATCGAGTCCTCTAATCACATTAATGACTTCATTAACTCTCAGTGTATATGCCTCTATGTTCTCATAGTCATTCATCTTTAATACTTCAAACTGAGCTCAATGTGTTTGTAACTTGGCCTCCTTGATCTTAACGTCTCCTTCATGAATGTTCCTCAGTTTGTCCCATATTTCTTTTACCATTTTACAACTCATAATTTTTACCAGTTCACTATCCACTAATCCACACATGATAGCATTCTTTGCTTTTGAGTTATTCTCAAACAGTTTCTTACCGACAACATCGGTTGGAGAAGTGGTGGGTATTGTGTATCCACTATCTACTTAATCCCAAATGTTTTATCCCAAAGCACAAAGATATGTCTACATCCTGAGTCTCCAAAATGCGTAATCAGTTTCATCAAACAATGGTGCTTTGTTTGATGAGAAGCCTTCACCACCTGCCATTGTGTCACTTCCAAGATCACCCTAGCCGATTAAGCTTGTTTAGGAACCTTACTTTGATACCAATTGTTAGTATCACAATGACACTGAGAGGGGGGGTGAATCAGTGTAGCTCTTTATAACTTAAATATTCAACTCTTAAAGCCGAAACAATGAAAACTTAAAACCAAATAAAGCAAGTATAACAAGAGAACATCACACAACACAAGATGTACCGAGGTTCACCGATTTGGCTACTCCTCAAAATGACTGTTTAGACTCCCATCCAAATCTAGCCTTTGCAAAGCACCAACTTTACAATCAATTTACCAGAACCCACTGGAAGGAGCATCAACCCTTGATTTACCAACACCAACTGGAAGGAGCACCAACCCCTAATGCTAAGCACCAACTTGGACTTCAATTTTGAAACTAGAAGATTGACATAAAAATGCCTTCACTTTTACAAGACCCTGACTGGTCTATTGCTTACCCAATGTCTACCACAATTCACAAAACACACACACTCATCAAACTTCAAAATAAAATCCCCTACTTAAATTCTCTAAGCAACACTCCTTTTATAACTATCCTTTCTATTTGTAACTCCAATTGTAACTCCTTTCATATTCTCATACGCCACTTGTCAATTGTAACACCTTCTTTCATATTCTCATATGCCACTTGTCAATTCTAACACCTTCTTTATGTAACTCCTTTTGTATATATTGAGAAGGCATTTCATCAAACACGTCACATGCAAATAATTAACACCATATTATCCTACCATGACTGTTCATTTTCTTGGTCATGACTGTTCGTTTTCTCCTTCGATGACTGTTCATTTTCTCCTTCATGACTGTTCATTTTCTCCTTCGATGACTATTCATTTTCTCCTTCGATGACTATTTGTTTTCTCCTTCATGACTATTCATTTTCTCCTTTCATGACTGTTCGTTTTCTCCTTGCATGACTGTTAATTTTATCTATGCATGTTTGTTCGTTTTCTCTTTGCATGACTATTCATCTTCTTCTTGCATGACTGTTCATTTTCTCCTTGCATGAATGTTCATTTTCTCCTTCATGATTGTTCGTTTTCTCCTTGCATGACTATTCGTTTTCTCCTTGCATGACTGTTCATTTTCTCTTTGCATGTCTGTTCGTTTTCTCTTTGCATGACTATTCGTTTTCTCCTTGCATGATTGTTCATTTTCTCCTTGCATGACTGTTCGTTTTCTCTTTCCCTTATGCATGCATGTGTTTTGGTTTCCAAAAAAGGCTTTTCATTTCTATTTTGTGGCCCTTCATTTCCTTTTCTCCACATGGGCATGCGTCCGCTTCTTTTCATGTGTAACGACCATCTTAAATGATTTCAAATCATTAAAGATTCCTTATGGGTCCACATCACTATGCGTCTTCAGTTTCACCATCCTGATGTTCATCACTAATATCAGACGCACTGTCAACTACTCTGTTCCTTTGACAAAAATGCGATATGTCGCGATATCGCAACACTTTTGTTTCTCTGCCTGCCTTCCCTTTTTGAGTCACAAAAATGTGACATGTCACGATATCGCGACACTTTTGTTTCTCTGCCTGCCTGCCCTTTTTGAGTCACTAAAATGCGACATGTTGCGATATCGCGACACTTTTGTTTCTCTACCTGCCTGCTCTTTTTGAGTCGCAAAAATGTGACATGTCATGATATCGCGACACTTTTATTTCTCTGCCTGCCTACCCTTTTTGAGTCACAAAAATGCGACATGTCACGATATCGCAACACTTTTGTTTCTCTGCCTGCCTGCCATTTTTGAGTCGCGATATCGTGACACTTTTGTTTCTCTTTGCTTTGGACCGCAAAAATACAACATGTCGCGATATCTTGACACTTTTTTCTCCTTGATCTTTCTCTTTGCTTTGACCTGTGAAAATACAACATGTCGCGATATCGCGACACTTTTTCTCCTTGCTCTTTCTCTTTGCTTTGGCCCGCGAAAATACATGTCGCGATATCGCGACACTTTTTTCTCTTTGCTATTTCGGCCACAAAAATGCAACATGTCGTTATATCATGACAATTTTTTCTCTTTGCTTTTTCTCTTCTCTTTTGTCCGTGAAAATGCAACATGTCACGATATCACGACACTTTTTTTCTTTGCGGTGTTTTGCTTTTTCTTTGATCTTTAGCATATGGGCCACTTCGGTCTTCTTGGAAAATATGCAAAAAGGTGGGTAAACATCCTCATAAGCATTTAACATCACTGTACATACTCTGAGTAACCTCTAAACTCCTATCCACTACATCAACCAATCTATTTGACTGTGTTGACAACAATGACAATACTATCGTTGCACCTTGCTCAACACCACATGGGGTGATTTTATTTCACTTGGACAAATAGTCCCAGTGGAAGAATATGATATCTGTATACTGCTATATTATACTCAACCTCTTGTTCATGGAAGTCATGTCATGACAAAAGCGACATCATATTTTAAATGTGCCACTCTAAGTTGTGCCCATCAAAATTGTTGCACTTCTCCTAAATATCAAGTCGTGGACAATAATGAAAAGTCTTGCAATTGTGAACTGTAGAATCTGCCGAAAGACCAGCAACCCATGCCAGCATAAAAAATAATTCTAGGCTCTTGAATTCTAACAAATATTTTAGCATATTTGGCAACTGCTCCAATTGCAGCTCCTTAATCAACTGCATTTCCATAAATTGGCACATCGTCATCGTCAACACATATTTCCTCTTGCTCATTAATATGCAAATTCTTAAAAGTCATATCAGAAGGGGGTTTCAACACATAGGCAAACACTTCCCTCACTTTAGTAGCAAAAATAGAGAAAAGCACCTCCCCATTCACTCTTTGAACCGACCTGGTAACTAGATTATAAAATTTGGCAATTAATTTTACCAGTTCTGGGCAAGGGTGTACTAGCGTACACAAGTACCAGAATAACTATGCATAAAATGACACAATTAGAGGGCTCTCTACCGTCAACCCTTGGTTTACGATAAATTTGACATCTTTTCGAAGATTCACCATGCCCTTATTTGTGATCAAGCAATCCCCAACCTCCGCCATAGTGTTAGAGTACGAATCCAAGTCCACATTTTCATTTTTGTAGGCTTTCTTGGATGTCAACCCACCTTCTGCCCACTTCTTAGACTTCTTAGGCTCTGTAGTTTCTTTTACCTCTTTTATTTTCTTACCCATTATGCAAACTCTAACAACTTCGAAAGTGCTCTGTAGTTTCTACAACAAAATATTTAAACTACACTGACATAAAATTCTAAAAACATATAATCTTTGAGCAAATTTACCTATGCTCTATTTATAGGGTGTGTTCTCAACCACCAGAGTAAATCCTGCACTTCATATCAGTAAATTTGGATAGGCGTACCCTCGTTTCACCCGACTGGAACTATTCTCAATGCTCCAATTACAACTAAATGATATTCGCCAGAAAATTGTCTTAAAAAAATATACCCTTCTTGTTGCATTATGCCTTCGAAAAACATGCCTTGGCTACTAAAACAACCTCAAAAAAATAAATCCACCACCTGTGGGCCAATGAGCACATTTGTTTTTGATGTGGTGAAATGCTGACTCTCGAGATGACAAAAATGTCTCCCAACACAAACTGGACGCACGTTTTAAATTAAATGCGTTGAAAATATGCTCCTAAAATCTGCCACATGTCGGGGCGAAACCACTTGGAGGGCGCTCTAAAAATTTGATTTGCAATTTAAAATGTCACTCATCCAAAAAATCAAAGGAAGGGCAAAAATATTTCTGGTGCATATTTGTTCTCTTCTCCTTCGCTCCGAAAGCGCTTTATCCTTCTTGGTTTAATTCCATGGCAAATATCTTCTTTTCAAACAATTTCACGCTTTATTTTTTTGCCCCGTTTTTAGAAGAAGCATGGATTTTATTAAAACTTCCCTAATTTTAGAACTTTTCTTCTCTCTTTTTTTTTTATATTTTTCTCTTTATTTTCACCATAGAAAGAAAATCGATTTTTTAAAAAACAATCCTTGCTTTTTTAGCCAAAAACTTTAAATAAAATCGTACTTTTTATCTTTCTCCATTTCACTTTTTAATCCATTCGTCTAAAAAAAAATTGAAGCATGCCCCCATTTTTAAAATTTTTATTTAATACTTTTGCCCTAGTGAGGGGTGAATAGGGGTTTCACCCTTCATTTGAGGCAAAGCCCTTTTTACCGCTTCTGTTTCATTGAATTTGGTGCTTTTCTCATCTTCTCCTTTCATTGTATTTTAACACATACGTTCCCCCTTACTGGGAGGCGAACGAAAGTTTCACCCCTTCATGAGGAGATTTTTTTTTTCATTTGATGCACTTATTAATTTTGAAACGCGGCCCCCCACACTGTTACATATTGTGTTTTGCTTCTGTGAGGTGTTAACAAATGGAAATTTGAGGTGAAAGAGTTTTTGAATATCCTTTTTCAATTGGAGAGAACAGAGACTCTATAATCCTTTTAAATAGAAATATTTTACATGATGTATTTTTACCCCAATAAAGGTGAATAGCAGTTGTGAAACCCATTTTTTTTCCCGTCCAAAAGTCTTAATGTCCTCTATACACGTTCACCCCACAAGAAGGTGAATGAGACCTTCGCCCTTCCCTTGGGGCAAAAGCACATAGGCGTTTGTCTTTTCATCCTTATGCTTTCACTGTGGATGCTTCTTAAAAAAATTTCTCCTTTTAACTTTGAAGAAGTGCAAAGTGGAGCACTGCTTTAAATCTTGGAGCGTTCAAACCTGCTCAAAACCTTTTAATGCGACATCATACAAAACTCATGACATGCCTCCCGGGAACTACTTTGGGGTGAAATCGATTTTCGAAGGAAGAAAACATAGAAAAAAAATTCTTTGAGGATAGCCCAACATTTTATAGTAAATCTCGCCTCCTTTTTTTTTTTAATATATATATATATATAAAGCAATATAGGGAACAATAAAAATACTTGTAAATGGAAATATGTACATATTTACACAGTCATACCTCCTGATCTAATCATTGAAAGTAGACCTTCAAATAAAGACCATTTACTGGAATTGGAATATCCCCACCATCCATATCTCAAAGATAATATGCATTTGCTGAATTCATCGCAAAAATCTAAAATGGACCTTCCCAGATCACATCGAACTTGTGGTGCTTCTCTGGCTTAGCCTTTTTCTCATTCCATTTGAGGACTAGATTATACACATGAAACTTGCATTCTGTTGTCTTCTTAACAAACCACTTTTGTGTCACTTTAGTGTGTTCAGTGAAAGCTTCATATGCCTTTTCTCTCCCCTCCTCTAGTTGTAGCAACTGAGCCAACCTTGTGCTCATTGGATCAAACTCATCATCTTCATCTCTAAACAACTACGATGTTTGGAGGATAGGTAGCTTAATGTGAGTGGGAAAAACCACTTCTTTCCCAGACACCAAGGAGTAAGGGGAGGATTTAATAGACTTATTTACTGATATTCGATCTAACCACAAAGCCTGATTCAACAATAAGTGCTAGCTTCTTTTATTATTTCCCAATATCCTTTTCAAGATCCGTAGAAATTTTTTGTTGGTGGATTTGGCCAAGTCGTTCCCTTGCGGGTAATAATTGGAGGATGTCTTGAGATAAATACCATAGTTAATTACAAATTTGGTGATCTTGGTCCCTATGAATGGAGTCCCATTATCTGTTACAATGGCATCTAGATTACCAAAACAGGTGATCAATACCTCAAGGAAAGAGATGACTATAGCCTGATCTACTTTTTTGGTGGGATAGCCTTTGCCCACCTAGTAAAAAAATTAGTCACTATCAATATATATTTATGTTCGATAGAGGAATGAGGATCAATAACCCCAATTAAGTCTAGACCCCACTATTGAAATGATGCTTCCACTTGAATCGGATGCATAGGCAATGATGCTTTCTTAGTTCTGCCAACATACCACTAACAATTATCACAACTTTGGCTCACCTTGTGTATATCTACGAAAAGAGTAGGTCTAAAATACTTGAATAAAATGATATTCAAGGCCATAGACCTTCCTACATAATATCCATCAGATAGGCTAGAGTGGAATTCCTCCAAGGTTTTTTGCTTCTCTGACCCCTTCAAACATCTGAGGAGTACTTGTTGAGCAAGGTGCAGAAACAGTATTGTCATTGTTGTCAACACAGTTAGATAGATCGGTTGATGCAGTGGATAGGATTTAAGAGGTTCTTCAGAGTATGTACAATGATTCTCCAAAAGATCAAAGTGGCCCATATGCTAAAAATAAAAAGAAAATCACAAGGAAGAAAACTGTCGCGATATCACGACATGTTGAGAAGAAAGAAAAACTGTCGCGATATCACGACATGTTGGCAAGAAAGAAAAATTGTTGCGATATCATGACATGTTGAGAAGAAAGAAAAACTGTCACAATATCACGACATGTTCGGAGAGAAAGCACAAGCAAGAAAAACTATCATGATTTTGCGACATGTTCGGAGAGAAAGCACAAGCAAGAAAAACTGTCGCGATTTCGTGACATGTTCGGAGAGAAAGCACAAGCAAGAAAAAGTGTCATGATTTCGCGACATGTTGGAAGAGAGAAAGGCAAGTAGAAAAAGTGTCGCGATTTCGTGACATATTGCAAGGAAGGTTGTACGGACGAAAAAGTGTCACAATTTCACGACATATTGCAAGGAAGGTTGTACAGACGAAAAAGTGTTGTGATTTCACGACATATTGCAAGAGAGAGAGAGTCCAAAAGAAAAAGTGTGGTGATATCATGACATGTCGGGTTTTCACGACCCGAAGGCAAGAGAAAGAGCTAAGGAGAAAAAGTGTCGTGATATCGTGACATGTTGGGTTTTCGCGACCCGAAGGCAAGAGAGAGAGTCCAGGAGAAAAAGTGTCGCGATATTGCGACATGTCAGGTTTTCGCGACCTGAAGGCAAGAGAGAGAGTCTAGGAGAAAAAGTGTCGCAATATCGTGACATGTCGGGTTTTCGTGACCCGAAGGCAAGAGAGAGAGTCCAGGAGAAAAAGTTTCATGATATCGTGACATGTCGGGTTTTCGTGAACCAAAGGCAAGAGGAAGAGCAAAGGAGAGAAATTGTCATGATTTCATGACATGTCACATTTTCATGACTTAATTATGAGAGAGAAAGTAAGAAGGCACAAGTGTCGTGATATTGCGACAAAAGTAAAGAAGAAGAGTATGGAGGTGAAAGTGTCGTGATATCGCGACATGTTGAGTTTTCACGGGTTGAAGCCAAGAAGAGTAGCAAGGAGGCGAAAGTGTTGTGATATTGTGACATGGTGTGTTTTCATGGGTTGAAGCCAAGAAGAGTAGTAAGGAGGCGAAAGTGTCGCGATATCATGACATGTGTTTTTGCGGGTTGAAGCCAAGAAGAGTAGCAAGGAGGCGAAAGTGTCGCGATATCGTGACATGTGTTTTCGCAAGTTTAAGCCAAGAAGAGTAGCAAGGAGGCAAAAGTGTCGTGATATCACGACATGTGTTTTCGTGGGCGAAAGCCGAGAAGAGGACAAAGAGGTAGAAGTGTCACAATTTTGTGACAAGTCGCTTTGGCACGAGCGGAGAAAGAACCCAGCCAAAATAAGATATGTAACAGTTAATTGAAGTTATACGGTAGTTACAGGTGCATTTGTAGAAGAAAATCATGCAACTAAAATAAGAAGAGTTAACTGAAGTCAGTACGTCAGTTACAAGTGCAGTTATAGAGAAAAATCATGTAGCTAATAAAAGAACAGTCGAAGAAGGAGAAATCAAACAGTCATAAAAATAGAATTGAAAATGCATGCATGCACATAAAAGAATACGAACAGTCATGACCGAGAAGACGAACAATCATGGTAGGGGTATATGTGTCAATTCGTAACATGTAACGTGTTTGAAAAAAAGCCTACCCTATATATATACAAAATGAGTTACAGTTAGAAAGCATTGCAATTGACAAGTGGCGCATGAGAAATGAAAGAAAGAGTTACAACTGGAGTTACAAAGATACAATATGGTTATAAAAGTAGGTCTACGCAGAGATTTAAAAGCGCTTGTAAAATCGGGTGAAGCTGCTTTGAACTAGAGAGGAAGTGCTGTTGAATAGAGTGAAAGTGCTACAAAAAGGAGGGCTAGAAGAGAGGGTTAAGTAGAGCCGTGAGGGCCATAAAAGTGCAATAAGCAGAGCTGTAAGAATGTGTGGTGTTTTGGTGAATAGCGAGAGAGTTTGGGTTAGCAATAGACCAGTCAGGATCTTATACAAACGAAGGCATTTTATGTCAAACATATAGTTTAAAAATTGTAGTCCAAGTTGGTGCTTGGAATTAGGGGTTGGTGCTCCTTTCTGTTGGTGCAGATAAATTAGGGGTTGGTGCTCCTTTCTGTTGGTGCAGATAAATTAGGGGTTGGTGCTCCTTTCTGTTAGTGCAGATAAATTAGGGGTTGGTGCTCCTTTTTGTTGGTGCAGATAAATTAGGGGTTGGTGCTCCTTTCTGTTGGTGCAAATAAATTAGGGGTTGGTGCTCCTTCCAGTGGGTGCTGGTAAATTGATTGTAAAATTGATATTTTGCAAAGGCTAGATTTGGATGGGAGTCCAAAAAGTCAATTTTTGAGGAGTAGCCAAAACTGGTGAACCTCGATACATCTTGTGTTGTGTGATGCTCTCTTGTTATATTTGCTTTATGTGGTTTTAAGATTTCATTGTTTTGGCTTTAAGAGTTGAAGTTTTTAATTTTGAAAGAGCCACACTGATTCACCCCCCCTCTTAGTGTCATTGTGAGACTAACAATACTCCATCTATATTCTTATGAAAAAATCCATTCAGAAACAAGACATATCTGAGCACTTGCAATCTAAATATTTGTCATTGTGATGAATCGAGATGTAGAAATTTCCTAGATGTAAATAATTTTATAAGGTCTTATATCCAATATTGATCAATAGTAGCTCAATTTGCACAATTGCCTTCACCAATATCCTTATTCTGTACTGGAGTTGGTGATTCAGAAGCTGCGCTTTTGGCCAGTTCTTGGCAAAGAGATCATATATGAACCAACTTAGTCGGTCGGATCTCCATGTCATATTCCTGAATCTTTGAGACCCAACCTGCTCTCTTGTCACCCAATTCACCTTGAAGAATGAAATTCCTGATGTCTGGATGTATGACATAGACTATAGTCTTGCTTTGTGAGACGAAGTGTCATTTTTTTTTTTAGGGATTTCATGATCGCATACACCTGCTTTTCAATGAAATTATAATTCTCCTAGTGCGGTGATATGACTTGACTAAGGAAGGCAATCAACTTCTCCTCTATGTCTTCTTGCTTCTGTGTGAAAATAGCAACATAACTCTCTTGCTCACCTACTGCATAAAGGATGAAATATTTTGAGTAGTTTGGGTTGATAAATACAAGCACTTGAGTGATTATTTTATTGATCTCTCGAAAAGCCTATATTCTCATTTTTATCCACTTAAAGTCTGCATTCTTCTTCAGAAGTTCAGTCATTGGCTTCACCACTTGAGCAAAATCAGCAATGAACTTCTGAATGAAATTTATCTAGCAAAAGAAAGATTGCAAATATTTCTTATTAACTTGCAATGACAATTTCAAGAGTGCCTCAACTCTTGTAGGATCAATTTCTAGTCCTTCTTGTGAAATCACATATCCTAAGATTTTTCCTTCTTTGACAATAAAAATGGACTTCTTCAGGTTAATAGAAATTCCAAATTCTCAATATTTTTCAAACACATGCCTCAAATGAGAGACGTGCTCTTACTTGTGGTGTGAGAAAATAGTCATATTGTCAAGATAAATCACAATAACTCTGTTCAATAACTCATCGAAAGTAATTTCTATAGCTCTTTGAAATATAACATCGAAATTAGATAGACCAAATGGCATTATCTGATAGGTGAAAGTGCTCCATTTTGTAGTAAACGATATCTTGTGTTGGTCCTCATTCTTCACCTAGATTTTGTTGTAATCGAAGAAACCATCCAATAATGAAAACCTCTGCGCTCCGTCAACCACATGGAGAATTTTATCAATCTGCGATAGGGGGTAGTGATATTTTAACAACGTCTGGTTCACGTTTCAAAAGTCCACACACAGGTGAATATCACCATTATTATTTTAGACTGGCACCAAGTTCGCCATCCATGTTGAGTGCTTAATCAGATAAATTATTTTTGCTTCCAAAATCTTTAACAACTTTACCTTCATAAGCACTTCAATTTTTGGGTTGACATGCCATTGTTTTTGTCGAAAATGTTTTACCCCCTCTTGCAGTTCAATGGTATGATGGATTACATTTTTTATCATATCCTTTTAAATCATAATAGCTCCATGCAAAAATATTAGGGAACTCGTAACACAAATTCTTAATATCTTCAAGTTCTTTTGATGTACTATCTGTTTTGACTTTGATAATCTTTTTAGGCTCTAACTACATTTCCTTGTATTCCTTCGCATAAACTTTGATCTTGTGTTTCTCCCCCCTATCATTTTGGTCAAACAAAATCTTAAGAGAAATCAACTTCCTAGGAATGTGATTATTCTTCATTTGAATCATTCCCTCTATTTCTTCTTCGACCAATGTTCTGTCTTCTACACTAGCAACCTCCTTAATCAAGAAGTTTGCTATCTGTTCATCACTATCAAACACTTGCCAATAAAGGTTCTTATCAGGGATCGAGGGTCTATAAATTACCCTCATAGTCTTGGGCTTCCTGACCACTTGCTCTACAGGAGAGAAATTGGTGCCAAGAGAAGCTAAGATATTTGCATGTTTGTTCTGCTCCCATGAAATCACCTAAATGTTAAATGCAGTAAATAACTTAAAAAATTCCATACCTTGTTACAACAGACCTTCAAATAGTGCTTATTTGACACACACTTGTTTGTATTATGGTTAATGATGAGCTCAGAGTATCCAAAGATTTATAGCTATTTTATTCCTAACTTTTTTATATTCTTCAAGCCCAAGCACAATGCCTCATATTCAGAGGCATTATTTGTACAACTCCAAGTTAATCGATATGAATAGGTCTTCTACAATCCTATAGGAGAAACAAGAACAATACTAGCTCCTGCACTGTTCTTGCACCTTGTGCCATTAAAATCCAACTTCCATAATTGATCAACAATAGGGTTCGGGCCATTAGAGATTCCTTCTTCGATCTGCTCAGGTTTAGTTATAGTGTAACAATCGATATCAATTTCCACCATTGCATTGAAGTCCATCAATGAGAATTCATCCTCTAATTAGAGATCACTAAGAGCTTCTTCCATCAAATCCACCTCTTACACATCTTTCGTCATCATGTTGACTGCACCAGTAGGCTTTTCTTCTTCTTTCAATTTTTCTATATGAAAAGTGGAGGGCTTTTAATTATAGATGCAGATTCGTCTTCCTTTGAATGATATCTCCAAATGTGAATAATCCAAGGAAAGGTATCCTCCTAGTTTCACTGTGAACTCCCTTGAAAGACACATGCTAAAGTACGATTCCAAGTCAACCACCACTACTTGTTGGATGACAATGATTTATGACATGTTGTGTAGAACAATAGGAATATCCTTGATTACTCCCACTATTTTTATAGGGGTCCCATATAAATGCAATACTCCTAGACTACTTCTTGTATACTCCATTCCCATTACTTCACATACTGACTTTGGCATGATAGTAGTCGCAGCACTAGAGTCAATCATACAATTATGTACGATCCATCCTTCCATTCTGAGAGAAAAATATAACATAGATGGCCTGTTCTTTCTAGTGGTAGAAGTCAAAAATATTTGTGCTAACACTATTTGGGAATGAATTTTATTCTAATATTTTGTTGATTGTAGAGACTCTTGCGATAGGTCAACTTGTCCAGGTAACTGTAATGCATCATATAAGCTCACCTTCATAGGAATCTTCTTTATTTCCTCCATAATATTATAATTGTAAGTACTAGGGACATTTTCTTATACAACCTGCTCATACTTGTTTTGGTACTATTGGGTAGCTTCCACCCTTTGCCACTTAGTAAAATATGGGTACTTGAGGCACTCTCTAGCTTGTTCCTTCACCTCCATTTGCACTTGAGCAGCTATAGGCTGTGAAGTTGATGCCTTTATCTACAACTTCTCTTGAGATTTCTTTGGCAAAAAATACTTCAATAAAATAGAATCTTGTTGCTTTTTTGTCACACCAGGCATCTTTGCATTAGGTGCTTTTGCTTGTGGTTGTGCCTTTTTATTTTGCACCTTTTTCTCAGTAGGAACTTTCAAAGGATCCATTTCTATTGGATCAACAGTTATTGGCTTCTTCCTAGCCCTCGTAAGGACTGAAACTTGCTCCAAATATGGGACCATAAAGTTATGATCTATTTCCATTATCATATTGACTTGCCCACCAACATAAATTTTTTCTAACGTCTGTACATAGCTCAAATGAACCATACACGTATCTTCTCTATGAGGATCATTATAGGTGGAGCACCAATTTGCTTTCTCTAATGTACTATTTTATTCATTTTCCAACACAGTTGTGTTCCTTTCAGGGACTTTGTTAGTGGTTGATTTCTCCCTAGTAATTTATGGTGTTTGAAACCTCCTTGAACATAAATCAACTTCTACTTGTTTCTTATTAACCATCATGATTTTGTTTGATATTGTACTTATAATTGAATTAATAGATTGCATTTATTGTAACAATTTTATGTAAGGATCATGATTAGAAGGCATAGGAGATGCTGGTAACGGTAGGGGCACTATTGGAGCAGACAATGGTAATGGAATAGGTGGTTTTGGTAGCATTGGTAAAGGAATGGGTGCTAGCAAATGAGGTAAAACTGGTGCAAGCAATTATGGAAAGCTTAGAGCGAGAAGTTGTGGAACAGGGACTAGAGTGATTTGAGGTGGACCCAAGCTCCATGAGGGAACCAAGTACATAGAAGGCATGGGCTACAAAAATACACTTGAATACAAATTCTATGGAAGATCAGGAAGAATGGGCATGGTTACCTTTGGGGGAAGCTTACCTATGGCTATAAAATCTTCTTTGGACTTTAGTTCTTGCATGTATAGGTCTAGAAAAGTATTCATATTAGCTTGTCAGACCACCATACCAATGTCTGAGTTGAAGGCCCGAAGGTAGTAGAACGCAACTTGCTCATGCATGGGTCGAAGGCCATCAGGAACTCTCTACTAGCTTCGGGTGAACCTAACATTGAAATACACTATCTCCTCCCATGGATACCTCTGGATATTTATGAATTGATGTAGTAAGGAGAAATGATCGACTTGTTCATAAGAGTTCTTGATTAGAAATTTTGCCAACTGATCCCATGTGGTAATAATGGTGGGTGGTAAGGAATCAGTACCAATACAACAATTTCTCTCTAAGAGACAACACTAACAACCTTACCATAATATCTTCATCTATGATACTATGAATTATTGCCAAATAAGAAACATCTTGGATGTGCTTATAAGCAGTTTTACCAGTACCATCATAAGTAGGAAGAGCCTTCAAAACTGCTTGAGGGATTGGATTTTGTGCTAGGATATTTAAATCTCCTGAGCTATTCCATGCTGGGAACTGCCTTGGTAGCTGTGGTCGCTGTGGTAGTGGGCCATACTAACTGGTGTGTGAGGTTGAGGAGGTGATGGACTTGAAGGGATACAAAACACATTTTCTATCTGTGAATATGTTGTGGATGATGTATGAGGAAAAGAAACCAATTGGATATGTTCCCCTAATATTTCAATATCAAGTTCATAGAACTCAACAGGGTCTTTAGGATTTTTGACCTTCGATCTTGTGATCATGAAGTACAAATTTCGTTGACTTCACGTTTAGAGGCTTCTAGGTGTAACTGAGTCACAAAATGTTATAGCTTTACATCATGAAGGTGAACATCAAACCTTAATATTGTTGAAAGTGGAACTTTTGGAATGCCCCACCTTGAGATATATTTGTTCCACCAACTATGGATCTTACTGGGACAGAGACTGTTAATCCCACCGGGCATGCTAAAAAATATTGGTCAAATATCTACCTAATCATATAAATATACATTTTTGCACCCTATACATGACCAACATTGAAAGTCCAAAGGAAATAAATGTCCCTCGTGTCAATCTCCAGAGAGGGTTGGATACCTTACTAATCCTACACTAGTTTAAGACTAGAGTTACAAGAAATAATAGAAAAAAATGGGAAATATGGCCACAGGTCGAAGATGTAGGATCAAGGATAGACTAGCAATAGGAATTCCAACCAAGTATGGTAGCATCCTAAGACAGATACAAGACAAAGAATTTACTTATAGTTCCACAATGACAACTTCCAAGATCGTATTCCAATACTCACTCCCTCATCGATAGTATTCAAATCCAGATGCAAAATTTGAATTTAGCAACAGATAACAAACATGAATATATAATAGAAATGCTTAAAACAAAAAGAAATCACACATAAAAACTTCTTGCAAAATTAGAAGCCAAGTCTCTTCTATTACATTGAAAACTTGAATAGTTTTTCTACAAAATGTCTATCTTCCCCTTTATAATGGAAATTGAGTAGTATTTATAGAGGAATTTTGCCTCTATAATTTAATGCACATATGAAAAAATGTTTACAGATCAAGAACCTTTGTGAGGAAATTCCTCCTTGGAAATCTTGAAAATCCATCCTTTTGAAATGACGTTCTAGTTTTTAGGGAAAAATCTCCATGAAAACAATGCATTCAGGTGTCGATGCACAAAAAACTGCAAAGCTAGTTGTTGACTTAAAACCTCCATCATTCCTTGGAAATTCACCCCTGTACAGGATGTATTGAAACTCATGAAAATTATCCTATGATTTTAATGTCGTAGCTCCTTTAGCTATAAATGCACAACTTTAGTCACTTCTTACCCCAATCATTAAATCCTTTTCATTCACATGACCGGAGTGTCTTAGCAAACCTCTGTTAATTCTAGAAATAAAATTTGCCCAAGACTAAAAAATGAGCGAGCATGTCTTCTTTACTTTTTAGAATTTACTCTTTATTCGTGCCTCTTGGTGGAGAAAGTGCCCTTGAAAAACACCTTTCATGATATTGTGTTTCAACACATAGCCCCGTATTTTCTCCAATTGAAATTTGGAGCATTACATTTACCTTATTGTCACAGTAGTGATGAACTCTGATGAAAATATTCCTTCTCAAAATGAAAACACTTCACAAATGACACCTTTTCCCCTTAATATATGTGTTCGCCTTCAAAACAAGTGAAAGGCCCTATCACCCTCCACCTTGGGTGAACGTGTTTCTGACTTTTCCACACCCAACTCTTTCATATTCACCCAAAAATAAAATGAAAATTTTGATTCGTCGTAGGGTTGCTTTCCTGTAGGTTCGCCCTAAGGAGGGGAAAATGGGGCTTTTGCCCCTTAACTGATGCGAAGGCACCTTTATCTCAACTTCTTTTTTATGTGCACCGAAGTGGGGCTGCCCCTTGTATATATATTCTCCCACGGGAGGGGCAAATGTTTAGTTGAATATTCAACACTACCTGGGCTCCTTGCTATTTCCTTATTTTCGCTTGAAATCATCATTTGGTTGTGCTTTCACCCCAAGGAGGGGCGAATGGGACTTTCACCCCTCAACTGAGGTGAACGTGTTGTTGACTTGTCAATGCCTTTTTAGTAAATGATGTTCACTCCTGAGTGGGGTGAATGAAGCTTTCACCCCAAATTTGAGGCGAACACACTCTCTTTAATTGCCAAATTTTTCCTTTGGGCTCACCATAATTTTAAAGCACTTTGATGTGCTTTCGCCCCAATGAGGGGCAAAAGGTACTTTCGCCCCTCACTTGGGACAAAAGTACATTTTCGACTGAACACTTCCTTTTCCTTTTAAAATTTTACGTTCGCCCTAGAGTGAGGCAAACACGATTTAACCATTCCTTAGTAATGCACTTAGTATTTGGGCATCATTCTTCTCTGCAAACGTCTTAGGCGATCTCAACTGATTTTATAAATTATTTATCTTATGGTCTCCACTATTTCGAAGCATGAAATTTCATGAATATACAAGAAAATAATGACACATAAAAATATTGTGGAAAACACTATAACACAAATTTATTATAATTACCGCCTTTACAAACAAAATCCTTCAACAAAATTATATCAAAAATCCCAATGTGGCATATGTCAAAATTTCCAACAATTATATGTGCTAGTTTTACTTTGATCCAATTTAGTTGCAAGTGAAATTCGAATGCATGTTAACTCAGTTGCATGTGACATCATTTACTAGAATTATGGACTTGCTAGTTTATTTCTATTTTAAGTATGAGCCATATATGATTTTCTATTTCCAACAAGTGTTTTTATTTTTTTTGAATTTAGCAAAAAATCCCTTGTAGGGCCACTTTGGTCTAAGATACCACGACTAGGGGGAAAATCACCCGTGTTGAGGTGTGATTTTTTCCAATTACAAATATCTCCTGACAGTTAGGATCAAAATCCTCTCTTGCAAAGAAAATGTATTTCTCCAAGGTTCTTCACTTAATATTTTTAGGTATCATGCATGTGTACTAAAATAAGTGCTTGAACAATCTCAATAGTTTGCAAGTAACTAATAACGAGGGGCATAGAACTCAGGTAATTAACTTTAAACTCATCACGTGTTAAGTATCTTTTAATAAAATTCTCTCTCTAAGAAATAATAGATAAATTTACCTTTTGAGTTTAATCTTGAAAACTTATACAAACTTATTCTATAACCTCAAAACAATAATATAATTAAAAATGCTTCAAGTGATTTTGAAATAGATTTTAATCTAGAATTTTAATTAACATTAAAATTCAATCAATTTGGATGAGGAAAAACTACTCTGCTGGGGTTTGATGAAGAAAACTGCTCTGCGAGGATGGCAAAAACTTCTGGAGGAGGTCTAAAAAATTAGAGGAATGTCGTGATGGCATCGGGTCCAACACAGAGAGTGCATGCTTGTGATATTTTTTCATCTGAAAATGACTTGAAGGAATAATATTTTCTAGTGCATGTCGGGAACCGCTTGTTAAAGAACAATGGATGTTTGGAACGATGTGAAGCTAGGCTAGTTCTAGTGGTTCAACCAGACTTGGTGGCGGAATATGTGGAGTATCTAACCAAACATGCCCTTATTGGTAAATTTTTGGGCATCCGAATTTCTCTTCCCTTTATGGAGGCTTGGGTCAGGAAGACTTGGAATCATGAAGGCGATGTGGAGGTGATGCTGAGTGTGAACAACTATTTTATGGTGGTTTTATCTTGTATTGCAGATCGTAACAAAGCATTTGAAGGGGGTCCTTATTTCTATAACCAAGTGGGACTCTTTTTTAAACCTTGGCATGTGGGTTTCAACCCATCAGAGGAGCGGTTGTCATGGGTTCTAGTATGGGTGCGGCTTCCATGGATCCCATTGGAATTCTAGAGAACTAATATCTTGCATAAGATTGCCCTTATGCTTGGGAAGCCGGTTGGACCGTCACAATAGACAATGGATAAAAAGGTAATGTCTGTTGTTCGTATTTGTGTTGAAATTGACTTAAATAATCCTATTCCATATTCTATTGAAATACAATTTGGATCAACTACATGGGTTCAAAAACTTGACTATGAAGCTCTTCCATTTTGTTGCCGGATTTGTCGTGAATATGGCCACCTACAAAGAAAATGCCCTAAGTTTGTCTCACCTGTGGCTTCAAATCATGGGCCCTCTTGGTCTGGACAAAGTTTGGATAAAGAAAAAGCCCCGATAAAGGAAGGGGAACGAGATAAGGAAGGTTTTGTTTCGTAAAAGCCCGAAATAGAGGACGAAGGGCAAACAAAGACCTTAAGGATAGCCAGCTAGATGCTCTACTCAATCATTTTGAAATATTAGATTATATTGATCAGTGCATGGAGATACCTAAAATGTCGCTACCTGATGCAAATATAACAAGGCTGAATCAAATGTCTCTTCATGAGGGGGAACTTAAGGAATCAGATCTAGGGGGCTTAAATGAAGAAAAAAGGGCTTTGGATCTAAGTATAGGGGATATGGTTGGGTCTAGCCATATAAGGAAAAATATTTTGGAAAGTGGTACACATTTAGTTATGCCCTCTCCTACTCAGGCACTGATGCAGTCATCCTTGGACTGCAAAACTCCTACGATGTTGGGATTGCAACAAAAAATAATTAAAACAAGTTTTTTCGGATAAGAATATGAAGGTGGATTGAAAGAAGGACAAGGATAAAATTAAGTTAATGGGGGAGACTTTGGTATAGTCAGGATTGGTGAGAACATTGGACTCCCATTTTTATAACCCAAAAAATGCTTATCCTCTCATGGAATGTAAGGGGGTTGAATAGCATCCCTAGACAAAAAGTTGTTTGTGATTTGGTTCGTGTGCATTCTCTGGATGTGGTGTTTATTTGGGAGACTAAATTTGCTATTGATAGTATGTTCAATATTGCTCCCAAGTTGTGGAAAAGGGTGCAATGCCAGTGTATTGGTGCATGTGGATATGCTGGTGGCATCACTTGTTTATGGGATCCGGTTAAGATATCCCCTCTTGAATTTTCAGCAGATGGTCTATTTCAATGGTCGTGCCTGATAATGAATTTGGTGAAATCATCCTACTTACAAATGTGTATGCTCTTGTTTATTACAATGGTAAAGTGAATTTGTGGAAGCACATTTGCTTTGTGAGAAGTTTGGTTCCCCTATACCCATGGATTTTTGTTGGAGAATTAAACTCTATCACTTGTCTAGAGGAGAAATGTGGTGGGGTGGACCATCTCGAGCCTTTTTCTTCTGTCTTCAGTGCTCATATCCAAGCCCTAAACTTTGTTGACATCAAGCTTGATAATGGGATCTTTACTTGGCACAATAGAAGGTGTGGGGAAGCTTCCATCTCAGAGAGAATGGATAGGTTTTTGATATCCAGTTATTGGATGGGTAATAACAGAGGTGCTAGTTCTATGATTCTAGAGGGTAGGGGATCTGATGATTGGCCTATCAAACTCTCTACTTTGGAGTTAGGGCTAAAAAAGAATCTCTCCTTTAAGTTTCAACTTATGTGGCTTCATGATCCTAAGCTTCATGATTTCATGCAAGGCTGGTGGACCACTGACAAACCTCCTCATGGCATCGCTATGTATTCCTTTATGAAGCGACTACAATTTGTAAAACATAAATTGAAGAGATGGAATAGACTAAATTTTGGAAACATTTTCTTGGCTAAGCTGGCAGCTCTTAAGAGGATGGAAGAAGCTTTAAGGAATATTACAGATTGGGGATTCATGAAGGAGCTTCTTGTTGAGGAATCTAAGGCTGCGAAAGACCTTGCTGAATGGGAACTGAGGGAAGAATTTTTTGGAAACAAAAAGCTCAAGTAGATTGGCTTCAGGAAGGGGATAGGAACACAACCTTCTTTTATAACTCAGTTAAGGCTCATCGTAATGGTAACCTAATTACCTCTCTTGTGAATTCTCAGGGTGCCCTACTCTCTTCTTTCAGGGATATTTTAGAAGAGACTAAGAGGTATTTTTCCTCTCTCTTCAAGGAGGACTCCCTATCATATTATGAGAATGAAAAGATTATTCTAAATTGTATTCCAACAATTGTTTTTAGAGAGATGAATGAGCATTTGATGTGTCCAATTTCAATTGAGGAGTTGGAAAATGTTGTATTCAAGATGAAAAAAGGAAAAGCCCCAGGCCCAGATGGATTTTCGATTGAGTTTTATCAGGAGTTTTGGGATTTAATCAAATTTGATCTTTTGGAGGTGGTTAATGAGTCCCAAAAGAACAAATAGATGCTAAGGACCCTAAATGCTACCTTTGTGGTGCTTATACCCAAAAAAGAGGGAGAAAATTCCTTGGATATGTTCAGGCCTATTGCTCTCTGCAATGTTGTGTATAAGATCATCACAAAAATTATTCCTGAGAGGCTGAAGATATGGTTGAGAAAAATCATCTCTGAGGAGCAAGGAGGGTTTGTTGCTGGTAGAAAAATATTGGATGGGGTTGTTATTGCCATAGAATCTATTCACTCGATGGAAACTTTTAAGGAGAAAACTATGTTAATTAAGTTGGACATGGCCAAAGCCTGTGATCGGGTCAAATGGTCCTTTCTTTAGAAAGTTCTTGCTGCTTTTGGATTTGAGGAGGAATGGATTATATGGGTGATGATATGTGTTTCTTCTTCCTCATTCTCTATTCTTGTTAATAATGAGCCATCAGAGTTGTTTGAGGCCTCAAGGGGATTGAGGCAAGAAGATCCTTTATCTCCTTATTTGTTTATCATTATGGTGAAAGGGTTGGGAAGATTGTTCAAGTCTCAAGTCATGCAGGGTCTCATTCAGGGGTGGAAGTGGGATAGTAGTTTGCCACCTCTTTCCCACCTTCAATTTGTTGATGATACTGCTTTGTTGGGATTTGCCACTATCAGGGAAGCTGGAAATATTAGACAGTCTCTTGACATATATATTGGTGCTTTTGGATAGTTGATTAATGAGGACAAGTCTTCTATTTTCTTCTTCAATACCCCTCCTCTTATTCAAGCCAGGATTGCTCGCATTCTAAGATTTTAGGTTGGGACTCCCCCTTCATTTATCTTGGTATTCCAATTTCATCTCACCCTCTACCTAGATCTTCTTGGCATTCTATGCTTGATAAGTTTAGAAGGAAGGTGAATCACTGGACTTTCAGATGGCTATCCACTACAAGTAGAGTGTTACTTTTAAAATCTATTGTTCAAGCTTTACCCATTTATATATGTTTTGTACAAATAGCTCCCTCTCACTTCATCAAGGACATGGATGCTTTGTCAAGATAGTTTTTATGGTATAGAAAAATTTATCAATCTAAATGGAGTTTGGTTAGGTGGGATTCTATATGTAGGTCGATGCAAGAGGGAGGCCTTGGGTTGCGACATACATATCTTTTTGGGCAGGCTTTAGTTGCAAAAATTTATTGAAGATGGTGTACCTCTCAAGATTAGATTTGGACTAAAATATTATCTTGTAAATACTTGAGAGGTATTTCTGAGGCTAAAATCCCTAGATTCAGCTTGGTTGGGAAAGGTTTAGTTATCTGGGACACTCTAAAAAAAGGAGCTAATTTAATCCAGCAGGGTTTGTTCTAGATTTGCAATCAGGGATCAAATGCTCTTTTTTGGGAGGATTCTTGGGATGGCCACTCTCCTATCTTGAATCAATATCCTAGGTTACGTTCCCTAAGCATTTTTTTCTTGGAAGCAGGCTGGTCTCATGTGGAGGAATTTAAAAAAATTGTCTTTTGGAAATATGGAGATGTATAGGTGGAAAGATCTGTAAGAATGACCCCAGGAGGGACTGGCCAAGGAAAAAGAGGTGCTTGCTCTTATTCTTATGATGAGGCCTTGTTATTCATTGAGGGGTAAAGATATTATGGCTTGGAACCCTGATCCTAAGGGAACCTACTCGGTAGCCTATGGTTATTAGGTTCTTGATAAGCAAAAGTATGGGAGTCTTCCCTGTAACTTGGTGGAAAAAAGTGTGGAACAAATTTGCCTGGCCAAAATGTAACTTCTTTCTCTGGATGGTAGCTCGTAATAAATGCCTCACTTGGGATAATGTGAGGAAGAGGGGATTTCAGGGTCCCTCTTTTTATGTCCTTTGCAGTAAGAATGAGAATGACTATTCTCATTTATTTTTCTAATGCTCCTTTGCCAGATACATTTGGCACCATTGGTGGAGCGCTTGGAACCATCCATGTTTTCATGTGCTATCCTTGGTGGAGTTTTGGAGTAGTCTGGGCAGACCTCCGACCAAGTCCCCCTTCCTTTGGGTGGTTTGGAATTTGGGCCCTTCTTGCATCATCTGGTAAATTTGGCTCGAATGGAATCGATGCATATTTTAGGGCAGTTATTTGGCTATTCAACATATCTGGCAAAGGATCCTATATATGGTTCAGAAACCATCCATAGCAAATGTGATGTGGACCTTCTTTTGGATTCTAGGGAGGAGAAGGTACAACAAGCCCTTGGTCTCTTTGGGGATGGTGTGAACTCTTCTAGCCTTAGTAGGGTTCCTTAGCTCAGCAAGAAGGTTAGGAGAGATGGTAGGTGGAGGCCACCCCCTAGAGGAGTTTTAAAAATTAATACTGATGGATTTTCTAGGGGTAATCCTGGACATACTGGCATTGGGGATGTTGGGAGAGATTCTATTGGTGATGTTAGTTTTTTCTTTTCCATTTATAAAGGTGTTCACTCCAATAATTTTATGGAAGCTCTTACAATTCTTGAGGCCTTGCGGAGGGGGTTTTATCTTGGCTGGCATAGGATTATCTGTGAGTCTGACTCTCAAATTGTGGTTAATATTTTAAACAATAAAAGGGTGGAGAAAGTTAATTGGCAGTTGGCCTCTATAGTCGTTCAGATTCTCAGAATGAGTGAAGAGTTCAAATTTATATCCTTTGTGCACATTCTAAGGGAATGGAATGTGGTTGCTGATTACCTTGCCAAAAGGGCTTCTGAGCTACTGGATCCTTAGAGTATCGATAATTGGGAGAGTCTCTTGTCTGGGGACTCTCAACACTTTTGGGAGTTGATCCATAAGGATGTACAGACTTAATGTAGTTTATTCTTCTTGTATTTTTTGGGTGTCATTCTAGTCTAGTGGTTTTAGCCTATTTGGATGTTTATTTGAGTCCTGGTTGGAAGCTCAGTTGTACTCTATAATCCATAATTTTTATCAATAAACTTTTACCCCTTTATTTAAAAAAAAAAATTCAATCAATTTTAATAAAAATCAAATTTGATGAAACTTTAATAAAATTGATTAAATATAAACATTAATTAAAAGTATGAACTTTATAATATTCAAAATTGAAGGCTTATTTCATGTAAATATTTATTCATCCAGATATGAAATTAAAATTCAAATATTTGAAGAATGAACAAATGTGAAAATAATTAAACCCTAATTATAAGGTTTTGAACCTTAATAATTATGGAAATAGGGTTTAATGTAAATTTTGTCTATGAAATTTTAAATTTTATGATATGAAAATAAAGTTCATAAAAATCTCCTCCTATAATATTTATTTCTCAAATATTTATTGAATTAAATATTTGAGGATAAATATGAATCTTAAATGTAAATTTTGGATCCTTTGATAATTTGAAATAAAATTATAGTAAACCAAACTCTTTAATGTAAATAGATATTAATCATGAATTCTCAAATCTAAAAAATTAAATTTGGAATCCCAATAATTATAATGCAATAAGGATTAAACCCAAATTATAAGTAATTGAACCTTTAATAATTATGAAAAATAGGGTTTAATATAAACCTTGTCAATCAACCTTTTACATTTTATAATACTAACATAAAGTTCATAAAAATTTCCTTTCTGTGATATTCATTTCTCAAATATTTAATGAATTAAATATTTAAGAATAAATATAAGCCTCAAATGTAAGGTTTGGATCTTTAGATAAATTAAACAAAACTATAATAAATCCAAACTCTTTAATGTAAATAGATATCAATTTGGAATTCTCAACTTTATAAAATTAAAGTTGGAACCCAAATAATCATTTATCCTTGGTAAATTTATTTATTCAAACATTAATAAAATTTAATATTTAAATAATAAATTTATTTACACCTAGTTATAAAGTTAAAATTTATAAAATCAACTAGGTTAAGTGCTTGAAAATTTAATATAAAATAAATTATAAAAAGTTTAAAGTGAAGAAATAAATTAAATTTCGGACAAAACAACTACTGAATGGAATCCACAGAAACTTTAAAACCAGATTTATGCCTACCAAAAATCACACAATAAAACAATAAAAATGGTGTAATCTTCAATGGAAATTTAATTTAAAAGAACTATATCAAATCATTTTATTGAAAATTAAATACCGTATTCACGCATATTTAAATCAAAATAATTTGATATAATAGTTGGATCTTACAATAAAACTCTGCAAATCTCTATTATTCCAAACCTTGTAGTCTTCTCCTGCTCTCCACTTTTGCTCCTTTGAATCCTTTATCCTTTCTTTGCTCTACAAAATGTCTGACCCCTCTTTCTGATTTTTAATATCCTTTTTTTACTTGCTCTCTTCAGTTTTCCAAATTTTTTCTTTTAGTTACAATCGTTCTTCAATAGATTCCCCAACTAAAACTATAACCATATATATTTTCTACTTATTTTACTGATAAGCTTATGAATTTAATAACACTCCATTTAATACTTTCACTACATTTATATTGGATTGCACATGAATGGTAACCCACTAGCATGGTTTACTTTAATTGCTAACTAATATCAAAATCATTTATATATATATATATATATATATATATATATATATATATATATATTTTGGTAAATAAAAGTCTTCATTAATTACCGGGTTTTGCAGGTTAACCCAAAACCTATTACAATATCCAGCCTTCTGCTGAGATTGTAGATCCTAGTCATCCTTGAAACTTTCTTACCGGAAATTTTGTTGAATCCCCTACAACACCTTACTAACAAAGCACACCCATACCTAAACATAATTGTAAACATTACTTACATTGACAGGAATTGAAGTTTGGAACTTTGCACTTGTGAAACCCGTTGCTTGCCCATTTCCTATTCTCTGTCAAAATCTTCCAAGGCTTACACCCTGTTACCTTCATTTCCAAATTGGTATGACTTAGAGGGCAACCCCATAGTTATTACCAACTCCATGGGGAAAGAACACCCATTCATATTTCTCCTTAATGGGTAAGTTTCTTTTCATGACTAATAATGTTTTCCACTTCACGTGGCACACCTTGTGTCCATGTCACCAAAATACCAACATCAACACCTATGTTGGCTAATTTGTCAGCTAACCTGTTGGCCTCACGGTACACGTGACGAGCCCTCTTGTTTTGTCTTGCCACAAAAAGGATCCTCACTTCATGGATGACTCCCTCGATTCTCCATGGAGGTTTTTTGCCATTGGTTAACAAGTTGATGATGTTCATAGAATCACCTTCAATCATCAAGTTACCTTGAGTTGCTTGGGCTACTTGCAACTCTATCCAAAGGGCTCTAGTTTCTGCTTCGTTATTAGTTCTGATTCCCAATGGTTCAGCGAAGGCCTTAACCAGATTTCCTTGATGATCCCTGATTATTCCTCCAGCTCCAGCTCTTTCCGGGTTCTCCTTGGCTGCACCATCAAAATTTAGTTTAAACCAACCCTGGGGGGTGGCTCCCAAAAAATCCCATTTTTGGGATTGGGCAAAGGAATGGAAGGTTTGTCCTCAATACCTAAGGCCCGAGCTAATTTTTTTTCTTGGGGAAGAATTGAGTGGTTCTCATCCACTAAGGTGCTAAGGTTTTCTTTTGCAAAGACAATAATCCCGTTGAGGATGGTTTTTGGGTTGTGAATGGTATCCTTAAAGGCTCTATGGTTCCTTTCTAGAAAAATCTGCCAAAGAAAATGATGCCAACAGATTTTCCATAGGTACTTAAGTTTTAGGCTAACAAAGGGTTGAGGCCATTGATGGAACACTTCGGATATAAGAGCAGGCTTAACCTACGAGATCCTAAAGGCTTGGAAAAGTTCATCCAGGATGGACTCCACTATCGGACACTCCAAAAACAAGTGTTGGGTTGTATCCCATCCTGCCCTGCACATGTAGCAATGGTTAGCAATAACCATACCTTTGGATAACATATTGTCCATAGTGAGGATTTTTCCTTGAATCACCAGCCATGAAAAAAAGGATATTTTAGGAATTAAGCCTTTGATCCAAACCAAACTCGGTTGAAATTGTTGACCTTCCATATTGAGAAGAAAATTATAGGCAGAATTAACTGTGAAGTCACCACTTTCAGTCTCAGCCCAAACAATGTGATCTTCATCCTCTCCAGAGGGAATAATTTGTTGAGTTAAAATGTTATAAAGCTCTTCAGACTCCACTTCAAAACCATGTACTCTGATATGTTTCCACCTATTGATATTTATATCCTGCCACATATAATTTGCAACCTTCTTCCCAATATGTTGCTCCATATGCTCTTGAATCCTAGCCAAACAAGGATTCTGGGATAACTCCTCAGCTCTCACCCATCGATCCTTCTAAAAGTCTATTGTTTGCCCATTTCCTAGAATCCATCTAAGACCTTTATTGACAAGATCCTTGCTCATGAGGATTACCTTCCAAAAATGAGACCCCATGCTTGATAAGTTGTCATTAAGGAAGTTCACACCTTTGAGGTATTTCTTCCTAAATATGGCAGTCCATTCATTATCGAACTTAGTTAATAACTGCCATGCTTTTTTGGCTAACAGATCTGTATCGAGATGAGAAACTCTCCTCAATCCTAACCCCCCATCAACTTTAGGTTTGAAAACCTTGTTTTGACCTACTAAATGGATCCTTTTCTTATCCTCAGTCCCTGACCAGAGAAATTTTTTTGAAGTTGCTCAATTTTGTGATACACCTTGCTAGGAGCTCTAAATACTGATAGGAAGTAAACGGGTATACTTTGAAGTGAAGCCATAGTTAAAACTGCTTTGCCTGCTTGAGATAACATATGTCCTTTCCAACCTACTAGATTTTTTTGGATCCTCTCCAGAACTATGTTCCACATTGATCCTTCAGGTTTCCCCGTAAATAGGGGAAGACCTAAATAGGAGGTGCGAAGGGATGCAATCTGACATTCCATGATCCTTGCTATGTTTTTTTGCCTAGGAATGGGGGTATTGATGAAATAAAGTTTGCTCTTATCAAAATTTACTTTCTGTCTAGCTTCTTCTTCATACATTATGAGAATATTTTTAATCCTTCTTGCCTCAACCACAGAAGCCAAAGTCAGTAGCAATGTATCATAAACAAATTGCTGATGTGTCACTAGGGTAGTTAGCGATGTGGCCTTGATACCTAATATGAGTCCAGCTACCGCTGCTGCCTTAATGGTTCTTCCTAAGGCCTCAGCTACAATGATGAACAACATAGGACTTATGGGATATCCTTGTCTTAGACCATATTTGCTTTGAAAAAAACTTGCAGTAGAACCATTAACCAAAACTAAAAAACAAGGCTTAGAAATACACTCTCTTAATAACTTGACCCATTTCATGTTGAAGCCAAATTTTAATAAAACTGCCTCTAGGAATTCCCAATTTATCCTGTCATAAGATTTGTTCATGTCTAAATTTAAAGCCATGACTATTTTTTTGGTCTGAGTGGTTGTATGAAGAGCCTCATGAACAGTAATAACTCCATCTAAGATTGATCTTCCTTGTATAGAACTTCCTTGACTTGGATCAATGATAACCGGTAGAAATTTCTTCAAACGGTTGGCTAAAAATTTGGACAGAATTTTATAGGATATATTACACAGGCTAACTGGCCTAAATTCAGCCATAGTCTTGGGGTTGGGGCCTTTAGGGATCAAAGCAATGAAAGTTGAATTGAAACCCCTTGGAATATGATTTGAACTTTGGAACTCCTTGATTATAGCAATAACTTTTGCTCCAATAATATCCCAATAAACTTGGAAAAACCATGATGAAAACCCATCCGGCCTAGGAGCTTTGTCAGGATCCATGTTAAACAAAGCCTCCTTGATCTCTTTGTCTGAAAAAGCTATTGTAAGAGACTCGTTAATCATTTCATCAATGAGTTGTGGAATGAATTGAAGGAGAGAGTCCTTTGCTTGGGCATTACAGGCCCGTTCTTCACCCAATAATGAACTAAAAAAATTAACAGCCTCATCCCTGATCTCTTGAATGTTTTGAGTTGAGGATCCATCCACCTTAGTTAAATTTCTAATATTATTGTTGCTTCTATTGCTCAATGTGGTAACATGGAATTTTTTTGAATTAGAGTCCCCTTCCTTTAGCCATAATGCCCTTGATTTTTGCCTCCAATACATCTCTTCACAAGCTAAAATATTATAAAACTCACAAAGGGTTTCCTTCTCTTTAGTCCTTGTCACCTCATCATAGGTTCCATTTTGGATTTTGCTTTCTATTATTATCATTTTTTCCCCCACTACTCTCTTATTCTCAAAAATATTTCCAAAGACTTCTTTATTCCATATTCTAAGGTTGTTTTTCACCATCTTAAGTTTTTGAGATAGTTTGAAGGAAGCACTTCCCTGGATAGGTTTCTGCCACCATTCCTCTATTTGTTTCTTGAAGTCCGGATGTTTAACCCACATTGATAGAAATCTGAATGGATTTTTAAAGGAGTTAGCCTAAAATGCCTCCCATAGAATAAGATTATGGTCTGAAGCGCATTTAGGAAGGGCTTGTAATGCTGAATCACCAAACATTGTTGTAGCTTCCTTGGATAAAAAAAACCTGTCCAACCTTTCTTGAATCAGCTGACTTCCTATCCTCTTGTTAATCCATGTAAATTTGGCTCCTTTTAGTCTTACATTCATCAATTCATTTGTGTTAATGAATTCATTGAAGTCCTCCATGCTCCTTGAGGGTAATCCATATCCTCCCTTCTTATCAGATGGGTAAACGGGGGTATTGAAATCTCCCCCAATCACCCAAGGAATGACTTTAAAAGCTTGGCTCAAATGCCCCAAAAACTCCCATAGTTCAGATTGCCCTTGGACAGAGGTGGGGAGATAAACATTTGACATAATCCAATTCTTATTAGTATCAAAATCATGAAATAATACGTTTAAGACTCTTTCATTTACCTGAATAATAATTCCTTCTATTTTAATAGGATCCCATAAGATCATGAGGCCCCCAAATGCTCCTCTCGCCTGTTGAAAGGCCACTTCCCATTGCTTCCAAATCCTTCTAACTATAAGTGTTGATTGTGCCGCATCTATTTTGGTTTCTTGAAGAAAAATAATAGTAGGATTCCAATCCTTCCTTATAGACTTCACCATCCTTTATTTTGGTGGGCCATTTAGGCCTCTCACATTCCATGAGAGAACCTTCATTTAGACTGTTTGATATTTTTTCCCCGCCCCCTTCCCTAATACAAAGGGGGTTTGTCAATTTTTCTATTATCCTGGCCAGGAATAGCTTGTTGTAACAATGTTCTTTGCTTTCCATTTGCAATTTCTTCATTGATTCTCATTCTATAGTGCTATGCTATAGATATTCTCCCTTTCTTTCTTTCACTTCCATAATCTATCGAAGGCTTGGTAGTGCTTCTAGTCTATTTTGGACTGAAATGAGGGGGCATATACTATGATAGTCTAGGTCTTGAACCTTCTTCCTCATTTTGGAGGTTTTCAATTCCCTCTTCATCCTCAGCCTTGTTTTGGTTCACCTCTCCTATCTGGTTCCTAAATAGGGGGCTTTCCTTCAAGGAACCTTTTACCATTGGGATCGTCTGATAAGGTATAATTTGCTCCACTACCGGATTAGGAGCTACATTCCTGGCTCTTGTTTCCACAACTTCGACTCTTGACTCTATTTTTTCCATGTTTAAACTGAAATGACTTGGCAATTTTTCTTCATTTTGAGCATAGCTTTTGGGGATTTTTGTCATAGCTGTGGATGGTCCCAATTTGGATGGGGAGTCTAGGGTTTCAAGAAACTTGACACTGATGGTATCATCCTTACTATTTTCTTTTTCAACTTCTAGATTTGCTAGGATATCAAACATGTTCAAGTTGGGATCTTTATTACATACCTTATGATTTTTGCCTCCCTCATTATGTTGCTTTCCTTTCTCCTAGATTTTTGCCTATTCTGTGTTGTCTTGGTTAGCCTGGTTATTCTTAACTTGTCTATATCCTTCCAAGTTAAGATGCGGTCCTTAAAAATTTGGGATCCCTCTCCCATTAGCTTTCCCCAAAAAGCCTTCACTTGTTGCTTCCTTGTTTGCAATTATTGTCAAAAATTAGGCTTGAAGGTGTCCCTGGGTTTTGCACACGCTACAAAATGCCGAATTGTTCTAATACTCCATAAGATGAATCCTTAGAAACTCTTCATATGCTAGTTCCACCTAAGAATGTAGATCATAATCCAAGTTTGCATTTACACAGATCCTGGCATGCGTCAGTCTAGTCCTTGCCCGGGTTGAATGGTCTATTTCCACGAACTCTCCTATCATCTTTGCTATGCCACTAAGCCAGTACTCATTAACAAACTGGGCAATGGGGTTTGGTAAGCAGACCCAAATGGGTGCTATATTAATGTCCTGCTTCTTAGGGTTGAAATCCTCCTCCAACTTCCTCAAAAAGAGGCTACGCCTTCCTAGAAACCAGGGTCCTCCTGTCAAGATGCGCTCTGCATCATCTTTGTTGTTGAGTCTTATCATAAAAAAACCTCTTGACATGGCTACGATTTCTAAGCTTCTTGAATTTTTCCACTTTGCCGCGACCCATGAGCGAATAGTCTCAATGTCCGACCTTCCTCCCAAAAACTTGCCAACTAAGGATGATGCCTCCATATCCAAGAATATTTCCATAATCTCCACTGGTGTAGTTAACCTATTATTGTTTGGTATTAGGGGTGGTAGTTCACTGACTGGCTCCTTATTTTTCCCTTTCAACATTTCCAAAAAGGTTGGGCCCTTGTTGCCAGCTCCCGAACCCCAGTGGGACCCTTTGTCTAAGGGTTTATCTAGAGGATCTGTACCTTTAGCATTTTTGAATTGAGCTGACAGGGAATACTTTTCCTTTCCAGCTACAACATTCTGCCCTGCCTCTGGATCTTCTCCTTTCGTTGGTTCAAAATTCTTGCCTACCATTTTTGCTCCTCCTCCACTTCCTCCACTTCCTCCATCGCTCCTCATCTCTCCCAATCCTCCACTTCCTTCGCTTCCTCCATCGCTTCCTCCGATTCTTCAAAATCATTTACTATTTAACAAAAACCACTTTATAACATTTAACCTCATTTGTTAAAAAATATCAAAATTACCATCTGTTATAAACAGAATATGAAACCTAGCCTTCGAACGATCATTGCCAAGAGTAAAATTCAATTAAACAAAACTTTGATCATAGCAAAACTAGTAGCCATACCATTAATGTCCTCTGAATTGAACTTCAACATTTCGCTTTCATGATAGGAAATTCTAGCATCTTCACACACAATTTTCTCCATTCGGCCATATACTATACACCCAGCATAGTCACTACAATACCCAACATAGTCAACACATAGTCACAAAAAACAAATATAATAAATAATACACAAAACAATAGCCTATACAAACTTAATAACATAATAATAGAACATATAATATAAACGAGACATAAAAAAAAAGACTAACATAAAATGAAAATAAAAACTTAACATAATAACATTAACAAGACATAAAACATAAAATGAAAATAGAAACTTAACATAATAACATTAACAAGACATAAAACAAAAAGACTAACATAAAATAAAAATAGAAACTTAACATAATAATATTAACATATAATATAAACAAGACATAAAACAAAAAGACTAACATAAAATGAAAATAGAAACTTAACATAATAATATTACAAAACAAAAAAAAATAACATAATATAAACAAGACATAAAACAAAAAGACTAACATAAAAATAAAAATAGAAACTTAACATAATAACATTAACATATAATAATAAGACAACCTATTATAATAACACCATAACAATATAGCAACAAAACACACACAATACAACAACTTAAAATAAAACCCACACATGCTAAAATAAAAACATAACATATAATATAAAAGAACAAAATAAAACAATAAAACATAAAAATTAAACTTTTAATACAACAAACTACAATATAACATAATGGACCTAACCACGACAAAATCACACAAAACCAAAAGAAAACCATTGAATCATAAGACAAAATCTGACGTTGAAACCAATTACAAGATAATTTTTATGAAAAATAGACCTTTGACATCTAGATGATGACAACAGTCAACAACATGTGAAAACAAAATTTGGAACAATTTTCAAATTTCAAGTGGGTCCCCAATTTTGGGGTCATTGTGAAGGAGTCACAACAAATGGCGACTCTACTGGTAAATGTCCCTGGACATTTCGGACTTAAAACCCAACTCTGAAAACAACAAAAACCCAAATATTAGAATCATGAGCATCAATAATATCTAGAGAATGTGAATAGACCAATTCAACATGAACCATCAGAATCATCAACATTAGCTCGGTGTGTGTAAAGTGATTCATTCTATATATTTTGAAACCATTCAGCTTTCCATCATCAATTTTGCATTTTAGGCTATGAATATTTTCTCCTTGAAGAAATACCTCCACCTGGTTCTCTTCAGACATTGCTCTACTACCGACCAGGCATTTATAGCCCCGATAGAGATTATCTGAAACTCCCATATATTAGGTGAATTTTATACGTTGCATTTCCTTTTATTCTAGATATAGCTTCACTGCCAACCGAGCGTCTATAGCTCCGGTGAAGGTTATCTAGTTTATGGTGACAGATTTGACTTTACTTTTCATTGTATTCATCATTTTTTTCCTCATTTTTTTCTTCTCTCTTTTTATTTTCTTTTTCTTCTCTCTTTTTATCCTGTAATATGGTACTTTGCAACAAATCCACCTGCCATTTGGGTTAGAGATCAGGTAAGGTTGAAAGAGTATATAAAATTTTTCACCTTAATTTGCAAAACTAACAACTTCATACTTCCAAAATTTTAAAAGATATTCCTTAATGTGTTTGTGGTACTCGTGAAGCTTTTGCAATATGATTCTAATATTTCAAATTTCCTTATCTTAGTTCAAATTCATGAAGATATACACTAACATCTCACTTTTCTTTTTCTTCAAGTTTTACAGGTTTTCAGAACAGGTAATTTCATCCTATATGACCTAGGACCAAATACCAAACAAAATCATCAAATGACTAGTGTCTCGGTAACAACTACCTCAATCACGAAAACCTCACTAAAAAATTTATCAGATCAAAAAACAAACATCATCACAAAACTCCAAAATTTGGCAAAAGCCAATTTATTGCAACATAACAAGACAACATGTCCAAAACTTTTCACAAAATTGAGTAATATGTAGACAACATGCACCAAAACAAACAAAATAAATGACGAACAACAAAGTATATACAAACATACCAAAACTCTATGTACATGAGATGGATATATGTAGAAATCAAGACTATTCTCTTCATGGATCCCAAACATTATCATCATAGATCAAACAATCCCTATTATGGCATGCATACCAAATTTCATACAAATCCAACCACAATGAAATAAACCAAACAAAGACTCTCACTTTAACTCCATTAGAAAAATCATAGTGAAGTGCCAATTCAGTAGATAAACAGAACAATAACTGATTCTCAATTCCTTCTTGTCTAATTCTTATAATGTAAATGTCATAATCCAATTCGTGACTTAGAATTACACTAATTGTTTCAAACATGAAATTTTGCAAGTAAGAACTCATTTGAAACAATTTCATAATCAAATCATTTTCTTTCATTGTATTTACTGCAAAAACTTTAGGAGTTATATTCAATTCCTTATCAACAACACTCGATATTTCATTATCAAAAACATAAATATTCAAAGGAACATCATACAACTTATTACTTGGAATTTCCATCAATAACAAAAGTGAAGATTCTACCTTGTCATCCATGATCAAGACACCATGAGTAGTATTTACCAAAATTTGATGAATCATTGCAATTTCTTCCTTTACTTCATGAGCTATATCATTGTTATCTTGTAGCCCTTCATTTTCATCAATTACATCCTTTTCAAAACCCCAAAAATTAGGCTCCCAATTAAGTATATTACCCTATTTTTCCAACCCACAATTTTTTTCTATAAAAGGTTCCTCAAAAACCCCCCTTCCCTTGTCCTCCCCTTTGTTTTTTTTTTTTTTTTTTTTTTTTTTTTTTTATTTAAATTTCTTCCCCCCTTTTCCCTTTTTTCCCTTTTTTGTATTTTTTTTTTTTTCCTTCCAAAAATATCAAGTTGTTTGGGGACTTTATTTTCTGGAGTGTCAAAAAAAAAAAAAAAAATTCCTTTTTCTCATTTATAACAAACGAGGCATAAGCAAATTTTACCATTTCTTCATTTTCAACTTCATTAAAATGTTCAATAAATTTATCTTCAAAGTGATCCAATATTAGAACCTCATCTACTTTTGCAATTGACACATCATTTTATGATTGCATAAGAATTTCAACATCTTCATTTGAGATAGAATTTTCAATAACCTGCACATCAAGTGAACTAAAAATTTCATCAATAGGATTATGAGAAAATAATGATTTTTCATGTCCTTTTAAACAATAAAAATGATCATCTAAACTCATGGGATGAAATTCTATTGTGTCTTCCTCATAATATTCAAGCTCTTCAAGAAACTCTTCTTCAAAGTTATTCACAACCATTTCTGGTGACTCCAAAGTTTCTGTTATCGAATCAATATCAAGTGTGTATATGCCTAGCTCAATATCATTATAAAGAATTTTATTAAACTCTTTATCATAATCTGTAATCATATTATTTAACCTAGGCTCCCTTTCCACTTGAATCTGATTGGCTATGCCTTTCCAAGGCAACCACAAATGTGAAAAATCTATGGAAAAGTACCCATTCAAATGCTTGCTCCAATCCTTGCTCAATAACAAACCGTACTTGTTAGGAATATCAATGATATGAATATCTATATAATGTTGCACTCTAGGTTCTGATGACAATTGTATGTGAACATTCTTAAGCATACCTATGACTTTTACTTTTGTTTTATCTAATTGCACAACAATTTTATTTGAAGATGTCGGTTTAAAACCTAACTTTTGACAAACTACAAAAGGCATCACATTACCTGAAGCTCCTGAATCCACCATGCAATTATGCAACTTTTTACCTACAATTCTAATAGTTAAAAGAAAAGGAGGAGCCTCCTCTTTTTCCTTTCGTGCAACATATTGTACTTTAGTTTTTTTTTTTTTTTTATGTTCCCTTGATTATCAAAAGAATCCATTAAAAACTCTTGTTATTAGGAACTTAGCAAAATCAAAAAAAATATTGGATTTAATTTTCTTAAGATATTCAATAATGTTATAAGTCATCCTTTCATTATTTTGTACCTTATGTACAATTTTAGGTGCATCAAGAGAAGATGGAGGAACATGATCACTATTTATGTTAACATCAGAAGGAATGTTAACATTGTTAGGAGAAGTAGAAGTAGTTTTGAAAGACTTACTTTTACTTCTCAAATTATAGCCATGATTCCCATTTCTTTATTGTTTCAATGTATGGATTTCTTCAATACCTTCATCCTCTTCTTCTTCTTCATCATCATCATCTTCACTTGAACCAAGAATATCAAGATAATAAGCAAAACTTTTGCCCTTACTTGTACTAGCTTCATCAACATCATCATTAGCAACCAATTCCATTTTATCTAATCCTTGTTGAATGCAATCTTAACACAACTAAATTCATTACAATCAAATTTATTGTGTTCACTAGTACGATGTAACCTACACCAATTATTCAATACAACATCAGATAAATTAACAATTGTTGTTTTATTTTTAGAACTATTAGAAGCCCCATTATTGTTGGTAACAGGAGTTGGTACACCCCTGTTATTAGGCTTTGTGTTAAAATGGTTTCTTTGCATAGTGAAATTTCTATTTTATTGTGAGTTTTGAGTATTTTGTTTTTGCATTTGAACAAAGTCGTTGCTTAATTTTTGGTACATCCTCTTTATATCTGCCAATTCATTAGACTCATTAGTAGTATTAGAAGGATTACTCTGATTTTGATTTGGAATGACATTTGGAACACTTTGATTTGGTAAAGCATTTTGAACATTCGGATTCATCCAACTTGCAACATTTTGATTCGGCATAACATTTGGAAAATTTTGATTTGGTAAAGTATTTTGATTTAACCATGAATTTGTATACATTGGATTACCTTGATTTTGTGAATTTTGTGCAAGCATTGGATTATTTTGTTGTGCCTGAAAGTTTTGAAATGGATTCACATTTTGCATTGTTGCTACATTCCCAAATGTATTCAAATTAAGTACATCATTATTCCTTGTCTTATGTGCAACATAATGACTTTCTAAAAACATAGGATTACTTGACTGTGCATATGTCATTAGATTTGGAACTTGTAGAATCAAATTTAACATAGGTATTTGATTAGACAAAGCATGATTGATCATCGAAATATGATTTTACACACCAAGATAGCCAATAGATGGTAATTGACCTAGTCCACAACTTGATTGCATCATCTGTTGTTCAACCATGAGCGCTTCTATGTAAGCTCTTGTAAGCGTAGTGATTTGTCCCGCTCTCCTAACAAACATCACAGTTAATGGATCCAAAGCTCCAAAATAGATTTGGATCATGGCATATTCTACAATATTATAAGGCGCAGTCAATCTCGAATACATTTTATGAAACCTAGTATTAAACATACGTAGTGGTTCACTAGGTTCTCGATGAGTAGATGCAAATTGCAAATAAACACTTGTTGGATCAATAGCAAATTTGAATTATGTAATAAAAGAAACTTTTAGCATATTCCAAGAAGTAATGGATCCAGAAGGTAAGCATACATACCAATCGTAGGCTATTTCATCCAAATTTAATGGGAATAACCTACATGCTACATCTTCATGCTCAATCTGCAATCTAGACATTGCGTTAGTATACGCTTGTATGTGCTCTTCTGCCAAATGGGAACCATCATGCTTATATTTTGGCAGATACTTTTCTACATTCTTTGGCATCTCATGAACATCACCAACTATATTTAATGGACTTCGTTGGTTTCCCATCCATGCCATATTTGGTGTAGCAGGTGCAACCATAATGACAAGTGGTGGGTTTACAAATAAATTTAGATTTGTGTTAGAAGTATTAGGAAGAATTATTGTTTGAGTTTTACTTCTTCTATGTTTCTTAGTTGGTGATAAAATTTGAAAAATCGTAGATCCAGTAGATTTTGACCTTGTGATAATTTCCTTAGACTCCAGTTTAATGAAATCTAATCACTTCTTAAAAAATACAATACTTAGAATATGATATCAATGTAACAATGAAATTGCAATATTCAAGTAATGTATTAAAAATTAAGCTTCAATAATGAATACGTGAATGATTGATTACTCACAAATGACAAACTAAAATCAAACTACCTATTTTTCATTTTTGGGCCCTCCTTCTAGCGCCATTTCTATTGAGGTGTGATTTTGTCCAATTACAAATATCACCCGATAGTTAGGATCAAAATCCTCTCTTGCAAAGAAAACGTATTTCTCCAAGGTTCTTCACTTAATGTTTTTATGTATCATGCATATGTGCTAAAATAAGTGCTTGAACAATCTCAATAGTTTGCAAGTAACTGATAACAAGGGGCCTGGGAATCAGGTAATTAACTTTAAATTCATCATGTGTTAAGTATATTTTAATCAAATTCTTCTCTAAGAAATAATAGATAAATTTACCTTTTGAGTTTAATCTTGAAAACTTATGCAAATTTATTCTATAACCTCAAAACAATGATTTAATTAAAAATGCTTCAAGTGATTTTGAAATAGATGTTAATCTAGCATTTTAATTAACATTAAAATTCAATCAACTTTAATAAAAATCAAAGTTTATGAAACTTTAATAAAATTGATTAAATATAAACCTTAATTAAAAGTATGAACTTTATAATATTCAAAATTTAAGGTTTATTTCATGTAAATATTTGTTCATCCAAATATGAAATTGAAATTTAAATGTTTGAAAAATGAACAAATATAATAATGATTAAACCCAAATTATAAGGTTTTGAACCTTAATAATTATGAAAAATAGGGTTTAATATAAATCTTGTCTATGAACTTTTAAATTTCATGACATAAAAATAAAGTTCATAAAACTCTCCTTCCCGTAATATTTATTGAATTAAATATTTGAGGATAAATATGAATCTTAAATGTAAAGTTTGGATCCTTTGAAAATTTGAAATGAAATTATAGTAAACCAAACACTTTAATGTAAATAGATATTAATAATGAATTTTTAACTTTATGAAATTAAAGTTGGAATCCCAATAATTACGTCGAGATGCGTTCCGCGCGGAAGCATTTCCACTTTAACGCCTATCTTCCCCGTTGCCCTCGTTAACCGGTTCCTTCAAGCAGTCATAATGCAATAATGATTAAACCCAAATTATAAGTTTTTCAACCTTTAATAATTATGAAAAATAGGGTTAGTATAAACCTTGTCAATGAACCTTTTAGATTTTATAATATCTAAATAAAGTTCATAGGAATTTCCTTCCATGATATTTATTCCTCAAATATTTATTGAATTAAATATTTAAGAATAAATATGAGCCTCAAATGTAAAGTTTGGATCTTTAGATAAATTGAAACAAGATTATAATAAACCCAAACTTTTAATGTAAATAGATATCAATTTTGAATTCTCAACTTTATGAAATTAAAGTTGGAACCAAAATAATCATTTATCCTCGGTAAATTTATTTATTCAAATATTAATTAAATTTAATATTTGAATAATAAATTTAATTATAACCTAGTTATAAAGTTTAACATTATAAAATCAAACTAGGTTAAATGTCTGCAAATTTAATATGAAATAAATTTCAAAAAGTTTAAAGTGAGGAAATAAATTAAATCTTGGACAAAACAACTACTAAATGGAATCCACATAAACTCTAAAACCAGATTTATGCCTACCAAAAATCACACAGTAAAGCAATAAAAATGGTGCAATCTTCAATGGAAAATTTAATTTAAAACTATATCAAATTATTTAATTGAAAATCAAATACCGTATTCACACATATTTGAATCAAAATAATTTGATATAATAGTTTGATCTTACAATAAAACTCTACAAATCTCTATTAATCCAACTCCCTGTAGTCTTCTCCTGCTCTCCACTTTTGCTCCTTTGAGTCCTTTATCCTTTCCTTGCTCTGCAAAATGTCTGACCCCTCTTTCTGATTTTTAATATCCTTTCATAACTTGCTCTCTTCAGTTTTCCTGATCTATTCTTTCATATTCCCCAATGAAAACTATTACCATATATATTTTCCGCTTATTTTACTAATAAGCTTATGAATTTAATAGTGCTCCTTCATTTAATACTTTCACTACATCATTTATATTGGATTGCACATGAATGGTAACCCACCAACAGGGTTTACGTTACTTGCTAATGAATATCAAAATCATTTAATCTTTAACAAAAACCACTTTATAACATTTAACCTCATTTGTTAAAGAATATCAAAATTACCATTTTGTATAAACATAATATGAAACCTAGCCTTTGAATGATCATTTCCAGGAGTAAAATTCAATTAAACAAGACTTTTATCATAACAACACCAGTAGCCATACCATTAATATCCTCTGAATTGAACTTCAACATTTCACTTTCACAACAAGAAATTCTAGCATCTTCACACATAATTTTCTCCATTCGATCATATACTATACATCCAACATAGTCATTGCAACACCCATGTTGTGAGTAATTTTGCCTTCCAATCGGGGTCACTATGCTCTCAATACCCTTGCCATTATTCCATAATACTACTTATCCCATCAAAATATCCTTTTCAACTATGAAAACATACCCTTCCACATAATGCATATCGTCTCCTGTCTATGCTACTAGACCATGCTACGTTACCAAATAATAATGTTTCCATCACTTGGTTGTATTGCCAAACAATACATGTTGCCATCAATACGTAGCAATTCCATTGCCACGCTGTCATAAATACATAGCAATTCTTCCACCACACTGCATATTGTAGAAATTAATGATGGCTTCCTAAATATTCATGGCTTGAGGTCTCCACTCACGTAATTACCATTTTTAGACTAAAATTTCTCTCATCATCGCATCCGTAACATCGTACAACTATTGCATGTGTTGTCATGAAACCATAACCTCATGCGCTCTCCATTGATCCCAAATTCTCAACTATACAAGGAATTTTATCTGTTCAAAAATACGTCAGTATCCACAGTAAATCACCCAACATGTCCAATTTTTATAAAAAATGCTCCATAATACACCAGGTTTTGTTCTCGTCCCGAACTCAAACTTCGTCACATGCACAATCTTACCCCTGTATAATTCTCTCATATGTAATATCTCACCACCAAGCTGAAACTAACCTTCAATTTGCATTGAAGTCTCCATGCATTGAATTTTTATGCCATTCCAAGTGTCCTTTGCACTCTCCTACATCATGGCGACTACTCTCTCAAACAATATCGACAAATGTGCCTACCTATGTCCACCGGGAAAATAAGCGAACCCTGCGTCCACCTGCGCCCGTCTTGAAAACCTACAAAGATAAAACGAAATATTTTATTAATAAAAATACAGTCACATAAAACAAATATAATAAATAATACACAAAATAATAGCCTATACAAACTTAATAATATAATATTAGAACATATAATATAAACGAGACATAAAACAAAAATACTAACATAAAATGAAAATAGAAACTTAACATAATAACATTAACAAGACATAAAACATAAAATTAAAATAGAAACTTAACATAATAATATTAACAGATAATATAAAAAAGACATAAAACAAAAAGACTAACACTAAAATAAAAATAGAAACTTAATATAATAACATTAACATATAATAATAAGACAACCTATTATAATAACACCATACCAATATAGCAACAAAACACACACAATACATCAACTTAAAATAAAACCCACACATGCTAAAATAAAAACATAACATATAATATAAAAGAACAAAATAAAACAATAAAACATAAAAATTAAACTTTTAATACAACAAACTACAATATAACATAATGGACCTAACCACAACAAAATCACACAAAACCAAAAGAAAACCATTGAATTGTGAGACAAAATCTGACGTCGAAACCAATTACAAGGCAAATTTTTATGAAAAATGGACCTTTGACATCCAGATGATGACAATAGTCAACAATAGGCAAAAACAAAATTTAGAACAATTTTCAAATTTCAAGTGAATCCCCAATTTTGGGTTCGTTTTTAAGGAGTCAAGACAAATGGTGACTCTACTGGTAAATATCCCTGGACATTTCAGACTTAAAACACAACTCTGAAAACAAAAAAAACCCAAATATTAGAATCATGAGCATCAATAATATCTAGAGAATGTGAATAGACCAATTCAACATGAACCATCAGAATCATCAACATTATCTCGGTGTGTGTAAAGTGATTCGTTCTATATCTTTTGAAACCATTCAAATTTCCATCATCAGTTTTGCATTTCAGGCTATAAACATTTTCTCCTTGAAGAAATATCTTCACCTAGTTCTCTTCAGACATTGCTCTACTATCGGCCATGCGTTTATAACCTTGGTAGAGATTATCTGAAACTCCCATATATTAGGTGAATTTTATACGTTGCATTTACTTTTATTCTAGACATAGCTTCACTACCAGCTGAGCATCTATAGCTTTGGTGAAGGTTATCTAGTTTATGGTGATAAATTTGACTTTATTTTTCGTTGTATTCATCATTTTTTTCTTCTCTCTTTTTTTTTTCTTTTTATTCTCTCTTTTTATCCCGTAATATGGTACTTTGCAAAAAATCCACATGCCATTTGGGTTAGAGATTAAGTAAGATTAAAAGAGCATATAAAAATTTCACCTTAATTTGCAAAACTGACAACTTCATAATTCCAAAATTTCAAAAGATATTCTTTAATGTGTTTGTGGTACTCGTGAAGCTTTTAAAAATTGATTCTAATATTTCAAAATTTCTTATCTTAGTTTAAATTCATGAAGATATATACTAACATCTCACTTTCCTTTTTCTTTAGGTTTTATAGGTTTTTAGAATAGGTAATTTCATCCTATAAGACCTAGGAATAAATACCAAATAAAACCATCAAATGACTAGTGTCTCGGTAACAACTACCTCAATCATGAAAACCTCACTAAAAAATTGATTAGATCAAAAAAACAAACATCATCACAAAACTCCAAAATTTAGCAAAAACTAATTTCTTGCAACATAACAAGACAACATGTCCAAAATTTTTCACAAAATTGAGTAATATGTAGACAACATGCACCAAAACAAATAAAATAAATGATGAACAACAAAGTATATACAAACATACCAGAAATCTATGTACATGAGATGGATATATGTAGAAATCAAAACTATTCTCTTCCTGGATTCCAAAAATTATCATCATAGATCAAACAATACCTATTATGGCATGCATACCAAATTTCATACAAATCCAACCACAATGAAATAAACCAAACAAAGACTCTCACTTTAACTCCATTAGCAAACTCATAGTGAAGTGCCAATTCAGAAAATAAACATAACAATGATTGATTCTCAATTCCTTCTTGTCTAATTCTTATAATGTAATTATCATAATCCAATTCGTGACTTAGAATTAGACTAATTATTTCAAACATGAACTTTTGCAAGCAGGAACTCATTTGAAACAAATTCATAATCAAATCCTTTTCTTTCATTGTATTTACTGTAAAAACTTTAGGAGTTAAATTCAATTCCTTATCAACAGCACTCGATATTTCATTATCAAAAACATAAATATTCAAAGGAACATCATACAACTTATTACCTAGACTTTCCATCAATAACAAAAGTGAAGATTCTACCTTGTCATCCATGATCAAGACACCATGAGTAGTATTTACCAAATTTTGATGAATCATTGCAATTTCTTCCTTTACTTCATGAGCTATATCATTGTTATCTTGTAGCCCTTCATTTTCATCAATTACCTTTTCCTCATTTATAACAAACTAGTCATAAGCAACTTTTACCATTTCTTCATTTTCAACTTCAGTAAAATGTTCAATAAATTTATCTTCAAAGTGATCCAATATTAGAACCTCATCTACTTTTGCAATTGACACATCATTTTACGATTGCATAAGAATTTAAACATCTTAATTTGAGATAGAATTTTCAATAACCTGCACATCAAGTGAACTAAAAATTTCATCAATATGATTATGAGAAAATAATGATTTTTCATGTCCTTTTAAATAATAAAAATGATCATCTAAAATCATGGGATGAAATTCTATTGCATCTTCCTCATAATATTCAAGCTCTTTAAGAAACTCTTCTTCAAATTTATTCACAACCATTTGACTCCAAAGTTTCTGTTATCAAATCAATATCAAGTGTGTATATGCCTAGCTCAATATCATTATAAAGAATTTTATTAAACTCTTTATCATAATCTGTAATCATATTCTTTAACCTCGGTTCCCTTTTCACTCGAATTTGATTGGCTACGCCTTTCCAAGGCAACCACAAATGTGTAAAATCTGTGGAAAAGTACCAATTCAAATGCCTACTCCAATGCTTGCTCAATATCAAATCGTACTTGTTAGCAATATCAACGATGTGAATATCTATATAATGCTACACTCTAGGTTTTGATAACAATTGCATGTGAAAATTCTTAAGCATGCCTATGAATTTTGCTTTTGTTTTATCTAATTGCACAACAATTTTATTTGATGATGTCAGTTTAAAATCTAACTCTTGACAAACTACAAAAGGCATCACATTACATGAAGCTCCCGAATCCACCATGCAATTATGCAACTTCTTACCTGCAATTCGAATAGTTAAAAGAAGAAGAGCCTCCTCTTTTTCCTTTCATACAACATATTGTACTTCAATGATTTTCCTAACTACTTTGGTATTTTGATTTTCAAAAACCTCCATTAATAACTCTTGCTAATTAGGTAACTGTGCAGCTTCAAACAAATTGATATTGGCTTTATTTTTCTTAAGATATTCAATAATGTTATAAGTCATCCTTTCATTATTTTGTACCTTATGTGCAATTTTAGGTGCATCAAGAGAATATGGAGGAACATGATTACTATTTATGTTAACATCCAGAGGAGTGATAATATTGTTAGGAGGAGTAGTAGTTTTGAAAGACTTTGTTAGGATACTCAATCCTAACATTATTAGTTAGTATTATTAATCATTTAATTATTATATTATTAACTTATAAAGTGAACCATCACAACCCTTCATAACGTGAACCATCACGTCTCTTCATATGTGAACCATCATGTCTCTTCACCAATGTAGCTTTAGGGTAGATATATATATTAGGTTGGCCATCCATATCAAATCATCCAAGAAGAAGAATAATAAGCATAGATTCTAAGGAGGGAGCCCCCTATAGTGGCAAAGTGATTACAAGGGAGCCCCCTTTGAGTGGCCTGCGATTACATTTACATTAATATGTTAATAATTTTATAGTAAGACCTTGGGGACTTACCATTTGGTATAAGAGCCATGTGAGACCCAGTCATGTGGGAATTGCTCAAAGATATTCATCAAATCAATTCTATGCATGAGTATCAAACTCGGTTTGAGGATATCGCTAAACACAACACAATATTGGATGAATCAATTCTCATCAATGGCTTCATTAGGGGATTAAAAGAGGAAATTAGAATGGAGGTGACAAGGTTCAATCCCTATACCATGATGCAGACCTATGGATTGGCAAAATTAGTCGAAGATAAAATCAATGCACAACAACGATTAGGGAAACCACTTATGGAAAAATCATCAACCACTTACATCGCTCCCAAACCTATGCATAATGGAAGGGCACAAAGCACTTACACAACCCCCAAATATAACCAAACTTTACGAATTAAACATATTAGCTTTTAGGAGATGAAGGAACGATGAGCAAAAGGACTGTGATAATTGTGATGAACAATTTGGACCCCACCATAAATGTGCTACACTAATATTGTATTTATTGAAGGAATTTGATCTCTGTCTCTCCATAGAGAAAGTAGATGAGGTAGTTGTGTCTCAAGTGACCAGTGCACCTACTCACCACAATGAATACAATGAGGTCGATGTGCAAGAAGTGATTGATGCACCAAGCAAGGATGAGGTAGAAATACCCAAAGTGATCAATGCTAGCCAAACATGCACTCTACAAGACCTAAACATACCTTCTCACTAATAGTGAGTTCTTGCCATATGACCAAACCTATTTGGAACCAACGTAGAGTGACTACACACTCCTTCTCCATTGGCTCTACCAAGGAACCAAAAAAGGATATGAAATCATTACCATCACTTTTGATGCATCATTCTGAAGTATTTGAGGAACCCCAAGGGTTGCCCTCCCATCGTCATCATTATTTTCCTAAGGAAGATTCTACTATTGTTCTTGGCAACCCCCCGTTAATGCTTCATCCTTCTCGATATCCCTGCCTATGAAAGGATGCCATTAAAAGAGTCCAAGAACTTACACAAATCCTTCTTGGAAAACAAATGACAAAGCTTCTCACTTTGATCTTTGAGGACAAAGCTCTTTTTAAGGAGGATGGCATGTTAGGATTCCTCAATCCTAACATTATTAGTTAGTATTAGTTAGTATTATTAATCATTTAATTATTATATTATTAACTTATAAAGTGAACCATCACAACCCTTCATAATGTGAACCATCACATCTCTTCATACGTGAACCATCATGTCTCTTCACCAACGTAGCTTTAGGGTAGATATATATATTAGGTTGGCCATCCATATCAAATCATCTAAGAAGAAGAATAATAAGCATATATTCTAAGGAGGGAGCCCCCTATAGTGGCAAAGCGATTACAAGGGAGCCCCCTTTGAGTGGCCTGCGATTACATTTACATTAATTTGTTAATAATTTTATAGTAAGACCTTGGGGACTTACCAGACTTACTTTTACTTCTCAAATTATAGCCATGATTCCTCTTTCTGTTCTATTTCAATGTATGGATTTCTTTGATACCTTCATCCTATTCTTTTTCTTCATCATCATCATCTTCACTTGAACCAAGAATATCAAGACAATAAGAAAAAAATTGCCCTTACTTGTACTAGCTTCATCAACATCATCATTAGCAACCAATTCCAATTTATCTAATCCTTGTTGAATGTAATCTGTAACACAACTAGCTACTTATTGTGGTGCAGTGGTAAATGCCCTGGGTTCTGGTAGAGACCGACCCAGGTTCCATTCTCCTTGTCTCCATACTATAGATATATGGTATAGTTAGGAATGTCCTATGTGCTGGTAGAGGTCGACAAGGCTTCATTCCTCCTATGCCCAACCCATTGAAAGTGGCACCCCAAAAGGGGTATTTTCCACTATAAATTAGTTTTACCCAGGTGTTGTAGGTGATTTGGAGAGGAGAGGGCAATCCTCCAAGGGAGGTCCTAGGTTCAAATATCCATCCTACAAAAAATTTGAATTGGGTATCCAAAATCCAATTGATAATGTTGGTGCGGGTAGGGTCGGGTGTGACCCTCGAGTGACTTTGATGGTGTAGAACCCCCTGTTCGTGGTCTCTCAAACCAAGGCAACCTCACAAGGGGTTTTTCACTTTAAAAAAAAAATTTGTAACACAACTAAATTCATTACAATCAAATTTATTGTGTTCACTAGTACGATGTAACCTACACCAATTATTCGATACAACATTAGATAAATTAATAGTTGTTGTTTTATTGTTAGAACTATTAGAAGCCCCATTATTGTTGGTAACAGGAGTTGGTACACCCCTGTTATTAGGCTTTGTGTTAAAATGGTTTCTTTGCATAGTGAAATTTCTATTTGATTGTGAGTTTTGAGTATTTTTTTTTGCATCTGAACAAAGTCATTACTTAAATTTTGGTACATCCTCTTTATATCTGCCAATTCATTAGACTCATTAGCAATATTAGAAGGATTACTCTGATTTTTATTTGGAATGACATTTGGAATACTTTGATTTGGTAAAGCATTTTGAACATTCGGATTCATCCAACTTGCAACATTTTGATTCGGCCTAACATTTGGAAATTTTTTTTTTAGCAAAGTATTTGGATTTAACCATGAATTTGTATACATTGGATTACCTTGATTTTGTGAATTTTGTGCAAGCATTGGACTATTTTGTTGTGCCTGAAAATTTTGAAATGGATTCACATTTTGCGTTGCTACTACATTTCCAAATGTATTAAAAATACGTACATCATTATTACTTGTCTTATGTGCAACATAATAACTTTCTAAAAACATAGGATTACTTGACTGTGCATATGTCATTGGATTTGGAACTTGCAGAATCAAATTTAACATAGGTATTTGATTAGACAAAGCATGATTGATCATCGAAATATAATTTTGCATACCAAGATAACCAATAGATGGTAATTGACCTAGTCCACAACTTGATTGCATCATCTACTATTCAACCGTGAGTGCTTCTGTGTAAGCTCCTATAAGCATAGTGATTTGTCCCACTCTCTTGACAGACATCGTAGTTAATGGATCCAAGGCACAAAAATAGATTTGGATTATGGAATCTTCTGCAATATTACAAGGCGTAGTCAATATCGAATACATATTATGAAACCTAGTATTAAACATACATAGTGGTTCACTAGGTTTTCGACGAGTAGATGAAAATTGCAAATAAACACTTGCTAGATCAATAGCAAATTTGAATTGTGTAATAAAAGTAGCTTTTAGCATATTTCAAGAAGTAATGGATCCATAAGGTAAGCATACATACCAATCGTAGGCTATTTCATCCAGAGTTAACTAGAATAACCTACATGCTACATCCTCGTGCTCAATCTACAATCTAGACATTGCGTTGGTATATGCCTATATGTGGTCTTCTACCAAACAGGAACCATCATACTTATATTTTGGTAGATACTTTTCTACATTCTTTGGAATCTCATGAACATCACTAGATATATTTAATGGACTTCATTGGTTTCCCATCCATGCCAAATTTGGTGCAGCAGGTGCAACCATAATGACAAGTGGTGGATTTACAAATAAATTTGGATTTGTTATAGAAGTATTACGAAGAATTACTATTTGATTTTTACTTCTTATGTGTTTCTTAGTTGGTGATAAACTTTGAAAAATTATATATCCAGTAGATTTTGACCTTGTGATAATTTCCTTAGACTCCAGTCTAATGAAATCTAATCATTTCTTAAAAATAAAATACTTACAATATGATATCAACGTAACAATGAAATTACAATATTCAAGTAATGTATTAAAAATAAAGCTTCAATAATGAATACGTGAATGATTGATTACTCATAAATGACAAACTGAAATCAAACTACCTATTTTTCGTTTTTGGGACATCCTTCTAGCACCATTTCTGTTGAGGTGTGATTTTGTCCAATTACAAATATCACCCGATAGTTAGGATCAAAATCCTCTCTTGCAAAGAAAACATATTTCTCCAAGGTTCTTCTCTTAATATTTTTAGGTATCATGCATATGTGCTAAAATAAGTGCTTGAACAATCTCAATAGTTTGCAAGTAACTGATAACAAGGGGCCTGGAACTCAGGTAATTAACTTTAAATTCATCATGTGTTAAGTATATTTTAATCAAATTCTCTCTAAGAAATAATAGATAAATTTACCTTTTGAGTTTAATCTTGAAAACTTATGCAAACTTATAACCTCAAAACAATGATTTAACAAAAAATACTTTAAGTGATTTTGAAATAGATATAATCTATCATTTTAATTAATATTAAAATTCAATCAACTTTAATAAAAATCAAAGTTTATGAAAATTTAATAAAATTGATTAATTATAAACCTTAAATAAAAGTATGAAATTTAAAATATTCAAAATTGAAGGCTTATTTCATGTAAATATTTGTTCATCCAAATATGAAATTTAAATTTAAATATTTGAAGAATTAACAAATATGAAAATAATTAAACCCTAATTATAAGTTTTTGAACCTTAATAATTATGGAAATAGGGTTTAATGTAAATTTTGTCTATAAAATTTTAAATTTTATGATATGAAAATAAAGTTCATAAAAATCTCCTCCCGTAATATTTATTTCTCAATATTTATTGAATTAAATATTTGAAGATAAATATGAATCTTAAATGTAAATTTTGTATCCTTTGATAATTTGAAATGAAATTATAGTAAACCAAACTCTTTAATGTAAATAGATATTAATCATGAATATTCAACTTTATAAAATTAAAGTTGGAATCCCAATAATCATAATGCAATAATGATTAAACCCAAATTATAAGGTTTTGAACCTTTAATAATTATGAAAAATAGGGTTTAATATAAACCTTGTCAATGAACCTTTTAGATTTTATAATACTAACATAAAGTTCATAAAACTTTCCTTTCTGTGATATTCATTTCTCAAATATTTATTGAATTAAATATTTAAGAATAAATATAAGCCTCAAATGTAAGGTTTGGATCTTTAGATAAATTAAACAAGACTATAATAAATCCAAACTCTTTAATGTAAATAGATATCAATTTGGAATTCTCAACTTTATAAAATTAAAGTTGGAACCCAAATAATCATTTATCCTCGGTAAATTTATTTATTCAAACATTAATTAAATTTAATATTTGAATAATAAATTTATTTACACCTAGTTATAAATTTAAACTTTATAAAATCAACTAGGTTAAGTGCTTGCAAATTTAATATGAAATAAATTTTGAAAAGTTTAAAGTGAGGAAATAAATTAAACTTTGGATAAAACAACTAGTGAATGGAATTCATAGAAACTTTAAAACCAGATTTATGCCTACAAGAAATCACATAGTAAAACAATAAAAATGGTGCAATCTTCAATGGAAATTTAATTTTAAAGAACTATATCAAATCATTTTATTGAAAATTAAATACCGTATTCACGCATATTTAAATCAAAATAATTTGATATAATAGTTGGATCTTACAATAAAACTCTGCAAATCTTTGTTATTCCAAACCCTGTAGTCTTCTCCTGCTCTCCACTTTTGCTCCTTTGAATCCTTTATCCTTTCTCTACTCTACAAAATGTCCAACCCCTCTTTCTGATTTTTAATATCCTTTTATAACTTGCTCTATTCAGTTTTCCCAATATATTCTTTCAGTTACAATCGTTCTTCAATAGATTTCCCAATGAAAACTATAATCATATATATTTTTTTGCTTATTTTACTGATAAGCTTATGAATTTAATAGGGCTCCTTAATTTAATACTTTCACTACATCATTTATATTGGATTGCACACGAATGGTAACTCACCAGCATGGTTTACTTTACTTGCTAACGAATATCAAAATCATTTAATCTTTAACAAAAACCACTTTATAACATTTAACCTCATTTGTTAAATAATATTAAAATTACCATCTGTTATAAACAAAATATGAAACCTAGCCTTCGAACGATCATTGCCAGGAGTAAAATTTAATTAAACAAAAATTTGATCATAGCAACACCAGTAGCCATACCATTAATGTCCTCTGAATTGAACTTCAACATTTCACTTTCTTGATGGGAAATTCTAGCATATTCACACACAATTTTCTCCATTCGGCCATATACTATACACCCAACATAGTCACTACAATACCCATGTTGTGAGTAATTTTACCTTCCAACCGGGGTCACTATGCTCTCGATACCCTTGCCATTATTCCATCACAATGCTTATCCTATCAAAACATCATTTTTTACTATGAAAATGTGCCCTTCCATAGAATGCATGTCGTATCTTGGCTACGCTGCCAGACCATGTTGTGTTACCAAATAATACTGCTACCATCACTCTGCCGCATTGCCAAATTAAACTTGTTGCCATCAATACATAGAAATTCCATTGCCACGCTATCATAAATTCACAAAAATTCTGCCACCACACTACATACTATCAAAATTAATGATGGCTTCCCCAAATATTCATGGCTTGAGGTCTTCACTCACGTAATTACCATTTTTAGACTAAAATTTCTCTCATCACTACATCTGTAACATCGTACAACTGTTGCATGTGTCATCATGAAACCATAACCTCATGCACTCTCCATTGATCCCAAATTCTAAACTATACCATAAATTTCATCCATTTAGAATTACATCATTATCCATAGTAAATCACCCAGCATGTCCAATTTTTATAAAAAATGCTCCATAATACACCAAGTTTTGTTCTTGTCCCGAAATCAAACTTCGTCACATGCAAAATCTTACCCCTATATAATTCTCTCATATGTAATATCTCACCATATCTCACCACCAAGCTGAAACTAACCTTCAATTTGCATTGAAGTCTCCATGCATTGAATATTTATGCCATCCCAAGTGTCCTTTGCGCTCTCCTGCATCATGGCGACTACCTTCTCAAACGATCTTAACAAAAGCGCCTACCTCTGTCCACCGAAAAAACATGTGAACCCTCTGTCTGCCTACGCCTGTCTTGAAAACCTACAATGATAAAACAAAATCTTTTATTAATCAAAACATAGTCACATAAAACAAATATAATAAATAATACACAAAAAAATAGCCTATACACACTTAATAACATAATAATAGAACATATAATATAAAAGAGACATAAAACAAAAAGACTAATAGAAACTTAACATAATAATATTAACAAGACATAAAACAAAAAGACTAGCATGAAATGAAAATAGAAACTTAACATAATAATATTTTTTTTTGGTAAGTAAGAGAATATTATAATTAACACCGGGTTTTAACTGGTTGACCCAAAACCATTTTACAAAATAGGGTCCACTGACCAACTGGACAAAGGCCAAGCCCTAAAAGTTTAAACTGACAACAAAAAGGGCCAAGACCTACTCTTCCAACAGAATACGGCCAAACTAAACTATGGAAGCCTAATATTATTGCCATCGAGAAAAGAAAGACGCAAAATAGAACTAACAAAGACAAAAACTAATCATGCAAGCACCATGCAGAGTAGCTTGTGCCCATATAAAAATAATAGAATATGGTCAAAAAAACATCCCATAGAATGGACAGCCAAGAGGCCAAGCAGTCTTCCTTGTAGTCATCATCTAACTTCTTATCATCCTCCTTGCCATCATCTTTAAATTTTGCCTTCGACTCCTTGTGCCCTCGGAACTGTCGGCTATAAAATAGAAGATTTAGAGAATTGCACAAATCAATGACTACACTAATGAGGCCGGACGGACTCTTCAAGCTGGTTGATACTTGTTGGAGGTCGATGAAATTGTCATCTTCTCCAAGACTATTATGGTGGGGTCTGGTACCTCATTATCAGGGATCTCCAACACTTTGTTATTTCTTGCTAGGGCCTTTTTGCGACATCGAATCCAAACACACCTTGGGAAATATTTGAGGCCAAAGCGGATGTTTCCCATGCATGAATTTGTAGATAAAAAACCTATATCAGTGCCCCACCAGTTGCAAAAAACACTAGTCACATGAACAAAAAAAACAAATATGACAAAAGCCATTATAAGGTTCAAAAAAATATTTTTAAAAATGCCCCCATTTTCTGTCATTGATCCACTTTGAGCCTTCCAATCTAAAATTTTTCATTATCTATCACCATTGAGACTGCATGAGGAAGATTTTCAGTCCATGTGATCAAATTTGCTGCTACAATGCCTTCATTTGCCAGCCTATCAGCTCCCATGTTTGCTTCCGGAAGGTATGCAAAATTATGGCCTCGAGTCGATCATGAATTAGAGCCCTTGCTTCGTGGATGTAGTCATCAAATATCCAAGGAGCTCTCTTAGTGTTCTTTAGAAGATTTATAATAATAAGAGAATCACCTTCCACCAATAGTTTCCCTGGATAATTCTCTACCACCTTGAGGCTCCTCCAAACTGCCTCGCTTCAGCCACATTGTTAGTTTGAGCTCCAAGATGTTTAGCAAAAGCTACAAGCACCTCACCCTTGTGGTCTCTAAGTAAGCCACCAGCCCCGACTTCACCGGGTTGCCCCTAGATGCCCCATCAAAATTTAACTTAATCCACCCTAAGGGGGGTGGGGTCCATGTGATCATGGTTCTAGGACGGACTTGAGGATGATTGAGGCCATCGGTGAGAGGTAAGTTTAATGATTGGCCTAATGAAGCTTCAAAAGGATTTGGAGGTCTAGATGCTGCAGGCACTAAACAAGCATTCTCATTAGCATATACTAAAATTTTTGATAGGACAAAGGATGACTGAGAAACCTTATCCAAGAAGGCCCGACGATTCCTTTCCAACCATATCTGCCACAAGTAGTGATGAAGGTAGATCTTCCACATATACCTAAGACGCCTATTCAAAAAGGGAGAAGGCCACTGGACAAATAAGTCAAAAATGGACTGAGGATGGACCCAATAAATATGAAACACTTGTAACAGACCTAACAAGATTGAGACATAATATAGAAACTTAACATAATAATATTAACAGATAATATAAACAAGATATAAAACAAAAAGACTACCATAAAAATAAAAATAGAAACTTAACATAATAACATTAACATATAATAATAATACAACCTATTATAATAACACCATAATAATATAACAACAAAACACACACAATAGAACAACTTAAAATAAAACCCACACATGCTAAAATAAAAACATAACATATAATATAAAAGAACAAAATAAAATAATAAAACATAAAAATTAAACTTTTATTACAAAAAACTACAATATAACATGATGGACCTAACCATGACAAAATCACACGAAATCAAAAGAAAACCATTGAATTGTGAGACAAAATCCGACGTCGAAACCAATTACAAGATATTTTTTTATGAAAAATGGACCTTTGAAATCCATATGATGACAACAATCAACAACAGACAAAAACAAAATTTGGAATAATTTTAAAATTTCAAGTGGGTCCCCAATTTTGGGGTCATTGTGAAGGAGTCACATCAACCCGAGAGTCACACCCAGCCCTGACCGTACTAGCATTATCAACTAGATTTTGGGTATCCAATGTGTGTTTGGTAGGGTGGATATTCAAACCAGGGACCTCCCTTTGAGGATTACCCTACCCTTTCCAACTCACCTACAACACTTGGGTAATAAATGTTCTTTTTAATAATTCAATTTCTAGTTGAATATTAAATAAAGTAACACAAGTATTTCTTTAAATATAGTAGATTTGCATTATATGATAGGATAAGGGAAGTTGTTTTGGTCCATTGATTACAACAAACTTTATAGATAACTTGAAAGTTTAAATGCCCTAGTTAACAATTAAAGTCATCATTAGAGACACTTAATGGATCCCTCATAAAATAGAAAAACAAGATACTAAATTTGTTCACTTAAATTCATTAATGGCTCCTTATTGCAAATTCTACAACCACATCCTCCACATAATCTCATACTACGCTTGCATCATTTAGTATACTTACAATTTTAAGGTGTAAGTGATTCTTGACATTCCAAATTTTCAAGGTAAAATTAGTGCTAATGCAATAGAAATTTAGTTGGATAAGTTGGCATTACGTTTTTATAATTTAATTCATTGATAGTAAATAAATAAATAAATTTTGAACTCTTGAAAACTACAATACCTTTTAAAAATTGGTGAAAATAATATCATAAAAATTGTAGGGATCAAAATGTAGATAATGAGTTAGCATTCACATGGGATGATTCTACAAAGGATTTCAAATATGGATATCACCCCCTAAATTTTTTTAACCATTATTTAATGTGATCATAACAACTGCATAAAGGTAAATATTAAAAGTTATCAAATCCTTAAATTTCATAGAGGGATACACTTATATATTTGTAAGGACAAGTACCTCTTTGAATTCAAGATGATAGTAGAGGCACATAAAATTTCAACTAAATTAAAGGAATAAGAAAAAATAAAAATAAAGATGAAGTTCTAAATGATAAGAACTTTGACCAAAATAGGTGGAGAAGCATTGGATTGTCTTATATTTTGACTACTAGAACTTTGGTCAATATATTTCTTAAAGATTCTATTAGTTAACAAGAAATTGATCTCAACCCCTCATCCTTGTTTCACCCAACAAGACCCTATTGTTTCTTTGACCAACAAGACCCATATTGAAGAGTCATCTAAATTTGTTAACATACATTGGCAAAGGGTCATCTTGAAGTTTACATGATAAAATTTATGGCATGTCTAATCACGTTATATGCTAGATCATCTACAATTACAATAAAATTGTTTGCTAGCTATATAAGGGCCATTCAAATATTGAAAATGCATGGGTCATTTGTTAATATGACACAAAGTTGACCAAACCATCCTTCTTTATCAAAAGAGTATTGCTCTCTCCTAAGTTTGTGCATGCTTTTGTTGAAAAAACCATTGCCATTGGGTCATCTCAAGGTCAATATATGTAACCCATCTAAAATATTTTTGGTGTCATTCATAGAAGAGGTTGTCTAGAGTTTGAAGAATGCCAAGGAATGAGATACCAAGAGTTATCTTGCATTACCTTATTTATTGTAAACATTATCTAAAGTGAGTGAGTGTTGTTCATTAGAGGCAAAGAGTGGTTTCCATATACCATTCATTATGGAAATTCAACAAGATTTTGAAATAGATATATTTTTTGGGACATAAAGACATCTAACTATTTGCATAAACCAACCATTTTATTGTGTAGTCTTTATTATCAAATGCATGCAAGTTGGAGATATCTTGAGACATGAAGATATTTTGGAGGAAATCCAAGTGAATATATTCTTGCATGAAGATGTTGTTCTACTACACAAAGGGACCTATATTGAAGTTGAAGAAAGCTTGAATTTCTATGCCAAACATGAGGAGGTAGCTATTAAATACATTGAACAAAAGAGTACAAGTACTCATCGAATGTGAGTTATGTTTTCCTACATGGAAGAGTTTGTTCTAACCTCATTCAAAGAGAAATCATTAAACTAGGGTGCATATTAAAGGAGGTATTATTTGGTATAAATAGGTGCTATCTATATCTATTAAGAAATCACCATCAAGAGGATATTCCAAAAAAATAATTTTAATTTTCATATATCATTTGATCATTCAAATTCTAAGACTCAACAATTGAGAGTAGTTGTATTGGACATATCCATGGTGAAGTTTAAATGATTTTTAGCCTAATTTGTTATCATAATTTTAGGGATTACATAAAGATAAACCTTTTATCCCACATGCTTGGAGGGGGGCATGATTTTTTCATTAAAATCTTGTAACTTGATAGTATTTATGTGAAGATAGGTGGATAAGCAATTGACCATCTTATATTTTGACTACTAGAACTTTGAAAAAAATATTTCTTAAATATTCTACTAGTTAATGGTAAATTGATCTTAATCTCCCATCCTTGTTTTTTTCCTAACAAAACCCTATTGTTTTCTCGTGATTTGAGGTATACAAGTTTTTTCAAGTACAGGTGTATATATATTCATTAGAAAGATCTTTTTGAAGCTGATCTAGTGCAAGTAAAATTTTATGGTTTTATGAAGATTTTTTATGGTTGTTTATGCCCTAAAAATTTTATTTGATTGATTCCCAATTGTTGAAAGGTAATAACTATTTTGCATGGAATATGAAATTTAAAATTCACATTGAATTAGAATATTTGTGGAGAGTCATATTTGGTAGTATGCAAAGATTATTGGAATATATTACATTATTTGGTACTTGCTAATGCACCATAATGGGTACATGTTTATATTAGGAGTTTATATTAGATTAGGATTTAAGTATTTGCTTAATGCAATCTAATAAATGCACAAGTATTATTATAATGTACAATGATGTAAATGTGCATGTAGTCCACATGTACATGAGTCCTAAGAATAGAATGATGAAGTGTCATAGGAATATGGAAGGCCAAGAGTCATGTCACACTATATATAGGACTTCTTAGAGTAGAAGGAGAGGATTTTGGAGTGCATAGGGTAAAGTAGTAGTAGTCACAATGTAGAGCATTTTTGCAATATGGAGTTTTAGAGACCTCCATTACATAGCATTGTATATTTATCGTGATCTTTCATTAATGGATATTGCATGAGTATTTTTTGAAGTTTCTTATCATATTTTTTTTTTTGAAAAAATGAAAAAACCTTGAATTAACACAAAAGACAGTTACAAGAGGGAGAAAGGGCATCCCAACCAAGCGCAGAGAGACCAGAAGAACAAAGGGCGCGAAAACGTGACATGTCGCGAAATCGCGACACAAAACCAAACAACCGCCGCGCCACAACACCCAGTCGCGATAACGCGACAAGTCGCGAAATCGCGACAAAAAGCGCCGGAACCACAACACCCGAAAAAGGTCGCGAAATCGCTACAGCACAGCACCAAATCACCCAAACGCCAAAAGTGTCACGAAATCGCGATGAGAAAGTCTTAAAGCATCTGCTCCCCGAAACTGTAGCGAAATCGCGACGAGGACCCCTTTGATCAGCAACTTTGAGAAAGTGTCGCGACATCGCGACGAATTTTCCTTGGAGTCCCACTTGGCCGGAAGTGTAGCGAAATCGCGACAAGAAAACCAAAGGGCGCCCCATCCGTAAAAGTGTCGCGAAATCGCGACATGTTCAGCCCCGAGGTGCCCATTACCATAACAAGTCGCGATATCGCGACGTTTTTCCTGCCAGCTGTTTTTTCTCCAGAACTGTAGCGAAATCGCTACAGGTTTGCCCCTGTGCTTCCTTTCCATAAACATGTCACGAAATCGCGACAGGTTATCCATTGGGAGGCTTTTCTCAAAAAGGTCGCGATAACGCGTCGGTTTTTCCCCCTTTACTAAATTTTGCTCAACACATCTCAAAATCACAACAAGGATGCCCCTATGAGTCCCTTCCTCAAAAAAAGCACGAAGTCGCGACAGATTTTCCTTATAGTAGCTTTTCACACAGATTGTCGCGATATCGCGACGGTTTTTCCCTTTCATGCAGTTTTTCTCAAAGCGTCGCGATATCGCGACACTTTTCCGCCAGCAGCAAAACCTACCAAAAAGGTCGCGACATCGCGACACCTTCTCATCAACGACCACAACGACGCAACATGTCGCGAAATCGCTACAAAAATCCTCCCAAGGCCACAGCAACCAGAAGGGTAGCGAAATCGCTACAGTTTTCCAGGATAGGTCGCGACAGAGCAACAAGTCGCGACAGAGCGACATGTCGCGACAGAGCAACATGTCGCGATAGAGCGACATGTCGCGACAGAGCAACATGTCGCGAAATCGCGACAGAAAACCAAACCGGTTCAAGACGACGCAATAAGTCACGATATCGCGACAGAAGCGAACCTTAGTCATTTTTGAGCTCATGGATGTAGAGATCGTTCCAGGCCACTCCGAATCTCTTCATCTATCATAGGCATATCACTGTGCAGCTGGACACCTACCTCTTTCTCAACACCCATCTTCGCAAGGAAGTCAGCTACCGTGTTCAGATTTCTACTCACATACACAGGGATGACATCATCTAACTCCCTCCATAACTCCTTGATTTGAGATATCAACATCCGCAGTCTCCAGGATTTTAAAGAGAAATTCCGCAAGCAATCTAGAGCGCCGATCAGGACTTGAGAATCAGATTCAATAATTATTCTCCGGTGACCCCGCTAATGCACCCGGATAGACGCGGACTTAATGGCCAAGGCTTCGGCTTCATTGTTCGTGGCTTGCCCAATCCCTGCAGTTCCCAGTAAAGAACCGCACTCAAGTGATCCCGACAAACAACACCAATTCCTGCGTTGCCCGGGTTGCCTTTTGCAGCCCCATCAGTATTGATCTTGATCCAGCCTTCAGGGGGGGGTTTCCAGCATGATCTATCTTGCCTCTCAAGACCCTCAACCCCCTCTTCAGGATGCCCAAGAGTAGCCTGATTCTTTTCATTGGCAAGAGTAGCAACAGTTTCTGTGACTTTGCTCCAGATGACCTGCCAAACACCGTCAATCGAGGAGAAAGTGTTTCTAAATATCCGTGCGTTTCTCTCCAACCAAACTTGCCACCATATGAAGAGAAAGCCTAACTGCCAGCCAGTTCGGAGAGCTATAGAATTGAACCTGCCCCTTTTCCATTTTTCCCAAATATTGGTACGATTGAGAACACCATTAGCCCGGAGTTTAAATTGCAAGAACCAGCGTTCCCAAATCTGATGAGTAAAAGGACACTCAAAAAACAAATGGTCTGCAGTTTCCTCATGATGGAGGCATAAAGCACATTGAGAGGGGCCATTGAAACCCCTACGTCTGAGATTGTCAAAGGTGAGAAGACCATTATGCATAAGTTGCCAAGCGAAGAAGTTCACTTTCGGCCAACCCTTTAAATGCCAAATCCTTTTCCAATGCTGAACCGGAAAAGAGTGTGGGGGAGGCTCAGGGAGGATCTCTTCATATCCAGCCTTAACTGAGTAGACACCAAGGCTTCCATGGCCCCAGGCTAATTCATCTTCCTCATCCTTCCCCGTGAGGAACCTTTCTGACAATATTTTTTGCAGGATAGGCACCAACTCCGGAGAGACAGTAGTTGGCCACTCCTCCCATCGCTTAAACTTTTTAAAAGTATACCCCCCCAAATGACTGGTAAGAAGATACTTATCAATAAGGATCCAACCCTGGGCTTCTAAGGCGGTCATGATAGGATGAAGCTCGGGGAACAAAACAATAATGGGCGGATGCTGGTCCCAAGAGTCTGTCCAGAAGCGAGCCTTGTCTCCTTTCCCCACTTTCCAGAATAATTGATCTTTGATAATCTGGGACCCAAGCTTGAGAGTCTGCCACACTAAAGAACCAGGACCTTCCAAGGGAAAGCGACCCACCTCATTGGGATGGACATGCCCCAAATATTTACTGGAAAGAATTCTGCTGAAGAGAGAGGATGGCTGAGAAACCCACCGCCAATACAGTTTTCCAGCCAAAGCCCTGTTATTAAGCATAGAGCATCTCAAGCCCAGCCCTCCTTTATCCTTAGGCTGGGTAACTTTATCCCACCCAACCAAGGCCCATTTTTTCTTCCCTTTTGCGCCTTCCCACAAAAATCTTCTAGCCATTTTGTCCAACTTTTTCCAGATGGTATGAGGGGCAGTCAGTATTGAGAATTTATAGATCGGCAAAGCCTGAATAACTGATTTCAAGAAGGTTAATCTACCCCCGTAGCTTAGCCATTTATGGGCCCAATGATTCATTCTGTCTTTGATGCCTGCTAACAGGTTCTTCCAAATATCAGCATTTAACTTTTTGAAATGAAGGGGAACCCCCAGGTAAACAATTGGAAGAGAGGACCTAGTGAATCCCAGGATGTCAATAACACGCTCCTGAAGCCGTTGGTCGAGATTGAAAAAGACCACTTTGGACTTCCTGTCATTAAGAACCTGATTTGAAGCCCTTAGGTAGACATTCAAAGTGTCTCTGATTCCTCTAGCTTCCCGAAGAGTGGCCGCACCAACCAGACCCGTATCATCCACAAATTGCAAGTGAGTCAGAGTCTCCTCCCCAACCTTGATACCAGAAAGCCGACCTTGTTGCCTTCTCCTCAAAAACAGTCTTCCCAAACCCTCAGCCAAGAGAAGGAAGAGATAGGGAGAACAAGGGTCTCCCTGGCGGAGCCCACGGGAGGCGCCGAAAGGAAGCGAGGGAAGGCCCTTAATGAGAACAGAAAAGGAGGGAGAAGAAACACAACTCATAACCCAAGCAATCCATTCCTGAGAGAAGCCAAGTTTCTTATCATATTTACATGCTTATTAGTTAGCCATTATCATAGTTATAACATTTCTTACTTATTTTATTACTTGTGGTTGCATTTCCTTTACATTATAGCATCAAAAGCTAATAGTGGTATCAGAGCACTAGGTAGATTGATAGGAAATAGAGAGAGCCACAAAAGAGATTTATAGGAGATAGTAAATCTCATTTCAAAAAATTTAAAATTAAATTTGGATAGAGCATTTCCATAGAGTTGCAAAAAAACTTGTGAAGACTAGGACTCAACATTGATTCCACTAAATTAATAAATCTAGTGAAGTTTATTTCTTTAGATTCAAAGAAATTTCTATTATCATTTCCTAATACTTTGTTGTAGAAAAAAATGAGATTCAAATAAATTTGGGAAGCTTACTACAAGATCCAGGAAGATTATCTTCTTTGGAATCAATCCAGTACATGAAGCAAAAAGTTGGATATTGAAGATTTGGAGGCCTAAGGAAAAATGTCCCATTGCAGGATTTGTAGATTGAAGACTCCAAGATAGAGATTGAGAAGATATATAGAGGCCAAGGAAGCCACATTGAATATTATAGATCAAGGAGGATGTCCTAGAAAGAAGACCCCATTGAAGGTAGAATATTGAGGAGACTCAAGAAAGAGATCTCCATTGAAGATTGAAAACTTCACCTTGAAGAAGTTGAATTGACCCAAAGGATATCCCATTGAAGAACTTCCATTTTTGGAATATTGAAGAAAGAGAAGGACTAGCAAAGGTCCTATTATAGATTTTAGAAGCAACAAATTCCAGAGATCCAAGAAAGGGATCTCATTACAAAAATTCCATAGTTGAATATAGAAGAGATCAAGGAAGGTCTCATTGAAGTTCTAAAAACTAGAAGAGAAGTTGTAGAATTTGAAGGCCCTAGGAGGACTCAAGTTACCTGAAAGAAGAAATAAGGAGAAGGTTAAGAAAACCTCATTGAAGGAGACTTGAATAAGTCCATTGGAGAATATTACTTGTAAGGATAAGTTCCTAATAAATAATAATTGGGGATAATTGTTATCATCCAACAACAAGCCCAAAAGAATAAAATATTTGGCAAGAATTTTGCCAAATTCTGGAAAGGATTTCCAAAGACCTCAAGACTTTCAGATTCTTGAGAAGGATGACAAATTTGAAGTCAAATTTTGGCAAGGATATTTGAAGGAGAAAGAAGCTAGAAGAAGCCACCAAATCTAAGAGATTTTAAGGTTTCCATTGGAGGCTTAAAGGCTAATTCAGAGGAAAGAGTTGGTTGTTTTTACTAATGAAAAATGAAGGCTTCTAGGAGGAAAGTTTGAGCCAAAACTTGGAGAAGTTTCCAAGCAGAATTGAAATATTTGAGGATAACATATCAAAGGAAAAACTAGCTATGTTAGAATTTGAAAATTTCAGAGTTACAGGCAACAATCTGGGCAACACTAATAGTTGTGAATTATAGGGTCCTAGAACATCATCTTGAAGGAGAGTTGAACCACCAAACTATATTTTTAAGCATCATTTAGGTGATCCAAATCACTAAGAAATCCATATACAAACGGAGGTTAAAAAGGTATTCAACTTAGGTGTAAAGATTTCATTATTTGAACATTAATATTTATCTTATTATTAAGTTATTAAGCACCAAATTATAGATTAAAGTTGCAAGAGAATATTTCTAGTTTAAGTCTTTAAAGAAGTGTAGAAGATAGTTTCTATAAGGTTTAAAATCTGCACATAAGAAATAGGAGTTAGATATATTTCAAGAGAGAAAAATATCAACATCCTACTATATAGTAAAAACAAAGAAGACACTACTCTAAAAGTATAGATTGCACATTCTATAGTGCAAAGCATTGTTTCAAAAGGTATACTATTTGCTTGATTAAAATCTTGGAATCATCATTGAAAATTATCCAAACTAGGATAAATAGTATAAAGTTTCCAAGGAGAAGAAGGCAACATTGAAACCCCTTTTATGAAAGCAAGGGTGCCAATTTAAAGCACAAGAGGGTAAGCATTTAATTTAGTGCATCTTAAGATTTCAAAAGCACCACATTAGAGCCACAAAATAGAGCTCTAAGGTTTAGTATCTCCAACGTGAAAAGGATACATCTTGGACACCATCAAACCTACACATTTTTAGTCAAGCAAATTAGATATTTCCTGGAGGAGTCATATAAAAATAGAAAAGAATCAGATTAATTTAGACTCTTTAAGGTACATAATATTATAAGGTTTATTGAGCTAAAATAATAGGACTCAATAGAAAAACCTAAAAACACCAAGAAGGTGCATCAAGCTTTCACAAGCCTTTAGTGAAGGTAAGGTAACAAAGCACAATAATAACTACCTCAAGCAACATAATCATAAGCCAAAAACTAGCACCAAAGAGAGCATCATTGGGTATTGATACATAGTCTCTAATTGAACCATGTAATAACAATGACTTAGGAAAGGATCTCCATTTGGCCCACGTAACAACATTGAAGATTATTACAAGTTGTAAAGTTTACCCAACTAGCTTGCACCACCAGTGAGAGGAGGAGATACATAATATTGTAGGGTTGAGTCATCAAATGTACACCAATTATGTAAGAAGGAGAGTTTTTACTACCAACATCAAACCTATAGGACATGGCATATACATAGTTGGCACCTAAGAGGAGCACTTGAAAATTAGGGATACTTGCATTCTCATAACACCATCAAGACACTAGAAGAATCACCACTAAACTAGTTGAAACCTCTACCATAAAAATAAATAGTACGTTCATGAGTGTTAAGGAGTTACAAGTGAAAGAAGTGTAGTGAGCATTGAGCAGATTCAAAGGAAAAATATTAGGATGCATGAGTTTCATAACAGAGAAGTCCAAGTTTTTAAAGAGCATTCACCACATGGAGAAGATGCCATATTTAATTAGAGAATGTGTCACATTCAATGGAGGAGAAGCTACATTAATATTCTTGCACTCATACAATATAATGCTCTCAGGAAGCTTAAGGCAAGGAGAGATTGAAAGAACACCTCAAATGACATTGAAGAAAGATTTTTAGACCTTCATGCCACTTGTCACAAGCATTGATAAGAGAAAGGCACTGCAAGATATGTTACCAAGGAGTGGAAGATCCTTAGTGCCACTTGGCACCAACTTCATTGCATACCCATTACAACACATAGGGAGAAGCACACCCAAAAGGTATTTATATATCACATGCATTGAAAATAGACTAAGATGATGAAGGAGAGAAAAGAGAGCATGTGAATATCACTATGTAGAGCTAAGAGGATAGTGGATAGAGTGCCTTGGAGAAGTTAAACCATTAAGAACAGTTAAACACCAATATATCGTATTAAATGAGCAAGATACTACATTGATTGCATGCAGATTGAAGTCTTGTTCAAGCATAGCATACAAATTTATTGCACGTAAATTTTGATGAGTTGAGAAGGTAAGAATTATTCTCATAAACCTTTGCAAAGTACAAAGGAGAAATAAGGCATATATTAAAGTTGAAATCAATTAAGTTTTATAGGGTTATTTAAATAGTAGGAGTAATAAGGTGATAAAGAATACCCTAGAAAGTATATTGAATGCCTTAATAAAGAAGTAGAAAATAGAAGCATTAAAACTATTACTCATATTGCATTAAATATTTGTAAATAATTAAACAAGGAAACATAAGGTATTTTACAAATTGAATTAAAATTATATTTGCAAATACATAGTTTTTCTAAATTTCTAATTAGGGATGTATAAGAAGTTCTACACCAATTTTAAATTATTGAAATTTAGAAACTACTTTTTTCAAAAAATGAAGGAAGCCAAATTCTAGAATTGCTTGAAAGTTGGAAGAGTATTTTTATTAGTCTCATATACAAATTGGAGGGACATAGAGAATCCAACTTAATAATCTCAAAGATATTGAGATTTTTATCAATTGAAATTGCATCTTTAAGATTTCTACAAGAGGATATAAAACAATTGATTTTTTTTTTTTTTAAATAATTTGAAAAAACTTGTATTAAAACAAAGATCATTTACAAGTTGGGATGAGACTTTTCCTAGCCTTAGCCAAAGAGAACACATGTTTACAACAGTAAAAGAATATTTGCATTGGAGAAAAATCTCTTAAACCATATTTCTACAATGGTTGTTCACCTATTTACAACTATAAAAGAAGATCTACATTGAAGCAAAAATATCCTAAACAATATTTCTGGAATGGTTATCCAAATTAGCTAAGCATTGGATTTTCTCACCAACCTGCCTAATCATCTCATCCTAAATAGCCATGTCACTATGCCACTGAACCCCTACCTCCTTCTCAAAACCCATCTTAACCAGCAAGTCTACCACTTTATTTAAATCTTTACTCACATAAAATGGAATCACATAATCTAATCCCCTCTATAATTCCTTAATTTGAGTGACAAGAATCCTCAAACTCCATGTTTTCAAAGCAAAGTTCCTCATGCAATCTAGAGATCCAACCATTATTTGAGAATCTGATTCTAGGATTATCCTCCTGTGACCTTGTTTTATTGCCCAAATAGAAGCAAATTTTATAGCTAAGGCTTTTGCTTCATTGTTTATGGCTCTTCCCAATCCTTGTAGTTCCCAATAGAGCACTCTTCCAACATGATTTCGGAAAAAACCACTCCAATTCCAACTCTACCCGGATTGCCTTTTGTAGCTCCATCAGTATTAATTTTAATCCAACCTTCTGGGGGTGGTTTTTGTTGGCAATTTTGGGTACCTTGGGTACATTGCCCTTGCTCAAGTGTTGATGTTGTCATTGATGTCAAAGAGCGAAAGGGTTTTTGTGAAAACCAAGGCAGACTAAATTATAGGTTTTGTTTAAATCCATGGTCAGTAGTTTTGAAATGGGTTTTTCTTAAAACCCAAGTTAGCTCTTTGTTTTGTTGAAAAAGGTGCTCCGATGATGAAGATATTTAATTTTAAATATCCAGTTTAAATTTTATTTATTTATTTAAAATTTAAATTAATATTTTAAAATTAAATTAAAGCTGTTCACCGACTTGTTTTCAAAGCCGACGTTGCTAGGGTTTTGCAACGGATCAATTAGGGTTTCCTGCTGACAAAGCAAGGTTAAGCAACCAAAAAATTCTAGGGTTTCATGTTGACCTAATTAGGGTTGCAGCTGACGTGTTTGAGAATGTTTTGATGGGATATTATCTTCTATAAAAAGGCGGGACTGTTGCAAGGTTGAAGAGGGGGCGTGATGCGATATATGCGAATGAAGTTCATGTGCAGCAGAGTGTAAGTCGGTGATAGTTCTTTGGAGTTAAAGAAAAGAGATCGCAGCGATGAGATAGTGAGTGAGTGCGTATCGACTGATCGAGAACAAAGATAGCGATATGCAGACGATGTGTTTAAAGTCTGAGGCAAAAATACGCAGATGGTAGAAGTGAGATTTCATGGAATGTGCAGCAGAGTGAGTGGTGCAAAGAGAAGATAAGAACGCGGTATGCAAAAGTCGTGTTTCGAGTGTGAAATGACGAGTGTCTTGGTCGTAGAAGTAATATTTCCGTGAAGTTGCAGCAGAGAATGTGGAGAGATATAGAGGAGTGGTTGAAAAAGTGTGAATCATTTTTCACGATAGCAGTCGAATGTCGACAAGCAGCAGAACACAAGAAAAATAGCAGATCGTGCAAATTGAGGTGACAGTTTAATTCTGCAATTTTTATTACTATCTCCAAGTTGTAGCTTGGTAAAAGGGGTTGGTGCCTCTTTCCGCTTGGAGCTAGAAAAATTGGAGTTGGTGCTCCATTACGTTGTAGCAGATAAAATTTAGAGGTTGGTGCCTCTTACCGGTTAGTCTTGGTGAATGATTATGTAAAGTTGTAGCTTTGCATTTGACTGGATTTGGATGGTAGTCCAAGCAGTTTTTTGAGGAGTAGCCACATCGGTGAACCTCATTAAAATGTCGTGTTATGTGTGATGCTCTTAGTACTTTTATTATTTTTGTTTTAATCTGCTGCAGTTTATTTAAAAGTCTAAATTGCTTTTAAGTTTTTAAATAACACATTGATTCACCCCCCCTCTTAGTGTCATTGTGATTATAACAATTGGTATCAGAGCAAGGTTCCCAATTTTGGCTAAATCGGTCAGGGTTGATCTTGGATTAGTACACAATGGCTAAGAAGAATAGATCCTCATCCAAAAAGGCATCCCAGCGAGTTTCAGTTCCTATGGTTGAGAAAATTGAACCGGAAATGGCAGAAGGAATGAACTCTGAAGTTGAAGAAGTTGAGGCTGAAGTTGATTTAGAGGGTGAGCTAGTGTCTGCCCTTACGGAATGGGAATCAGAGAAAAAGAAGAATGAAAAATTGTCAAGGAAACTTAGGGATGCAAACAACATTATTGCTAGTTTAAAAATACAGACTGAAGAATACAAAAAAATGTCTGAAGATCTGGAAATACAGGTATCCATGAAGATAGACCACTGCAGCAAATTGGAAGAAGAAAATGTGAGTCTTCGAATACAGATACAAGAGCTGGATCGAAAAATCAACTGTCATGTAAAACGTGAAGAAAGCTAGATGAAATTGGACAAAATTCTGAGCGATCAAAGATCCATAGGTATCAAATTTGGTCTCGGATTTTCTGAAGGAGAATCATCAACTGGACCAAAAGCAAGAAATGTTGAAAGTGAAAAGAACAAAGACAAGAATTAGGCAAAAGAAAGATATAATGCCAGACCTGAAATAGTAGCTGACAATGATGGCTTTACTAAGGTCACACATCAAAAGAATAGAAGATCCAAGGCTCCAGCAACAACCTGGCCAAGACCATCTTTCAGGTTTAATCATTATTTCTATGGTTTTTGTTTCAAGTGTAATGTTTATGGGCATAAAATTGTTGACTGCAAATACAACGTAGGTCCAAGAAGTTCACTAGTAGAAATGTGTTTGCTCCTTCAATGAGTTATGCAGTAGAGTGTTTTAAGTGTCACAACTTTGGTCATATTGCCAGAAATTATCGTAGTATGTCTGTTTCATATCAACCTCAGGAAAGCATATTTCAACCGTATAGAGAAAAACAAAATAGAATTTATACTTAAGGATATGTGCAAAATTCTAAAAAGGGGAAGTCACAGCTAGAACCCAATACCACAGTTAAAATAGAATGGAAACAAAAAGAACAGCTCAGGAAAGAACAAGATTCTTTAATAGTGTAGACAGCTTTTAGAGCTCAGAATAAACATGTTCCTTGGATTCTTGATAGTGGTTGCTCAAGTCATATGACAGGTGACAAACAGAAATTCAAAAATCTACAAAAGTATGAGGGTGGTTCTATAAAATTCGGCAACAATGACGGAGACAAAATAATAGGTAAAGGAACGGTCAAAATTAGTGAAGGAAATATCAAGTTAGAGGAAGTTTTATATGTGGATGGTTTGAAACATAATCTATTGAGTGTGAGTCAAATCTGTGACAAAGGACATGAAGTAGTTTTCAAGAAGCATGGTTGTGAAGTTAAAAAAATAAACAACAGGAAATTAATAGCAACCGGCTCAAGGATGTCTGGCAATCTATACACACTCTCAGAGTTTTCAGAAGGTATGTGCTTCATGGGACAAGAAGAAGAGAACTGGTTGTGGCATAAGAGGCTTGGACACATAAGTTTTGATAATCTGGTAAGAATTAGCACTAAACAAGCAGTGAGAGATATTCCAATCATTAAAAAACCTGCAAATAGTATGTGTGCTTCATGTCAGAAGGTTAAACAGACTAGAGTTTCATTTAAAACAAAAGAACATCACACTAACAGGCTTGGTCAAAACAGGTTTAGTCAGAATTGGCTTAGTCAGAACATGTAGATTCAAAGAACAGGTATGCCTAAAAGAAACAACACTATTACTTGTTATAAGTGCAACAATAAAATTCACACTGTCAGACAGTGTAGAGTTGAAATTCCAGGATATAGGAACAGGAACAGTGGCATGATCAGGTCCAAGGATCAGAACAATGACAGGAACAAGAATATGGTCAAAGAGTTCAAGAGAATACCCGGCAAGGAAGTTATAGACGTTGATGTTGATTAGTGCCTAATGGGAGTTTTACTCCCACCCCAAAATTAATCACCTCATCAGGAGGTGGGGGAGGGACTAAGCTAAGAGGCTCATTCTTAGTTTCGAGCCCCAAAGGTGGCCCTTTTCCATTGATGACAAAGGGGGAGAGATATGAGTAAGGGGGAGAGCTTCAAGTTAAGAGGAAAACTTCAAGTCAGGGGGAGCAAAACTTCAAAGAGATTGATTTCAGTTTTGGCTCTTGAAGATGTGTTTTTAGTAAAGGGTTGCCATCAATGACAAAGGGGGAGATTGTTGGCAATTTTGGGTACCTTGGGTACATTGCCCTTGCTCAAGTGTTGATGTTGTCATTGATATCAAAGAGCGGAAGGGTTTTTGTGAAAACCAAGGTAGACTAAATTATAGGTTTTGTTTAAATCCATGGTCGATGAGTTTTGAAATGGTTTTTTCTTAAAACCCAAGTTAGCTCTTTGTTTTGTTGAAAAAGGTGCTCCGATGATGAAGATATTTAATTTTAAATATCCAGTTTAAATTTTATTTATTTATTTAAAATTAAAATTAATATTTTAAAATTAAATTAAAGCTGTTCACCGACTTGTTTTCAAAGCCGACGTTGCTAGGGTTTTGCAACGGATCAATTAGGGTTTCCTGTTGACAAAGCAAGGTTAAGCAACCAAAAAATTCTAGGGTTTCATGTTGACCTAATTAGGGTTGCAGCCGACGTGTTTGAGAATGTTTTGATGGGATATTTCTCTTCTATAAGAATGCGGGACTATTGCAAGGTTGAAGAGGGGGCGTGATGCGATATATGCGAATGAAGTTCATGTGCAACAGAGTGTAAGTCGGTGATAGTTCTTTGGAGTTAAAGAAAAGAGATCACAACGATGAGATAGTGAGTGAGTGCGTATCGACTGATCGAGAACAAAGAGAGCGATATGCAAACGGCGTGTTTAAAGTCCGAGGCAAAAATACGTAGATGGTAGAAGTGAGATTTCATGGAAGGTGCAGCAGAGTGAGTGGTGCAAAGAGAAGATAAGAACACGGTATGCAGAAGTCGTGTTCCGAGTGTGAAATGATAGTGTGCTGGCTGTAGAAGTAATATTTCTATGAAGTTGCAGTAGAGAATGCGGAGAGATATAGAGGAGTGGTTGAAAAAGTGCGAATCATTTTTCACAGCAGCAGTCGAATGCCGACAAGCAGCAGAATGCAAGAAAAACAACAGATCGTGCAAATTGAGGTGACAGTTTAATTCTACAATTTTTATTACTATCTCCAAGTTGTAGCTTGGTAAAAGGGGTTGGTGCCTCTTTCTAGTTGGAGCTAGAAAAATTGGAGTTGGTGCTCCATTCTATTGTAGTAGATAAAATTTAGAGGTTGGTGCCTCTTACCAGTTGGTGCTGGTGAATGATTATGTAAAGTTGTAGATTTGCATTTGACTGGATTTGGATGGTAGTCCAAGCAGTTTTTTTGAGGAGTAGCCACATCGGTGAACCTCGTTAAAATTTCGTGTTATGTGTGATGCTCTTAGTACTTTTATTATTTATGTTTTAATCTGCTACAGTTTATTTAAAAGTCTAAATTGCTTTTAAGTTTTTAAAGAACACACTGATTCACCCCCCCTCTCAGTGTCATTGTGATTATAACAATTTCCAACTAGCTTTGAACTGTCCCTCTTGCACTTCAAATTCCTTCTCCATTTTACCAATAACAACTTGAGTTTCCTCTTTAGCATAGATTGCCATAGTTTCTGTGACTTTGCTCCAAATGACCTACCAAACTCCATCTAAAGAAGAAAAAGTTTCTCTAAAATTTTTGGCATTTCTCTCCAACCACACTTGCCACCAAATGAAGTTTAATCCAATATCCCAACCAATACAAAGATCTTTAGATTTAAATCTACCCCTCTTCCATATTTCCCAAATATTAATCCGATTCAAATCACCATTAACTTGAATTTTATAATATAAAAACCATCTCTCCCAAATTTGGCGCGTGAATGGGCACTCAAACATCAAGTGATCAGATGTTTCCTCACTCTTGTAGCATAAAACACATTGATATGGACCAATGATTCCCCTACATATGAGATTATCAAAATTAAGAATTCCATTATGCATGAACTGCCAGGCAAAAAAGTTTACTTTCAACCAACCCTTGGACTGCCAAATATTTCTCCAATCCTCAACCTGATATGTATGAGGATGAGGCTCTGGAAGGATCCTATCATATCCATATTTAACTATGTAGACACCAAGGCTCCCATAGCCCCAAGCTAATTCATCCTCCTCATCTCTACCTGTGAGAAATATTTTTGCCAAGATTTTAGTCATGATGGGTGTCAAATTTGGAGGGATTGAAATTGGCCACTCATCCAACTTCTTAAACTGCTTAAACTTATAATCCCCCAACTAACTAGTGTTGAAATAAATTTCAATTTGGACCCACCCCCTAGTTTCTATGGCTATTTTTATTGGTTGTAGTTCAGGAAATTCAACAATGATAGGTGGGTATTGATCCCATGAATCTATCCAAAATCATGCCTTCTCCCCTCTCCCCACTTTCCAAAATAATCCATATTTTACTACCTGAGATCCTAACTTGAGAGCCTGCCACACTAAGGATCCATTACCATCCAAAGGGAAATGACCCACCTCATTTGGGTTTACTTGTTCCAAATATTTATTAGTTAATATTCTACTAAATAAAGAAGTTGGTTGGGAAATCCACCTCCAATAAAGCTTTCCAGCCAAAGCTTTATTATTTAACTTTGATCTTATCGAGTCCCAAACCTCCTTTTACCTTGGGTTGGCTTACTTTATCCCAACCTACTAAGGCCCATTTTCTCTCTCCTTTTACTCATTCCCATAAAAATTTTCTAGCCATCTTGTCCAACTCTTTCCATATGGTATGTGGGGTAGCAAGGATAGAAAATTTATAAATTGACATGGCCTGAATGATTGATTGTAAAAAAGTTAATCTACCCCCATAGCTTAGCCATTTGTGAGACCAATGATTAATTATGTCCTTGATACAGTCCAAAATATTCCTCTAGATATCTATTTTTAGTTTTTTAAAATGCAAAGGGACCCGCAAGTATACCATTGGGAGACAAGTCGAATCCCAAGATATCTAAAATTTTGTCCTGAAGCCTTTGACCAAGATTGAAAAAGACCACTTTGGATTTTTTATCATTGATGACTTGGTTTGTAGCCCTAAGGTAGAAATTAAGTGTATCTATAATCATTCTTGCTTCCCTGAAGCTGGCAACTCCCACCAATCCTGTGTCATCCATAAAATGTAGGTGAATCAAAACTTCCTCACCCACCTTGATACCTGTTAGCAAACCTTGTCGTCTTCTCGTCAAGATGAGTCTACCCAATCCTTCAGCCAATATGATAAAAGATAGGGAGAGCAAGGATCTTCTTGATGAAGGCCTCGAGTAGCTCCAAATGGTTGTGAGGAAAGACCCTTGATTAACACTGAGTATGTTAGAGTAGAAACACAACTCATGACCCATTCTATCCAATCCTAAGAGAAACCAAAGGCTGCCATCATCTTTGACAAGAAGCTCCACTCCACCCTATCATAAGCCTTTGACATATCTAATTTTATGAACATTCCTCTATTACCACATGTTTACATTGAATGGATTGCCTCCTGAGCTAGAATCACACCATCCAAGACCTGCCTACCCTCTACAAAACCCCCTTGCTTTGAGGATATAATGCTATGTAGAAGAGGTTTTAGCCGCTTAGCCATTACCTTTGTGATTATTTTATATATGACAGTGCACAAGGCAATAGGTCTATAATCTAAAATATGTACCCCCTCCTCCCCTTTTGGAATTAAGGTAATGAAAGTATGATTTAATGCTTTAAGCATTCTTTTACTACCTTTGGACTCCTCTATAACAACCATTATATCCTCCTCCAAGTTATCCCAGAAGGCCTGAAAAAACTCAATTGGAAAGCCATTTGGACCTGGTGTTTTTTCGGTGCTCATTCCAAAGACTACATTCTTCAGTTCCTCTCTATCAATGGGTTTAAGTAAGGCCTGATTTTCTTCTTTAGAGATAACAGAGGGTATGATAGCAATAACTTCTTTTTGAGCCTTTTCATATTGCACCATACTTTCCTTAAATAGTTTAGAAAAATTATCCATTGAATGAAAATGCATACCTAGAATTGTATCAAAGGAGTGTCTATTCTCATCTTGAAGAGCTTCCATGTTGTTCATCTATCTCCTAGAACAAGTAGTCCGATGAAAAAATTTGGTATTTTTATCACCTTCTAATAACCAAGTGGTTCTTGCTCTCTATTTCCAGTAGGTCTCCTCTTGGTTGTCAATGTCCTCAACCGCTTTATGCAATGCATCATCCTCTTCTTTGAGCTGCTTTGTAATTGTTCCTTCCCTAAAGTTTTTTTGAACCTCATCCCATATGGCCACCAATGGAGCTCTTTGGACCTAGAATTCTATCTTGTTAGCTCACCTCCATTGTTTCAGTTGATCTTTGATATAATGAAGTTGTTTGTGGAATCTAAACATTGTTGTCCCATATGTTGGGCAACCTTCTTCCCACCACTATGGAATTTTATTTCGAAGTTCCTCTTTTTGTAACCAAAAGTTTTCAAATTTAAATGGTTTGTGATGCTACACTGTCTTGATCCCTCCTTCCAAAAAAATGGGAAAGTGATATGAAACTGGACCCTCCAAAATATGAAATTTTATATTCCATTTTACAAATGCCTCCTCTGAAACCAAAAAACAGTCTAACTTCACCTTCCCGCTATGTGGCTCCCTCCTCTTATTAGTCCAAGTATAGTTGGTTCCAGGGCATTTAATATCCACCAAGTGTAATGCCTGGACTTGGGCAATCATAAGTCGATCCCCTAGGTCCAAAATTGGTGTTCCCCCTTCCTGATCTCTAGAGGATAATTTAGAATTAAAATCCCCAAAAATAATCTATTCTAACTCTTCCCTTGAGACTCTCATGTTATGCATAACTTTCCATTGATGCATCTGACCATCTAGGTTTTGAGCCCCATAAAAATTTGTGATTAAAACATGTTTAGTTGTGACATTATTTCTAAAATGTGATGTGAGAACACCCCTCCAAGATATATGTTCTATTGCAGTCCATTCAAGAGAGTTCCAAAGAGTAACTATCCCCCCTAAGGCCCCTTGGGAAGCCACTTCCATATGACCAGCACCCCTCCAAAGTTTTTTAACTATTTTACACATAAGATCCAATGACATTTTTGTCTCCTGGATAAGCAAAAAATATGTTTTACATTTTTCTAAGAGTCTTCGAACAACAGATTGATGGGTTATACTGTTTAAACCCCTAACATTCCATGATTGTATAATCATTGGTTACCTTGAGAGCAATAAAAATATATTGGCCTCACCGATCCTACAGTGATCAATTTGTCTCCTTGAACTGCTATCAATTTCTTATTTGATTTTCTACCCACTCCTTGAGAGTCGCTATTTTTTGATATCATTTCCACCTGAGTTATCCCTAGAGTTGGCCTTTCTCTGTTATTTTTTGCTATACCCATGCTGACATCCTTAATTATTGGTTGCTCTTGGTTATGCACTATCAATGCCCCTACACTCTCTAACTGCGGTAACTCATTGTACTCAATTACCTGCTCTATGATGGGGGGAGATGAAAGAGGAGCTTGAACATGGCTGTTATTATTTTTATTATTCCCATCCACTCCTTCCATGAATTGTTCTTCTTCTTGGTCCATTAGTGTCTTAAATATCTCATACCTATTGGAAGGCTTGAGTTGGGTTTGCTCTTTACCATATTTTTTCTTTTACCTTCTTCTTTTGGGCTGTTTAAAACCATCTACCTGTGCTTCTTTACCCTGAGAAATATTGATTGGTTCTTTGTTGATTGTTGACTTACCCTCCTTAGGAATATTTGACATTCCTAGAGGAGCCTCCATTTTTATGTTCATATTATTTGGGCAGGATCGGGCCAAATGCCCATATTTGTGGCAAAATTTGCATCTGAATGACAATGCCTCATAATCCAATTATTGGATCCAAGATAGTCCTATAAGTTCAAGTTCCACCTCTACTGGTAGAGGTTGGCTAAGATTCATTTCCACACATAATCTTGCATAAATAGTTGTGTTTCCTTCTATTGTGTCTTTGGAAACACCCAAATGTCTTCTAAGGGAGTTATGATTAATTTTCAATACCTACTCACTCCAAAACTCCATTGGAAGTGCATACAAATAGATAAAAACCGGGATAGCAGTGGGTTCAATTCGAGGATCAAATCCCACTCTCCAGGGTTGAACAAATAATCCTGTCAGATCATGATTCCTCTTTTCTGATTCGAAAGCCCTATTTCTATCGACAAGTGAATAAAAACTAACAATAAAATATCCATTACTAATAAACCACAAAGAATACTCACCAAGAGGCTCCCAGTTTTGCCGGACCCAAGAATGTAAAAAATTTAGGGTAGGGCGAATACCCATGAATTTATAGATCAAATCATGAATGGCTCTATATAAAACTGTTTCTTCGACCATCCTTTGCTCAATGACAATATTTGGCCTTGATTCTTTCTATGGCAAGCATCCATTAACTCGTTGAGATGTTGATCTATTTCCAGCAGTCGTAAAGAGCATTTTTAATGCAGTTTTTTGTGCTTCTTTAGTCTTTGATGGAGATTTATCCTTTAACAAATCTGCAAAATAACTATGTCTCTCTATAAGAGGATTCAGAGGTGTCCCCATTGGGCCCTCCTGGGGCAACAATCTTGTCTTCAAACCCACAGTAACCAGAAATCTCTTTGGCTACCAAAATGATGCCCTAGTTTTCTCTAAAACAATTTATTTTTAAAGTGATAGAAGTTGAACATTATATTAGACTTGTCATCTAAACACTAGGGAGACAAAAGTGATTCTAATCAAATCAAAACCTAGAAAGCTAAGTCTACTATCAAAAACTATATTCAAAATAGTTGGGAAAGATAAGGTATTCTATAAACTCTCAAATTAAAAAGATATTATTAATCACTAGGGAGTTATAAGGTAGACAACTTCACAATATTTGAAATATAAAAATTTCATCAAAATTGTTCCCAATACTTATAATTTCTCCTAGAGAGTTGAAAAGTTAAATTATTATCAAAACCATTGATTGAACATTAAGATTCTCAAAGCATTCTCAAAACACTAGGGAGCTATAAGGAATTCCACTTCAAAGATTTATTTAGAAGAAACATGGATGAAATAATAATGAATGCATTCAATAATGAGGAACTATTTCATGAATTGGAATTTTATTCTCAAAATTTAATAGATACCTTTGATGGATACAAATACTTGTCCAATAGCAAAAAGAAAAGGTTCTCTATGTTTCTAAAGGAAGCAAAGGAAGGCAAATTTATGACATTAATTAGTTATCTTCATGACATACTTTTTAGAGTTTGGTGGAATACTCAAAATATAGTTACATTTACTTTGAAAGAATGCTTGATGATATATTTATCATTGATTGTTTTTGAATTCTTTCAAAGAAAGAAGCAAAATAACAATTCTACTCAATACTATTGTGATGATATACTAACTCAACATGAAGAAGATATATCACTAACAAAATTGCAAAAATGAAGAAGAAGAAGAAGAAGGAAAAGGAAGCATGATAGAAAAGAAAATATGAAGATGAAAGAAAGTACTTTCAAGCTGAATCCAGATCAAAGTGAGCTAAAGAAACAAGATGAAGATACTCATCCTGATACAGGCAAAGGGTACAATGAATAAAGTAAAAGAGAAGAGCTCAAATTCTAGAACCAGGATGAAGATCCATATTGAAGACTAAAGTCTTCAATACCAAAATAATGTAATACATGGGGGTGTTGGAATATATTATATTATTTGGTACTTGCTAATGTACCATCATGGGTACATGTTTATGTTAAGAGTTTATCTTAGATTAGGATTTAATTATTTTCTTAATTCAATGTAATAAATGCACAAGTATTATTAGAATGTACAATGATGTAAATGTGCATGTAGTCCACATGTACATGAGTCCTAAGAATAGAATGATGAAATATCATAGGAATATGGAAGGCCAAGAGTCATGTCACACTATATATAGGCCTTATTAGAGTAGAAGAAGCAGAGAATTTTGGAGTGCATAGGGTAGAGTAGTAGTAGTCACAATGTAGAGTATTTTTGCAATATGGAGTGTTAGAGATCTCCATTGCATAGCATTGTATATTTTCATGAGCTTTCATTAATGGCTATTGCATGAGTATTTTTTGAAGTTTATTATCATATTTACATGCTTATTAGTTAGCCATTATTATATTTATAACATTGCTTGCTTATTTCATTACTTGTGGTTGCATTTCCTTTACATTATAGCATCAAAATCTAACAAAGACATACTACTAAACTTGATAAACCATGAAAATTTGATAAAGCTAACTAGAAATACAAATTAATCATAATTTTTAGCATGACTAATGAGGTCCAATCATACATATATGACATAGTAACCACCAAGGATGAATGGTATAAACTCAAGTATGATGTTCAAATCCAAGAACCAAAACTAAATTCTATACCTATAGAGCAAATTGTATTTCTTGATAAGAAGTGTAATAAGAAACTAGAGGGATTATTATGACAAATTGTAGACACCAAAACAACACCAATCCGATTATGTGACTGCAAACACTGATCGCTTTGACACACACAGCCCCCAGGGTAGCCCTTAGAGGTTAAACAATGGTCCTAACAATTTTTGCAGCAATTTTGGAAGGTCAAAAGGCAATTTGGCACATTCAGGCACCCTGCTCCAAATCCATCCCACCCTGGGATGAATTCAAAATGGGATTCGCCCCACCCAGGGATGAATTCAGAATTCGCTTTGGGGTAGGATGAATTCTAGGTTTAATGAGCAAAAAGAAAAATTGTGCCAAATGGCAGTCGAGGACAGTGCATTAATGCCTCCTACCTTGCATGCGTGTGTAGGTGGGTAGATTGGACGTTAGAGGACTATCACAAGGGAAGTCATGGAAGCCCAAGTCAGGGAGGACTTTCCTCCCTCATGGGAAGGCATGACTGCCACATGGTGCTCATGCATGCCCCTCCAAAGAGACCCCCTAGGTCTATAAAATGGTGAAATTTCTCACACAAAAAGGAGATAGGTTGGAAGCATTTTCAAGCAACAAAGTGTTGCCAAATTGATACCAAGCTTTACCCTTTTCATTCACCTCTTCCACATCCTTGATCTATTTCGCAAGAGAGGTCATTGGGTGGTTATTGGAAGTGTGAATCTAGATCCAAAACCCAACACTTGACCACATTGATATACCAATTTGTCGAAAACCCATTACAAGAGATTTTGGACCCATCCCAAGTGGATTGGCGCTAAAATCAGGTCCCAACGGTGGGTGGCCCGCTAGGGCGCCCTGCACTGCTACGAGCCTAATCCTCTTTTCTTAAGAATGATTGGGAATTCATAGCAAATTGTTCTTTTGTCATTTGTTTATCTTGCATTCCATTCTATGCTGTTTAAATAGTTTACAATTCCAATTCCATAATGTTTTGATCAAATCTTATCATTTTTTGTCGCTCGTGTTGTCCTCACTAACTTGTAGGTAGCGACGTCAAATTCCCATTGATGGAGCTCAAATTGGGGGAATCTGACCATCTGGGTCTTCCTAAAATGCCCCCAATTAGCTAACCCATTTGTTTGCAGGTCTTTGGGAGATCCCGAGACATGACATTTGGGCAGCATCACTTTGGCGCATTGTTGTAGGAGAATTCGTCCTACCCAGGGATGAATTACAGTTGAATTCCTCCTACCCAGGGATGAATTACAGTAGAATTCGAATCGACTGTGAGTTCTCTGACTATTTTTATAGCAGTGGCCCTTTGGTAATGTTCTCTGGTTTCTGTCAAATTTGCAGGTTATTTGGAGTCATTTTATTTATCGATTTAGCTAATCTTACGCATGCATCTTCCATTGGTTTTTATGATCAAACGCCTTATCTTTTGTCATAGGTGCTACTAACGATTTTTTGCTTCTTTGAATGCAGGGGAAGCAGCAAGGATCAAGGATTCATTCACACAAGTAGTGGCAATACTTTGGCCCGCCCATTTTGCATGTGGGCACACGAAAGAGAGATGACTTTCCATTAATGTGACCAAGAGACAAGTTTGATGCTCCTTTCCCCTAAAAAGGGAGGAAGCTAATTGTAACCAAATTTGAAATACTTCAATAAAAGAAGAAGGTTGTTTTGTTCCATTTGGATTCCAATTTATCTATGCTTTCTCCATTTTACGCATTTCTAATTTGTAGCATCAAGTTTAGTTTCGTTCTTGCATCATGTTTGGAGTTTTCCCTTTTTGTTTCCGGAATCTCGTGTTTTCAGTGGCGATCATGATGGGACTCTGTTCCATGCTTTTTGAGATCAAGAAACTGATCAAAATTTGTGTTTTTGTGCTTACAGGTACCATTTTCGAACTCTAACTATTATTCATTCCTGCCTGTGGCGAATACCTTACTGTAATTCATCTGACCTTGAGACGAATTCTAATTCGTCTCAGATTGGGATGAATTCTGTTCTGTAATTCATCTCACCCAGGGATGAATTTTTGTCTATGCATTTTTAGGGCCGAGGATCAGAAACAACAAGTTTGAGTAGAGAAAAGGTAAGGGTCCTAAACTATTCTTGTCATTTTCTATTTTTCTATTTCTATTTTCTGTCAATTTTGCCTTCTTAAGGAAAGTAGTTGCTTCTACCTGTTTTATTTTTTAATAAAAAAGAACCACACACACATCACGTGACATTTTTTTAACCAAGGAGCTAGTCGTAAGACCCCAGCACTTGATCAAGACCAACGATGGGTTCATCACCACCTTGGCTTGAATTTTGCATTCATTTACCCCGATTGTCACTGTTGTTAGATGTAAATCTTGACGAAAGCTGACCGAGTGTCGCTGGGGTGATTCCTAGCATGCGAGGATAAGTCTTCTATGGTAGGTGTCATAAATAAGACAATCCCCCTTTCATACCGCCTATGTTCCACGTACCATCTGCTCTCATGTACCTATAGTTTCCCTCTCCTAAGGGTGGGTATATAGAGAGGTTGGTATATCGATCCAGCAATGGTATATTGAAGGGGCGACCAATTATGGGAGTCATATGAGCCTTCATTATGCATTTAAACGTTCTTCAAAACTTTCAAAAAAAAAAAAAAAAAAACACACTAAACCAGTCTAGGACACACCATTAATATTTAAAAGAGATAATCATCATTTGTGTATGCGTGTGTTCATTTCTGCTTAGTGTAACAAAAAAAAAAATCAGAAAAATCATAAACAAAAGATAAAAATCTACGCATTTTGTCACTCGCTCCAAAAGCTTCAAGGATTCCCGCAATCGCTTGGTCACTCAAAAATGCCCCAAAGGTGTCCATGAACCCTTTGGTCAACCCAAAATTTCCCCAAAGGTGCCCATAAGTGATGCAGGACCATCCAACAAAATATGGGAAATCTTAATTTTTTTTTCCCTAAATTTTAGTGCATTTTGTCGAGGCCATAACTTCTCAACCGTAGCTCCGATTGATGTGAAATTTTGCAGGGAACTAGTTGAGATATTTTTAAACAAATATAACTCCATTGAGTTGTATTTGTCCAGAAAACCAGTTTTCGGGGCCAAATTCCATCATCTAGTGCCCCGAAATTAGGTTTTAAAATTGCTCACCTAATTTTTTATGCTTTTTGAGCTGTTCGAAGGTTAATCTCTCCTAATGTATTTAGAGTTAGGACTTGAAAATTTATTTATGGATTATCTATTGTAAGAGGGATGCACACCCCAATTTTGGGCCCCATATGACTCATTTCAATTTTAGGGTTTTTAGAGAGACATCGTCATGGTGCTCACCCGCAGCCAAGCCCAATCACGGGTAGACACTGTGGGGAATATCCAAGGAGGCACAAGTCGCCTTCGGTATAGCCCCAAGGATTTGGTCATACCACCTTGGTGGCCTGACACACAAGGCAGACCCCTCCATGCCTTGACGAAATGGGACTATAAGGGCACCCCTTCTAGGGGCACTCCCTGCCAGCACAACACCTAGCACACACCCGTTCAGGAGAGGTATACCCGTGGGAGAACTCCCTTGGACACCTGCTATAAGTGGCCATTGCGTGATGAAGTGCTAGAATGGCAGGGGGTCCATAAGGGGGGGCCACATGACTATGCCATCCCTCCTACACCTCGCATCATTGTTAGTAACAACCAGTCAAATCCAGAGCGCACGGCTCTTCAGGCAAGGCGAGCCAACTCCATCCATCCCTTTTTAACTTATGAAAGAGAGCACGAGGAAGACCCCTACCTTCCTTGAGAGCAATATATAGTGTGGGAGCAATACGCCTTCACACCTGCTATCTATCAGGATGACTCACTAAGGCAAAAGCCCTAAGGGAATGGTGCTACCCCCAAAAGAGGGAGGCGGCCTATAGATATCTCGAATCACCATGACAAGATAGATATGTAGGAGAGGCATCTAACCCTTCTAGACATGAGAAGATAGGACCAACTATCTTAGAATTTGCCAAAAATGTCGCCTGTCGAGTGCAAATCACATAACTTGAGCTAGAGCAACTATAGTTAGAGGAACTATACCATATTAACAAAGAGTGCCTTCATTGCCAGAAGGATAAGTTGTTCCAACACACTATGTAAGAGAGGACTCCAACCCCTCACACGCATAAGACAAAACATTATGAGAGGCACAACCCCTGGGTGCAAGACAAGTCTCTGTGACCTCATCAAGCACCACCCTCGACGCCTCCTAGACATGAGTGGGAAGCCACTCCTATAACCAATGACGGGTGCCTTCCTCAAGCACCCAACCAGGTTTATGGGCCACCATTAAAAATTCCTCTTTGGGTTGTAGCCACTCCTAGCACTGACCAACTCTAGGTTGCAATCAGTGCGATCAAAATGAAGGGATATTAAATCTAGACTATAGCTCATAGCAAGGTTTCACATATCACATCATCCAATGGGATCTAAGACACACACAATATTTACTAGTGCTAGGTCATAGTTAGTGTAGTCAAACAGGATGAATTCATGTTTTAAATTATGACCTTACAACAACGAGCTCCAGACTACATTCAGTGCAAGTGAGATCCAAGTTGTGGTCAACATGGTCAAAGTGCAAAGGAGAACAAGGTGAATCCTAGCCCAGAGTAGGCTGTAGGCTGCAATAAAAAGAGTATGAGTTGAGTTAAGTGAATAGTGACATTCAATTTCATGCCACCCAGATAGGTTCTAGGTTGTAGTCAGTATAGTCAAACCGGCTAGTTCTCAAATCTAGAATGCGATCTAGAGCAATATTTCCCTCATCACAGTAAAAATTTATTTTGGAGCAAACAAGAGGAAGAGGATGCGACCACGTGCCACTAAGCAAGCACTAAACCGCAATCATTGTGGTCAAACCAACAATATTTTTAATTTGAAATGTAGTCTAGGGTAGGGTTTCAAGATAAAAATGATGAAAGCTACTCAAGGCCAATGTACTAAGGAGGGTCCCATCCCAAAATAGGTTCCAGGCCATAATCTATATCCAAGCCACAATTAACCTAGTTAAAATCATCCTACAACAAAAAAGAAATACGAATTTGAGACTCCAAAAGAGAGAATGAAGCATTTTTTAGTCGTGTCCATTGAAAATATAGTAAGCTTTTCTGAAGTTTTGATCTTACCCATTCATTGGTAGATTAATGGGTGACATTAAATTTGACTGGGTATGAGCATAGAATTATGAGTTCATTGTAGCATAGAGAAAATAAAATTAGAACTACCTTTTTTTTTTGAAGATTGTTAAGCTAGGAATATGAAGCATCAGATTCAAATTTAGATCCACGATGGAAAGCGATTGCAAGAATAGGTGATGGCTTGGATGCATTCTTGGAAATATATTACAACTAGAATCTATGAAGGCCAAGCAAGTTGTAGTGGCTAGTTGCAAAAAATCAACGAAGCATGATCACTTAGCTTTCTTTTATCAAATAAGATATTACCACATCAACATCTTTCTAGACTGGCACTCCAATTTTCTTGTAGTGCTCATATTTTCTAGAATATATTATAAAAAATATAAATAGAGGCCATAAAATACTTTCAAAGGGTCAAATCTAAAGTGTTTTCTTGTGATACTACTGAAATTTTCTATAAATTAATGAAAAGGAGCATTACTTGGATTGTTTACCTCATACTTGCATCTTCATGCCTTACGAATACTATCTTGTGAAGTCATTTCTCCTACTGCTGCTATGGTTAGTGTATTCTGCTAATTTGGATTTCTAACTTAGAGCTAATTGGAATGATTCATGTTTGAATGTATGCTTGTAAGAAATAATTTCTATTATTCAATGTGTTAATCTAATTATGTTAATTTGGATTATTAATACTTTAGATGTTTGGAATTATTGGAGTATTGTGGGTGAAATTTTGCATCCCTCACACACCCCTTATTTTTTTAGAAAATAAGATGCCTATAATAATGGCTAAATTTTGAAACTAGGCCCTTGCATTTATGGTCAGGTGAAAGATGAAGATAGCGGTACCAATGGATGACAAAAAATAGCAGATGGGCGAAAGATTCCAAGTGGTCGAGTAGCTATAGTTCTGCAAGTCCACCATGAAGTTGAAGATTATTCATAGGTGGGGCAGAGAATAAGCTGGGTAGACTCTTAGAACTATCTTAGTGTAGAGATATCCTAAAACCCTACCTGATGGTTGGGCAAGAACTTCGGCCAGTTAGAGGGTGGAACTATCATAAGTCTCCACCCACAAGGAGAGTGAACAATTCCACCCATCAGAGGGTGGAACTTTGGGAAGTCATGAGGACAAAATTTTTATAAAGCCCTACCCAATTAGGAATAACATGTAGGGTAGAGTTTTCAAATGGTGGTAATACAATACCAAGCCCGATTCCCCGCCCCTTTTATAATACCATGATGGGGTGGAGGTTGAGCAAGTCGATAAGTAAAGGTACAATCTGGAGGATCCACCTAGTACCAAAATCATCACCATCATCAAAAATCCAAAGGGAATGCATTAATGACTCCATCTACCCAAGTATGGATTGTTATGGGCATGGAGGTGTTGATTTGAAAATATGCGTCTCCCAAGGTAATTAATTCTACTCATTCACCACCTACTCGAGGAACGTAAATTGGTTGAAGGGGTAAAGTAGATGAGGATTAAAGAACCTAGAAATAATTTTAGAATCATTGAAGGTTCAGATTTATGCAGAAGTGTCTATCTCCTTCAGGATGGTCACTGCTCTTCCAAAAAGTAGAGTACCTATTGTGTACCCATCCACTTTAGCACTGTCTTCCCACCTAACACCATTAATGCATGCAGTTTGAATTCATTGTAAATATTTATATAAATACTGGGATGTTAGACATCCCAGGGGTGGCTTTTTGGCCGTTAAGATTTATATGTAATACTTCAAAGTGGTTGAGTAACTGTAGTTTTGCGAGTCCACCATGAAGTTGAAGACTATTCATAGGTGGAACAGATAATAAGCTGGGTAGACACTTAGAAATACCTTAGGGTAGAGGTATCCTAAAACCCTACCCGATGTTTGGGTGGGAACTTTAGCCAGTTATATGGTGGAACTATCATAAGTCCCCGCCCACAAGGAGAGCAAAAACTTCCACCCGTCAAAGGGTGAAACTTTGGGAAGTTAGGAGGAAATTTTTTTTGTAAAGCCCTGCCCAATTAGGAATTACATGTAGGGCAGATTTTGTGGATGGCGGTAATCCAAGACCAAGATTTATTCCCTACCCCTTTCATAATACCATGATGGGGTGGAGGTTGAGCAAGTCGATAAGTAAAGGTACAAGCTGGAGGATCCACCTGGTACCAGAATCACCGCCATAATAAAAAATCCAAATGGAAGGCATTAATGACTCCAGTTACCCAAGTATGGGTTGTTATGGGTGCGGAGGTATTGATTTGAAAATATACAGCTCCCAAGGTAATTAATTATAGTCATTCACCACCTAACTTGAGGACTTCCAGTTGGTTGAAGGAGTAAAGTAGATGAGGATTAAAGAACCTGATAAGAATGTTAGAATCATCGAAGCTACAAATTTATGTAGGAGTGTTTATCTCCTTTAGTACGGTCACTGTTATTCCAAAAAGTAGAGTACCTGTTGTGTACCCATCTGCTTCAACACTATCTTCTTGCCTAACGCCATTAATGCAAGTAGTTTAAATTCCTTGTAAATATTTCTATAAATATTGGGATGTTAGACATCCCAGGGGTGGCTCTTTGGCCATTAAAATTTATATGTAATACTTCTCATCATTTTGTAAATACAATTATACTACTTTTTGATCTTCAATCTCATATTTTCATCTTTGTGTTGAGTTTATAATGCTTATTTCTACTATGGCCATCTGAGTAATCTCATTTAATTCTACTATCTATATTTCATGGGTTTTACTTGGTGGTTCTAGAATTTTCATTAGTATTGGGTTGGGGTTTATTTTTGCTAAAGCTGGTTGGATGGAAGTGCTTTAATTTTACATCTTGGATTTCATGCACCCATCCATCGGTTCTAGTATTTGGTTTTTGACCCGCTATGTTGAGTGTTGAGTGAGGACTTGATTGGTTGATCTGTTAGGTAGTATACATATATTTTCATCAATAGTGTTGAGTGTGCATGTGTCTTTATGTGGCCATAACCCATCTTTGTGAGTTATGGCTATGACCTCATTTTTATATCTTTCCCATTCCATTTTCCCCATTATTTTAGGTGAAAGTAGCTACGACCTTCCTTGAGGAACCAACCTCTTTGAAGATCGACCACCCTGCCTCTTTGAGTGCAATGACTGATCGATGTTGGCGTAGGTCCGCGATTACATCAAGCTTCTCAAACCTTGATTTCTCATTAGGAATCGAATCTAAGACCAACAATTTTTGGCACGCCCGATGAGATCAAAAAGTCTCATCCCTATAGATTCTAGTGAATCTCTACTATGCAATATCCATATGTTCGCCTGGTGACTCTACTGCATAACGAACTAGGTTCCTTGTAATTGGTTACCTTCAAGTAAAGCAGTTTTGGCAACACTGATGGGGACTCATAAGGTCTTCATTATTTAAGGAAATCAAAGTTTGGTGATACTTTGATTTACCTAAATTTGGTCAAATCACCTAGCAACTACTCTAAGAAAAAGGATCCAAATCCTAATATCAATTGCCTCTTCAAAGCTTCAAAATATCTGATATCCCAAAGAACTCAAGATTTAATGAGCAATCATGTCCTCACTAGTGAAGAAAGTATGTTCATTTGGCAACTCTAACTCCAACACAAAACCTAGAATCCTGAAGACTAGTGCCACAATGGCTCATCAATGATATCCCCAATGGAATGATCCTGGCCCACTCAATCTCCATTGCTATCATGATATCCCTGAGGGTGCCTTCAAGATCTTGCCAAAATATGATGGCACAAGCAAAGTTGCACTCAAGCACCTAGAAGACATCACTCCTTTGACTATCATATTCAACATCACACATGAGGACATGATGATTGAGCTACTTGTTATTTCCCTAGAAGTGAGAGCATTGTTGTGGTATAGGTCACTGTAAAAGGGAAGCATTTGCACATGGAAAAACTTGGCAAAGACTTTGATTGACACATTTGATGGCTTCCAAGATCCCTTCTCCCTGCTAACATGGTTCTCTTTATCCAGAGGAACCCTCTTAAAAATATTATGGACTTAAATGTCCGATTTGAGATGAGATGGAGAATAATTTCCCATGAGATATACTTGACTTCTGCTCAAGCTACCACTATTATATCTGGACCTTCAGCCCTGATATTGGTCTCCTCTTACATCAATATGGAAAATTTTAATTTCCCCACATATTTTAGGAGGCTATTAGGGTGGAATGGATTCTGAGTGAGAAGATGCTTCCTAAGGAGGACTTGTTGTTGCTACCACTATTTAAAACTACCGCCCTTGCAGAACCTTTATCTAACCAAGTGATATAGGGTGTTTTGGATGCTACCTCCCACATGGTCATGCAACAATAGCAAGAACACTCCCCTAAAGCCTCGAATAACTATGAAACAAGGCCAATTTGGGGAGAATCTTGCCATAGCATTCACATGCTCAGGGCTAGCTCAATAGATCTATAGGATGACAACACTTGTGGATGCAGCCAGGTGCAAGACCTGGTGACAATAAAAAAACATGCAATAAAACTCCTGCTATAGGTCAGTCTCGGGAAGGAGCAACACTGGAGTTTGTTATTTGATAGAACACCACTAGTAAGGTGGAATGATGTGGTAAAATGGTTGCCACATTAGTCTTTGATGGCTTGAGTCCCAAGGCACTTAGGCAAAATATTTTTTTTTACGATCCAGTCAAAATTACTAGCCACTACAATTAGTGCTATATGGAATATAAACAAAGGCTCAAACACAATTTAATCTGGTTTGGTCATTGCAGATTCGCAGGATGATTTACACAAGCATCCTTGGCTCAAGCATGTCTAACATGCCAAAATTTTGTGTAAATAATACAACAAGTAAATAAAAATATGTGGTAAGCATGGTTGTTCATGAGGCATCATCATTTTATTTATGATTTGCAAGGAAAGCTCTCTAGTAATAAATTGCCAGTTGGCCAGGGTGCTATAAATTGTGAAGGAGCATGGGAATATTGCCGAGGTCACATCTTGGAAAAATAACACTTTTATATCATCTCTCATGTTTCTTCCTCATTTTATTCCTTTTCTTATTTTAATTTGTTTTTGTGACCCCATAGCCCAATGGATGCAACCAAAAAATACCAAGGCCTCACATGATCCCCTTAAAAATGCAAAATAACATGGAGGACCTCTGCATGATTCGGTGCATGTCAAGCCTATTCAAATTAGGGAAAATGTGCTATAAATAAGATCTCCCCCTTAGCTATATACATGGTCAGGAAAGGTAAGTTGTGAGGAGTTGTTGAAGAATAATAATCCCATGGTGGATAGTAATTAGTAAAAGAGGATCATTGTTGGATTGTGTAAAAAATAAGAATTATGACACAAGTGGTGAATGTCTCTAGCAACCTCTCTAATCTTAAAATATTTTGGGTCCTTGGTGGGGTATATTTAGGAGATTGCAATCCATGGGGGTATCTCATGGGATGGGGTATTGACCCTATTGGTTTTTATCTGATAGAGCCTGGATTGCTTTTCCTTTCATCTCCTCTCCTGTTCGTGTTCTTCCCCTTCCTTCACTCTTCCTTTGTGCTAGTTGTCTTCAACTCATTTGGTTGAATACATCTCTCTCTATGCCTTTGGTGCTTCCCATTTATTCCTCTTTCTTATTGTGTCATATTCTCCTTGTCTCCCTATTGTACTTGTTTTCACTGATGGTTTTATCCCCCCCTCCTCTTCGTAGTGTTACACCTTATTAATTGTTTTACGCCACCCATATTCCTCCATTGTCTTGTAGTATTATTTGTTTGCATTTGTTTATCTCCTTTCTTATATTTCTCCCCTTTCACCTTCCATGGTCAAAGTGTTATGCACTCTAAATTTTTACTTGGGTTCCTTTTTCCTCCAAGTGGGAATCCTCCGTAAGTCGCCAAGAGTGTGGGTGAAATTTTGTGTCCCTCACACACCCCTTATTTTTTTAGAAAATATGATGCCTATATAAATGGCTAAGTTTTGAAGCTGGTATATTGCATTCATGGTCAAGCGAAATATGAAGACAACAACATCTATGGGCAACAACAAGTAGTAGATGGGTGAAAGATTCAAGGTGGTCGAGTAACTATAGTTCCACAAGTTTACCATGAAGCTGAAGATTATTCATAGGTGGGATGGAGAATAAGCTGGGTGGACACTTAGAACTTCCTTAGGGTGGAGTTATCCTAAAACCCTTCCTGATGGTTGGGCGGGAACTTCGACCAATCAGAGGGTGAAACTATCATAAGTCCCCATCCACAAGGAGAGAGAAAACTTTCTCCCATCAAAGGGAAAAAGTTTGGGAATTCAAGAGGATGAAACTTTTGTAAATCCCCACCCAATTTGGAATAACACGTAGGGTAAAGTTTTTGGATGGTGAAAATCCAATACTAAGCCTGATTCCTTGCACCTTTCATAATACCTTTATGGGGATGAAGTTGAGCAAGCCGATAAGTAAAGATACAAGCCAGAGGATCCGCCCGATACCAAAATCATTGCCATCATAAAAAATATCAAAGTAAAGGCATTAATGACTCCAGCTACCCAAGTATGGGTTTTTATAGATGCAAATGTGTTGATTTGAAAATACGTGGATCCCAAGGTAATTAATTCTAGTCATTCACCACCTAACTCGAGGACCACCAACTAGTTGAAGGGGTAAAGTAGATGAGGATTAAAGAACCTGGTAGGAATATTAGAATCATCAAAGGTCTAGATTTATGTAGAAGTGCCTATCTCCTTTTGGACAATTGCTGCTCTTCCAAAAAGTAGAGTACATGTTGTGTATCCATCCGCTTCAACACTATATTCCCATCTAACGCCATTAATGCATGTAGTTTGAATTCATTGTAAATACTTTTATAAATATTGGGATGATAGACATCCTTGGGGTGGATCTTTGGCAATTACAATTCATATGTAATACTTTTCATCATTCTGTAAATACAAGTATACTACTGTTTTGTCTCCAATATCGTCTTCGCATTTTTGTGTTATAATGCTTATTTCTACTATGGCCATATGAGTAATCTTATATAATTATATTGTTTATATTTCATGGGTTTTGATTGGTGGTTCTAGAATTCGCATTAGTATCGATTGGGGTTTATTTTTTCTAAAGTTGGTTAGATGGGAGTGCTTTAATTCTTCATCCTAAATTTCATGCATCCATATGTTGGTTTTGGAATTTGCTTTTCAACCAATTGCATTGAGTGTTGAATGAGTACCCGATTGGTTGATCTATTAGGTAGTATGCATGTGTTTTTGCCAACGGTGTTGAGTGTGCATGTGTCATTATGCGGTCATAACCCATCCTTGTGATTTCTGGGCACAACCTTCTTTTTATCTATTTTTGCTCCCTTTTCGTCATTATTTTAGGTGTAAGTAGCTAGGACCTTCCTTGAGGAATTGGTATTCTTTGGATATCAATCGCCATGCATCCCCGGGTCCGATGATCATTCGATGTTGGCAAAGGTCTGTGGGTGCATAGGGCTTCTCAAACCCCGCTTTCCCATTAGGTGTCAAATCCCTAACCAAAAAGTATGCAATTGATCTTAATGTTAAAGATGGCTAAGTTTTGAATTTTGTTAGTTCTAAGTGATATTCTGGAAGTTAAGCTATCAAGGGTTCTCTGTAGATGCCTACATTGTTAGATTTATCCATCCATCATTGATTCATTTCTTTCTTAACCCTTCTTATTTTTATCTCTATCCTTTATAAATTTAAATGAGATTAAATGAGTCAATATTCAGTAAGTTGACAAGGAATACCAACCTACTCTAGAGGTTGGGTTAAATCATTATGACCCATCCAATGTATGGTTTGGGTTGTGATTAGCAGATGCTCGTATTTTAAATCATTGCAGATGATAGTCATAGTTCAAGTTTACCTTGATGTCAATCTAAGCCACAACACAAACCAGTAGTAGGGATAGCTAATCTTGGCAAAGAGGTGATAAACTTCTTGAAGAAATCAGGACCTAAGAAAAAAATCACCCCTATGCAATAGTGGAAATTGGATAACACAACAATTTTTAGTTTCAAACTGTTAGAAGACCACCAACGCCACCCAACTCTACTCAAGGGTTTATTTAAAAGGGCATAGAGTGCACAATAGAGTCAAGCTCCTTACCACAATAGATGGGATAGTAATTTGGAAAGATTGATATACTCGAAGATCTACTTTTCTTCAGACCTCGTGGTCTGAATAACATTGGTGTATGATTCGAGTACTAGGGCTTTCAAGGAATTTTAATAACCAACTGGTTTTCAAAATAATGCTTGAAAGTTTCAAAAAGGTCTTTCAACTTAAGCGAGATGATGTCAATTTTAGAAAAAGAAGTAATAGAATTCCAATTCCAATCCATTATCTTTACACATTATTATACACAGTTATTTGGGCCAAATGGCCCAATATATTATGAGTTTCGAATTCAAAAGGGTGCATTACAACCCTAGGTGAGGTACTATGCTGACATGATAAACATTGTTTTGGGAGTGAAAATATTGAATGTAGTCAGTAGGAAAGTGTTGTATTTAGTTATGCAATATAATATGATATTTTTTCCCCTATGTATAAATGGGAAAATACCATAAGTGAACAAATGCATTCTAAACTAGTTGAATTATAGAAGGCCATTAAAAAAGATCATGAGAAACTACCCCCTTTTTCATATTACTCAATTCTACTCCATCTCCTAGAAGGAAAATTTGATTTACAAACCCTTAATAAATTAGGAGAGGTAGATGTTGATGATATACAAAAAAAGCTTCCTTGGATACAAGAAGGATGTTCAAGTTATGAATGATTCTTTGACAATTTCCTCACCACTATTCATAAGATACTTTATGGAGTAGTACCATCAAGGATAGGTTCTGGAGTTGTAGCTTTCTTATGAGAAATAAGTGGGAGATTAGTTTTTGATAGAAGATTTCACATATATAAGGCTTTATGGGGTTAAAATATCTCCAAAAGCCTTGCCTAAATACTATCATATATCTATAGCTACACTTGAGATAGCTAGACAAACTGTAGAAGAAGAAAAGATGAGACTAGGAAAGAAAATTGGAAAATCTCATGACTGGAAATCCCTTGCAATTTTGGTCATTATGTTTTCAAAGGATACCCCAACATGCTCAAATCAATAATGGAAAATGGATGAGTTTGGGTTTTCAAAACTCACTTGGAGACCTTATGATCTAAGACAAATTTACTAGAAATAAGTCCAAAAATGGTAGTATACATGGGTACATCATAGGCCTGACCAATTCTATGATGAGATTCATGAAGATATCCAAAAGGACAATGCTCTTGATCCCATATGGAAATAACACGTATATAAAAGAAGATCCAATACCCATATTCAACATGTAAGGGATTACCCCAAGGATTTGGTCTAGTTAATAAATGCTTCAGTTGAATTAGTTTCCCCAATTATTCCAATAATTACTCTTGAAGAACTTCAAGACCCTATTTTGGAAGTTGTCAACCAAGGAATTGAACAACTAGAAGCATTGGTAGAATCTATTGATATGGATGAAATAGTAGTGGAAACCTCTCCAACAGTTCAACCTACTTCAAATATTGTCACATATGTAGACAAAGAGAAAGTGTGGTTTCCTTCCCTACACCATCTCATCCTACTACCTAGGCCCTTGGTTAGAAAAAATCATCCTTATCTCATCTATACAGATTTAGTCGATAGATCTTCGAAAGATCCAATTGAGTCTAGCAATGTATTTATCTAAAATTGTACCAAAAATTGTACCCAAGGCTCTAGTCTTTAACAAGGAAATTAAAATATATTTTTTAGTGCAGAAGAAGATAATAGAAGCTGGAGGTTTAAATGATCTACTATAAGGACATGAAATAATATTGACAGGCCCAACTTAATCCCCTAAACACAAAAGGTCCAGGCTTGTTATCCCATATTCAGTTGAAACTCCAACAATTTTGACTCTAGTATGAACAGAAGAGATCATCCTTGTTGATGTCGGATTAAAATAACTTTAGGCCATAGAGAAGGGGAGATATCCTAGAGAAATTCAATATATAGTCAAAGAGCTAAGCACTCACACTTCATAGATATCAACTGCAACTATAACCATCCCTATACCTCAAAATATTAAAGAAATTCAAACAAGCCTAGGGATAGGGGAAATGCAGGTTATAGGGAACCTAGAGGCCATATTGGAATCAATAGACCATCTTAAATCTGTAACAACTAAAGTTATACTAAAACAAAATCAATATTTGTAGGGAAAAATAGAGCAATTATAGACTAAAACAAAAGGCTCAAAGGAAAAATATCACTTATAGGGGAGGGTAAAGATATTCACAAATCTAAATTTGTGTAGGTATATAAAGCAAAATTTTATGTTGGGCTCAAAGCTAAGATGAATGCATTAATCACAGTGCTAATTACTTTGGTTAAGAACATCTTTCAAAAGTGTGAAGAGCAATATGGACAAATACGCTCTAAACAAGTAACTGCTAAGGATGGCTCTATATATGACTATAGTGTGGAGTTCACTAAGGTAACTTTGTATCTTCGTGAAAGGACCCCCTTAGAATCCTCCATAAAAGAAATACAAACATGGGAAGCTGAGATAGATACAAGAAAAAAGCAAGTTGGGATCTCACTCGAGGAATGCTTGATAACAAAAAAAATTGACAGTCTCATAGCCAAGAGAATACAAGATTATGAGTGTAATGAAGAAAATGAGTAAGAACTAGCTCAAAAACTTAATGATTTAACAAAAATGGCTATATCCTTAACTAAATTTGCTCAAGAGTGTCATCTTGCATAAGAGAAATAGAAAAATAAAACACTACATTTAATGGATACAATTAAATTCGTAGCATCATTTTTTGATGAAGCATGGAGTAAAATGGTATACATGGTTGGGATAAGTCAACCGAAGTAGGAAAGAAAAGACAAAAAGACAAAAGTTCAACCAAATGGGGCCCACTACAGCAAAATATAAAGCATTGAGGAGATAAGCAAATAGGTTGAGAATAAGTTGACCGTGGAGCCCATTTTAAATACAACTATACTCTCCTATAAAGATATAAGGTTTTGGAGCAACCAACTGTCAGTTTTTCAATGAAACATCTTAGGACAGTTGTAAATTAGCCGTAATACATTAAGGAGATCAAGGGTAGGAATGATGACAAATGGAAATATCTGCTAAATATAATTATAACAGAACATAGTACCTTGAGAATATATAAGGAGTTGTAGGAGTCAAAATCATGAGGAAGTTTTCGATAGTCAATTTTGCTAGAGAGGTATACTTGAGTGCCCTTGCATTGTGAATTGTATCCCCTTTGTTTTTTTTTTTCACCTTCATCTCTCATTCTTACCCTCGATTATGCAAGCTTTGCTCCAGAGGTATCCATTCTGTTGAGATCATTTCCAATCATTGGATCAAAAGCTAGGAGGCTTCTTGTTACATGATTTGAATGAAGAGTCATGGAGTTTTATCGCACCATGTGAATGAAAAACCATTAGTATTGTTGAGTGAGATCTTGGCATGCTTAGCTAGAATCCTCTTGGATCAATTCTTTGTCATAATTGTGTGTCTATTGCATGTTTACATATTACATAATTTAAATGTGTGAATATCCCTTTCTTTCATTATTGAATTTTAATTATATTTATTACATTATTTGAATGATCATAATTGACCTAGTTTCTTCTTTATTTTTTTTTCAATTAAATGTTTGAAATCTTCTACAATTTATCAAAAAATAAGGTATCGATCTGCTTAAAGAGCATAACTAGATAGATTTTGTGATTCTTGATCAAATTAATACTTTACATTTTTTGTAATCTGGACAAGCATGAATGTATAATCATATTATAGACTCACCTCAAGGGTTTCCTTACCATACTCGGTTTGTTTAGAGTCTTAGAATAATCTTTTCCCGAGTCAAAGAGGTGGATCGACCAAAGTCCACAATACTAGTTGAAAGCAAAAATTTCTTATGACGTGACAATGAATTAGGAATGCAAGAAATTTCTCTAACAATAACATAGTCACTTATAAGATGGTGCCTTTGGATATATGTAATGTCTTGTTGGAAATACCTCACCTTATTATTCATAAGGTGACCTAGTAAGACTATCCTTAGTAGTTTTCAAAATATCAAAAAGATGACCTACAAGATTCCTAAGTGTGTAACCCAAAAGAAGGTAACTATATTTTCAATAAAGTAATGCAAAAAATAAAACTCACATAGATAAAAGTTCATACTTTTGATGGTTCAACTTAGAACCAAGGTGCCAAGAATTTCACCCTTGTCACACCAACCATAAAATCCTTTGTCAATGATCACCTTGTTATTGGTTCTTGACAATGATTGTAATGACAATCTAGTAAAATCAACAATATTCACATTAAAAAGGGACTATTAAGTTAGTATAAATGTACCCAGGTGTTGTAGGTGAGTTGGAGAGGAGAGGGCAATCCTCCAAGGGAGGTCCCAGGTTCAAATCTCCACCCTTCCAAAAAGTTGAATTGGATACCCAAAATCCAATTGATAATGTTGGTACGGGTAGGACCGAATGCGACTACTGAGTGATTTTGACGGTGTAGAACCCCTTGGTCGTGGTCTCTCAGACCAAGGCGACCTCGCAAGGGGTTTTTCGCTTAAAAAAAGTTAGTATAAACTTAAAATTCTATGCAAGGCATGTTACAATATGCAACATTAAAAGGATTAGTTCATCCTCACCCCATATAACCATCATCCCAAAATGAGTGTCAAGTTTCCACATCTTGTCATCATTCTAATGCCCATTTATGATCAATTATTATTTGTATGTTAATATATTACAACAATCCAAGATATAATTTGAACAATGAAACAAAAGAAAAATAGTCCCAAGGGCTAGTGGATTGGTAAGTTATAGCGCTTACCAAGAAGAGACATAGGTCCAAACCTTGGGGGCATGTATGTTTGTGCAAAGGTAGTAGGCTGACCTAAGTTCGCTGAGTGCATGCTAGCCAAACAACGACGACACCAATCTCGAGCCCCCAATGCTCCTCCTCACACCAAGTTAAATAACAATAAGGTGGAATAGATGTGATTGGAGGAAGCCCCGGGATTTGAACTTTGCTTGATAGTAGAAAAGAACTGTGGATGTAACCAACTCCCTAGTAAATACTAAACATCAACTTGTATTACTAAACATCAATTTATGTGATTACTAAACATCAACTTTCCACATTTTGATGTCACAAGGAAATGGCAAGATGATAAACCGAAAAAAAGAAATATAAGATACATCCATCTAATCAAAAACTAATAACATGGAAAATATTAATATATCTAAAAATACATGTATAAAAAACAAGAAAAACATCAGATTACTAAACATCAACTTTCCACATTTTAATGGCACAAGGGAATGCCAAGATCATAAACCAAAAGAGAAATATAAGATACATACATCTTGTACATCCGTCTAATCAAAAACTAATAACATAAAAAATATATATATTTTTTAAATTAATAAAAAAATAAAAAATAAATACAACAAAAGCGCCGTTGCCGGGGATCGAACCCGGGTCACCCGCGTGACAGGCGGGAATACTCACCACTATACTACAACGACACGAAAACTCACAGACCGAAAATAGTTGATACCCATACATAGCTAGGGCCATCACTATTAGCATTTCCTATTTCCTATGGGCATAGTGTAAGTAATAAGGATGAACATAATTATAAGTTAATAATAAGTCAAATTTCATTGTAACTTTAAAATATAAGCCTGTTTTTAAAAATATTAAAAAAAAATCATAATTTATAAAATCACTAATCTAGACTTTGTTGTATCTGAAATTCGAAAGTTGATTTTTTACAATCTTAAACAACTATTATAATTTGTTTTAGTTTAATAGCTTCTACCCTAAATAATATTACTATTAAGGATTTACGTAAGGATATGAAGTTTTTCATTGTTTTTTATTTTTTTGAATGTCCATTTTTTTTTTAAATTATCGAAATATTAATATACATTGATAGTATATATTTTTTAATTTTTTATAATTTAATTACATAATTAAATTTGATAGCAATACATTAATTTTAAAGTTTTCCTTGATTTAATAAAAAATATTAGAGTTCTATAGGATGCTAGTATGGATTTTTTGTAATTTATTTTGAGTGTAAGTCCATCTTATCATTAAAACCAACCTATTTTATACTATGGATCTAAAATGAAGACCATGTAATTCATTTGTTAGATGTGGTGTTTTAAGGCTTACAACAACTAGAATATGGTATGAAATCACAATAAAACATTAAAAAAAAATGTTTTTTAAAAAGTTATAGAGGATGGAAATGAAACTTTTAAGAGAGCATATTTATTTTTGTTAATAACATAAATAAGTTTCAAGAGAGATTCTAGAAAAGAAAGCTTGTAAGAGAAAAAAATGTACATAACAACATAATATCCAAGAAAAAAAAGAAGAAGACTTGTATATAAATTATCTATTGACATGTATAAACAATATGAACAAAATAAAATTGTCTTTGTTATTATTTCCCATCAACAAGGTAGTTTAAAGACAAGATGCATATAAATAAACACCAAACTTGGGTAGTGGCAACTAAGAGATCTCACATACTCTCAAAATACTTCTAAAGCTTCAAAAACATCTTTCTAGCACACAAGGTGGATTAAAACCTTTTCATTAAGAGATTTGTATTCTCTTCTATAGTGTCTTTCTTTCTAAATGGACATTCATATGATTCAAGGAATCAATTTGATCCGGTCTTTAAATTTAGATTGAGTTCACATATGCAAGTTATCACTTAGTACATGTAAATTATAGAAACAAAGATATTTGATATGTTCTCTCATGTCTCTTCAATAATAATATGTAGATGATTCACTATGAATATTTAATTTGTATGGTAGATATCTCCAAAATTTATTAGAGTATACTGATAGAGTATATCGAGAACAAAAATACCAAGACATAAGACAATTTATAATGAATTTATGTAGAGAACCATACAAAATTCTACATACTTACACTTTATCCATTGAGGGGTATTTATAGTCATGTCATGGTATGTGGTAGGTGTTTGAAGCTTCTAGACAATTGCCTCCCTCATTGTTACAACTACCGCTTCATCTACCTAGTTAGTGTATAAGTACACTGACATATCAATGCACAAATTGTATCTATATTCTAACACCCCCATAAATTTATCTTGTGAAGATGTTAAATCCTCTTAAAAATACAATATAATAATATGAGTCTTGCTTACCTCTTTAGGTCTTATGGTTTATTAGGTACTCATTTACAACATGGGTCTCCATCAAGTCTTCAAATCTCATGTATCTATCACAGTACCCTCACCATGGTCATTATGCATCATTAAACAATATATAGAATATTGGATGCTTCTCCATCCTACATTTGGGACATCTCTTCTACATCATTGCATCTTTATGTAGTTATCCTTTGATGTCTCTCCATCCTAATCTATTAGTATGCATATACCAAGGGTTTTTAATTGGGTAACCCATAACCATATCACACAAGGTTTTTCATATGGTTTACCCATAACCACCACCAAGTTTTTTTGTGGTCTCCCTTGGCCACCTCCATACTATGTGGTTCCTCTCAACTATCTTCATACTCATGGTTACTCCCAATCACCTCCAAGGATTTTTTATGACTTACCCACAATAACTTAGTGCACAAAAAATTCACTTTATCTTTAGACCACCATTGCCATTGTTTCTGACTACATGATCATTACCTTCATTATTCCCAATAGTCCCCTATTTTTAATATTGTTTTCATCACATTTATGCCATGTCACTCATTATCTTTGGACTTAGCAAGAAACTCGACATACAAATACACATCATAACATTTTAAGGGTGTCAAGTACCACCAATCATGCACCCCATATACATATTCAAATAATTACATTGATACTTCATAAATAACCATTTTTTAACACAAGGCCCCATACACTTGTTTGCTATAAGATAATTAGATGCCACATTTCTCTTAGACATCTTCAACATAATTTAAGTGACCCAAGAGTTATAACATTATTATTATTTTTTATAATGGTAATCACATACCCCTTCACTTAGTTACTAAATTCGTTGAATTTTTTAGATAAAATTTAAAATTTGTCGAATTTAAAACCCTAACGAATAAGTTCAACGAATAAATCCTAAATTTGGTAGGGATGCAGCCATTCGAGCTTCATTCTTCATAGCCTCTATAACTATGGACTTGACGATTTCTTGAGCGATGGGGCACGATGTGTCATAGAAGTCTGTTGTCAAGTAATATTCTTCTTCACTTTTGTGTGGTATATCATAAGATAGAGAGAACGATGAGAACGTGCATATCAAGGATAATAACAAAAAAAAAAACATTTTTCATCTTCATCTTACTTTTCCACAGACCAGGAGGGGAGGGAGGGGAGAAACACGAAACTGTTACGGAGTTTCACCTGGAATGATCTGTTCTTAAGGGACAAAGGAGCAAGAATGAATGTAATCATGTATGCAGGAGGTTTATATGAAGTTGTGTTAAAGAGGATTGATCGGTTGTCGGTCAGTTTGGATAAGAACGCAGAGCATGAAAGCCATTGAATAATCAAGAGTCCACAAAGTCTTCCAGATGTGACTTCGGTGAGATGATATGTTTCTTCGTTGTTTCTTCAATAATTTATTTGTTGGTCAGTTTGGATAAGCACGCAGAGCATGAAAGCCATTGAATAATCAAGAGTCCACAAAGTCTTCCAGATGTGACTCCGGTGAGATGATATGTTTCTTCGTTGTTTCTTCAATAATTTGTTTGGTGCCATTAGGCAATGAAATACTCGAGAACCAATGTATCTGCTCCCACTACACACTGCTTTGTGCCATTCCCATTGGCGTAAACAAACCTACTCTTCCAGACGGTTGGGAACTCCTCAATATATTTTTAACATGCCATATTCCTGTCATTGCAAGGCTTTTGTAAGCACATTAAATGACCATGAGTTTGCATACACATCGTTAGAGTCATCATACTTTTTTTTATAAATTTATTTTAATTAATGTTTTTGGTTTTCAAGATTTAAGTCAAACCTTAGAAATATACGATAAGGGAATTATTAATGTTTGTTTCAAGTCTTTGTTTGAGTTTCTTAGTTACTAATTTATTTACATAATATTTTGAAAGGATATATGCACATTTATAATATATCAAATTTTATGTCGAATTTTATTTCAAATTTTTAAACATGTCGAATTTCTTTCGAACTTCAAGAGTGTTGAACTCGAACACAAACTCGAACTTGGTAACTAAGCCCCTTCATTTTTTAGCAAAACTTCAAAAAATATGATTACATGTGAGTCATACAATTCCAAAGCATTGAAATTTTTATTGTTCCATTAAAATCATAAGACTAGAACTATAGAACTATATTGATGAGAGATTCATATATGCAAAGTCCTTCCATACACCCCTTCAAATAAACTAACAATAACAACAACACCAATGTGAGACTCGTATAAACTTAAAATCCTTGAGAATTAGGTGAATCAAAGCAACAGTTAAGTCCAAAACTACAAAATAATAACTTTGGCCTAGTCATTGGCCACCTTCAAAGTTTGTGCTAACTTGAATGGAGTGTCAAGGATCCACATGAAACTAAAGGGGTCCTTGACTTTTTTGTAGCATCGACCCCATGATCACATAGATATATCCTTGGTAATGACCACACCTTCCTCCACTGCACACTTCAATGTATCATCCACAACATTTTTCTTCAATTCTAGAATAGTTGAAGTTCCCTTCAAAGTTACAAACAACATGACCTTTGGGTTGGCCTCTTCAACTTTGTTGCAAACCATGAGCTTTGTGACACTAAACTTGAGATGAAAGTGAAGGACAAGAGTAGCTCTTGGTTAGCCTTCTTCTTTGGGTGGAATGACATGGCCACCTCTTTTGCTCCGAAGGTGCGCTTGTAGAACTAGATGACATTTGCAACCTATGATGCCTCCACAATATGGTGTGACTTAAATACTAAAAATTATAACACCTTTGCTACCATAGTCATGACCATTGCTTTACCATTATTCTTCACTTCAACCATCTTCACACCACTACCACAAATCAAAAGGCAAAAAAGAAAGAAATTTGTACCTTCTTTAAATCCACCATAATTGAAAAACCTCACATAAACAAAGACCTCTCACAAACTATCACTATTGCTTTTGCTACACTTAAAAATATAAAACAACCAACACCCAGACTCAAACATTACAATGCCAGATGTTGAAATATATGGAGAACAAAAGCATCAAGACATAAGACTATTTACATTGAATTGATGCAAAGAACCATACAAAACCATACAAAACTATGCATACTCACACTTGATCCATTGAGGGGTATTTATAAGCATGTTACACTAGGTGTTTGAAACTTTTAGACAATTACCTCCTTTATTATTACAACTACCATTTCCTCTACCTGGTCAATGTATAAATATATTGACACAACAATACATAAGATTAGTTTATATTCTAACACATCTTCTTATATACATTGATGTAATAATATATAAGATGGATTTATATTCTAACAAGTTCTCTAATAGAAATAAACTCCTATGATAATATATAAGATAACTTGTCCCCAATGGGACAACGCAACTGTTCAAGCTTTGGCTCTTCTTCGGGAGATCCAAGGTTCAAACTGCGGCATCGGTGAGTGTGTGAGGGGGTGAGTGTGTGAGGGGGTGGGTGTGTGGTGGCTGTGTTAAATTTCCTATTGATAAGCATAGCTCTTAACTTTACAGGGGTCATGGTTGGGAGGACATTGGTCAACCCTATGTGTTCGTCATAGGGACGAATCCCGAGCGATCGATTGTCCCCTTTACACTAGGTCAATAATAACAAAGAGGAATAGGTTTAGTAGAGCAACACATGTGATTTGAACCATACACTTGTCAATTACTAAAAATAGTGTAGTTGTGACCAACTCTTATATATAACCAAAAAAAACATCTTGATTAATATTACACTAACCAAATAAAAAAAACATCTTGATTAATATAATTTTAATTTCCAAAGTAAGAAGACTCTAGTTGTATACTGGCACAACAAATGCTTACCTCGCATTTTGATCAACGGCCGGTATCAGTAAGCATTCTCATATATAATCATCTGTACCAATCCTTGGGATGAAACCTGCATACCACCTCTCTATCTATAATAGATTTGATCTTTTAAAGCTCTCTATCTAGAATCTTGAGAAGCTGCCCCTGGTTTAACTTAATAATACAAAGGAACGATCTTTTATTTCATTTGGAGGCAGCCCTTAATATAAAAGGAGTCGCACTGAAGTTAAAAAGTCGTTCATCATCGAGTGGTCTACCCACCCGATCCAATAGTAGGTTGGGCTCAACTATAGCATTGGAAAGAGCTTTTAGAAAAAGATAACCATAAAATGAAAAACTCTTTATCCCTCTCCTCTCCATTTGAAAGCTTTTCGGGGAGAGCATCAGCCTTTTAAAGAGAGCCTTTCAAACTTATTTTCTTTGTGTAAGATTTCGAAGATTTCTATCTACCATGTAGTACTACAAATCTATAATTCAGATTACAAACTGAAATTGCTGCTGTACAGATGCGCTTTTATGAAGCATGAGACGAATGTGGTATGAAAAGCAAGCCAAGTGTAATGCATAGAGATAGAGATCCATAAAGCAGATTTCAATTGAAATTGGATTACCAGTCAGCCTAAAATCGATAGAAAAAAACAGCTACTGCACCAGCCGGGAATCGAACCCGGGTCTGTACCGTGGCAGGGTACTATTCTACCACTAGACCACTGGTGCTGTTTGGAAAAAAACAACCGTTTGATGAATATCATCCATTACAAATAAACTGAAAGTCCAACTTTATATATTTTTATATGTACGATGATTGTTGATTGTTGCAGATCAGTCCAGTATTACATTGAGTAGTACATTGCCAAGCCATGCCTTGCAGATTCAACTGCACTCTACGCCCATAGGAAATAGGAAATGCTAATAGTCATGGCAGTAGCTATTCATTTCTAGTGGTTTATTTTCAGGCCAGGTTATTTTAACTAGTCGTTGTAGTATAGTGGTGAGTATTCCCACCTGTCACGCGGCTGACCCGGTTTCGATCTCCGGCAACGGCGTATTTATGTTATTTTTATATATTAATATTTTTAAAAATATTAATTTTTCCTGTTATCAGTTAGTTTTTAATTTTTTTTTAAAGAGAACGTTTACAAATTACATTAACAACCACTTTCAAGGGTTTGAACACAAAACCACTTAATAAACAACCATCATCTTAACCACTAGAGCAACTGCCTATGGGCTATATTTCTCTTTTTGGTTTATCATCTTGACGTTTAAATATATATATATATATATATATATATATATATATATATATATATATATATATAAAAGCCGGATTTCATGGATGCATCTTATGTTTCTCTTTTTGGTTTATCACCGATAATGCAAGTGGCATCCTTTTTGCTTAATTTTTTTAATATATTAATATTTTTAAAAATATTAAATCATCGTGAGTGTGGTTTACTGGCAAGGATGCCACTTGCATTATCGGTGATATGACCGGGGTTCAATCTAGATGGTTGTGTATAAGAAGTATTACTCAAAAAATAAAAAATTAAATTTTTAATGTTAGTTTATTTATTTATTATTATTTTCTTAGTGTACGACTAACTACGTGAGTGTGGTCTTGCATTATCGGTGATGTGACCCGGGTTCAATCCCCATGGTGAATGTGTATAAGAAGTATTAATAAAAAAAAAATTAAACTTTTAATATTATTTGTTAGTTTTTTTTTATTATTATTATTTGGTTAGTGTATGACCAAGGCACACAGAGCTGAGCAGTCTCCTCCCAACCATGACCCTTTGTGAAGCCGAGAGCTATGCTTATCAATAGGAAATTTAACACACAATCACCACACACCCACCCCTTCACACACTCGCCCACGCCACGGTTTATTATTATTTAGTTTTTTATTAGAAGGATGTACAAGTAGAATTTCATGGATGCATCTTATATTTTTCTTTTTGGTTTATCATCTTGACATTCCCCTGTGATATCAAAATGTGGAATGTTGATGTTTAGTAATCATATAAATTTTGATGTTTTTTTTATTCAAAGGGGAGTTGGTTACATCTACAGTCCTTTTCTACTATTAAGTAGGGTTCAAATCTTGGAGCTTTTCCTAATAACATCTATTCCATCTCATTGTTATTTAACATGACATGAGGAGGAGCATTGAGGTTGGGGATTAGTATCACTTTGTCCGGATGGCGCGAACTCAACGAACTCAAGTTAGACTACTACTTTTGCATAAACATGCATGCCCCCAAGGTTTGAACCTATGTGTCTTCTTGGTAAGAAACAAAACTTACCAATCCACCTAGCCCCTGGGATTGCTTTTATTTTATTTTATTGTTAGTTACATCTACAGTCCTTTTCTACTATCAAGTAGGTTTCAAATATTGGGGCTTCCCCCAACAACACCTATTCCACCTCGTTGTTATTTAACCCGACATGAGGAGGAGCACGAGACTCGAGATTGATACCATTGTTGTTCAGTTGGCGTAAACTTAACGAACTCAGGTCATACTACTGCCTTTGCATAAACATGCATGCCCTCAAGGTTTGAACCTATGTCTCTCCTTGGTAAGCTATAAAACTTACCAATCCACCTAGCCCTTGGGACTGCTTTTCTTTTATTTTATTGTTCAAATTATATTTTGGATTGTTTTAATACATTAACATAAAAATAATAATTGATCATAAATGGACATTAGCATGATAACAAAATATGGAAAGTTGATGCTCATTTTGGGATGATGGTTAGATGGGGTGAGGATGAACTAATCCTTTTAATGTTGCATATTGTAACATGCGTTGCATAGAATTATGTGTTTATATTAACTTAATAGTCCCTTTTTAATGTGAATATTATTGATTTTATTAGATTGTCAATACGATCATTTTCAAGAACCAAGTGATCAATACAATTAACTACCAGGTGATCAATATGATCATTATCAAGAACCGATATCCTTTGTCATGCATTAATAAATTACAAGATTAACTTCAAGGGGCATGATATTTCACCAATATTGACCTCAAATTTGGGTACCATCAAATTATTTTCAATCTAATAGATATATAAAAGAGAACATTCAAGACTAGAGGAGGATTGTACGAGTGAATAGTTATACCTTCATATTGATCAACACCTTCATGGCATTCATGCACTTAATGAATTACATTCTACATTTATTCATAGGATCCTTTGTGATTGTCTACTTGGATGACATCCTTGTGTTTAATGAGACATAAGAAAAATACCTCTGACATATGCATGAAGTCTTGGACACCTTGTGCCAACATAAGCTTTAGGTTAACATGTGAAGTGTACCTTCAACATCTCATAGATATTTATCTAGGCTACCTTATCAAACAACAAAGAGTTTATGTTGATCCAAAAAATCCTTGTTATTTGATAATGGCCAAAACCCAAGAACCTATTAGATCTTAGGAGATTTCTTGGTCTTTCCAAAATTTACCATAATTTTATCTTGGGGTTATCTCATGTCACAAGGCCATTTAACTAGGTTATGCATGGGAAAGTGGGTTCTAGTGGACTTCACATAAACTATAGGTGTTCAATGAGGTAAAATATCACTTTTATTTTGTACTAGTGCTAGTTATTTCAAACATCATCTAGTCATTTGAGCTAAAGACCAATGCTTTTGACTATACAATAGACATCATCCTAATTTAAAATGGTCATTCAATGGCTTACTATTTTAAGACACTCTCTCTACAACTCATCACTAATTCACGTATGAGAAGGAGCTATACACCTTTGTTCAACTATAAGGAAATGACACCATTATATCCTAAGGAAACTATAATCAATTCAAATCATAGGCCTTTGGAATTTTTCTTTTCACAAAGCAAGATACATAGTGCTAGTCATATTAAATGGATGATGTATTTTTAGTAATTCTATCTTGTGATTAAACATCATAATGAAAGGAAAATCAGGTAGTATACTACCCGACTCACCCATTAGTATAAACATTGTTATTTATTCTCAATACTAGAGGGCATGGTGCCAATAATTGATGGGTGCTATAGCCCTCAGGTGTTGACTTTGCTAACATTCACCACTAATTACCAAAGGTAAATTTGTGTCAAACCACCATCTTTGAGATGGGTTATTGTATAATATTAGAAATATCTATGTACCATCTAGTGTTCTATATTAACTACTAATATAAAAATCACATCGCTTCAAAAATGTTATACAATTTGACATTAGCAATATGGTTATGGTGCTATAATAGTATTTTCACTAGCCATACATGTGCCAAGATGTAATGTCCTACCCCTTTCGAAGACAAAAAAAAAAATTGCCACCAAAAGAGCCAGGTTTCGATCTTGGGTTCCAAACTGAAAACTTGAGTGTCTTGTTTGCTGATTTGGGTTATTCTATGTTTTGTATGTTTGGAGATCATATGAACATTCAATGTACTAACTCCAATTTTCAAATATCATATTAACTCATGAATTTTCAACAAGACATTTTGACAAACATTTGTCATGCATACTCAGAAATAACAGGGCAGCTCTCAAGAATGGATCACAACTTGAAAACTATCAATCCAAATGCTACCAAATTCGAACACTAGCTTCTTCCAATATAGATAAACAAACCCAATAAAGGAAATTGCATTAAAAGGAGTATACCCAGAATTGTGAAGGTCTGATACAAATCTGGAAATGTTCATCAACACACAAAAATCTTCATTTTTTTATCATAAAATCCAATTTACAAACTTCTCCAACATACAACTTATGTTTTTGAATACCCTTTTTGGAGACAATAACAAAGCATGTAAGAAATCCTCCAAAGACTAGGCGTTTGGACCTAGGCAAGCAACTCGTCCCCCAAGAAATGTACGGCCATGCCAGGAGCAGGTACGACTGCTAATAAACACTACAAAAATCCAATGAAAGTCTCCAAAACCTATAGAAAAGGTGGTGGCTAGGTCTGTAGTTGCAAGTAGATCTCAAACTTCAACAAACCATTGTTGAGTGTGCATCCAAATCGCTCTATTTTGGCCCTAGATGGTACGACCAGCTGAAGGAGTGAAGTGCAAATGAAATGGAACAAACCCTCTCCAATCTGCTCAACAATATCTAAAAATATCACCTTTATCAGCTCAATTGCATCCACCGAGTATGAATGCTCATTAACCAATCTAAAGGTATCTTTCAACCTCAAGATATGGTGTCCTTGTATGTGGTTTTCATCACAATACAAGCCTGGAATGACTGAAATCTTGCAACCTGCAAGTCTCACACAATAAGCTTCAAGAATAATAGCCAAAGATGTCACAATCAACTCTTCAATGCCACTTTTATCCTTTCCCAAAGCTGGTTGATCCATTCACTTCTTGAATGTGGGATAATTTGTCTTTCCAAATGCTACGTTGCACCTTGAAGGCATTCTTTTTACCATAAATTGTAATATATTTCACTTATTACTTTCCAAGGAGACCATACCACTTTTATGACATTAGAAATATGAACTTTATAAAATCCCCTTTAATTCAAGTGGTTACATGACCCCTTTTAAGATTAAATTAATGCCCAACATTAATATATTTAACTTTTATATTTAAATATAACATTATAAATCTTCGGGCATTAAAATTATTGCTCTCCCAACATCCAACCACCAAACAACTTACGGAAATGGATACCCATTAAGCCGAAGATGCCAGTCATACTTTCCATTTCTCGAGAATCCAACCCTAACTGACTTACTAAAAATAGTAAGTCTCTGAAAATACTGCCAAAAACGGTCCTGAAAGCTGACAACTATGAATGCAGATCGTCCAACAATATCTCCATAACACCTAGTGGTTCCTAAACACTCGACATTGCCTACGGAACCTTATGAATAGGCAAGTCCATATTACGCTCTGTTAGCTGACTAGGATGGGGACATTACAGTCCTCCCTCCTCGAGATTGCTTGTCCTCAAGCAATCCAATCTCAGAACATGACAATCTCAAAAATAATTGCCATGCAATCCCTGGATCCCAGATGAACCGATGAGCTTCATATCTCCAACTGAGATAAATCCTGCACTGCTGACCCTCTGCAAGTGTCATCTCGTGTAGTCCTCTATCCAGAAGTGCAATCAGTCTCTGAAATAGTTCAACCAACTCACAAGTAAACTGCTCTCCACAATCCCGGTCAAGCTTTGTCACCACACTAAAACCGAGCATATCCTCTAAGTCCCAAATCAACATCCTGTCAGAACTAACACGCTGACGCTGCGCCACTCTGATCAAAACCAGAAGCTCATAGTAACACAACCACACACACCTCATCTGTATTCCCAGAATGACAACACCCCAAACTAGACTAAAAAACCGATGTGAGAGGACAAGTAAATCAAGGACGGTAAGTTGATGAGATGCTGGAATCAACCCCCCAACAACTCCCAACAACCAAAGTAACCGATCCCTGACCAAAAAATCTCTCCAATATTTTTGTTGACATAAGATTGGAGTTAATCGGTTGCTAATCCACAACCGAACAATAATGACCCATCTGGGAGTCTGAACTAACTCCCGCCACCAAATAGCCAATGGAAGTGACATCAAGGCACGATCTCCACAGATCACTGACCTCCATGGGCACACACCTCCCGGATCCCATGGGCCAAAGAATATCCTAGCAGTCATGTCAACTGCCAACTCGGTGAAACAACAACTAAACCACTGACAACTACCTGGATCCCAAATCCATATGTGGTCCTCTGCCATATCGCCCGAACCAAGGAAAAATCCAAGATCCAGCATCGAAATATCATAACTGCATACAAGCGAAGAGTTGTTCAGCCATAACTCTGTCTCTGCACTACATCCATCATGTTGAACCAAACAATCATCCCAACAATGAATCACCTTACCCTCTAATGAAGAAGGCATCTCATACCCCAGTGAAGTATACAACCCGCTATAACCATATTTCAACCCACCACTATGTGTCATCCAAAAAAAGGTCCACTCATCTACATGTGGGCTGAAATCAAAATGACTAGCATACCTCACTATACAATCCATATGAACCTCACCAACTGAACCCCTGTGAAGCTCCAAAGAATCCCCTGAAGTATGGCTCGCATCATCATCCTCAGGATCGAAATCAGGTAATGTACCATCATCTACTGCACCAAATGAGGAAGTAGCATCCATTAAAGAAAGCATATCATCACTCTGCTTATGCTCATACTGATCGACTTGAGTGAATGCGAAATCATTATTACTAATCAATCCTTCCTCACGTCCAATCTCATGTATCCCCTCAATCAACTGCTTAACCACCATAGTATCCGAATTAGTCTCTGAATCATGTGAAGTGGATGCAACAGATGACTGAATTTTCACTGTGAAAAGGGAGTGATGAGCTAAACTCAACTCAAGACAAAGCTCATCAATCTCCTCATATTTTCGAGTGAGCTCTCGGGAAGTCTGCTCTACAAACTGCATAACCCGATCCCTATCAGATAATAGCCTCAAGTAATCTGATTTGATTACCTCTAATGCTCGCTTGATGGCCTGCAAATCTGTAGCAGTAGCTCCAACTGTCAACTGGTGTCGTCTCTCTCCAAGTTGGGTTGTCTGATAAAGGCATTCAACAAACTCATGTGTGCTATTCAAATGTGTCAATGTGTGGACAACCTGCTCATCTGTAACCTGTATGTGATCCTGCAATGAATTGGAATCATCAACACAAAATAAACTCTCAGGTGTATCCTCCAATGCACAATGATCAATCTTAGGCCCTTTCACTGCATTGCACTCACCAACCTCATACTCTGAAGTGATGACAGAACTATGCTCATCCTCTGAATCACCAACTACATCAACAACTGAATCCTCAACCACAAGATCAGCGTGCTCATCAATACACACCTCTCCAATATCCAACACACAAGATGAAGTGACCTCATCCTCATCAATTACTACTGCTGCTTTGTTTTCCCCATCAATACAAGAATCAACCTGAACCTCGGTTATGCATGAAACATTCTCTAAATTTTCAACCTCCTTGTTGTCCTCTTCGTTGTCCACAACTGTGCTTGGCTGCAATGAGTCGTTTCCCTTTGTCCCTATTTTTATTCCAACTGCTAATGGAGGCTTCAACCACTTAGGATGATGTTCTATTATTGTTGTAAAAAACTCATTTTGTTCTTGAAATTTTTGCATCAGCTCTATCATGAGTTCCTGGATAGTAGCCATTACCAACACACTACTACAACTTTGTAACCCTCAGGCTGGCAGGATAAGCTGAGCTCTGATACCACTGTAATGTCCTACCCCTTTCGAAGACAAAAAAAAAATTGCCACCAAAAGAGCTAGGTTTCGATCTTGGGTTCCAAACTGAAAACTTGAGTGTCTTGTTTGCTGATTTGGGTTATTCAGTGTTTTGTATGTTTGGAGATCATATGAACATTCAATGTACTAACTCCAATTTTCAAATATCATATTAACTCATGAATTTTCAACAAGACATTTTGACAAACATTTGTCATGCATACTCAGAAATAACAGGGCAGCTCTCAAGAATGGATCACAACTTGAAAACTATCAATCCAAATGCTACCAAATTCGAACACTAGCTTCTTCCAATATAGATAAACAAACCCAATAAAGGAAATTGCATTAAAAGGAGTATACCCAAAATTGTGAAGGTCTGATACAAATCTGGAAATGTTCATCAACACACAAAAATCTTCATTTTTTTATCATAAAATCCAATTTACAAACTTCTCCAGCATACAACTTATGTTTTTGAATACCCTTTTTGGAGACAATAACAAAGCATGTAAGAAATCCTCCAAAGACTAGGCGTTTGGACCTAGGCAAGCAACTCGTCCCCCAAGAAATGTACGACCATGCCAGGAGCAGGTACGACTGCTAATAAACACTACAAAAAACCAATGAAAGTCTCCAAAACCTGCAGAAAAGGTGGCGGCTAGGTCTGTAGTTGCAAGTAGATCTCAAACTTCAACAAACCATTGCTGAGTGTGCATCCAAATCGCTCTATTTTGGCCCTAGATGGTACGACCAGCTGAAGGAGTGAAGTGCAAATGAAATGGAACAAACCCTCTCCAATCTGCTCAACAATATCTAAAAATATCACCTTTATCAGCTCAATTGCATCCACTGAGTATGAATGCTCATTAACCAATCTAAAGGTATCTTTCAACCTCAAGATATGGTGTCCTTGTATGTGGTTTTCATCACAATACAAGCCTGGAATGACTGAAATCTTGCAACCTGCAAGTCTCACACAATAAGCTTCAAGAATAATAGCCAAAGATGTCACAATCAACTCTTCAATGCCACTTTTATCCTTTCCCAAAGCTGGTTGATCCATTCACTTCTTGAATGTGGGATAATTTGTCTTTCCAAATGCTACGTTGCACCTTGAAGGCATTCTTTTTACCATAAATTGTAATATATTTCACTTATTACTTTCCAAGGAGACCATACCACTTTTATGACATTAGAAATATGAACTTTATAAAATCCCCTTTAATTCAAGTGGTTACATGACCCCTTTTAAGATTAAATTAATGCCCAACATTAATATATTTAACTTTTATATTTAAATATAACATTATAAATCTTCGGGCATTAAAATTATTGCTCTCCCAACATCCAACCACCAAACAACTTACGAAAATGGATACCCATTAAGTCGAAGATGCCAGTCGTACTTTCCATTTCTCGAGAATCCAACCCTAACTGACTTACTAAAAATAGTAAGTCTCTAAAAATACTGCCAAAAACGGTCCTGAAAGCTGACAACTGTGAATGCAGATCATCCAACAATATCTCCATAACACCTAGTGGTTCCTAAACACTCGACATTGCCTACGAAACCTTATGAATAGGCAAGTCCATATTACGCTCTGTTAGCTGACTAGGATGGGGACATTACACAAGAAGTGGAACTCTACATCAAATCCTATGTAGCATGCAATATTTCTAAACTAGTAAATAATAGTATTAGGATATACACACCATTGTAGATACCTTCTAGACCTTAGGGCTCAATTAGTATAGATTTTATCCCATTGACCCTCAAGTATAAACATGATTATCTTTATTGTCATGAACATGTTCAACAAGATGGCTATCATGGCTCCATACAATAAAAGCATAGACACTTTGGATATTACTTATCTATTCATCCAATAGGTCTTAGTTCACTTTGGTCTACCTAGTTTCATTGTTTTAGAATGATATGGTCAATTCCTCAATAACTTTTGGTGCCACCTTTGGATCCTATTGGATACTAAGCTCCAACGTTGTAAATATTTTCATCCATAAAATAATGGACAAGTTGATGTGGTCAATAGGATTTTGGTACATCTACTATGAATTTATAACCACAACCACCCATAGCCATGAGATGAGATTCTACCATATATTCAACACTCCTACAATAAGGTTGTTTACTCCTCCATAGAGCACAATCCATTCCAAGCATGTATGAAATTTTAACCTAGCACCCCAATGGATGTCATATTTCACATACAAACATATTCTATGCCACTAAATCAAATATGTCTAGATCATCTAGACACAAATCCAATATATCTTGCAGTGTCAATAATAGAAGTACAAAAAGTGCTATGACTAGGAAAATATATTGCACACATTACAAAATGAGGACAAGGTTTGGCTCCAACTAAATAATAAATGCTTCTCTTGTTCATACCAAAAAAACAAACCATTATGCTATGGTCCTTACAACATTTGGTACTAGATAAAGGAGAACACTTTTATTCTTGAGCTATTGCCATACATGGGGATGCATATTCCATGTTGAACTGCTCAAGTTCTATCTACCTCCTCTACTAGATCCCATAGTAGTACAACATCTAGTCAATATAAGCTCCAACATAATTGGAACTTTTCATAGAAGATAATTTGAATGAAGTCACCATTAAGAACATTCAATAGAAGATCTACTATTTTTTTGGGGTTACAAAATAAGGTTAGTTTCCATCACAAGTAAAGTGGTACATGGTTGACCAACTAGCACATCTTTTTCCATAGTTGGAGACTGATATAATTTGAACCATTACTAATTAAGGGAGGATGCATAATTTGAGAAAAGCAAGGGTTACCCAAAGTTCCTCAAGGTATAATGCTAAAATTACTTTCATGCTCAACCCTTGGTTCCTACTTAGATTTCTCACTAAACAAGTTAGCTCCAACTTCCACTTTGGTTCTAATACTATGATAGTGACAAATATCTTTAGCACCAAGACTATATCAGTGCCACACTGCTTTGGAACCATGCCTACCCTAGTTCTTAACCTTTGGCACCCATCCAAATAGTGCTTATCAAGGAATGACAAAATCCATTAATGCTTATGTGATTATGATACATGAATAATAACCAAGTCATGTGGCACCCTCAAAAGATCATTATAGTCATTTTAAACTAGTTAAGCCACTTGCCAACTTCAAGAATGAGCACTAATATTTAAAGGCACAAGAAATATATTCTTGGCTATTTCTTGATACTGTCAATATGTGTTAGATTTTTGTGTTTCACATTCTAACTTCTTTATAATATAGAACATTCTTATTGTATAAACGTAGTTTAGGATTTCTTCTTCTTATCATACAAGAAACTAAGAACATAGGACTCTTATTACCCCCTCTTTTATTTCTTCTCACTATTATTATACCTCTATAGAGTAGTGTGCTCTTCTTCTTATAGTTCCACTTTGTATTTACTTTATATAATGCAATATCATGATTAACATAAGAGTTTTTGTTACTAAATCTATTTATACATTTACAATATCTTTATATAACTTTCTCTTATATGAGTCTATTAAGGTGTATTTCATCTAAATAGTATACCCAAAGATTATACAACATCACTTTAGCCATAACTTGTAAGATACCACTGGTCGTTCCTATAGGCTATCCTCCATACAATCATCTAAGGCCCTCAACATGTAGATCATTGAGGCAACTACATACTCTAGAAACTCAATATACATCATCTCTCCATATCTTGACATACATCATATTTCCATATTCCAACATACCTCGTCTCTTTATATCCCAAAATACTTTGTAACCCAACATATATCATTATATTCCATATCCTAATTTAATTGGGATGCACATACATCCCTATTCCGTGGACTTCCTCGTTGGACCCTACATGTTTCCATAAGAAATCATAGGGAGATAAGCATATTCTATGGGATAATTATGGTAATATTATCCATGAATATACAATATTATCCTAGGAATTCCTATGGAAATTACAAAACCTATGAAGTTCACGCAACAATATCATTAGCAACACTCAAGCAAAAGGAATATTTATGGATCATCCATTCTTTGCATTTTTATTCTATTTTAATTTACAATATAGTAAAATTTAATTTCCTATAAGATTAGTTCTAATTTTTTACTTAGTTATCTTTAGAAAGGTACCTACAAATCATGTTTGATTAATTTTCCTTCTATGCAATATCCTTCCCTACTTCTCTAGGATATTTATGACTACCAAGGTACACCTTTGCAATTCCTCATTCCCGTTCAATAGTCTTAACACTATTCATCCACACTCCCAAGAAATTTTCCCTTTCTCCATTTTACACAACCCTCTTTTTCCTTCCTTCCATTCTTCCACCTTTCATTCCTCACCTTATTTTAACCACCACCTCTCTCCTTTCCTTTAGTCACTCTCCAAATTTTGTGTCCTTCTTCAATTATAACTTTCTCTTTTGACACTACTACCAAATTAATGTTTATATAATCATTTCTTTTAATTAGATTTTTCCATAAATATTATTAGTTAAACAAGGTCCTCAAATTTCCTATTTAAAAAGTTATTTAAATTTAGAGATAAAACAACTAGGAGTAAACTAAGAACAACATTACACATACATATGGTTTCTAAGAAGATTACTTCATATAACTCATTCATCATCTATAACACCTACAAAACCTCATAATGTAGTTTGACATAAGTATTAGATTTACATACAATGTAGGTATTTTTCTAGTTATCCATCATTACCTACACACAAGCATACACTTTTCTTCCTTCTAGAGTTAGCATTAGTATAAAATCACATATATCAACATTGTAGTAGATACACACACACATATATATTTATTTTATATTCCAAAAATATACAAGATACATTAGCCATATATGCAATAATAATAATTATTCATTCACATTCGAGATAATAAGCCATGCAAAATCAATATGCCAAAATAACAAACCACATCAATAAGCATAATATACAATCATAAGTTTAGATTAATAGTGCAATTGAAAATTAAAACAATGTATGACTAGTGAATGGAGTGGGCATCACACAAATACACTTTGTGTCTTCATTAAATGTGATAGCTACTCAAATTTTTAACGCAATTAAAATTCAAATCTTTTAATACATGTTGTAAGACTTGTTTTAAATTCTTGACTTCAATAATATATGCCATTAGTAGTAGATTCTTAGCTCTATATTGGAGACATTAACTCTTGTTTTTCTTGATTGACTTAAATGAATAAATGATAGTAGAATTTGTGATTAACTTATTAAAACTTTTGAAGTTAATCTAATGATCCTTAATGGATTTTCCATTAGTACCATCAATTATTGTGATTAGTGATCCTCCTTAAAAAAACTAATAGCATATTGTCCACATCCCTTGATTCTATAAATAATGTTACTTGAGCCTTCTTTGATGTAGTTGTAAGGTGTATTGTTAAATTACAATTATTTTTCTCCATTTCTAATTGGCCTAAATTTGTTGATGTTCTTGCAAAACATAGTAAAAAAAATCAACTAATCCATTATATTATTTGATATATACCCAAGATAAAGTTATATATTGTTGTTTAAATATTAAGTAAAATAATTCAACTTAAAAAATATACTTCTCGTCATTTAAGATATCCACACTACTACTATCTTAGAAATATCCATCTTGTTTGGTTGAATAAATTAGCCCTAATTAATTATTAAATTTTAGTGAGATACTTTCACATATAAGAAAGATAACACCAATGCTTATTGTGATTTTAATGGAATATTTAGATCCATTATTATGTCTATATTAACCTTGTATCTAATCATTAATATTTGTAGTTTAATTTTATTTCAACTTATAGTGTGATATTAATTAGATGTAATCTAAGTGTATTTTCTTCTTAAGTTTATTATGATTGTATACCTTTAGTAATTTTATTTAAATTTATTTAGATTAATATAATATTTTAAATTGTGTGCATTATTTACATATGTTTAGTCTAAACTTTGGTGGACCTTAAGTTAATAATGAAAGGATGTTAAAATCCCTATCAATATTGTCCTCCTTGCATGTTGGCTATCAAATTCTAAAATTAGTTGATAAACCACATAAATATCTTATTTAATGTAAGAGAGAGGATAGAGGGACATCCTAAATTAAATTCTATGTTAAGATAAAATAATATTGCTTCAACTCATAAAAGGTGTGCTATTGTGGTGGTATTGCTATATTGTCATGTTGTACATTATTGGATCATTGTTAGACCATATTAAATACCTTATTAATTTATTTTTCTTAATGGTTTCAATATTGCATATGAAATCGTAGGGTTTCTCACACTAACCAAATTAAATACAAATATATTGCATATGGAATATCCTTGCACCATTTCTTGTCATGGATATTTTTTATAGTTGTACTCTTTATATTAAAAATTATTTAAATATAAATAAATTTCATATTAACATCTAAGACTTTATACTCACAAGGGTACTTCTATTCATCAATAAATACACTAAATGATATGATATTTTGTTGCAGTGGTATGCTCCAATATAAATTTAATTATAATTGTTACATGATATTGATTATATATATATATATATATATATATATATATATATATATATATATATATATATATATATAATTTCCTTGGTGCTAATTTCTTAATAATTATATGAAAATGGTCATTCAATCATTCAAATTTATTTTTATTCTTTTATTTTGATATGTAGCTATATGAAGTATTTTTTTCCTACATAATAATGGGTTGTACTTGGATCCCCCACCCTTGACAAGTTACATATCTCTTCTTTAGAGCTTGAGAGTTTACAAATAGATACACTTCTCATATCAATTGAGATGGTATAGCTAGAAACCTACATCATTTTACATAAAATGTTTGAATTCTTGATTTTCATTTTCTAGATCTTTTCAAATTTCTATATGAATACAATTACTCCAGAATTTAGCATCTTTCTTGACATTTTTCTATAGCAGTCTTCACAATGCCAAAACTTCACCTCTATTGTCTATGCATCTTAGTAGAGTAATATTTCCAAAACATCGTACTATCATAGTCAACTTTACCAAATCTGGATTGCTAGTTTCCTTCCTGAAACACAAGTGCAACCATACAAATTATAATAAATAGTCTAAATGAAAATACATTCTTGTTAAAAAATAAAGTAGATATTGCCAATGGAAAACATTAAAGTAAATCTTAATCATTAATTGATTTAGGCAATTAACATTTTTTGTCAGCTTCAACTAAAATTTCTACTTCCTCTAACCATGGAAATGAGAATTTAACTTTACAATCCTCATTCAAAATCCTTCTATTGTCTAGCTTATCTGCACATTTGTTTCCTTCCCTTTGTAATAAAATGCGAACCAGTTTATTATTCAGATGTGCAGGTTATATAATGTTTACAATGCCGGGAATAGCACACCGGCTGAACGGAAGAAACAGAATTGTTACATGGTTGTAACAGTGAGCTAAATAATCAAATACAGACAATATAGTATGCTAACATCCCCATTTATTACATTATTTGGGTAATGTAATAACTAATAGCTATACTAGACTACTAACATCCCCTTACATCATTGTGCAATACAAAGAGCTGCGAAAAAATTCAAATTTGACACGTCCAAGTGCCTTAGTGAAAATGTCTACAACTTGAGCATCGGTGGGAATGTGCTGAAGCTGAATTTGGTGCTTTGGAACTTCATCTCAAATGAAATGACATTGTGTGTCAATGTGCTTTGTTCTTTCATGATGGACTGGATTCTTGACGAGGTTCAAAACACCCTGATTGTCGCAAAACAAGTGGATTGAAGATTTTGATGGATGGCCCATACTTGTCAGAATGCGAAGTAACCATATCACTTCGTACACAGCTTCACATGTGGTGCGATACTCTGCCTCTGTTTATGAAATAACAACCACCTGTTGCTTCTTGTTGTGCCAAGAGACAGGACCGGATCCCAGATGAAAAATGTATCCAGAAGTTGACTTGCGATCATCAAATGATTCGGCATATTCGGAGTCCGTGTATCCTTGCAAGAAGAATTTGTTGTTCCTCTTGTATTCTAGGCCATATTCCATAGTACCACGGACATAGTGAAGAACACGTTTTGCTTGCTTTCCAATGAGTGGTCTTAGGCTCCTGCATGAACCTCGAAAGATAGTTGACAGCAAATACGATATCTGGCCTAGTATTGGTCAGATATATGAGACTCCCAATCAATTGTCGATAGAGAGTACCATCTACCTAAGGTGAATCATCATATCGTGATAACTGAAGTCCATTCTCCATTGGAGTTGCCATTGGCTTGCAATCAGTCATGCGATATTTTTCCAGCAATGTCTTGGCATATTTTTTACGAGACACTTTGATGGAGTGCTCCTTCTGGCTGAATTCCAGACCAAGACAATAATGGAGAAGTATGAGATCTGTCATATCAAAATATTTGCACAAGTTTCTTTTGACAGTAGAGATCATAGTTTCTGAACTCCTCGTAATGAGCGAGATCATCCACATAGAGTACAAGCAACACTATCTCATAACCCTGTTTCTTGAAATAGAGGTTTGCATCTGACGGACATCTCTTAAATCCATGCTTGCATAAGGTGATTGTCCATTTTTATATACCAAGCTCGAGGAGCTTGTTTCAGACCATATAAGGATTTGACCAATTTGCAAACTTTCTGCTCTTGGCCTTCCACTTCAAATCCTTCAAGCTGAGTCATATAGACTTCTTCTTGGAGATCACCATTTAGAAAGGCACTTTTGACATCCATCTGGTGAAATTTCCACCCATATTGTGCTGCCATAGCACACATAACCCGAATTGTGGTCATCCGAGCAGTAGGTGCAAAAGTTTCCTCATAGTCAATGCCTTCCTTTTGAGCATAGCCCTTTGCAACAAGATGGGCCTTATGCTTATCAATTGTTCCATCTGCCTTGTACTTGAATTTATATACCCATTTGCAGCCAATGGGTTTCTTTCCATGCGGAAAATCAACAAGCTTCCAAGTTTTATTTTTCATCAAAGACTCATACTCTGTATCCATAGCGACCTTCCACTGAGGCTCACTGAGAGCATCTTGCACTGATGCAGGTTCAAGATCATCTATGGTAGACATGAATGCCCTATCATCATCAATATCCATATCCTCTACTTCTGTACTTGGAGTTACAGAAAGTTCCTCAAAATATTGACAAAGATCATCAACCTCACCAGTTTCTTTGCCTTCTTTTTCCTTTTGAGCCATACTGCGTGTACGAGGTCTATCCAAATTCAAATTGGGAGGAGTGGATAAATTTGCGTCTCTGATTGTATTTGTACACCATTTAGGATTCTTCTTCGATGGAGTTGAAGAAGATGTAGAAGGACCTCATGTCTGTGTTGACGAAGGAATCTTCTCTTCCTTAGATTCCACAATATCTTGGTGTACTTTAGATGTGCTCTGTGATGTCAAAGATTCATCAAAGACAACATCTCTGCTGATATGAATTTTCTTGGTCAAAGGATCTATCAAACGATATCCTTTAGAGTGCTCAGAATAACCAAGAAAAATACATCTCAGTGTTCTCTCATCTAGCTTCTTCCTTTTCTCTTTCGGTATGTGCATGAAAGCGTGACACCCAAAAATACGTAGATGAGATATGGAGGGTTTTCGACCACTCATTGCTTCCTGTGGAGTCATTCCTTTTAGGGTCTTTGTGGGTGCCCTATTCAACAGATACACTGCAGTGGTGACAACTTCTGCCCAATATTGTTGCCCAAGAGTAGCTCCTGTGAGCATACAACGAACCATTTCCATGATAGAACGGTTCCTTCTCTCAAGCAACTCCATTTTTCTAAGGAGTATAGGCAGTTGTTAACTGTCTCTTGATTCCATGCTTATCTAAGAATGCAGAAAATTCATTAGAGGTAAACTCTCCCCCTCGATCTGAGCGGAGGGTTTTAATAGAAGCTCCTGACTCCTTCTCAACGAATTTCTTGAACTGCTGGAAGAATGCGAAAGCTTTAGATTTTAGTTGGAGAAAGAAAACCCACATATTTTGTGAGTAGTCATCTATGAATAACTGAAAGTACCTCTTCCATCCACAACTGTTGGGTGTGAAAGGACCGCACAGATCGGTGTGAATTAACTCCAGAGGTTTTCGTGCTCTTGTTGAGCTCTTCTCAAATGGTACTCTATGCTCGCTTTCTCGCTAAGCGATCGAGCACACTCGGCAATGTGGCTGAAAGGGAAGGAAGACCCTTTACCATCTCATACTTACCGAGATCAAGTAAGTAGCCGAACTAAGATGCCCATATCTCTTGTGCCATAGGGAAGTTGCCTCCTTGGTAGAGACAGTCATGGCAACATGTGGAGTAGAGATAGCATCTAGCGCAAATAAGCCGTGCTTATATGATGCTGTTGCAATCTGCTTACCCTTCCTGGTAATGGTACAACACTTCTTTCCATTCTCAACATGAAAGTTGACAACCATATTTCTATCCAGGATTTGTGTTACTGACAGCAAATTGTTAGCCAATCCCGGAACATAGAGGACTTTGTCAATTTGACACTTGCCATCAGGAAGAGTGAATGAAACTGTACCCTCTCCCTGAACCCTGTAGGTTTTATCATCAGCAATGGTGACAGGTTTGCCCTCTTTGGCCACAAATGATTCAAACCATGATTTTTCATCAGTCATATGTTTGCTAGCTCCAGAATCGACAAACAAAACATGATCCCTCTGTGTGGAATCTGTGGTAGTCATGAGCACCATGTGTGCCCATTCAGAATCTGAGTCAGATTCTTCAACAACAACATTCACTGGGGTTGCTTGTTTTTATTTTGTGGTTTGTTTTGGCCTTTCTGCTTGTTCTTATGCCAACACCTGTTGGTGTCATGGTTGTCTTTCTCATAGATCTTGCACCACCTCTTCTTCTATTGAGGTTGTTTGCATTTTCCTTTCGTATCTTGTTGAGAATTTTCTCCTTTCTGAAAGTTGCCTCATTTTTGCCCATTACCTTTCTTCCTAGAACCCTGCTTGTTGGTGTATAGGGCTGTATTGGAAGAATCATCCTTGTGAAGTTGGCGTGCCTCCTGTTGTTGAAGCAGATTGACCAACTCAATGTAGGTAATTTGTCGTTGAGACACCTGGATGGAGGTTATCAACATATCAAATGAAGAAGGTAAAGCTCTCATCACAAGTGAAATGAGAAGCTTTTCGTCCACAGTATCTCCCAAAGAATTCAATTTTTCTTTCAATTCAAACACTGCACAGAAAGAGTTCAACTGTTTCACCCTGTCTCAAACTCAGGTTATGAAGTTGTTATTGAAGATGAAGAATGGTGGAATCATTCTTTCCCTCATAGATGGTTCTAAGGGCATCCCATGCCTCTTTACCACTTGCTTTGTCGGCTATATGAGGTTGCACTTCATCCGAAACAACAAACAAAATGAGCACCTTTGCTCGACTGTCTTTCTTGTCAAAAGCTATCTGATCTGCGGAAGGACCTATGGATCCTGTTGTTGGTGAAGGCCTAGTTGCTACTCCAGTAACAATATCCCACAAATCTTCCATTTGGAGAATTTCCTTCATCTTATGTTTCCATGGTGTATAATTTGGACCTTTCAATAACTGATGCGGATCAGTCATCAACTTTGCAACAACGGCCATAGTGAAGGTTCCTTATATCACCAATTGGTCCCCCTTTCGATATACCTTTTGCTAGGCCGTTATACCATACAAAATACCCGCCCTTACGTGAGGGAAACTATAGGTATTTAGAATATCAACAAAAAATCACCTGCCCTTACGTGAGGGAGACTATAGGTGAGTTTTAGAGATCATACGATACGTGGAACATAAGCAGTACTGAAAGGGAATTGCCTTGTTGATGGCACCTACCATAGAAGATTCTTCTCATGCGTGGGGCGTAACTTCCCCTAAAAACTATGAAGAATACTTCGTCAGGATTTACGCCTAAACACAAGTGCGATAAAGGGTAGTGGATGGAGTAAAAAAATGCAAAAATGGCTAACTTATCTCTCCCCGACGATTTATAGAGAACAAGCTTAGACGTCGTTGTAGCAGCTATATTAGGTGGCGGATACAGTAGCCAAATCACGATAGCTTTACCTGTAAGTGCTGGCCAGAGGTATCACAAATACCGACCATTGCGAGTGCAATAAATTGCACGGATGGGTTTTAATTATTCCGGGGACTTAGGGAGTGAATTTGCTTTTAAGTTTTTAATGTTATAGTGCAAAAATGAAATATGCAACATACAACATAAAAAAAATGCCCACTAGAATAACCCACAAGGTGTCGGACACAGCCGAAAATGCACCTTTTACAATTCGCCAAATTGCTTTTTTTCAGAAAATTACTCACAATCCCCCTTTGATTTTTTGAAAAAAAATATCCCCCCTTAAAAAAATTCCTTTAACAAAGCATTTTCAATAATTATTATATATTTAAAATTAAAATAAATAATTTTAATTTATATAGTTTTAAAACTTATAAAAAAATAAATTAAAATTAAAATTTTAATTTATAAAGTTAAAAAACTATAAAAAAAATTAAAATTAAAAATTTTAATTAAAAAATAATAATTAAAAAAATAACTTTGAAAAAAAATTTATACCTTGGGGGGAGTCGGCGGGATTTGAACCCCGATCTGCAGGCTCCCTGAGCCTTACCGCATAGCTCACTGCCAAGTGAGCTTGCGGGCTGATCCGAAAGGATCACTGGAGCCCTCCTTTTTGAACACCTGGTTCCTCCTCCTCTGCAAATCGCTGCTGCACCTCCGCGCGTTCTCTGTTTTTTTTTTTTTACAGCGCAATGTGCGGCCGCATATCCAGACGCTCGACGGGGGGGCCGAACGGGAATCCTTTTTTTTTTTTTAAATCGCGCCTCCCGTGCGCATTTAAAAATTTTACTTCTTTTTTTTTTTTTTTTTTTTTTTTGAATCGCGCCTCCCGCGCGATTTTCGTTCAACGGGGGGGCTGCGCAAATTGCACTGCGTCCCCTTCCTCCAACGGGGGGGGGGTCCCCTCCTTCTACACGGCGTGCGCGCTATGCTCCGACGACGCAGCGCGCCGAGCCAGTGACCGACACGTCCGCGTAGCTCGCGTGGGCGCGTCGCGGCCTGTGCTCTGTTCGTGCGTCGCGGCCGTAGCTCGCGTGGGCACGTCGCGGCCTGCCTGCGCGCTCTGCAGCAGGCTCACGGCTTGCCTGCGCACTCCGTAGTGGGATTCTGTCCGCATGGCGCGGGTGCGTCGTGGCCTGCATGTGGGGGGCCGTTTGCCCAGTCGCGTGGATACGCCTCCCTCGGTCGCGTAGATGCGACGCGCGCGACAAAAAAAAATTAAATAATTTTTTTTTTTTTAAATCGTGCAGCCTGGACGCACTGACTGCCTGTGTGCAGCTGCGTCCGCTCCTCCTCAGTCACGACTTGCACTTCTCTGCCCAGAAAACAAATTACTGGACTGGCTCTGATGCCATGTAATAAAATGCGAACCAATTTATTATTCAGATGTGCAGGTTATATAACGTTTACAATGTCGGGAATAGCACACCGACGGAACGGAAGAAACAGAACTGTTACATGGTTGTAACAGTGAGCTAAATAATCAAATACAGACAATATAGTACGCTAACACCCTTAATATATGTGTAAACTTGATTTCTTCAAACTCTTTAGCAAGATCTTGAATTTCCACAATTATCTCTTGTATGTTCCATGGAGCCTTTGCTTTCCTCAAAATTGTATTTATTATTATGAGAGAATCACCTTCCATTTATACTCTATTCCATTTCATTTGTTTACATATTTTTAACCCTTCTAAAGCTGCCCAAGCTTCAACTTCATTATTTGTCTTAAATCCACTATTGAAAGCATAATGAGACAAAATATCTCCCCTATTATTTCTAATTATTCCTCCTCCTCTTGCTGATTCTAGATTTCCTTTAGATGCTCCATCAAAATTCAATTTAACCCACTCCACATCTGGTGGTTTCCACTTTATATTATTTGCCTTCTTTTTGCTTCTCTTGTACCCAACATCATAATTCCATTTAATGACTTGACTCCATCTATCAAGACTCTTTACTTCCAAATTAGGGACTGGGTGAGTTGATAGGGTTGGTTTAGACTCCTCTATGGCTAAACATATCTTCTTTTTCATTACCTCTAAACTACTTTCCTTTCCTTTAAATATTATTCTATTCCTTTCTAGCCATATAGTCCAAAGTATTGTATCTTTTGATATATCCCATATTGTCTATAAAGCCTCACTTTTATAAGTGCTCTACCATTACTTTAACCAATCTTCAATTCTACTATTCATCACCATGCATTTACCAAACATATTAAGAATCCATTTCCATAGATTCTAGACTATTGAGCAATGTCCCAAGAGATGGTCTATACTCTCCTCCTCCTTATTATAGAAAACACATTGAGAGGGGCCATGAAAACCCCTTTTCATAAGGTTATCCCAAGATAAAATTCTTCTATGACCTACTAGCCAAACAAACATTTTGACTTTAGGAATGCTTGGGCTATCCCAAATATCTCTCCATATTCTAGTGATATTATTATTATTGTTGGTGTTGAACATTTTATCCACTTCTTGTTGTGTATTCTCCTGAGCTATTCAACTCCCAAATCAATTTATCCTTAGCACCCCTCAGAATAATCATAGTTGTTATCTTTCTACTCAATTGCCTCCTAGCATCAATGTCTTGTATACTTGTAAAAAAATCTTCTTTCCATTTGTATCTTCCTTCTCGATCCTTGTACAAAATGTTTGAAACCCTATCATCGTATTTATCTTGAAGCAATCTCATCCAAGGTTTCAAAAATGGATCTAAATTGAGTGGTTTTTTATCACACCAAGTATCCATCCAAATAGAAAATTTTTCTCCAGTTCCCACCACCCATATTAAACCTTTAATCATAAGATCAATAGATTTTTTTAAACCATTCCAAAGAGTAGAACCATTTGGAATGGAGAATGTAGTAAATATTAAACTTGGGTCATTGGGATCAACATACTTAGAAGAATTCTTGCCCATTGTCTTTGACTCTCTTTGTACAATATCCAGATAAATTTTCCCCTAAGAGCTAAGTTTGCATATGTAAGAACTCTTAAACCAAGACCTCCCCTAGTTTTATCATCACACAACTTGCTCCATTTCACCAAAGGAAATTTCCTTTTATCATGTAAAACTGACCATAAAAAGGATCGCATAATATAGATTAATTTTTTTCAACTAATTTTGGCATAGAATACAATGACATATAATATGTTGGAATGACTTGTAAGACTGACTTAATTAACTGCACTCTTCCTTCTAACGATAACCATCTACCTTTCCAAGCTAGAAGTTTATTCTAAACTTTACTAATAACTGGATTCCATAAATATATCCTCATTCTCCCCTCAAATAAAGGTATCCCTAGATAAGTTGTTGGTAAATTTACCTCCTCCATTTGAAGCAACCTATAAATTCTTGCTTTGATATTAGCAAGAGTGTTAAGGAAGTAAATTTTGGATTTAGTCCTATTAACTTTTTTCCTTGAAGCTCTTTCTTACTATTTTAAAAAGTTATTCAAAGCTTTGGCCTCATTTATCCTTGCCCTTCCAAAAAGGGTTGTATCATCTACAAATTGTTTATGGGTGATGTTATCGATGTTATTACTAACATTAAGTCCACTTATAAGCCCATATTTGTAAGCCTTATTTAAGTTCCTACTCAAAAATTCTACCATAATAATGAACAAATAAGGAGATAGAGGATCTCCTTGTCTAAGGCCTCTCTTGGCTTTAAAAGATTCTGTCACTAACCCATTGACCAACATTGAATAAGAAATTGTAGAGACACAAGCTTTAATCCATCTAACCCATTTCTTCCCAAAACTAAACTTATCTAAAACTGCAAAAATAAAATCCCATTTAACCCTATCATAGACTTTACTCATATCAAGTTTTAAGATCATAGCTTTCTCTTTTCTTGAAGTTGTTGAATGTATAACTTCATGAGCTACTATGATCCCATCCAGAATTTGTCTCCCTTTCACAAATCCTCCTTGCTCTTCTAAAATGATTTTGTCTAACAATGGCCTTAATATATTTGCCATCACTTTGGAAATAATCTTATATGCCATATTACATAGGCTTATGGGTCTAAAAGAATCAAACAATTCAACATCCTTTTTTTTGGAATTAGGGTAAGATAAGTTGCATTTATTTTATAAGGAATGTATTGTTTTACCCTAGACTGCTCCATTACCACCAATAAAGAATCCTTCACTATATCCCAATTATGTTGGTAAAAAGTTGTAGAGAGCCCATTTGGACCTGGGGATTTATCCTTATTAAAAGAGAAAAGAGCTAAATGAACTTCTTCTAGAGTAATAGGCTCCATAATTTTCCTATTGTCTTCATTCGTTATAACTGAAGGAACATCTTGAAGAAGTTTATCATTAAGAACTTCGGTCTCCTCTAAACCTAGAATATTCTGATAAAACAACTTTACCTATTTTCTAATTTCACTCTGATCTTCAATCCAAACCCCTTCTATTGATTTAATTCTACTAATTCTAGAAGATGATCTTTGTACTATAGCCATCCTATGAAAAAACTTTGTATTTTTATCTCCTTTTAACCAAGTTTGTCTTGATTTTAATCTCTAAAATTTCTCTTCCTTACTCAAAATATTATGATATTCACTAAGCAACTCCCTTTCCTCTGAGCTTGGATTATTATCATCACCTTTTTGGAATTTTGAAAGTTTATCTTTTAGTTCTTCTTTCTTCTCAAAAATATTTCCAAAGGTGTTCTTGTTCCATTCTTTTAATCTAGATGTCATAGCTTTAATTTGGTTTGGAAGAGCATACAACCCACCATTACCTAAAGAATTCCATGTTTGAGATATCATATCAACAAATTGAGGATGGTCTTCCCACATCTGCTCATATTTAAAATATGATATTTTTTGAATTCACTTACCACCATTTTAACTCTTATTGGCCAATGATTTGAACCAATCCTTGTTAAGGTATTAATTTTAGCACAAGTTCCTTCATCTAGCCAATGATCTGAGAGAATGCATCTATCTAATTTTTCTGCTATTAGGTTATGGCCTCTCCTATTTTTGGTCCAAGTATAGTTGTCTTCTTCAAACTCAACTTCCCATAGATTATTGTTTTGAAAAAAAGCTGAGAAATCTTTCATACTTTGGGTCAATTTCCTAATTCCCCCAAATTTTTCATTCAGCTTGGTTATGGCATTAAAATCTCCAATGATCATGAATCGGGTTTCTTGGTCTTTACTTCTCATAAAGGCTTCAATCCCACTCCAAACTTCTAATCTACCTAACTGAGTTGTAGGTCCATAGACATTAATAAGGATGAAATGAATATCTGCAAAGTAGCAAGTGACTAAAGAGGCTATCCAATGCCTAGTTTTATGAATGGTTACACAAGAGGTTCTAGAAGGATTCCAACAAGTTAGAATTCCCCTTGTTACTCCTTCATAATCCATAACATCCCATTCACATCTTACCCAAATTGCTTTCATAGTTTTTGAAACTTCTTTTGTCATTTTAGTTTCTTGGATACAGAGAATATCAGGTTTATTACTTAAACATAGGTCCCTAATACACCTATTATTTGAGGGGGCATTAGCACCCAGGGTTATGCATAGCGGCTATTTATCGCCAAATTGGCTAGAATTAGGATTTTCAAAATTTAGAATTGGCTGATATTTGGGACCCTTCACCAGGGCCCATTAGCCAAAAATTACTGGGTGCAAATGTTTTTGGGGGTCGATTCGCCTCAATTTTATAATAATTTGACCATTTTAGGTGTAAATTTCCAACATTGCCACTAATAATAGTGAACCTTCTGCATGCATTTGGACACTATTCACCTGTATTTCGAAACTGATTCGTCAAATTTTTATAAATACATTTTGGGGTCGACCCCTTATGCATAACCACCCCTTATATTCCATGAGATGATAATCATGTCTCATTAGGGGCTTTTGGCCCCTCTTGCATATTACCAATATCATTTTGTTGTTTGGTAAAGAGAAGTTCAACCAACTTAGTTTGTGTTCCTTTCTCTATGTTAGCTCTTGCTTCCATAGATCTTGCTTGATAATTTGAGGGTTTTCCTCTTTTTTCCTTACCTATATCAGGAGTAGGTCTTATTATTCTATTCCTCAATATTCTTTCACAATTTTATTTTTCAACATATTTATCCTCTCCTGGCTCTATTATAGAAGATTTTGACTTGTCCTGCTCATTTTTTGGTATTTCCTTATTAATGGCAGAGGTATTAACTTCTAAAACTACATTTTCTTTACCAATTATTTTATCTTGAATGGTGCATGGTACTTCAAGAGAGTCTTCAAAATATGATGAGACACATTCCTTAGGTTCATCGAGAATGTTCTTCCTTAAATTAGGATCATATTGAATAGACGATTCCTTGCTAATATGTTGAAATTGTTGTACTATGTCCTCTAAGTTTTGATCTACTTTTTCTTCATAGGCTAAAGCCTCAAAAGAGTTGGTATTTCTTCCAATATCCTTCCTTATTGGTCTCCACTATTTATTTTATTTTATTTTTCTAGATCTATTTTTTGGAAGTTGAAAACCATCTTCATCCATAACCATTTGTAAATTTCTCTTGCAATTTTCTACAAATGATTATGTTGGGCTCTTCTTAGGGCATGATCTCTCAATATGCCCCACCTCATGACATATTCTACATCTAAAATATATTTTTTCATAATCTATAGTTTGGATCCACATCTTATCCCCATACTTAAGAATGATTGATTTTGGTAAAGCTTTACTTATATCAATCATGACCAATATTCGAGCATAAATAGCCAAAAATCCATCTTTTGTTGTATCTAAAATCTCAAGGAATTCTCCTAGAGTGTTGCCTATTTCCTTGAAGGTATCTATTTCCCAAAATTCAATGGGTAACCCAAACATCCTAACCCAAACTGGTACTAGGGATAGATTTACATTTTTAGGTGAAAAGCCTTCATACCAATGGGTAAGGAAGAGTCTTGCTCTTCCCATAAACCAAGGACCCCCTTTTAGGATTCTTTCTCTTTCTTCCATAGAACAAAAAATGGCTAGGAAGAAACCTTTGGGAAGAAATGATAGAATCACTCCTGGAGACTTCCAAATCCTATCAATCCATTTTCTCAAGGCTGAAGCCCCTAGCCAATACCCATTAAATTTACCAAAAACTACCCTATCTTGGAGCAATGAGGATCTCTCTGAGGTGCGCTCACTAAACTCTACCACTAGAGATTATTCTAAGGATTTAACTATAAATCAGTCCATGGAAAGGAAACTAAAACTCAAAATCTATTAAAATTTATCTAAAAGTCCTATAGCAAATATAATATTTGATAAAAAATTTATAAATTTTTCATGCACAATTTCTAAGATAAAGAAGGAAAAAAAACTTAGCTAAAAAATTCTTTATCTAGATAGAATATCTTGCCTCACTGAAGTCCTAGCCCTTCATTGCTCTTCCCATCGTTCGAACCCTAGTTGGAAAATATTTGCAATTTCATTTTTCGTGACTTGAAAAATCGTCATTGCCCTTGTTTCGAATGGTTGACTTCATAGGGTCGTATCTCCCTCAATATTGCTCAAATTTTTACATATGACCACTCATATTAAAGCTATTAAAATTCTACATAAGTTGGTCCAAGAATCAGATGAATCAGATAAATCTTCATGAAGATATGACTCCTAAAAGATGAGATATTTTTTAGAAAAAACCCTAATCCTTCAAACTTTGCAATTTTGTTTTTTGCAAATTGAAAATTTGTCACTATCCTTGTTCTGAATGGTTGAATTCATAGGGTTGTATCTCCATTAATATTGCTCAGATTTTTACAGATGAGCACTCATTTTAAAGCGATTCAAATTCTACACAATTTGGTCCAAGAATAAGTTGAATTAGAAAACTCTTCGATGGCTCTTAAAAGATGAGATATTTTTAGGAAAAAACCCTAATCCTTCACAAAGGTGCTATATGAAGTATTTTATATACATCATAAGATAATCTATATCATTATACACATATAACTTATGATACATAAAATAAAACAATAAATAAAAGTTTAATATATAACTTAAGTGAATTTTTGTAAATATTTAGGCATTCTAGCTATGATATATAAGTTTTAAACCTAAAAGGGTACACAACAAGTTTAAATAAACATAATATAAGTGGGACTCATGGTTTCAATCCTACATAACTTGTTAAGTTTTATCCATGTGACTGGGATCAAATTGGTATAATATTTGGTTCATAAGAGCCACCCATGTTCAATTTAATTTTTTAAAATACTATGATAATAAGATTTATTGTAACACTACTATTCAATTTATTGAAAAATTACAACTTTGTAATACATGTGGTTTTCATTCTAAATATATGTAAAAAATAATAAAATTTCAATTAAAATTTTGCAAATAATATATTATAGAAAGTAAGGTCTATAAAATAGCTAGTTTTACCTCAAAGTTTTAAATTCTATCTTGTTAATTAAGTTAGCATAGAAACTAGGGGTATGATATGTGGGTGAAAGAAGAAACTCCATCCTTGTTCTCTTCCATTTGTAGGAAACCTTCTGGAACTTGTTGACCTTCTTTTGATAACCTATCTGCTTCTTGATTTAATTCTCTATAAACATGAGTAAAAGAGATATTTTCAAAAAGGGAAATCGCCTCTAGCAGTTCATCTCCCACTGGTCTAAGAAAATTATTTTTTAATTGAGTAGATCTATTCATCCAATTGATGACTAGAGTAGAATCTCCAAAAAATTGTATTTTTTCACATTTCTCTCCAAAGCACACTTCATTAGCAATCTCAATGCCTGAAACTCAACAAAATTGTTGGAACCTATCCCAAGACCTACTTTAAATTTGATATAGTGGGTATCTGAGAAGTACAGAATGCCTTCCATGCTACTAAAATTTGATTGTCTCTAACTAGCCCCATCAAAAAAACCCCATGGTTGAGACTTTTCAATGAACAAATTATCTATTTGTCGAGGTTTCTTATGTTTTCTAGGCCCTTTATTGATTGAGACCAAAGTCCTCACCTAAAATATGACTTGAAATGGGGGTATTAACTTCCCTTCAAAAATAGTTGTATTTCGTGCCAACCATATACCCCAACATATAAGACATGGTAAAGAAAGAAATTGTTTCAACTTTTTTTTCAAAAACCATTGTCTTAAGCATTCCTCCACTGTTTCTCCTTCCCAAATATTTTGTACTCTAGTTATTTTTTCAACTTCTAACCAAACTTGTTGAAGAAAAGGGTATTTGATTAACAAATGTGTGATGTTTTCCTCCTCTGACTGACATAACATACAAATACTTGGACCTTGCTTGCTTCTCCTCTATAAAACTTCCCAAGTCAAAGCCTTATTTCTCAAAGCCAACCACATGAAAATAATTATCTTTTTTGGGGTAGATAATTTCCAAATCTGCTTCCACCACCAAGTAGGCCCTTGAGGATGAGGGTCAAAACTTGCTTTGTAGCCAAGTCTAGTCGTATAGTGACCCCCAAATTTGTTGTATGCCCAAGCAATAGTATCTGGTTCAGCTCTCAACTTGATATGACTCTTATTAAGGCTATCAGTGTAAGCCTTCCACAAAATAACCTGCTCACCAGAAAGACCCAAGACCTGAGCTTGCTTCCAACCTTGGGTCCAAAGACTAGAAGAATCTGATTGTCCCACCTGATGAAGAAAGTAAAAACCCTTGTCTTGTAAAGAACTTATCATAGCTTTTGGCAACAAATTTTTTCTCCACAACCCAAAATAGAATCAACCCCTATTCTAACTTGTTCACCGTTGCCCACTTTCCAAGCCAAATATTTTCCAATCATAGGAAAGGCCTGTACTAGTGCCTTCCATTGAATGGAAATATTTTTAATTTTTTTTTGTGGACTTTTGATCCAATCCATAAAAGTCCCTGGACGAATATACTTTTGTTCAATAATCTTCTTCCACAATCCTTCTTTGGTCAAAATCCTCCATAAAATTTTTTCTGCCAAAGAAGAACAAAAAATATGGATATTTTTAAGTCCCCAACCACCTTCCTCCTTTGGCCTAGCAATGCTCTACCACTTAACTAAAGGAATGCCTTCATGTTCCTTGCGTCCAGTCCAAAGAAATTTGAAGCAGAGTTTTCTTATTTTCTCTAGAACTCCTTTGGGAATGAAGGCCAAGGAGTGCCAAAAAATAGGAATTGCCTCAAGAACCGACTTTACAAGTGTTAATCTCCCACCAATAGACAACCATCTATTACACCAATGGTTAATCCTAACTTCAATCTTCTTTAAAAGCCATCCCCAATCTCTCTTCCTGTAACTATTTGGCTTCAATACAAAACCCAAATACTTAAAGCCTTCCTAGAAATCTAAGAGATTAAAAGGAAAAATTATGATTAGACCCTATTCAGTCTCCTGCTCTAGACCATTAAAGCAAATAGAGGATTTTTGAAAATTTATCTCCATGCCGGTAGCAATACTGTAAATGTCCAAGATTTCCTTCAACTTTCTAGCTTCCCTTAAACTACCATTTGTGAACAACAATACATCATCAAAAAATAATAAATGAGATAAATAAAGGACCCCCACTTTGATCCCAGACAAGGATCCTACCCTCTTTGCATCCAAAATAGCTCTACTCAATCCTTCAACAACCAACAAAAAAAGTAAAGGAGATAAAGGACATCCCTATCTCAGTCCTCTCGAGGGTCTAAAGAATTTGGAAGTTGATCCATTGATAAGAACAACAAAATATATAGAAGAAATGCATCCCATAATCCACTTTACTACTGGATAGCTAAAACCCACATGTAAGAGCATCAATCTAAGATACAACCAGCTAGTTCTATCATAAGCTTTAGATAGATCTAGTTTAAGGACCATTGCAGGAAGATTTTTAGTTTTAATAGAGTGAAGGCCCTCTTGTGCAACTCCTATGGCTTCAAAAATCTATCTACCTGCTATAAACCCAAACTAATCCTGGGAAATAACTTCAGAGAAAATCTTCTTCAATCTAACAACCAAAATATTTGCAATGATTTTATAGATACAATTACACAATGAAATAGGTCTAAATTCATCAAAGGTTTTAGGTTGCTCCTTTTTGGGAATCAAAGCTAAAAAAGTGGAGTTAAAAGCCCCCAAAACCTGACCACTCAACCTAACTTCCTCCATTACTCTGAGAAGATCCTCCTCAACAAGATCATAGAAAACTAGGAAAAACTCCATAGGCCATCCATCAGGCCCTAGACTTTTATCCTTTTTGAAAGAAGTCAGGATAGCTTTTAGTTCTTCCTTTGTGACCTCCTTCATAAGTAACTGATTGTCCTCCTCTATCACAAAATTGGGGAAGAAAGTATTTAACTTTAAAATTTCCCCAATATTGACTCTATCAGGTTCTTTATAGATAGATTGAAAATGTTTTACTCCCAAATCTGCTAATTCAGAAAAACTCCTAACGAGGACCCCTTCTTCATTCTGCATCTCCCAGATAGTGTTAACCTTCTTCCTATGATTAGCAAAATTATAAAAAAACTTAGTATTTTCATCCCCTTTTTTAACCATACAACTCTACTTTTCATTCTCCATTCAACTTCCCTCCACTCCAAGAATTTGTTCTTCTTAATTTCTAGTTTAACTAGTCTTGTTTTCTCCTCCTCTTTAAACAAACCAACCTCATTATTTTTATGAATTTCTAAAATTTCCTTCTCCACCAACTTAAGATCTCTATCCATACTCTCATTTTTAACTGCAATCCAAGATGACACAACTCCTTTTATTTTTTTTAAGCAGCAACAAATTGAGAACTCATCGATAACCTAGAACTTTGGTCATAACCAATCCATTATTTTTTAATCATTTCTTGAAAATCTTCTTCCTCCAACCAAATTGGATTGAGCTTAAAAGGACTGGTAGGTTTTGCCTCTTGAATTTCTAATTGAAGAAGTATGGGAGAATGATCTGAGCCACCTCCAGTCTCAACCCATGATCATTTTCTATCTATTTCATTGTATAATGACTTTGAGATAAAAAATCTGTCCAACCTCTTTGAGATCCCAACTTCCCCAACTCTATTATTTCTCCATGTAGGCATTAATTTTATTGGTTCCAAATCAATTAAACCAACTTCTTCAATATTATGTCTAAAGTAATCTGCAAGTCTATCAAGTCTTGCAGATTCTCCCCATACCTCACTTCTATTCATAGTAAAATTTAAGTCCCCACCAATGATAACTCTTTCATCCCTAACACACCTTTGGGAGAAAAAATCATCCCAGAAGACCTACCTATCTTCATAGGGACCATAACAATTAATAATTGATAACCTCAAACCCAAGTCTTTAAAAAAGAATTCTGTCCACAAGCCTAAAACCATAAAGGAAGAATTAATTAAGGATACTGAGTTCTTCCAACCAATCAAAACACCCCCTGAATTTTTGGTAGCATCTAGAGCCAAGAACTCCCAGTCCCTAAGCAATTTACTTAACCCTTCAATGACTTTTGTACTTGCCCCCATGGTTTCTTGTAGAAGGATAACATCCGGATTATGAATTTCCACCAGCCTGGCTAAGGCAAGTATTTTAGAGGGACTACCAAGACCTCGAATATTAAGGGATAACAAGATCATTTAAACATCTTAGAGGGGTTTTATCCTACTCTAAGGACCCCTTTGATAGATTTTTGTTTACCTTGTTGAATTTCCCTCAAAGCCTTCTCCTGTGCATGAAACAAAAAATATTTCCTACCTGCTGAAGAAGTGGAAGAGTCCTTTATAAGGTCCAGACCTAACCCTAACCTTCCAACAACTGCACAAGTTCTCAACTCGGATTCCCTTTTCCTAGAACGTAACAAATATCTGCAAGAGGAGCCCATCTCCAAACCATCCCCTAAAATAGATACCTCCCTAGAAGATTCACCTGATAGGTCAAAAAGACTTCCCCCAATAGTAAAAATATTTGGATCACAATCCTTATTCAATGTGTTTGAGGTTGTCGACCCATTGTCCAAAATCCTAGAAAATTCCTTGTCCCTAGGACTTCTCTTCGAAGATTCATGAGGAAGTGTGCAAACTTCTTTATTACCTAAGTCCATATTATTCTCCACATGTATTGGACAGTAATTGTCATAAAGCTTAGATGACTGACCAACAACATTAATAGTATCAGGTTCCAATCCTTTCATAGTTTTCTTTATGACTCTATCTCCTTCTCTAACAACCTGTGAATAGTGAAATGGATACAAAGCTAAGCCCAAAATTTCTTCCTCCTTCTCCAGATTTTTGGTTCTAGATTCATCAACATTCTTTTTGCTTGTTTGTGCCAAATCAGGGAGCACTATTGAGCTCTAAAAAATAGGTATCTCTTGATTATTGTTAGCTGACTTGAAATCCCCACTAGTCATATGTTTTCTCCTCCATACTTTTTGTGTGAAATATTGAGAACATTCCTTAGCAATATGTCCATAAACATGACAACGAACACATCTAAAAGGAATCTTCAAATAGTCCAAGATTTGATTATGAACTGTATTCCCCACAACTATCTCCATACAGTCTGGTAAGCCTTCACTAATATCCATCTCAACCAAAACCCAAGCTACAGACCAAAAAACACTAGATTTGAAAGAAATATCTATATCCAAGGTTTTACCTAATGAATCTCCAATCTCTTTCAAAGCTCTTTCTAACCATAACTCCATTGGTAGACCTGGAAGTTTTACCCAGATTGGGATTCTCCTAGCAACTTCAGTCCTAGGATCAAAGCAAGTCATCCAAGCCTTCAAAGCCAAAAAAGAAGACCCCCAATACCAACGACCTCCCAAAATTTTTTGTGCATCTTCCTCAGATCGAAAAAGGAAACCTATCCATCCTCTGGCAAGTAAGTGAAAAATTGGCCCATATCCTAAAATTGGGACCCATACCTTCTACAACCACTCATTTAGTGTATTATCAGCTATTTGATGTCCATGAAACTTTCCAATAAGGGCCTTCCCTAAAAACTCCAAAACTTGTTCCATCCTCAGGTCTTCCCCAAGTACCATTCTGATCTTTGACCTTCTCTTTTTAACCACTTTATGTGCCTTACACACTTTAGTAACCGGAGTTATAGTCTGTGCTGATTGAAATTTTGGACCCACTCCACTTAGGGCCTCTAAATCAAGACTTTTACCAATAAAACTAGAACCAAACAAAGGAAACTTTGTCAGACAAAGTGAGTTTGGGTTGTTTGTAGCCTGCTCAAGTTTTTCTTCCCCGCAATGAAATGCTTGCTCATTCATTAGACCCATCACTTGAGTAGAGTGTTCTGAGACACCTGAGAGTGAGCAATCAATAGGACAACTGACATGATCTAAAATTTTTGACATAGACTCCCCTCTATCCACTAAAGTTTGATAACCTGTAGTATTATTCTAGCCACTCAAAAACCCAAGGACCCCCAGTTCTCAACTTCTAAGTCTTATCCAAAAATGGGACCCTTGGCCCTTGGAGTTGAAAATATGTGTTGCCCCTCAAAGGGGTCCTCTGAGAAGTCCAAACATTCCTCTTCATTCTCCATCAAAATAAGAAACAAAATTCCCAAACTATACTATCATTTTAAAAATACCAAATAAAAACAAAAGTTAATATTTTCCTTTTGCAAACCCTAGCTTTGTTGCATGAACTTCATGATTCCAACTGATAAACTTCTTCAAAAAACCATTCACATGCACAAAAAAATTCCTCCCTATCAAAGTAACTCCTTTCACCTTTTGCATGCTTTGAATCTAGAAAGTAAGTTGTCCAACCTTCATTTTCTTCACATGAACAAATTTGAGCGCACTTTGGTTTTTAAAAAATGTTGATGCTTCTTGTGTCATTTTTTTAAAGATATCAGTCAAGAACTAGACCCACCTTCATTTTATTCACATGAATAGATCTGAGCACATTCTAGTTTTAGGAAAAATAAAATATTATCACTTGTATTTTTTTACTTTTCTCTATGCTTCACTTGTAAACCCTAGCTTTACTATGTGCACTCCACAATTCTAGCCAACAAAATTCTTCAAACTATTGTTCACATGCATAGAAATATTCCTCTCTAGCAAAGTAAAACCTTTCACCCCTTTGATTTAATTCCTCTATGTTTCACTTTGCAAATCCTAGCTTCATTGCATGCACTTCATGGTTGCAGCTGACAAACTTCTTCCAAAGAAAATTTAAATGTCAAAAAGAGGAATGCTTACCTCCTTCACAATCTGAGCTTTCTTCAAAATTGCAGATGGGTCTTCAACTATCACTAGGCGACGATGATGATGGATCAACTACAACCTGCTACGGTAGCGGTGACAACCTCCACCAAACCCTCTCTTCTATTCAAAATATCATAGCTCACTTTACCATATATGGATTGCTAGTTTCCTTCCTGAAGCCAAAACTACTTCCCACATTTTAATTTGTTCTATAGTCAAACTCTTTTTTATTACAAAGGAAACTGCCTAACTATCCAACTTGAAAATTTTAAGTTTCTACAAGGTTAGGCTTATTGCTTCCAACCAATTGTCCTCAACCCTAGAGATTTAATAATAAGGTCCACCAATGATATTTGAATATTAATTTAGGGTATGAAACTCCTTACTTCCCACTAATTACTTTAAACTCCATGGGCTATATAAAAGTTAAGATTTCTTTATAATATTGGAACCTTTATTTATAATATGAAACTCTTGAATTCCCATCACTTGAACTAAATACCATGAGCTATGTTAAATGTTAGAATTTCCCAAGAGTAGAACTACAAAGCATTACAAGATTTGAAGAAACAAAATAGAACTGATTGATTATTCCATGGATCAACTTTGTATAAATAACAAAGTTGATCATTGAGAGCCGTTGGATTACAACAACTCATCAAATCTGATGTAGACTATAACTGAGAGTTCACCTGACTCATGAAGGAGTGGAAACTCAAGTAAGTCTATCCTAGTAGAACTTAAGAGAATAATTACTTATTCTAACACCCCCCTTAAGTGATACTAGGGGTGTATTGTGCAAATGAGTCCCGACAATAGAGCCTAATGAGGTACTCATGTACAATGGTTTCTTTTATGAAGAGATGGTAAAAACCCCATGGGAAAAACCATCTATCAAAAAGAAAAAAGGAAGAGGCATGTCTTCGGTTTGTGAAGATTGTCCTCTTAATACAAAAAAAGGTGAGTCCCGACAACATGGCTTGATGAGGTACTCATTTACAATATATATGAGAGATGGTGAAAAACCACATGGGAAAAACCATCTGCTATGAAATAAAGAGGCATGTCTTCGGATGGCGAAGATTGTCCTTAATAACAAAAAAATATGAGTCCCGACAACATGGCCTGATGAGGTACTCATTTACAATATATATGAGAGATGGTAAAAAAACCACATGGGAAAAACCATCCTCCAAAGAATACAATAATAAAAGGAGAGGTGAAAGACCTCTGTTTCAATGTAGCTGTAATACTCCAAGTTTCTCTCGCAACTGTATGTAACGCGGAGAAGGAAATGACTTGGTGAAGATGTCTACAACTTGATTTTTAGTTGGAATATAGTCCAAGTATATGTCCCCATTCTGAATATGTTGTCGAATGAAGTGCATGTGTATCTCAATGTGCTTGGTGCGCTGATGCTCAACTGGATTGCATGCAATATGAATTGTGCTCTGATTGTCACACCAAAGAGTAATAGGTTTGTCATGGGAAAAACCAAATTCTCTTAGAATATGACGAAGCCAAAGAGCTTCCTGACTTGCTAAAACTATTGCCCTGTATTCTACCTCTGTAGATGATAAGGCCATTGCTTGTTGTTTTTGCATAACCAAGCAATTGGTGAAGAACCAAGACAAAAGACATAGCCAAAAGTTGAACATCTATCTTCTACTGAACCTGCCCAATCTGAATCCGTGTAGCCAATGATATCCATGGATTTTCCCTCATATAAGAGCCCAAAGTGAGTAGTTCCTTGCAAGTAGTGGAGGATTCTTTTTGTTGCTTGCCAATGACTAAAATGAGGTTGATGTGAGAATCTGGATATTAAGCCAACAACATATGAGATATCTGGATGAGTATGAGTAAGGTATAATAGACTCCCTACAAGATGATGGTATAGAGTTGCATCACATAGAGGGGATGTGCAAGAAGTACTTAGATTGACTCCAGATTGAAAAGGTGTAGGAGAAGGTTTGCAATCTATCATTTTAAACCTTTGAAGAAGATCTAGAGTGTATTTTTGTTGACACAATGAAATTCCTGCATCTGTTTGATTTATTTGGATCCCAAGGAAGTAATGAGCTAGACCCAGATCAGCCATATCAAATTTTTTAGAGAGGGAGTCTTTTATAGTCTGAATGTGAGCGAAGTCACTACCAGTGAGTAGTAGATCATCAACATATAGAACAAGTATGGTGATTTTTCCTTCATCTCTCCAAATGTCAGACTCACAATGAGAAAAACCCGAGGAAAGAAGGAAGGAGTCCATTTTTTCATACCAAGCTCTAGGAGCTTGTTTGAGGCCATAGAGAGACTTCTTTAGCCTACAAACAAGAGAGGAGTCTTGAGTGAAACCAACAGGTTGTTCCATGAATATCTCTTCCTTTAAGTCCCCATGTAAGAAAGCACTTTTTACATCCATTTGAAAGACATACCACTTTTGGGAAGCAACCAGAGCAAGAACCAGTCTAACAGAATCTATTTTGGCAACTGGTGCAAAGGTTTCAGCATAATCAATTCCTTCAATTTGAGAGAAACCTTTGGCTACTAGGTGAGCTTTGTGTTTGTCAATTTCTCCATTAGGCCCATATTTTGTTCTGTAAATCCATTTACAATGAACTAATTTCCTTCCTTTAGGTAGGGGAACTAAATCCCAAGTTTTGTTTTTGATTAAGGAAGAGAATTCATTTTCCATGGCATCATCCCATTCTTTAATACCAGTTGCTTCTTTGAAGGATTGAGGATTAGAGGAAATAGACTGACAGACAAGACCAGTGCCTATGGAGTTGGTTAATCTAGATGATGGAAGATTTTGGATGTAAGGAGTAGCTTCTTTAACAATGGTGCGGGCCCATTTTGGCATAGTGGAAGGAGTAGAAGGAGTGGAAAGACTTTGAGTTGGAGTTATAGGTTCCTCATCTTGATCATCAATCTCTAAATTAATCTCTAAAGTTGGTTCTTCATTATATTGAGGTTCTACTATAGGAGAAGGCTCAATAGAGGAAGAGGATGGTTGAGGATATTTCTGAGGGAATGTTTCATCAAATTGGACATTCCTATGAAAAAAGACCTCATGAGTTGTGGGATCAAGGAGCCTGTATGCTTTCATTTCCTCACAATAACCAACAAAGATGAGCTTTTTTCTTTTCTTATCTAGAGCCTTCCTTTTCTTCTTTGGGATGTGCGCCCAAGCTGTACACCCAAAAATATTGAAGAAGGAGACATCTGGTTTTGAGCCAGTCCATGCTTCTTCAGGTGTTAAATGGTCAAGAGCTTTATGAGGTGTGCGGTTTTGAATATAGTTTGCACAGTTAATAGCTTCTACCCAAAAAACTTTTGGAAGATCTCTTGAATGGAGCATACAGTTTGCCATTTCCTTCAATGTTTAGTTTTTCCTCTCTACAATGCCATTTTGCTGTGGATTATGGGAGACAGAATGCTGATGAATGATGCCATGACTTGATAGAAATATTGAGAACTCATTACTGCAGTATTTCCCCCATTATCTGTGCGAATTTGCTTGATGTTGCAAGAGGCCTGATTTTCAACTAAGGCTTTGAATATTTTGAAGTGGGATAGAACATCACTTTTGTATTTTAGGAAGTAGACCCAAGTTCTTCTGGAAAAGTCATCAATGAAGGTTAGAGCATATTTTGCTCCTTTGAAAGAAGGCTCTGGGAAAAACATCAAGTCACTATGGATTAACTCTAGAGGGGATGAGGCTTTTAGAGAACCACTTGGGTGGAAAGGATCTTGATGTTGCTTTCCAAGAGCACATCCAGGACATACTCCATCAATAGAAGAGACTTGAGGTAAACCTATTACCATTTCATGGGTGTTCAATTCCTTTAGGTAGTTATAACTGAGATGACCAAACCTTTCATGCCAAATTTTGCTTTCAAGATCTCCATGAGCCACAAAATAGGAGGCCCCTTCTAGATTTTTGAATCCTTTGAAGTGAAATAGGTGAGTGTTGTGATCAATATCTCCTTTGGCTATAAGAGAGTGGGGGTCTTGAAAGTCTCTTATCTCAACTCCTGTTGGAGAGAAGAGAACAATTTTCCCCTTTCCAGAAGTACAAATATGATAGACGGAGAGGATATTTGTTGCAATGTTTGGAACATAGAGAACATTATTGATAGAGCCACCATCAATGGATATGTCACCCTTTCCTTTGACTGGGATAAAGGAAGAGTCACCAACTTCTATGCTACATGTTGAACTTGAGGAGATAGAAGAGAATGACTCATCTGAAGAAGTCATGTGATGAGTTGCTCCAGAATCTAGGACCCAGTAATTAGATGAAGTATTGGTGGTCTTCCCTTGAACATTTAGGGCTTTTCCTATCTGATTTTTATTATCTATATTTTGATCCTTCATAGCTGCCTCTAGTTGTTGTAATATTTTCCAGCATTTGTTTGTAGAATGACCATTCTTTTTGTAGTGAGTACAAGTTATGGGACTTCTTTCTTTCTTTTTGAATTTTTCTTTAGTGGAGGTGGATGCTACTAAGGCTTTAGAGGAAGAGGAAGAGATCTCATACTTTGCAAGTTTTGTTTCTTCCCTAGTTAGTCTCTCACAAAATTCTTCTAAGGAGGGCATTTTGAAACTTGCACCAAGAGCATCTTTTGTAGATAGAAAGGTGGTTGCAAATATTTGAAATACACCATTTAATTTAGAAATAATTAGATAAATGCATTCTTCATATTTTTTATCCTTACCACTGCCTTTAAATTGAGTAAGGACTTCTTTAAATTTGGTGAGAAAGTCAACAATATTGCTGAAGTCTTTAGGAGATAATGTTGTTAATTCTGCCTCTAATTGCATTGACCTTATTTGATCTACTTTTCCAAATAAGTTCTTTAGTTTCTCCCAACTTTCATAAGGAATTTTACAATCCGTAATGTGAAACCATAAGCTTTCATTTACATTAGTGCTTATAATACCCATTGTTTCATACATCTTCCCTTTATGAACAAATTTTTCATATTCTTTTTCAAAATCAGGTTGCTTCTCTTCTAATAGGTGTGTGAGCCCTTTTTGAGAAATGAGATTTAATATTTTGGGTTTCCATGTATGGTAGTTATGAGGAGTGAGAGGATCAATTATATTCATTGAATTCATTTTGCCAAATAAAATTGAAGTGAACCCAAAATTCCCCCTTTAACTTTAATTTAGAGAATGCAATGGATATTAGTGAACAAAAGCCTTTAAGAAACACCAAATATCTCAAAATACCCGCCCTAACGAGAGGGAAACTATAAGTAATTTGAGGAGATTTGATATTAAGTTAGGCTCTATGAGAACAAATATGCCATGCCTATATATCTTCTTCTCCTCAAATACCCACCCTTACGAGAGGGAAACTATAAGTATTGAGTAGATTTGATACTTGGAACATAGGCTTTTAATCAGCCAGACTCCTATATTGGTTATCTTAATAACCCACCCTTACGTGAGGGAAACTATAAGTTATTTAGAATTTCCAATATAGGTGCATAGTTGATTTAATATATTTGCTCTTTAGAAATTTTTAAGAAAGGAATAATGAATTGAGAATAAAATAGATTAACAAGGGTTAATTAAAGAGATATCCTCACTTAAATTCCTTTATCATTTTTTTTTTATATAAATTAAGAAACTCTTTGTAAAAAATTAATCAAAATAAGTTCATTAATATAGAGACCTATTGCAAGAAATGAAATAATGAAATAATATATATTAATGATATATCCTCACTTTCATCCACTAAAAAATCTCTATATAATATTAAAGAACTTTGGAAAGACAATTAATTAGAACAAAGTAAGTTGTTTAATATATATATGTATAAAAATATAATAATAAAATATATATAATATATATATAAAAAACAAAAACACCCCCGCCGAGCCCCCCCCCCGCGGGGGCGCCCGCGGAGAGGGCCCCCCCCCCCCCACCCCCCCCCCCCCCCCCCCCCCCCCCCCCCCCCCCCCCCCCACCCCCCCCAGGAACCCCCCCCACCCCGCCCGCCGGGGGGAGCGTGGACCGGGGACCCCCCCCGGACCGCCCCCCCCCCCCCCCCCCCCCCCCCACCCACATGTAAGTTGTTTAATATAGAGATTTGCTTTAAGAAGGAATTAAATAAAGAATAAAATATTTTTATTTAAGATATTTAATGTATTAAGGAATGTAATTTGAAATCAATTATCCTCACTTATATTTCATTACCAATATTTATAAACAAATGACTTATAACAAAGGTAATGAGGCAAGAATTGACGCAATAAAAACCCCCTCAATGCTATGATAGGTGCAAAAATGCACCTATAAACCTGCCCAAAAAAAATATATTATAGATATTACAACTATCCTTTATATATTTGGTCCAAGGAGAGGCCGGAAAGAAAAGGATAGAAAATTTTGAAGGCTACAAATTTAAACAAAGATCAGATGTATATTTTTATCTAAAAAAACTTAGCAGATATGAGCTAAAATTTAATTGACATCAGATAGAGGACAAGAGGTAGCGAAGAAATGTTGATACTGCGTCTGTCAACGAATAAGCGATGCCAATGGGCAACGAGGAAGGAGCTTTGAAAGGCTATGATTCACTGCACTAAGAGTTGATTAGGGCATAAACATAAAATATTATAACGATACCTGAAGGGTTGGCGTCCACGATAAGCTAGATTGGAGCTTTGAAAAACATGAACTTTTAAAGGTTTGCTTCTTATCACTGCACCTGAAAGGTTAATAAAGTATGTAAAATTTATAAAAAATTAAATAATTGAATACCACCTCTTGTTGTGATTGCGATACATAGGGAAGACACCATAGTACATAGAGAAGGTGCTGAGAAGATAAGAGTCCCGTAAGATGCCAGAAAGGCACACACTAGAGAGGCTCTCGAGAATGAGGATGTTACAATATTTGTTTTAGCAGAGAGTCTCTTGTGGTTGCGTATGCAAAACGTAGGGAAGGCACCCGAAGTAGCATAGAAGGCGGTGAGAAGATAGGCTTATCGAAAGACGAGAGGAAGGCAACGATGCCCCACACACAAATATATTCCTTAAAAATAGAAGATATTAGGCATCAAAAAACCTAACACAAAGCACATAACGAGTTTTGCTGAATATCCATCTATGGTGCACTTGCAGAGATCCTCAAAGGATAGAAGATGATAGGCACCACTAAAAAATCATCAATATAATGCTTAAATGAAGAAACACTATTCAAAACAAGAGAATAATATTATTCAAACATTGTTAATATGATTATATAACAAAAAAACTAAAGTTCTTCCTGAGCGCTGAAGGACAAAAAATACGGAAGACTATTGAGTTGAATGAAGATTTGGAAATCACATGATATTCGAACGATTGATATTTAATTAGAAAAATACCCATTTTATGAGATGTAGTCTCTATGCGTACCAATATATGTCCAAAAGACACATTTCTAAAAAAATAAATGGACTTTGGTCTATTCAAAGTTAGACCAAAAGTCCATTCTATTTTGATGTGAGGAGTACTACTTCCTATAATTAAATATATCACGAAGATATAACGAAATCCAAAGTTCAATTAAAAAAATTTATATTGCTCACCAAAATATTAATGCCTATGAAAATTTAGTCTCCAATTTTGAGTGATACACAGTGATGGCTAAATGAAGCCAAAGTGAGCTGCGTTCGAGATGGAGATTTTTCTTTTAAACATAGGCATACGAGGAGGACACATCAAATTGCAGAAAAAAATGAGGAGAGTATTTGCATAATAAGGTAAAACAATAGTTATCTAGATATTACCATAAGCAAATTCCTCAAAACAATTGCAGATATAAAAAACAATCTACAATAGATATAAAACCTCTTTCTTTTAAAACAAATAAAATATAAGAGAGTTGGCAAGCAACCATGGCGGGAGCAGGAGCAGAAACGGAAGTGGGAGTGGGAACAGGAGTGGGAGTAGGTTCAAATGCAGGCGCAGGATCCAGGACAGGCATAGGATCAGGATCGAGATCGGGCTCGTTAGGGGCCGGGCCCACAGGGCCCTCGACGGGACCAGAGGAGGGTTTAGAGGCTGAGCAGACTGGCGGTCAGGGTGGGGATGACATCTTGGGCCTAGGGCCTCCTCCCAGCCTCGACGCAATTGTAGGCCTAGGGAAAAAGCCTCCAGATCTTGGGCAGGGTTCTGCCCCGGGAGGGCCCAAACCCTCCTACCAGTAGATCCTGGTTGGCGTCAGGGCCCAGCCTCGGGCCCTGGGCATAGGGCTTTCCCTCGAGGGCACCCACATTTCCATTCAAGAGGAGGTCTACTCATCCTTTGTCTCTGGATCCTCTGCCTCCCTGGTTGGGAAGTTCCTGGGAGGGCGACCGGACATGGAAACCATCCGCAGATGGGCGGCTTCCAAGTGGAAAGTTTTTGGACATATTCAGTTGGTGGCCCTTACCAAGGGCTTTTTCATTATCAAACTAAACAACAACGATGACGCTAAAAAGATCCTGTCTGGTGGGCCCTGGTTCCTGGGACGCAAAAGCCTCTTCCTCAGGCGATATGGAGCTGACTTCCATCCCAGCACCCAAAGTATCAACTTCACCCCGATCTGGGTTTGGCTCCCCGAGCTTCCCTTTCACTTGTGGCATGAAGACGTACTAAGGCTCATTGCTCAATCGATCGGTGAGCTGGTGGCCTTCGATCCCGCTACCAAGGTAGGCTCTCGAATGGTCCATGCCAGATTTTGTGTCAATGCAAATCTAGAATCCGAACTCCCCTCTTCTATGTCCATCTCCTCTGGGTCCTTCTTCTGGTGCCAAACCCTGATTTACGAAAACAAACCTGCTTTTTGCCCTCTCTGCTACACTCAGGGGCACCTTTCCTACCAATGCCCCATCTCCAAGAAGGTTGATGCCTCTCTCCCCGCTAAACCCCCTTCCCGACCAGGCAGGGCCCCTTCCCATGGGCCCCCCCATGACGACCGTAGATCCCAGGCTTGGAACAACAAGGAGGCTCCCCCTTCTATCCCAAAGGAATCCCAGGTGGGCCCTTGCCTGATGGATGGCCCTCCCCAGGTTCGCCCTTCCCTCGAACCTCTCCCTGGTTGCCCTCCCGGGGCCCCGATCCCAGGCTCCCCCCTCGCCCGGTGTGGATCCCTCCCCCCTCCCCGTAGGCCCTCGCTTGCACCCCCTCTCAGCCCTGCGAGCCACCCGGGCTCTCTCCCCCGTCGGCTCCCGCCTTCCCTTCCTCCTCCCTGGATGCCAGAGTTTCCTTCTCCCCCCTCCTCGCTATCCCCCTCTCGACCCCCTCCCACCCCTCCCGACATTCCCTATTGGCCTCCCCCCTTAGAGTGTAGCTTCGAGAGGTCCGACGATGAGGTTGAGGGCAGTTCTCAGTCTGGGCCTGATGAAATCAGCCCCAAGATGACCCAAAGCAGGACGTTCACCATAGACTTTGGCAGCAAACTCAAGAGAGGTCGCCCCACCCTAGGCGATCAGCGATCGAGGATCACTGAAGATGACATAGCCAATGGCTCATAGGAAACCCTCTCTGACATCATCGTGAGCTTCTCCAAAGTAGATGCCCTACGATCCAAACCCCCTGCTCAGCTCGAGAAGGGGGGCAAGCGACTCCCCAAGGGTGTCAAATGAAGCTCATCACCTGGAATGTCAGGGGGCTCAATGGTGCCCCCAAAAAAGGATCCTCGGCCAACTCCGCAAGGATCACCGCCCATCCTTCCTCCTCCTCCAGGAGACCAAAATAGATGAAGTGGCCGCTCAGAGGGTCGCCCAAGCTATTTGGCAAAATTGTGAGTCACTGTCTACCCCTACGGCTGGCACAGTCGGAGGCCTGCTATGCATGTGGGATCCTCGATATTTTGAGGGGAGACTCATTTCATCTTCCCCTAGAATAATCAACATTCTGGTCCATTGTGTGAAGTCAAGGCATTCGTGGATCTTGTCTAACGTCTACGCTCCCAACAACCCAGTTGAGAAAGCTGCCTTGTGGAAGGAAATCAGCTCGATGAGGGAGGCCTTTGCCCCCCTTCCCTGGATCCTAGCAGGGGACTTCAACAACCCCCTTTTCCTTTCTGACAAAAGTGGGGGTTCAACGGCTCCGTCCAAAAGCATGGAAGACTTTGGGGCCTTCATCGACCTCAATGAGCTCATGGACGTCAACCTAAAAGGAGCCAGGTTCACCTGGTCAAACAGAAGAGCGGGAGCAAGCCATATCCAGGTCAGGCTGGATAGAGTGTTTCTTTCTAAGGAAGCCATTCCCCTATTTGCTGATGCAACCTTGCTGGCTCTCCCCAAAATTGGGTCTGACCATAACCCCCTCCTCCTCAAAACCGACCATCGCTCTTCCCTCAAGCGGCCCTTCCGGTTCGAGTCCATGTGGCTGCACCACCCCAACTTCAGGGCCCAGGTTGGTTGCTGGTGGGCTCCCCTAGTCCCTGGGTGCCCTATTGAGCAAGTCTACCACAAACTGAGATGTCTCAAAGAATAGCTCAAGGTATGGAACAGAGAGGTGTTTGGCAACATCTTCAAAAATAAAGCAACAATTAAGAAAAATCTCGAAGACCTTGAGCTCAGGTTCCAGGAAGGCTCCCAAGATCCGGGGATCAGGGAAGAGGAACGTTCAGCCCTCAGCGAGTACCACAACATCCTGGCCAGGGAAGAAACATTCTGGAGGTAGAAGTCGAGAGCCCTATGGCTCCAAGATGGTGATGCTAATACCAAGTTTTTTCACACGTCGACCCTCAAAAATAGGGGCTCCAACAAAATTTTTGAGTTGGTGGGCAGCGATGGTAGAATAATCAAGGATGAAGAAGACATTCGGACTGAAGCCATCAACTTCTTCCAGGAGCTCCTTGGCGACAATTCCCAGATGTCCCCAGAAGTGACAGACTCCCTGCTAGAGCATATCCCAACTTTCATCTCGGCCCTGGCGAACGAGATGCTCCTACAACCCCTATCTGACTCCGAAATCCATGCTGCTACATTTTCCATGAAGGTCGAGGTGGCCCCGAGCCCGGACGGGTTTCCCCCCTAGTTCTTCCAATCCTTTTGGGACCTCATTGGCCAAGAAGTGTGCACAGCCATCCGGGACCTCCAGTCCGCCAGCTCCATCCCCAGAGGTATAAACTCCACCTTCATTGCTCTGATCCCCAAGTCTCAGGCAGCCAGATCCCTCTCTAAATTTTGCCCCATCAGCTTGTGTAATGTCTTATACAAAATCTTGACCAAATCCATGGCCTCCCACCTTAAGGATATCCTTCCCATGATCATTGCCCCCTGCCAGGGGAGCTCGATCAAAGGTAGACTTATCACAGATGGAGTTATCATCATGCACGAGGCCATCCACTCGGCCCTCCTATCCAAAAAGGCCTCCTTTCTGCTCAAACTAGATATGAACAAGGCCTTCGACAGAGTTGACTAGGATTTCCTTTCCAAGGTCCTTCTCAAGTTTGGGTTCCACCCCTCCTGGGTCAGCCTCATCAAAAACTATGTTTCCTCCCCTTGGTTCTCTATCCTCATTAACGGATCCCCCATCGGGTTCTTCCCTAGTTCCAGAGGCCTTCGCCAAGGTGACCCCCTATCCTCGATCCTCTTCATCATCCTGGCTGAGGCCCTAGGATGCACCATTTTGAGTGTTGTCTCCCATGGACTTATCTCGGGCATCAGGCCTGCATCGGGCCTACCCCCTATGTCCCATCAGCAGTTCATGGATGACACCATCCTTGCTACTTCAGCTTCGATCCCTCAAGCCAAGACCATCAAGCACATCTTGACCCTATATGAGGAGGCGGTCGAGCAGAAAATCAACCTCCAAAAAAGTAAAATTTTCTTTATCCATACCCCCGGATAGGCAAATCAGAATCGGGTGGATTCTTGGTTGTACCCCTGATTCCCTCCCCTCCTCTTACCTCGGGCTCCCCCTATTTACAGGAGCTTCCTCCAAGACCCTTTGGAGCGGGATGATTGATCGGATCCAGAGGAAGCTGGCCTCCTAGAAAGGCCACCTCCTCTCACAGGCAGGTAGAGCCACCCTCCTATCGGTGGTTCTTCAAAGCATTCTGGTCTACTTCATGTCGGTCTTCAGAATCTTGGCCTCCATTGCAGCACACATCGAGCAAATCTAGAAATACTTTCTATGGTCGAGCAACGAAGATAAGAAGAGGATTCCCCTAGTTTCTTGGCCCCTGGTCTACCACCCCAAAGGTGAGGGAGGGATCGGGCTCAGGCGGGTGACCCCCATGAACAAGGCCCTCTTGTCCAAGCATGCCTGGAAGGTGTTCACCAATGCCCCTGATGAATGGGTCAGTATCATGCGTAGGAAATACATCCACCATCACCCCTTCCTCAATGACTCCCAGCCCAGAGATGGATCAACCTTCTAGAAATCCCTGATCTCCACTAAAGACATCATTCGAAAGGGGACCAGATGGATCCTCAGGGATGGAACCAAGATCGACTTCTGGGAAGACAGGTGGATCCAAGATGAGGCCCTGATTGCTGACAATGACCTCCTCATCCTCAAATTAGGCCTGGTGGGCAGAGGGCCCAAAGTGTCAGATTATCTCACCCAGAACCAAGGATGGGTAACATGGAAGCCCATCCTAAACCCTAGGCACCCGCTTCAATCCTCCAGGCTCCAGCGTCTCCTCGAGGTGACAGTTATCCCATATTCTAGAGGGAACGACAGATGCATCTAGCACGACACCCCTAGTGGCATCTTCTCTATCAAATCTGCCTACAACTTCCAAAGAGTCCCTGATGAGGCCCCATTCCTAGTCAAACAGGTATGGGCCAAGAAGTTGATCCCCAAAATTAGCCACTTCATTTGGGTGGCCATCCAAAATAAGATCCTGACTATCGAGAACCTGATCAGGAGGGGCTTTCAGATCCCGAACAGATGCTTCCTTTGTTGTGCTTCCTGGGAGTCTACTAATCACCTCTTCCTCAGATGCCCCTTCTCTTCTGAAGCCCTGGGCCTCATCCTATCCCAATTTTCTATCCAGTGGGTGGCCCCCAATTCCATCTCTGACCTCCTATCTCAGTGGCCCAATCCCTTCGCCCACCCCTTCATCCACTTCCTATGGGGCTCCTGCCTCCCTCATCTGCTCTGGAAACTCTGGCTTGAGCGCAATAGTAGAGCCTTCTCCTCCCCGGCCTGCTCCCCCCAGTGGGTGGCGGCCAAGGTGGTTGCCTTCACCCTTGAGAACTCCCGCTCCCTCCCCTTGAGTGAGGCACCCCGAAGGCTGGTCGAGTCCACCCTCCTCTCCTCCCTCAGAGTCCAGCTTCCCCCTAGTCCCCCTCCCACCCCCTCCCATCATTCGATGACAAGGTGGACTACCCCCCCTCCCGGATGGGTTAAACTTAACTTTGATGGAGCTTCTAAAGGAAACCCCGGCCCCTCTGGAGTGGGCGGGGTCATCCGAGATAGTCACGGGGCCCTGATCTTGGCGTACGTCGAACCGCTTGGCATTCAGACCAACAACTTCGTCGAAGCAGCAGCTCTCCTCCGTGGGCTGATAGCCCTCAAGGAGACCTCCCCAAAAGTCATCATCGAGGGTGATTCTCTAGTCATCATCAAGGCCACCCGTAGCTTGGGAAATAGCTCATGGCATATCCACAACACCATTCGAGAAGTTCTCACCATCCTCCAAGGATTCACTCATCACTCCTTTCATCATGTGTACAGAGAAGGTAATAGGGCAGCCGATTTCATGGCCAATCAAGCCACCACAATGGAAGATCTCACTACCTGGACCATGAATTTCCCTGATGCTCTGGTCCAATTAGCGTCTCAAGACAATTCAAGCCCTGATGAGAGTACAAGCGCTTAGATCACCCCGAGTTGGGGCCCTGAAGGTGCGACGTCATGCCCTCCCCACGTGGACAGGGGATACTCCTTCCCGCTCTACCTTGATGATTGGCCCCAATGACCCTCCCACCCGAGGGCTGGCCAATCCGATCAAGCACCATCACGTCTCGCCAAGTGCTCCCCGCTTTAGAGGCCATGTCAAATTTTTGGCTTCTCCTGATCTAGATAACCGTAGCCTCGCTAGCAAACCTGGCAAGCCCAAGTTGGAGTGCATGGCTTCTCAGTCCGAGTTTCCTACCTCGGGCACCGCTTCGATGGATCTTCATGCTGAGTCAGACCGCACGCGCCTTTCTCTCGAGAGATTTCCCCAAACTGCTTCCCCATCAAGATTGTGCCAATTGGAGCACTATCATTGGCTCCCCTTCCCTGCCCCACATGGCTACCGCCAGCCTCACCCCCTCAGCTCCTCCCAGCTCATGTCATCCCCTGCCCTAAGCGCCCCTTCCCGATGCCTGTGGCCCTTCCCCTCCTTGGTGCCTCCCTGCAAGCTTTTAACCCAGCCATGTTCAGAGGCCACTCGCATTCCTGTGTGTTTTCCCCTTCCCCTATCCCCATGAGTCTCCCCTCTCAGTTTAGGCCGACTCTGGTTCCCCTACCCCTGGCCTTCCTATTTGCCTTCCATGGCTGCCAAGGCAATTTTCCTCGAGCCCTCCACTCTCGACCTGAGCGAGTCTGCCAGGATATTTTCTGATGCTAAGAACTACACTCCCTTCTTCAGTAAGTTCGTAGGGGCAGATGAAGAAATCACGTAGGGATTTCTAGATTCCTGGAATGACGGGGAGGTCAAAGTGAAAGGGCTTCACTTCAAGGTGTCCAAGGATTTTTTGACTGAAGTGACGGGCCTGCACCACGAGGAGAAAGGAAGATTTGTTCGATGGGACAAGCACAACTGGGAGGAGGAGCTCTCTCGATTCCCGGAATAGCAATGGGACAAGGCCAACCTCTTTCGAGCTGACCTCCCGACCCCCTTTGATGAGGCCATCATCCCAGTGATGCAATATATAACTTGCGATGACCCGGATCAGTGCCTCTATAGCTTTCACCTCAGTTTCTATAATCACCTTCATGGAGCCATGCTGGTAAGCACCCCTAGATTTCTCTTTTATTCCCTAAGCCTCACCATTGATCGGGCCATAGGAATCATTCTTGGCCCTCCCATCAAGGGCTCATGGCTGTTCTGTATAGACACGCCCTAGCAAACTAGCCCCAGCTACATCACATCCCTCCCCTATCCTCCATTCCCCCCTGAAGAGGATGGCTCCCCTGTTGCTTCCCCTACAACATCCAAATCTAAGGAGACCCCATCCCCTGATGCCTCCCCTTCCCCAAAACTGCGTAGACCCACCCAAAAATGTAGAACCCCGGCTCAGGCCCTAGGCGGGGCCCCGACTCCTGGTGCAAGTTCGATCCGCAAGGGCCCGGCCCTCGGCAGTAGCAGGGCTATTGGTAGCTCCAAGAAGGCCAAGGTGGAGGCCCCGAAAGCCATCGAAGTCAGCTCTGACTCGAAAGTAAGTTGTGGAACTTTTCGACCAGAGCCCTCCTAGACATCACGATCAGCTCCCTGACCGCTTCTGCAAAAGTGGCTTCCACAGTGGCCAATGCCCTGTCTGAACTCCATCGTAGGTTGGGCGACGACCCTGATAGGGAGGGGAACTAATCTGCTAGGTCGGGGCCCCCGTTCAGGTCAGGCCCGACTGCAGGGCAATCTGGAGCGGTGGCGGCCAATAATTTTTTGGGTTAACTGCTGGGCAATTTTGAGGTTTCTCCCTGTTTGGTGGCCTCAGGCCAAATTTTGTCTTGTTGGAAACATCGTTGGATGGACTATTTGTAGGCACCGGGGCCCCTGGGCCCCGGCTTGGTCCCCAAGGGCGCAGCCCCGGTCTACTCTAACATCAGAATATAGCTACGACTACTTATGTACCTAAGGTTTTGGGACCCTTTAAAAAAAAACCCGTTGTAAATATTATTGTTACTTATCAAAAAAATATAAGAGAGTAAAAACCAGTTCGAGAGGCTACCTTCAAGAGAGAATGCCTAGCAGAATCTATCCTGCTCTGGTGCCATGTTAGAATTTACCAAGAGTAGAACTACAAAGCATTACAATATTTGAAGAAACAAAATAGAATTGATTGATTATTCCATGGATCAACTTTGTATAAATAATAAAGTTGACCATTGAGAGCCATTGGATTACAACTACTCATCAAATCTGATGTAGACTATAATTGAGAGTTCACCTGACTCATGAAGAAGTGGAAACTCAAGTAAGTCTATCCTAGTAGAAATTAAGAGAATAATTACTTATTCTAACATTAAATACTTTGAATATAAATTATAATTTTATTTCAAAAAATAATTTTATTTTAAATTTGTATTCTTCTAATTATAAAATATTTTTCTTATATTAAAAATTATTGCATATAAAAAATATATTTATAATTAGTTAAAAATTAATAAATTAAATCCAAAAATTACCTTAAAAATAGCATCATCACATCAATGGTCCTTGTTTAACTTAAGGAGGTAACATAGAGATTGTCATAAAAGAGTGGATATTATTTTCAAAAAAAATTTTGATGAAAAAAGTAAATTTACAATAAATTAAGATAAAAGCCTTTACAATAAAAAAAAAGTGGGTGGGTTAACACACCCCATGGGGAAACTTGTAATGATCAATTATTGGTAAACTTGTTTTGTTTGATTTTAAGAATTTTATTATTTATTGTAAAGAGATCAAGACTTCAATGATATTGATAGTCTCTCAAGTTTTGTTTGTTTATGTAATATTGACATATTTATTAAAGTTGTATATTGTGGATGGTAAAGGTCATAGTTTATACGAGACAATCTTTATAAAAATGTTGTATACTCAATACATAGTTATCTACATATACTCCCACTATAAAAACATAATATATAATTTTAATCCCATAATATTTAAACATTAAAATTTTATTAAAGTTTTAAAATCTTAAAAAGAAGAAAACATAGTTTCTTAAGGGAATGGGTGGTCTTTTGTATTTGTGTGAAAAATATTTCAATGCCTTTAATTTGAGCACCACAATGATGACTAAGGAATTCAAAGATATTTGTGAAGAAGATAAAAATATTTCATTAAGAACGTACGTAAAGTGTGGAGGACGTTATTCAGTGTCGAGCTACATAGATGATTGGAGGCCATTATTTTGTGAATTTTATGACATGGCAAATACGAAGTGGAATTATTGAATGCTAAAGACAAGGACAACAAGTTGTCAAATTCTCTCTATCGTGAAGGTGTCGACCCATCGCATAACCAACCATTTTACAGGTGATGCAATTACTCAGTAAAGTAAAGATGAGATTAGATCAAATGGAAACATTGTTCGCAATTCCTCTATCGGTCAATCCACCCTCATTGGAGTGGTCAGACATGCAAGGATAGAGCAACATGTGTGGAACCTGGGAAGGCTCATACCTGTTCTTCACCTTAGGATCCTTGTTCCTCTTAGAAACACCCTTCTCTACATATTATAATGTAGAGGAGAATCATGAAAAGGCATCTTTGATTTCATCATAATCGGTCCAATCAGGGGTGGAGCCCTTCACCAAATCCAGGTACACCTCATAAATAGAAAACTTGAAGAGCAGCTTTAACACTGCCATCATTGTCACTTGACTCAAAGTGGCCACTTTTTTGAGAAAATATACCTCTGTATTAGCAACCATTTGGGTATATTCCATGGATCCCTTATTTAGAATGAGATATTTGCTTATGGTGGGGATATTGGGCATGTATCCCTCGTACATGTTTTGCCTAAAGTTGACGACTGCGTGGTGAGTGGATGCAACCTAGATGATTGTGGTGATTACCTCTACCACTTCCGCCATGAACTCCATCTTATTTCATTCTCTCTCCTCCTTCTTCAAGTCTCCATACCCCACATTCACCACCTCATTCCACCATGCCTGCACTTTGTTGTCTGCTTTGATTGAATTACCACTCTTTTAATACAGAGACAAGTAATCCCTCACCCATTGATTCAAAGTAGACCATATATCTAGACTGTCCACTACATATGGATAATATTCAATCACATGCCTCATGTTTGGTCAGTGGCTACTACACCATCCAATTGGTGGCCTATGTAGGGTTGTAGTGGTAGAGGTCAGATCCCACCTTTTTAGGTTGTAGTGATAGAGGTTAGATCCCACCTTTTTAGGATGCAATGGTAGAGGTCAGAGTCCACATTTTCTATCTATAGTTTGTAAAAGAATTGGGTAGGCTGGTCCATGTTCCCAGGTGTGCTCAATTGTTCCATGAAAGGAGGGTAGAAACACATTTTTTTGAGGCTATTTTGTTATGTCATTTGAAAATGCAGAGAGGTCTACTACTCTGTTGAATATTTGGTTGAAAGCCCATGTTTTGGCACTATGTTGAAACAACCACTGTATTATAACAACCATTGGATGGGTATTGCATTGTAACAACCATTGTTGACTGTGTATTGCATTGTATCAACTTTGCTGTTATAAATAGAGTATTGAATATTAATGAAGATAAACCTAAGTATGTCTATTTTGCTTGGTGTTCATTATTTTTAGCCATTTGTCTACCTTTATTTATTTCTTTTGCTCAATTGTTGTTGTTTCTTATTATTATACAATTGGTATCAGAGCCAAGGCAACATTGGATTATTGCTTTGTTGAGAAAAATCTGGAAGGATGAGGTATCTTGTATGGGTATTCATTGGTAACCTATTGAAGTAGAATATGGATCATAGCAAGTCTACCATTGAAAAGTTTATTGGGCATAATTTCAACTTGTGGAAGCTGAAAATGGAATATCTCTTGTAGAAAGAGATTTGAAGGAGAATATCATTAGGGATGCAAAGCCAACAATAATTAGTTAAGAACACTGAGACAAGATGAATGATAAAGTTATTGCCTTGATTGGTTTGAATTTGGTAGATTCAGTCGTAATGAATTTTATTGAAACCAAGTCAATAAAAGAGCTTTGGAATGATCTTAGTAAGCTCTATGAATCAAAGTCACTCATGAATTTAATATTTATTAGAAAGAAATTGTTTGCATTAAAAATTTTTGATGGAGGAAATGTGGCTGAATATTTTAACACCTTCAACACTTTTGTAAATTAGTTAAAATAATCTAGTGATGAGATCAAAGAAGGGGAACAATGTATTTGTCTGCTTTGTAGCTTACTAGACTCATGGGATAATCTGATTGTAGCAATCAATGAGAGCATACAAGTGGAAAATCTCAAGAATGATGAGATCATTAGTCGACTACTTCAAGAAGAAACCAAAAGAAGAACCTCCGAACCTACTAAGAAATCAGAACCCTTGGTTGTTAGGGATAGAGGAAGAAGTAGGGAAAGAAAGAGTGGTATATTCTATGACAATGACTATAGGTATAAATAAAAAAGAAGATTCCCAAGCAAATAAAATAAGCAAGAGATTTTTTTTGGAAATGTAAGCAAAAGGGACATAAGAAAAGTGAATGCAAGGCTAATATTTTCAAGTAAAAGGAAGAATATTTAGTAGCTCCATCAACTAGTGAAAGGGGGTTGTATATTGTTGCATGGTTGACAATTAATGTAAAAAATGAAGCATGGTTAATATAATCCAGAGCATCCTTTCACATGACACCATATATAGAGTGGTTCAAGGACTATGCAACAAGTCACTATGGAAAAATATTCTGTGGTGATAATTATTACTAGGAGGTTATTGGAAAAGGTAGTGTAAGAGTTAAGCTTAGTTATGGAAGGATCAAGACCATACTAGATGTAAGACATATTCTAGGATTAACATAGAACTTGCTCTTAGTAAGTTATATGTTCTGATGCTGGTGTTGAGACTCTCTTTGGTAAATATGGGTGTAAGTTAGTTCATGGAGCCATGGTCTTGGCTAGAGGTATAAGATATGGAACCTTGTACAAGTAGATGTAGTCCCTCTTGATGTTGATAGTGCAAATACAAGCTCAATGGAGAGTGGCAAATCCATAAATCAACAAAGATGTTAGAAATTATGTTGTGGCATAGAAAGATGACACATATTGGAGAGAAGAGTCTATGTGAGATGTGCAACAAGCAAATTGTTCGAGGTTTAGAAGGTATGAAGTTTGGATTATTTGATTTTTGTGAAGCATGTGTGATGGAAAAAAAAGTTTCATTTAATTCAAGTGAATATAGGAGCAAAAAAATTCTTGAATTAATACATTTTATTATATAATTCTCCACAAAATAATGTAAATCCCACCACATAAAATTTATTCTCACAATTCTCACAACAAAAATTTAAATCTCATAACAAATTAAACTCATAACACATGGTAAAATAATACATTAAATTTTCTCAAGAGGCATGAATGTTCCAAATGACCCGATGCCCTTTCTGTATTTACAATGGAATTTTTAGATTTTAGGTAGTAAGTGGTAATTCCAAGAAAACTAACGAAACTTTCTATACAACTAACTAATATTTTTTGACCAAATAATAGCGTGTCAATTTTATCCAACACATTGGTTTTATCTAACATGTGAAGAGATAAGTTCAACACGTGAAAATATAAGATTTTATCCAATTCTGTGTCATTATTTCATAAAGATATTTTTATCATCCCTATCCTATCATATGACTAAAACTAATCCTATCACATGACTAAAACTAATTTGTAAAGAGAGTTTATCTCGTAAAGAGAAATTCTTTGTATCACATGACTTTACGAATTGTATTTGCATCACATGACTAAAAATTATCTCATAAAGAGATTTATTTTAATACTACCTATGTTGCACATGATGAAAATGTACCTGAAGAGATATGAGGGTCTTGTCAACATTAGGCCCTAACACGTACATGTGTAACAAATTGGAGACTTTTAAATATAAATCCCATGAGAAACTTTACAAAATGGAATCTTGTTGACGAAAATACCCAAGGAGAAACCATAAGTGGTTTATGGTTAACCACTTATGAACCATTACAAAGAGGTTTTAAGAAAAACCGTCATGAAACCTATGGATTATGGACCCACCATGTGTCCATGTTACTTTCCATCAGAGAGAATCAAATGAGGAATCAAAATTTGTAGAAGCATCTTCTAGAGTAAGCTCTCATTCTAAATAAATGGTATGTGGTGGAACATTGTAGCAAATTTCATAATATCAATTGAAATAGAAATGTGGCCATAGGATACCCCCACAAGGTCCATAAATTTGTAAATCCATTTCTCTCTACAAGCGAATATGACCAAAGGTGTTCTAGATTACCCAAGGCAGCTTTGTCTAAATAAATATTTGGTAGAGCAGACTTTGATAAAGATGGTTGTTAAATGAAGCTTGTCCAGATGGTACATATTTTTTGAAGATTGGGAGATAACATTCAGGAAGAAATTCAAACTCAATCTATAGAGGATACCTGATTAGTGAAATCCAATTGTTTATAAATTGAACATGAAATGTCCAATCTAGCCAGCTAAACAATTTGTCAAACCATTTAAAATGACTTAATAGATTTTCAAGAGCAAGATAATGCATGGAATTTTTTTGAAGCCATACATCACAAAAAAAATTTGAGCATTAGTTTTACAGTAAATATGTTCCACAAAGATAAGAGCATTTCTAGCTTCTATGGCTTGGCTACTAAGAGATCATCGAAATTCTTCCTTCTATCAAAGTAGGTCTCTAAATCTCCATACAAAAGACTGATAATGGTCCCAATGTTCTTCTTCAAATATGAACATATTTATTTATTTGAGTTGTCAACTTAAAATATCGATACGAACATTATTTTTACTTGAAATATGCTCAGTGTCAAATTCAAAATTATCAAGATATACATTCCATATTACTAGATGACTACCTTTAGCCATGTCATTAACAACATTATCAAGATGTTTACGCCAATGTTTGAGATCTGATCTGATAAGAAATTTTTCACTGGCAAGGAAGAACTTAAACATCTTAATGGCCTTGATGATGGCAAGAATTTATTTTTGCCAACTAGGATATCAAATTTTTGCTACTTTAAAATATCTTGAGTCATAGCGGTAAATTTTCTTAGTTCCCTGATGTATTTCAACTAAAACTGCACCCCAAGTGTTGGTAGAAGCATCTGTATACAATATTTTCTTTCCTGCACCAGGCATAACTAAGGGTGGTAGATGTACAAAAATGTGTTTTATTATTTTTTTGGCTGCAGTATGTTGTGAAGACTAGGATGGCACATCTTTCTTGAGTAACTGATTTAAAATTAGTCTATCTTCTGTGATATGATGGTAAAAGCCAACAATATAATTAATGCAACCTAGAAACTATTGTATTTGTTTCTTGTTAGACAATTCATCAGGGAATTCAAGAATTTTCTTCAAGACATGATCTTGAAGTTGAATTTGACCATCTTCTATGGTAATGCCAAGAAATTTAATAGAATATTTGAAAAATTCACATTTGGTAAGATTAAGAATCAAACCATTTTGTTTGAAAATATCATAAAATTTCTAAGACACTGAAGATGTTCTTATGGTGTCTTAGAGAATATAAAAATATAATCTATGTAAACACAGATAAATTCCTTGTAATCTGCAAATAAGTCATTCATGATTTTTTGAAAAATTAATGAGAGGACTTTCCATTGATATTGCCCAAAGGGCACTATAAATGTTGTTTTATACCTATCATCCAGGTGAAATTGAATCTTTTAGAATATTAACTTTAAATCAAAATTTGAATAGACATGACTGCTCGCTATCCTTATGAGAAACTCATACCTGGAAGGAATGAGATGTTGTATGGATCGGACAAAATTATTTAGAGGCTTATAATTAATAACAAATATTTTCTTACCTCTAACTTGTTCTAACCGCTTGTTGATGTAGAAGGCTGAGCATCCCCATGGACACTTCCATTGGAGGGTCCAAATATTTTATCACTTTCATTGATGACTTCTCAAGGAAGCCATGAGTATAATTCATGAAATATAAGAGTAGTGCTTTGGATATGTTCAAAGTCTTTGTGGCTAAAGTTGAAAGACAAACATAGAAGAAGGTAAAAACACTAAGGATTGATAATGGAGGTGAGTATTGCTTCAAGGATTTTGAAGCATTTTGTAGGTTGCATGATATTTTAAGGTAGAAAACTACACCATACTCCCCACAAAAAAATGATGTTGGAGAAAGGTTAAATATAACCTTAGTGGATAAGGAAAGCAACATGAGAGAGGATGCACATTTAAGCAAAATGGTTTGGGTTGAAGCTTTACATACAACAAATTATGTGAACAATTTATCTTCTAGCTCTGTTTTAGGTGGAAATATACCAGAGGAGGCTTGGAGTGGCAAGAAGCCCATAATAGCACATCTAAGAGTCTTTGTATGTGAATCCTACATGCATGCTCCCAATTAAAATAGAAGAAAACTTGATAACAAGTCAACGAAATGTATTTTCATTGGGTATAGTGAAGGAATCACAGGATACAAGCTATGGATCCCATCAGAACACCACCATGCATATAGCCGAGATGTCATCTTCAAGGAGGGGTTTGTTGGTGAAAAGTAATCAAATATGGATACTCAGGGAAATGAGGAACAACAAGGACTAACTTCTAAAATAAAAAAATAAGTAGGTTGGAAATTATCAACAAGTGTTGTCAAATACAAGTGTCACTTCTATTTCAACTCCATTATGTGAGGTGCAACCGCTTGTATGTGGGTCTAATGATGAATGTCAAGTACATCATCAAGAAGAGACTACTATGGAGAGTAATCATGAGAGTAATCAACCTATTCATGATGAAGTACAACTAAGAAATGAGATAGAACTTAAAGGATAAAAATTTGAACAAAGTGATCAAGTGACAAGGAGGAGTCTTTGGCAAAGAAGAGCACCTGATAGGTTTGACTACGAACCAATTAATTTTAGTTATTTTGCACTATATTCCATGTGTGATGAGCCAAGAAGTGTGAAAGAGGATCTTAATAGTGATGAAGAAATTAATTGAAAAATGCCATGGAAGAAGAAATGAGGTCACTTGAACAAAATTAGACTTGGGATTTACAATCATTACCTAAGGATAGGAAAGTAATTGGTTGTAAATGGATTTTAAGAGGAAGTACAAAGAAAGATATAAGGTAAGGTTGGTCGCAAAATAATATACTCAAGTAGAGGGTATAAAATTTAATGAAACCTTCTCTCCTATGGCAAAACTTGCTTTAATTAGATTATTATTATCAATGGCAGTAGCCTATGATTAGAAAATTGAGAAAATAGATGTGAAGATACATTTTCTTCATGGAGAGCTCAATGAGGAAATTTATATGCAAAAACCATAAGGTTTTATAAAAAGTGGGAATAACAATTTGGTATGTAAATTGAATAAAACACTCTATGGCTTGAAACAATCCCCAAGATAATGGTACCACACGTTTGACAAACATGTGATTGAGCATGGTTTCACAAGAAATGATGGAGATCATTACATCTAGTTCATGCAAAAGGTAAATCACTTAATTTTATTGGTCTTGTATGTTGATGATATTCTTTTGCTTAGTGACTCAAAGGAGTTGGTAAAAAGGAAAAATCTTAATTGTCAAGAAAATTTGACATGAAAGACTTGGGTCCATTGCACTAGTTTTTGGGTATTGAAGTCAAGAGAGACCACATGACAAAAAGGCTTTGGATCAGCAAAATAAAGTACATAGAAGATCTCCTTGAACTCTTTAGAATTGATAAGAGCACTCATATGAACACTCCATCTCAAGTGGGAGTGGCATTGCCAAATGAAATGAGTCCAAAGAACAAGCAAGAAGAGAATTAAATGATACATGTATCATATGCAAGTACAGTTGGAAATCTCATGTATGCAATGGTGTGTACAAGACCTGATTTAGCCCATGTAGTGGGTGTTGTAAGTAAATTCATGTCCAACCCAAGTAAGTAACATTGGGTTGTTGTTAAGAGGATAGTGAGGTATCTACAATAGATAAAAGACTATGCAATATATTATGGTGCAACCGAAAACAAAAAATTACAGGGTTTTATTGATTCAGACTTTGGAGGATATGTGGACAAGGGCAAGTCCATAAGTGCATATATCTTCATATTGTTTGATGGTGTAGTTATCTAGAGAAGTAAGAAGTAGTAAGTGGTTGCTCAATCTACAATAAAAATCGAGTACATTGCTGCTGCAAAGGTATCCAAAGAAGTTATATGGTTGCATTTATTATGTAAGGATATGAGATTTGAGGAAGGACCAATAACTCTTTGGTGTGACAACCAAAGTGCAATTGATCTTACAATGAATTCTAAGTTTCACTCTAGGGCTAAACACAATAGAGTGAGGTTTCACTTCATTAGATAAGTGGTAGAATATGGAGAGGTGGAGCTACTCAAGGTGAAAATACAAAGGAATGCAACAGATGCATTGACCAAGCCATTGGTTGCACAAAAATTTACTTAGTGCCAAGGCAAGGTAGGCTTACAACCTTGGCCAAAGTAGTCACCAAGTGGAAGAATGTTCGGTTAGTGGCCACTACCAGGGTTTTTCTTAGTGGCGAATTTCGTAATTTAGCGTGAATTTTTGGATTTCCAAAATGTCAATTTTGTGATTTTTGGGACCACAGAGGTCGACCCGTTCGCCCGAAAATTTTGGGATCTATTTTTTTTAGGGTAAATTCGCCCCGTTGTCATAAGGTTTCCCACCCAATTTTTGCCATAAATTTATTTAAAATAAGAAATATCCCGCCCAAATCACCCCTTGTACCCCATTATATATAGCTAACCCTGACAACGACTCCCATAAAATTACAATATTTTTTTTGGATAGCAAGCGATGCAAAGCAGAGTACTGACAAAACTAGAGTCCACGATTGGTAGAAGGCGACTAGTAGAAGGCGAATGACAGAAGGCGACTGGCAAAAGGTGACTGGAAGAATGTGACTAGAAGAAGGCGACTAACTAAAGACGACTAACAGAAGAAAACTAGCAGAAGGTGACTGATAGAAGGTGACTGACAAAAGGCGACTGATAGAAGGTGACTAGAAGTAGGTGACTAGTAGAATGCGACTGGAATAAGGTTAGTGGTAGAAGGCGATCGATAGAAGGTGACTGGCAGAAGGCGACTGGCAAAAGGTGACTCAATTTATCCGTATGCTTCTTTTACCATTAAATTTCATTTTTCATTTTATTAATGGACACTCAATAAGGAGGATTATTCTGCCTGTGAACAATATTCATGGGATAATCACAGATTCCGTTGTCTCTAGCGGTAGTTCTCTTTTATACCGTTATTTTCATATTTAAAAATGATGTTCTTTGTTCATGTTATTCTTCTCTTCATACAGGTAAAAATTTCAACTACAGGCAGTGGAAAGAAGGGAGGAGAGTCTTCCAATAAAAGGAGTATCCTCAAATACTTTCCTAATATTTCAAAACCCAGTCTGCCATCAACATCTACAAAAACTAAAGGTATGAACACCTTTACTCACCAGTTAATTTTTTTACTTTGTTAATTTTAAATATAATGTCCTCAATTCATAAAGAAGTGTGTTTTTTGGTTGATGACTTTGTTCACTTTTATCTGTAGAAAACACTAGTATGCTTTTAAATGCCATAGTGATAATGAATCTACTATTGACACTAGAATTATCTCTATAGAAAACACTGTTAACCCTGGTATTCCTCCACTTCCACATATCCACCACATATCCATGATAATCAACAGTCCACACATGAAGATAATTTCAATAAAATTGAACAACAACATGAAGAGATTCCTGAATCTAACATGCCAAGTGGAAAAGAAACTAATAGTTCTTATGCAGTCCCTACTTTCGAGAGAATCTTCATATAAAAAAATAAACATGCAAGGTTATCTAGGTGGACAATTAACAAATCATTTCAGCCTGATTGGATATCAAAATTTCCATTTATTGAGCCAGTGTTGCCAAAGAATAGTAGTGATGATATAACAGAATTAAGATGCATAATTTGCAGTTGGAAACACAGAAAGGAGCATAGATTGCAACTTAAGAAAGATACAGTAGAAAAACATTGTTGAAAGGTTTATATCAAAACAAAAGAATGTGATCGAGCAACACAAAATAATTATAGGTGGAAGGATGCATCAGAGTGCACACATATGAGATATGCGGAAGAATATGATAAAGAAATGAAACAAAAGCAAACATTAGTTGAGAAAGGTGCAACGATTCAAGCCCAATTTCAAAAAATCAATAATTTAATTTTAGCTTAAAAAAATTTCCAGTTTGCTATTGTATTTTCTATTCTTAAGAAGGGTAGACCTATGTATAATTTCATAGATTATAAATATCTATTTTGACTAGCTAATGTGCAGAACTTACCCAACGCTCATTGGTTAGATCGAAGTGGTTTGGAAATGGTAAAATGTTTGTCATTGGTTGAGCAGAATGACCTCAGAGAGAAAGTAAAAAAGGTAAAATTCATTTCACTTTCAATTGATTAGGTGACTGCAGTTGAAAATACATCTTGGATTTGCATGCATGGTTACACATTGGAAAATCATTCAAGGCAACCTCATTTACTAGGAATACGTAAAATGGTGGAAAATTGTAATGCAGAAAACATTTACAATGTTGTTGTAACTATTTTAAAAGAAGAAGCAGGAATGAATGTAATTGAAATAGCCACTAAGTTAATATGTGTAGGAGCTGATGGTGTTGCTACAATGCAAGGACACAAGAATGGTCTTTGTGTTAGACTACAAACATCAGTTACCCCATATTTGATCCATATTCATTACATGACTCACAGAATGAATCTTGCATACAAAATTGTGGATAGATTTACAAATGTTGCCAGAGTGGAAGAGCTTGTCCATGAAATTCATGAATATTTTTCACATAGTCCAAAAATATTTTCAGAGTTTCAACAGTTTGCACTAGGAGTTATCGAAGGTAAAAAATTGTTGAAATATGTGGATACTAGGTGGATTTCGATGTATCTACCGACATTAAGAGTTTTCAAAGAATATCAATCCTTGATAGGGTTTATGTATGCAAATCGTAGGGTGGTTGATAAGGCTAAAGATTTACTTTTTCGAATGAGTGACTTTGAAACTCTTCTCGCATTGTGTGGAATTCTTCCAATGTTGGAAAAAATGAAAACTTTGATCAAAATTGCATAAGAAAGATCGATTTATATTGTGGATTTCATCAGGGTGAGAATACAAATTTGCATGCATATTGATATGATATATGCATCTGGTCAAAATTTTATGGATCCCTTATTTGAGAGTTGGAGAGCATTAACAAGTGTGAATAGTCGTCGGAGCTTTTTGAAGTTCAATATTAACGATCATCTGTGTATTAATGTCCACGAAAATGAAATACCTTTATATTGTTATGGTGTGTGATTAGATATAGCTACAAATGAATTTGAGCAAATACCCATAACCTACAATAGATTTCATGTGGTTGTGGACGATACAAAACTTAAACTAAAAAAAATAGCAGAATCATTGACAAAAGAAATCAGAGATCGTTTTCAAAGAGATGAATTGCTAGAGGCTATGGGTGTGGTAAATTCGATGTTTTGGGATCCTTGTAATGAATACCAGATTATAAATTCTTTGTTCCTCAAATACATGGGCAGACTTGCTGGCCATTTTAGTCAAAGTGTTGTAGTCAATGGCATTGAAATCAACTACATTCTAAACAAAGATCTTTTGACAAAACAATCGAATTGTTTTGGAACAACAATGTCTGCTCAAGTTTCACAGCTCTCTAACCATCATGAAGAAGGTTCTATTTCACGTTTGTGGAGAATATTACAACCAAGTACAGTCTTAAAACATACTATGAGTGAATATTTTCATTTATATGAATTATGTCAAACGATGATTTTGGGATCCGTGGAAGATGAAAGGGTATTCAGTGCACTTTCATATATAAAATCTAAAGTTCAAAATAGGTTGGACAAATATTTTGAGAATTGCTTGAGAGTATATGTGTCGGCTTATGAGGTGGAGGAGTTTCCTTACGAAAGAGCATTGTCACATTGGAGTTCTTTGGTAGAGAGAAGAGGTGTAACGAATATTTATAATGATGAGGATGATGGTAACACTGGTCAGATTGTGATGACAAACTTTTTGGGAATGAGTGCAGAACATTTTGTACAATCTGAAAAGAGTTTGTTCCAACTTCAAGCATTATGATGCAAGGATGCATTCATTTTATTTTATTTCACACATTATCATTTGATTTGATTTCACATATCAGAATGAGAGGAAGCTATCATTTGATTTGATTTCACATATCAGAATGAAAGGATGTTTTTGTTTGATTTAATTTGAGTTCACATGTTATTATTTGATTTGATTTCACATAGCTGAATGAAAGGATGTTATCATTTGATTTGATTTCACATATCAGAATGAAAGGATCCTATCATTTATTTTGATTTCACATATTAGAATGAAATGATGTTATCATTTGTTTTAATTTGAGTTCACATGTTATTAGTTGATTTTATTTCACATATTATCATTTGATTTGATTTCACATATCAGAATGAAAGGATGTTTTCATTTTATTTAATTTGATTTCACATGTTATTATTTGATTTTATTTCACATATATGAATGAAAGGATGTTATCATTTGATTTGATTTCATATATCAAAATTAAAGGATGTTATCATTTGTTTTGATTTCACATATCAAAATGAAAGGATGTTATCATTTGTTTTGATTTGAGTTCACATGTTATTATTTGATTTGATTTCACATATTATCATTTGATTTGATTTCACATATCAAAATGAAAGGATGTTTTCATTTGATTTAATTTTAGTTCACATGTTATTATTTGATTTGATTTCACATATCTGAATGAAAGGATGCTATCATTTGATTTGATGTCACATGTTACATTATTTTTCTTGTAATATTTGTTATTCATGAAAGTAATTGCCTATGCTATATTTTATGACATTTCAAATTAATTCATATAACATAAAAGAAAATCTTACTGCATTCACATAATTCAATATTACTTAATATATCAACACAAACAATCAAAACATAACAACATTCAAAACAAAGTTTTAAAAAGATAACACATATCAAACATTATTTCTTCCACTTCAAATTAAGAACAACAAAATTTTACATCATCATAAATAATCAAAACATACTCTCTTTCATTGAATTCAATATTTAAAGAATATACCATTCCTTCATTATTTACAATACATATCAAACATTATTTCTTCCACTTAAAATTTCCAATAGATAACATATTTTTCAGAAATAGTCATTCATTGTTTCAATTCTCAAAAAGGATATCGTTCATTTACAATTTACAATATATATCAAACATTATTTCTTTCGGTTCAAATTACTTAATACATCAACACATATAATCCTAACATAACAACATTCAAAACAAAATTTCCAATAGACAACACATTTTTCGAAAAGAGTCTCATTCATTGTTTCAATTCTAAAAAATGATACCATTCATTTGCAATTTAAAAAACATATCAAACAATATTTCTTCCACTTAAAATTACTTAATGCATCAACACATAATCATAACATAGCAACATTCAAAATAAAATTGCAAATAGATAACATATTTTTCAGAAATAGTCTCATTCATTGTTTCAATTCTAAAAAATGATACCATTCATTTGCAATTTACAAAAAATATCAAACATTATTTCTTCCACTTCAAATTACTTAATACATCAACACATATAATCTTAACATAACAACATTGAAAACAAAATTTCCAATAGATAAAACATTTTTTGACAATAGTCTCATTCATTGATTTTTGACAGTAGTCTCATTCATTGATTTAAATTCTCAAAAAGGATATCAAACATATCAAACAAAACATATAAAACATTATTTATTCCGCTTCAAATTAAAACATAACAATCATTAAAAACAAAACTTCAAAATGATAATATGAATTTTTTAGAAATTGCCTCTAACATTGATTTCAATTTTCAAAAAAATACCAGTATTAAATATTTATAAAAATATAAAGATATAAAGAGTTTTTGTTTCACTTGAAACCCAACACAACAAAGATCTATTGTTTTTCAATGTTTTCTGAAGGTCCACCCACATCTACCTCAATATCCTTTTCTTCTAATGCCCCAACCCTAACCAAACTTTCTGCTGTAGTGTTGATCCTCGATAACAAGGCACTCTCTTCATTTGTTGGATATTATTTGAAAGGTGCATTCAGATCCTTCTCATTTTCTTTCAGTTTAGCCTCGACATCCAGGCCCCCATATTTGATAACCTTCTTTAGGTAATTATTTTCTCTAACCGTCTGTTGTAACCTCTTCTTCAATTCAATAGCATTATTAATGCTAATTTTGGTAGTCTTGATCAAAAATTTTATGGAACTGACTTGTTGCTTTAGGTGCTAGAAATTAGACTACAAAATAAAAATAAAAAATGTTAATATTTATAAACAAAACATATTTAACAAAAAAAAATATTTTTTAGTTAGATGTAGAACTTACATTAGTTGTAAGTCGTGCTATTTATGCAACTACTACTTTGTTCTGATCAAGTGCCCATTCATTGAAATATGCTTGGGCTTTTGCATTGAGGTTTTTCAATTGATTCATAACAACGACAAGAATTTCATCTCTATATGTAGACTTGGCCTCCATAGTGCCAGATTCAACTTTATGTAGCAAGGCATTGAGCTTTTGGGGCTCATTCTCCATCTTGAGAAACAACTCTTTTCTTTTTGAAAAATTCTTATATCGGCCATTGATGGCTTTAATCAAAACCTTGGCTCGATATTCCCATTTCTTCAATTTATCAATATTCGAAAGAAGAGTATTATGAACTACAGCTTTACATGCATCGTCTAATAACACATTTTCAGAAACGTTTAGGATATCATATTATGTAATAGTATGGGCGACAACTTGCTGTGGGGTGGAGGGGGAAACTTCGGTGGCATCTACATTGACAACATCTTCTTCTCCATCAATGCCCTCTTCATCCTCAAGAATATCACTTGCATTTAAAGGGAAATTTTCAGGATTCATACCTTGATAAAGAAAGTCACAATCAAGAGTTCTCGAGGGCATTTGAGATGCACTCTCAACATTTGAAAAATTCTCCAAGGTTAATATTGGTACAACAAAAATATTAGATGATGACACATTTTGTGTCTCTGTAGCACTTCTTGCATTGTGAGGTGGCGGTGTGAGGAACATTTTACCATGCATGCGTGATTGGTTCCTCGTAGGTGGAACCTAAAGTGGATGGACCTGAACTTGCTTTGGGTGGACCTGAACCTGCTATGGTTGTGGCTGTGGTTGTGGCTATGGTTGTGGCTGTGGTCATGGAGGGTCAGATTGTGGAGCCATCCTTTTTTTTAGCCTTTTGAATCTACGAGGTCCCTCTGTTAAATTTCACACAAGAACATAAATAAATCATTTGTAAATAACAATAGCATTAAAAAATATTTATTCAAAATATACATACCTGACTCAGAATATACAGCCATTGATGTTTCAACCATTTGCCATTTGTCTGAAAAATATGTAAAACACATTAAAAAAACATAATTTTAAGTCAAAAAAATAAATCATTCAAAAAAGCATTTTTGAACAATGCAGAGTAAGGTTACCTTGTGGGTTGAAGGTAACCTCTTCTATGTCGACTGTAACTGTTTCTCCAGTAAAAGTTGCCACAGGTGTATGCTGAATCCGACCATCATCAGGCCTCACACGTTTGTTGGGAGTCATTGGTGATGACTGCAATTACATGTTAGAATCAGCAGATACTTCCTGAATCCTAAATGTGGCATCCCTCTTACTTGAAGACTGAGATGCTCTTTTCTATTTTCAAAACAAAATTAGAGAATAAAAAGATAAAATTAAAAAAATAAAATAAAGATATTTCAACAATTTTTTTTACCTGTATCTCACCGTCAGACATGCCAATAGACAACAAACTAGGGTGTAATGCAGTGGGAGGACTGCTCTGTTGAAGGTTGAAATAAGCTTCCTGAAATAAACAAAGAATAAAATTACTGATAGTCACTGTGTAAGTAGATGCTTGAATTTTTTGGGTACTCAAAAGGTCATGCTTTAGGCGGTTGGAAATGTGCGTGCACCAGTCAAATTTACCGCCATCAATACAATGAAGCAATAAAGAAAGTGCCAAAAAATGCATTTCTGTAGGTCGTCCCTGTAGAATAAGCCTTGCCTGAAAAAATTCAATGAAAGCATATAGAAATTTGTCTCCAAAATTCGAAATGTTTAAGCCCCTTTTGGACTTAGAAGAATTGACTAAAAAAAGAGAACATTATTAGAAAACAAAAAATAAAATAAGGAGAACATTTTTAGAGAAATGAAACTATAGCATAACAATATTTAATGTTAAATAAAAAATAATTTTCAAATTACACCTTTCAAATTGTCAGGATGAACAGCATAAATGTTTCCTAGGGTGGATTTATCATCGTCGGTTAAGGCGTACTGGTTTTTCACCAATACACCATCCAAAAATGGCAACCTTGTTAGTCGTTGCACATCAGAGGGTTTAACCAAAAAAATAATTTTGTTGTTATCCACACAGATCGAAATATTGGACACGTCATGGTTGTAACAAGAAACGATCCGTTGCATCAACTGAACATTAATGTTCAACTGAGGCATCTTCAACACACCAGCAAGTCCAACGATGTAAATCCACTAGGAATCTCTATCAGGAGTGTTGAAAATGCTCTTGATATTGGGGTAGAAGGTGTACTTGAAATGAACTTTGGATGGAAGAGGGGAGGAACAACTAGCCATATTTGAAAAGAAGGAAAACGCTGGTAAAACCTTATAAAAACAATGCCAAAATGCTCTAAAACCGCTGTGGAAAACACCCTAAAATGCTGGAAAAAGGTTTTAAAGTTACTCTGGGAAAAGCTGCAAATGACCCTATAAATGAATTTATAGATTTTTTGCATGGCAGGAGTTAATGCATGAAATACATGTGGTAGAAGGGAGGACACGTAGCACCATATTATTTATGGTTATGGTGGTCTCCTTGTTCCACTCACCATCTGCCAGTCACCTTGTACCACTCACCATTTGTCAGTCACCTTATGCCACTCGCCATCTGTCAGTCGTCATGTGCCACTCACTTTCTGCTAGTCGCCTAGTGTCACTTGCATTTTACCACTTGCTATGTGCCAGTTGCCATGTTCCAGTCACCATTTGTCAGTCACCTTCTGTTAGTCGCCTTCTACTAGTCACCTTGTGTCAGTCGCCTTCTGCCAATTGCCTTCTGCCAGTCACCTTCTGTTAGTCACCTTCTTCCAGTTGCCTTCTATCAGTTGCCTTCTACTAGTCACCTTGTGTCAGTCCCCTTGTGTTATATGCATTTTGCCAGTCATCTTTTTGCAATTCATATTGTGATATTCACCTTGTGTTAGTCGCCTTCGACCGTCACCTTCTGTCAACTGCCTTCTGCTAGTCACCTTTTGCCAGTCACCTTCTATCAGTCGCCTTGTGTCAGTCGCCTTATGCCAGTCGCCTTCTGCCAGTCGCCTTCTGCTAGTCGCCTTGTGTCAGTCACCTTCTGTTAGTCACCTTCTGTCAGTCGCCTTCTTCCAGTCACCTTGTGTTAGTCACCTTCTGTTAGTCGTCTTCTTTCAGTCGCCTTCTGATAATTTTGTTGATACTTGTAGTTGAAAAAAAAAATCGCCATGTTTTGAAAAAATTTCTTCAAAATTTTGAAAAATTTGCCCCACAGTTTATACAGTTTTCACGTTGATTCACCCCGATTTGATAAATACTTTTTCAGTACTACCCCTTATGCATAACCATGACCACTACACCATCCAATTGGTGGCCTATGTAGGGCTGCAGTGGTAGAGGTTAGAGCCCACCTTTTCAACTTGCAGAGATAGAGTTTAGAGTCCACATTTTCAAGATACAATAGCACAGGTTAGAGCCCACCTTTTTTGTCTACAGTTTGTAAAATATTTGGGTAGGCTAGTCCATGTTTTCTAGGTGTGCTCAGTTGTTCCATGAAATAGAGGGCAAAAACACATTTTATCGAGGCTGTTTTGTTATGTCATTTGGGAATGTAGAGAGGGCTGTTACTCTATTGAATGTCTCATTGAAAGCCCAGGTTTGGGCACTTTGTTGAAACAACCAATGTTTTGAAACTCGCAGGTTACTTGCGAGTACCCTCGAAACACGCGGGTCAAGAAGGCCTGCGATTTTTTCTACTAAAAAAATTGGGATGGATAACTCGTCGACTCGCAACGAGTTACTCATCCATTATTCATCGAGTACTCGGCTATGACTCGCCAATACTCGTATGGAGAGAAGCAGGGGTCAAGGCAAGGGAAAGATAGGAAAAGGAGAGGAGAGGAAAGACAAGGAAGGTAGGGGCTGAGGCCGATGTAGGAGAGAGATAGGTAAGATGCAGGGGAAGGATCGAGGCAAGAAAGGCATACAAATAAATTTTAATTAAATATTTTAAAAATATTGTTGTAATAACTACATTTGCACCATCGAAACAGTATATGCTAATCTTTTTCTCTATGCTAATTTTGGCTTGTGATTTGGAGATAAACACTGCCCATTTATATTTTTTTTTCTTCCACTAGCTTGGAATTCTATATCTAAATCAAATAAAAATTAGGTCAACAACTCTCAGAAAGACATCTTAGAAAGCAAAAAAAAAAACATAAACTGTATGCATTTAACCATGGCCGGATGAAGAGGGATAAATGCTGACCTATTCGAAGGGTCGAGGCTGAGATTAGAAAGGTACAAAATTATGCGAATATATTAATTTTTGCAAAGCTGATATTAGAAAGGTATGAGGAGCTGAGATTAGAAAGTTGCGTTATTATCGATGCGCTAATTTCTATAAGGCTGAGATTAGAAAGGTATAAGACGCTAAGGTTAGAAAGGTGCCTCATTATACGTAATTCCTAATTTCTAGCAAGAGGTCATTGCCGTCCCGATGATTTATTTATTTATATCTATTTTTGAATGTTTCGCAAGTTAAAATGGGTAAACGGTGATTTTATGTGTCTACTTCCAATGCCAAGGACACAATATCGACACTGATTGAGTAGCACAATGTTGTGGTGAATTACGTTAAAAAAAAATATTTCTTTTAATTTTTTGATTGTTTTTTTTTCTAATATTTTAGCAACTTTTTGCCGAGTTTATCGCAAGTTTCACAAAAATTAGGCTCCCGAGTTTATAGCGAGATGCAAGTTTCGAAACACTGGAAACAACCACTATATTGTAACAGTCATCATTGACTAGGTATTGCATTGTAACAACCATTGTTAGCTGGTTATTGCATTGTAATGCATTGTAACAACCATTGTTGGCTGGTTATTGCATTTTAATAGCTCTGCTATTTTAAAATAGAGCAGTGCTATTTTAAAATAGAGCAGTGCATATAAATGAAGATAGACCTGAGTATTCCTATTGGTGTTTATTTCAACTATTTTTCTGCCTCTGTTTATTCCTTTTGCTCAAATTTTGTTGTTTCTTCTTCTTTTACACCTCAACCCATGAGTTGCCATGCGCAATCATAATCATGAGAAATATGGAAGGAAGGTAGCAACAACAGAGAAAAGATATTGATAAATAGGTACATACATAAATTAAGACAAACGACTTACAACTTGCAGCAATATATGCATTGCATACCTTTTTAGGAGATCTGCGGGCAAGCCTTGTTCTTTGAGTCTCCATTGTTTATATGCTTTTTAGGACAACTCAATGGAGTATCTTCCAGGTGTGGATCCGGATTCGATGACTCCTTGTGCATTTATTAGAATCTGATAAGCAGACTGATTGATGTCCACGGTGTCAAAGTAATGAGGAAGCAATAACTTATGAAGGTGAAGGGGATGCATTTTGCTTAGTTACCTATGCATAGCCAGTAAGAAGGGCTCGATAACTGCCTGAGTTCCCAGCCTGTAGAATGATGGAAATTTATCCCAACTGCCGCTAGGTACCGCGTCTCAGAATCCGTCGAAGGTAGAATACCGCCGGTCTGGAGCTCCTACCGCTTGTTTTGCCCATCGTTTTGTGAAACTGGTTTAGGGTTTGGGGGCCTAGATCGCCTATAAATGTACGCATGCGTCTGATGTTTAGGCAATTTGGGCAGTAGCTCCAAGTTCGCTTTTGGCAGCGTATGCTGCAATTCTGGCGGTGTATTCCGCATATGGCCCTTCGTGGTCTTGTATTGCTCAGCAGAGCATTTGGATGACCCTTCATGGTCTTGTAGGCTCAGCAGAGCCGCTTTCCCTGTTTTGTTCCCCATCCCCTATTTTAATATAATCACTCTATTTATTTTTGCCTCCGCCTGCGTGTGTTTTTGCCTGTAACAAGGCTGTCTAAAAGACCCTAAATTTGTTTGGCTAATTTCAACTTTTGACATGGTATCAGAGCTTGGGGACAATCAACGGGCAGAGGACTGGACCAGTCGCATCGTAGCACATCTCTGTCTCCTCTATTTTTTGCGGTGTTGATGTTAGGGTTTGACATGGTGGCGTCTGTTTCAGTTTGTGGAGCGTCGCCTGGATGAGAACAGGTTGTTTGTGTTCATGGTTGCAGAGGGGGCCGACAAGGACCTGATGCCGCCTCCTTCTAAATATGCCATCGACAAACTCCCCAAATAAATGGCTTAATGCAGCGATGAATTCTTCTTCTTCGATCGGCCATCACATTTCCTCAACATTCATAGAGATGGCCCGCGACAGCTCAACGAGGAAGGATTGAAGAAGATCGGCAGGTTCCCGCTCTCATCTCGCCAGAACCCTCTGCAAAAGTTGTGATTAAGGGGGTGTGTTGGAAATTTATCCCAACTGTCGCTAGGTACCGCGTCTCAAAATTCGTCAAAGGCAGAATACCGCCGGTTTGGAGCTCCTACCGCTTGTTTTGCCCATCGTTTTGTGAAACTGGTTTAGGGTTTGGGGGCCTAGACCGCCTATAAATGTACACATGTGTCTGATGTTTAGGCAATCTGGGCAGCAGCTCTAGGTTTGCTTCTGGTAGCGTATGCTACAATTTTGGCGGTGTATTCCGCATATGGCCCTTCGTGGTCTTGTATTGCTCAGCAAAGCATTTGGATGACCCTTCGTGGTCTTGTAGGCTCAGCAGAGCCACTTTCCCTATTTTGTTCCCCATCCCTTATTTTAATATAATCATATGAAGATAATCTTAAATTTTTACATTTAATGTGAAAAAAATTAAGTCTAAGACTTCAAATCTAAATAGACTTTGTCTAATAAATCAACTATTATATTGTCCAACAAAATAATATTAATATCAAGTTTCTCATGTGGTGAATGCTAGCAAAAACATGTTTAATTAATTTATTTATATTGAATCTAAAAAACTATATTCAACATATAAAAATATTGAATATATCATATGAGAAATAATAAATGACATTTATACATATTGCAAGGGCATGTTTACATGTATTAACTAGTAGACTAAATTTGGATAATAATGGTATAAGATCCAAAGTTGATAGGAAATGCAACTATGTCTAGATAATAATCCTTAATATTTATGGTTTAAAGCATCTATGTTCCTTGTAGATTATTACTTACATGTAGCTTTTATTAACACTAAAAAGCCAATATCATCTATGTGGATTGGTACAAAACAAGATGTGCAAGGATAAATGGACATATCCACAAAATCTTGTAGCTTTGAGAGTGTTACATAAAAATTAAGAAAATAATTGATGAGAATTTACAAAATATGTAACCCTAATGAGTCCAAAGACCCCATTAAAAATTAAGATAAAGATATTAGTAAAAATAAGTTTTAATTTAAAAATAAATTTTGTGTTAGGAACCTACTTTTTTATTATCGAAATAATATTCACATTTACTGAAATAGCAACATTTAGATATAACTCCTTGATCATCCACAAAAAATATTGCAATTTACAAAAATAACCACAATGAATCATAAAATAACATAATCAATGGAAAATTGCTCAAGTGTTCTCTCTATATATTTCAAAGCCTTGAGGTAGGGCAACATCGTACAATGCTTCTTCTTGGAAGGAAGCCACTCCTTAAAATATCTCAACTTGAGATAAATTACAATATAATTCTCTTCCTATCCTCTCCATGATTCTTTACCTCTATTTATAATGCCTAACTACCCACCACTCCCACTTATCAATGCATGTGGGATAATTACATCTAATATAATATTATAATATTAAATACTTATCTTGGGTACCTAACATTACAATATTATAATATTAAATACTTATCTTATATACTTAACATTTTACCCCCATTACAAAATATTTCATCCTCAAAACATAAGAAGAGACTAAACAACATGATATTTTGAACTTTGTTGTGAATTGATACTGATCTTGATCATTCATCCATCCCAGTAAAACTTTGATTGGTGATGGTCTTTGTTGATGTTGATATGCCTTTATGTCCTTTGAATTTTTAGAAGTAATCCTTTGGTTCCATGTGTTGAAAGTATCTTTCTATTGGCAACAAATATCACTCTTTTTCATCCATACTTGTTTGCATTTGTCATTTGAGTATTCAAGATTGCTTTGTTGGATCCACGCTTTTGTTGCCCTACTATGGTAGCTCAAATGATGGGTCCATTTGTTCCTTGATGCTATTGTACCACTCTGAAAACTAAATTCACTATGCTCTCTTTTCCAAACACTACCATAGTTGCTACCCTTATGATTCTATGTAGAACCATTATATTATTTCCCAAAGCCATACCTCCAAGATTGTTACCACTCCGGTGGTGTGGGCGGTGATATGCTGCAACCTTAACTTGATGTTCTGTTATCTTAGTTGTTCAATATTTTTTTTTTCTTTATGCTCCTCTATCATGCTCTCATATTCTGGTTTGTCCTTGGACTCTACTTTTATTCTTCTTTGATTTCTACTACTGCCTCCTCCTTAACCTATATTTTAGGTTATTTTTCTTCTTCTTCAATTTGTTTCAGAGTTTCTTTGACCTTTGATGTAATTTCTTGGACCTTTTCTATTTTTTTTTCAAGGCTATTATTGTTTTTATAGATTCAAATTTTGATTCTTCTATTGGTTTTTCAACTTGTTCCTCTACTATAACTGCTTCTTGTTTTTCCTTGGATTATTGCCTTTTACACTGGGAAATATCTTGTACTGGCATTTTATTTTTCTTGTACCAAAATTTAATGAATGTTTTTTGTATATTAATGTAATAATTTAACCAAGGATAACCAAGAACAATGTCTACATCATCCATCTCAATAGCATAAAAATCTAAGTGTAAAATATATTTGTCCATGGTGATTTTTAAATATTCAAAAACTTGAACATTTGTACCCTCAAGTTGTGACTTTTATTTTCTTTGTTTGAACCTGGAAAATCTTATCCAAAGACATATTAATAATATTGTATCTACTTCTAGGGTTTATAGAAATAATATCATTTTCCTTCTGGATACAACCATGAACCTGTAAAATATAATTTTTAAATTTGAACCATTCCCCCTGAACACTCTTTGACTTATCTGATACCAAAAATATGGGTTTTTAACTTGCATATTGTCATATACATTATTTATTTCATCATATTTATTCATTTTTTCTATTTCTCTTGAAGCCTATTTACCTCTTATGTCAACTTGTTCATATTTTCAAAATTTTCTACACAACCTTTAGTGTTTTCTTCAGTTTGTATACTATCATCCTTCTCTTTTCTATTGCCAAGTTTTTGCAAATTATCTGCCTATTTATTTCTTCTATCAACTTTTTCATATTTTCATTTTTTTCTACACAGTCTTTGGTGCTTCCTTCAGTAGGTTTACTATCATCCTTCTCTTTTTTATTTGCCAATTTTTTGCAAATTATTTGCAGGTTTAGTTCTATAAAATTCTTCATATTTTCAATATTTTTTACATAGCCTTTGGTGCTTCCTTCAGTCTATATACTATCATTCTTCTATTTTTCTTTTGTCATTTTTTCACAAATTATTTGCTTGTTTATTTCTTCTACATAGTGTTTGGTATTCTATTTATTTTATTTATTTATTTTGTACATTTTGGTAGACACAAACCTTTTTTTAACACCGTTCAACTTATCTGATATCCAAGTTGTGTTTCCTTCAATCTGCATACTATCAACCTTATCTTTTTATTCTTCTAACTTCTTAAAAAATTTTAACTCTCTCATTAGTTCCATTTTCTCAATCGAGGTTTTAACTATCATTTTTCCAAACACCCATTTGATTAAGAATGCATCTTCAAATTCCTCTCATGTGTATTTATACTGATGGGTAAACCAAAAGTTTATAAACCATGATGCAACTGCCTCATCGAGAGAATTATAAATATTATCTTTCTATTTAGAATTATTTAAAGATTTAACAAATTTCCACCATCCCTTAGCATCATCATTTCTTCTGGTGAATACTAGCAAATCCATGACCTCAAATCCAAAAAAAATTCAAAACTTGATTTTTTATTTTTTAAACAAATAGCCTTCAAATTGCAATTTTTTTTTGGACTATGATAAAATTGTGGACTTCTCTCTCTATATATTTTAAACAAGTTATCACTTTTAGATTATTTTAAAACTGCAGATTTTTTTTTCAAAGCTGTTACCAAATTGTAAACCCTTTCTTTTGAACTACCACCAAATTGTGAATTGAGTATTTTGGCACTGCTACCAAACTATAAGTTGTTGCTCTAAAGACCTTTTTTTTAACATTGATAACAACTTGCTCTACAAACTATTTATTTTTTATTTTATTTTATTTTTATTTTATTGTGATTAAACTATAGACATCTCCCTCTCTATTTTTTTTAACAACTACCACTTTTGGATTATTGGTAGACTACAACTATTTGCTCTATTAAAGTTGTGAAATTGTAGACTCTTGCTAAAGTTGTTGTTAATGGTTGTATGGCACTTCTATGAAATTTTTGGCAATGAACTAGGCCCCAAAATTTGGCTTTCTAGTGGCTTAAGGTAAATCTCACTAGCCAAAAAGGTTGTCTAAGCGAATGTCACTCTCTTATTACCAACAATATTTTCTTAAGTAATAATTATTGAGAAACCAATCACAGTTTTTCCTCTAAATGACAACTCTTTGTATACTCTCATAAGATAAAAATACTACTAATTGAGAGTGGGGTTGTTGACCCTTTTCACCAGTGACACACTCAAACCAGTTACTTTGGGGTTCCTAGGGTACTCGTCATAATGAGTTTTAGGGCAATGATTGGCCCAAGTACTTCCCCCAATTAAGTGGTTGGGACTTACACCCAATCCTAAAAGAGGTTATTAGCCTAATTTAGGTGCTTATTAAGCACCAAAAATTTTGCAGTTGAACTCGAACTTGGAATGTGCTCTGGAATTGACACTTATACAACAAAATATAGGCCTTAGAATATCTTTTGGTATCTAAGCTTTTGTAGTGAAATACCTCCTTGGGAAGTTTCCTAATACCAATTTTTAGAAATCTAATTTTTTATTACCGAAATAATATTCACATTTACTGAAATAGCAATATTTAGATATAACTCCTCCTTGCTCATCCACAAAAAATATTGCAATTTATAAAAATAACCACAATGAATCATAAAATAACATAATCAATGTAAAATTTCTCAAGTATTCTCAATATATATTTCAAACCCTTGAGGTAGGAAAACACTGTTTAATGCTCCTTATTTGATGGAATCCACTCCTTACAATATCTCAACTTGAGATAAATTACAATATAATTCTCTTCCTATCCTCTCCATGATTCTTTACCTCTATTTTATAATGCCTAACTAACCACCACTCTCACTTGTCAATGCATGTGGGATAATTACATCTAATATAATATTATAATATTTATACAATATTATAATATTAAATACTTATCTTGGGTACCTAACATTATAATATTATAATATTAAATACTTATATTGGGTACTTAACATATTGAACTGATAATTTCTAGTTAGTATATATAAATACTTGATCAAGTCAATTTTAATTAAGAGCATCACACAAAAATTAAACTCATTATCTTCAATGAACACCACTTGCAAGTTTTTTGTTCTCTGATGACTGACATAATGGAACCATCTATTGTCTTCCCCAAACACGTGAGCAAGCTTTACTTCATACCAAATTTAAGAATCATTGTTATTGGTTTCTTTTTGTAGATGAGGGATTACTGTGAGTTCTTAGGGAAATTTTTTGTTTCAACCTTCTATTTACACATGAGCTTGTAGGAAATCTGGCTCAAGCAGATGCTCTTCTGGAGGAGTACAAGTATCGGTTTGAAATTCTTACCGAGTTCAATAATCTGGTGGGTGATGAAGGGCATCTTGATATAGACCACCTCAACAAGTAACTATGTGTCTCTTTGTGGATTATGATGGTTTTTGGCTCAAAGTCCCCTATGAGGGCTTCTCTTATTACCCTTTGAGGCTTCCTATTTTGCCCTTGTGAGGGCTTCTCTGTTTGATTTTGTCTTTCTTCTTATTTATTTTGAAGAAGATATTTCCTTTTTTATTCAGATGGTTGGGAGCATTTTTCCTAACTAGATTTTTTTTGCAAAAGGTTATGAGAACCCTTCAAAACCCATATTACCAATAAAAACACTCATTATCTCATGAGAAACAAGATTTAAAATTTAGGGTAATTAGTCTAATTATCAAATATGAGTCAAATTTAATATGAAGTTGAATAATAAGAATTTTATATTTTTTAGGTGGAAATAGAAAAAAACACGTGACTTCTTAAATTAAGGTCACATGCTATGAATCAAATAATATGAAGAACACAAGCTTATACTGAGAGGGGGGTGAACAGTATAAGGGAAACTTTTACTTTTCTTTCTCAAACAATTTTATCCAATGTTATCAATTGCAATATCAATAGCAATACCAAAACAATGTATAAATCATTACACAGATGAGAGACACAAATTTAATGTGGTTCATCCAATGTTGGTTACGTCCATAGAGAAAATATTTCTTATAAATTTCCTCAATAGATTTTTTAAGAACCAATTCCCTATTACAATATTTATGGACCTTTGTCCAAAGGAGATCTCAATCCCCAATACTTAGGTTCATGGATCTCTATCCATTGGAGAACTCTATCCCCTCTTTGGTTTGTGGATCTCTCTCCACAGGAGAACTCTATCCCCTTTGCTCTAGTTTGTGGATCTCTCTCCATAGGATAACTCTATCCCTTTTTCTTTAGTTTGTGGATCTCTCTCCATAGGAGAAATATATCCCATCTGCTCTGGTTTGTGGATCTCTCTCCATAGGAGAACTCTATCCCCTTTACTATGGTTTATGGATCTCTCTCCACTGGAGAATTTATCCCCTCTACTCTAGTTTGTGGATCTCTCTCCATAGGAGAACTCTATCCCCTTTGATATGATTTATGGATCTCTCTCCACAAGAGAACTCTAATCCCTCTGATCTGGTTTGTGGATCTCTCTCCATAAGATAAATCTATCCCCTTTGCTCTAGTCTACTCCAAAATTTGATTTCAAATTTATCTCAAATCTACACCAAACCTCATCACAAGGCTAGCATAACTCTACTACAACTCTGATCACAAACTCTACCTCAAATTTGCACCAAACCTCGTTACAAGTCTATCATAAATCTACTCAAACTATGCTCATAAATTTATCCAAATCTAATCTCTATCTCTGCCCAAATTTGCTTCAAGTCTTCTCACAAGACTTGCTCAAATCTGCCTCAAACCTGCTTCAATTCTTCTCACAAGACTTTCTCAAATCTACCTCAAACCTGCTACAAGTATTCTCATAATACTTGCTCAAACCTACTTCAAATATGCATTAATACTGCTCATAGAACTTGCTCAAATATTCCCCAAACTTGTATACAAACAATGCTTATATCTCTTTCAAAAATGCTTTCTTCAACTAGGCAGTTTAGACATATTCTACCTAGAATTATTTTAACCTCTTGAACATATAGAGAATGATATGTACTATCAAATACCCAATATATTATCCACATTCACAAATATTGCATTCGTCCAATACAATATCTACTTCTTTCAAATCCCTTTAAAATCAAATAAAACTAGTGTATAACTTTGCTTCACAAAACTGGTTTATAATATTTGCAAAATTTACTCTCAATGATCAAACACAATAATGCATAAATTACTTCACAAAACTTGTCTCTAACACTTGCCCATTCACATAAAATTTCACTCACATCAATGCCCAAATTATTCACTATTTATTTAAAAAAGAATGCACAATTCATTCTTAAAAACCCTAATACAAGTGTTTCCAATTTCACCAATCAATAATGCACGATTTGTTTCACAAATCCTAGTTCAAATATTTCCAATAATTCACATATGTAATCCTTATTTCTCCATATTATCATTCAAAAATATTTTTCTCAACCAAACACCTTAGAGAAGGAATGATATCACCATATCTCTTAATTTTCTTTGATAAAGATGTGCCCTCAAAACCTATTTTAAAAGAAATTTCCTTTTTGCCACTTCAAGAGGTTAGCCAATCTTCTTTTCAAAACAATCACAAAATTTTTCTTTAAATATGTTCTTAAAGATACTCTATAATTTCTCTTTAGTCTTGTAAAGTTAAAGCTTTGAATTTTAAGACTAAAACCTCAAAGTTCTATTTTCTAAGGTGTGCTAAAATACAAAATATCAATAGAATTAAATTACACCTTATTTCTCCTTTCTAAAGTGCCAATACAATATATCAACAATACCAAATACAAATTAATTAAACACTAATTACACCTTATTACTCCTCACTTTTTACATATAAAAAATAACACCTTAAAATATTGTAATTTCCCTTTTTATTTTCTTCTAAAACATTTGTCAAAATAAAAACACTTATTGCCCTTATGACTCCCTAAGTCAAATAGTGTGCACAATGACCAAACATGACTTATGCCTCCTAATGATTTAACCTTAGACAAAAATTAATTTTTGCGCTTACCAAAACCATCGTGGGTGAGAATCGACCTCGACACCTCCTACCTACCCACACTTTGGCATTGCTTGGGCTACCTCTAGGCCAGCCACCCACACAGGAATGTATATGCATAATTTATATTTTAAACCTTTCGGTGAATTCTCTCTATAAAAAAATATGAAAAACATCACCGTCGAGTTTCGAACCTAAGACCTCTTGCTTGCCCTACATTTTAGTGCTACCTAGACTACCGCTAGGCCAATCGTTCTCTTAAGAACCAATGCCTACAATATTATCCTTATTCACACTGTCCTCTCTCCTTTGAAAATTCATCTTCTCTCTTCTCTGTTTCTCACACTTGCGCACGAGGGAGATCGATTTGCCTTGATCAAAAAACTTACCAAGTGAATGATTTTTAATCCATATTTATATGGATTTCACCTCCTTTCTTGACGTTGATGCTTATATTAAATTTTCATTTGAAACCTTCGAACATGTTGGTGCCAAACCCATTATGAGTTTAAATTATAAGCCTTAGTCACTTGTGATTTAAACTTGCTTTCTTTTTGAACCATGGTCTTAAACTTGGGTCTTCAAACCTTTTTAAACTTGGGCCTTCAAACCTTTTATTCAATTACTTAGAACTTTGTCCCAAGTGCTTTGAGATGAACCTTGCCTTGCCTTATTTTGATATCAACCTTTTGACATCAATGACTATGCACCTTTGACATCAATGATAACTCATTATGCTTAATATTTCTAACATAATATTATAAGAGTCTTTAACATTTCAACATACTTTAAATAAATTAATTTACTCAATTGAATTAGACATCACAATGTAAAAAATATCATTATTATTTAGAGATGATAAACACCATTTATTAGAGATGATAACGCAAATAACGATTATGAGAACTAAATACATTTTATGACTTTTTGTTCTCAAAACATAAGTAATTTTTCTAATATATGATCCAAGTGGTGGAGGTAGATTCCAAAGGTAGAGGTAAAGGTAGAAGTAGGGAAGCAAAGGTATATTTGAATGGTGAATATAGATTCTAAAGGTAGAGGTAGATTCAAGTGGTGGAGGTAAATTCCAATAGTTGATAGATTTGGGTGCATGTGCAAAGGTTATTTCTAGCAAGACCATAATGCAAATGAAAGCAAGTGTATAGAAAAGACAAAGATAAAACTAAAAAAACCTTCAAAACCAAATAATTTATTTTTTCTTTTGTGATCCAAAAGTTAGAAATTTTAATAAATACATTTGGTCAGGCCAAGGCTAGGGCTTAAAAAATAAGATCCCAAATGATCTAGTGTATATTAGTTAGTAAAGGTTTAGTAAGGTAACAAAAAACTTATAGTAAAGAGGAGATAAAGTTAAACTAAGTGAGATTAACTTGAATATATCAACTGATACCATGGCTAACCCATCTCATGATAGACTAATAGTTTTAAAAGGATACATATGGTCCTTGCAACATGAGATGCTATAATTGATTGTAGTCATGAGGGAACAACAAAGCTTCATCTTGGAACAACAAAAAAATTATTTTGAAATAAGCTATTCAAATAAATCTATTGGAGACATCATTAATAGAACTATAATCCTCCACTACCATGGGCTTATGTAGTAATAATAATTCTATAAATGGATCCCATATTCAAAATGAGTTTTAGGTCATTGAAGAAAAATTAAATAAATATAATGTATTGTAAATAAAAGAAAATTAAGATAACAATTATAGACATGATGACAAAAGAAAAAGAACTATGAAATAATTTAGATGAGACTAAATAATGGGCACATGTGGTAAGAGATACGATAATCAAACCAAAGGAAAAAGAGATTTAATAGAGCAAAAAATCAAAATGCAACTATTAGGAGAAGGTGAAAGAGAAAATAGGATAATAAACATCATCATTAAGGGAATAAAAGAACATGGAGAATATGAAATCATAGTCAACTTAACAAGGAACTTTATTTTTGATAAACTTCATTGGTGTAGGAAAATTCATCAATATTTTTGAATGAAAAAGTAAAGGAAGATACGAGAGCTAGACAAATCTAACTCATAATATTCAATGTAGGAGATAAAATTTAAATTCTTCAAAATAAAGGATTGTTATGGGAGTCACATTTTTACCTAGATAACGATATTACTCCTATGCAACAAGAAGATAAGAGATCAACATGAGAAAACAAAAAGATAGCAAGGAGTTAAGGTATAGAGTAATGGCTAAAAAATGGAAAAACATACATTATAAATAGAACACATTAAAATATGTAAGAAAATGGGATTCGGTTCGAACACTTATTGATGAGTTGAAATTTTTATGGATATCCATGGAGAAGAGGTCCTAGTGTAGGGCCCATATATAAATTAAATGATGTAATTGTACTAATAGAAACACAAGAACATGATGGATGCAAGATTTTAGATTACAAAGAACATTAAATATATAAGTATGGAGTGAAACAACAAAAAATAAAAAAAATGATATGGAGGAGTAATAACACTAATAAAAGAGTCTTGGGGTACATTGATACAGGTTGATAAATAAGACCCAAACAAAAAATATATATGGATTAGTATCATAGATGGTGACAAATTGATTAGCATAGTAGATTATTATTTTGCTTCATAATAATAAATTTTTTATAAGAAATATGGTTTAGATCATGAGAATCCATATATGGCATTGGTATAAGACATTATAAATTATAATAAGCTTGAAGAGGTGGTTTTAGTTGGTAACTTTAACACTAAGATAAAAAATAGATAATTAATCTATTTAAATATGAACATATACATAGTTGATAATCTACTATAGACAGAATAAGAGGTGGATCATCCCTAGTTAAGATCCTTAAATGACAACTAAGAAACCATCACACATTATGCAAAAACACTTAAACTATGTAGCATAGATGTATTGATAATTTGTAATGGCATAAGAATTTGGAAAAATATAGAGAATATACTTGCCAAACACATAATAGATACTGTAGCACCCTAAAATTGGTGCAGTAAACCTTAGTAAATAATTAAAATTACCTTAGTAATAATTCAAATTCAAATTTCAACCCCAAAACCGCTCCAAAACCACCTGCTGCCCGTTTCCTCGTTTTTCGCATGCCATTTTTAGAGTTTGTTTTGTCCGTTGGACGATATCGTCACCGATCAGATGATATCGCCTCAGATCGAACGAATTCGTCTAGAGCAGAACGTCCAGACGATTTCGTCCCAAAACTATTTTTTCATAATTAGCTTCTGTTTCAACGGCGTCTCTAACCTAGGCGAAAAGCGTGTCCGCACCGTTAGAGACCTCCTCCATTGGAGATCTTCCAGATTAGGATGATCTCCAACCTCCTAACCTCCCTCCTAAGCCTATTTAAACCTTAGGACCCCCCTTGACATTCCCCTGGCTGAATTTTCCCGTAACTTGACCTTTGCGTGCATTAGAATACCTTGGATTACCATCTGCATTTGTACTTTCCAAGTTTTCTTGTAGGGACCTCATTGATTTTCAGTCGGAGCAAGCTCAGATCGTCGCAGACGATCCTGTCCAATTCGAGACGATTTCGTACCAATCGAGACGATTTCGACTGCAGTCAACATTGGGGGCAATCAGTGCCCTGAGTTTGCATTCTTTCTCCATTTATTTATTGTTTTTCTTTGCATTAGTCAGATTTATTACTATTTTGCATCCTGGAGTTCACCCATGTAGTTTAATTGCATAATAAAATCATGATTAGCTATTAAAGCATCGTAATTTACTTGCATTTCTATTTGAGATTATCTTATTAACATCCTTATTATTATTTCACATCATTTTCCATTATCAGTATAGCTGCATTTTCTATATTTTGTATCTATTTCTCTGTTTGCAGGTCTCTGACGAATTCGTCTGACGAATTCGTCAGATCTCAGACGATCCTATCTGATCGCAGACGATCCTGTCAGATCAGAGACGATCTTGACTACTTCAAAAATTAGAACCTCCATCAGACATCCGAAACCAGGTATGGATTTCTTCACTTAATTTATTCTCTGTGTTTTCTGTTTAATTCTATTCTCTGTATTCATTTAATCTGCATTTTCATAATAGAACAACTTAGATTCATTTGGCCAAACCTAGGATTTGAATGATTAAAGATAAAATTGAACACATCAAACACATTCCCAACCTAGGCATGGAGACTGCCACTAAACGTTTCCTGGTGAACCCCACCATCCGTCAAAAAATCACCTTAATACACCTCCCCCGAGAGGCGGGACCTTCAAAGGGCCTCTCAGTCCGAGGTATTGTCCCATCCTTCTCGCATCCCCCTTTCGGGCGCGGATCCTTTAGCCTGAAGGTAAGGGTGCAAAAAATTTGGAGCGATACATTTTGGTGAACCCGACGTGAATAACATAGGCATCTTTCTGATTCAAAAATATAAAAAAACAAAAAATATATATATATATGTATACAAAAAAAAAAAAACAAAATCATCATTTCAAGTTTGTATGTTTTAGATTCAATTCTAAATAATAGATACTAAATATTACTTTTAGAAGTACTAAAGAAACCATGAGTTTTTACTCAAATCAATATGAGCCCATCAGTAATGTTGGAAGAATTCAGCCAAATACATTTGTTGATTATGACCAACCTCATCCCTATTCAACATCACCTCCATCACACTTTTCTCATTTTTCATCCATAACCCAACAGGACAATCCCTTTTCCAATCCTCTTCATAACGATATTATCTATTCTCCCATATATCCATATTATGTCTATCAATCCACATACAATCCTCCTCCACCCTTTCAATATTCTTCTTTCAATACAACACATCCATTTCAACAAGAAAATACTTATTCTTCCAATTCTACCATGCACTCACCTCATACTTCGCAATCTTCCTGTCATCATTCTACCCATAATAAAGAAAGTAGAGGTGAGAAACCATTAGGCCCTTTTATGACTGAATTCCTAAGGCACGTATCAAAAACCTCTCGAAAACCTTCATCACGTAAATTTACTAAGCTCAATCAACCAATGGATATAATTCTCAAGCATTTACTTGACACAAATAGGATTGAACTCCCTTCCATAAGACAACTTGATACCACAACAGATTGGTTTAAACCTGAGCTACATTGTGAATATCATAGAGTAGATGGACATATGACACAAAATTGTAAAGATTTAAGATGTGCAATTCAATATTTGATTGATGAGGGTCTTTTTAATATAAAGGAATTACAATCTACAACTGATTATAAATCTCCAGTAAACAATCAAACTCCTACACAACAAATACCAATAATCAATCAAGACATGGGGATCTCCCAAGAACCCCTATTCAATTATCAACAACAAGAAACCAATCAAATATTGCATGTTAATGTGTCCCATCATGATGATATTACTAATATTGTAACAAAAACTACAAATGAGCAACCTCAAGTTCAATCAACTCAATCCGATATTCAAGATATGGATTCCTCATTTGACCAACCTTCAAAACTATCTTTGGCTCTAGAGAATGATCCAAAATGGAATGTAAGCATAGAAAGCTCATCTTTAGAATCAAAATCTCAATCTGAAATCCCCTTTGATAGCCAACAACAAGTGATTAATCCTCAAGCAAAGATATCCCTTTTAGAAGTATTACAAAGTTCTCATAAGGAAACTTTGTTCAAGATACCTAGCCAACAATTTGTTCCTCATCATATTTTCTCTAAGAACATAATTAATGGTGTAAACCCTCTTGAGGTTAACCATATTTCATTCTATGATGAGGAGATTCCTTCCTCTACTCCACAAGAAGACTACTATCTTTACATTACAGGATCTAGTAAAGAAACACCTGTTAAAACTATCATGGTAGATAATGGCTCCTCTCTTAATTTATGCACTTATCAATTATTCCAAAAACTCAAATTAAAGGAAGAAGATCTTAATGAATCAAATGTTATTATAAAATATTTTAACAATGAAATTCAAGAAGCTCAAGGTACTATAATTTTTCCCCTTAATATTGGACCCAAGATCCTGGATACTTTGTTTTATGTAGCATATTGCCCTTCACCTTACAACCTACTTCTTAGAAGTCCTTGGATTCATACGATGAGGGTTGTCCCTTCCACTCTTCACCAATGTTTGAAGTTTGAACTTGCAAATAAAAGTGTTACCATACATGGTGACCCAACACCATTTGAAGAATATTTAACGGTTGAAACATCAAGTTCTATACATTCTCTATTGTCACAATTATCTTCTATCCATCACTTTTCTTCATCCATATATGATCATCCTTGTTTACCAAATAACACCCATGCATATATTTTATATATGCTCCCTCCATCTTATCAAGACTTGGAAGATAGTGATAAGAATGAAGAACCTTCTTATCCTTCTGACATTTTATTTTGTAACATGATCAATTTTACACATATAAAAGTAAAATCTTTTGCTACATTATTCTACATTATAACAAAGCTTTTGTTATCACTACCTTTTATTCATCACCTTTTGTTCTTACCTTCAACACAACCAAATTATCCTTCAAAACCTCCTTTGATTTTGAAGCAACCTTAGACATGCTATACTCAAATAACCTTGTATAGTGTATATAGATCATCTTGTATATACCACCAATTCCATTCAAAAAAAAAAAATAATAAAATAATAAAACAACAAATTCAATTCATCAATTAAAATCAAAATATAAAAACATCCAAATCATCAAAATCTTCAAAAACATCTTTTATTTTTGTACCTCTCAATTTGTGAAGTATTGCAGTTATATTTTCAGTTATTTTGGATAAATTAGTATTTATTTGGAATCCCGCACTTTCACATTCACATGAATAAATATCTTGATTTTATTTGGTATGATTATTAATCTCTCTTATATCAAAGTCCACAAGTTGAATTAAATAAAGTTTTGAGCATAGAGAATTGATCTTGTTATTTACTTGAACCAAGTATATCTTTTCACATTAAAATGATTTCATTGCAAATTCAATATGATGCTACATAGTAGAAGTGGTTTCTTGAGCGAAAAGTTTCCCCTGCTATCCTATCATGCACATGGTCTAGAATCTTTGAGAATTGACAAAAGGACAAGCTCACCCCTACCTAGAATAAAAATCCCTTGCTCTACAGACTAATCCGAGCAAGTATCCCTAGCATAGGAAGAAAAGAAAAGTTCAAGAAAAAGAGAAAAAGAAAAAGGTTATTTTGAATCATCACAACAATATTTCAACATTATCTCAAATATCAAAGCAAAAATACAAAAGTAAAAAAAAAGAAAGAAAGAGAACAAGCAAAAGCAAAAGCAATAAAATCCCTTTCCCTACCCCTTGAAAAGAAAAGAAGGGTGGATGAGCTTGAATCCCTGGAATTCTCAATTATTCGAAAAGCTGTGAGGTAAGCCCCATAACGAGTGGTTTGTGCCCAAACCGCTTGGCCTTGGGTAACTCCTAGCGTGGTGATATGTCTGTCACATTAGCGACCTTATTTTTTACAGACCTCTGTCAGCTTATGGATTATCTACCTCTTGATAACCTAACTTACACAGTAGTCTGGTACGGTTACATGCATATAAATCATGGTCAATGAACATTTATTTGGTCAAGGCAAATCACTTGTATCAAATTATCTTGCTCAAAATTGGTAAATGAACAATACAATTGCACACACATTTGTATTTGAGAGATTTTGTATCATTATGATAAATCAAGATCGGTAATGAACTCACATTTGCACATGAGGATTCCTTATAAATCTACATTTCTCTTTGAGATAATTTAAAATATTTCTTGTAACTCTTTTTGGAATAATTTTATCCTTTTTCAGAATTCTTGTTTTGTATAAAAGCAATTAAATACATCTTCTCATAAAATCTCAAAAATCAATTTCAAACAAAATTTTCATCTTATTATTTTTCTATTTATCAAAAGTCAAAAATGCATCTTGCAATAAAACCAACAATCTATTTTCTTCTTTGGATTTCGCGATGATGGTATAAGTCTATACCTATAATTCTATGCCTAGCGCAAACCATCGTTCTAATTTTCTTTTCCCATTTATTTAAAAATCATAAAAAACATGTGACTTGCATCATTATGTTACACAATTATGCTTTACAAACAAACAAACACTTATTCTATTTCATGTCATTATGTCAAACTTCAATCTTGCAACCATGGTATAAATTCTAAGGAATTGTTCAAAATTTTATCACACTTAGGAATTTATGCCTAGCAAAATCATTTTAAAATATTTCATGCATACTATTTTTATGAAAATCTGAAAACAAATCACCATCATCATCCTCATTTGCATCATCACAACAAAGTCTTAAGACAGTCTCTTAAGCACTCTTTTACTTTTAGCAATATTTCTATACTGGGATTAGCTTGACGACCGAGTGAGCGGCGACTCCATGAAATGGTCTATAATAGCGACAATGTCCTTTGAAATTATTGTTAGAAGTCCCTTTTATTTTTATCAAATCACACCACAAACAACCAATTTGTTTACATCAGATTATTTCATTTAAATTTTAAAAGCATGACATTCAAACCATAATATTTCCAAACGACATAATTACATGAATCATCAAATCAATCACACAAAAACATTAAAGCATCATAAAAACACATAAGACAAGTCATATGATCAAAAATATCTCATCTATATATATATATCAATAATATATACATCATCTCAAAACTGGATCGGTATGCCACAATCTGTACCTCGGCATACTCAATCCTCTATCAAAAATAATAAACACTATGTATCAATCATGTAGCCGATCTGTAGCATCTAGCCTCGAGAACCCCTTGAGCTCTCAGCCTCATCTCCTCCCCCACCCTGAGGTGGACGAGGTGGCCCCATCGCAGTCCGTGTGGTGCCATGAGTCCTGGACACCGATCGTGATGATGTCCTAGATGACCCCATCACGACAGGCTCTACAATATGAGCTGGTAATGGCAACCTCTCCTCTGCGGCACCACATGGTAATATAGAGCTTGATAGAATGTAACCTGGGCAATAGCTCATGCTAAATCTCGAGTGCTCGCCCCTCCACCTCGAGCCCTGAGTCGTGCAGCCTCATCCTGCAAGGACTGCACCTAAGCTTGGAGACGAATAGTCTCCGCCCGAAGAGTAGCCATCTCACTACTCTCTCTTGCCTCGACACCCTTGCCCTTATCGGGCGATGGTGGCCTCTCTCTCCATGGAGAAGGGGGTCTCTCCTCCCTCCTCTCCCGTTGCCGTAGCCTCTACTGAGCCTGTGGCCTCCTCTGCTCTCTCCCGCCATGACCCTGTGTCGCCTCAATGGCCGCCTAGCGTTGCCTCCCCATCCGATGCACAACTACATGAATCGGACCCTGAGCCCTCGTCATTCGAGGAGGGCGGATGCCTATGTACCAGGCATCGTAGCCATCGGCTACCCCTAGCGTTGTCCCCATCCACTGGCTGGATGGGGGCATCATCCGCATCCTGACTCCAGAAGCGCTGCATATCTGGAGCCCCGCTAACTATAGTGTTATCCCGAATAGTCCAGGAAAACTCGTAGTCTCTGAGAGATGGGATCCCCTTACTGTAGACCGAAATGCCTCAAAACTCGGTCATAGCGGTGGAGCTCCACCTCTCCCCTCTCCATCCTTAGCCAACAGGTTCACCTAACGCGAGCCGGCTCCTGTCCATCCTCGACCCACCCTGGATGATCTCTCCAAGGCCTCCAGGTGATCGTGGTCGGAGACAAGGTCATCAAGTAGTCTCGGGACATTGGCAGATCTATCCGCCATTGTGACCCTCTCCGGAGCCACCAGTAGAAAGCTCGGGGCCTCTCCCCATCAATCCCTGTCAATGGGAGCCCTACCGGCCTTCGCACCATGATGTGCTCCTAGCACCAAACCTACAGTAGTGATGTCATGACCAGACATCGATCGCCCTTGTATACGACCCCATGTAGGATCCTATACAATCGGCATAGTACAAAGCTCCCCCAAGCAAACCTGTACCCGTGGTCTCTCATGTCGTAGACCACATCTATTAGTAGCCATGGTAGTCTGCATCCACTATGATGGCATAGCAGTAGACCACCTACCACCCCAACCAAAACCTGTGTCAGTCTAGATGCCCCAGGCATCTGGCGTAGCGACTCGATGTTCACTTCGCCCTTCTCCAGGGTGAAGCTCGGATCTCCGCATAGTCGCATCATCGCGTGGCCCTGATTGGCCGTGGGAGTTATTAGCCATCCTTGTATGGGGATCCTCAAAATCCTCCATACATCCTCCAATGTGGGAGTCATCTCCCCTGTCGATAACCAAAAACAAGAAGAACCCGGATACCACCTCTCTGCTAGGGCTGTCAATAGCCCCATATCTATAGAAACTTGTGGCATATCTGCCACATGCTGCAAGCCGACTTGAGCCAACTGATCTCGCTCTGCTCGAGATAGAGTGGCCAAGTCATCCCTCAACCCGTCGTATTTCCATTCTCTGCTCTTTAGTAATCCTCTCTGCAACATAAACAACAAAACAATAAAAATTAATAAATAATTGATTAAAAATGCAAGTAAAATAAGTTCACTTTCATACAAATGATGATATCGTCCACTATTGGACGATATCGTCCCAAATTTGAGCAATTTCATCTTCGATTTCGCATGAGGGAATCATCCCTTATTGGACGAAATCGTCCCCATCTCGTCGATTTCGCCCTTGGATGAAATCGGCGATATCGAGATGATTTCGACGAAATCGAGACGATTTCGTCCCGACGACGTCGACGGCCCAAAAACGGCCGCGATGCTCAAAAATCATTCAAAATTGATCTAAAAAGCATGAAATTCAAAATTAAAGCATTCTAAATTAAGTTTAGACCCTTACCCGTAGCCCGTGCCGGACCTCTGTCGATCCGTGCGTTGTCTCGACCATCTTGTCTGTAGAGCTCTAGAAACCAGAAAAATGAACAGTAACAATGAATTAGGGTTTTACCCTATTTTTCTTAATTTTATTCAAAAACAATTAAAAACATTTTAAAATTTTGCTTTTTCGCATTTTTACCTCAAACGTTCGATTTGGGTAAAAACACGGAGGGGGCACCATAGTAAGTCATCGTACGATTCGACCTAGAATCGTCGCCTAAAAATGGGAATAATTTTTTGCTTTCTCGTAGATCGAGAAGAACTCATCTTTAACACATTTTCCTTGAAAAATTCGCTAAAGAGGGGGCAAAATGTAGCACCCTAAAATTGGCACGATAAACCTTAGTAAATAATTAAAATTACCTTAGTAATAATTCAAATTCAAATTTCAACCCCAAAACTGCTCCAAAACCACCTACTGCCCGTTTCCTCATTTTTCATGCCATTTTTAGAGTTTGTTTTGTCCGTTGGACGATATCATCGCCGATCAGACGATATCGCCTCAGATCGGATGAATTCGTCTGGAGCAGAACGTCCAGACGATTTCGTCCCAAAACTAATTTTTCATAATTAGCTTCTGTTTCAACGACGTCTCTAACACGGACAGAAGCGTGTCTCGCGCCATTAGAGACCTCCCCCGTTGGAGATCTTCCAGATTAGGATGATCTCCAACCTCCTAACCTCCCTCCTAAGCCTATTTAAACCTTAGGACCCTCCCCTTGACATTCCCCTGGCTGAATTTTCCTGTAACTTGACCTTTGCATGCATTAGAATACCTTGGATTACCATTTGCATTTGTACTTTCCAAGTTTTCTTGTAGGGACCTCATTGATTTTCAGTCGGAGCAAGCTCAGATCGTCGCAGACGATCCTATTCAATTCGAGACGATTTCATACCAATCCGAGACGATTTCGACTGCAGTCAACATTGGGGGCAATCAGTGCCCTGAGTTTGCATTCTTTCTCCATTTATTTATTGTTTTGCTTTGCATTAGTCAGATTTATTACTATTTTGCATCCTGGAGTTCACCCATGTAGTTTAATTGCATAATAAAATCATGATTAGCTATTAAAGCATCGTAATTTACTTGCATTTCTATTTGGGATTATCTTATTAACATCCTTATTGTTATTTCACATCATTTTCCATTATTAGTATAGTTGCATTTTCTGTATTTTGTATCTATTTCTCTATTTGCAGGTCTCTGACGAATTCGTCTGACAAATTCGTCAGATCTTAGACGATCCTGTCTGATCGCAGACGATCCTGTCAGATCGTAGACGATCTTGACTGCTTCAAAAATTAGAACCTCCATCAGACATCCGGAACCAGGTATGGATTTCTTCACTTAATTTATTCTCTGTGTTTTCTGTTTAATTCTATTTCTTTGTATTCATTTAGTCTGCATTTTCATAATAGAACAACTTAGATTCATTTGGCCAAACCTAGGATTTGAATGATTAAAGATAAAACTGAACACATCAAACACATTCCCAACCTAGGCGTGGAAACTGCCACTCAAACGTTTCCTGGTGAACCCCACCATCCATCAAAAAATCACCTTAATACACCTCCCCCGAGAGGCGGGACCTTCAAAAGGCCTCTCAGTCCGAGGTATTGTCCCATCCTTCTCGCATCCCCCTTTCGGGCGCGGATCCTTTAGCCTGAAGGTAAGGGTGCAAAAAATTTGGAATGATACGGATACATTGTATTTGATTATGCTATTTGCTCACCAAAATTTATTTTAAGGATAAAAGATCTAGAAATTGAAGTAGTTCCCATGGAGTTAAATTTGATCATAATCCAATGTACATAAAGATCCTAATGCAAGAAAGTGACCAAGAAGAACATATTCAAGTAACTAAAGGAAAGGCATCAAGAACTATCCCTATGATGAAGAAAAATTAGGAAAGTTTTAAAACATCACTCAAGTAGATTATACAAAGAGAGGAAAGAAAGAAGACAAATACTTTTTAAACGTATACTTTTGATAGTTGTAAATTAATTGATATAATTAGAGAAACCTTAGAATCATGCAAAAAATTAAAACCCAAGAAAAGAAACTATGAAAACTTCCCTATAAATCCATGGTGTGATGAAAAATGCAAAGTAGTAAGGATAATCTTGAAATAACCAAGCAAAGAGAAAACAAATAGCAAGATATATACACAACTAGTGAAAACAAATAAAAGAAGAATACATAAGAGCAAGACACAAGGATTTTATATATCTTTCAAAGCATATACCAAGAAAATTATTGAAAGATCTAAAATCAAGCAAAAAACACATAAAAATAATATCACAAGCAAACAATAGATGTAGTATGCTAAACAATTATATAAGAGATATCAAGAAAAATATAACCCTCCTATAATTAATATAATCAAGATTTTTTTTTTGTGAAAGATATTAAGAAGGAAATTAATAAAATAGCAATAGGTTAAGCTAAGGATATGGATAGTCTACAAGTTGAACATCTCAAGTGTTAGGTTGACATCTTAACACCACACATAAAAAATATTTTTCATGACATCCTTAAGGGTGTCTTTCTATTGAAATTGATAACCAACCTAGTCATACCATTGCATAATATGAAGACAACAACATTCCTTCAAACTAATGCATTGTCATGATTAATCTTCTTTTTGAAAAATTGTTTGATAGCATAGTTGAAAGCAAAATCAATTAGTGGATAGAAAATCAAGGAAAGAGGATAATAGAGAAAGCAATATTTAGACCGAAGTACTCAACAATAGATCACTACATTACTTTAGAGAACCTGATTGAGTTGATATGAAATGAAAAAGAAAAAAATAATATTGTTTAGTGGACTCTAGAAAGGATTTTGACATAGTACCTAAAGGTAAATTATGGAAAAAAATGGAAGAAATTGACATACCAACCATCTATAGAGTATTCATAAATAGACTTTATGAGCAAGTGGTAGCAAAAATTAAAACTCCAAGAGGACTATGTGAGTGTTTTAGGAGTGATTAGGATGAAATAGGGTTTCCCATTATCACCTATTTTATTTGGATTTTATATTGACAAACTAAATAAATGGGTGGAAAGGATGGAAGGAGAGGGAATGCAATTGGCTAATTATGTAGTGAAACTTCTCATCTATGTCAATGATCTCATCTTGATTGGAAAGATACTTGAAAGTTTAAAAGAACATCTAATATATTTAGAGTAGTTTTGTAAAGAATTTAGAATGCAAGTTAATACTAGCAAGTCTAAAATTATGGTCTTGTCTATTTGAAGTGAGAAAAAGCAACCATATATTTTACTTGAAGGAAATCCTTTAAAGGTAGTAACAAAATACAAATACCTTGGGTTATATTTTCAAAGCAAACTCAATTAGGGAATATGTAAGATGAAATTAATACAAGTAGGTTGTAGGGCACTTTACTCATTGTTAAATATGGGTAAAAGAGCAGAGTTGTAGGATTGGAAAACCATTAGGAACCTTTTTGGGTTATTATTCATTCTAAGGGTGCTAAATGGGTGTGAGGTGTGGGCTACCAATACATTAAATTTTAAATGAAGATCAATGGAAAGAATTAAAAAATGATTGACTACAAGTAATTTCATAATTAAAACATCAATACCATATGATATTTTACTTGTTAAAGCAATGACTTTTCCAGTAGAAGTAGAAGCTATGGTATGACTATTGGGGTACCTAAACAAAATAGCAAAAATTGAAGATAGCAAGTTGCCAAAACATGTAATCTAAGAAACAGTGAATAGAAAAAATGACACATGGATAAAACAAAATAATAAATGAATGGAACATATTTCATGAGGTACCAAACTCCAACAAGAAATTAAATAGTAACATGGATAAAAAATAACAAATAAATGGAACATATTTCATGAGGTATCAAACTCCAACAAAGAAATTAAACAATAACATAAAAGTAAGTCTTGTCATGTAGACTAAAAATTATGAAAGGAAAAAACAATTATACATCAATGAATTCAACCCAAATTGTAGACATTACTAAAAGAAGTACATAGATGCAAAGATTAGATGGAAGAAAAATGCTTATATCCCAACTAAGATCCAATTCACACCATCTCAAATGCAAAACTTGGAGATGACAAGACAAGTTCAGAACTAATACTTATCTTTTGTATGGCATGAGCATTGTAGACCAAAAAGTATTTCTCGTGGGATGTGAAAACTGAAGCCTAAAAGAACATCAAGAATATATAAAAATATTTTAAGAGTGAAATCCTTGCTTTTGCTTTTGACTCCAACTAGGTTAGTTGGGTTATGAGTTGTATTACATCTCCATCCTATTTTTTCCTTATCAATGGTGAGCCTTCTATTTTATTTCAAGCTTCGAGAGGTCTCCATCAGGGGGATCATTTATCTCATTATTTGTTTACTATTATGGCTGAGGATTTGGGTAGACTTCTCAAATCACATGTCAGTCAGGGGTTGATTCATGGTTGGAGGTGGGGTAATAGTTTACCTGTGTATTCTCATCTTCAATTTGTGGATGATACTGCTCTGATGGGTCTTACCTCTATTAGGGAAGCAACTAATTTTAGAAGATCTCTGGATATTTATTTGGTTGCTTTGGGGTAGAATATAAATGAGGTTAAATCCTCCATCTTCTTTTTCAATACTCATCCTCTTATACAGGCTAGAATTGCTTAGATTCTTCGATTTCATATTGGAGCTCTTCCTTTAACTTATTTGAAAATTCCTCTTTTTGTGGGCCCTCTACCTCGAGGTATCTAGAATAATATTTTGGATAAATTTTGGGCTAAAGTATCTCATTGGACTATTAAGTGGATTTATTTTGTTGGTAGAGTGCTACTTCTTAAGTTGGTGGTTCAAGCTTTATGTATTTATCGATGCATGATTCAAGTCGCTCCTAGTTTTATTCATGAGCTTGAATCTTTGTCTAGAAGATTTTTATGGGTTGGAAATTTGGAGTCTTCAAAATGGAATCTGGTTAAGTGGGAGACTATTTGTAGACCAAAATAAGAAGGTGGTTTGGGTCTTCGTTTGACTTCTCTTTTTGGTCAAGCTTTGGTGGCCAAGCTTTATTGGAGATGGTGCATTTCTCAAGACCATGCTTAGGCTAGAATTATTTCCTTTAAGTATCTTAATGGGGTTGCGGGCTCTGAGATACCTAGGTATAATTTTTCTAGTAAAGGCTATTTTATCTAGAACACCCTTAAGAAAGGGGTGACTCTTGTTAAGCAAGGATTATTCTAGATTTATCTCAAAGGCTCGAAGGCTCTTTTCTAGCATGATTCTTGGGATGGTTTCCCTACAATTTTATCTATGTTTCCTCATCTTTAGGAGGTATGTAATTGTTTATTGGTTGTTGGTTGCTATAGGGTGATGGATTATAAAGTTGCTAAAAGAGTTGGGCAAGTGGAGGTAGTTTAGTGGAAAGGTCCTAGAGATTGGCTAGTAGGTGGTTCTATTTAGGATAGAGAAGAGTTGGCTCATATTTTGGCTACTAGGGAGTGCTCTTATTTATAGGATGATGATTTTTTGGCTCAGAGTCTGGATCCTAGAGGGGTTTTCTCAGTGGCTTTTGGTTACCATGTTTTAGATAGACAACATTTTGGGGATGAGGAGGTTCCTTGGTGGAAACAAGTTTAGAATAAGTTTTCTTGGCCCAAATGCAATTTTCATTTGTGGTTGGCTACTAGGAACAGATGTCTTACCTAGGATAATATTCAAAAGAGATGTTTTTAGGGCCCTTTATTTTATTTCCTTTTTGAGAATAGTGATGAATATTTAGGGTATTTTCTCTTGCAGTGTTCATTTGCACGGGAAATTTGGCATCTTTGGTGGAGGGTGTGGAAACAGTCTTGTTCTCATGCCTCTTCTCTTGTTGAGTTCTAGAGGAGTTTAGGAAGACCTCCTGCTAAGGATTTTTTCTTCAATTTGCGTGGAGTATTGGGCCCTCATGTATTATATGGCAAATTTGGCTTGAAATAAATCGAAGAATTTTTCAAGGTAGAAAGTTAACTATTTATCAGATTTGGCAGAGGATTATTGGTATGATCTAAGAAATTATTTCTTCTAAATTTCAGATCAATCTTCCTTTGGAGCATTCTAATATTTTGATGATGCAAGACCTGGGTTTAGTGGCGAATGGATCTTTTCCTTATTTATTGGTCGGGAGGAGAGGCCTCAATCAAAAAGTGCAGAGAGATGGGAGATGGCATCCTCCACCTCGGGGGGTGTTTAGGATTAATACTGATGGCTCTTTCATAAGGAATATTGGGTATGAAGGTATTGGTGGTGTTGGGAGAGATAGTAGTGGTGCAACTCTTTTCATTTTTTCCTATTATAAGGGAAAGCAAACTAATAATTATATGGAGGTCCTTGTTATTCGTTTTGATTTGAAAAAAGGTTATGCTATGGGATGGCGGAAGATAATCTGTGAGTCGGACTCTCAGATTATTATTAATTTATTGAATACTCATAATATTTCTAATGTTCATTGGTAGCTGGCGTTAGTGGCTAGATAGATCATTCAAATTTATCGACATCTGGAGTTTATTTTCTTTGTTCATATTCCCAAGGAATGTAATAGTGTGGTTGATTGCTTGGCAAAATAGGCTTCTAAGTTTTAGGAAGACTAGAATGTTAGGGAATGGGATCGGCTCCCATTGGATTGTTCTCATCATCTTGCTAATTTGCTTGTTGTGGATATGCTTGGTTGAGGTTGTTGTTTGTTGGGTATCTTTTGGTCGAGTGCTTGGTGGTTTTGGGGATCTCTTTATTTTGGCCCTTGTAAGGGTTATTATTTTGGGATTCTCTGTTTCTTGTATGGTTTTATTGATTCAATAAATTTTTACCAACATAAAAAAAATAAAAAAATAAATCGAAAAAATAAAAACACTTCTCATCAAAATCAACACCACAAAAAATGCATTCTAAAATCAACACCAAAAAAAATACATTCTAGATGATAAGATAATGTTGAGGTTTTTAAGTTAAACTTTTATTTAAATAAAAAAAAGTTGTAAACAATTATACTATTTTATTTTTTAACCTGCTCGAATAGGAACGCCAACAATCTAAATAAATCATCTTTGCATAGAAATTTGTAGTGAGGGTATTTATGTTGAACTCTGTAGTCTAACAGTACTAATAATTGTATGCCGAGTACTGAAACAAAACGGTGGATGTTGCCAGAATCGAAAGGTCAAATCTCGTCTCTACTATTGACAGAAGAATCAACATGCATGCGGCGTACAACAAAATATTTAAAAGGAGGTAGCGATTGATTTGTTTTCTTCCGAGGTTGCTTACTTTCAACTGTGAATTTCCGTAGTTAGATGATACCCACCATGACAGGAATCAACTTGAACGCAGTATCTTAGGATCCAAAGAACATATAAGACGGGATGCCGACCCAGTCTGAACAGGATGGTCCTTATCCATATCCTATAGCGTTATCAGTAACGTCATATACATCATGTACTGGCGTCCTGCTACAACAATACCAATCTGGTGAATATAACACACCAAATTAGAGGAAAGGACAATTATCAAACACATGAAGACAGCTATCCGTTCACACCGTAAACTCTATTTATCGATATTTTTCCTATGGTGAAATTTCGTTCACTTTAATGGCTATTCTAACACGGGTGGTCCGTGACTGAGTATTAGTGGTCATCTTTATTGCCTATTGACTAAGTTGGTGGTCATAGGATGTACTATGCCTAACTGCTTGGACGGCTTTGTACAAGGTACAAGTACTGAGCGGTGGACATTTAATCCCGTATTCTTGGGATGAATCCCCACCGTTCCGTAGTACTTGGACGGTCACCGACACCACGTACAAATTTATTTTTTCTCTCATGACAATTAGACAGAGAAAAATGTAAGCCACGTGAACGTCTTGGAGGTATTCTATTTTTAAGATCAAAAGCGTTTTATTACTAATTTACCCCGCGCCGGTTGTCCTCCATTGCGATCTGGGATTTGCGATTTGCGTGTCGTATGTTCTTTGTATCTTCCCAAAAACCATTGAAGAAAGAAATGAGTGTAGTCTCGCGGACAAGCAAAACGTGGGAACCAAAATAGACGTGCGAGATGAAAGAGGTACATGGATACTCCATGACAACAAGCGATGATCCATTAACAAAAGTAATCAATTGTACCATGATTACCATTCCACATTGGAAGACAGTAGTTATAGGAACAGTAGACGTACGTGATAGTGGCATTTCGTAGAGATCAGACTGAGGTGACTTCAATGCCATTGTAAAGACTGAATTTGAAAAAATGCTAGAAGTAGGATTTATTTATTCAAATTTTGATAGGAGCACGTTTCTCCACTAGCAATAGTTCCTAAAAAGAATGGTAAATGACGCATGTGTATTGCTTATTATTGATTCTCATGAACTTAATAAAGCAACGCTTAAAGATCATTTCCCATTACTAGTGGAAAAGAAATATTTGTAACCTTTCCTTATGGATTTAATGGATATAATTAAATTCAGTTGCACCATTAGCACCATAAGACGAGGAGAAAATAATATTTATGTTCTCCTTGAATATCTGTGCTTATCAGGTTTTAATAAGATATGCATTTTCTATTTATTTATTATTTAGTTCAGACATTATGCATAAATACATTTTCTCCACACATTTGTCTCCTCTAGAATACACAAGGTCCTATTTCATTATCTAATGCAAATTTCATGTTCTAGTGCCTCTATCGTCTTTTGGAACCTATATAGTGTTGAATTTGCTATGCATTGGTCATAGTGTTGCAATCTCTTTTGGCATGATTTGGCTATGTTGATTTTTTTTTTGGTGGCAACCTCCACATGCTAGAACTTCCTTTTCTAAAAGAAAATAGATTGCGGATCCCTAGTTTGCAATATGAAGACATGCTTCCATCCAAGTTGGTTGGACATATTAGTAGCCAATATACTACATTAGCTCAAACATGTCTAGCTAACACATCATAATGCTAAAGTATAAGACAATTTTTTTATTTTTTTATTTTGCTAAGTATTAGAATTCTATAGAGCATTGGACTTCCTCAAGAGTGTTGGAAGTCATCCCATGTAAATGATAAATTGTTCATTGATGTTAGAATGAGAAAATAGCTTTGAAAAGTGATGCAGGGTACTAATCCCAAAATAAAGCAAACCATAAAATAATTGCTAGGTACAATTAGCAAGATGTAGGTGAATGTCAAGTGATCCTTGTCAACAACATAACCTAGAATATGTCAAATTGAAATAGGATCAATTTTTGATTGTTTTAAGAGAATATAAGCTTTTATAAATTCCTGGAAGAAAAAATTTTCCATATAAGAATTGCATAATTATAAAAGCAGCATCATGTGAGGAATGCTTTGTCTATATAAAATGAATAAAATAATATCATAACATCTATAAGGATAGAGAAGGAAGAGTATTCCAAAGCCTTATATAGCTAGGCAAATCAATCAATTCATGAATGGATAATAGATTCTAAGACCCCTACTACTTAAAACCATCAACTAAAATTTTATTATAGATTAGTATCAGATTTTGAGGTTTGTCAAAAATAATAATAGTTGGAACATATTTTATTTGTCAAATATAACAGTAAATTTTATTTGTTAAAAATAACAACATATTTGGTTTACCATAAATAACAATAAAATTTGTTTGCTATAAATAATGGTAGATTATCTTTGAAAAAAAAATAATAACAAATTATATTTTCTCCTAAAAATACATAGGTCAGAAGCAACTAGAATAGAAGCTACTCTTGTGTTGACTTATCTAAAGGGGAAAACAAACACCAAATAACTTTCACCTACAAATATGATGACTATTTAGATATTTTGTTATTTTCAATAAAGTGGGGATTTTTCTCCTCAAATATAATGATATATGGTTAGGCATGCCATGTATTTATAAAAGGGGAGTTTTTCCTAAAACAAAATTCATTGTAAGAAAGGTTAGAGACTATAATTTATTAATATAGTATGCCTTTATTCCTTTCTCGTGTATACTTTTTGTCTTTAATGTAATTATTTGATAAGAGTAATTTGTGTTAGTTTCATTTCCTAGGATTCTAAGGTATTAGGGCCCACTCTGATAGCACAATTGAAAGTTTTGTTCAAGTTGTCTTCACATATGTTGTTAGGATAACTTATTTGTCATTGTATTATTTTATTTGTGAATTATTATTTTAATATATAAATGTATGCTTATTATTTTATTATTTATTATTTTGTTAATCCACATGAGTTATTTGATTGTTGTGTGCTTATTTATTTTCATGGGATAGTTTAACTCAATTGTTAGACTAGATTTATTTATATGCAAGCATATTTTAATTTTCATTTAGGCAAGTGTGTTTTTAGGAATCCTTAGAAGACTCAATACCAAGATATGATTCTCTTTAGCACATACAAACATTAAATTTAAGAATTAATGATGCTCCTAAAAAATTATCTAATTTAGGTTGAATTTCTTATACAAGATAAGAGAGTTCAAATATAACTAGATATTAATATTTATGCATTATAAATGTTCCATTAGAAAATACTCATAGTCCTACAAAAATTATATATAAATTGACCTCTCATGTAATGCATTTATCTTGTGTACGATTCACTCATTAGTGTAAAAAAATACATGTAATTTAATATATTTTAGAATTGAGTAGTCATATTAGCACTTAATGTACATTTATAAATGTAGTCAATTAGTACAATTTAAAATTTTATATTATTTTCATATTCATGTTATCCATTTTCATCTTATATGTTTATATATTTCATACTTATATTGATATTAATTAATTTTTTTCAATGAGTTGACACAAGTTTTATGAGGGGTCTTGGTCCCCTCATACTAAGTGGGATTTGAACCTTAGATATCTCAAAGAGAGGCCAAATCCCTTACTACTATAATAAGCTTTCAGCTCTATTGACCTTAATTTATTATTATTCTTTATTTTAGTGAATTTTAATTTAAAAAATATGTATTGTTTAAAATAATATATTTTTATATGTATTTTTTCTAATTTGAAATGCAAGTATATATTATTACTAATTTTTTTTGGTACTATTAAAAGAAAGAGAGGGTTTTGATAGGAATCCCACAACCTATACAATCAAAATGCCACCCGAGCGAGCAACAAAAAAACTAGACACCCCACCGAACTAAAAAAACAAATAGAAATCATCAGGAAAAAAAAAAAAAAAAACTGTACAATACCCAAGACCAATAACAGAGGGAAGAATTGAGATGGTTCTACCCTATCATGCCCACATATTGAGCAACAGTAGTAGTCAAACATGATATATCCTCGGATAAATCTAACGCACTCTTCAGCAAGCTCTTAATCTTCCTTTGTTTAATCTCAATAAGTTTTAGGTTATGAAATAACCACTTGTCACCATCATAAAAATATCCTAGATAGGAACCACTTGTCACCATCACAAAAATTCCTTGTCACTCTAACCTAGTAGGAACCACTTGTCACCATCACAAAGATCCCCCAGATAGGTGTGAGGATGAACAGGAAAAAACTAATTAATACTCTACCATGGAGGTGAACCAACTCAGAGAAGGAGGAGTCTCATAAAGACTCCCCAACCACCAAGGGGAAATTATTATCAAGGAGTACAAACCAATGGAGAAGGAAGGATAAAGTTTCATAATGCTTCCAGAAACAAAGAGAATAAATGTGCAACCTCCCAAACCGAGACAAAAAGGAAGCACAAAAAATATAATGATCTAACACGGCCATACTCAAAGAAGTTTTCAAAATCCAATGCCTAACTAGGGAATCCCACCACACCACCAGGAGGGAAGCCGTTGGAGGAAATTTGAAATTTGAAAAGAGGTAAAGACCCTCCTGACACCACCAGGATTGACTAACATGCTAGAAACTCTAGAAAGGACATCCCGGATGCAAGAAATAAAATAGGTTGATCGCCAAGCCTTTAACCTGCAAACTCCACCACCATCCAAGGATCAGCCATAATATGAGATGACGTAAAGCCAACTGACAAACCTTAAGGTTTATCAACATTCATGAGGTGAATAATATTAGGTGAAAAATCCATTCGCCATACCGATAGAAACTAATGAGATACACTAATATTTACTAGTAAATTGGCCACTGAATTCCCTCCTCTAAACTCGTGCTTAATTAACACCTCCTCCATGGAACATATATTAGATATGGATTCATCAATTAATTTAGAGATATGCCAACTAGATTGAAAATCCCCTTTGAGCATGTTGATGATATTCATTGAATCACCCTCAATAACTGCCCTACGAATACCTAAGTATTTGATAATTAAAACCCCTAAGAAGGAAGCACGAGATTCAACCATGTGCGATGATTGGACATCAATATTCGCTATGAAATCCAATATCATGTTACCACTATTATCATGGATCACGCTCCCAGTCCTAGTAGAGCCTAGATTACCATTCGATGCCCCATTAAAATTAAGCTTAAACCACCCAGGAGGTGGCGGGTTCCAATGAATTGACCTTCTCAAATTAGGAGCTAGTGGGGGCCTCAACTCTAGGTGAAAACCAAGATATTCCTCAATATAAAATTTTGGGTGGCCATGAGGTGCTGAGGAGCAAGAGTCCTTGGTAGCCGATAAAACGTTCTCTACCACCTTCCACACAATTTTTTGACTGATGTGGTAGATATCTTTCTCCATATTTTTAAAGACCCTTGCATTCCACTCCTTCCACACACCCCAAATTAAATGAGGTAATAGAAACTTCCATAAGTATTTGAGTTAGGGTAAATAAAATGGTGAAGTCCATTGCTGTACACAGTCACTTATCGAATCAGGAAAGATCCAAGACACACCGAGGCACTGAAGGATTAAATAAAGCATTTCTTGAAAAACCTAGCACTTAAGTAACAAGTGAGAGGTTGATTCCCAATCCTGCTTGCATAGAAAACATCTATTAATCAAATTAAAGCCCCTCTTATGCAAATTATCAATAGTCAAAATCTTATTCTGCACCGCCAACCAGAAGAATATATTAATCTTAGGAGTCAAGTTTTTAAGCCATATCTTCATGATTGGAAAGTTGCCAACCCCTTCGGGACAAAGCAGATCATAAGTAGACTTGACCGAGTAAGAACCTTCACTGTCACCATTCCAAACCAGATGGTCTACCACCTCCTCAAGCCTCACAATATACAAACACAGTTCAATCAAGAGGGAAATCCACACATTATGGTCTTGGATGTTCCTTAATAAAGGGGGGAAGATGATTCAAATTTTACGTCTATTATAAATAATTAAAAATTCAACTACCTGTTGGCATTTTTGCCACATTGATTTTCATTGAAGTATTAATGTATACATTATTGCAAATCTAACGTTTATACAGGCTTTGATGCGGCTTTGAAGCAAAAAAGGAGCGAAATTGAGTAGAAAATGGCTAAGTCTAAAAACTGCAGCGATTCGCTGACATGTCGCAGAATCGCGGTCAACGCGGTCAACGCAGGCAGGTTGGGCGGAACCGTCGCGATATCGCGACGTGTTTCATTTTCGTGACTTTCAACGGGCAAAAGGGGAGCAGCGACAAAATGTCACGAAATCGCGACGAAAAGTCCAGCCGAAGACACAAAGCAAAACTTGCAGCGCATCGCTGACATGTTCCAGAATCGCGACGTCGGGAGCTTCGAAGACTAAGGTGCTAAACTTGCAGCGACGCGCTGACGTCTTATTTTCATGACGCTGATGGCTTCCAAAGCTTAAGTGCTGAAAGTGCAGCGATGCGCTGCACGTTTGCAGGGAAGTCTAAATGCTCGAAGGTTGCAGCGATGCGCTGCATGTTTCGACGAAGGCATGCAAAGGGCAAGAAGTGTTCCATTTTCGCGACCCATCCATGAAGCCGTACAAAGTGCCCAAAACATGTAGCGATATCGCTACATGTTCCATTTTCGTGTGGATAAGCTAGCGATGGAGAAAAGGAAGCCGAAGACATAGCGATATCGCTACAGGTGCCATTTTCGCGGGTCAAAGGTGGTCAAAGCGTACGGAATTAGAATATGTCACGATTTCGTGACCCGTCGCGTTTTCGCGACCTGCGACTGTTTACTGCCAAAACGCAATATGAACGGCCGAGAAGGGTTTTTGGGTTTCCGATGATTAGATGCTGCCCCGAATTTAATGATTTGTGGATTTCCAAGGCATTCAAAGTCAAAGAACCGCCCAGGCTTCCAAAATTAAAGATTTATTTGTTCGAAGTGACTGGTCGTGGTCTATTTTAACGGTTTCATGCACATGTTCGAAAAATAAAATTTAATGAAGGCGACCGCGAACGTTTCATTGTATTTAATTTTTGCCTCCTCAAGTCTGCAATTAAGGGGATCGTGTGCATAATTTCCATTGCATGGTTGTAGATCACGAGGAAGTTGGTTTTAAATATTTAATGCTGTAAAGAGGACGGACCTCTATAAAAACCAATGTAATTTTCATTTACGGGAGGTTGGAAAAACTTGCTGCTAGAGACTGGAATTGTATTTGCGGGAATAAAAGGATCAACTTCTAATTTTTCAAGCGTTGCATGGATGAATTTCTTTTCTGTTTTTCTGCATTTCTAATAGCATTCATACTCCTGCATTGCTGTTACATTTAAATTCATGTTTCTGGATTTAAATATTGCGGTCAGGGTATGATTTTTGGAATGTGGGTTTGGAGGGATTTCTTTGCATGTGATTGTGTGAAGATTAAGCTGATTTCTTATGTTACTTGCTGTTGTTGCGTTTGTAGTTTCCTGCTGTTGTTTTTCCGATCCCATCACTTCGGCCTGTGGCCATATTTCCCATTTCTTTCTGCAACTTTTCAATCTCTTTCCAGCAACCCTTATCTTAAACCAATTTTAGAATAGTAGAGGGAACCAGCCCACTCTGGAGATTGGTCTGGGAGCCATTTCTTGCTTCCAGCCTTTCAATGTTGGCCGGGTCTAGGGCGCACTTGTAAAATCCTTTCCTGTGGCAGATTCGTGACCAACGGTTTTGGCACGCCCGGTGGGACAGACTGTTTCTGTCTCCAAGAATTCATAATCGATGGGATAAGCATAATTTTCCAAAGTGATAAACCCACCGGTGCCAACAGTTTTGGCACGCCCGGTGGGACAGACTTCTTCTGTCTCACAAAAATCCACATTTGTTTTAACACCCGGAGGTCTCAAGATTTGATGAGCTGTCTTGGCCTCACAGCGGAGATTTGTAAGTTCATCTGGCGACTTTGCTGAGTTGAAGATCTGTTCGTGGACGCCTATTTTTTTTTAAATTCAAAGAATGTTCGTCTGGCGACTCTGACTTAATGGCGATGGCCATGATTCCGCAGACCACTGCCACAAAGGCGAGGGTTTTTTCTAGATGGGATGATCCTGGCCCTCTGAATCTCCAAGTTCGGCATGAAATTCCCGAAGGTGCCCTGAAGAACCTGGCAAAATATGATGGTACCAAAGGCATGGCTCTGGCACATGTTGAAGACATTGCTACTATGTCCATGATCCATGTCATAGAACACGAAGATGTCATGATCCGACTTCTGGTTCAGTCTTTGGAAGGAAGAGCATTGCAGTGGTACAGATTGCTCAAACGTCAAAGCATCAGCTCATGGGACGATCTAGCGGGGGCACTGATCAAAAGATTTGACGAAGATCCTTTCTACGGTTCTTTGGATCTCTACCAATTTTTCATGTACATCAAGAGAGCACCTCAAGAAAGCATCACGGACTTCAATGTCCGATTCTTGATAAGTTGGAAGAGAATTCCGGAGAAGATCCGTCCATCACCCACCCAAGCCCACCTCTTTTATGTTCGAGCTTTTAATTCGACATAGGTCTCTTTTCGTTGCGATCAGGTGAACAACGGTTCCCACAAATCTTTGAGGAAGCAGTGCGAGCGGAACAACTTTTGCTCTTATCGAGAAAGTTACCGTGGGGAGAAACTCCATTACCTTCTCCGATGGTTGCTGCTCCTGTCTACCCTGCACAATACTTTTCATGCCAGATCCCTTATATCGAGCGAAACACCGAGATGCGATCATGTGGAGTTCAAGGGACGAGATCTCGTCCAAAGTCAAGGATTGGAACATGCAAGAACTTTTCCAGCAATGAACAATATGGTTGCTTGCAGTTTTCATCAAGAGATGGGCCAAGTAGAAGAACAAGTTCAAATTCCAGAACCTGAGGAGATCCCAGAATCAGATTTCTCACTTGAAGAGCCCTGTGATCACATCAAGGAGTTAGAGGAGCCTGTACTCAGCCCACAGCCAGTAAAGTCTGCAAAGTGGTGGTGTTGGTTCCAGCCACTACATCCAGTACCTGAAGAAGTCCTCCATGTGGGTACTAGTAAGAAGGATAATCTGCCGCATTGCATCCTATTCGCACCATGGAGAACTTCAGGAAGGAGCCAACCCAATTTCAAGAACCGACTCAAGTATGATTGGATCTGGTCGGGACATTGCAGATTTACCGGATAACCCTCTGAGACTAGGTTTCTGGTGGCGACATGCCAATCATGTCGTGAACTATTGTATATAGTATTTTAAAAAAAAGAAAAAAAAAAAAAGAGGTATTGTTATTACTGTTCATCTCAGCTCTTTTGTTGTCTGCGAGCTGTAGGTGCTTGTTTTTTTCCTTTTGTCTCCTCCTTTCCCAGCAGTTGGTGGCTTTCTAGAAAATTCTTCTTTTCCCTTCCCTTTTCCTCTCTTTCCTTTCTTCATCTTCTTCCTTCTTTTTCTTCTGCATTAAAACAAAAATAAGCCACGGCTGTTGTTTCTTTTCCCTTTTTCTATTTTTCCCCGTCCCTTCTTATCCCTTTCCTCTAAGTTCAGTCTTTTATGCATTTATTTCGTAGTCTAGTTCATTTCATTTCACAGCCTTCATACTTTTATTCCCACTCCATAACTTCGTTCATTTTCATTTCATCATTCCATTGCAGTCACCGCTTGCGCAATCGCAAGAGCTCACTCCATCATCGCGTTCCATTAGTCGTTTCATAATCAGTTATATGCAGGTTTTTTCCAGTTTCAATTTTTCAACAGAACATGTATTGCAGCAGCCAGCTTCCTGTTCTAATATGACTCTGTGCCCAATGGACTAAGGCCTGGATTCTTGCATACAGCGAGCTGTATACCCCGCGAGCCGCCAAGAATGTTGGCATTTTTGCCACATTGATTTTCATTGAAGTATTAATGTATACATTATTGCAAATCTAACGTTTATACAGGCTTTGATGCGGCTTTGAAGCAAAAAAGGAGCGAAATTGAGTAGAAAATGGCTAAGTCTAAAAACTGCAGCGATTCGCTGACATGTCGCGAAATCGCGGTCAACGCGGTCAACGCAGGCAGGTTGGGCGGAACCGTCGCGATATCGCGACGTGTTTCATTTTCGCGACTTTCAGCGGGCAAAAGGGGAGCAGCGACAAAATGTCACGAAATCGCGACGAAAAGTCCAGCCGAAGACACAAAGCAAAACTTGCAGCGCATCGCTGACATGTTCCAGAATCGCGACGTCGGGAGCTTCGAGGACTAAGGTGCTAAACTTGCAGCGACGTGCTGACGTCTTATTTTTGTGACGCTGACGGCTTCCAAAGCTTAAGTGCTGAAAGTGCAGCGATGCGCTGCACGTTTGCAGGGAAGTCTAAATGCTCGAAGGTTGCAGCGATGCGCTGCATGTTTCGACGAAGGCATGCAAAGGGCAAGAAGTGTTCCATTTTTGCGACCCGTCCATGAAGCCGTACAAAGTGCCCAAAACATGTAGCGATATCGCTACATGTTCCATTTTCGTGTGGATAAGCTAGCGATGGAGAAAAGGAAGCCGAAGACGTAGCGATATCGCTACAGGTGCCATTTTCACGGGTCAAAGGTGGTCAAAGCGTACGGCATTAAAATATGTCACGATTTCGTGACCCGTCGCGTTTTCGCGACCTGCGACTGTTTACTGCCAAAACGCAATATGAACGGCCGAGAAGGGTTTTTGGGTTTTCGATGATTAAATGCTGCCCCGAATTTAATATTTTGTGGATTTCCAAGGCATTCAAAGTCAAAGAACCGCCCAGGCTTCCAAAATTAAAGATTTATTTGTTCGAAGTGGCTGGTCGTGGTCTATTTTAACGGTTTCATGCACATGTTCAAAAAATAAAATTTAATGAAGGCGACCGCGAACGTTTCATTGTATTTAATTTTTGCCTCCTCAATGCTGCAATTAAGGGGATCGTGTGCATAATTTCCGTTGCATGGTTGTAGATCACGAGGAAGTTGGTTTTAAATATTTAATGCTGCAAAGAGGACGGACCTCTATAAAAACCAATGTAATTTTCATTTACAGAGGTTGGAAAAACTTGCTGCTAGAGACTGGAATTGTATTTGCGGGAATAAAAGGATCAACTTCTAATTTTTCAAGCGTTGCATGGATGAATTTCTTTTCTATTTTTCTGCATTTCTAATAGCATTCATACTCCTGCATTGCTGTTACATTTAAATTCTGTTTCTGGATTTAAATATTGCGGTCAGGGTACGATTTCTGGAATGTGGGTTTGGAGGGATTTGTTGCATGTGATTGTGCGAAGATTAAGCTAATTCCTTATGTTACTTGTTGTTGTTACGTTTGTAGTTTCCTGCTATTGTTTTTCTGATCCCATCACTTCGGCCTGTGGCCATATTTCCCATTTCTTTCTGCAATTTTTCAATTTCTTTCCAGCAACCCTTATCTTAAACCAATTTTAGAATAGTAGAAGGGAACCAGCCCACTCTGGAGATTGGTCTGGAAGCCATTTCTTGCTTCCAGCCTTTCAATGTTGGCCGGGTCTAGGGCGCACTTGTAAAATCCTTTCCTGTGGCAGATTCGTGACCAACACTACCTTAGAGAATCCCGCCACCCTAGAATTCAAACACAAGTCCCTAAAGCGAGGATCCTCAGCAAGGGGGTGATCTCTGAGCCATGGATCTTCCCAAAATAAAACAGATCTCCCATTGCCAATCACCCAACAATAGTTATTTTTAATAAAATCCCGGGATTTAATCAAACTATTCCAGAAAGTAGAACCATCGTTAGGGAGGGGATCCAAAAGGAACAACTCAAAATTATATTTTTCTCTAAGGATTTGGCACCATAAATGATCTGAATTAATAGCAAATTTCCAAGCAAGTTTAGAGACCAACGCCTTGTTCATTTTGACCGCGTTCTTAAGATTTAAGCCTCCATATTTTTTCCTTCTGCAAATTTGCTCCCAAGAGATTAAGTGAAACTTACCCTTAAGCTCAGGACCAACCCAAAGGAACGCCTTACAAATGCTATCAAATTTAGCCACCACCCTACCTGGAAGGTTGAAGAGAGAAAGGAAATAAATGGGGATGCTTTGTAGCATACTCTGAACCAGCACAACCTTACCCGCTTGACTGAGAAGAGCTCCTTTCCATGAGGCTAATTTTCTTTGGACCCTCTCCACCACTGGAGTCTAGAATGAGTCTTTTATGTGACCTACAAAAAGTGGAAGGCCTAGATAAGTGGTCGAAAGGGGGACAATCCTACACCCCAAAATAAAGGTAATCTTCCATTGGTGAGCTTTCGAAGTATTTAAAAAGAAGATGTTGCTTTTGAGAAAATTAATCAACTATCCCATCGCTCTCCCATAGCAGTCCAAAATAGACTTGACATCCCATGCATGAAAGACCAACATGACACAAGAGAGAAGAGTATCATCAACAAACTACTGATGGGAGATCAGACTGATTTGCAAAGCCGATCTTAAACCAAATTTATTACTATGTCTGTTGATGGACCACCCAAGAGCTTCTACCATGAGAATGAAGAGAAAGGGGGAGATGGGGTCCCCTTGATGAATCCCCTGACAAGAGTTAAAGAATCCAGTAGGGGAGCCATTAACCAAAATTGAGAACCATGCCAATGACATCGAGGCCTCCACCAAATTGACCCAAGAATTACTAAATCCAAACTTTCTTAAAACACTAAATAGGAAAGGCCAGGACACCCGATCGTAAGCCTTGTTAACATCCAGTTTAAGGAAAAATGTTGCTCTGCCACTCTTCTGAGTGCATGAGTTCATGAATGACTATGGCACCATCCAAAATCTACCTCCTTGGCACAAAACTGCTTTGAGCCTGATCAATCAAAAGAGGAAGAAGGGGATTCAACCTATTAGCCATAACTTTGGAGAATATTTTATACACCGTGTTACATAAAATAATGGGCCTAAAATCACTGAATGAAGTCACTGAGTATTTCTTAGGAGTGATAGCAAGAAAAGTTGAGTTCAAGGCTTTCAAAAAAACCAAAGAGCTCTGGGAATGTCTGATCGTGTCACAAATATCCTCCCCACAAATATGCCAGTATTTCTGGAAAAAGGTCAGGGGGAAGCCGTCAGGACCAGGAGCTTTAAGGGGGCCCATTGAGTTTAGCACTTTCTGAATTTCATCATCGATGAAGGGGGTAAGGAGCCTTGCATTCATTTCTTCAGTAACCAAACTTGGAATGGCCTCCAACATTTGGTTCTCCGTAGCCATGTCACGATCAAGAGTGGAACATAGTAAAGAACTGAAAAAACCAACAACTTCTTCTCTTATTTCTAAGATATCCAATGTAAGACTACCATTGGACTTAACAATATCTCTGATTTTGTTAGGACCCCTTCAACACAGAGTGAAAGTATGAAAAAAATGAGAATTATGGTCCCCTTCCTTCAACCAGAGCTCTTTGGATTTCTGCTTCCAGAAAAGTTCTTCTTCAGCTTGCTTATTATGAAGGTCACAAAGTATGGATCTTTCCTCCCTAAGCAGATGGTCTGAATAGCCTTGGGAATCAATCAAGGATTCAATCCTCACTAGTTGTGATTTCAAACGTTCTTTTTCCCTAAAAATATTCCCAAAAGTAAATTTATTCCAAATTTTGAGATGAATCCTAAGCTTTTTATTCAAAAGCTTAAACATGCCTTCCCTTGGAACAAAATCCTACCACCAATCAGCCACCCGAGCATCAAAGTCAGAGTGAGAACACCACATTACCTCAAATCGAAAGGGCCGAGGAAGGAAGGGAAGACCATCAGGAATTTCCAACCATAAAGGGTTATGGTCGGATCCGATCCTAGGGAGGGTTGATAAGGAAGCATCACCAAAAATATCAATACAAGAGTTCAAAACAAAAACCCTATCAAGCCTACTAAGAATAAGATTATTCCCTCCTCTACGGTTACTCCAAGTGAACTTTACCCCTTTTAGATCAATATCATGAAGTTTCGCCTGGTTCACAAATTCATGAAAATCAAACAAACTCCACTTGTCCACATCATTACCTCCATGTTTCTCAGAGGAAAACAAGGGGGAGTTAAAATATCCAACCAAAACCCATGATTCATGATGAAAATTTTCCCTCATATCAAGCATAAGATGCCAAAAATTATGCCTATCCGTGTAGGCATTTGGGGCATAGATATTTGACATAACCCATCTTCTTTGAGAGGTTTTACACCAAAAAAGAATATTAATAACCCAATTGGAGGAAGATATAACATGTCCATAAAACTTGGAAGAGTCCCAGAAGAAGAGGAGACCCTCGACAGAGCCAGAGGCTTCAGAAGCCATAAAACTAGAGTCTTTCCAAACTATTTTATGTACCACCTCCCATGAAGCAGCCTCCAATTTTGATTCCTGAATACATAAAAAATCTGGGGATTTCTCCCTCCTCAATGAAGCAAGCAATCACTTTTTGGAGGAGCTATTAAGCCCTCTAGTGTTCCATGAACACACTTTCATTGGAAATTAAAAGGAGAGTTTTTTACCAATCCCCCCAACTGAGGGGATTTAAAGCCATCAAGATTTAGCTGTCTATCACCATTTTATTCCTCTACCACTAAGCGGGCTTGACCACCATTGGCAATAGCCTCCTCCATGGCTCTCTTTCTCCCTACCTTAGTCGGGGGTCTACCAGCTTTCTTTGCCAACCCAAAATCCAATGGCTTTTTATGTTGGCTCCTAGTTTTTGGTCCTAGAGACCCTTTCTCCATAAAATGCTTAGGGGAGCCACCCAGACTAGCAATACAACCTATGGGGGATACCACCACCTCTTTAGGAGGAGAGTTTAAACAATCCACTTTATGGAGAGAGGACTCCAAGCTCTGGGGTCCCCTGGAAGTCCTTAGGCCCAACCAACTCGAGGCCAGTGAATGAGTTTGAAAGAGGAATAATATTTCCAGCTTCCACAAGATCCATAGATAGAACCACTTCCAAGTTTCTATGATGTCATTGCTCCAAAGACTTGGGAGAGGGTTTGGAGTTACTCCTAGGAGAGACACCCGAAGACCCACCACCGATAGCTTGGAGCAGTTGAGAAGAAATAATTTATTTTCCCTTGGATGCCAAAGGAGGCCTTTTATGCCAGATTTTGTTTCTCTTAGCTAGGGTTCTCCACTCATTCACCTTCTCATTATGCTAACTAAGAACCTCACGATTGACAGAAGGCTTCACTTGCTTCTTCTGAGGACACAAATTTTGGTGGTGCCCTCCCAAACCATAAATTTGACAAGCCTGAGGCTTGTTTTCATAAACAATAGATTGCAACCAGGTACCTAGGTGTGAAATAAGTTCCACAATGCTAGGAAGCTCTTTCTCAATGTCCACCATAATACACATTCTCACAAACTATCTTCGAGAGAAAGAAAGAGAGACTCTATCAAAAGAGATAAAGTCCCCAATCATCGATGCCACAACCCAAAAGACACTTTCATGCCATAAATAAGTAGGGAATTCAGGAAGACGAACCCAAACCGGTACCATATTAACTCTTTGCAACATCGAATTGAAGTCAGGGCCCCAACGTCTAAGGAAAAGGCCACGTTTACCAAAGAACCAGGGGCCACCTTCCAAAATCTTCCTTGAATCCTCCTCACAAGAAATTCTAATAAGGAAAAATTTATGAGGAAGTGAAGCAAGGTCTAGGGAGCCTTTCGGGCTCCATTTGGAAAGTGCCCAATACTTCAAAGAATCCAGCTCCGATCTCCCACCAACCAATTTTCCCACAAGATCCCAAGAACCCTGACTCAATAGAGAGTTAACTGTGAAGTCTGGGATATGAATCTGAAAGGAGTGCCCATCAACTTCACAGGGAGGGAACTCCTCCCCAAAAATATTCACCCGAAACAACCTCGCACATAGGAAGAAGGAGAAGGAGCCCCCTTACCAACCAACCCACACTGAATCTTACCAGGGTCCCACGAAGGGCAGGAACCCACAACATCAAACTTACTAGACCAGAACAAATATTCCAAATTGATCTTTGTCGCATCTAAAACATTGCCATTGACCGCCTCACAAGGATACCACACCGTGCCACACTCTATATTATTACTGACTTAATTCATGTAGAAATCATCATATATATTCAAAAAATACTTTACTTAAGTAATGTTTGAATATAAATTATTTAATGGATCCAAAAAACCTATTTCTAGTATCATATGTTATATATTCATACATGATTGAAATAATTTCAAGCATCAAAAAAATGCTTTAAAAATATGCATGGTTAAAGCTAAACTAGAATTTAAAAATACTTTAGATAACCAAAGGTCTAATCAAGTACATTCTAAAAAATTGAAGATATTTTACAAGTTTCAATTATGTTGCATCATGAGAGAAAGCAAGAGAAGATGATAAAAATAATGTAAATGTTAATCCTTAAAACCAAGGTACTAAAATAAGAACAATCAAATATTTTTTTTAGGATGCAATGCCAATAATAACTATAAAAAAATTAAGTTAATCAACATCTTGTTAAAAATGAGATCGATTTCAAGATCACTATGTATCCAAGGCAAAGTCATCAACAACTAATATGTAAAAGTTTCATACTAAATGATAAATTCCAACTAGAGGTAAATGGATTTTGTAATATATTAACTAAGTAAATAAATCTTAAAGCTTTAATAAAAATATCTTGTATTTTTTTATAAAAAAATTTAATAAGGTCTACTCAAAATTTCTTTTTTAAATTGATATTAATAGAATTTGAATACCTAATAACTATTGTGTAGACACCAAATCCTAGCCACTTGTCATCCACTCATCATCAAATCATTAATCATTCATCATTAAAAAAATATATATTATATATATATATATATATATATATATATATATATGAATAAATCTCAGCCACCCATCACATATTAATCCTGGCCACTCATTTAACATGATCCATGTCACTTATCAAATATTAATTACAACCCTTCATCATGTTTTAATCTCAACTGCTCATTGGTATCATCAAAATCCTAACATGAACTAAGGGAAATCATAAAATAACATTCACTTTTGTTAATGAGGGTCCAAATATTAAGATATAGAGAGGTTAAAATCATCCATCATCTCATGAGCCCTAACATTCTATCATCCCATTCATACCTTCACATTTACATGAACCCTCATTGTTGTCATATCCACTATTTGTCCTCTATAGCCCCTACGAACCAGATCCAAACCTTATCAAAAATTTGCTAGAGACCATATATGCTTAAGAGAATCTCACAAATTCCCTAGAGCATATTCCAAATGCTATAGGAAATCTTACAGACACCACAAGGCATCCAACTAGAACCCCAAATTCTTTAGGGTATTTGCACAACATTAGACTGAACCAACACCAACAAAGGCATAGATCAAGGAATTTGGGTATTGATAAGGTACTGGAAATATCTTCATTGATGAATATTATAGCTTGATTGGCCCCATAGGGATACACAAGCCCACTCACCCTTGTTTGGAGTGAAGAATATTCAAAGACACCACCATCATTTGATCAAGGGAATTATCTATCCTATTGTAAATTATTGTATCAAAGAAAATATTGCTCTGTAACCCCTGATTTGGGGCACATCTACATATAAAGTGGAGATCAAGGCTCCCCGAGTTTATAATATATGAGATCTTTCATTTTATGTGTGCATTGTTATCTGCTTTGATTTACTACTTTTATTGGTGTTCATATTTTTTCGCTTTACAAAATGGCGATCATGGTGGGACCTCCAAAGGGTTTCATAATTTGATTTAACTTATTTTAACCTGAGTTTATGATCCACGTTTTTTTGTTTTTACTGTAGGTTTACAAAAACTCAATCACACAAAAATCACAAAATTAAAAAAACTAGAGTTTTTGAAAGCTACGGGGATTCAATATATGGTTGTGTAGATGCCTTAATGCATCTAAGGGATGTCTCACTATGATCGAGAGACACCACACCATGTTCAAGAGACACCATAGAGTATTTGGGATATTTGGTGTCGTGTTTGTGAATTTAGGGGAAGAATACGTAGGCTTCTTGGTAATTTCTGTTCAAACCTCACTTATGTTTTTGCTTTTCAAAAATAAAAGGAAAATGAAATGTTTATTTTTCTATTTAAAAGCAATACATCATGCATTTTTAGGTATTCTAGGCATTCATAGGTATTTTATTTACAATAAATTGAAAAAAATGCATTTTAGAGTAGCAATCCATTTGTCATATAGACTGCATATAGGGATAGATTTGCACTCATAAATCAATTTTTAGTTGCATTAGAGCTTTCAGATTTATTTTATGCTATTTTTATATTTATGTCATAAATAGTCTAAATTTTATCTAAAACTCATTCACTACATTTTGGCTCATGCTTTTTTATTGTTTATGGAATTTTGTTTGTTGTTTGGTTCACTTTGAGTGTTTTCACTTATGTTTTACACAACAAACATGAAGAGCATACTAGGTTGCATCTTAAGATAGTTTTTCTTTTCATTTTAATGTTTAGAAAAACACCATAGAGAACATAAATTTTAAAAGGAACCACACACTCTTCTTTCGTTCTCACTTCTCACCCTTCTAGGTTGGAATAGGTCACTTGTGTTCAAGCTTCCTCCCACTATTGAAAATACATGTTGATTCAAAGTGAAAGAGCTAGGTGAACCCTCCATACATTTTGGATCTTAAGTGATGTACCCTAGACTCTTTTTAGGGCCTCATACTTGGCACTAGTGTTCCTAGTCATCACCTTGGTTGAGTTCCCTACGATGTGAAGGGTGGTTTCTTTGCATTTTTATGTTCACAAAACACCATAAAAAATGAAAACTTAAAAGGAAATTACACACAACATGTTTCACTATTAACATCAGCGAGTTGGATTTCATCACCAACCGTTTATTGAGACCAGTGATGGTGGGCTTCATCTCCATCTGTTGGCTCATCCCCTAGATACCATAGTAACCCCATGAGTGGTTTTATAGACTTTATCACCAGAAAATCCCCTACGTTTGAGAGATCCTTGAAGTAGGTTACACTTTAGAAAGCCATTTCAATCATTTACATTTCATTCCTTGTCAAAGGGGTGAGTGTGAACACACCTTCCACCCACCTTGCATAGTTTTTTTAGGCTTAGGGAGTCTTAACATCAAACACACAAAAACACAAAATTAAAATAAAATATAAAAAACAACAAAGTTGTTGCAAAGACATAGAATACTTGTTTGCTTGATTTGTGTGATCATTTTTCATTTCCATTGCACATTCCACACACTCACCCCGCACATTCATTTTCCTAGCCTACTTCTAGCTTATGGTATTGATAAAAAATCAATCCAAATTCATGAATTAGGTACCTACTAGCCAACCAACTTCATCCATGGAGTGCTCCACTCCTTCCCCAACCACTTTCATGGCTAACCCAACCAGTGTGGCACAAACAAGCCATTTTGGCTTGTCTATTGGACCTTATCACACAATATTCACCTCAAATTCTAATGTGATGCAAAGAGCTATCCACTCTTCCATTCCAAAAATAGAACCATCCACACCAACCGACCATCACACCACTTATATAGATATGGATAAAGTTGGAGCTTATTTAAGACCAACCAATCCAGTTCTAGAACCACTCAACATCCCACCTAGACATGTTACTTCTTATCAGTAGGAATTTGCTCAATCATACCCCAAGAGTTTTAACAAAATCTTCATCAAACCTCTTTTTGAGGTAACATCCGCACTCCCACACCAAATTCCTCCACAACCATTTAGCCAAAGCACCTCCATTCCGTTTACCTATACCACTACCTACTCCAACCCACTCTATGAAGCACAAGTTAATGTTGCTTCATAGATTCCATGCATCATTCCATCTACCATCCCTCATTCAATTGTGATTCCTTTCACAACTTACCATCCATTAACCTTAACCAACATTACCAACACTCAGATTCTTGGCCTTTTTGGTATATTTTTAATTAAGCTAGTAGAAACAAAACTATCTATTGCACCACTATCAACCAGATTTTTAACATTTCTACCAAATATTTTACCTTTGATCAGCAGTGGCATGGCTTGTCCTTCCATATTTTGACTCCCTATTGCTACATAAATATTGTGTGCTGGTTATTTATTAGCTTTTTCTTTTCCCTGTTGAAATCAATCCTACTTTGAGTGGACATTTGTTGATGTAATGCAGACCACCATATTTATAACATCCTGATTTGGGTCCTGGATGAGTTTTATGCTTTTATCCTTCTTCTATTTTTATAGATAATGAAGGATTGGCCTGAACCTATAGTGGTGGTCTATTATCACCATTGGGATTATTAGGATTTTGGTTCTTCCCTTTGAATATTTTCGTAAACTTTCCTTGTTTCTTATCATTCCTTTTGTCCTATGTAGGGGAACTCTTTCTTGCTTGCTCCCCTTCCCATTTCATGAAGCCTAAACTATTTATTTTCCTCAATGCCTCTTTTTCTTGCTCAGATGCCACTTCATAATCGAAATAAGGCTTAAGATAAGTCTTAGCTTTCCTTGCTAGATCATAGGCATTCTATAGAGTACTTTATTCCTACATGTTTACTTCATGCCCTATTCTAGGATTTGACCCTAGAATAAATTTATGGACTTTCATTTTCTCATTATATGTGGGCATATATTTAAATATCTTAATAAATCTCTAATAATATACCTCCACAATCCTAATCCCTTGTCTAAGGTTAGTGAATTCCTCAAATTTCTTTGTGTAGAAATGTTCAATAGGGAATCTCTCTTTAAAAGCAACTACAAATTCTTCCCATTTTAGATCAACTCCTACCTTAATTCCTTTTTCCTTGTTGAATGTTTCCCACCAATCCAAGCCAACACCTAGAAAGTGTAAAGTGGTATAAGATGTTTGGGTGCTAGTGGAATAGTTATTCATGTTATAGAAATTTTCTATCTCCTTTAGCCAAGCTTTGACTTTATCACAATCTTCCTCTCCATTGAAATTGGAAGATTTTAGATGTTTCATATCCTTACCCAATTCTACCTTCAGTCGTATTCTAGAATTTTGTGCCTTTAAAGAGGTTTTATTTTCTTGTCTCACTCTAGAATTTATAGCTTGTGAATATCGATTCACTATAGCCTCTAATAGTTGTTATTATGCTTCCATCTACTCTCTCAATAAGACAACTATTGTAGTAAGATTCTCCCTCTCATAATTAGGAGCATCCATACCTATATATAGGGCCCTAACCCCTTCATTATTTTGCTAAGTATACCTCATCAATTTTACAACACTTCCTCTCCTTCTCTTTAGTGGTATTGTTCTTGGTCACACATAGGAGAGATAGTAGGAACTAGTCCACAATTACATACTCAAATTGCTTCACCTACTAATAGTCTCATACCTAGTTATCTAACTAGATAGATGGGATTTACCTTTCAATTTTTAGTCTAATCATGAAAGTAAACCCTATCATGGTTAATTTTTTTTTTTCAATGCACCCAATCATCTTTTATTTACGCAAGGAGACTGTCATCCCTATTAACCATGCTCTGATACCAAATGGCATAACCCAAATTTTTGGATCTATTTTTTTTTTTGTATATAACCTAACTGGGAGGAGTTGGTTATTTACCCTAAGATCAAGGCTATATTTTTCTATTAACCACACTTCTCCATAATAATATTTCACTTAAATATTTGTTGATGCACACCCATATTTACATTTTACATAAATTTCATCTATGCAAAAGCATTAGGTGTATACACCAAATCAAGAAGTCCATTATCATTGTTACTCAATGATCTATCTTGATGTTCCCCTTTCATCCTATTGAAAGAGCATGCCCACCTCTACACTCTACTTAGGTCCTTTTAAGTAGGTGTTATATGCATGTGGGGATTCAACTATCCTTCTCATTTCCATAATGAGCTAGTCAACCCTTTAGTAAGCCTCATTGATAAATTAATCCCTGGAGTTATTGTATGGTTAACCTTCCTCCTCTCTAATTAAGATTTTCATAATAATTCCCAAGTTGAGCTTATTAAGATGTCTCAAATATTCGACTCTAATATTCTTCCTTAATCGAATGTATGCCTTCTAAAAACAATACAAATCATTACATTCGCTTATGAAAACTGAACTCACTCTCTCACAAGTATTTTTACCAACTATGTTTGATTTTAATACAAATATTAATACTTCTTTCAATGAGTAAAAAGCACTTTGGTATGCCAATAGAATATAACATATTCACGCATTGACTAATTATAAAAAGGATATAAATATCATCTAATTTAAAACAATTCTTAATTAAACACAAACCAATTGTTATGTTCTTCTTCATTTTTAATTACAGATATATTCACTGATGATATGATCACACAGTGATTACAATCCAGATTTGATCAATCATTCCCAAGGTGACGATTCATTCATCTTTCCTAAACGTAAATACTTCTAGCCCATAACTCCAAAGACTTCCATCATATGTGGACACATGGTGGTAATAGATATCTCAACACATACAACACATATAGTGTGGAAAGCCTCTCATATGGTACAAAAGTAATAATCAGGGTCTCCTCTCATCGTTCATACATATTCGCCTCATCCGCTACTTTCTCGTTTCCCTGCATTCTTAAGACATGAGGTCCTTTCCATTGCATACAATGAAATATATACAATAATTTCAATTGCTTCTTTTAAGAATGGTCAGTAAAAAAACTCATTTCCTTTGGAGATTTTAATACCAACATAATAGATTTCCATACCTTTTTTATTTACAACAACGAATCTGTGCACAAGACAAGGATACCATTTTTTTAAAATAATAAACCAAATATACATAAGAAAGTCTAATTTGTTTTTGTAAAAAAAAATCACATCTGAATTTTCAAATACTATTAGCTACAATTGCATGAATTCCACACTAAAATCATAACCTATTGTAAGATAAACTACTAGTCAACTCATTCTAATCTTGTTGGAAAGATCCGACGTGAGGACTTTCCATCCCTCATGCATGATTCATTATTTCATCACTTCAATCATCAGAAAGTAACATGAGAAGCACTAAGTCATTATTAAACTAAACAATAACTAATTTGAGAGCTTCAATTACAATCATTTTACAAAATTCAAACTGTTACATTTTCAACAACTATAACATTAGATCCCTTGGTTTAGTAGTACATTTTCTACACCTGTCTCAAATCCATATATTAGAAACGCTTGGAACACTATTGTTATCTATTTGAAGCATCCAAAAACCCTTTTCCCAGCTTATTTTACCATTTCAAAGCATTGATGGTTTTTCTTCTAAAGATAATTTCATTCTTGGACCCAAACCATCTATCTTATTTAGATGAAGTACTAATGGTTTACTAAAGTCCATCCTAATAATTTCTCTTTCAGCCAATGGTAAACCCATGCACTCATTGCTATCAGACAAGAAAGTGTAGGAACTTCATTTCTAGATTGTGCCAATGTTATGCATGCAAACACCCAATCAATCCTCTAAAACAACAGTCGATAGCCTTCCCTACCTATTCATGGCTTTCTAGACATCCTTTGCATTCTAAGTTCACCAAAAGCTTTCACCTACCAACACATTACAATTTCCTATACATACAAACAAGCTAACCATTCACTTTGTTTTGCTAAAGTTTCTCTTCGAAGAACATAAACACCTTTAAAACGAGCATTACAACAAAAAAATCATCAATACCTAGATAATATAAACTAGCACATTATATATCCAATTTTTGAAGAGCAATTTCCCTACAACAACTATAGTTAATAGGATACAATCATTCCCAAATGTGTGATAAACGAATGAGAGGACTGTTTTATTATAACACATCCCAACTACATTTGGCTTCTTTTCCAACATTGAAATAATTATTTTAAAGAAAAAAAATGTCAAGCTTGCAATATAACAAGGAAACCTCAGTAAAATTACCTAGTTAACACAGTGTGAGCTCCACATAAGTCTGAAACCTGCTACAATGCTATCGCCTATCTTTAGTTCTTTTTGTCTTTCATTCTTCCAATTCCTTCTTCCCCAAACTCTCTCTCTATACTTCCTACCAAATTTTTTAATAATTTGCTTCTCAATCCCCCATCACTCCACTTCTAGAGTGTTCATTGAGGAACGAGTGTCATTGCTAACTCATTTTCACACATCTCCCACCATCAGAAGTACATAATCAAGCAACAACTAGAAAAACAAGGTGTCCAATAGTCCATGGTTTTTATTAACACAAACATTTGATAGTTTTTTTATCTTCTCAAGTTATAGTTTAGTAACAAAATCCACCTAGTTAATAACTTTATCAATACTCGAGCAAAGAGGTGCTTAGTTCCTTTTTAAACAATCCTCATCCTTCAAAAGGTACGATACATAAATACCTTTATGTAGTGGTTAAACCATGACATCTTAATGAAAAGCCTTTCATTAATACTATTTTCAAATAACCAAAGCATTTAGTCTTCTCTATTCAGACTAACATCATAAAGTTGAGTGCAAGATCACTTTTATCCTTTAAAAGGAAATAACACAAATAAACATTTATTACTATATATACATACATACATACATATATATATATATATATATATATATATATATATATATATATATATATATATATATATATATATATATATATATATATATATATATATATATATATATATATATATATATATATATATATATATATATATATATATATATATATATATATATATATATATATATATATATATATATATATATATATATATATATATAATATGAACATATAATTTTTCTTAATCAATGAAACACTAATAGATTCATGGAATCTCTCCTTAAAATGGTTATAACAAATGTAATCATATCAAGAAAATATTATGGGTAGCAAACACATTTTCACCCAAACTTAGTTTTCTTTTCCATGCTAGCCATAATATGCAACTATATCAAAAAAAAATTCTATATTGTTTTTCTATCCCAAAAATAAACCATAAATAGACATCCATACTAACAACAAAATATTAAAACCAAACAAAAATTTGTCCATCATAAAATTTTCCAAGGGAGGGTCATGACAAAAGGGTACAAAGCACACAATAGAGGTAGGCACCTTGCTACAATAGATAGGGTAATAATTTGGGAAGATTGGTATACCCAAAGGTCTACTTATTTTAGACCTCATGGTCTAACTAACAATGGTGTGTGATTTGAGTACTAGGTCTGTTAAGGATTTCAGCAATCGATTAATTTTCAAAATAATGCCTGAAAGTTTCAAAAAGGTCTTTCAACTTAAGCGAACTAATGTCAATTTAGAAAAAGAGATAATATAATTCTAGTTCTAGTCTATTATATTTACCATTATTATAAATAGTTGTTTGGGCCATATGACCTAGTATCTTATGATTTTCTATTTCAAAAGGATGAATTACAACCTTAGGTGAGGGACTATGTTGACATGATAAACATTGTGTTGGGAGTGAAGAAATTGAATATTGTTTGTAGGAAAATGTTGTATTTAGTTTTTGCAATATAATAGGACAGTTTCTCCTTATGTATAGATGGAATAACACCATAAGTGAATGGATGCATTTTGAACTAGTTGAATTATAGAAGGCCATTAAATAAGAGCATGATAAATTACCCCCTTTTCATATTACTCGATTGTATTACATATATCCTAGTAGGACAAATTAATTCACAAACCCTTAAGAAATTAGGATAGGTAGATTTTGATGATATATAGGACAAGTTTCCTTGGATACAGGAAGGATGTTCGAGTTATACATGGTTATTTGACAATTTCCTCACCAATATTCATAAGATACTCTGTGGAGTACTCCCATCAAGGATATCTTATGGAACTACAACTATCTAATGAGAAAAACCAATGGGAGATTACTTTTTTTATGGAATATTTCACCTATAAAAGGTTATATGGGGCAAATATAGCTCTAAAAGCCCTACATAAATACTATCCTATGTCTATAGCTATACTTGAGATAAATAGATAAACTATAGAAGAAGAAAATATAATAATAGAATTTTTTTTGGAAAATCTCATGGTTGGCAGTCCCCTACAGATTTGGTCATTATGTTTTCAAAGTATACCCCATCATGCTCAAAGCAATATGGAAAATGGATGAGTTTTGGTTCTCAAAAATCACTTGTAGACCTTATGATCCAAGACAAGTTTACCAAAAAGAAGTTCAAAAATAGTAGTATACATGGGCACATCATAAACTTGACCAATTCAAGGATAAGCTCCAGGAAACTATCCAAAAGGGAAATGCTATTGATCCCATGTGGAAAAACACATATATAAAAGGAGATCCAATACCCAAATTTAGCATGTAGGGGATTACCCCAAGGAGTTGGTCTTGTTAAAAAAGGCTTCAGTTGAATTAGTTGCCCCAATTATTCCCATAATTACTCCCAAAGAACTTTAAGACCCTATTTTGGAAGTTGTCAACCAAGGAATTGAACAACTAGAAATATTAATAGAAGCTATTGACATGGCTAAAACAACATTAGAAACCTATACAACTATTCAACCTGCTTCAAATATTGTCACAGATGTAGGCAAACAGAAAGAAATTATGGTTGCCTTCCCTACACCATCTCAACCTACTACCTAGGCCCTTGGTTAGATAGAAATAATCCATGTCTCATCTATACATATTCAGTTGTTATATCTTTGAAATATCCAATTGAGTATAGAAATCTATCCAAAATCATACAAAATATTATACCTAAGGCTCTAGTCTTCAACAACAATGAAATTAAAATATCTTCATTAGTGTATAAGAAGATAATAGAAGTTGAATGATTGAATGATCTGCTTTGAGGACATGAAATAATATTGACAAACCCAACTCAATCCCCTAAACACAAAAGGCCCAAGCTTACTCTCGAACAAGTTTGAATCTAGTAAGAACATAAGAGGTCATCCCTATTGATGCCATTAAATAAAAACAACTTTAGGACATAGAGGAGGGGAAATATTCTAGATAAGTTTAATATATAGTCAAGTAGCTAAGCACTCAGACTTAATAGATATTAGCAGCAACTATAACCATCCCTATACCTCAAAATATTAAAGAAATTAAAATAAGCCAAGGGGCATGGAAAATGCAGGTTATGAGGGACCTAGAGACCATATTAGAATTAGGAGACCACCTTAAATATGTAGAAACTAAGTTTATACTAAAAATCAAGATTTGAAGGTAAAAATAGAGCAATTATAGGCTAAAAATGAAAGACTCAAAGGGAAAGTATAACATACAGGGGAGGGTAAAGATTTTGACAAAGCTACATTTATGCAGGCATATTAAGGAAAAATTTATGTTGGGCTCAAAGCTAATATGAATGCATTAACTTGAGTGCTTAAGAATTTCTTTGAGCTTGTCAAGACAATTGAAGGGATACCAAAGTTGTTGAAGGAAATTTATGTGAAAATTACTTCGGTTAAGAACATCTTTTAGAAGTGTGAAGAGAAATATGGAAAAATGCACTCTAAAAAAGTAACTACCAAGGATGGCTCTACATATGACTATAGTGTGGAGTTCACTAAGGTATCTCTGTATATTTGTGAAAAAACCCCTTAGAATCCTCCATCAAAGAAATGAAAACATGGGAAGCTAAGATAGATACAATAAAAAAGCAAGTTGGGATCTCACTCAAGGAATGTTTAATAGCAAAAACATTTGAAAGTCTCATAGCCAAGAGAATATAATATTATGTGTAATAAATAAAATGAGTACGAACTATCTCAACAACTTAACGATTTAAAATAATGGCTATATCCTTAACTAAATTTGCTTAAGAGTGTCATATTGCATTAGAGAAACCAAAAAATAAAGCACTACATTTAAAATGATACAATTAAATTCGTAGCATATTTTTTTGATGAAGTATGGAGTAAAATGGTAGACATGGTTGGGATAAGTCAAATGAAGTAGAAAATAAAACACAAAAAGAGAAAAAGTCATCCAAATGGGGCCCACTACAACAAAAGACAAATCATTGAGGAGATAAGCAAATAGGCTGAGAATAAATTGATTGTGGGACCCATTTTAAATACGACTATACTCCCCTATAAATATCTAAGGTTATGGAGTAGCCAAGTGTCAATTTTTTAATTAAACATCTCAGGACAATTGTAAATTAGTTGTAACACATTTAGGAGATTAAAGGTATAAATAATGACAAATGGAAAGATTTTTTTAATATAGTTATAACAAAACAGAGTACCTTGAGATTATATAAGGAGCTACAATGACCAAAACCATGAGGAAGTTTTGCATAGCCAATTTTTCTAGAGAAGTATACTTGAGTACCCTGATTACATTGTGAATTATATCTCCTTTGTTTCTTGTTTTTACCTTCATCCCTCATTCTTCCCCTCGATTATGCATGATTTGCTCAATAGGCATCCATTCTGTTGAGATCATTTCTAGTTATTGGATTGAAAGCTAAGGGTCTCCTTGCTACATGATTTGAATGAAGAGTCATGGAGTTTTGTTGCACTATGTGAATGAAACACCATTTGTATTTGTTGAGTGAGATCTTGGCATTCTTAGCCAGAATCCCATTGTAAAATATTTCAATATTAATACAATCCTACTTCCTCTTGGAGCAATTCTTTGGCATAATTGTGTATTTTTTGCATGTTTACATATTACATAATTTGAATGTGTGAATAGTGTTTTATTTCTTTGGTGAATTTCAATTATGTTTATTACATTATTTGAATGATCATAATTGACCCAGTTTCTTCTTTCTTTTATTTCTTTCTCATTGAATGTTTAAAATCTTGCTACAATTTACCCAAAGAATAAGATATCAATATGCTTAAAGAGCATCAGTTTGTTATAAAATTTCCATTATTTTTTTGTAATCTAGGTGAAAATGAATGTATAATTATATTATAGGCTCACCTTAAGGGTTTCCTTACCATACTCAGTCTATTTAGAGTCTTAGGATAATATTTTTTCAATTTAAAGAAGTGGGTCAGCCAAAGTCCACAATACTGGTTGTAATCAAGAATTTCTTATGGCATGAAAATCTATTAGGGACACAAGAAATTTCTCCAATATTAACATAGTCACTTATAACATGGTGCCTTTGGATATATGTAATGTCTTGCTGGAAAGACCTCACCTTTTCATTCATAAGGTGACCCACTAAGACTATCCTTAGTAGTGTTTATGTGAGTGAGGAGCGAGCAATATTATTCAGATAAATAATCAAATGAACATTAGCTTTGGAAATTGTATGCACAAAGTATTTATAACAAATAATAATCAACTAACTAACGTCTATCTCGCTAACCAACATGGTAGGAGAGACGTGTAGCTAACTACTAACCTAGGTAGATAGTTTGAACCATAACACTAACCTAAATATCTGACATACGATATTTAGGTACTTACCTAGTTTAACCATGAGGTAAAATATCTCATGGTAATTACATAGAAAATTAAATGCAATAACCCCACGTAATGTAATGCAATACACTACCTTATTTTACCCTAACATCCCTCCTTTATTACATTACTTTGATATACAAAGTTTGCTCCGAAATAGTTGAAATTTGACATGTCTAAGTGCCTTTGTAAAAATATCTGCAACCTATTCATCGGTGGGAATGTGTTGGAGGTTGATTCTGTGCTTAGGAACTTCATCACGAATGAAATGAAAATCTGTATCAATATGCTTAGTTTGTTCATGATGCACTAGATTCTTAACCAAGTTCAAAACACCTAAGTTATCGCAAAACATGTGAATGGGAAGTTTCTTCGATAGGCCCATGGTAGCCAAGATGCAACTTAGCCATATCGCTTCACACACAACTCCACATGCAGTGCGATATTCTGATTTAGTTGAAGATAAAGCAACCACCTGTTGCTTTTTACTATGCCATGAGATAGGACCAGATCCAAGATGAAAAACATAGTCTGATGTTGATTTTCTATCATCTATGGATCTAGCATAATCAGAGTCAGTGTAACTCTATAAGAAGAATGAGTTATTATTATTATACTCTAGACCATAATCAGCACTACGCTATATGTAGTGTAGGACTCTCTTAGCTGCTTTCCAATAGGAGATCTTTGGTTCTTGCATGAACCATGAGAGATAGTTTACATCATAAGTAATATATGGTCTAGTATTAGTCAGATAGATGAGGCTTCCAATCATCTGTCTATAAAGTGTTCCATATACCTATGGTGAGTCTTCATATCGTGATAATTGTAGGCATGATTCCATCGGTGTTGTTTTGGGTTTACAATCAGTCATACGATATTTTTCTACTAAATTCTTGGCATACTTTGTCTGAGTCACCCTTAGATGATTTTTTTTTTGTTCTATATCAAGGCCAAGATAGTAGTGGAGAAGTCCTAGATCTGTCATATCAAACGAATATTTCAAGTCATCTTTCATGATGTTAATCAAGTTCTTTGAATTTCTAGTGATGATTAGATCATCTACATATAACACAAGAATCACTATCTCAAAACCTGTGTTCTTGATATAGAGATTTGTGTCAGATGGACTTCTCTTAAATCCATGTTGCAGTAGGTGACTATCCATTTTTACGTACCATGCTCTTGGGGCTTGTTTTAGCCCGTATAATGATTTGACCAATTTGCAAACATGTTTCTCATGGCCTACCTCTGCAAATATAGGAGGTTGAGTCATGTATACTTCTTCTTTTAAGTCACCATTAAGAAAGGCACTTTTTGCATCTATCTGATGTAATTTCCATATAAATTGTGTTGCCATAGCACAAAGCACCCGAATGGTGGTCATCCTTGCTGTAGGAGCAAAGGTTTCCTCATAGTCAAGTCCTTCCTTTTGAGCATAGCCCTTTGCCACAAGACAGGCTTTATGCTTATCTATTGTGCCATCTGCTTTATATTTTACTTTGTAAACCCATTTGTAGCCTATGGGTTTCTTTCCTTTAGGCAAATCCACTAGCTTCCATGTTTTATTCTTTATGAGGGAGTTATATTTTGCATCCATAGTTGCCTTCCACTGAGGTAGTCTAAGTGCTTCATCAATTGTAGAAGGTTCATTCTCATCACATGCTGACAAGTAAACCCTCTCCTCATCTATTTCCATCTCATCTTCCCTTGGTAACTCTCTATCAATAGAAAGATCTTGAAAATCTGCACAAAGATCATCAACTGAAGTGGATGCTTCATTATTTTCTTTATGTGTCATGCTTCTTGTCTTTGGACGATTGAGAGTAAGATCAGGTGGGGAAGTGATTTTAGAGTCTTTCACTGTGCTTGTATACCATTTGGGTTGCTTTTTCTGTTGTGAAAAAGGAATTTGATGTTCCTCCTCATCATCTAGGTATACTGATGTAGTTTTGGGTGTGAAAGCTTCATCAAACACTACATCTCTACTGACATGTATATTCTTGGAAAATGGGTCTATCAACCGATAGCATTTTGAAAATTCATCATATCCAAGAAATACACAAGGTAGGGACTTCTCATCTAATTTCTTTCTTTTCTCCTTGGGTATATGCATAAATGCCTTACACCCAAATACTGTAGATGAGTTATGGAGGGTTTCCTACCACTCCATGATTCTCGAGGAGTCATACCTTCAAGAGCCCTTGTGGGAGCCCTATTCGGAAGATATACTACAATTTGAACAACTTCAGCACAGTAAGTTTGCTCAAGGTTGACCCCTTTAAGCATACATCGAACCATTTCCATTATGGACCAATTTATTCTCTCAGCAACCCCATTGGATTGAGGAGTATAGGCTGTTGTTAACTATCTATTTATACCATGTGTCTGTAAAAATGAGGAAGAGGAAAATTATTTTGATGTGTATCCCCCCCTCGATCTGAACGAAGGGTCTTAATAAAGCATCCTGATTCCTTCTCAACAAGATTTTTGAATTGTTGAAAATAAGAAAATGCTTCAGAATTCAACTACAAGAAGAAGACCCACATTTTCTATGAGTGATCATCGACAAACAATTGAAAATACCGTTTTCCTCCACAACTTGTAGACATGGGACCACACAAATCTGTGTGAACCAAATCCAAAGGTACCTTAGCTCAAAAATAGCTAGGTTGAAAAGGTACTCTATGTTGCTTTCCAGATAAGCAATCAGAGCACACTGGCAAAGTAGATGAAAGAGTAGGTAGTCCTTTCACCATTTGATATTTACTCAACTCTAGTAAATATCCTGAACTCAAATTCCCACATCTCTTATGCCAAAGAGAAGTGGCCTCCTTTGTGGTTACTACCATTGCATTATGGGTAGAGGTAATGGCATCTAATACATACAAACCATGTTTGTATGAACCTGTTGCTATATTTTTTCCCTTCTTAGTGATAAAACAATGTTTATTTTCTTTGTCCACTATGAAATTGACATTCATGTTATTGTACAGGATTTGTGGAACTGACAAGAGATTATTTTTCAATCCTGGTACATAAATAACTTTTTGAATATTACATTATCCATATGGAAGGGAGACATAAACCCTTCCTTCTCCCTGAACTCGATAGGTTTGATCATCAGCAATGGTGACTGGTCTACCTTATCAAGCCTCAAATGTTGTAAATCAAGATTTATCGCCAGTCATATGTTTACTAGCACCTGAGTCTATGTACCGTGGAGAGTCCTTGTGGGAGGAATCTGTATGTGTCATGAGCACTTTGTGTGATCTCTCAAAATTTGAACTAGAATCTTCAACTGCAATATGTCCCTTTTGCTGTTTGTTCTTGTTCTTAGGTTTGCCTTGGCCCTTTTTGTTTCCTTGTTCAATGGGCGATTTGTTCTTAAACCAACATCTTTTGGTTTCATGAGTTTCTTTGTCGCAAATATTACAATACTGCTTCTTCTTTAGAATCTCTTTGGCTTTACCCTTTTCTTGATTAGAAGAAGAACCTTTCTGTTGATTCCACTTTTTCTTACCACCTTGTATTTTTGAGAAAAGAGCATTGTTGGATGCCTCATCTCTTTGGAGTTGATTAGCTTCTTCTGTTTGAAGAATGTTTACCAACTCAACAAAAGTTATTGTCCTGCTAGAAACTTGTAGCGAAGTGATCAACGTTCGGTAGGAGTCAGGAAGAGCTCTCAAAATGATAGAGTTCAAGACTTGGTCTTCCACTTTCTCTCCTAAGGATTGTAGTTTTATTTTCAATTCTATGACTCTCCAGAGGAATAGCTCTACTATTTCTCCTGATTTCATATGTAGAGTATGAAGCTGTGTTTGAAGGTTAAGAATTGTTGATTGATTCTTTCCCTCATAGATGGTATTTAAGGCATCCCATGCTGCCTTACTAGTCATAGCTTCATTGATATGAGGTTGGATATCATCAGTAATAGCAAACAAGATCATTAAAGATAGTTTTTTATCCTTTTTATCAAAGTCTCTTTGATCTTCTCCAGGTGATTGAGGTCTAGTGACACTTCCATCCACTATTGACCACAAATCCTCTAAAGTTAAGATAGATTTCATCTTAGTATTCCAAGCTGAATAATTTGAACCTTTGAGCAGTTGGCTCTCAGTGAGATACTTGTGTATCATGGCCATGGTTGAGGTATCAAATTTGATAGGACTAAGATGGTTGTATCTTGCACTATACCCTCAAAAGAGTATATGGAAGTTGTTTTCAATTTTCCTCTATAAGATATTTAATGGCACCTGCCTTAACACCCTTACCAAGGGATGAAACGTTGGAGGAATTTAAGCCAAACAAATAAAGCAAATGAAAAGGGGTAGGTTTTGTGTAAAAAAATTTTGATTTTGCCCTCTAGGATATTTAATAGCACCTACCTTAACACCCTTCAAGAAGGATGAAAAATTTGAGGATATTAAGCCAAACAAAGAGAGTGAATCAAGGTGATTTGGAATTTTGACCTTAGATGGGGAGTAAAAAAAATGACTTGTTTTAACCTATGCAAAGTTTAGCATGGTTTTTGAGTGAAGTTTGGGGTTTGTGAAATGCTTATTTTAATGTTGTATTTGACTGTTTAATTGCACACAAAAACATGAGTGTTAATGCAATAATCAAAACATGAAAGCAACCCAAATTTGTATCACTCTAGGTGTCGGATGTAATCGAAAATGCACCTAGTACAATAAATTTTTAAGAGAAGGTGTCGAGTACAATCGAGAATGCACCTTTCTTACTCTGAAATATCCCCCATTTTTCATTACAATTTTTCAAACTATAGAATAAAAAAAAATGAATTCTATCCCCCCTTAATGTTTACAAAATGTAGAATTTAGAGCACTCTTTTCAAGACAAGTCGACACACAACCCACGTTTGAAAGGATTCCAGAACTAGTCGACACACGACCCAGTTTTTATCTTCAACAATGTCACATGGAGGAGCAACAAAAAAAACCGGTTTTGAATCTCAAGTTTTGACAACAAAAAAATATTGCTAGATTATGTTTTTATGTCCCCTTTCTTGAAGGAGAGAACAAAAGCAATATGTGTTGTGTTTGGAAAAAATGAGAGAACCGTGGATGATCCATAAATCAATTCAAGCCTGGTGGTTTGCAATAGAAATGATAATTTGTTTGAAGGCCTTTGGATTTTGCACCAAAAAACGGTTCCTATGTTTATTTATCTCCAAGTTGGAGAAAACACAAATTTTCTATAGAACTTTTAGTGCAAAATAATTTGGTTTAATTTTAAATATTTCTAAGTTCAAATTAGATAAAATATAAGTTTTAAGATGAAATTATTTATAATCAAGAAAATTGGGGAAAAAAAAAATTAAAAATGCTGAAAATTGACATTTTTTGACCAATTAATACAAAATTATAAAGAAATATCTTAAAAAAAATATTTAAAACTTAAAAAAAATTAGAAAACTTAAAATTAATATGTCCAAAAAAAAAAAACCTTTGTTTTCTGGTCATGGGAGGTTCGATCGCGTGACCTCATAGCTGCTATGCAGCCGCCTTAGCCGAGCGAGCCACCCGACTTTTCGAAACAGCAGCGACTGCGCTGCATCTTATCTCCAACGGTGCGGGAAATTTTTTTTTTTAAGTCTCTGGATTTTTATCCCACATGCATCCCGCAATGGGATGCAAAGGGTTTTTTAATGCTGAGGCCTCCCCTTTAACGTCGATTGCCTTCGAGAAATTGACCAGAGTCGCTTGCCCTTTTGGATGCCACCATGTGGCGCCAGGGGTATGCTAGTTAGTTCGGGTCGGTCCTGTGGTGATGTGCCACGTGTCGAGTCATGTCCGGTCAGTGTCGATCAGGTGGAAATGTGCCACATGTCGGTGTCGTGTTCGAGCAGTGTCACGTGTCGATGTTAGGGCAGCGTTGGTCAGGTGGCAATGTGCCATGTGTCATGAGTTGATTCGTCCTCGGTTCAAGCAGGTTAGGCACAAAATTGTGCCACCCATCGATCAGGGATTGGAGGACCACTTGCCCTCTTAGATCTCGATGTAGGGCTAGTGTCCTCGAGGAGGGGAGGGCACTCCTGCCCTCTCTGCTCTCTCGTGAGTGGGCTAGGTGGCTGCTAACATGTGCCTTCTTCAATGTCGCGGTCGATCTACCGTCGCTCTCCGACAACACGGTTGATCTCGAAAGATTGACCGTCTCAATTTTGACCGACACCGCGATCGATCTTCGACAATTGCAGTTGGCCAAAATGACCCCGTCGCACTTAGCTCTGGCCGTAGTTGGCCAAAATGTGGGCCAGAGGAGCGCCGTGCAGCCGAAATAACAAGTCAGATGGGTCAGATTTAGAACCACCTAATGTACCAGCTCCAAGATATTTGATAGAAAGACTTGCACCTCAGGATCCGGATCCGTCAGGCTCAAAATCCGTCAGGTCCAGGTGGAACGAGCAGCTCGCTCGCGTTGTCCACCCCAGCGGATGATACCAATGTGAGGGAGGAGCGAGCAATATTATTCAGATAAATAATCAAATGAACATTAGCTTTGGAAATTGTATGCACAAAGTATTTATAACAAATAATAATCAACTACCTAACGTCTATCTCGCTAACCAACATGGTAGGAGAGACGTGTAGCTAACTACTAACCTAGGTAGAGAGTTCTAACCATAACACTAACCTAAATATCTGACATAAGATATTTAGGTACTTACCTAGTTTAACCATGAGGTAAAATATCTCATGGTAATTACATAGAAAAGTAAATGTAATAACCCCACGTAGTGTAATGCAATACACTACCTTATTTTATCCTAACAGTTTAAAACATCAAGAGATGACCTACATGATTCCTAAGTGTGTAGCCCAAAATAAGGTAACTATATTTTCAATAAAGTAATGCAAAAAGTAAAACTCACATACATAAAAGTTCATACTTTTGATGGTTCAACTTAGAATCAAGGTGCCAAGAATTTCACCCTTGTCACACCAACCATAGAATCCTTTGTCAATGATCACCTAGTTCTTGACAATGATCGTATTGACAATCTAGTAAAATCAGTAATATTTACATTAAAAAGGGACTATTAAGTTAGTATAAACACATTATTCTATGCAAGGCATGTTACAATATGCAACATTAAAATGATTAGTTCATCCTCACATGATCTAACCATCATCCTAAAATGAGCATCAACTTTCCACATTTTGTTATCATGCTAATGCCAATTTATGATCAATTATCATCTGTATGTTAATGTAGTACAACAATCCAAGATATAATTTGAACAATAAAATAAAATAAAAACTATCCCAAGGGCTAGGTGGATTGATAAGTTCTGGAGTTTACCAAGAAGAGGCCTAGGTTCAAACCTTGGGGCCATGCATGTTTGTGTAAAGGTAGTAGTCTACCTTGAGTCCATTGAGAATGTGCTAGCCGAACAATGACAAAATCAATCCCAAACCCCCATGCTCCTCCTCACAATAGGTTAAATAACAATAAGGTGGAATAGGTGTTGTTGAAGGCATCCCATGATTTGAACCTTGTTGATAGTAAAAAAGAACTCTCCTATAAATCTAAATAATAATAATAATAATAAAATAAAAAATCTATTTATGTGATTACTAAACATCAACTTTCCACATTTTGATGTCACAAGGGAATGTCAAGATATAATTTGAACAATAAAATAAAATAAAAACTATCCCAAGGGCTAGGTGGATTGATAAATTCTGGAGTTTACCAAAAAGAGGTCTAAGTTCAAACCTTGGGGCCATGCATGTTTATGTAAACGTAGTAGTCTAACTTGAGTCCGCTGAGCATGTGCTAGCCAGATAATGATGAAATCAATCCCAAACCCCATGCTCCTCACAACAGGTTAAATAACAATAAGGTGGAATAGGTGTTGTTGAAGGCAGCGCATGATTTGAACCTTGTTTGATAGTAAAAAACACTCTCCTATAAATCTAAATAATAATAATAATAATTATTATTATTACCGGCAAGGACGCCACTTACATTATCGGTGATGTGACCGGGCTCAATCCCCATAATAGATGTGTATAAGTAGTATTACTCAAAAAAAAAAAAAAAAAATTATGTAATTACTAACATCTAACTTTCCACAATGGGAATGCCAAGATGATAAACCAAAAACAGAAATATAAGATGCATCCATGAAATCCGGTTTGTACATCCGTTCAATTAAAAACTAAATTAAATTTTTTAAAAATAAATATATAGAAAAATAACATCTAACTTTCCACATTGGGAATGCCAAGATGATAAACCAAAAACAGAAATATAAGATGCATCCATGAAATCCGGTTTGTACATCCGTTCAATAAAAAACTAAATTAAATTTTTTAAAAATAAATATACAGAAAAAAACATAAAAACGCCGTTGCCGGGGATCGAACCCGGGTCACCCGCGTGACAGGCGGGAATACTCACCACTATACTACAACGACCAGACGAAAACATCTCGAAGGAAAATGATCTACTAGATGTGCATAGCTACGCCCATGACTATTAGCATTTCCTATTTCCTATGGGTGTAGAGTGCAGTTGAATCTGGAAGGCATGGCAAAGGCAATGCACTACTCAATACTCATCAACAATCATCGTAAATATAAATAATATCATATGATTATTATAAATACTTTTATATTAAATATACTTTTATAAAATAATAAATAATTTTAGCTAAGGAACTTCAACATTTATGGCTGCCTGAAAAATTTGAATAAGTTCTAGAACTGAAAAAATCGTATATGGCTGCATGTATGTGATTGAGGCACCCTCTTGACCTTGACCGCCATCGCAGCAAGAATCCTTAACTTATATTTGTATGTTTTTGGTTTTTGTTAAATAGTTGTATTAAGTTAGGTTTCCTTGAATGATGAAATACTAATAAAATTTTAGAAACTACATATAGATTCTAAGATGTTTTAGTGATAATACACATTTGAAATAATATAGGAATGGAAAGGATAATTGCATTATTTTGAAAGGTTTGCAATATTAGATAATAAATTTAAATGATAAATATATATTATTAAATAACGATGATGAAATATTAATAAAATTTTAGAAACCTTTATAATATGTATATATTATATGGTTTTTAAGATGTTATAGTGGTAATATACATTTGAAATAGTATAGGAATGTAATGACGATGAACCAATCATAGGTTGTGATATTTTTTTTTATTGGAACCAAGAGTTATATTTAATAAAAATCAGAGAGGTTACATTAAAAAGGCAGTTGGAAAAATCATAGTTTGGTGCGCAAGGTCATCAAAACGATCAATATTGTAAAGACGATGCTTGAGGCTAAAAACAAAACCAACTTTTAAAAGGGCAAATAAACAACAAAACTAGGTAAAGGGTCGAGCCTTGTTGTGGGCACTAACAGAATGATCTGAGGTTGGCAAACGTCGATCCTTTAACCTGCTACGCTGAAACATAGGGACCTTGAGGCAGAGGGAGGTTAGGCAAAACCTTGCTAATAGTGCACAGAGCCTTGTGCCAGTACTTGATAAGATTTATCAAATGTGCCAACTCATGAGTTAACTTGGAAGCCTATGAATGGATCTAAACATTAATAGTAGAAAACACCATAATATTTTCATACATAGAAAACTGATTAGAAATTGAATCTCTATAATAGGCATCAGGAGAATGTAACACCCTTTAATGAAACCTATATGCTCTGGTCTAATAATCATAAGGAGAATGTTATGAATATAGATAGCTAAATTTTTAGCCAAAATATTGTAAGAGACATTAAGCAAAGTAATAGGTCTCCAAATGGTGATAAGCTCAGGATTGCCCACTTTGGAAATAAATCTAATGTTTTCACGATTAATGATATTGCCTAGAAAATGTTGGCTAACACTTCATTGTAGACATTGAGCAGATTAGGCCCAGTAAAATTTCAAGTGACTTTATAAAATTCATAGGGAAATCCATTAAGACTATGGTACTTATCATCTAAGATAGTCATAAGAGCATTATGAAGCTTAGCAAGTGAAATAGGAGCCTCAAAAAGAAGTTTGTCATAAGCAAACAACTTGGTAGGAACAACATCAAGACACTACTAGAGCACCATTTGACATTCTAGAGAATCCTGTTGCACTTGAAAACCAAGTTTATAATGATATATAAAGGCCAACGTAATATTAGGAAGAGAAGTTAGTCTATCATGAGAGACTTGAATATAATTGATCTGGATCCTAACCTGCCTAGAATGAAAAGATTTGAAAAAGACTTTGGATGGGCGATCACCAACCTTCAACCAATGCAAATAAGATCAAATATGAGCCACCTGGCTTCATGTCGTTCATGGACTATAAGCTGGTGGTAAATATCAGCAACCCTGGTTTGTAATAATTGGTCATACAAATCATTTTCCAGCAATAATAAATTTCATTGATACTCATTTGTAATATCCAAATGAACATGCTTTCTAACATGTGCCACTTGTTTTCTAAAATATCACATGAAAGAGGTAGTACGAACAATCACCTCATTCCACCAAGAAATCCAACTAATAGAGTGAGGAGGCCAAGGTAATAAATTCTAGATTCTCTCAATCACAACAATCATGCTAGGGTATTGTAATAAATAAGTATTTAAATAAAATTGATTACATGAAAAATTAAATTGGTGACCACTCTACTCAATCTAAAAGGAAATCGAGAAATAATCTAACAATAAAAATTGATCCCAAACTATCACAATATTATTATTTATGGAGGAGAATAAAAAAATGTTGCTCTCACATCATAAATCAATCAAGGCACTTACAAAATATATCATTACATACACGAAAATTGGACCACGTGAACCAAGGTGGAGGTGCACAATTACATTTGCAAAAAAAAGGATAAAAAGACCCCATCTGTATTTAAGAAAAACTAGGCCTCACGCTCTCCAGCACACCAGTGCATCATGAGGTGATCAAATTTATCTTTATCAAGCTCGACCATATTAAAATCACCCTAGAAAAGCCAATAAGCCATCAGTAAGTGATCAGCTAGGTAGCACCAAATGGCAGAGCGACTAGGCCCATAATTAGGTGCATAAATTTTTGTAATGCCTAGGATGTTCCCATTAATATTCAGTAAAATGCAAACCACATTATGAGAAGGATCCTCACTAGACCCAAGCAGACAATCCTCAAGTTTGGAGGAGATAGAAATAGAAGCACTACCTCGTCCATACTCATGGTGAGTAGTGAAATGCATAAAAGAACCTACAATAGAACTAAGAGAAACATCTAAAAAAACTAGAGATATTAACTTGCAAACAAATAACATCAACATACTTTGTTGAGTGGATCAAACATAAAATTTTCTTGAGGACTCTATAAGTCCCAAAAAATTCCATGAAAGAAATTTCATGGAGGAGAAATATCCATGGAGCTATCTCCCACAGGGCTGCCCCCATTTTCAACCAACACTAAAGAATTATTAAATACAGAGGTCTAAGAAGGTAGAACTAATTCACCAACAATCGAGGGATTTCTCACATTGTCATCTAGCACTAAAAACCTATTAAATAAAGATTCTTGAGAAGGTTGGAATAAGTCACCAATAGTTGAAGGATGACGATTAGCCTCTTGGTTTCCCTTCGATGATGGTAAGCCATCCTGATATGGACTATGTGAACACTTGGAGGGTGGAGGTATTGATAGTGAATTCCATTTTGAGGTTGATTTATGCTTGGATGATTTCTTAGCAAGCGAAGATTGAGGAGATAAAACATGATGAACAAGAATAACATGAGGTTGAGATGGTAGCTTAACAACCTTATCTCTATTAGAAAGCATCAACTTAGGGTTGGTCGCATCCTTCTTATTAGAAACTATGATCCAATCATCCTTAATAGAGGGTTTGGGAGGTGCAAGCAAGATATGAGAAGCAAGGGAAACCATCAAAGGTTTTCAAGCAACCAGTAGATAATCCTTGATATGATGCATGGTGGATTGGCACCAAAAATAAGTATTAGGTAAATTAAAGTAAATATTGTTTTGCATAAAATACTCTGTACCAACCTGAATACCCATAAATTCTCTAAGATCCTATGTGAGATCAACCTCAACATAGACTCTTCTATTAGGCTATGCTAATAAGAATCAATATTATTCTCGATAGATCACCCAACCAATGGGTTTAACAATATCATCAATAAACACCCATAAGGGTAGCGAAAGACCACGAAGTTCAAGCCAAACAAGCACTTTCAAGGCAACTTGCTCTGAAACTCAAAAAGGATTCCAAGAAGAAAGGACAATCAAAGTATTGTAAATAAACCAAAACTTGGACTTAGCAACCACAATTTACAATTACGAGGGTTATTTGAAGGAAAACAAAAAAATCTTTAGTAAGATTGCAAATACTCGCAACCACAATGCCATAAGCTTCCCAATGAAGTTTCAACTAGTTTTGAATTTTTTTTTGCAATGGGATTTGACTAACAAAATAAGTTATAAGATAATTTCATACCATTTTACAACTAGAGAAACAACATCAAGAGAGAGTACAACATCTGAACAAGAATCATTACCTTGTCCACCACTTTTAAAATAAAATTTTGAGCTTGTTTCGGTATCATGAGTTCTACTATTTGTAACAACCATTACATATGTAGATGGTGAAGCCATAAAAAGGAGAGAAACCACCTAATTGGTGGTAATATCAGTATTCAAAACCAAAGTAGTCAAATTTGTGAATGACAACAAACCCAAACCCTAGCAAAGAAGTTTTTCCTCATCAAACCCTAGCAAATCCAGTTAAAAAAATGCACACTCTTTTCCTAAACTATTTAGGATTAAACAAAATTCATATACCCAAACACATTATTCTAAATAAAATGGTTGCGATAATTTTAATAATAAGCTAAATTTCATTGTAATAAATAAGGATGAGCATAATTATAAGTCAATCATTTGTAAGTAATAATAATTAAAATTTCATTACAACTTTAAAATATATGTCTCTTCTTCATATTTGTTTTCAAAAAAGTGTACCTTGTGTTTAAAAGAAAAATCATAATTTATAAAATTACTATATTTTTTGTTAGAACCAATAATTATATTCAATAAAAATAAGAAATTACAAAAAAAAAGGAAGCTAGAAAGATCACATCTCAGGCACAAGGTCATCCATACGATCAAAACTGGAATCAACCCCTAAAAGGGTGAATACACAACATAACTAAGCACAATAAAAAAAACTACTGTAAAAAATCCTAAATAGTAGAATTGTAACTCTAGGCACCAAGTAGACTTATTGCTTTATCATCTTGTGTCTGTTCAAATCCAATGCCTCAAAGTTGTTGGAAATTTTGGTTCAAATGGGTGAAACTATTTTTTGCGTAGACTATCTCCATCTTTTTTCCCTATCGAGGACTACGAGAATGTCGAAACCGCATAGAAAGGGAGGGATATTTAGATTTTGCTTCCTTTGTAGGAACCACCAATTCCATTGATGATGGCTCTGAATCCAACAATATATCCTCACTATCTCTAAGATACTCCAACACACTATAGATGTTGGATGAATCAGGAACATAAATACCTAACTAAACATTGGTCATTTGAAGTCGCTTCTCTAGAGTGACATCTTCTTATGCAGATCCCTTCTCAAGATATAAGAGTGTCTTACGTTAGCCGAGGAGGAATGTACTAGAATATTGACTGATTGGGTAGATTGTGAAGCAACCATTATTGCATCCCTTGGGGTATGAATCTATTGAAACTAAGGAGCCTCAATGATGGCAGTTTCAGCTAGTGCACCGACCTTTTTCTTTTCATACCCTTTTTATATCGGCTTTGAGACATGTGCCGACTTGGGTTGTGTACCTTTAGAAGTATCCAAGTGTGCATTTTATGCCCTTCCATAGTCGTCCAAAAATCCTCCTGAGGCTGAGGAGTGGATGCACTCGGTGTGGTGGGGCTTTGCTTATCCCTATTATGCGGCATCAAGGGATAATCTTTGATCTTGTGTGTTGAGGAATGGCATCAAAAATATGTGTTGGACAAATTAATGTAGAGGACCCATTGGGATAGCACAATGTCACCAACTTGTATGTCAATAGTCTCTTTGAGATCTTGAGAAATACAAATCTCAATGCAAACATGTTTTTGAGGGTATGCATGAAAAATTTGTTTGCCTTCAACAAAATGACACGTCATAGAGGGGTTGCAATGCAATTGAGAAAGAGCCACAGAGGTAGAGGGAGTCTTGAGAATTCCACCCACTAAGGGACTTTGGTAGATCTTTTCTTAGAAACAAAAATGTCAAGGGTCCAAGGAGAAAAAACAAGCAAATTTCTTTTCATGTACTAGGGGCCATGCTCGTAAATCGCTCTAGCATGAGCTTTCCACAAAGTGAAATAGAAAAAATCCCTTTGTAAGGTTTTGAACCATCGTTAGCTTGACTCCACGAGAAGTCCAAGTTGAGGCCCTAAGGGAAGGCTCATTAAGGATGCGCCCAACGAAATACCCAACAAGGGTGAATGATTCTAAATAATGACATGCATAATCAAATTCAAGCAATAGAAGAATTACATCAGAAACCTAGAAAATACTATTATTGAACAGTTTTCATCTCAGGCCAAGTCGAAGGAGGAGCAGCATGGCTTCTTCAGATGTGAAAGAAGTCCCTGGAAGCTATGGTTTGCCCCTAATAGGAGCCCTCCTGGATCGGTTCGATTAATTCATTAAAGAAGGAACGGATGCTTTCTTCAGGAATCGCACAAATAAATATAACAGCACCGTTTTGAGAGTGAACATGCCGCCTGGGCCTCCTTTGTTTTCGGATCCTCGAGTCATAATGCTCCTGGACGCCAAGAACTTCCCCGTGCTGTTCGACTTAAGTAAAGTGGAAAAGAAGGATGTGTACACGGTCCATTACATGCCCAGCACAGACTTCACGAGAGGGTACAGGGTGCTCTCCTATTTGGACCCTTCGGAAGAAAATCACACCAAGCTCAAGGTCTTCTGCTTCCAAGTCCTCAAGATGAATGCAAGCAATGGCTCTTGATCGGGCAACGGGGGAACTGTGGCCGGTGATGGAGAGCCATGTGGCCCAGAGCAAAAAAGCGGAGTTTGATAGCGAGAATCTCCAGATGTGCTTTAACTTTCTGTGCAGGTCGGTTCTGGGCAGAGATCTCGTTGCCCCAGGCCCCGCCAACCTGGGAACTGATGGTCCCTCTCACGTTGTGAAGTGGATCGGCCTTCAGCTCGCTCCGATCGCAAGCACGGGTGTGCTGCCCAAGGTGCTGGAGGAGGTGACCATCCACGCAGCCCATCTGCCATTCTTCCTGGTGTGAGGGGGTTACGACAAAGTGTACGACTTCTTCTGGACGTATGGCAAGCGGGCGCTTGACGTGGCGGAGCAGCAGCTCGGACTGAAGCGAGATGAGGCGTGCCATAATCTTGTATTCAACATCTGCTTCAACACCTTCGGAGGGATGTTCATTCTGTTCCCCAGCATCGTCCGCCACATTGCCGCAGCAGGCAACGAGCTGCACGCAGATCAGGCACAAGAAGTTCGGGGGACCGTCAAAGATAACGGGGGGAGCTCAATATGACAGCTCTGGAGAGCATGGCGCTGGTGCGGTCGACGGTGTATGAGGTGCTGAGGATCGATCCGCTTGTGCCCTTCCAGTACGGCCGGGCCAAAGAAGACCTAGTGGTGGAGTCGCACGACGGGAGGTACGCGGTGAAGAAAGGAGAGCTGGTGGGTGGTTATCAGCCTTTCGCCACCAGAGATGGCAAGGTGTTCGAGCAGGCTGAGGAATTCCTTCCCCGTCGGTTCATGGGTGAGGAGGGAGAGAAGTTGTTGAAGTATGTGGTGTGGTCCAACGGGCCCGAGACGGGGGAGACAACGGTGCAGATCAAGCAGTGCGCGGGCAACAACTTTGTGGTGATGATGGCGAGGCTGCTGGTTGCGCATCTCTTCCTGCGCTACGACTCCGTTGACATCGACTCCGCCTCTGACTCCAAAATTGTTTTCACCTCGCTCGTGATGGCCACGTTCTGATGGCCTCCCTTGTAAACCTTACTGGAGTGAAAGTTTGTTTTGCAGCAAATAAAACCTTCATAGTACACCCTGGAGGGAACAGGAAAGAGGAGAATAAGGTGCTCCATATCCCTCCAAAGTTTCAATTATACAGTTAATAAAATTAGAAAATGATATTTAAAAAGAGAAAATGTTTTGATTTGATTCTTTGAAGATATAAAATTAAAAATTAAAAATAATAAATAAATAGATGTATAAAAATTGTTTTTAATGTTTTTGTGTTTTTTTTTTTCGTCTTTTTGTTTGTTTATTTGTTTTAGGTTTGCTCCTGAGTATCTCAAAAATGGTAGGCTAAATACAAACCTTAACGATTTTGACGGAAGAGTGTAAGCCAATATATTCAGGGAGATAATTTCCACCCCAGGGAAACTAAAGTTTACCTTTCTACTTCTTTGTCACGAAAGATCTTTTGTCTCTCCTCTGCTCAAGCTTTGCACATTCATGTCGTGCCCGAAAGGGGAATTATTCCAAATGTGTAATGGTTTACCGTCTTCTACCTTTTCTCTAAACAATGAGAAGTGTGGGAAAAATGTCCAAATGTGTAATGGCTTGGAAAAAGATGGCCATTGAGTATTTGGCAGCTTGACAAACCGTGATAGGGATTGGTCGTGTTATGGATCCCTGTGAACTTTAATTCCAAATCTATTTGGATCGAGTAGCCCACACACGCACGCTTAGCCTTAATGACAGCTTCTCATGGAGTCAAAAGAACAACGGGATAAAATTGAAATCGACATTCCATTCCGATTCCGACAAAACATTGTTTATGCAATCAACTATCATGCCGTCAGTGACTAGTGACTGTAAGGTGAGGCTTCTGTAGGTTTAACTTAGTTAAGCGCTTGCTCGCAGCGAGGCCCCCCAAAATTTAATAATATAATGTGACGCAGTGCAGGTATGTTTATTAGGGAGGTGGCCGAGTAGAGCAGATCATACGAAGGCTCCCAAAGGAACTCACTTTGTTCAGCTTCTGCCCTTTCCAATACCAAAGGCTCGTAAGGACTGCACATATTACACCATACCTGCAATGCGAGTGCCGGATGATATGGAAAACGTACACGCTTGTGAGGTAAATAAGTTTTGTATTTGCACTAGGTGTATAGACCTCTCCATTTTCGGGTAGGTGTGAACTTGATTTGATATGAGATGGTGGGAATGAAATGATCAGAACTGGCTGCCGAGGAGAGTAATGAGCGCATGGAGAGTTGGAGGAATTGTGCATGCACTGGAAGGATGGGAACACCATGAATGTGGACTTGCAATCGACACTGCGGATGTTACTCAAGTGTGGGAGGCCGCACTTAAACATGGCTTTCTTCCCTTCCACTCTCATGTATAGACTCCAATTAGAAGTCTCAAGTTTTTCATAGCTATTAAGATAAGCACATTCTATAAGAAATCATAGGGAGATGAGCACATTCTATGGGTAATTATGACAATCTTATCCATGAATAGGTGATCTTATCCATGAATAAATAATCTTATCCTAAGAATACCTATGGAAATTACATAACCTATGGAATTCATTCAATAGAATCATTAGCAACACTTATGAAAAAGGAATATTTATTGGTCATCCATTCTTTGCATTTTGTCTTCTATTTTAATCAAAGAAAAATTAACATTTCATTTCTAATAAGATTAGTTATAAATTTTTACTATCTTTAGAAAGGTATCTAAAATCACATTTGATTATTTTTCCTTCTATGCAATCTCCTTCAATAATTCTTTGGGACATCCATGACTATCCAAGTGTACCTTTTCAATTTCTCATTTCTATATAGTCTTCACAATGTTCATCTGCACAACTAAGAAATTTTTATTTCTTCATTCTCCACATCTCTTTTTCATCTGCACAACTAAGAAATTTTTCTTTCTTCATTCTCCACATCTCTTTTTTTCCTTCCCTCCATTCTTCCACTCCATTCCTCACTTCATTTTCTCCATCACCACTATCCTTTCCTTTAGTTACTCTTCCACTTTTGTATTCTCCTTCCTCAATCCTAACTTTTTGCTTCGAGACCACCACAAAAGTAATGTTTATATAATCATATTTTAGTAAAGAGGTTTGTAATCATAAATTTTCTTTTTAAAACTTATTTAAATTTAGAAATAAAAAAAGTAGAATCACACTAAGCATAACATTCACACACATATAGTTTCCAAGGAGATTACTTCATATAACTCATTTAGCATTGGTAACACCTACCAAACCTCATAATATAGTTTGACATAAATATTATATTTACACACAATGTAGGTATTTTTCTAGTTATCCATCATTACCTACATAGACACAAGCATAAAATTTTATTCCTTATAGAGTTAGCATTAGTATAAAATTACATAAATCAACATTGCATTAGATACATATGAATTTTTGTTTTATATACCAAAAGTGTACAAGATACATTAGCCATCTATGCAATAATTGTATCATTCATTGACATTCAAGATAACAAGTTATACACAATCAAAATGTTAAAACAACAAACCACATCAATAAGTAGAACATGCAATAATAAGTTTATATTCTTAGTGCTACTGAAAATAAAAACAATATCTAATTAATGGGCATCACATAAATACACTTTGTATCTTCATTAATTATGGCATCTACTCAAATTTTTAACATGATTAAAATTCAAAACTTCTAATACCTATTGTAATACTTGTTTTAAATTCTTCACTTGAATAATATATATCATTACTAGTATATACATAGCTCTATATTAGAGATATTAAGTCTTGAGTCTCTTAATTGAATTAAATGAATAGAGTAATGGTAAAATTTATGATTACTTCCTAACACTTATGAAGTTAATCTAATGATCTTTAATGAATTTTCCATTGTTACCAACCATTATTGTGAATAGTGATCCTCCTTAACCAAACTAATAGCATAATGTCTACATTGCTTGATTCTATAAATAATGTAACTTAAGCCTCCTTTAATGTAATTGTAGGATGTATTACTAAACTACAATAATTTGTCACCACTTCTAATTGGCCTAAATATGTCTATTTCCTTGCAAAACATAGACAAAAAAAATTCAACTCATCCATTATATTATTTAATATATACCCAAGATAACTTGTTAGATTATTGTTTAGATATTCTTCAAGTATTGAGTGAAAGAATCACTTAAAAAATATAGTTCTCATCATGTAAGATATCCGCAATACTACTATCTTAGAAACATCCATCTTGATTAGTTGAATCACTTAGCATAAATTAATTATTAATTTTTAGTTTGATACTTTCACATATAAGAAAGATAATACCAACACTTATTATGATTTTTATGGAATATATAAATCCATTATTTTATCTATATTAACCTTGTATCTAATCATTTAATATATGTGGTTTAATTTTATTTCAAATCATAGTTTAATTTTTATTAGATGTAGTCCAATTGTGTTTTCTTCTTAAGTTTATAATGAAAGGGTGTTAAAATCCCTAACAATTGTTTCCTTTGGTCTTGCATGTTTCTATGAAATTATAACATTAATTGATAAAATGTAAGAGAGGAGATATATGGACATCCTAAATTAATTTCTATGTTAAGAAAAAGTAGTTTGTTTCAACTCATAAAAGGTGTGTTATTGTGATCGTATTATTAAATTGTCAGGTTGTATATCTTATTGGATCATTGTTAGACCATATTAAATGCATTTCTTACTTGTTTTTCTTAATTGTTTTAATATTGCATATGAAATATCCTTGCATAATTTCTTGTCAAGGATGTTTTCTTATAACTATACTCTTTACATTAAAAATTATGTAATTCTAAATAAATACCATGTTCACCCCTAAAAATTTATACTCAACGGTGTTTTTTTCAATATATACACTAAATGATATGATGTTATTTTGTTACAATGACATGTTCCAATATGTATTTAATTAACACATCGTCTATATAATGTATTCAAGTTCTAATATCTATGTTTTGAATCTAAAAGAGTATAGAGTATGTACACTAAAATCTTCTAATTCCTCCACTTTGTTGTCCAAAAATAGTTTCAAGTTTACCCAAAACTTCTCAAATTTGTAGCTCTTTTATTTCCTTCCAATGCTACCCAAATATGCAATCAATAAATCTTCAAATGTTGCTCTAAAATTTTGATATCTACTCATCTAACTTGTTGTCCTAATTCTGCCACAAAATTTTGCTATCTTATCCTTCAAAAATTAGCCTTAAAAAAATTTAATGGTTATCTCCAAAAAACTATTTATTTTGTGGTCTCTTATTTCTTATTTCTTCTTCTTATATCTTGCTAATTCTATCTTCACGTTTGGCCTCTTTATTGACCTATTCTTCAAGAATATGAATGTATTGAACTCTTCAAAAATATTTTCTCAAATTTGGTAAATTTCTTGCCAAAATCCTTCTCCTTGAATGAGTTTCACAAATTATTTTGGGCTTGTTGTTGGATGACAACAATTGTCCCAATTTTGATGTTATTACCTCTTGTAAGGATTTTATTCTTCTTGTACCTTGAACTTTCTTCAAATCTTCTCTAATGGCCACTTCTTCAATTTCTCAATAGGGCTTCTCTATTCTCCTTATTTCTCATTTCAAAATTCAATGGACCTTTTTTCTAGGCCTCCTCAATCATCAATCTCTAATGGGGCCTCTTGCTTGGACCTATTTAATCTTCAAATCTTTTGTTGTAACTCCAAAACCAATTCTTGTGTGAGGAAAGCACATAGACTTTCAGGTAATTGAAGGTTGAATTCCTCTCTATATGTTGTAGGAAGCTTATCAACTTTTGAGAACTAATTTTTTGCAATAAAATCTTAGACAGTAGCAATCAAATGCATCCAAATCTCCAAAAATATGAAATCAATAATATTCACTAGTTGTTATTCAATCTAGTGTAAATTAATCTATGTTGAGTCCTAGTCTTCACAAGTTTTTTTGAAACCCTTTGGAAAGACTATAGTCAAAATGCAACTTTCAAATTCTGTAAAATAAATCTCCCTATCTTCTATCAATCTCCTTTGTGGCTCTAATACCACTCTTAACTTTTGATGCTTAATACTTAAAGCAAATAACCATAAGATCTCAAATAAAGTTGCAATATAAAATATATGATAGTGGAAAAAATTTAATCATATAAAACTCATAATAAATTTTACAACTCATAAAATAGCCTTTAAAAACTACTCATGAAAATAGTATCTACACTACTACACTACCCTACACTATGCTTAATCTTAAAAATCAAGATTCTCAAGATTTAGTTTTAATATTTTCTTATGTTGTGCCTTACCATACCATTATAAATACACGTAGAAGTGTCCTTTAATCTCCCTCCATAAAAAAAAAAACAAAGCACAAGGTACTGAAGTCACCTCAGCTTGAGATCTAAGAAATACCACCTATCACGTACGTCTATTGTTCCTATAATTACTATCTTCCAATATGGAATGGTAATTATGGAACAATTCATCACGTTTGTTAATGGATCATATCATATTTTTATGGAGTATTCATGTACCTCTTTCATCTTGCACGAGTATTTTACAACACAGTAGGAGTGTTACTAGGGGTAGTAAAGCTAAGTTTATCCATTGTTGTTATGGTTATTACATTTATGGAATCTCCTAGGTCAATTAATACATTCTATATCAAGGGTCTTCCAATTTTAACACTCACCATAGGGCTACCAAGCTCACCATACTTAGGAGTAAGGAACTTACCAGCCATCAAGTAAGATAGCTTACCTACTACATGTACTATAGCTAGGTCTTTCTTCTTCCTACATGGTTTCCTCAGACAAAGGTGATTTATTATTTTATAATAAATACACACATCCTTAATGGATTTGATGAGGAGAATGGTAATGGTGATGTTCTTAAGTTCTTCTAGAAAATCAAATTCAAGAGCTTTTTTATTTTGGGTTGTGAAATCAACTACTATGGAAATGGAGGCTCTATTATTTTTGTTGTCCATTTGGGAGAGATGAGTGTTCCATAGGTAACTATACTTGATATGGAATGAACACTAAAGAGCAAGAAAAAAAATTACACGATGAAAATTAACTATAACATTAATCCAAAAATATATTTATAGGCATGTCTACCTTTACAAAAGTGACATTTAATGCATCCAATCTGTGTGAGCATTAAATGTTGTACAATGTGATCCGTGTGAATAGGGATAATGTTAATAACTAAACATTAATCCCTATCATTCCTCTCCACCATAGAAGCATTGGACTCCAATGTGTTCAAAAGGGAAAAATTTTTAGTTTTGATGCGCATTAAATGACAGTTATGGCGGTTATTGATTAAATTAAATTAAATAAAATTTTAATTTAATTTAATAAATGCATTAATGAATGCAATTTAATGATGTAAAAATTAAATTAAATTAAAAATTTAATTTAATTTATAAATGCAATTTAATGATAGAAAAATTAAATTAAATTAAAAATTTAATTTAATTTAATTGATGGAAATGTGTCTAGAAGTATGTGCAACACCCGCTAGGATCAAATGGTCATCACCATGGTTTCAAGGTGGAAGCTGGAAAAAAATCTTCTCGTAGCTCATCACCTAGAAACAAAGTAAACTTGCCATAAATATGATTGGTTATGCCAGACAGAAGGTTGCAAACAAGAGGAAAAAATATGTGCAATGATGGAATGAATGCAACAGAGAACTGAGTAGTTACTCCAGACTAAAAATATATGTTGTCGATGAAATGTGGCAGATCATTATCAAAAAATAATGGATAAAAAAAAGAGTAGCATGGATTTGCAAAGTGTGCATCACAAATAGGAAAATGCAAGCAGTGAATGCAAGCAATCAGATCAAGGCTAGAAATGTCTTCTGGATTAGCCAATGAGCCCAAATCTACATCAAAAGCTTCAACAAAAATTGGATCTTCATTAGGAGAAACCAAAGCCACATAATCTAATGGAAAGACACTGGGAATCTCACCCAGAGACCCTGGTTTGAAACCAGGTGTGGCTATATTTTCTTCAAGTTCTTCTTCCTCAACAGGAAGGATTTCATATCCCATTTTTATTACTTCTGCTACAGTGATGGCATCTCGAAGCAACTTAAACTCAGCATTGAGTTGTTGAATTTTTTTTTAAAAAATTTTGAGTTTCTTTTTTTTTAGTTTCTCTCAAAAGAAGGACGATTGGCATTTTACCCATAAACCCTGATTTGCTTCTAAATATTGAGTAAGAGTTGTCAAATTTAGTAGATTCCATAGTGTTGATTAGAATGGCTTTTTGAATCAACTAAAATTCAACATCGATCTATCTATACCATAGAGATATTTCATCCAATGAATGGATTGAATTTGGCAGCATGGTGTCAAAGGAATGATGAATCCAAGGGTGAATGCTTGGATAAATAGTTGAAGTTTAGGAGTCAGATGGACCCAACTAGCTGAGAGTTTGCATGATTACGTCAAGTTGTCAAGGGATGACAAATCCAAGTGTGAGAACTTGGATCAAGATCTGAGGGTTGGGGTCAAAATAACCCTAGTTTAGCTAAATATCGGTGACCAGAGGGACTCCAGCTACTTAGAGGGACTATGGTTATTTTTTGCTACTATTGGGGAGGTAGCAATTGGGGTGCTTGACCTCTCTATGAAGCTTGATTATTTGGCCAATATGGCGTTGTTTACCAATTATGGAATTATTTGGATTGATTTTTTTGATCCCATGGAATTTTATGAGACCATATATTATTTTGAGGCTAATTGGGCGGTTGTTGTGGCTAGTTTCAAGAATTATTTCAATTCTATTAAGGAGTATAAAAATTATTATTATTCATAGGAAATATATTTAAGAGGCATCATACATACCTAGGAACATGTGAAGTGGTCTCCCTTGGTGAATGAAACATACTTCTTCTACATTCCCTTTTATGTTCTCCCTTATATCAAGCTTGATTTCAGGCAACATTAGGTAATTTTTCACTTCTTGATATTTTTCATAGATAGAACAAATTATTGTCTTGTTGATTGGACATTCATGTAATGCATACTTGCTCTTGCATCTTGGATAGTATATTTCTAATGGCTTAGTATTTTTTGTCTTAGCTTGATGGTATCCAATGTATTTATCAATGTACTTAGGATATCAAATTTTTAATCTTCCATTAAAATAATAGTTTTTAACTTCGTAACTCCTCCCACCAGTTTAATTCCTACTTTGGTTGAACGTACACCTCCTCTTGATCTAGAATAATTCTTGCATACTTCATAGATCTATTACATGGTTTCCTATGAAACATCTCCACCTCCCATAAAATTAAGAGCTTCAACACAATCATCCCAAATACCCTCTAAGAAAGACTCAGTCACTTAATTTTGAGCCTCAATTGATTATGGTTTGAGACTGGATTCTTCCTCAATTGGAAAGAAACTTTCAACTTCAAAAATGTTAAAATCGGTTGCTATGACCATTGTTTGTGTATGAAGAGGCTTTGTAGACTAAAGGATATATTTAAATTCTGGTATCAAATCTAGTTAAGAAAAAATCAACTCCTCTTGCCTTGTTCCTCACCCCCTTGATTCTATTTAAGTAAACCATCATCTTGAGTCTTTAGCTTGAGATATTTACTAATTTAGCTTGGATCAACCTTTCTAGAACATACTAACACCTTCCCCAACAAAAATACCAAAAATGACTAGGAAAAGATATGTCATTTAATTGTCAACTCGATTTTCGCTTGGTTCTTATGAAGGGTCCTACATTGTATGTGTGGATGGACAAGAAGACTGATCCTATTTTCATTATAGAAGGAGAAACAAGAACAAAAACACAAACAATTCAATTTACTAGTTATATTTATTCCATGAACTTGGAAACGTAATTACTTCTTTAGAAAGCATGAAAGTACAAAAATGGAAATGCTAACTATAAAATAAGAAATCTTGTAGGGAAATAAAAGCTACTACTAAGCAAGCATAAAATACAATAAAGGAAAGCTACTTCTACGAATATACAAAATTGTTTGCAATAATACAGGAAATTGCTTGAAAATAGAATGAAAATGGGTGTGAATGTGAGATGGAAGTGAAAGGCTGCAACAATTGGTTTAGACAAAAAATAAAATTTAACAAAAAATCACTTATCAGTTTGATAAATTTTGACAAATTAAACATAAATTAAACAACACTGATAAATTGAACAACGATAACAACTAAACTATAAAATTTTAGGAATTTAGTTCTATCTCTATTGGAGTGGATGGATCTATTTCGAGCCAATAGATTGGGTTGATTCCCCCTATAAAGACTCAGTCACACATAAAAATCAAATTTGATCTTTTGTATTATTGAAAAAACTTCATTACAAAATTGATCTTCACATAAATTTAAAAGACTGCAATGGTTGCTATTGATTACAACTAATTATCAAAGGCATTCATTCACTCATTTTTCTTTAAATATAAAGTTAAATTATATTTTTATACTAATGGAAGGAATCAAGTCATAACCTCTTCCATTAATTATTGACATTCATTTTTTACTAAACATGTAGAAAGTAGAAAACTTGTAATAAACTATTAGCTAGACTACTTAGCAGAATCTATAACAATTTTTTTTAAACTAAGAATGTTGGAGGGACTTTTTGACTATTGAGAATATGTTAAAATTAATACCAAACCATATTCAATTTATTCCTCTAGATCCTCTCTGAATAAATCAACTAACTACCAAATTTGGGTAGATATATGGCCTATCATAGATAATTGTAACCATGCAATCTTGGCCTTGCATAGTCAAGTTCTACAAGCCACTACAATAACTTAACATACTTATGAGCTATTGCAAGTACCTATCAAGCTTGGTAAGTTAGGTTAGGTGGTCAGGTAGGCTTTCAAGTCTAAAATCCATTGCATGCAACCAAAATAGATATTAATGTTGAGTTATCCTAGGTAGTTTGTGACCAACTCTAAGCATTTATAGGTAGTTATGAGAAGCCATTTTAACCTACTTTGGACTTAGCTCCTGTTCCTGCAACTTAGAGATAAAATTACTCCAAAAAGTAAATCATAACAATTATGAAAAGTCCTAAATTTAACTAAAAAATACATCCAAATTCTAACTCAAAAATCAAATGAATAAAAACATCATTTTAGGCCAAAGTAACTGAATTCTATCAATAAAGTGTATATTAAGCCAAGTTTTAGCACTAAAAATGAGACATAAACAAGAGACAAAAAAGGGGCTCATAAGAATACATAGTAGTACAACATCTAGATAATATAAGATACAACATAATTAGAAATTGTCATAGAAGAAAAGTTAATTGAAGTCCTCATTACAAACATTCACAAGGGTATACATTACTTATTGAGGGTTACAAAATAGTGTTTATTTCCATCATAAGAAAAGTGGTACATGATTGACCAACTAACACACATTTTTCTATAGTTAGAGGCTAACATAATTGGAACCATTACTCCTCAAGGGAAGATGCATAGTTTGAGTAAAGTAAGAGTTGCTCAAAGTTCCTCAAGTCATAATTCCAAAATTACTTTTATTATTAAGCCTTGGTGACTCTTTCAATTTCTCACTAGACAAGTCATTTACAACTACTACTTTGGTGCTAAGACTATGATAGTGGCAAACCCATTTAGCACCAAGACTATATTAGTACCATACTACTTTAGAACCATGCCTATCCTAGTGTTAAGTCTTTGGTACCCATCCAAATAATCACTACACCAAAAAGGTCTTTAAGGGTGATTGTCAACTATCCTTAAAGACCTTTAAGAGTGGTTATTCAACCTTCGTCTATGAGGGCATCATAAAAATTTTACGTCATATGACGATGGTTAAAAACTGACTTAAAAAACCACCTTCTTAGGGTCTATTAGGGTGGTTAAAAATTACCTTGAAAACCACCTTAATAGACCCTAAGAGGGTGGTTTATAAACACTATCTTAGAGTCTATTAGGATGCTTTAAAACCACCCTCTTAGGGTCTAAGAGGTAATTTTTAAACTACCCTTTTAACCCTAAAACTTAGGGCTAAGAGGGTGGTTTAAAACCACACTCTTAGCCCTTAACTGGTTGAAGCTTGTTTGTAAGTTTTTTTTAGTTTAATTTTTAAATTTTTTAAAGTCTTATTTATTATTTATTTTTAGGGCTTCAAATGCCCCAAATTTTGGTGTAAAAATGATTGACATGATTTTCTTAGTATTCACCTTGATTCACCTTGATTTTGAATAGGATTTACCATTTTTACAAGTACATTTTGAGTCCAACCCCTTATGCATAAGCCTAACCCCACATGACCAGAGATCTACCTTGGATCCATTTTATCCTCTCTTTAACAATACTTCTAGCACTACATAGCTTGGAGTCCCATAGGTAGTATGAAGGAGTTCATCGTTCCTTGCCTGCTAAGTTTAAGCACCTTCTAGATCTATATTGAATCCTAGTGTCACCAGTCTCTCTAACTATTTACTCTGTAAAATTACATCTAAAGGTATTCCAACTATTCCATATACAAACACAATCACCTCAATTCAACCTCAAGTTATCAATAGATGTAAGCAAGAAAAATATATCAATTATAAAATTTGCATGAGAAATTAGCCTGCAAATCTAAAAAACAAAGATCTCGCCCAAATCTAAAAAAATAAAAAATCCCACACAAATCTTAAAAATAAAAAATCTCACTCGAATCCTTCATAATTTGTTTCTAGAAATATTGTTAAGTGCTAAGAGGGTGGTTTTTTATCGTCATAAAAAATAATCTTTTAGGCATTGTAAAAGAATTTTTTTGTGACGACAGTTTAAAACCACCCTCTTAAGGTCTATTAGAGTAGTTTTTTATCATTGTAAAAAAATGTAGTATTTTAGCCACCCTTAAAAGCCTCTTTTGGTGTAGTGAATGCTTATCAACGAATGGAAAAAGTCATTAATACCTATGTGAGTACAAAAATGACCAATAACCAAGTCAAGCATCACCCCAAGAAGGTTGTTATAGTCATCTTAAACTAGAAAAGCCACTTTCCCACTTCAAGAATAAGCATTGGATATTAAAGGCACAAGAAATATATTCTTGGCTATTTCTTGATACTACCAAGATGTGCTAGAAGTTGAAGCATTTCAAGTTCTATCTTCTTTGTAATATCAAAATATTCTTCCTGTATAAATGTAATTTAGGATTTATTTTTTTCGAGTCGAGAAACTAAGAACCTAGGACTCTTATTACCTTCTCTTTTATTTATTCTAACTATAATTGTACCTCTAAATAATAGAATTTTTTAATTGTAGATACACTTTGTATTTACTTCTTGTTATATAATCTCATGTTTAACATAAAAAAATTATTACTATATCTATTTCTATATTTACAACATATTTATATAAATTTCTCTTATGTGATTCTATTAAGGTGGATTTCATGTGAATACTATACCTAAAGCTTATACAACATCATTTTGGCTATAACTTGTAAGATGCCACTAGTTGGTCCTATAGTCTATCCTCCATACAATCATATGGTACCATCAACATGTAGTTAATCCCTAAAATACATCATCTATCCATATTTCAACATACCTAATCTTCCAACATATATTGTAATGCAACATATATCCTTATATTCCATATCTTAGTTTAATTGGGATGCTCATACATCCCTATTCTATGGAATTTCTTATTGGATGCTAGATGTTTCCATATGAAATCATAGGGAGATAAGCATATTATGTGGGTAATTATGACAATCTTATCCATGAATAGAAAATTTTATCTTAAAAATGACTATGGAAAGTATATAACCTATGGAATTCATTTGATAGTATCATTAGCAACACTAAAACAAAAGGAATATTTATGGATCATCCATTCTTTCCATTTTGTCTTCTAGTTTAATTAAAGAGATATTAACATTTCATTTCCTATAGTATTAGTTCTAAATTTTTACTATCTTTACAAAGGTACCTAGAAATCTTGTTTGATTATTTTTCCTTCTATGAAATCTCCTTCAATACTTATTTAGGACATCCATGACTACCCAAGTGCACCTTTTTAATTTCTTATTCCTATGCAATAGTCTTCACACAATTCATCCACACAAGCAACAAAATTTCTCTTTCTTCATTCTCCACATCTCTCTTTTTTCCTTCCCTCCATTCTTCCATTCCTTCATTGTTTCATTTTCTCCAACACCACTATCCTTTCCTTTAGGTACTCTTCCACTTTTGTATCCTCCTTCCTCAATCCTAACTTTCTCCTTTGAGACCACCACCAAATTAATGTTTATATAATCATTTTTTTAAATTATATTTTTCCATAAATCTTATTGGTTAAAGAGGTTTGTAATTATAAATTTTATTTTTAAAAACTATTTAAATTTAGAAATAAAACAAGCAGAACCACACTAAGCATAACATTCACACACATATGGTTCCCAAGGATATTACATCATATAAATTATTCATCATCAATAACACCTACCAAACCTCATAATATAGTTTGACATTAATATTAGATTTATACACAATGTAGGTATTTTTCTAGTTATCCATCATTACCTACACACACACACAAGCATAAAACTTTCTTCCTTCTATAGTTAGCATTAGTATAAAATTACATAAATTAACATTGCACTAGATACATATATATTTTTGTTTTATATACCAAAAGTGTACAAGATACATTAGCCATATATGCAATAATAATAATTATTCATTCATGTTCAAGATAACAAACTATACAAAATCAATATGTTAAAACAAAAAACCACATCAATAAGTAGAGCATACACTCATAAGTTTATATTCTTAGTGCTACTAAAAATAGTAGCAATATGTAATTAATGAGTGGAGTGGGAATCACACAAATACACTGTAGATTCATTAACTATGGTAGATACTCAAAATTTTGACATGATTAAAATTCAAAACTTCTAATACCTATTGTAAAACTTAAATAATATATATCATTACTAGTAGATGCTTAGCAGACATTAAGTCTTGAGTCTCTTAATTTGAATAGATAAATGGTAAATTTCATGATTAAATTCCTAACACTTTTGAAGTTAATCTAATGGTATTTAATGGATTTCCATTATTACCTTAAATTATTGTGACTAGTGATCCTCCTTAACCAAACTAATAGAATAATATCCACATTGCTTGATTCTATAAATAATGTAACTTAAGCCTCCTTTAATATAGTTGTGGGATGTATTTCTAAACTACAATAATTTATCACCACTTCTAATTGGCCTTTTTTTGTATCTATGTTCTTGCAAAACATAGATATAAAAAATTTCAACTCAACCATTATATTATTTGATATATATCCAAGATAACTTGTTAGATTGTTGTTTAGATATTATACAAGTATTGAGTGAAAGAACCACTTCAAAAATATAATTCTCATGATGTAAGATATCCACAATAGTACTATATTGGAAACATCCATATTGATTAATTGAATCACTTAGCCTAAATTAATTATTATTTTTAGTTAGATACTTTCACATATAAGAAAGATAATACCAAAACTTGTTATAATTTTTATGGAATATATAGATCCATTATTTTATCTATGTTAACCTTGTATCTAATCATTACTATACGTAGTTTAATTTTATTTCAACTCATAGTTTGATTTTTATTGGATGTATTCCAAATGTGTTTTCTTCTTATTATTATTTTTTTAAATTTTATATCTAAAATAATCTTATTTAAATCCATATATTTTAATGTGACATTTTTAATTATATCCATTATTTACATATGCTTAGTCTATATTTTGGTAGACCTTATGTTGATAATGAAAGCGTGTTAAAATCCCTAATAATTTTTTCCTTTGGTCTTGCATGTTTTCTATGTAACTATAATATTAGTTGAAAAAATGTAAGAGAGAGGATAAATGAACATCCTAAATTAATTTCTATGTTAAGATAAAATAGTGTTGTTTCAACTCATGAAATGTGTGGTATTATGATGGTATTACTAAATTGTCATGTTGCATATCTTGGATCATTGTTATACCATGTTAAATGTATTTCTAACTTGTTTTTATTAATTATGTTAATATTTCATATGAAATATCCTTACATAATTTCCTATCAAGGATTTTTTTTTATAATTGTTCTCTTTACATTAAAATTTATGTAATTCTAAATAAAGACCATGTTGACCCCTAAAACTGTATACTCATAATGATACTTTTTTTCTCAATATATACACTAAATGATATGATGTTATTTTGTTACAATGACATGTTCCAATATGTATTTAATTAACATATCGTCTAGCTAATGTATTCTAGTTAGGAGATCTATATTTTAAATCTAAAAGAGCATAGGGTATGTACACTAAATATAAATAGATATAATATATTGAGATATATAATTTAAATCCCATATACCAATTAAATTTTACACATGAGGTTGAGATTGAGATTCAATTATAAGAATTATTCTTTCAAAAAGAGCTATCAAGTTACAATTTTTCTAAGTACAATTCTTAGAAGACAATGATATTATATATATATAAATGATCATTTAATAAATAAAACTTATTTTTATTCTTTTATTTTGATATGTAACTATATTAAGTATTTTATATGCATCATAAAATAATCCACATCATTATACACATATGAATTATAATACATAAAATGAAATAATTAATAAAATTTTGATATACATCAAGTTCTAGGTATTCTAGCTATTCTAGCTAGAATAGCTAGAATATAATGGTAAAGTTCTAGGTATTCTAGCTAAAAGATCCAAGGTGTGAACCTAGAAGGGTACACATCAAGTTTAAATAAACATAATATAAGTGGGATCTATAGTTCCAATCCTACATAATCACTTAAGTTTTATCTATGGGATTGATATTAAATTGGCATAATATTTGGTTCCTAAGAGCCACCAATGTTCAATTTAATTTTGTTAAAAACTATGATAATAAGGTCTATTGTGATACTACTATGTAATTTATTGAAACATTTTATTGTTGTAATACATGTGGTGTTCATTCTAATTCTATGTAAAAAATAATAAATTTTTAATTTAAAATTACATATAATAATGTATTATAGAAAATAAGGACCATATAATAGCTAGCTTTTATCTCAAAATTTTGAATTCTATCTTGTAGATTATTTTGCATGAAATTGATTAATTATTTTTATAAAATGTATCACAAAATTTTGAATTTGATATTTAATTATGTATTTTGCTTGATAGTAAAATAAATGATAATTAATCTTAAGTATACATTAATTATTATAATATTAATTATAACTTATATAATTCAGTAAAGTAATTATCAAAATAATTAAAATTATCAACTCATGTAGAGGAGTTGGAGAGCAAGTGGGTCGTTAAAAATCTCCAGTTGAAATCGAGATGCCCTAGGTTCAAATATATCCCCTCACATGTTGCGTATATGCTATGTATATGAGGTTACAAATAAATAATAATAATTAAAATTTGTGAAATATTGGCTATAGTTTATTTATTTTATTAATGATTCAATTTCAATATTTTTAAAATGTATTTTATTTTATTTTAAAATTGTCTTTGTGATCCACCCATATTACATTGTATCACAAAATATTTTTACAATTATGATATATCACTTTGATAAGATTTGAACCTTGGTCATGTATTTAACCAATTTACCTCTTGATATTTTAAAAAATGTTTTTTTTGTCTAATTTTTTTTTTTTGTACTATTAAAAGAAGAGGGTTTTAATGGGATCCCACAACCACTACAAGAAAAAAACAAATGGGTGAAAACCCAACAAGCCTGGAAAAACCAAAGGCAAACCAAAAAAAAGGAGGAAACCAGACCAAAAGGCAAGTTTCAGCGTGCTTCAAATCAAGGACAAGTTTCAGCGTGCTCCAAATTTTACACTGATTAACATCAATAATCAATAAATATCTAAGAACTATAGAGACCAATTGTCATATCCCAGAGAAAAATAGGGACAAATGTGAGCAAAATAATGAAAATTCTGGTCATTAAGAAAGTTCCCAATCACCACCTCCGTTCGAGCTCAGGAGAATCACCAACAAAAATAATGAAGAAGGAATCATCATACAGTGTAGACCATGAGGCACCCAATTTAAAAAGGGGGTGCTAATTACCAAACCTCAAATTCATACTTTCGAATGTTCTAGAAGGTAGATCATCAATCCCTAAATTCGAGAAGCGCATGGGTAGAAAACACCTAAGAGGGGGACCATAAAACTATCTGGCATGGACAATCTGAACACACATCCCATAACCTTAGCTCCATATGACACAGGAAGGACTAAATTCCCCCAAAGTACCTTGAAAAGTCATCATCAACACATCACTCGAAGAACTTCAATCTCCAACGAGCCAAGAACAGAGTGAAGAGGAACAATAATTTAAAAAGCAACCCCTCCATATGGGACCTTTTAGTAGGCACTTCTGCCACCTAACATCATAAATGGAAGTGATCATCACAGCGTATAGGACCAACCACAAAATATTTGTAGGATTAAGAATGGGACAGTATTTGAAATTTGAATAAAAATATACCCCATTAAAGCAACATTAAATGAGGCCACTAAACATCCCCATCCAAGGCACTCATTAGAAATTTGAATTTAAAATTTGAAAACTAGTAAGAGAAGAGAGGCCATAAAACAAAGCAACGGTAGCCCACAGATCGCACCTTTGATCTTCTCATTTGATATCTTCAATGAATGCCATACCTCTAGTAGAGACCCCTAAAAATAGCAATCAACTTGGAGGCTTATCATCATTAATTAGATTGGCCAATTCCACCAAAATTTTTTTTTGCCAAATCTTAGACCCCTAACTACCAACGACCAAGTTAGCCAGAAAATTTGTCATCGCGTTACCTTCCTGATACATATGGAAAATGGAAAATTCATCGAACGAAGAAAGATGGGCCTTGGCTTCATCAGTGAGATTAGAAAGATGCCATCCTGAACAACACACACCCTTCAACAAATTCACATCATTCAACTAATCTCCTTCAATGATAACCCTACGACCTCCCAAATATTTTAATAAAAAAATACCCTTATAGGTAGCTCTACACTCAGTAAAATGGGAGAACTGCATACCTAAGTCTTCAGAGAAGGCCAAAATAATTTCATCAAGATGATCTCTAATAACACCACCCGCATCGGCTCTACCAGGATTTCCCTTCGATGCACCATCGAAGTTCAGATTTATCCACCTAGGAGGGGGTGGGGACCACTTAATGGAATTACAAATATTGGACACCGGGGGAGGTATCAGGTCCAAAAAAAAGCCCAAATTCAACTCCACAAAATAGTCAGGATGGTCCTTTGGAATCAAAGAGAGGGTCTCTTTTAGAGCAACAATAACGTTCTCCTTAACCTTCCAAATAATTCTATAGCAAATATGATTTAGGTCTCCCTCAACATTTTTAAACACTCTGGCATTTTGTTCCTTCCACACTCCTCATAAAAGATGAGGCAATAAAAAATTCCAAAAACATTTCATATGAGGAGACCAAAAAGGAGATGACCACTGATTGAACAAATCAATGATAGAATTGGGAAGCACCCAAGATAACCCCATATGATGAAGGTATAGATATAACATTTTCTAAAACACCCTGGATTTAAGAAGCAAATGAGTAACATATTCTCATTCCTTTTTACATAAAAAACAACGATTGATCAAGTAGAATCCCCGTTTAAGAATATTTTCAATCGTTAAAATTTTATTTTGGACAGTAAGCCAAAAAAAATATTGATTTTGGGCATCAGATGCTTCACCCAGATTTTATTCCATGGCCAAGCATCATTTCCTTAAGGGCATAAAATAGAATAAGTAGATCTCACAATAAAATTACCTTCACTATCATTGTTCCAGACCAACCTATCTCCCCTTTCCTCTCTACACAACACATAGCGATAGAGCTCCTCTAGAATAGAACTCCAATACCTGTGATTCTGACTCGTTTGAATAAACGGAGGTTCCATCAACTAGGTCATTCCATTATCTTGGAAAAGAATGAAATCCTTCACTCTAACAAAATCAATTTCTTTAGAAAGCGCACATATTTCATCGTAACATTGATCCTCCACCAACGACCGATCCCAACGACCGATCAGCTTCTTTAGAAAGCACACATATTTCACCATAAACCAAGAAATAAATTTCATGATTGAACTTTAATATTTTTTTATTGAACTTTGATATTTTAAAAAATGTTAAAGTTCAGTCATGAAATTTATTTCTTGGTTTATGGTGATTATTGTTCATACATAATATTTGAACTTTACTTTATAAACCTTAGGCTAGATATTTAGATTCACCCATAACATTTAAAATTTTAAGTTTACATGAAAATCTTGGTCTAAGTTGTTAGACTTATTGGTCCCAACAAATTGTCCCAAACCCTAAAGCTTTAACATTAAAATTTATCAATAATATTTGAACATTAATTTAAGGTGTGAAACTCCATACTTCCACCAAGTAGTTTAAACCTCATAGACTATACAAAGATTAAGGTTTACCCATGGCATTAAAACCTTAGCTTCTCATATAAAACTCTTCACTTCCCATTACTTGATTCATAGGCCATGAATTAGTTAAGCCAGATATTATAAATTATGTTAAATTTTTTAAATATAAATTAAAAGTTAAGTATAAAAAATAATTTTATTTTTAAATTTTTATTATTATAATTATAAAACATTTTATTTATATTAAAAATTATTATCAATTTATAATTAATTAAAAAATAGTAAACTAAATCTAAAAATTAGTTAAACAAACACCACCACCACATCAATGGTCCTTGTTTAACATAACTAAATAACATAAGAGAGTGAATATTATTTGGAGAATTTTAATTAATTATGAAGAGATCAAGATTTAATAATATTTAAAGTTTTAAGTTTTGTTTGTTTATGCAATATTAAAATATTTATTGTTTTTAAAGTTGTATAATGAGGATGTTAAAGGAACAATGTAATTTTTGTTGTTTTTAAATTTATAGCTCATAAGAATATTCAATTGGGGTGACTTTTTTTCTTGCTTTTTAATTGGTTTTTTAACTGGTTTATGTGATGATGCAAGTCTAATGACATATTCCATAATTAAAATTCCATTCTTGTTAATATTATCTATCTATCTATTTAAAATTATCTAACTATATTTTATTGTTAAAACTTAAAGTTATAATATATAACCTTAACTCCTTATAATTTAAACCTGTACGCAAACCATTGCTTCAAATCAGACGAAGTTCACCAGTCCAAAGTTATGCCTCTGTTGTCAAGGACGTTTCCAACAAACAAATATTTCGCTCTCTTTAATTCTTTAGAGAATACCACCACCAAGATAATAATGACACTTTATTGTGGACAATAACCAAAAGTTGCATTAGATAAGTAGAAACGACTAACATAGATGAGTGGACGCTGTTGCATTACCTGGCAAACAAAAAGTGCACTACTCAGACATGAAGACATTGTTCATAAATATATGACAAGTCCTCTCTGCTCTGGCGATCGTCTGCCCGCCTCATCCATGCAATGCACGCTGAAAGGGAGACGTGACGGGAGGGCACACTCTTAACTTTATTCCTACTCATAATGGTAAAGGCAGACGGAGCAGAGAGAGAGCTGAGATGACATCAGATGGAGACGCTGTTGGGAATTCCTTTACTGGTCAAGCCACCCTCCTTGGAGTTGTCAGACGTGCAAGGATAGAGCAATGTGTATGGAACCTGGGAAGGCCCATACCTGTTCTTCAACTTAGGATTGTTGTTCCTCTCAGAAACACTCTTCTCCACGCCTTCCAACGCAGAGGAGAATCGTGAGAATGCATCTTCGATTCCATCATCGTCCGTCCATTCAGGGGTGGAGCCCTTCACCTGTCCAAGGTACACCTCATCCGTCGAATGCTTGGACAGCAGCTCTAACACCGCCATCACCGTCGTGGCCTGGCTTGGAGTGGACACCGTTTTGAGCAAATACGCCTCTGGGTCAGCAACCATTTGGGCATATTCCACGGATCCCTTCTCTGGGATGAGGCGTCTGCTGATGGTGGGGAGATTGGGCATGTATCCCCCGTATGCATATTGCCCGAAGTTGACGGCTGCGTGGTGAGCGGATGCAACCCAGATGATAGTGGTGATTGCCTCCGCCACTTCTTCCACAGACTCCATCTTATACCATCCGCTCTCCTCATGCTTCAGATCTCCATGCCCCACGTTCACCACCTCCTTCCACCACGCCTGCACTTCTCTGTCTGCTTTGATTGACTCGTCGCTCTTGTAATACAGAGACAAGTAATCCCTCACCCATTGCTTCAAAGCAGACCATATCTCCAGACCGTCCACTGCATATGGATAATCTTCAATCACAAGCCTCAGCCCATGAACTGCCGTTGTGTCTGGCACGGCCATCCCTCTGCATAATCATAATGATGAGAAAGATGGATGGATGGTAGCAACAACAGAATAAAGATATAGATAGATAGATACATAAATTAAGACAAACTACTTACAAGTTGCATTAAAATATGCATTGCATACCTTTTAAGGAGATCTGCGGGCAAGCCTTGTTCTTTGAGTCTCCACTGTTTATATGCTTTGGAGGACAACTCTATGCAGTATCTGCCCGGCGTGAATCCGGATTCGATGACTCCTTGTGCATTTATAAGAATCTGACGGGCAGATTGATTGATGTCCATGGTGTCAAAGTAATGAGGAAGCAATAACTTGTGAAGGGGATGCATTTTGCTTAGTTGCCTAGGGCTCGATGACTGCGTGAGTTCTTAGCCTGCAGAAGATAACGGGTGGGTAAGTACACAGCTGCATGACATAACATGACGATCATCTTCAATATGAATATGAAAGAGTGCTGCAAATAAAAAGATCTTTGGAACTTATTAATTATTTATCAGCATCCTTATTACCAGTGGCTAATTAACTGGTGATAACCGGAATCGTTCACTCGCGCATGAGCTTTCGCCAGCAGCCACAAAGCTCCTTCTTCTCCCCTCTCGGCAGGAGTATAGACATTTCGTACAGCTTGGCGGACAGTAGTTGGAGGCAAACACAGCTCGATGGCAACAGACTTGAGTATCCCTTGGCCCGTCAGAAAGAAAAGAGTGCGAGAGGCATACATCTTAAGCTCGTTGGTTTGTTTGTTAATGCGTTCAATGTACGGCATGTAGGCATCATAGTAATCCAAAATGAAGAGCCTCTTCGATTCCACAGCCTAATACACATCACATTAGGTACTTATCGGTGAATTTGGTTAACTTAATGTTCTCGCAATTGTTGATTAGGGTGGAGTTGAAGTTGAGGATACACATCATGCGAAGAAATGCGGATAGTCGGGTTAGTAGATCCATATATACCTGTTGGGCGGAAAGGCCGTCCAGATTTCTTTCTATATGTCCTGTTGTTATGAAACTCTCCTGAGGGCCGTATAAGTCTGCATCCAAGCTGCTCGACGGAGGAAAGCTCTGCGAGGCAGTAATGGTAAGAGTTAGAGTAGAGCATAATATTTAATGTTTAATCTGGTTAAATTATTAGGCCGTAAAAAACGTGAGGATTGACATTGCTTACCTGCAGGCACTGGATGGCCATGGGATTCAACCCAGAAAGGGCTTGACGTGCAAACTCTTCATCCGTCTTCCACCCGTGTTCGTCCACTGTGAATCATCAGACACATACATCAAAATTCAAATTTGGTACGACCGACCCTATGCTATTCGCTATTCGATGGATAGCCAGTAGTAGCGGGAAATGATTGAAGTGATGGAAGCTTTTTTTTCTATATGTTAGCGTATATTATATCTGTACTATTCTTACATTATTGTAACAGTGTCTATTTCAGCCACGGTGCCTATTTCAGCCACGGGTGGTTTCGTAACCTCCGGGTTTAATAGGGCATATAATGTCTATTTAATCTGCTGATTAATAAAATCTCAGTGCTGTTTTATCTAACATGGTATCCGAGCTTGTGCTGAAATTTTTTGCAGACGCTTGCTGGGACGTGCGACTGTAAATTGCAGACAGTTGCTGGGAGGACGCATTTTCTCTGTGCTGGGAGGACGCAATTTTTTTTCCTTTTGTGCTGGGAAGGCAAATTTTTTTTTAAAAAAAATCACGCCATGCGCAATCGCTCGACGTTCCGTGGAGTTTTATTAATTTTTTTTTTTTTTTACGTCGCGCGATTTGTATTTGCAGCGAGATTAAAAAATAAAAAAATAAATTATTCGTCGCACGTAGACGTGCGATAGGATAATCCTCGTCGCACATCCACGCGCGACTGAGGGAGCTCCCCCCTCCCGCGGAAAAAAAAAAAAATCACGGCCGCCGTCAGCTTCCCCCCCCTTCCCCTCCGTCTTCGCCCGCACGCAGCTGCATGACATGCTGCGTGCACTCGCTCAGCGAGCCGCATGCATCTGCGCAACGTGCAACGACACGGCGACCGCGTGCAGCGTGCGTAGCGCCACGACGACCAGCATGCACGCATGCATCGCGCAATGCGCAACGACCGCTACGGCGCCCACGTGTGCAACGCGCAGCAGTCGCGGCTAACTGCTGCCCCGCGTGCGCAACGCGTAGCGCACAGCAGACGCACGGAGGAGGAGCTGCTTGCACAGCAGCCGCACGGAGGAGGAGCTACTTGCACGGCAGGCTGCTTGCTGGAGAACGTTGCGGAGGAGGAGCTGCGGCCAGGCGGCCACGCTCGGGCAGGGGACTAGGGATCCTCCTCAAATACGAGGGGGCCCCTGATCCAAGCGGATCAGCCTGCTAGCTCACCTAGCAGTGAGCTATGCGGTAGGGCTCGGGGAGCCCTGAGGTTGCAGGTTCCAATCCTGCCAGGTATAAGTTTTTTTTATTTAATTTTGATTAAAGTTTTATTTTTTTAATAATTAATATTTTATATTAATTAAATTGTTTCTTAATTATTTTTTTTAATTTAATTAGAAACTTATTTAATTAATTTTGAAATATTTTTATTAAAAGATTAAATTTTACTTTTTTCAAAATTTATAAATTGCTAAAATACCATAAAATGCCATAAAAAAGGATAGAGAGAGTAATTTTTTGAAAAATAGCAATTTGGCGAATTGTAAAAGGCGCATTTTCGGCTGCGCCCGACAGCTTGTGGGTTATTCCAGTGGGCACTTTTTTTTGTTGTATGTTGCATATTTGATTTCTTGCACTATAACATTAAAAGTTAAAATCAAATTCACTCCCTAAGTCTTCGGAATAATTAAAACCCATCCGTGCAATTTATTGCACTGCAGCGTTCGGTATTTGTGATACCTCTGGCCAGCAGTTACAGGTAAAGCTGTCGTGATTGCGCTACTGTATCCGCCGCCTAATATAGCTGCTACAACGACGTCTGAGCTTGTTCTCTATAAATTGTCGAGGAGAGATAAGTCAGCCACGGGTGGTTTCGTAACCTCCGGGCTTAATAAGGCATATAATGTCTATTTAATCAACTGATTAATAAAATCTCAGTGCTGTTTTATCTAACACTATAAAACTCTCACCCTTAAAAACTTGGGGAACTGTGAAATTAATGAGCGCTTGGTCTTGTGTGCTGAGCAGTCCTTTGACCATCTGAAGAGGCACTAGATCTCGGGTAAGGTCCATCACAGAGTTGACAGAACTGGGGATTCCTTTGCTGTAGATAGCCTTGACATCCTCCAACGAGTCGAACTTATCACCGAAAATGGACTAGAGGGTGGGTACCACCTTTTTTGCGAAGGCCCGCACCAAGTTGGCCCTGTAGTCAGATATATTGATATGAGGGAACTTCTCGTCCGGGGGAATGTAAAATTGGGAGGTGGGCAAGAGGGGCAAGCTCTCGGACGCCTGGTCTGTCAAAAAGGATGACCATATACCAATAGATAGTTATGGACGTTGTATTCAAGATTATAGCTGCAAATATTGTATGCTATGTTGTTACCTGTTTTGGCATGGGCACGCCCAGTTCTACACCTCCTGGGATAGGGGAGGTTCTGCGATCCGCCCAGGACCTCTCTCCGTAAATCGGGATCACTGTCTGGATTGCCGAGATCGTTGTAGACGTCGTAGTCGTATACGCGATCCCACAGCTGCCTCTCTCCAGTCCCATCTCCCCGCAGGGTCACCAGCTCTTGTTTCCTCAACGCTGCGAGACCCGCAGGTGTTTCCTCTGGAAGATAGCTCTGCTCATAAATAAACAATTAATAATTACAATAATATTACGTTACTTCTCCTATTCCCAGTCGAAATTATGAATAATAAAAAATGCAGGTTTGCAGTTGCACTCCCCTCTCTACCTGTGTAGAAAAGAAGACGCGCGGCTGCTTGCTGTAAAAGTAATAGGGGTAGATCCAGGAGTTGCACTGAAAACGCAGAGTGCCTTTGGCAGGGACATCCGAAAGGGTCACAGATTTCAAGAAGAACTCTCGAGGGTGCGTATTTTTTACAAGTAATGCTCCCGGCACTCCCAAATGGGACTTCCATTTAAAGTTAATTTTGTAGCGTGTATCACCAGCAACGGGTCCGTCCAAGGGATTCCAGCTTAAAGACACCTCCTCGCCTGTCTTCCCCAGTCCCGTATCTATGCCAAAACAACATTAACACAACACAATGTTAGCACTACGATGAAGAAGAAGATTATTATCATGGCTAGTTAAATTATAGGAGTCTTATGAGCCTGCATTTCATTCAGTTGTACTTGCAGTCACAAAATAGAATGAGGACACTAACTACTTACTGACTAGAAAATTACCTTGATCAATCTGATCTCTGCTGACAAGTTGTAGAAATACTTTCTGCCCGATCAACTCAAACACTGTGTCCGACACTGTGGCAGAATAATCGTTAACATCGAAAAGATATGTTTTCTGTAACACAACTTCTCCATGGATGCTAATATCCTCTCCATCGTTACCCTTCGAAATGGAAAAGGGCAATGTTGGGGCAGAGATGTTGTTGAGGAACCCTTTCACATTCATATTCACTCTCTTTCTATTTATCGATCCTTTTCTCGCTAGCGCTAGACAATCTCAGTTCCGACTCGACCAGGCTTGAGAAAGATCAACCCACAATACTACACTACCCTACACTATGCTCAGTCTCAACAATCGAGATTCTCAAGATTTAGATTTGAGATTTGCTTATGCCGTGCCTTACCATACCCTTATATATATACACGAAGAAGCGTCCTTCGATCTTCCTCCTTGAAAAGCCAAAAAAAAAAACACAAGGCACTGAAGTCACCTCAGCTTGAGCTCTAAGAAATGCCACTATCACGTACGTCTACTGTCTTCCAATGTGGAATGGTAATTATTGTACAATTCATCACGTTTGTTAATGGATCTTTTCGTGGAGTATCCATGTACCTCTTTCATCTCGCACGTGTATTTTGTTTCCCACGTTAGACGGCATTTTTATTTCTTTAATGGTTTTTGGGAAGAAACAAGAACATACGACACGCAAATCGCAAATAAATGATTGCAATAGAATATATGGTAAAGACACATTTGGTAAAATGCTTTCGATCTGGAAAAATAATTACCTCCACGACGTTCACGTGGTTCACTTTTTTCCGTGTGTTGACAGAAAAAATCAATTCGTACGTGATGTCGGTGGCCGACCAAGAACTACGGACCGGTAGAGACTCATTCCAAGTACACGGGATTAAATCTCCACCGTTCAGTATTTGTACCACTAGAGCCAATTTAGACACAGCCATCCAAGTAGTTGGCACGGTACATCCATACCACCAATACTCAAGTGCCAGGACCAGCCGCCCTGGAATAGGCATTAAAGTGAATGAACTCTCATCGCGTTTTGTTTGATCTTTGGATCCTAAGCTACTGCTCACATTGGATCCAGTCACGATGGGTGTCATCTCTAAGGAAATTCATAAGCAACTTCGAGAGAAAACAAATCAATTGCTACCCACCTACGATTAGATGTTTTGTTTTACGCGGCATGAATACTGATTCTTCCCTCAATAATAGAGAAGAGATTTGACCTTTCAATTGGCGCAGCGTCCACCACCTTGTTTCAGCACTAAGCGTACAATTAATTCAACATAAATACCTTCGCTACTAATTTCTATGTAAAGTCCAGTCATTTTTTTTATTCTGGAGAAATGTTAAACAAGAACAATAATAATATACTGTCATAACGTTAAGTAATTTTAATTTATTGAAGTTGTCAAAAGAAAAGTAAAGGAAATAATTTTTTTCATGATATATAATTTTTTTTTTATAAATTTTTTTACATTTTAATAATATTTTTAAAAAATATTGTTGGAGAAGTTAAAAAGATAGTATAATAGATTATAATTTTTTTTTCAAATAAAGAAAAATAAAAATTGTTTAACAAAGTTTAAAAACCTAACGTCATTTTATCATCTTTTGGAATGCATTTTTTCTGTTCTTGATTTTGATGAGAAGTGTCTTTGTTTTTTATTTCAATTCTTCAAAATTTTTTACTAATGAGTTCATTTTTAGAATGTCCTTATATGCATTCTTGATGTCTCTATAGGCTTCATATTACATGACAAAATATTAAATGGTCTCCACTATTTTTGCCATGCAAAAGACACATTTTCATTAAGGTCGTGCTTCTCCATCTCCAAGTTTGCACTGAGATCATGTGAACTAGAACTTAGTTGGGCTATAAGCATTTTTTCCTTCCACTTGATATTTGCATATGTGTATTTATTTTGGTTGTGTTCACAGTTTGGATTGAGCTCATTGATTTATAACTATTTTTTCCTTCTTAAACGTTTAATAGTACATATTTCCTATTGCTTACAAACTTGCTCTATCACCAAGCTTATCCAAAATCTATAATATCTTCCTTGTGTCTCTCCTTAGGAAGTACATTTATGACTCTACTCATATTTGGAATATTTCCAATTTGTAGATGTTTGACCCACTGAAAATTGAAGTTTGGTCAGTTTGAATACTTGGTATTAGAACCAAGAACTTGAGAAAAAGGAACATTGAGCAATGTCGGGTCTAATAAGACCATTATTCATATAGAAATGTCACATGGAAGAATGTGGATGATATGCAAAAATAGTTTCCTTATATGTTTGAGTAGACAAAAACAATTTAAACTTTTTAAGTGAATTTTTCATGTATATGTATATATGTGTGGATGTATACTTGGACTACTTAGTAGGGTTGCTTTTGTGTATGTTTTGGTTTATGTATGGATATATAGTTGTATGTAAAATGAAACACTATGTGGATAGATTAAGTAACCAAGTTTGAATTATTGAATGATTTATGGTTAAATGATGATTTATGGACATGATGAATGATGTATGATTAATGAATGGATATGGTTATTGATGGATATGTAAAAGAATGTATATATGAATATATTTGACTTGTTTAAATATACATTAAAATACAAGGACTGTATTTATTTCTAGTGGAGGAGGATGTAACGACCCTCCTCACACGACCATCAATAGTAGATGAAATAATGGATTATGTTTACCTTTTTTTATTAGAATGTGATATTATTGATGGGTATTGTGCATGTAGGACCAAGTATATACCTTCCAAGGATAGAAGAAGGTCGATGGAAAAGGTAAGAGGGAAGTGATGATTTAGCCTTTGAGTACATGGAGGCTTAAACTTTGCATTTTATGTAGGAGCATCAGGAACGAATTACATATTTGTGTGTCTTGTTTCTAGATTATGTTCATTGTTCGTGATAAATGATGTGTACATATAATATTTTATGACAATGAATATACCAAAGTCATGGGAGCCATCCTTTATTGAATTATTTGGTGAAATAAAATTATTCATATGCTTATTTATTTTTTTGTAAAGGGAATAATATTAAATAGATATAAAAGTTAAATATATATATATATATAATAATAATAATAATTTTTTTTTTAAAGTGAAAAACCCCTTGCAGGGCCACCTTGGTTTGAGAGACCATGAATAGGGGGTTCTACACCATCAAAGTCACCCGAGAATCGCACTAGACCCTACCCTCACCAACATTATCAATTGGATTTTAGGTATCCAATTCAAATTTTTTGTAGGGTGGAGATTCGAACCTGGGACCTCACTTGGAGGATTACCCTCTCCTATAAAATTCACTTACAACACCTAGGTATAATAATAATAATTAACAATCATAATATCAAACTTATTAAAAATAATAATTATATATATTCTTTGTCTTGATTTTTAAATATGTGTCTATCGGTGTTGTTGAGGGATAAAATTAAGTTGCATAATATTTTGTCATAATGATTAGATCGTGCTTACCTAATTGTTGTAAATTTATTTCTTACCTAGAAAAATGCATGCATCGAGTGTGAGAAATGCTTTTCAAGAATTAATGACGAGAGAAAAGTGGGAAAATAAAAGGGGAGATCTGAGAAAAAGGGAGGTTCTTTTTTGGATTATCTCATTTTTTTTCATTTTGGGTATGTGTTGATTGAGCCGTGGAAACAAATAGAGGAATAGAGAAGGGTTGACACCAACTCAAGAGAAATTTAAGTTGAAACATATAATATTTTGTTAGCATATTTATTTTTGTAAAATGTAAATTGTGCTTTAAAAATTGGAATGAGGGATGGTTGAATGAGTGTGTAAAGCTCAATTTGTGCTTTGGATGTTTCCATAGTAAAATGAAAAGTTTTATATTTGTTCATGCTTGCAGTTATGGAACAATAACATAGTCTTTATTTTCAATTAATAAGATCTATGACATGATATAAATGGTGTTCATTGAATTTAAAATGTTGTGTATGCACAATCAACTATGTGTATATGTTTTGTTGCTTTTATAATGACTCTATGACCAACTGAACTGTATACCTAGTAACTTGTAGCTAAGAAAAGGAAAGTGCCCAACTATATTTGGTTTTAAAAAGATGTTGGATGGAGTGCAAATAGAGCTTATTATAATTTTATTTGAATGAAGAATACATTCTCGATATTGTGATAAAGCACTAGTGGTATTGATAAATAGAGGGCACTATGTAGTGAATATTGTTGTAGATAAATGTAAAATCTTATGCATTTTCTTCCATAGATATAAAATTATCTTAATTACATAATTTTTGTATTAATATTTGATGGTGTATGAAGATGAAGCGACAATTTATTTGCATGCATGCTAGATATTGTCATGTAGATGCATACAATAAATAAAAATTTGGGCCGTATCATATCCCTACAAAATGATACTCAAATATTTGATGTCGAATGAGAGGAAGAAAGAATCTCTTAGGCAAAATTATAGTGGAATGTTTGGTTCATGATATCCTTGTTGGAGATTTCCGCCTGAAGCTTCTTGGGTGAAACAAAGTCTAGTTTGGGTGGTTGCGACTTGAATATGACCAACATCAACATACGTGTTACATTAATTTAAACCATATGATACCATAAGGATTTACTAGAATACATTCCTCACTAGTAGTTAAAAGAGTGTATGTGGTAGGATTCTGCCATAAACCAAAAAGGAATAGAGCACCTGTAACTAGTTATTGAACTTAAATAATTTCATTAGGAGAAGTAGTTTATTTACTAGATTCTTCTTTGTTATTACCAAACAAATTTATGTATTCATTGCTTTTCTAATAAATATCTTACAATACTTTTGAGACTATATTTTAGTTACTTACGTGTTGAGAAATGATCTCCAATAAAATGTATGGTCAATTAGTCATTTAATATGATTTCATATAGATTTTTATGATAATTTGTAAAGTATGTACTTATATGAAATGAATTAAGTTGATTTATTAAAACATATTTGCGTATTTTGGAAATCAAACCGGTTAAATGTGTGATATCGCTGTAAGACGCTCGAGTAATGTTGCAATGATAAACCTTGTAGATAATATATTCTAACCACTGGGTCATTTAATTTAGAAGGTGACCATAGACTGAAAATAGGAGATATTTATTAGTCTGGAATTTTCCTTAATAACTACTTGAAAATTTATCAAAAGTCTTCTTCTTTAATTATTTAATAAACTTAATGTTAGATTCGAAGCACCCTTTTTTAGTTCTCCAAAAAGTTTACATTTTATATTGATTGGTGAAAATTTAGTATACAAATATAATATTTCTTTGCAAATAATAATTCTCTAGAAATAAAGATATAAAACCATAATATAAAGGAATGCCTTGAATAGTTTTAAAAAAAAGATTAAAAGGAAGAATTTTTTATGTAAGAGTAAAAATTAGGTTATTCTACTCATAGCATTTTGGGAGTCAAAGGACGTAAGTGAACTTCTTAATCCACTCAAAAATTAGTGGCTTGGTCCAAAGAGAGACTTAAGGAAATGTATTGGTAGGTTAAAATATCTTATGAAAAGAGAATTGCTAATTAGGATTGGTTGTGTTCTTGGTTATCGATAAAAAATCTAAGCTCACTTTGTGTATTCATTGGATAAAGGAATTAATTAGAATAAAATAATTCTTGGTAGGAGTTTCAAGAATTAAGATCCAACTATGAATAGTAAACATTTTATTTATTTTGTAAATTAAAAGGAGAACTATTAAACCCTAGAGAGTTGAATATAAGCTAAATCTTAGTAAAGGAACCTATTAACTAAATAGTGAGACTATTGGAAAATATAGTTACCTAATATCGGTGGACACAAGTCTAAAAGAATAGGTCATCATTAATATTTAATTCCATAGTTTTATTTTACCCCTTTAAAAAACAAAACCTTTTGAAAAGGATCATCAAGCAAGGATGAATGATCTAATTATACCCAATGCGATTGAGATGTGGGTAAGCATAAGACATAACTTGAGAGCGACTATTTTTGGCAAAATAGGTCAATACAAATGACCATAGGTCAGAACAAGTGACCTTGTTAGGACTATTAATGAGGGGTGGTATGGGATGCCATCTGTAGGTCATTGCTCAAGAAGTACAAGTGATAAATTCATGAATCGTTTTAACTAAAGGGATCTAGTATGTCTAAGAAGCTATTTTTACCATGATATTTCATATGGGATAAAGTCATCAGTTATAACTGTAAAATTAGATCAAGACCAATATCAAGATAATGATATGGCTCTAGCCGATCCAGGATGGAAGGCAATCAGCTAGACACTAGGTATAAGTACGCTAACTTCTTACATACAAAGCTTTGAATATACCAATCGATTAAGTCAAGGTTCAATATGCTAAGGTATGGGGTATGCATCCACCCTCTAGGTTTTTATGGGTCCTAGAGGATAACCCCAACCATGATCAACACTCATGTCAGAACAAGAGAAGATAAATGAGAAGGTTGAGTTTATAAAATGGTACCTTTTACATGATTTGGCCAATCTTGTCCACTTGGGTGACTGCCTGTAGTAGTGTAATTACCTAAAAGTGGTTGATATACCTTGTAATAATTGAATTTTATATTATTAATTCATTAGGTGAACCTTACTTCTCATATTTGTGACTCCTCTTTATAGGACAAATAATAAGCTCAAATAAAAAAAAATTACCTTGAAACTTGCTTGGGTTATTTTATGTGGTGCAACCAGGTGAGTAGACTTGAGTTGTTATAATTTAACTAATATGTGTATCTTAATTTTCAATGGGCCCCTTGGATTTGTTAGAATTACATATTTTATAAATTATCATCAATAATTTTCTTTATTGTTATGCAACACTTTTGAAGTTATAAGCTTCTATGAATATATCCATTTATCCTTGTACACCTTATCTTGTGCCAAACCAAATAAATGATATTACATTTTTAGTGTTAATAGAAATTACATGTAAGTAATAAGCTACAAGGAACATGGATGCTTTTCAAACCATAAAGCTTAAGGATCATTATATAAAAATAGTTGCATTTCCTATTGACAACTTTGGATATTTTACCATTGTTATCCAAAGATAATCTACTGGTTAATATAACCAAACATGTCTTCATTATATTCATACATATCATTTATTATTTATCATATAATACATTGAATCTTTCTATGTGTTGAAGGTAATTTTTTTAGCTTAGATATATATAAATTAATTAGACATGTTGGTAATTACTATTCAAAATACTTGAGTATGGAAAAAGAGAGGAATGTTATTGTATTTTGGGTGCATGATCGATGATACTTGACACCCCTCATTTTTGTGTTAATAAAATCAGGTTTTTAAGTAAAGGCATATGATTAACCTAATAAAAATGAAAATAATTAAGAGAGACAAACTCAATATCAAAAGACATATCAAATCAAGGGTTTCATATCAAAGAAGTTAATGATGAAAACATACTTGTATATTTGTAGTAGAAGTTAAATATATTTCTAAAAGATGATAGTGTTGATGAAGATGACTTTGTGTTCTTTATCCCCACAAAGATAATGATATGCAATATGATCTCCAAATTTGTCATGCATAATAAGGAAAACATAAAATTTATGGAGGAATATGAAGCATGGTTAAAAGACAATCCCCTATGATATAGGTGACCCTATCTATAAGATGGATTTTTCTTGTGGCACTAATACCTTATGTGGCATCAATGGTGTTAATGTTGCTAATGCTGGTTGTAATAATACACTTGAGGATTCTCATATTGAGTCCCAAAATGAAGATAATATCAGTGTTTCTATATAATATGATGGTAATTATATTTTTCATGACCATGATAAAGGTCATGCTAATGGTGTCCATAGTCATAATGATGTAAATAATGAAGAATTGGGTGCTTTTAAAAATACACCAAATATTTTGGCTCCAAATTAATTAAAAAATGGGATGTGATTGCAAATAATTGAGAAAAAATGGGAAAGAAAAGAGAAATCCTATAGAGCCAAGAGTGAGGGTAAAGAATAAATTTCTTGGTTATATTTGCTAGATACAAAATGAGAACACCAAATTTGTCAAAGGAGAAGCTTATGTGGTAGATAAGATATCTGCATGTCTAGAAAATCAAGAAAGTTGTACTCATTTTGGCCAAATAGAAAATAAGAAAACAAAGTATTGGGATCTTCATCCATGTGTTGTTTTTTGGAAAGAAAAAAATTATTTTCAGAAATATTGATGGCACAAAATTGATATGGCCACAAAAAACATCTTGACTGTGAATGGATACATATGTTTGGATGTGAAAAAGTAAGTCATGTTGAGAGGATTTTAAAGAAGAATTTTTTCTCCCTAAAAGTGTAAGATAAAAAGAAAGATACACAATTGTACTTATGGTAGTTGTTTTTGATGACTATCAAGCCTTCTTGTGTGAACTAGGTTAGGTGGTTGAGATGAACCACATGGTAGACCACAATAAAATTTGGTGATGGTTATAGGTTAGCCATGCAAAAACCCTTGTGTGATATGGTTATTGGTTAATTAGTTGAAAATACTTGGGATTTTCACATTGATTGGATAAGGTGGAGAAGCAAACAACATTCCATTTTTTCCATAGAAACGTAAAATATTCATGTTGATGGTACCATAGAGTGGAAGACTTGATGAAGACCTTTATTGTAAATGGGTACCTATTCAACCACAAGATCCAAAGAGGTAGGTGTAACCTATATTTCCCTTTTGTGTTTGTGCGAAAGTCTTCAAGTCTTCAACACAATTAATTTAAAGGAAGATATTAGAGAATAAATTAATTTTGCCAATGGATAATAACATGCATTGTGTTATTGTCCATAAAAAAAATATATTGTGATTGTATCCATAATCTAGATAATAAGGTATATCTAATAAATAGTGAATAAGAACAAATACAACTATCCTTAATAAAATGTGCTATAAATTTAAACGTCTAATTCATGTAAATAATTTCATCTATTATATCTTATGTTTTCTATGTCTTCTATCGTATTTGTATCTTGTATAAAATATGGTATAGAGCCAACAATTAATAACCATCTAGCATAATATCATTAATATAGAAACAACGAAAAAGTCCTGATCTGAGTAGGGTGGTTTGGGTAGTTGTTTAGCCTGGTGGGTCTCCAAATCACTTTTCTAGTGGAAATGGTACAACAAGACCACATTTTTAATGATTATAACACTCAAAATTAGAAGCAAAGATAATTATTTAATATAAGAAGATAATTGAATGTGTTTGAGATATAAATTCAAATATGGACCACTGCATTCCTGTACACGATTGTTAGTAGATAGCGCTAGGGCCCTCGTTGCACTATTATGGCTACCAAAACAAAATACAAAAATATTTTACCTACTAACATTTTCACATGGAAATATAACGCATCAGGGCTGGAATTTCAAAAAAAAATTACTTGTCAACAAAAAAACTTATGACAGTTAAAATTTTTTATTGACTTTCAAGTTATAGTTTAAATTTTTATTTGCTTTTCAATTTTTTTTTGAAATATGGTAGCGGCTTCATATTTTATTTTAAGGAAGATGCAGGATCAAGTTTAATTTGAAGGGATTATATATTCATAAAATTACCAACCATAGTAAGAATTATGGAATCACAATCTAAATTTAAGGAACATAGGGAAAGAAGGTTGAACCAAAAGTAATTGTGTCAACATTTCTTGATCTAATAAAAAAGGATATAAGAATGATCATTTGTTAGGTAATATATAGAATCATGTTTGAATTGTTAAGTAATAGTAATATTTAGAAAATCAATTCTAATGATTAGTGATAGAGTGAGAAAGATGAATATTATATATATAATTCTTAAATAAAAGGAATTTCATGATTTTTGTTAATTATTTAAAAAAGGGCAACAACTAAATTATGTGGTTCTGAAACTAAATAATCTTTAATTTTCAATTGTTTGAACAATCTATCTCTAGTTACCAGAGGAAAAAGAAGAGGGTTGGAAATTAAAGATCTAGGGAACATCTCTTGAGATTTCCTAAGACCTCTATCTACACATATATAGTGCAAGATGTAAATGAAATATGCTATCCTTTAAAATCAGGCCTAGAATTTGATGGGCATATGACTGTATTTTACATTTGAAATAGTAAATTGCGGTTTTACTTTTATATCGACCATAGATTTTTACTTAATTTTTTATAAATGATAAATTTTTCATTTGAATATATTTAAAAATCATAGATTTTACTTATGATATACAAGTGCAATATGTATAAATATAGACCATAAATTTTACAAGTGAATATATTTAAAAATCATAGATTTTATTTATGACATACAAGTGTAGTATTTATATGTATAAATATACATTAGATGTGCAGAGTAAGGGTATACAAATACATTAGATGTTACCTCCTTTTTAGATGTGCGGAGTAAGGGTATACAAATACATTACAACCCTAGTAAGTGTTTTAATAGGACATGACATTAGCTTGTCAGTATAGTATTCATACTAGTTCTCTAATAGATATATAGCAATAAAGTAAAATGATCAGATGATATTTCTAGGCTTTCACAATGGTAATAACATGGGTGATATCTATAAACATAAAATACAAGTCTACATTTATGATTTTGTGTTTCATGGTAGTGTCACTCTATATCTATTGTTAGATATTTTGTCTTCAATGTGACGTGCTTACTATTATTTTTGGGTTTTCTAATTGTATTAATGTACTGGTTATTATTTTTGCATTAATGAAAGAATAATAGTTGATCACAACTGAACTTAATCTCTATTCATTATCGAGCTACATTAATATATTGATTATTAATTTTACATTAATGAAATAATGGTAGATCACAAACTAAGTCCATGTCTATCCATTACCGAGCTAAGAATAAGTTAAGAGGTAACAAAAAAATTATTTAGTATTATTGTGCAAAAATATTCAAACATAAAGTGGTGTATAGCAATTGACTCATTCACATATTTAATCCGTAACAACATAGTTATATTTATTTCTTACCTTATTATTGGAACCCAAGATCATATCTTGGTAGTTGGTATGGGCTTTGATTGCCCTAATATGTAAATTACACCTAAGATCATATCTTTGTATTGCCTTTGATTGCCTCTGGTACTCGATTGTTACCTCAACATGGTAGAATGGTATGAAGATAAAAATTGGAGGATTTCTTACCTTTATCATCCTCTGAGTTCAATGCATGGATTTTATACAACAATAATATTTGCATATTGGATCTGATTATATTCTAGATTGCAACTGCTCGAATGATGAGCCCAAGTACAACCACTTCAATAAGAGAAATAGTTATCTTACCTTCTTAAGAGGATAAACTAAAAGATGCATGACTAATAAGAGAAGAAGAGAGATTACTTTTAGATCAAGCCTATCTTTTTTGTGCGAGGTTTTCTTGTGCATCTTCAAAAGTGAGTTTTATGTTCTCTATGTTTTAAAAGGGATGAAAATTTTTAGACTTCCTGCAAATGATCTATAGTTATACTTCCAAAGTTTCCAATTTCCTAACTCTTTTTTTTGGAATATTCTTTAAATATAAAATAAAACCTAGAGTCTAGACCATGAACATTTGCATATTCAGGTTGTTGAGCAAATAGCTAAGTCACTAGGAAATGTAACTATTGTACGAGGACAAGGATAGAGATAGGTATGGAGTTGCAGATGTTCTTTTCAAACTCAGGGTCCTGCACAGTATCTCTGATAAGCAAATACACATGTTACAATCAATCAAATATTAAAATAAAATGTTATTAATAGAAAATTGAAATAAGATTATTCTTTTTAGATATCCTCTATTATGTAAAAATTGATAGATCTTCCCTGCATATTTGTTTCACATTCGTGCAAGTTGTTTTGATTTTGCTCTTCTTTTTCTTCAAAATTCTATTATGATTTGGCCACTTCACCATCTTAGTTAAGCAATTTCCTTATTTAAACAAAAAATGGCTTGGAAATTAAAGGGTTTTTTATGCTTTTAAAGGATAGCATATTTTGTTTACATCTTACACTATATATGTGTAGATAAAGGTCTTAGGAGATCTCAAGAGACGTTTCCCACATATTTAATTTTCAACCCTCTTCTTTTCCTTTGGTAACCAGAGATAGATTGTTTAGACATTTGAAAATTAAAGATTATTTAGTTTTAGAACCACATAATTTAGTTGTTTTCCTTATTTAAATAATTAACAAACAACCATAAAATTTCTTTTATTTAAGAATTATATATATATATATATATAAGATTCATCTTTCTCACTCTATCACAAATCATTAGAATTGATTTTCTAAATATTACTATTACTTACCAATTCAAACATGATTCTATGTATTACCTAACAAATGGATATTCATATGTCCTTGTTTATCAGGTCAAGAAATGTTGACACAACTACTTTTGGCTTAACCTTCTTTCACCCCATTCCTTAAATTTAGATTGTGATTCCATGATTCTTACTATGACTAGTAATTTTATGAATAAATAATCCTTAAAAAAAAACTTGATCCTGCATCTTCCTTTATGGAAAATATGAAATCGCTACTATCTTTCCAAAAAAATTGAAAGATAAAATTTTAAACTATAACCTAAAAATTAATAAAAAATTTAACCATCTAAAAATTCCTGTTAACAAGTATAAAAACACCCTTTAATTTTCAATCCATTTTTAGTTTAAATAAGGATATTGCTTAACTAATACGGTGAAGTGGCAAAATCATAATAAAATTTTGAAGAAAAAGAAGAGCAAACTCAAAATAACTTGCACGAATGTGAAACAAATATGCAAGATAGCTAAAAAGAACAACCTTATTTCATTTATGTTTGTTAATAATATTTTATTTTAATATTTTATTGATTGTAACGTGTGTATTTGGTTATTAGAGATACTATGGAGGACCTTGTGTTTGAAAAGAATATTTGTAACTCCATACCTATCTCTGTATTTGTCCTCGTACAATATTTACATTCCCTATTGACTTAGCTATTTGTTTAGAAACCTAAATATGCAAATTTCCAGTTTCATTTGTCTTTAAAGCATATTCCAAAAAAAGTGTTAGGAAATTGGAAACTTTGGTAGTATAACTATAAATTATTTGTTAGAAGTCTAAAAATGTTCATCCCTTTTAAAACATAGAGAACATTCCAACTATAATAATGTCATAAACCTCACACAAAAAAGACAAGCTTGATCTAAAAGCAATATCTCTTCTTCTCTTATTAGTCATGCATCTTTTAGTTTATCCTCTTAAGAAGGTAAGATAACTATTTCTCTTATTGAAGTGGTTGTACTTGGGCTCATCATTCAAGCAACAATAGTTGTAGTCTAGAATATAATCAGATCCAATATGCAAATATTATTATTGTATAAAATCCATGCATTGAACTCAGAGGATGATAAAGGCAAGAAATCCTCCAATTCTTATCTTCATACCATTCTACCATATTAAGGTAACAACCGAGTACTAGAGGAAATCAAAGCGAATACTAAGATATGATCTTGGGTATCATTTACGTATTAGGGTAATCCAACCCATACCAAATACCAAGATACGATCTTGGGTTCCAACAATAGGGTAAAAAATAAATATAACCATGTTGTTACGAATTAAAGATGTGAATGAGTCAATTGCTATATACCATTTTATGCTTGCATCCTTTTACACAATAATATTAAATGAACTGTCTACAACCTCTTAATTTATTGTTAGCTCTATAATGGATAGATATGGATTTGGTTTGTGATTTACCGTTCTTTCATTAATGCAGAAATAATAACCAATACATTAATGTATCTCGATAATGAATACAGTTAAACTTCGGTTGTGATCAACTATTGCTCTTTCATTAATGTAGAAATAATAACCAAAACTTTAATACAATTAAAAACCCCAAAAACAATAGTAAGAGCTTCACATTAAAGGCCATATAAAGTGATAATACCATTAAAAAAATCATATATAAAGTGATAATACCATTAAAAAAATCATATATGCAAACTTGTAGTTTACGTTTACAAACATCACCCATATTTGTGTCATTGCAAAAGTCTAGAAGGTCTGATCATTTTACTTTGTTGTTATATATCTATTAGAGAACTAGTATGAATACTATATTGGCAAGCTAACATCATGTCCTATTAAAACACTTCCTAAGGCTGTAAAGTATTTATATACCCTTACTATACCTACAAGCTAACATCATGTCTTATTTAAACACTTCCTAAAAATTGTAAAGTATTTGTATACCCTTACTCAGTATATCTAATGTATATTTATAAATATAAATACTGCACCTATGGTTTTTAAATATATTCACTTATAAAAAAATACGCATATAAATACTGCAATTATATGTCATAAATAAAATTTATGATTTTTAAATATATTCATTTGTAAAATTTAGAGTATAACAAATAGTCAAATTAAAACCGTAAATAATTTACGGTTTCAATTGCAAAATACGATCATATGCCTGTGACCGTCTAATTCCAGGCCTGGTTTGTCGCTTCACCGACTCACCAATAATGTTAAATGTTTCGAGAAGACATCGCATAATCGCATGAATCACGTGGTCCACTTTTGCTTGCGGAAGGAACGTGCATCGGATATGATGGTATTTGGATAAGAAGTAGGACCACCGTGTGTTGAGACTGGTCCCACGGCTGTAGCATCTGGGCTTGCCTTTTCTTCAACGTGCGTTGTGCACTATTCTATATGGCATAGTCATGACTGAAAATTGATATGTTTCACTCAGGTTGTTTCAGATGGAATTTATGTGTGTATTTTTTAGTTTATAGCCTCTGCTATCTATCATCTGGCCAAGCCGATTGCGAACGCTTCGAGACAAACGTAATGAACACAGGTGCATTGCTTTTTTAAATTTTTTTATTTTTAATAATTAGATATGAGTTAAATATTTTCCTAAAGGTTTTATTGAAGTTGTTTTTATAATTTCTAGATCTTAAAATAAAGTAAAGGCTAGAGATCAGTGGTTCAAAATTGGTACAAAAGTCCTAAAACTCAAATCAAACTATTATCTTTATTAAACATGCTTTAAATTTAAACTAAATCTTTTTAATAAATACTAAAGGATAATAATAAAATCAAGCAAGGACTTCTTTGGACATAACCAATGATATCATCTTTTTTTAGTGGCATGTGCGTGTATACGGATCCTGCACTGGTGTGTTCACATCGATTCCCACCTGAGTGGTTATCAGTAACTAAAAATAGATATATGCTGATTGGAGCAACATCGAAAGAATACAAGGATTTGTTGACTTTACTTCAGTTAAAGTTCTAAGGAATGGCAAGAAAGTTTCAAAGGTGATGTTCTTACTTCCATCGTATTATTTCATACTTAAAAACATGTGCGATCACGATGATTACTCGAGGGAATGGAAATTGGCCAGGCCCCAGCGGCTTTTCCATTATAAAAAGCTTGTGGGCGCTCCACTCAAAGGCAATGCAATCTAGTTTGATGGTCTCTTGCATTCAGATTGCAAAAGCTTAGAAAACATTATTATCGAACGGTTTTCATCTCAAGTCGAAGGAGGAGCAGCATGGCTTCTTCAGATGTGAAAGAAGTCCCTGGAAGCTATGGTTTGCCCATCATAGGAGCCCTCCTGGACCGGTTCGATTACTTCGTTAAAGAAGGAACGGATGCTTTCTTCAGGAATCGCATAAACAAATATAACAGCACCGTTTTGAGAGTGAACATGCCGCCTGGGCCTCCTTTGTTTTCGGATCCTCGAGTCATAATGCTCCTGGACGCCAAGAGCTTTCCCGTGCTGTTCGACTTAAGTAAAGTCGAAAAGAAGGATGTGTTCACGGGCCATTACATGCCCAGCACAGACTTCACGGGAGGGTACAGGGTCCTCTCCTATTTGGACCCTTCGGAAGAAACTCACACCAAGCTCAAGGGCTTCTGCTTCCAAGTCCTCAAGATGAATGCACGCAAATGGTTCCCCGAGTTTGATCGGCCAATGGGAGAGCTGTGGCCGGCGCTGGAGAGCCAAGTGGCCCAGAGCAAAAAGGCGGAGTTTGATAGCGAGAATCTCCAGATGTGCTTTAACTTTCTGTGCAGGTCGGTTCTGGACAGAGATCCCGTCGCCCCAGGCTCCGCCAGCCTGGGAACTGATGGCCCCTCTCACATTGTGAAGTGGATCGGCCTTCAGCTCGCTCCGATCGCAAGCACGGGTGTGCTGCCCAAGGTGCTGGAGGAGGTGACCATCCACGCAGCCCCTCTGCCATTTCTCCTGGTGCGTGAGGGTTACGACAAAGTGTACGACTTCTTCTTGACGTATGGCAAGCGGGCGCTTGACGTGGCGGAGCAGCAGTTCGGACTGAAGCGAGATGAGGCGTGCCATAATCTTGTATTCAACATCTGCTTCAACACCTTCGGAGGGATGTTCATTCTGTTCCCCAGCATCGTCCGCCACATTGCCGCAGCAGGCAACGAGGTGCACGCAGATCTGGCACAAGAAGTTCGGGGGGGCGTCAAAGATAACGGGGGGCAGCTCAATATGACAGCTCTGGAAAGCATGGCGCTTGTGCGGTCGACGGTGTATGAGGTGCTGAGGATCGATCCGCCGGTGCCCTTCCAGTACGGCCGGGCCAAAGAAGACTTAGTGGTGGAGTCGCACGACGGGAGGTACGCGGTGAAGAAGGGAGAGCTGTTGGGTGGTTATCAGCCTTTCGCCACCAGAGATGGCAAGGTGTTCGAGCAGGCTGAGGAATTCCTTCCCCGTCGGTTCATGGGTGAGGAGGGAGAGAAGTTGTTGAAGTATGTGGTGTGGTCCAACGGACCCGAGACGGGGGAGACAACGGTGCAGAACAAGCAGTGCGCGGGCAAGAACTTTGTGGTGATGATGGCGAGGCTGCTGGTTGCGCATCTCTTCCTGCGCTACGACTCCTTTGACATCGACTCCGCCTCTGACTCCAAAATTGTTTTCACCTCGCTCGTGAGGGCCACGTTCTGATGGACTCCCTTGTAAACCTTACTGGAGTGAAAGTTTGTTTTGCAATAAAACCTTCAAAGTACACCCTGGAGGGAACAAGCAAGAGGGGAATAGCCGCTGTTTTATTATAGGATAGAGTCCTTAAGTTGGCATTGATGTTTACGCTGAGAGTCCACGAGGCAGTTGGCTTTAATGTCTAGACCACGACTTGGCATCAGTGTTTATAGGAGACACGTTTTTAATGTACGTAAAATATTTGTTTTTTTAATAAATATATATTAGATGTTCCATATGGGTGTAGGATAAATCTTAAAATTATTATTTAAAATTATATATGTATATGAAATTTGGGTTTGAATTTTTTATTCATAGTGGCCAATTAATTTTTAATTTTTAATTTTTAATTTTAATTTTTTGGTTATATAGGAGAGTTGGTTACAATCACATTGTTTTACTAGTTTTTGTATTTGACAAGTGTAGGGTTCAAACTACCACTAAACCTATTCTGTTTCATTATTATTTTATTTTTTTGGTTACAGTAACTGACAAGTGCAGGGTTCAAGCTACCACCAAACCTATTGCGTTTCATTATTGTTGACTTGGCATGAATGGGATCACTAGTTGCTCGAGATTCGTACCATCATCGTTGGTTTGGCATTCATTTAGAGGATTCAAATCAAACTACTACCTTTGCCAACAGGATGCCCCCGAGGTTTGAAACTAGGTGTCTTCCTGGTAAATGTTTGGCCACACAAAAACTTGCTAATCTTGGTAAATGTTTTTCTCGTTTATTATATAATGTTTAAAATTTTAATAATTTATTAAGATTAAATTTATGTATGCACTTAATAAATTATTATTTTTAATTATTTATATGAAATAGATAAATTTCTTCCAATATTAGAATTTTAATTTACACTATAAAATTTATTTTTTATGTTATTATTAATTTTGGTTTTCTATTTAAAGTTTGTCTTTCCACTACTTGCTCTACAAAACTTACTAATCTTGGTAAATGTTTTTCTCGTTTATTATATAATGTTTAAAATTTTAATAATTTATTAAGATTAAATTTATGTATGCACTTAATAAATTATTATTTTTAATTATTTATATGAAATTAAAATAAGTTTCTTTCAATAGTAAAATTTTAATTTAGACTCTAAAATTTATTTTTTATGTTATTATTAATTTTGGTTTTCTATTTAAAGTTTGTCTTTCCACTACTTGCTCTAAAAAACTTACTAATCGTGGTAAATGTTTTTCTCGTTTATTATATAATGTTTAAAATTTTAATAATTTGTTAAAATTAAATTTATGTATGCACTTAATAAATTATTATTTTTAATTATTCATACGAAATTAAAATAAATTTCTTCCATATTAGAATTTTAATTTACACTCTAAAATTTATTTTTTAATGTTATTATTAATTTTGGTTTTCTATTTAAAGTTTGTCTTTCCACTACTTGCTCTACAAACCTTTTCAATATTGGTTTATAAGATTGAATTTTTTATCAATGATATGGAACTTCTTATCATTAAATACATGCATTAAACCTTAAATGCATATTTATTTTAAATATTTTATAATATAAATTAGATAATTGGCTTTATTTTTATTTGTTTTAAAAAAATATATCTTTTGTTAATTAAAATTTTTAAAGATAACAAGGTCTCTTGGAAGGTTTGAGCAAAGTCCTCTATAAATAGGAATGGTTGGCTTTGGGCTTTTGTTAGCGCTTTAGCTTGACTTCGGGTTGATACCATAAGCTAGGGGTACAATCGACTGACGATTGTGGAGGTATGTGTGTGAAAATATGATGAAAATAAAAATGAATAACACACAATCACACAAACAAACAAATGTTTTCTATGTTTTTGTAAGTTTTGTTTTTTATTTTATCTTCACGGTGCATTTTATGTAAACCCTAGGCCTAAAAACTATGCAAGGTGGGTGGAGTTATCCTCAAGAGTAACTAGTTTCTTGGTGATGAAGTCCAAAAAATTGTTGTAACTAACTAGGGCTCTATGATAGTTGGTGATGAAATCCTACTCGTTCAGGAGGTTTTCCTCACACTTGTAATGCAACGATGTAACATATTAAAATGTAAAAAGTGTGTGTGGTGGTTTTTTCTTGTTTTTTGTTTTCTATATTATTTTATAAAGCAAAAGCACAAAATTATCCTAAAATGTAATCTACGATGCAGTTTTAATTTCTTTCCTAGAATGCAATAAAAACATGCATAGAAAGAATATATAATAGAAAAATAGAGAAAACCCTATATTAAAATGCAACACACAAGCTCCCAATAGGCCCTATAGTGCATTTGAAATAAAGTTCTAAATGTAGAGATGTGTTTGGGACTAATCATATGTAGGTCTGCATTCAGTTAAACATAGTGCTACATTTGGAATTTTTCCAAAAGCATATCTGCATTTCCAATTGTGTGTCAAAAAATAGAACAAGGCGAGCTCAAAACCCTAATATGACCTAAAATGCATGCTAGGATGCAAAAATAACCTTAGATACAACTACTATGCTTTTGGTAACCTAAAAAGCCAAAGAAATGCTCTAAAATGTAATTTTAATCTGATTTCTTTGTTTTTTTAAAGATGCCTAAAAAATATTTAAAAATGTTGACAAAATATTTAATCTAAGGCCTATAATGAAACATATATAGAATAGGGAAAAAAACTTTTAAAAGTGAACATTTTTGAGCTAGGGTTTCAAAAATAGATTTCTTGGAAGCCTTACACTTTCTTCTTCCAATTCCTCAAACATAGGGCCGCATTTGTATAGATCTCCTAAATCCAGATCTATGTTTACACAAGTACAGGGAAAACCCAAACAAACTCTAAAATTCTCAACTTTGGTTTAAAATTTTTCTCACATCAGAGCTTCAAAACCTACAATCACGAAATAGACAAAAATTAGCAAGTTAAACAACAAGGAAAATCAACATAAGATCCTTTGGGGGTCCCACCATGATTTCCATTTTTGTAAGCAAAATAATATGCACCCAAACAATGAAACACTGAAATAAGCGATTGCAAGAATAAATAAATTTTATATTAAAATTTTTGGAGCCTTGGTCTCCTTTCTTTTACAAATAATAATTTGCCCCGAATGATGGGAATTTGATTACAATGCTTTGCTTGTTGCTTTCATATTACAATAGATCCAAATGGGTGGAAAACCCCTTTGGTAGTTTTAACTGAAAAAGGGTGCTTTTGTTCTCCTCTACCACAAATAAGTTTGGTGAGTGGGCTTGTGTATCCTTGGTGGGCCACTCTTGCCTCAACAACTACTCATAGACCTATTACTTGTAGATGTATGGATGCAAATATAAGAGATTAGTAGCACTTGTAGGGCCTCCATTATATGAGGCCCTATTTGATATGAATAGAAGCTACCAAAAACCCTAATATAAATGCTTACAGAATGTATGAAATATGCAAAGAATAAAAAAAATAATAATATTTATACCTTGTTGATTTACTTGCTTCGATCTAGGTTTGTTGAGGGTTGAATCTTATCTTGTTTAAACATAGGGTTGCACTTGAGTCTTTGTTGCCCCAAACGATTTGAAAATTGGTGGAAAAATATTTTTTAGGAATATACCCTCAAAATTTTAGCTCAATATGAGTATGGATGAGTGATATGGCTAAAACAAGTTGGACAGTTTTAATAGTATTATGCAAATGTGGGTAGTGTGATGGTATGATTTCATCCTCCCCCCATAACAAAAGTGATGGAGTTTTTATAACCTTTTGGAAGGTTAGGGTTTGGCAAGTGGATTAGGTTTTGCGAAGGGTTAGGGTTTGGGAAGTGGTTAGGATTTGGTTTCTACATTAATTATTTTCTCAATACCATAATTAATGGTTCACTTATGTTGATGATATCCCCCAATTAAGGTGATGGTAAGAGGTCTAATTAACTCAAATACAACTGTGATAATGGAGTGGAAAGTGGCAATGACTACATGCAACTAATTGTAGCTTCTCATAGCTATGCATAACTATTTACAATAACTTGCAATTGTTCATAATTGCTCATGATCATGTAGGTGTATAGACTAAAAAATAATGGATAAAAGGATGCTATTGAGATTGCAATTACACCGATGGTGCGAAATACATTTTTTGATGTAGGTGGTCATTTATAATGAGGTTTAAATGTTAAATCCATAAAGAGAAATATGAATACATCATAGAAAAATAAAGAAAAGGTATACCTGCTAAAGTTTTACCTTTCTAAAAGTATAGTGAAATCTACCTTGAGGATGGTCAATGATGTTGTATGGAGTCCATTGATGTGTCACTCTGAAAGGTGCTTGGGTATGACAATTGTACCTAAATTTGTTTCTTTTTCTTTCTTGGGGGATTTGCTAGTTTCCTAGTTTTTAGAGTTTCCTCCTCTCCAAGGGTGTCCTTTTGGGTTTTCACCCTTAGATTTATTTATTTTATTTTTTTTAATTTTTTTATTTAGATGAGCTCTACCAGTTTCTTGGTTTTTAAATTTTCCTTAATCCAAGCGAATCCTTTCGAGTTTTTAACCTTGAATGATAATTTTGGAGGAGTAGAGATTTAGTTGGAGGAGAAGGAAGAGCCCTTTTCCACTAGTTGTAAGTTTGTAAACTACACAATCTAGATCAAAATTTTCTCCTTGAAAGGAGGTGTTTTGTAGAGTATTAGTCTATGGCCACTTACCAGCATATTTTTATGGGAGTCATCAATTATCTGTAGTTGTACTATATCATTGTTGAAGACTTGCTAAATTTCATAGGGGCCACCTAGTGTGTTGTTTACCCTTGAGGTCCTAAAAGTGTTAGTCATACAACAAGGTTCAGTCTCCTGCCTTGAAATACCTATTTTTAATAAACTTATTGTGCCACTTTTGGTGTTGTTATTAGATGACTTTTGTATGGTGTAGAGTATGAATCTTATGGTGGAATTCTAAGTTGTATTGTAGGCCCACATGGCTTCCTTTAGCCTATCCAACCAATCTCACCTATGAGTTGTCATTGTTTTTGTGAGTATGTTCTCTAATCTCTATTTGTGACCTCCACTTATCCATTAGCTTGATGGTGGTAGGGAGAAGTATTCCTATATTGCATCTCATACAAGGATACAATTGTTGAGATTATGTTGAATGTGAACTATGGTCCTTGATCTATAACTATCTTCCAAGGTGCTCCAAATCTCGTAAAGATATCCTTATAGAAAAATTAGCTATCTTATCTTGGAGTATAATTGGGAGGGTCTTAACTTCTACCCATTTAGTCACATAATTAATGTAAACAATGATGTGTTGGTTCCATTGTGAGGATGGATCAATAGGCCCCACGAAATCCAATTCCTATTTTTCAAATGGTTAAATGACAACCTGGGGTTGAAGAGGTATCTCTTCTATTGGGGTTGGTCTCCCCATCCACTGACACATGTCATAGGAATAAATAAAATCAATAGCATTTGTATGTGAAGTGGGCCAAAAATAACCTAAGTCCAAAATTTTGTGGGTAGTTCTCTTGGAAGCAAAATATCTTCTACAATGGTCAATATGGGAAGCTCTTAGGATGTCTCCAGGGTTATGCATAAGAGGTAGGACCCGAAAGGTACTTGTAAAAAAATGGCGAAACTATTTCGAAAACCTAACGAAACCTGTCAAACTGCATGTATGATGGCATGGCAAATGAACTTAATTTTCCAAAAAAATTGGCAAAAAAGAGCGAATTTTAATTTTTTGCTAGACCAGATCAAAAATATGTCATCTACATTTAAAATCATGGCAAAGGCTTAGACGCAAAATTTAACCCGTTCTTGGATCGGATGCATAATATTGTTTAGCCTTGAATCAGATGCATAATATGGTTCGGTCTCAGACTGAGTGAATAATATGTATCGGTCTCGGATCGGATGCATAATATGATTCAATCTCGGTCAGGTGCATAATATACACCGATCTCGAGCTGAATACATAAAATGGTTCGGCCTCAAACCGGATGCATAATAAGGTCCGACCTCAAACCGGATGCATAATATGGTTTGGTATCGGACTGGGTGCATAATATGGTCCGATCTTGAACCAGATGCATAATATGGTCCGACCTCAAACCAGATGCATAATATGATCCTAATGCGACCCGAATGCATAATATGATCTGGTGGTGCCCTAGATGCATCTAATATCCCGATCATAGACCAGATGCACAGTTTGGTCTAGTCATCGCTCAAATGCATACTACGATCCGATGACCTACATTTTATCAGATGCAAAAAGGTTCGTCTGCCATGTGTCCAATATTGCATGTCTAGTACGATGCTTCCACATGTCAAATATATTTCTCAATCTATAAAAGGACATAAACTATCATTTTTCCATTTCATTTCTATGACCACTACAACTAGAGCTAACATTTTTGATCGTCCTTTTAGTTTTGATTTCCAATCCTTTTTCTTCCACTTCCAACTACTTGCAATGAATACCCCTTCCAAAATCACACCAAAATTTAAGAATTTTTCGTGCACTTTGATATCAGATTTGATAACAACTCCAAGTATGAACTTTTAATGGTTCCATAATGTAGGTTTATCAACCCTCAATTCCATGCCACAATTCAGAACAGATAAAGTTCTCCTACAACATATTATCTCTGGTTATGACCATGATAGGGGTATAGTGAACATTAATCTATGAAGTGGAAATATGGTTTTCAGCATCACCCATGGAGATATTCACAGATTGATAGGTCTTCCATTCATTGGTTTTAATCAAGTGTCGATGAGGTTGCAGCTTTCTCCAGATGACAAAGCACACCTCGATGACAATTACGGTCTTTCATCAGAATATTTGGCAAGTATAAATATTGTTAATTATATTTTATTATTTTTAATGTTTTAAATTTGTAAATTGACATCTAATTATTTTTTATGCAACTTCTGTCGCCAAATCAAAAAGGGTTTTATCGATCAACGATGTTAACCATAAAAATCTAAAGACCATTATCAAATTTTTCCAAGCTAGACTTATTCTGTTGGGAAGATCAAAAATTCCATTTTGGGCACTTTATTATATTGTTCAGTCTGAGAAAAGTCACAAGTTTGATTGGTGTACTTATATTTTAGATCGAATAGGACCGAGTTGCACGCGGTCCAAGTGGCAACCACCAAGACTCAACCCATTATGGGCATTGTAAATTTTGTTTTAGCTTTATATTTTGAGTGTTTTCATAATTTTTTGACCACTCTTGTACCAACTGTAGTGAATGCAACACTACATTCTATTTTCATGACACCAGAGGAATTGAGGGTAATAACTATATCATTTTCCTTGACATACTATTTTATAGTTTACCACATTCCCTTTTTTAATTTTTCTTTTCATCTATATGCAGGCGAAGGCAAAAATTTCAAGGAGTAAACAAATTATTGCTAATAGGGGTCACAGGTCGAAACAAACAGGTGATTCTAAAGACACGGGCTCTAAAGCAACACCTGGTCCTATGTAGAGGTCACATAAACTTCCTAGGCAAGTGACTACTCCTCGTGTTTCTCGTACACCTAGGTATGCATAAAATGTGCAAGCCAAATATAGTGTGGCCAACCCCTCCCCCATTGCAGTATAATTGCAGTACATTTCATCATCTTTAGGTAAATCTATGTGTAGTTAATTTAAATTAAGATCTTTTTTATTTTAAGTAAAATTCTAACAAAATGTTTTTGACTATTTTTAGTTGATTCTCATTTTCAATTAGTAACATAAAAAGTTAGAGGGCATATGCTGCCACCACCTCCACATGCATCACACTCATCGGTTTCATCACTTCCACCCAAATAACAACAAGAATAGTCACAACCTCCGACAATGCCTATGCGAGGGCAAGTCAATGTTGGAAAATTATTGTATTCACAGAGATCATAGGGCACTACACGAAGTTATAGGTATGGGTTTTCACACCCATAGAGATCACACATGCTAGCAGCAAGTTCTAGGCATGGATTTTCTTAATTTATATTTTCTTCAAATTCACAGGCACCAAAATGTTCTAGACAAGGATTGGATGATATTTCACTTGATGAGGATTTCATGTTGCAAGGCAACATTGTAGGATTTAAGGCAACATATGTGCTTAAAGATCTAACACAAGAAGAAGAAGCCCCTACAACTGAGTAGACATCAGTACCACCCGCTCAAGGAGACAACCCTCATCCTCAAGGTCCTCAAACTGAGGATGATGTTATCAATTTTAATGAAAATATTTCATTGGCTAAAAGTACTGAGTCAAAAATTAAGGAGTTTGTGTTGAAATATTTGTAGGAGTTGAAAGAATAGGAATACCGGGCAAAGGTCCTCATTAGAGAAATTAATTCCCAATATAAAAATTATGAAAAAAGAGATTCTATTAATTCTTTGGTCAAATATGAACCTGAAAAGCTTGATGGCCTGCTAAAACAGGCTACATCGGGAATAGTTAAATCTGATTTTATTTATGATGATGATGTCTTAAATGTTGTTTTTGGTAGATTGGAGAATGTTAATGTTGAAGCCCAAGAATTTTACAACCAATGGGCTTATGATGAGGACAGGGTTGCAGTTGCTTAGGCTGCAAAGGAATTGGATGAGGTAAAAAAGTTATATGTATTTCAATTTTCTATTGCATTTAAATTTTTATATTTCTTGAAAATTTGTAATAATTTCAATATACCCCTTTTGAATTAAGTTTTCAATTTATTTTTGCAGTCAAATTTTACAAATTTGAAAACACAAGTTAAGAGCATGGATGTCAATATTCATACAACAAAGACATGTTTTATGAAATCAATGGAAATGAAAAAGAAAATGCAGGTAAGTTTTTTTGAAAACAATTGTTTAAAAAAATACATGAAAGAGAAGTTGAGAGAAGATCTAGATAAGGTGCTTGAGAAAATGAAAGAATTACTTTCGACAATACTTGAAGATCCAAACAAAGAAGAAGCAACATGTGTATCAAGTATTATGAAAGTACGTGATAACCTTGTTAGAGTTGGAGCATTGCCAGAAGAGAGTGTCACAGAAGCTGATAAAGTAAAAGAAACGACAATTTCAACCACTAGCGAAGCAACCAAACACCAATCAAAATATTGAAAATGTTGAAAATATTTTAAAAAGACTGCAATATGTAATTTTTGTTTGAAATTGGTATGTAATATTTGAGACTTGAGTTGGAAAATATTTTAAAAAGACTGCAATATATTAATTTCTATTTGAAAATGTTATGTAATATTTGGGTTTACAAATGTTTGAACAATGTAATATATTTCTTTTTGAACTAGTTAATATGAAATTTTATGTTTGAAAATGTCATGTAATTTCTGTTTGAAAATGTTTTAAAAAGACTACAATATCTAATTTTGGTTTGAAAATGATATGTAATATTTGAGTTTGAAAATGTTATGTAATATTTGGGTTTACAAATGTTTGAACGATGTAATATATTTCTTTTTGAACTAGTAAATAAGAAATTTTTTGTTTTAAAATGTTTTAAAAAGACTGCAATATCAAATTTCGGTTTGAAAATGTTATGTAATATTTGAGTTTGAAAATGTTATGTAATATTTGGGTTTAAAAATGTTATGTAATATTTGGGTTTATCATTGTCAATGAGGGTTGAGACACTAAGACACAAACATACAATTTTACAATCTACAAAAATGATATAAGCCATGTAATTTTAAAACAATAATGTGATTTAAAACAACAATTCATTGAAATCATATAAATCTGGAACAATATTGAGAAATCTGCTATCAAATCAATTCTATTTATCATTGTCAATGAAATCATGGAAAATTATCACTATGGAAGCTGAGAGTTGAAATGAAATCAATTCGTGTTTATCATTGTCAATGAAATGAGATTTGAGACACTAAGACACAAACATATAATTTTACAATCTACAAAAATGATATAAGCCATGTAATTTTAAAACAATAAGAGAAAGAAGAGACAAATTTGCTATCAAATCAATTCGTGTTTATCATATAAATATGGAACAATATTAAAAAAATTATTATCAAATCAATTCGTGTTTATCACTATCAATAAAATAAGAGTTGAGACACTAAGACACAAACATACCATTTTACAATCTACAAAAATGATATTATCCATGTAATTTTAAAACAATAATTTGATTTAAAACAATTCATTGAAATCATATAAATCTAGAATAATATTGAGAAATTTGCTATCAAATCAATTCGTGTTTATCTTTGTCAATGAAATCATGGAAAATTATCACTATGGAAGTTGAAACATATCAGTTTGTCTAGAATCATTATGATGCATAGCAGAAATTAGTGTCTCCACCATCTGATCACTGGAAGCATCATCATCATCATTATTGATCATATTCAATGTTCCTCTTCTATCTACCAAGGAACTCCAGTATTCCAACGCTCTATCATACGGAAATGTATCCAACTGATATGAAGACACATAAATTCTTAAACAATTTTCTAAATTCTTGTTGAGTCTATTGTGGAGTTTAGATTTAACAAAAGCAAGTGCACTGAAAACTCTATCATCTTCGACTGACCCCAAAATCATTGTTTCACATAATTCATATAAACTAAAGTATTCACTTATAGTATCTTTTAAGACTACTTAGATACAATTTTTACCACAAACGTGTAATTGAACCAATCTCATGGATGCTTGTCATAAGTGATGTTTGCACAACCATTGTTCTTCCAAAATGCGATGACTATTCTTTCAAAAGATCACTATTGAGTATACCTTTAATTTCAACCCTATTGACTTCCACACTCTTACTGAAATGGTCAATGAGGTTACCTATATATTTAATAAACAACTTATTTATAAAATTGTATTCAATACAAGGTCCCTAAAACATGGGGTTAACCACACCAATGAAATCAAACAACTCATCTCTCTAAAATCGTTCTCTTATCTCACCTGTCAAAGTTTTTGCTATATTTGACAAATTACTCTTTGTTATCTGTATTACAACATGAAATCTATTATGTGTTATAGGAATTTCTTCATAATCTTCCACAACTATACTTGATTGCCTTTCAAAACAATAAACAAGTATCATATTTTCATGAACATGAATACAAATATGATCATTGATGTCAAACTTCAAGAAGCTTTTTGGATTTTTCATGTTTATCAATGTATTTTAACTATCAAATATAGGTTCTGTAAAATCTGCATTAGATACATATAATGAATCAAGAATCACACATATTTGTTTTCTCATCCTCATAAAATCAATTATATATATGGATATCTCTTGTGAAAGATTTATTAATCTGTTCATTTCTTTTAACATTGGAAGAATACCACATAATGTCTAAAGTATTTCCAAGTCAGTCAAATGGAATAGCATATCTTTTACCTTATCAACTATTCTAGGATTTGCATGCATAAACCCAGTCAATGATTGATCTTCTACCAAAACTCTCTGAGCAGGTTGATACAGTGAAATCCATCTTGTATCCACATATTTTAACAATTTTTTGCCTTACATAACTCCTAGTGCAAATTGCTGAAACTCTGCAAATATTTTCGAACTTAATGAGAAACAAGAATGAATATCATGAATAAGGTTTTATACTTTAGCAACATTTGAAAATGTGCCCACAATTTTATATGTAAGATTAACTCTATGAACCATACAATGAATGGGGATCATATGTGGGGTAACTATGGTTTGGAGTCGAACACAAAGACCAAACCTATGACTTGCATAATAGCAGCCCCATTAGCTCCAATGCAAATTAACTTTGTTGATATGTCTATATCATTCATTCTCGTAATATTCTTTAAAATTTTAACAACATTATAAATATTTTTTGCATTTGAACTTTCCACCATCTTATGTATTCCCAACAAAATAGGCCTTCTAATATGATTTTGAAATGTGTACACATGCATGAAAATCCAAGAAGTGTTATCCATAGCTATTACCTCATCAATAGAAAGTGAAATGAATTTGGCAAGTTTTACTTGCTCCCTCAGGTCTTCTTTCTCAATCAAAGATAAACATTTTACCATTTTCCAACCACTTCGGTCTGACCAATGAGAACTAGGAAGATTTTGCACATTAAAAAGGCATAATAGCTACTTATAATCAATAAAACTAGACATTGGCCTACCTTTCTTGAGAATATTGTAAACAACGATAAACTACTTACTTTTTGAAGCAAAAATTATCTTTTGTATTTTGTGAAATTGCGCTCTAATTGTTCCACCTTTATCAACAAGAGATTGTTGTTGCTTTAAGTGATTGTCATATTCTATAGCATATCTTAAATGTATACATTCTGATGCATCCTTCCACTTAAATTCTTTACTAACTTCACCATTAATTTTTATAACTTTTACATAATATTTGCTAGCATGTTTTTCAATTGTATTAAATCCTATTTTGAAGCCTATGATCCTTACCAACTCCAACTGCAAATTCTGCATCTACATTCTTTTTCATCAATTTGGTTATCCTCAGTCATAACAGGATCAAGCTAGGGAAATATTTCTACCCATTCTTTCATAAATTCCCTTCCAAGTATATAGAGAGATGCTTTTCTTTTTTTGGAATTTTAGGTTGAAGATTCAATTGAAGCTTGTAATGATTTTGGTTTATCACTTTCATTTAAAATTGTGATGCCATTTTGCGTGTTGTCTTCAGGTGTTTGTTGGATGTCATTTCTAAGGGGATTTTCAATGAAAGGCATATATTCTTGGGGAATATCTTCAAGTTGAGGTATATCAGGATCGACAGGGTATTCTGCATAGTAGCATACCATAATATTTTTTATCATTATTGGATAAAATAATTACAAAAAATATTCAAATCGTCAATCAAGCACATACTGGGAAGTTAAAAATCATTTGTATCTTGAATTTGCATAGATTTCGTTGGCTTGTTGCATTTCAAAGTTTGGCTAAAATATTCTAGGATACTGTTTTCAAACTTTATTTTGTACACGAGATGCATGAATTATTCTAATCGGTTACACGATAGATTTCGATTGCAAGATTTATTTCGTTCGGTTGCACTGTAGATTTTTGTAGTGAGAAGATGCACCAGAAATAATAATCAAATAATTATTGATTCAACATTAGCATAAGCTTAGGAAATAATAAGCTTATATAGATTACAAAGTAAACTGATTAGCTATAATCACACCAACCAAATGGTTGAGAGAAACGTGATGCTAACCACTAACCTAGGTAGAGAAGTATAACTAAACAACTAACCTAAAATATCTGACCTAGGATATTTTAGGTATTACTCTAGGTTAACCAGTAGATATTTAGAACAATAAATATCTCATGGTATACAGTAAAAAGTAAATGTAATAATCTATGTAGTATAATGCAATATACTACCTATTTTACCCTAACATCCCCCCTTTATTACATTACTTTGATATACAAAGTTTACTTCGGAATAACTCAAATTTGACATGTCCAAGTGCCTTTGTGAAGATGTCAACAACCTGTTCATCGGTGGGAATGTGTTGGAGCTTGATCCTGTGTTTAGGAACTTCATCACGAATGAAATGACAATCTGTGTCAATATGCTTTGTACATTCATGATGGACTAGATTCTTGACCAAGTTCAAAACACCTGAGTTGTCGCAAAACATGTGAATAGGAAGTTTCTTTGGTAGGCCCATGGTAGCCAAGATGTGACTTAACCATATCGCTTCACACACAGCTCCACGTGCAGTGCGATACTCTGCCTCTATTGAAGATAAAAAAACCACCTGTTGCTTTTTACTATGCCATGAGACAGGACCAGATCCAAGATGAAATACATATCCTGATGTTGATTTTCTATCATCTATGGATCCAACATAGTCAGAGTCAGTGTAACTCTGTAAGAAGAATGAGTTATTCTTCTTATACTCTAGACCATATTCTACACTACCCTGAATGTAGTGAAGAACATGCTTAGCTACTTTCCAGTGAGAGACCTTTGGTTCCTGCATGAACCTAGAAAGATAGTTTACAACATAAGTAATGTCTGGTCTAATATTGGTCAGATAGATGAGGCTTCCAATCATCTATCGATATAGCATGCCATCTACCTATGGTGAGTCATCATACCATGATAATTGAAGCCCTGATTCCATCGGTGTTGCTTTGGGCTTACAATCAGTCATACGATATTTTTCTACTAAAGTCTTGGCATACTTTTGTTGAGTCACCCTAAGATGATTCTTCTTCTGTTCTATCTCAAGGCCAAGATAGTAGTGGAGAAGTCCAAGATCTGTCATATCAAATGACTCTTTCAAGTCATCCTTCACGACGTTAATCAATTTCTCTAAATTGTCGGTAATGATCAGATCATCTACATACAGTACAAGAATCACTATTTCAAAACCTATGTTCTTGATATAGATATTTGCATCAGATGGACTTCTCCTGAATCCGTGCTGCAGTAGGTGACTATCCATTTTGATATATCATGCTCTTGGGCCTTGTTTCAGCCCGTATAATGATTTGACCAACTTGCAAACCTGTTGCTCATGGCCTTCCTCAGAAAATCTTGGAGGTTGAGTCATGTATACCTCTTCTTTTAAGTCACCATTTAGAAAGGCACTTTTTACATCCATCTGATGTAATTTCCATCCGAACTATGCTGCCATAGCACAAAGAACTCGAATGGTGGTCATCCTTGCAGTGGGTGCAAAGGTTTCCTCATAATCAAGGCCTTCCTTTTGAGCATAGCCCTTTGCCACAAGATGGGCCTTATGCTTGTCTATGGTACCATATGCCTTATATTTGACTTTGTAAACCCATTTTCAGCCTATGGGCTTCTTTCCTTTAGGCAAATCGACCAGCTTCCATGTTTTGTTTTTAATGAGGGATTTATGTTCAGCATCCATAGCTGCCTTCCACTGAGGCTGACTAAGTGCTTCATCAACTGTAGAAGGTTCATTTTCATCATATGAAGACATGTAAACCCTCTCCTCATCAATTTCCATATCATCTCCACTTTCTAAATCTCTATCAACAGAAAGCTCTTGAAAATCTGCACAAAGATCATCAACTGAAGTAGATGCTTCTACCTTTCTCTGTCAAGACATGCTTCATGTCTTTGGATGATTGAGAGTGAGATCTGGTGGTGAAGTGAGTTTGGAATCTCTCATAGTACTTGTATACCATTTTGGAGGCTTTTTCTATTGTGGAGGAGTTTGTGGTTGTTGCTCCTCATCTTCCAGGTATACTGATGTAGTGTTAGATGTGAAAGCTTCATCAAACACTACATCTCTACTAACATGTATTTTCTTGGTGAATGGATCTATCAACCGATAGCCTTTTGAGAATTCATCATATCCAAGAAAAACACACTGCAGTGTCTTCTCATCTAACTTCTTTCTTTTCTCCTTAGGTATATGCATAAAAGCCTTACACCCAAATACTCGTAGATGAGATATGGAGGGTTTCCTTCCACTCCATACTTCTTGAGGAGTCATACCTTCAAGAGCCCATGTGGGTGCCTTGTTTAGAAGATATACTATAGTTTTTATAGCTTCAGCCCAGTAATTATGCTCAAGATTGGCTCCCTTAAGCATACATCGAACCATTTCCATAATGGAACGATTTCTTCTCTCAGAAACTCCATTTGACTGAGGAGAATAGGTTGTTGTTAACTGTCTTTTTATCCCATGTTTCTACAAAAATGAGGAAAATTCTTTTGATGTGTATTCCCCCCTCGATCTGAATGGAGGGTCTTTATGAAACATCCTGATTCTTTCTCAACAAGTTTCTTGAATTGCTGAAAATAGTCAAATGCTTCAGACTTCAACTGCAAGAAGAAGACCCACATTTTTCATGAGTGATCATCTACAAACAATTGAAAATACCTTTTTCCTCCAATACTGATAGACATAGGACCACACAAATCTGTGTGAACTAACTCCAAAGGTACCTTAGCTCGAAAGGAGCTAGGTTCAAAAGGTACTCTATGTTGCTTTCCTACCAAGCAATCTGAGCACACTAGAAAAGTAGATGAAAGAGTAGGCAGTCCTTTCACCATTTGATATTTACTGAGTTCAAGTAAATACCCTGAGCTTAGATGCCCAAATCTCTTATGCCATAGAGAAGTGGCCTCTTTTGTTGTTACTGCCATTGCAGTATGTGGTGAGGTAATTGCATCTAAGGTGAACAAACCATGTTTGTAAGAACCCGTTGCTATCTATTTTCCTTTCTGAGTGATAAAGCAACGTTTCTTCCCTTGGTCCACTTTGAAGTTGACATTCATGTTATTGTCCAGGATTTGTGGAACTGAAAAAATATTATTTGCCAATCCTGGTACATAAAGAACTTTTTGAATCTGACATTCTCCATCTAGAAGGGAGACATAAACACTTCCTTCTCCCTGGACTCGATAGGTCTTATCATCAACAATGGTCACTGGTCTACCTTCTCGTGCCTCAAATGTCTCAAACTAGGACTTATCACCAATCATATGCTTACTAGCACCTGAATCTATGTACCACATAGTATCCTTGTGAGGGGAATTTGTATGAGTCATGAGCACTTTGTGTGCTCATTCAAAATCCAAACTAGAATCTTCAATGGTAGCAATATGTCCCTGTTGCTGCTTGTTCTTGTTCTTTGGTTTACCTTTTCCCTTCTTTTGTCCTTGTTCATTGGGCGGTTTGTTCTTAAACCAACATCTCTTGGTTTCATGAGTGTCCTTATCACAAATTTTACAATATTGCTTCTTCTTCTTAGTCTCTTTGCCTTTACCCTTATCTTTGTTAGAAGAAGATCCTTTCTGTTGATTCCAAATTTTCTTTCCACTTTGCTTGTTTGAGAAAAGTGCATTGTTGGATGCCTCATCTCTTTGGAGTTGATTAGCTTCTTTAGTTTGAAGAAAATTTACCAACTCTACAAAAGTCACTGTCCTCCCAGAGACTTGTAGTGATGTGATCAACATTCTATAGGAGTCTGGAAGAGCCCTCAAAATAATTGAGGTTAAGACATTGTCTTCCACTTTTTCTCCTAAGGCTTGTAGTTTTGTTTTTATATTTGCCACTCTGCAGAGGAATAGCTCTACTGTCTCTCCAGATTTCATATGAAGAGTATGAATCTGTGTTTGAAGGTTAAGAATTGTTGATTGATTCTTTCCTTCAAATATGGTTGCTAAGGCATTCCATGCCTCCTTACCATTTTTAGCTTCACTTATATGAGGTTGTATGTCATCAGTAATAGCTAGCAAGATCAATAAGGAAAGTCTTTTATCCTTTTTATCATATGCTATCTGATTTTCTCCTGGTGATGTGGGTCTAGAATCAGTTCCATCCACTATACCCCACATCTCCTCTATAGTTAAAATAGCTTTCATCTTAGTTTTCTAGGCAGAATAATTTGAACCTTTAAGCAGTTGGCTTTCATTGAGATATTTGTTTATCATTGCCATGGTGAAGGTTTCAAATTGATGTGACTAAGATGACTTTATCTTGTAGTATACCCTCAAAAGAGTATATGGAAGATCTTAATTTGCTCTTTAAGATATTTAATGGCACCTACCTTAACACCCTTCAAGAAGGATGAAAATTTTGAGGAAATTAAGCCAAACAAATAGAGCAAATTAAAGGGGAAGGTTTTGGAAGACTTTTGATTTTGCTCTCTAGGATATTTAATGGCACCTGCCTTAACACCCTTCAAGAAGGATGGAAATTTTGAGGAAATTAAGCCAAACAAAGAGAGTGAATCAAGGTGTTTGGATTTTTGACCTTTAATGGGGAGTAAAAATTGACTTGTTTAACCTGTGCAAGGTGTAGCATGATTTTAGTGAAGTTTGGGTTTATGAAATGCTCTTCAATGTTCTTATGATTGTTTAATTGCACACAAAAACATGATGGTTAGTGCAATAATAAAAAAAGAGAGCAACCCAAATTTTTATCACTATAGGTGTTGGATGCAACCGAAAATGCACCTAGTGTAGCCAATTTTAAGAAAAGGTGTCGAGTACAATCGAAAATGCACCTTATTACTCTGAAATATCCCCCCTTTCTCTTTACAATTTTGCAAAAAGAATAGAATCACAAATGTGTCTTCTATCCCCCCTTAATTTTTACAAAATTAGAAATCGAGCACTCCTTTCAAGACAAGTCGACACACGACCCGCGTTTGAAAGGCTTCCAGACCAGTCGACACACGACTTGGTTTATGTCTTCAACACTCAAAAAATAGGTTGAGCATTAGGATCAAAAATAGGTTCAAAAATTCTTCTCAAGGTTACAACAAAAATTTGCAATTTTATGTCTTATATCTCCTTTTGTGAAGGAGAAAACAAAAGCAAATATCTTGTTTTGTTGCAAAAAAAATGACCTTTGTCCTTGCCCAATTTTTAAGTGTTTTGGTTTTGCAATAGAATTTGGAGTTCCTATGTCTCTTTATCTCCAAAAAATGTGGGAGAAAACTATAGGAATTTTGAGGAGGTATTGCAATTTTTTTTTTGAAGAGCTTCTATGTTTTGCAACCAAATACTTGATCTCTTTGTCTCTTTATCTCCAAGTTTTGAAGAAAACTAAAGAAATTGTATGGCTTTAGTTTGCAAAAAAAAATTTTGGATCAAATCTCTAAGTTTAAATGCTGAAAAAATATATTTAATGATTAAAAATTTTAGATCTTTGGATTTAATGTATCAAAAAATGATTCATATAAATTTAGGGGATTGATTCATTAGACATTTTTCGCAGGACTGCCCAAACTGCCGAACTCATTTCGGCCATATCTCACTCATCCGGACTTGGATTGAGCTAAAATTTTGAGGGTAGATGCCTGAAAAACCCTAGAATGTCTCCACCAATTTTTATATCATTTGGAGCAACACAGATCCTAGCACATCCCTATGTGTGAATGAGATATTTGGCAAGTGGCTATGCGAGGGTTTCATCTGGGTTGAGTGCAAGCAGCTCCAGAGGTTGGTTTTTAGGGCCTTCGGGCCCTAGCGACCAATATTTTTGTGGTTTATGCTCAATATTTTAGCAAGAAATGTTGCAGGGGATCCAATATGGGTTAGAAATTTGTCTTTCAATAGATCATACTGTGAACTTGAGTGACAATGGCTTCCAATTTGCTGCACAAAAGAAAAGTGAAAACCATACCTTTCCATGATGTCTAGGGCAAGGATTAAAGAGATCACGAAACAAGTTTCAAGCAGTTGATCAAAAAATGGCTCATATCTCAAGTGAATCTGGTGCTAAGGTGCACCCACAAAATAATTCTACTGTGAAAACCCCTGTCAAGGGTAAGAATTTCGAAGACTCGGTCCCAAAAATGAATTTTAGGGATGCCCTTCATGGTGGACAGCCTCATCCCAATGCTAATATCAATCTTAGGGCTTCCCATAAACCTCTAAGAATGCCTAAGATTGATCCCAGGAAAATGGAGTCAGGATGTCTTAAAGCAGCTGATGGAACTCCTATTGTTAAGCTTGATATGGGTAACATTTAGACTGGCATTGAAGATTTGGAAAAAAGAGGACTAATTTTTCGGTTCGTGGGTTTTCGTCCGAGTCTATCTGCTTTCAAAGTTTGGGCTATAAAATCTAGAAAACTAAAGGTGAGTTACAAATCTCTATTTATCCAAATGGTTATTTTCTTGTTTTATTTGCTAATAATGAAGATAGAGAGAAAAATTTCAAGGGGGTCCTTGGTTTTTTGGAAGGGCAGGGCTTTTCATGAAGCCCTGGCATACTAAATTTAAATCCGAAGAAGAGATGCCTTCTATAGCTCCCGTGTGGGTTAGACTCTTTGGCCTCCCTATTGAATTTTGGAATCCTAATATTTTTTCTTCAATTGGAAACTCTTTAGGAACTTTTATGATGACTGATGATTGTACTCAAAATTTTGAACATATTATTTATGCTTGGATTTGTGTTTTAATGGATTTTGACAAACCCCTACCTAAAAAGATCACATTACAATTTGGGGAAGACACTTGGGAGCAAGTAGTGGACTATGAGAACATTCCTTTTCGTTGTAGAATTTGCCATGAATATGGTCATTTGGCCAGTGCTTGCCCAAATAAAATTCTTGATCAAAAGAAAGAAGATATAAACTCAGTAGGTTTCCAAATACCTAAGAAGAAGAACACTAAAAAAAAACTAGTTATGAAGGATCAATCAAAGTCATATGCTAATATGTTTGAAATCCTTTCCACAAATGATGTCCCAAGTGAGGAAGAGGAAATAATGGAAACTAAAATCTTAGAAACACAATTTAAATATGAAGGGAAGAACTCAGAGACAAACCAACAAATCAAAGGTTTTCAACAAAAAAAAAAGGAGAAAATTTACACAAGAAAAATAATATTTCAAATGTCAAAACTTCAAATAATGCAGGTCCCAATATAGACTCCATTGAACCATCTAGTAAAATTTTGGTTGTGTACGAGCATTCTTCAAGGTTAGAAGCCATCTCATATTCAATTGGAATAAGTCAAGAAATAGGAAAAAAAATTGAAGATGGATTCTAATCAAAAAGCAGGTCGCAAGACCAATCAATATCATATGGTAAAAGAAGGTGAAAAGCTTGTAGAGGAAGGTAAGATTAATGCCCTTCCCAAATTTTTTAGCCCTGGTATTAATGAAGATCATCACTTGGAATATTAGAGGACTCAAAGGGAGTCTTTCAAAACAAAATGAAATTAGAAGAATGATTTAGATAAATCATCCACATCTTGTTTTCCTTCAAGAAACAAAGATGTCAATGGAGGATATGGACTCAATTGCCAGTAAAATTTGGCTAGCTGGAAAAGTGGTTTCCCTCAGTTCCCAAGGGACTTTGGGTGGCATTGCTTGTCTTTGGGACCCAAAAGAGGTAGTTATTCACCATATGGTTGGCATTTGGGGTTTGTTGGCTATAGCTATTCAAAGTAGACATTCCAACCAGATTATGCTCTGCATTACTATTTATGCCTCGACTTCTTTGGAGGAAAAAAAGAAGGTAGTGGAAGGATATTACTCATATTATCTCTCATTTTCCTAAAGCTTGGATCTTGATCGGAGGAGATTTCAATACCATCCTCTCTCTGGATGAGAAAAGGGGGGAAATAGAAATTTGGACAAAAGCACCGACCTCATGAGCGAATATATTCAAACCTCCATATTTTGGATATCCAACTAGATAATGGCCTTATGACTTGGTCTAACAGAAGGCAAGGCTTAGCTTGTATAATGGAGAGATTGGATAGGTTTTTGCTCTCTGAAAAATTTCTTAATCCATGGTCACATTCCTAAAGTGAAGACTCTTAATAATGTTGGTTCGGATCATTGGCCAATCATGGTGGAAATGTGGAAAACCAATGTGAGTTTCTCTCCTTTTTGTTTTCAATTAATGTGGCTTAGAGACATTTCCTTCAGACCTCATGTGCAATAATGGTGGAAGGAAGGTAAACCTAGGCATGGGACTAAGATGTTCTGTTTTGCCAAAATACTGCAATACATTAAATCCAAAATCAAGACTTGGAACTGGAAAGAGTTTGGGGATGTTCATAAAAAAAACATGAAGTTATTGCTCATCTTGAAAATTTGAATAAGAAAATCCATTTAGATGGCCTCACAGAGAAGAGAAGTGCAGATGAAATTAAACTCACAACTCGGTTAGAGGAATGGGAAAAAAGAGAAGAAATCTTATGGAAGCAAAAATCTAGAATTCAATGGCTCAAAGAAGGAGATCGAAACACAAATTTCTTCCACAAATCTCTTCTAGCTCGAAGATCTCACAACTTTATTTCTTCCTTAAAATCAGATTCTGGAGATGTTGTTTATACTTGGGATGGCATGAACTCTATTGTTGTTGATTACTTTTCCAATATTTTTCTTGCTACTCCTCTTGACTCAACTTCACAACAAAATGTTCTTCAAGCAATCCCTTCTCTTATCACTTCTGAGGAGAACTCTATTTTGACTGCTCCTAGTTACTATCAATGAGCTTCAACAAGTAGTTTTTAAAATGCAAAAATGGAAAACCCCAGGTCCCGATGGTTTTCCCATTGAGTTCTACCAAGAGTTTCGGGATATCCTTCATGTTGATTTATTAGAGGTGGTGGAAGAAGCTAGGAAAGCCAAAGAAATTTTGAAGGTTATCAATAAAACTTATATTACTCTTGTTCCAAAATCTCAAGAGGTTGATCATATCTCAACTTTTAGACCTATTGCTTTATGTAATGTTCTTCTCAAAATCATTACTAAAATCATGGCATAAAGGTTGAAGCCTCTTTTGCATAAGATTATTTCCCCAAAGCAAGGGGGTTATGTGGAAGGACGTCAAATAGTAGATGAGATAGTTCTTGCTCAGGAAGCCATCCATTCCATGGATATGCAAAATTCTCCTTCCATGTTCATTCGGTTAGACTTATCCAAAGCTTATGACAGAGTGGATTGGCACTTCCTTATCAAAGTTTTGAGGCAATTTGGTTTCTCTAAGGATTGGATGGATTGGATTATGGGATGTATCTCTTCAGTTTCCTACTTAGTTCTTATCAATGGCAGGCCTTCTCGGTCATTCCCAGCTTCCAGAGGTATTAGGCAAGGTGACCCGCTATCCCCTTATTTATTCATCATTCTTGTTGAATGCTTGGGTAGGACTATAACCAAAAAGAGGGAAAACAAAACCCTTGAGGGAGTTACCATTGCTCATGGAGCTAGACCTATCTCTCATATTCAATTTGTGGATGACTCTACTCTTTTAGGTAAAGCTACAATTAAGGAAGCTTCTAATATTAAGCAAATCATTAGCTATTTTTCTAAGGCTACTGGGGCGGTTGATCAATGAAGACAAATCTAAAGTTATTTTCTCTTCACTGCTTTGCTAGACAGGAATCCATGGTCTTGGATAAATTAAGATATAAGAAGACCTCTCTTCCAATCACTTATTTAGGTATTCCCATAAATATTCAAAGGCAAAAAAATAAAGATTGGAATTGGTTGTTGGACAAAGTCAAGAAGAAAATTGGAAAGTGGACCAACAAGTGGCTTTCTTCTGGGGGTAGAATCACCTTGGTAAAATCAGTCCTTCAAGCTATTCCTATTTATGTTTCTTCCATTTTGAATATCCCAAAGGCTGTTCTTCGAGAATTGGATCAAATCAGTCATCGTTTCCTTTGGAGTGGTACTAAGGAGAAAAGAAAATGGGCCTTGGTGAAATGGGATACTTTATGTCTTCCTAAGAGTGAAGGGGGGTTAGGATTTCTGTCTTCTATTAATAACAAGAAAGCTTTAGCTGCTAAATTATATTGGAGGATGTTGCATAACCCCAATGCTCTTTGGGCCAATAATCTTCATGCTAAATATGTTGAGAACAAAAGTCCTGAAGACCTTGTTCGCTATCAACTTCCTACCAAAGGTTCTCCCATTTTAGCAGTTCTTAAGACTGGTGAGGATTTGATAAAGAAAAAATTATTTTGGATCATTCATAATGGTCAACATGCAAATTTTTGGACAGATTCTTGGGATGGTCACAAGCCTTTGATAACTCGGTTTCCCGATTGGAGGCCTTGGATGGAGGAGCTTCACCGAGCTAATTGGATAAAGGTGGCTAATTACTCGTCGGTACCATACTTGGTAATTCAAAGGTTGGTAGATATTGGATCCCTATTGAGGACTGGCCTATTCAAATCCCAGAAAGGCAAAGACAAGATATCCAAGGCATCCTTCATATGAGATCCCTCTCTTGGTCCCATGAAAAAGATTGTTTTGGATGGAACAACACTACTAAGGGTGAGTATTCAGTTGCTCAAGGTTATTTGACCTTATGCCATAATAATCCCAACCATTCTTCTGACATATTTTCTCAATTGTGGGCTCAAAAGATCTGGCCTAAGGTGAGGTTCTTTAATTGGCTTTTATTGCATCGTAGGGTGCTTACTGGTGAGCAACTTATGAAGCGTGGTTTTCATGGCCCTTTTAGATGTGAAATGTGTGAAGAGAATGTAGAAAATATCAACCATATTTTTATTGAGTGTACTTTAGCCTCTGAGATATGGAGGAGAATGACCACTTTACTTGGTATGCAGTGGTCCATTTTTTTTACTTTTGAACAACTTTGGAGGGATTGGCCTAATCAAGAGGGTGTTGATCATTTTATTAGGCAATTAGTTTGGATGGGTTCTACCATTCTTCTTTGGAATATTTGGAATGAAAGGAACAACCAAATTTTTAATCAAGATAGGAAGGATATTCACTATATTTGGCAAAAGACCATAGCCAACTTAGTTGAATCAGTCCATCAACTCCTTAATCACCCCCAAAACTCCCACCAAAGATGGGATCAAGTGATGCAAAGATTGAAGATTAAATATTCTAAGGGCAACCAACTTAAAGGGAATGTGAGTATTAGTAAGATGGATAGGACTAGAAATTGGCAACCTCCTCCTAAGGATTTTGGAAAAGTCAATACTGATGGAGCCTCTAGAGGGAACCCTAGAAAAGCCAGTGTGGGAGGAATTGGTAGACTTTCAGATGGCTCCCTGGTTTTTACTTTTGCTAAGAATTTGGGTATTCTTTCCAATAACCTTGCTGAGGGGTATGGTATCCTCAGAGGCCTTCAGGAGGCTACTAAGGTTGGATGGGAAAAGGTGTTAGTTGAGTCTGACTCTCAACTTATGATTAATCTCTTGAAGACTCCTTCTAAGAATCATAAGGTGGATTGGAGAATAAAAAGAATTATTGAGAAGATTCAATTAATCCAGATGGGATTTTTGAAAGTTGATTACAATCATGTGGTCAGAGATCAAAACAAGAGTGCTGATGCTTTAGCTAATTGGGCTTTGGACAAAGGTGATCTTACTTGTTATGGCCACCCTCCTATATGGTGGGCTTCTCAAATTAGGGAAGCTCTTCTTTCTATCATTTCTTTGGATGGCTCCAGTTCTGAAGGTACCTAGTTTCTTCTTGTTTTTTTTTTTTGCTTCTCTTTGGTTCATTCAGTTTTTTTAGTTCCCTAGCTCATTCTATTCTTTATTTTGTTTCCTCTGTTGATTCTTGCCTTAATAGTCTTCTGGTCTAGATAGGTCATTGTTATGTTCAATTTTTTTTCTTTTTTCTTCTTTGTTTTTTTTTGTTTAGTTTTTTAAGGTGGGTGGGTTCTTTTGTTTTGTTTTGTTTTTGTGTTCTTTGTGTTGTTTTTTGTTGTTCTTGTGTTTTTGTTGTTTTGTGTTTTTTTTTATGTTTTTTGTTATTGTTCTTGTTCTTGGGTTTCTCTTTGTTTGTGTTATTTCGTGTTTTTATGTGTGAGTGTTTTCTATGTTTTTTGTTTTTGTTTATTGTCTTTTGTTGGTTGTTTTTTATTTTTTTATTTATTTTTTTAATTTTTTAGGTTTTGGTTGTGTTTATTTTTCATGTTTTTTTTGGGTTATGTCTTTGTAGTGTTCTGTTGTTTTTGTCTTGTTTGTGTTTTGTTATGTGGTTCTTGTATTTTTCTATGTGGTTTGTGTTGTGGTTTCTTTTATCTTATTGTGTGTGTTTGGTTGTGCTTTTGTTTTTGACACACTCAAGGAGCATGTTTTTTATTTTATTTTATTATTTTTGTTGTTATTTACTTATTTTTAAATTGGTTTTGTGTGTTTGTTTGCTCCTTGAGTATGTCAAAGGTGGTAGGCCAAGTCCGAGTCCTGGGCATTTTTGGCGGAATGGATACCCCTGCCTCCTTGGGTCTTACCCGAAAGTGGCATCCCTTTTGGGATGTTTTCCACAAATAAAAAAAAAGATTAAAAATTTCATATAATAAAGGTTTTTGGAAAAAATCATTTAAAAACTATTTAGAAATGATATAATTGACCAAAAACTACTAAATTATATAAAAAAATAATCAAAAAAAATATTTTTAAAGCAAATGTTAAACTTTGGATTATAATTTTCTAAAAAAAATTGTTCTATGCCCAAAGACGAATGCGTAGGTCGAACCTGTGACCTCATGCGGGTGAAGGAGGGCACAAACCAATCGGGCCAACAAGCATTTTGGAAAGAGTTTTGGTAGCGGGGTTTATATCACGTGGGAACAAAATGTTTTGAAAAAAAATTGTTTTATCCCACATTCGGGTGGAGAGAAGCAAATTTGTAGTTTAACTATGGGAGGGCTTACCTCCTTCATTGATTGCCTTTGGGAAATTGAAGGATGCCACCTTTTTCCATTCACTCTCCAGTCGAAGCCTGCCACGTATCTAGCCAGTGAGAGCCTGCCACATCACCCGTCATGTCACATGCCAATCAGATCTAGTCACCACGTCAGTTCCCTTCCATGTTAGCATGACCACATTACCTCTATGGCATGTCAAATCGCACCACATTATCTTAGCATCGATGCACAGGTCTTGCCAGGTGAATGCCACATGGTAGGAAGATATTGGAGATCGATGTCTAGGTGGTGTGCATATCAGTTGCATGCATGAGATATGATCACCAAAATTCAATAGTCAGTGCTAGATTCTGGTCATCGAAGATTGGAGGGTGCTCCTACCCTCTTAGATCTTGGTCACCGATCAGCCTTAGTGCGAGTACCGAAATACCTTTTCGATCACTAGATGTCAGACGTCAAAGGTGGATCTTCAGTTGTCGGTTTCAAGGTTGGTATCGTAGCTCGACTTGGGAAGCTGAAAGAATGTCATCGATGGTCGATCACCAAAAATTGAGCTTTGGTTATCACGTGTTTATGGTCTCGTAGCTCACTTGATAGAGGTAAGGGAAGGACAACGGATCGGGTTGTCAACGCATGTCAACTACAGGTGATTCAACAAGGGGAGGATTGTGGGTCCACAGGCAGGGCAGACAGAGTGTCTCAGGATCCATGTAGGTGTAGGTAGGGCACCTCAAGATCTATTTAAGGCCAAAGTGTAGATAGGATCTCCTCGATATCCGTGCAGGTCTAGGTAGAATGAGCAAAGCTCGTATTAGCCACCCCAGCAAAATATAGCAATGTAGTGAGAAAATGTAGCAGAAATAATAATCAAATAATTATTGATTCAACATTAGCATAATATTAGGAAATAATAAGCTTATATAGATTATAAAGTAAATTGATTAGCTATAATCACCTCAACCAAATGGTTGAGAGAAATGTGATGCTAACCACTAACCTAGGTAGAGAAGTATAACTAAACAACTAACCTAAAATATCTAACCTAGGATATTTTAGGTATTACTCTAGGTTAACCAGTAGATATTTAGAACAGTAAATATCTCATGGTATACAGTAAAAATTAAATTTAATAATATATGTAGTATAATGCAATATACTACCTATTTTACCCTAACAATTTTGGATGCACAAGTTACTTTGACCGGTTGCAAAACACTATATGGCTACAGAATTAGTTCTGTTCAATTGTAGAACATGACACAATTCCATTCGATTGCTGAATTTGTTGCGATCGATCGCAAAAAAGGTTTCGATGTTGTGAAGAATTATGTTGGTCTTTTTGTCAGGTATATAACACGGTCTAAAAATGGAAATGTATCCTTGGGGTGTTATATATATAGAGGTATACTTGGAAAGTTTGGCAGGATAATTTTAGTGCGAAAAGGGTACTTTATTTAGGTAGGATTACTTGTAAAATTTTCAAAATATTCATGATACTCTCATCAAAGGATGGCTAACCGACACTGAAAATTTATTTTTTGTCGAAAATTTTGGCTACATGGCCAACGTCCAGGTCCCAAAAATTTCACAAATTTGAATTTTCAAAAATGGTTTTTTTCACCCCAATGACGAAGTTTCACCGCTATGCATAACCTTGGATGTCTCATAAGCACCTGTGAAGGATATGTTTAGAACCCATTCTAAAAATAAATCCATCAATCCAAGTATAATTATAACTTTTTTGAGTAAGTTGCTTACTCTCTTTAGAAGAAAAATATGAAGGAAATTCCCTAATTCTAAGTAGTTTGCAATGTCTACAAACCAAGGGTTATGGATGGATAGAGCAAAAATATCTTCATTAAGAAACTTATCTTGGACTACATAGAAATTTATTGCTATAGAATTCTTGATAATAAATCTACCACTACATTTTCCTTCCCTGGTTTATCCATAATAGTTATGTGAGATTCCTGTAAAATAAGGATACAATGCACTATTCTACCATTTATAAGAGGTTTTCTCATTAGATAGCATATGGCAGAGTGATCAATGTGGATAAAAACAAGGTAGCCAATTATATAGTACCTAAATTTATTTATAGCATGCACTATAATGAGAAACTATTTTTTAGTAACTATGTAATTAAGCTCTGGTATATGTAGTTTTTAACTAACAAAGTATATAGAATAATTATCGCCGTCCTATTATTGTCCTTAGATAGCTCCTAAAGTTCTATTTAAGGTATCAATGTGAATATGGAAGGAAATATTCCAATTAGGTCCTCTCAAAATGGGTGCAAAAGACAATTTTTATTTTAATGTCTCAAATGCATCTTGGCACTCTCTAGTCTATTTGAATTATGTATTTTTAAAGAGTATGCCAAAGAGTGTGGAGGCTAGCTTACTGAAACCTTTATAAACCTCTTATAATATTATATGTGCCCTAGGAAGATTCTTATATTTATGACTTTCTTAGGCAGTTGAAGATTATGAATGACTTCTACCTTCATGTGATCTACCTCTATACCTTTACCAAAAATGTGGTGGCCCAAAACTATTCCTTTAGTCATCATAATGAAACATTTCTCATGACTGAGGGATAGATGTTATTCTCTACATCTAGAAAAGACTTTTCCTAAGCTTTCTAGTGTTGCTCAAAGGTATCTCCATAAATGGTGAAATTATCCATATAAACTTCAAGACAATCATGTGTAAAGTCAAAAAATATAGAAAGTATTAGCCTTTGCAAAGTGGTTAGGGCATTGCACAGACCAAAGGGAAGTACTCTAAATGCAAAATTTCCCCAAGGGCAGGTGAAGGTGGTTTTGTCTTGGTGTTCTAGTTTAATTTGTATTTGATTATACCCATTGAATCCATCCAAGAATAAAAATTAATTTTTACCAAAAAGGGTATCCAACACTTGATCAATAAATAAGAGTGGAAAGTATTATTTCTTAATACCTTTACTGAAATCTTGATAATCAACACATATTTTCCACTTAGAATTTTCTTAGGGACACTGACAAGTGGGGACACCCAGTGAATATCAAATATGGAATATATAAATCCAACATCAAGGAGGTTTTGAAGTTCAACCTTGACAACCACCTTGATTGTTGGGTTTATTCTCATTTGAGGTTGTCTAATAGGCTAACGTCATTATTTTATGTATTTTTGTGTGTGCAAATTGAATGATGAATCCATTGCATATCCTTATAGTCCCAAGTAAATACATCTTTGTATGTCTTAAATAGATTGATGAGTTGATCTTCTTGCTCCAACTCTAATTTAGTACTAATATTTAATGTCTTTCCTAGTTGGATCTCTATTTGTTTGATAAGATCTTGTTGTTTGCCCACCCCTAGTGAATCCTTGAGTACTTTGGAGATTGTACACTTATGGGAAATTTGTTGATAGATTTTTTTTAATCCCTCATTAGAAACAAGGATTCTTAATGGATATTTTGGTTCATCCATAAATTGCTCCACATATTATCTTTCTTCAATAGACCAAGTTTTGGGAGGGAGGAACAAATTTTCCATTAAACTCTATAGGCCAATGACTTCTTACCATAGACAAGCTCAAATGAAGTGAATCCTGTGGTGGAATTCTAAGTTGTATTGTAGTCCCACATGGCTTCCTTTATCCTATCCAACCAATCTCACCTATGATTTGCCATTGTTTTTGTGAGTATGCTCTCTAATTCTCTATTTGTGACCTCCACTTATCCATTCGCTTGAGTGTGGTAGGGAGAGGTATTCCTATGTTGCATCCCATACAAGGAAATAAGTGTTGATATTATGTTGCAGGTGACCTATGGTCCTTGATCTGTAAATATCTTCCAAGGTGCTCCAAATCCTGTAAATATATCCTTATATAAAAAATTAGCTATCCAAATGTCTTGTTAGCTAGACATTCATGTAATGCATGCTTAACCTCATTATCTATCCTATATTTTTAGTGATAAACCCCATTAGCACTGACACTAATTTGGAACCATGCATATCCTAGTGCTAAGCTTCTAGCACTCATCTAGACAATGCTTATTAAGGAACGATAAAATTCATTGATGCCTATGTGAGTATGATAAATGACCAATAACCAAGTCATGCATCACCCTAAGAATATTGTTATAGTCATTTTAAATTAGTTTATCTACTTTACCACTTCAATAATGAGAACCAGAATTTAAATGCACAAGAAGTAGATTCTTGGCTATTACTTGATACTACCAAGATGTGCTAGAAGATGAAGTGTTTCATGTTCTATATTCTTTGTAATATCAAAATTTTCTTCTTGTATAAATGTAATTTATGATTTCTTCTTCTTCTCTATCGAGAAACTAAGAACCTAAGTCTCTTCTTACCTTCTCTTTTATTTTTTCTCACTATAATTGTACCTCTAAATAATAGAATGTTCTACTTATATTTCAACTTTGTAATTACTTCTTGTTATATAATTCATGGTTAACCTAAAAAAAATATTACTATATCTATTTCTATATTTATTACATCTTTATATAAATTTCTCTTTTCTATGTCTATTAAGGTGCATTTCATTTGAATAATATACCCAAATCTTATACAATATCACTTTGGCTATAACTTGTAAGATGTCACTAGTTGGTCCTATAGTCTATCCTCCATACAATCATATGGGGCCCTCAACATGCAGTTCATCAATGACAATCCAAACTCTAGAAAAGTAATATCATCATCTCTCCATATCCCAACATACATCATCTATCCATATTTCAACATACCTCATCTCTTTGTATTCCAACATATATTGTAATGCAACATATACCATTATATTCCATATCCTAGTTTAATTGGGATGCCCATACATCCCTATTCCATGGACTTTCTCATCAGATCCTAGATGTTTCCATAAGAATTCATAGGGAGATAAGCACATTCTATGGGTAATTATGACAATCTTATCCATGAATAAATAATCTTATCCTAAGAATACCTATGGAAAATACATAACCTATGGAATTAATTCAATAGAATCATTAGCAACACTCACGAGAAAGGAATATTTATTGGTCATCCATTCTTTGCATTTTGTATTCTATTTTAATTAAAGAAAAAATATCATTTTATTTCTTATAAGATTAGTTCTAAATTTGTACTATCTTTAGAAAGGTATCTAAAATCACGTTTTATTATATTTCCTTCTATGCAATCTCCTTCAATAATTCTTTGGGACATCCATGACTACCCAAGAGAACCTTTTCAATTTCTCATTTCTATGCAATAGTCTTCACAATGTTCATCCACACAACCAAGAAATTTCTCTTTCTTCATTCTCCACATCTCTTTTTTTCATTCCCTCCATTCTTCCACTCCATTCCTCATTTCATTTTCTCCATCACCACTATCCTTTCCTTTAGTTACTCTTTCACTTTTGTATTCTCCTTCCTTGATCCTAACTTTCCCCTTTGAGACCACCACAAAATTAATGTTTATATAATCATATTTATGTAAAGAGGTTTGTAATCATAAATTTTATTTTTAAAATTTATTTAAATTTAGAAATAAAACAAATAGAATCACACTAAGCATAACATTCACACACATATGGTTCCCAAAGATATTACTTCATATAACTCATTCATCATTGGTAACACCTACCAAACCTCATAATATAGTTTGACATAAATATTAGATTTACACACAATGTAGGTATTTTTATAGTTATTCATCATTACCTACATAGACACAAGTATAAAAATTTATTCCTTATAGAGTTAGCATTAGTATAAAATTACATAGATCAACATTGCATTAGATACATATAAATTTTTGTTTTACATACCAAAAGTGTACAAGATACATTAGCCATCCATGCAATAATTTTATCATTCATTGGCATTCAAGATAACAAGTTATACACAATCAAAATGTTAAAAAAATAAACCACATCAATAAGTAGAACATACAATAATAAGTTTATATTCTTAGTGCTATTGAAAATAAAAGCAATAAAATTTGTGATTACTTCCTAACACTTTTGAATTTAATCTAATGATCTTTAATGTTTTTTCCATTGTTACCATAAATTATTGTGAATAGTGATCCTCATTAACCAAACTAATATCATAATGTCCACATTGCTTGATTCTATAAATAATATAACTTAAGCCTCCTTTAAGGTAGTTGTATGATGTATTACTAAAATACAATAATTTTTCACCACTTCTAATTGACCTAAATGTGTATATTTTCTTGCAAAACATAGACATAAAAAAATTCAACTCATCCATTATATTATTTGATATATACCTAAGATAACTTGTTAGATTGTTTTTTAGATATTCTACAAGTATTGAGTGAAAGAATCACTTAAAAAATATAGTTCTCATCATGTAAGATATCCACAATTCAACTATCTTAGAAACATCCATCTTGATTAGTTGAATCACTTAGCCTAAATTAATTATTAATTTTCAATTTGATACTTTCACATATAAGAAATATAATGCCAACACTTACTATGATTTTTATGGAATATATAGATCCATTAGTTTATCTATGTTAATCGTGTATCTAATCATTAATATATGTGGTTTAATTTTATTTCAACTCATAGTTTGATTTTTATTAGATGTAGTCCAATTGTGTTTTCTTCTCAAGTTGATAATGAAAGGGTGTTAAAATCCCTAATAATTTTTTCCTTTGGTATTGCAAGTTTTCTATGAAAATATAACATTAGTAGACAAAATTTAAGAGAGAGGATAGATGGGCATTCTAAATTAATTTCTATGTTAAGAAAAATAGTTTGTTTCAACTCATGAAAGGTGTGGTATTGTGATCGTATTATTACATTGTCAGGTTGTATATCTTATTGGATCATTGTTAGACCATATTAAATGCATTTCTTACTTGTTTTTCTTAACTATGTTAATATTGCATATGAAATATCCTTGCATCATTTCTTGTCAAGGATGTTTTCTTATAACTATACTCTTTACATTAAAAATTATGTAATTCTATATAAATACCATGTTGACCCCTAAAATTTATACTCAACGATGTTTTTTTCAATATATACACTAAATTATATGATGTTATTTTGTTACAATGACATGTTACAATATGTATTTAATCAACACATTATCTATATAATGTATTCCAGTTCGAAGATCTAAGTATTGAATCTAAAAGAGTATAGTGTATGTACACTAAAAACGTCTAATTCCTCCACTTTGTTGTCCAAAAACAATTTCAAGTTTACCCAAAACTTCTCAAATTTGTAGCTCTTCTATCTCCTTCCAATGTTGCCAAAATATGCAATCAATAACTCTTCAAATGTTGCTCCAAAATTTTGATATCTCCTCCTCTAACGTGTTGTCCTAATTCTACCACAAAATTTTGCTATCTTCTCCTTCAATAATTAACCTTCAAAAAATTTAATGGTTATCTCCAAAAAACTATTGATTTGGTGGTCTCTTATTTCTTATTTCTCATCCTTAGATCTTGCTCAATTCTATCATCAAATTTGATCTCTTTATTGGCATCTTCTTCAAGAATATGAATGTCCTAAACTCTTCAAATATATTTTCTCAAATTTGGCAAACTTCTTGCCAAAATCCTTCTCCTTGAATGAGTTTCATAAATTCTTTTAGGCTTATTTTTTGATGACAAAAATTATCCCAAGTTTGATGTGATTACCTCTTTAAAGGAGTTTCTTCTTCTTGTAATATTCTACCTTGAAATTTCTTCAAATATTCTCTAATGACCACATCTTCAATTTCTCAATAGGACTTCTCTATTATCCTTCTTTCTCCTTCTAAAATTTAATGGATATTTTTCCTAGGCCTCCTCAACCTTCAATGGGGACCTGTTTCTTGGGTCTCTTTAAATTGCAATCTTCAAATTCTTCTATGTTCAATTCTTCAATCTCTAATGATACCTCTTGCTTTGACCTCTTTAATATTCAATGCCTATTCTTTTGCTACAACTCCAAAACCAATTCCTATGTGAGAAAAGCACATAGAATTTTATGCAATCAAAGGTGAAATTATTCTCTATCTATTATAGTATGCTTCTCAACTTCTGAGAACTAATTTTTTGCAACAAAATCTTAGGCAGTAGCAATCAAATGCATCCAAATCTCTAAAAGTATGAAATAAATGATCTTCACTAGTTGTTCTTCAATCTACTGGAAATAAATCTATGTTAAGTCCTAGTATTCACGAGTTTTTTTGCAACTCTATGGAAATACTATAGAAAAAATACAACTTTCAAATTCTATAAAAGAAATCTCCCTATCTTCTATCAATATCCTTTGTGGCTTTAATACCATTGTTAAATTTTGATGCTTAATACTTAAAGCAAATAACCACAAGATCTCAAATAATGTTGCAATATAAAATTTATGATCATGGAATTAATTTAATCATATAAAAATCATAAATAAATTTTGCAATGACTCATAAAATAGCCATTAAAAACTGCTCATGAAAATAGTATCTACACTACTACACTATCCTACACTATTCTCAATCTCAACAATCAAGATTCTCAAGATTTAGTTTTAAGATTTGCTTATGTCGTGCCTTACTATACCCTTATAAATATATGCAGAAGCATCCTTAAAACTTCCTCCATAAAAAAAAATAAAGCACAAGGCATTGAAGTCACCTCATCTTGAGCTCTAAGAAATACCACCTAAATATAAAACTCATAAATAACTTTTGCAACGACTCATAAAATAGCCATTAAAAACTGCTCATGAAAATAGTATCTACACTACTGCACTATCCTACACTATGATCAATATCAACAATCGATATTCTCAAGAATTAGTTTTAATATTTTCTTATGTTGTGCCTTACTATACCCTTGTAAATACACGTAGAAGCATCCTTCAATCTTCCTCCGTAAAAAAAAAAAGCACAAGACACTGAATTCACCTCAGCTTGAGCTCTAATAAATACCATTTATCACATACATCTATTGTTCCTATAATTACTATCATCCAATATGGAATGGTAATTATGGTACAAATCATCACGTTTGTTAATGGATCATCTCTTGTTTTCATGGAGTATCCATGTACCTCTTTCATCTCGCACAACTATTTTGCAACACAATGGGAGTGTTACGAGGGGTAGTAAAGCTAAGTTTATCCATTTTTGTTATGGTCATTACATTGATAGAAGCTCCTAGGTCAATTAATACATTCTATATCAAGTGTCTTCCAATTTTAACACTCACCATAGGGCTACTAGGCTCACCATACTTAGGAGTAAGGAGTTTACTAACCATCAAGTCATCTAGCTTGCCTACTACATGTACTATGTCTAGGTCTTTCTTCTTCCTACCTAGTTTTCTTAGACAAAGGTGTTTGATTATTTTAGAATAAATAACCACATCAAATTTGATGAGGGAAATGGTAATGGTGATGTTCTTAAGTTCTTCTAGCAGTTCAAATTCAAGAGCCTTTTCTATTTTGGGTTGTGGAATCAAATGCCATGGAAATGGAGGCTCGAGTATTTTTGTTGTCTCTTTGTGGAGAGATGAGTGTTCCATAGGTAACTTTACCTTCCTATATTTTTATTATTATTCCATGTATATTGACTATTCTATTTTCTCTTTTTCTTCTTCATGCTCAATCATTATTAATGAAGAGGACTAGTTTATTGGTTGACTTAACACTCTTCCTGATTGTAATTGTATATTATTGTAATCTATTACATTGCCAGTATAAGAATGAGTCTCGTCTGTCTCTACAGAATAGATTATTTTATTGTTTGGCTATGGAGTGGATATGGCTAGCTACGTAGAGGGGCTATGGTTGTTTGTTGCTACTATTAGGGAGGTAGTAATTGGGGTGCTTGCCCTCTTTATGAATCCTGACTATTTGGCCAATATGGTGTTGTTTACCAATTATGTAATTGTTGGGGCTAATTTTTTTGACCCCATGGCATTTTATGAGACCATATATTATTTTGAGGTCAATTGAGCGGTTGTTGGGGTTAGTTCCAAGAGTTATTCCAATTCTATTAAGGAGTATAAAAAATATGATTATTCATAGGAAATATGTTTAGGGGGCATCATACATACCTAATAACATGTGAAGTGGTCTCCCTTGGCGAATTAAACATACTTCTTCTACATTCACTTTTCTATTATCCCTTATAGGAAGCTTGATTTCAAACAACATTAGCCAATTTTTCACTTCTTGATATTTTTCACAGATAGAATAAATTATTGTCTTGTTGATTGAAAATTCATGTAATGCATGCTTGCTCTTGCATATTGGATAGTATATTGCTAATGCCTTAGTATTTTTTGTCTTATATTGCATGGTATCCAATGTATTTATCATTGTACTTATGATATCAATTTTTTAATCTTCCATTAAACTACTAATTTTTATCTTGGTGACTCCTCCCACCAAGTTAATTTTTACTTTGGTTGAACGTACACATCCTCTTGATCAAGAATAATTCTTGGACACTTCATAGATCTATTACATGGTTTTATTTGAAACATCTCATCCTCCCATCAAATTAAGAGCTTCAACATAATAATATCGAATACCCTCCAAGAAAGACTCGGTCACTTAATTTTGAGCCTTAATTGATTGTGGCTTGAGAGTGGACTCTTCCTCAATTGGAAAGAAAATTTCAACTTCAAAAATGTTAAAATTGATTGCTATGACCATTGTTTGTGTAAGAAGAGGATTTGTAGACTAAAGGATATCTATGAATCTTGGTATGAAATCTAGTTAAGAAGCAATCAACTCCTCTAACCTTGTTCCTAATCCCTTTATTCTTTTGAATTAAACCATCATCTTGAGTCTCTAGCTTGAGACATTCACTAATTTATCTTGGATCAACCTTTCTAGAACATACTGACACCTTCCCCAACAATGATACCAAAAATGATAAGGAAAAGATATGTCATTTAATTGTCAACTCAGGTTTCACTTGGTTCTTATGAAGGGTCTCACATTGTATGTATGGATGGACAAGAAGACTGGTCCTATTTTCATTATAGAAGGAGAAACAAGAAAAAAAAATAGAAACAATTCAACTTACTAGCTAGATTTATTCCATGAACTTAGAAATATAATTACTTATTTAAAAAGAAAACAAGAAATATTGTAGGGAAATAAAGCCTACTACTAAGCAAACATAAAATACAATAAAGGAAAGCTACTTCTACAAAAATACAAAATTATTGGCATAAAATAGGAAATTGCTTGAAAATGGAATAAAAATGGGTTGTGAATGTGATATGGAAGTGAAAGGCTGCAACAATTGGTTTAGACAAAAAATAAGATTTAACAAAAATTCACTTAACAGTTTGACAATTTTTAACAAATTAAACATAACTTAAACAACACTAATAAATTGAACAATGACAATAACAACTAAACTATAGAAAGGTAAAAATTTAGTCCTATCTCTATTGGAGTGGGTGGATCTATCTTGAGCCAATATATTGGGTTGATTCCCCATAGAAAGACACAATCACATAGAGAAATAAAATTTTATCTTTTGTATTATTCAAAAAACGTCATTACAAAATTGATCTTCACACAAATTTGAAAGACTGCAATGGTTTCTAATGATTACAACTAATTATAAAAGATATTCATTCACTCATTTTTATTTAAATCTAAAATTAAATGCTACTTTTATACTAATATAAGGAATCAATTCATAACCTCTTCCATTTATTATTGTCATTCATTTATAACTAAACATGTAGAAAATAGAAAACTTGTAACAAACTATTATCTAGACTACTTAACAGATTCTATAACAATTTTTTTTAAACTAAAAATGTTGGAGGGACTTGTTGACTATTGAGAAAAGGATAAAATGGATATTAAAACATCTTCAATTTATTCCTCTAAATCCTCTCTAAATCAATCAACTAACTACCAAATTTGGGTAGATGTGTGGCCTATCATAGACAATTGTAACCATGCAGTCTTGGTCTTGCAAAGTTACGTTCTACAATCTGCTACAAGCACTTAACATACCTATGAGCTATTGCAAGTACCTACCAAGCTTTTTAAGTTAGGTTATGTGGTTAGGTAGGCTTTCAAGTCTAAGAGCCATTGTATGCAACCAAAATAGATATGTATACTAAGTTGTCCTAGGTAGTTTGTGACCCACTATGAGCATTTATAGGTAGTTTTGGGTAGCCATTTTAACCTACTTTGGAATTAGCTCATGTTCATGCAAGTTAGAGATAGAATTACTCCAAAAAGGAAATCATAACAAGTATGAAAAGTCCTAAATTTAACTAAAAAATGCATCCAAATTCTAACTCAAATATTAAATGAATAAAAACATCATTTTAGGCCAAAGTAACTAAATTCTATCAATAAAGTGTATATTAAGACAAGTTTTAGCACTGAAAAGGAGACATAAACAAGAGACAAAAAAGGGGCGCATAAGAATCCATAGTAGTACAACATCCAGATAATCTAAGATACAACATAATTGGAAATAGTCATAGAATAAAAGTTAATTGAAGTCACCATTACAAACATTCACAAGGATATACATTAATTATTTAGGGTTACAAAATAGGGTTAGTTTCCATCATAAGGAAAGTGGTACATGATTTACCAACTAATACACATTTTTCTATAGTTGGAGGCTAACATAATTGGAACCATTACTCCTTAAGGGAAGATGCATAGTTTAAGTAAAGTAAGATTTTCTCAAAGTTCCTCAAGTCATAATGCCAAAATGACTTTAATTCTTAAGCCTTTGTGACTATTTAGATTTCTCACTAGACAAGTCAGTTCCTACTACTTCTTTGGTGCTAAGACTATGATAGTGACAAACCCATTTAGCACCAATACTATATTACTACCACACTACTTTGGAACAATACCTATCCTAGTGTTAAGCCTTTGGTACCCATCCAAACAATCACTACACCAAAAATATCTTTAAGGATGATTTTTAACCATCCTTAAAGATCTTTAAGGGTGGTTATTCAACCGTCATCTATGAGGGTATTATAAAAAGTCTACGTCATATGATGATGGTAAAAAACTACCTAAAACAATCACCCTCTTAGGGTCTATTAGGATGGTTAAAAATTACCTTGAAAACCACCTTAATAGACCCTAAGAGGGCGGTTTATAACCATCCTCTTAGAGTCTATTAGGGTGGTTTAAAACCACCCTCTTAGGGTTTAAGAGGGTGGTTTTAAACTACCCTCTTAATCCTAAGACTTAGGGCTAATAGGGTAGTTTAAAACCACACTTATAGCCCTTAAGTGGTTGAAGCTTGTTTGTAAGATTTTTAGTTAAATTTTGTAATGGTTTAAAGTCTTAATAATATTTTATTTTATTTACTGAAAAAAACTAAATTTATATAAATAAAATAAACTAGAATACACATCCATTTAACATAAAATTTAAATGCTACTTCTTATCCAATATTCAAATTTATCCCATTTTTAAACATCAACAAACTCCCACCCCATTTGGATTTACTACATATCCAATATTCATATTTATCTCATTTTTAAAACTTCCATGAAACCCCTCACCCCAAGTCTCATACAAAATTGACATTTAAAAGTGAGGACCTCATTTTAGAGTATTGTTTTATTTTCTAGAAGGACATTATGTTAAAATTTAAACCCATATTAAACAAAAGTAAGCAATAAATTTAATTAAAAATATAAATATTAAACAAAATTAGAACTAAAAATACTTAATATACATAGCTGAGTAGGGATACCCTATGAGGATGTGTTAGAGGAACTATGGATTAGTTCCTTACCAAAATATCTCCCCTAGGGTTGGTCTAAACATATGAGTATAAAAATTCTCATACTCCAATTCATCTCGTCCTACATGGTTTAGGTTAACCATGAGAAGGGAATGAGTAACTTAAAAAATATGCATGATAATAGCCAACACAGTCCCCTAGATTTTTATCTTGCAGTCTCTCCTCGTCATATTCAAATCCATTTTTCTTACAATCTCCTCGAGTTTACAAATGATCTCATATGATGAATACTTGGACATAAACCTTGGATCATGGTGTTTTGTTTCTCATCCATGTTCAAACAAACTAGATAGATAAAGTCTAGGATATAGAGATATAAGCTCAAATGCATTCAGCATACCAGGTTTAGGTTGTCACTACTCTATTGAACCACATGATCAAAAGCTACACCCACATCCTCTATTTTTTCTTACCCCTCATCTATACTTATTTTATATTCTTCCAATGTGTTAGGGTCCTCTCCTAACATTAATTAATAATAATAATAGTAATAATGTATTTCATATCCTATAGTTATAATAATAAAATAATATAATAATAAATAATATAATAATTAATATAATTAATTATTATATTATTATTATAAGATTAGGGTTAGGAAGCATTGCAACCTTTCACCTATAACCCTAGAGTGGGTATAAAATATTGCAATAACTTATCATTCCAATACCCATGAATATGAAATATAATACAATTTATTGAAGGGAATTCTCGACAATACAAAAGGCGATTCTTTTAGTTTTAGGTCTATTTATTATTTATTTATCAATTTATGTGCTAGGAACCCTAGGTTCCTACCATCTAGTATCATAGCAGTATGGATCCAACCATATGGGACATAAATATCAAAGGAATAAAAAATGACATTGCAGAAATTAGAAGAATGATTGAACGAAAACAAAATAAACAAATGGAATGTTTTGATCGTATTATACAATATTTAAGGGAAATGCAAGAGACCCTAGCCATGGAATCTCAGGTAGAGGAGGAAGAACCCATAACCAAAGAACTTTTAGAAATACCCATTGCACTTTCAAAGGAAGAAAATAATTCAAACCCTAATTTTTTTTTCTCGAAAGAAACCAAAACCATAGAACTTCAAAAAGTACTTATTGAATTTTCGAAAAAAAATCGAAACCCTAAACATGCAAATTTTTTTATAGAGACGAAAAGTAAGATTCATAAACTTGCATTGGATGTTTATATTGCCAAAATTGGAGATATAATTTGTGCTAACCTTGGTGCATTTGATATTAATATAGATGATGCTAATAACCATGAAAATAAAACCATCATAAAAGAAATCCAAAATTTTGATTATCTACTGAATGTATTGAATAGTATGAGTCTTTCATCTATAGGCCACCACCATTTTTCAAAGAAGCTATCAAGATATGCCCTTCCCAATAGCTAGTACACCTACAATTTTTATTATTTAATCTCCACAAGATATTGAGATATTGAATCTAGGTTCCTACTTGTAATTTTTGGCTGAATCTAGGTTCCTACCATGTACTGTCATGTCTCTTGTTGAATGGTTGTACCTGGGTACATATGAACTAATGTAGAAGTAATAATAGATTCCCAAAAATCAAAATCCTCCACCAATAAGTAGCAACTCGAAGAATGACGACATAAATTGGTTTTTTCAAAGGCAATCCTGAAGTGCAGACTTATGAACATCAGGCTATGTGACAATATTTATGATCCTAATGGTAGTTTTTTTTCCCAACTTCACCAGACCTGATATCATATGGCACTATTTTTGAACAAAAACCTTAGCGTATTCATGTTGATGAAACAGGCTATTTTAAACGAATTGCTAAAGAATTTTAAATACTTCCCAGCTAGAAGATAATTTTGTTATTTTTCCATTCATAAGCACAACAGGAGAATGGCAAATAGCATGAGTTCAAAACATAGTTTATAGGGTATCAACTAGATATTATTATTATTTTAATACAAGGCACATAAAAAATTGTGCACCCCAACAATGTGAGACTTGTCTCCAACATACTTATTTGAGATACTAGGATTCCTGGAAAGGAAAGGGTTGCACCTATCCAGAATCTGCATTGTCAAATATAGTTCATGAAATTGTTTATGCTTTCTCCGTACAATAAAATAAAAAATAAAATTGTGGTCTGTTAAAGGGCAAGATGTGTCCCTTACTAGAAAACTTTCAACATCACAGTGTTGTCGGTGCACAAATTATAGTTCATGGGCATGGTCTCCTTGTCATTTGAACTCTTTACTTTAATCTTCAAAAGATATCATAACACAAAGAATTTTCCCGTTTGGTAAAGCTAAATTCTCTCAATGGTGATTACTCTTTGATACTGAGTACATTTTACTGCAATGGTGTAATGTACTTACCCTTTATTAGAGTTAGAGCACGAATTGAATAGATACATCAAGCACAAATTAGATCATACTGCAATGGTTTAATGAAATTACCCTTTATTAAAGCACAAATTGAAGAGAGACATGGTAGAGAATAGATCTAGCACAAGATAGGAAACAAGAATAACAAGAGCTAAATTTCTTATCCAATAGCTTTGAAAGAATTTACAAAGAATATACAGCAATCTATCATTTTTCCAACCCGTTCTCCTTACAATTCTTGGGTTTTTATCGAGGTCCTAACCCTCTATGTTTTCAAACTTCCCACGATCTGCAATTGCCACCTGGAACAATAATGGAAAGTTGCATTGATGAGACTCTGGGTGAGGTGCGTGACTGGCTAACATAACCACCGAGATCTTCTTCTGGAACTACTGCTTCGTTGCTAGTTGCTATAAATGCATCTCTAGATATCATGCACGAGTGGCCAACATGTTTGTTGGAATCTTCCTCTGAAACTGCTACTTCACTACCGCTAGCTTGCCGTGCATGAAGGGACGCATTTATGAATCTTGGAGTGCGTGTTTGTCTATTTGGTCATGATATCGTGACACGTCGTGATATCGTGACAATTTCCTTTCTGTGCTTTCTCTCTCCTGCTCCGATCATGATATCATGACATGTCATGATATCACGACATTCCTTCCTTCATGCCTTCTCACTTTCGCTTTGGTCGTGATATCGTGACATGTCGTGATATCGCGACATTTTTCTATCGAGCCTTCGTTCTTTAGTTTCGGTTGTGAAATCACGACATGTCATGATTTTGTGACCTTTCGTCCTTTGCACCTTCGTTCCCTGCTCTGGTCACAAAATCATGACATGTCACAATTTCATGACATTCTGTCCGTTGTGCCTTCGCTCCTCGCCTTGGTCGTGATTTCGTGACATTCGATCCGTTGTGCCTTTGCTCCTCGCCTTGGTCACGATTTCACGACGTTCTGTCCGCTGTGCCTTCACTCCTCGCCTTGGTCACGATTTCACGACATTCTATCCATTGTGCCTTTGCTCCTCTCCTTGGTCGCGATTTCATGACATTTTGTCCGTCGTGCCTTTGCTTCCTGCCTTGGTCACGATTTCACGACACATATTTATTTATTTATTTTTCTTCTACAAAACACTTAGAAAAAATTGTTTGATGCAATATTGCTCTGCTGCCCTTGGATGCTCCTGCATCAAGACATCAAGCACGAATTAGATCATATTGAACAGAACATTGTTGATATTGTTGATGGATTGTATTGGCATTCTTCCAAAGCATAAGAATTTGATGCGTCTATCAGCAGGTTACTGGCCTTCAAGTGTGTGTTTTGAACCAATTTTCTTCAGTACTTAAAGAAAATCTTTGACATAAGAAAAGTTGGAGATAGAGACTCTTCAGCCCCTAATGATATTCCTTCAAATAAGAAAATAAATAAATGAAAACTTTTAATTTATGTGAGACAAAATGAAAGGACCAGTTCATTTCGATGCTGAGCAGAATTGGCAATGGTATCCCAGCAATGGGGCTTTTCCAAATTCAAATAATTCTTATACATATACATACCCGTAGTGGGGATTGAACCCGGGTCATAGAACCGATAATGCAAGTGGTTGGCTTACCAGATGGATTTTCCAAATTATTAATCATGAAATCTCCATTGATCTCATACAACACCTACAAGTCATGGGTAGAGAATTTTTCAAACTTCCACAAGAGGAAAAGGAGGCCTACACCAGCAACACAGCAAAAAGAGTTATGGAGGGTTACGACACCAAGTTGGCTAACCATATTGACAGAAAGCTAGAGTGGATTGATTACTATTTCTATATGCTATGGCCTCATTTCTCTAGAGATTTGAATAGCTGGCTCAAACACCCTGCCTCTTACATAGAAGTCAACGATGAATATGCACGAGCACATGTGGGGGTAGTGAATATGCTTTTATCAGCTCTTTTCATAAATCTGGGGTTGGTAGAGTCGGTGATGAAGTAAGCACTCAGCAATGAAGATATGGAAATGGAAATGAAAATAAATTACTACCCACCTTATCCACATCCGAAGCTCACTCTCAGGGTGGAAGCCCACATCAACATGAGTGCTTTGACTCTTCTGGTACCCAATGAAGTGCCAGGACTCCAATTTTTCAAGGATGGTTGCTGGGTTTTTTCCGATTACGTTGCAAATGCCATCATCGTCTAGAGACCAGCTTGAGATATTGAGTAACAGCAAGTACAAGAGCATTTTACACTAAGTTTGGTGAGCAAGGACAAAGTGAGAATGTCATGGATGGTATTATGCACTTCCCCTACAGATAAAGTCATCGGTCTCATGAAAGGAATGGTGAATGAAGAGAATCCTTTTCGCTTCAATACCAAAACATATGTGGAATTCAAACATCACAAGATTAATAAGCTTCCCAAGGAGGTGGAATATTTGAAGAGCATATACTTGCACAATACAATTCCAAGCTTTGAGGACAAATCTTGTTTTAAGGAGGGTGGAATGTTAGGGTCCTATCCTAAAATTAATTAATAATAATAATAGTAATAATGTATTTCATATCCTATAGTTATAATAATAAAATAATATAATAATAAATAATATAATAATTAATATAATTAATTATTATATTATTATTATAAGATTAGGGTTAGTAAGCATTGCAACCTTTCACCTATAACCCTAGAGTGGGTATAAAATATTGTAAGAACTTATCATTCCAATACCCATGAATATGAAATATAATACAATTTATTGAAGGGACTTCCCGATAATACAAAAGGTGATTCTTTTAGTTTTAGGTCTATTTATTATTTATTTATCAATTTATGTGCTAGGAACCCTAGGTTCCTACCATCTGGTATCAGAGAAGTATGGATCCAACCATATGGGACATAAATATCAAAGGAATAAAAAATGACATTGCAAAAATTAGAAGAATGATTGAACGAAAACAAAATAAACAAATGGAACGTTTTGATCGTATTATACAATATTTAAGGTAAATGCAAGAGACCCTAGCCATGGAATCTTAGGTAGAGGAGGAAGAACCCATAACCAAAGAACTTTTAGAAATACCCATTGCACTTTCAAAGGAAGAAGATAATTCAAACCCTAAATTTTTTTTCTCGAAAGAAACCAAAACCATAGAACTTCAAAAAGTACTTATTGAATTTTCAAAAAAAAATCGAAACCCTAAACATGCAAATTTTTTTATAGAGACGGAAAGTAAGATTCATAAACTTGCACTGGATGTTTATATTGCCAAAATTGGAGATATAATTTGTGCTGACCTTGGTGCATTTGATATTAATATAGACGATGCTAATATCCATGAAAATAAAACCATCATAAAAGAAATCCAAAATTTTGATTATCTACTGAATGTATTGAACAGTATGAGTATTTCATCTACAAGACCCCCACCTTGGCCACCACCATTTTTCAAAGAAGCTATCAAGATATGCCCTTTCCAATAGCTAGTACACCTACAATTTTTATAATTTAATCTCCACAAGATACTGAGATATTGAATCTAGGTTCCTACCTACAATTTTTGGCTGAATCTAGGTTCCTACCTACAATTTTTGGCTGAATCTAGGTTCCTACCATGTACTGTCATGTCTCTTGTTGAATGGTTGTACCTGGGTACATATGAACTGATGTAGAAGTAATAATAGATTCCCAAAAATCAAAAGCCTCCACCAATAAGTAGCAACTCGAAGAATGACAACATAAATTGGTTTTGTCAAAGGCAATCCTGAAGTGCAGACTTATGAACATTAGGCTATGTGACAATATTTATGATCCTAATGGCAGTTTTTTTTCCAAACTTCACCAGACCTGATATCATATGGCACTATTTTTGAACAAAAACCTTAGCGTATTCATGCTAATGAAACAGGCTATTTTAAACGAATTGCTAAAGAATTTTAAATACTTCCCAGCTGGAAGATAATTTTGTTATTTTTCCATTCGTAAGCACAACAGGAGAATGGCAAATAGCATGAGTTCAAAACATAGTTTATAGGGGATCAACTAGATATTATTATTATTTTAATACAAGGCACATAAAAAATTGTGCACTCCAACAATGTGAGACTTGTCTCCAACATACTTATTTGAGATACTAGGATTCCTGGTAAGGAAAGGGTTGCACCTATCCAGAATCTGCATTGTCAAATATAGTTCGTGAAACTATTTTTGCTTTCTCCGTATAAAAAAATAAAAAATAAAATTGTGGTCTGTTAAAGGGCAAGACGTGTCCCTTACCAGAAAACTTTCAACATCACAGTGTTGTCAGTGCACAAATTATAGTTCATGGGCATGGTCTCCTCATCATTTGAACTCTTTACTTTAAGCTTCAAAAGATATCATAACACAGAGAATTTTCCCGTTTGGTAAAGCTAAATTCTCTCAATGGTGATTACTCTTTGATACTGAGTACATTTTACTGCAATGGTGTAATGTACTTACCCTTTATTAGAGTTAGAGCATGAATTGAACAGAGACATCAAGCACAAATTAGATCATACTGCAATGGTTTAATGAAATTACCCTTTATTAAAGCATGAATTGAAGAGAGACATGGTAGAGAATAGATCTAGCACAAGACAGGAAACAAGAATAACAAGAGCCAAATTTCTTATCCAATAGCTTCGAAAGAATTTACAAGGAATATACAGCAATCTGTCATTTTACCAACCCGTTCTCCTTACAATTCTTGGGTTTTTATCGAGGTCCCGACCCCCTGTGTTTTCAAACTTCCCACAATCTACAATTGCCACCTGGAACAATTTTGGAAAGTTGCATTGATGAGACTCTGGGTGAGGTGTGCGACTGGCTGCCATAACCATCAGGATCTTCTTCTAGAACTGCTGCTTTGTTGCTAGTTGCTATAAATGCGTCTCTAGATATCATGCATGAATGGCCAACATGGTTGTTGGAATATTCCTCTGAAACTGCTGCTTCACTATCGCTAGCTTGTCATGCATGAAGGGACGCCTTTATGATGCTTTGAGTGCGTGTTTTTCTATTTGGTCATGATATCGCGATATGTCGCGATATCGCGACAATTTCCTTTTTGTGCTCTCTCTCCCACTTCGATCGCGATATCGTGACATGTCACGATATCGCAACATTCCTTCCTTCATGCTTTCTCACTTTCGCTTTGGTTGTGATATCGCAACGTTTTTCTATCGAGCCTCCGTTCTTCAGTTTCGGTCGTGAAATCACGACATGTCATGATTTTGTGACCTTCCATCCTTCACGCCTTCGCTCCCTGCTCTGGTCACGAAATCGTGACATGTCGCAATTTTGTGACATTCTGTCTGCTATGCCTTCGCTCCTCGCCTTGGTAGTGATTTCAGGACATTCGGTCCGTTGTGCCTTTGCTCCTCGCCTTGGCCACGATTTCGCGATGTTCTATCCGTTGTGCCTTCGCTCCTCGCCTTGGTCATGATTTCATGACATTCTATCTGTTGTGCCTTTGCTCCTCACCTTGGTCACAATTTCACGATATTTTGTCCGTCATGCCTTTGCTTCCTGCCTTGGTCGCGATTTCATGACACATATTTATTTTTTATTTTTTTCTTCTGCAAAACACTTAGAAAAATTTGTTTGATGCAAGATTTCTCTGTTGCCCTCGGATGCTCCTGCATCAAGACATCAAGCACGAATTAGATCATATTGAACATAACATTCTTGATATTGTTGATGGATTGTATTGGCATTCTTCCAAAGCATAAGAATTTGATGTGTCTATCAGCAGGTTACTGGTCTTCAAGTGTGTGTTTTGAACCAAGTTTCTTTAGTACTTAAAGCAAATATTTGACATGAGAAAAGTTGGAGACAGAGACTCTTCAGCCCCTAATGATATTCCTTCAAATAAGAAAATAAATAAATGAAAAATTTTAATTCATGTGAGACAAAATGAAAGGACCAGTTCATTTCGATGTTGAGCAGAATTGGCAACGGTATCCTAGCAATGGGGATTTTCCAAATTCAAATAATTCTTATACATATACATACCCATAGTGGGGATTGAACCCGGGTCACATAACCAATAATGCAAGTGGTTGGCTTACCAGATGACTTTTCCAAATTATTAATCATGAAATCTCCATTGATCTCATACAACGCTTGCAGGTCGTGGGTAGAGAGTTTTTCGAACTTCCACAAGAGGAAAAGGAGGCCTACGCCAGCAACGCGGCAACAAGAGTTATGGAGGGTTACAACACCAAGTTGGCTCACCATATTGAGAAAAAGCTAGAGTGGATTGATTACTATTTCTATATGATATGGCCTCCTTTCTCTAGAGATTTGAATAGCTGGCTCAAACACCCTGCCTCTTACATAGAAGTCAATGATGAATATGCACGAGAACATGTGGGGGTAGTGAATATGCTTTTATCAGCTCTTTTCATAAATCTGGGGTTGGTAGAGTCGGTGATGAAGGAAGCACTCAGCAATGAAGATATTGAAATGGAAATGAAAATAAATTACTACCCACCTTATCCATAGTCGGAGCTCACTCTCAAGGTGGAAGCCCACATCAACATGAGCGCTTTGACTCTTCTGGTACCCAATGAAGTGCTAGGACTCCAAGTTTTCAAGGATGGTTGCTAGGTTTTTGCCGATTACATTGCAAATGCCATCATCGTCTAGAGACCAGCTTGAGATATTGAGTAACAACAAGTACAAGAGCGTTCTACACTAAGTTTGGTGAGCAAGGACAAAGTGAGAATGTCATGGATGGTATTATGCACTTCCCCTGCAGATAAAGTCATCGGTCTCATGAAAGGAATGGTGAATGAAGAGAATCCTTTTCGCTTCAATACCAAAACATATGTGGAGTTCAAACATCGCAAGATTAATAAGCTTCCCAAGGAGGTGGAATATTTGAAGAGCATATACTTGCACAATACAATTCCAAGCTTTGAGGACAAATCTTGTTTTAAGGAGGGTGGAATGTTAGGGTCCTCTCCTAAAATTAATTAATAATAATAATAGTAATAATGTATTTCATATCCTATAGTTATAATAATAAAATAATATAATAATTAATATAATTAATTATTATATTATTATTATAATATTAGGGTTAGGAAGCATTGCAACCTTTCACCTATAACCCTAGAGTGGGTATAAAATATTGTAAGAACTTATCATTCCAATACCCATGAATATTAAATATAATACAATTTATTGAAGGGACTTCTTGATAATACAAAATGCGATTCTTTTAGTTTTAGGTCTATTTATTATTTATTTATCAATTTATGTGCTAGGAACCCTAGGTTCCTACCACAATGGCCTGTAGATGCCATCTTTGAACCACTCATAGTCCATGAGTTCTTGAATGGTTATTCTCTTATGGGGATCTGGTTCTAACAATCTATGCACTATATCTATGACAACAAGAGAGAACCATGAAGGGCATTTGAAGCTTCCAGTCTAGATTTTACTATAAATTTGATAAATATTTGTATCATGGAAGGGCAACAATCTTCTAATAGAACTAACATAATGACCCCACATAGGGTTATGCACAGTGGTGAATATTCACAAATTGGGTAAATTTTAGGATTTCCAAAATTAGAAATTGGTGAATATGAGGACCCTCGACATTAGCCCATTCACCTAAAATTTTCAAGACAATTTTTTTGTAGGGTCAATTCACCATAATATATATACAAACATAGGCATATTTATGCTCATTGGAAGGCTCCTATTGATCCTAATCTAGTGATGTTACTTTTATGAAGTTATAAGGTGATTTAATAGGTCAAAATTTACCCCAAATATGACCTTACCTTTTAGGGCTTCAAATGCCCCAAATTTTGGTGTGAAAATGATTGACATGATTTTCTTAGGATTTATCTTGATTCACCTTGATTTTGATAAGGATTTGCCATTTTTTACAAGTACATTTTGAGTCCAACCCCTTATGCATAACCCTAATCCCACATGACCAGAGATCTACCTTAGCTCCATTGTATACAAAAAAAAACCACTCTAATAGACCTAATAGGGTGGTTTTAAACAACCCTCTTAGCCCTTAATAATCATTCTAGAAAACAATTATGAAGGATTCGAGCGAGATTTTTTATTTTTAAGATTTGGGTGGGATTTTTTATTTTTTAGATCCGAGCAAGATCTTTGATTTTTTAGATTCGCAGGCTTATTTCTCATGCAACTTTTATAATTGAAAGATTTTTCTTTCTTGCATCTATTGATAAGCTGAGGTTGAATTGAGGTGATTGTATTTGTAGATGGAATAGTTGGAATACCTTTAGATGTAATGTTATAGAGTAAATAGTTAGAGAGATTGGTGACACTAGGATTTAATATAGATCTAGAAGGTGCTTAAACTTAGCAGGCAAGGAATGATGAAATCCTCCATACTACCTATGGGACTCCAAGCTATGTAGTGCTAAAAGTATTGCTGAAGAGTAAAAAATCATCATATTTTAGGCACCGTTAAAATATTTTTTTAGTGAGAGCAGTTTAAAACCACCTTCTTAAGGCCTATTAGGGCGGTTTTTTACCATCGTAAAAAATTATAGTATTTTAGCCACCCTTAAAAGCATTTTTTGGTGTAGTGAATGCTTATCAAGGAATGAAAAAGCCATTAATACCTATGTGAGTACAAAAATGACCAATAACCAAGTCATGCATAACCCTAAGAAGGTTTTTATAGTCATCTTAAACTAGTTAAACCACTAGCCCACTTCAAGAAAGAGCATTGGATATTAAAGGCACAAGAAATATATTCTTGGCTATTTCTTGATACTACCAAGATGTGCTAGAAGTTGAAGCATTTCACGTTCTATATTCTTTTGAATATCAAAATATTCTTCTTGTATAAATGTAATTTAGGATTTCTTCTTTTTTCTAGTCGAGAACCTAAGAACCTAGGACTCTTATTACCTTCTATTTTATTTCTTCTCACTATAATTGTACCTCTAAGTAATAAAGTGCTAAAATTATAGTTCCACTTAGTATTTACTTCTTGTTATATAATCTCATGGTTAACATAAAAAAAATATTACTATATCTATTTCTATATTTAAAACATTTTTATATAAAGTTATCTTATGTGATTCTATTAAGGTGTATTTCATCTTAATAGTATACCTAAAGCTTATACATCACTTTGGCTATAACTTGTAAGATGCCACTGGTTGGTCCTATAGTCTATCCTCCATACAATCATATGGGACCATCAACATGCAATTAATCCCCAACATACATAATTTATCCATATTTCAACATATATCATCTCTTTGTGTAGACACCAAAACAGCACCAATATGATCATGTGGCTACAAGCACTGACCAAATTGGCATACATAGCCCCTAGGGCAGCCCCTAGAGGTTAAACAATGGTCCTAACCACTCCCAAAGCAGTTTTGGAAGGTCAGAGGTCAATTTTGCACCTTTCAAGCACCCTGATCCTTACTCGTTCCACCCTAGGATGATTAGAATGCTATTCGCCCCACCCCGGGATGATTAGCAGCAATCACTCCAGGGTGGGGCGAATAGCAAGTTTGATGGGCAAAAAGTCAAACCTTGACAAATGGTAGCTCAGATCCGCCACTCAACTCCACCTTCAATGCATGGGAGTGCGAGTGAGCATTTCAAAGCTCAAAGAGGTAGTCATAGAGGCAGTCATGGAGCCCTTAATCAGGGAGGAATCTTCTCTCCCCTGACAAGGCATGATGGCCAAGTGGCGCCCCTGCATGCACATTCAAAGCAGACCTTCAGGTCTATAAAATGGTGAGTCTTCTCACCCCAAAAAAGGATAGAGCAGGAGAATTTGGAGCAATGGAGTGCTACCAAATTATACCCTCACCCTCATTGTGCTTCCTACATCCTTGATATCTCTTTTGGAAGGGAGGTTATCGGGTGAACATTAGGAGCGCAATTCGAACCTAAAACCCAAAAAATTGGCCACAATCCCACACCCAATTTGCCGACACAACCCCCTAGGAGGTTTTGGACCCATCCCAAGTGGATTGGTGTCAAAACCAAGCCCCAAACGGTGGGCGTCCTGCCCCTGGGTGCCCCCCCTTATTTCTCTACTATTTCTTTTGCATATTTTTTTATGTCATTCCTATATGCTTCTATTCAAATTTCATGCCATTCTGATAAGTTTTGACTGTGTTTTCATTGTTTTACGCTTTCACTAACATACAGGGAGCGCCTTCGGATACAAGGCGATCGGGGCATAATCTACAGAATCCGACATTCTGGGTCATCTCAAAATGCCCCATTTTTCCTAACCCCAAGTTTGTAGGTGTTTTGGAGGCCCCTGGATGGGAAATTTGGGAGGTCACTTTCGGACATTTTATGACAGTCCTAATCGTCCCACCCTGGAGTGATTAGAAATCTATAGTAGATTTCTTGAATTTTATTTTTGCAGTGTGTTCATGATGATGTTTACATGCTTCTATTCAAGTTTCATCTTATTTTGATATGTTTTGATCATTGTTTTAATTATTTCATGTATGCATTAATCGGAGGCCTTGGGGATTGCATGTTTCCCTCCATCCGCATGTGCTATTAATCATTTGTTGTTTCTTTGAATGTAGGATCTCGACACCAGAGGGGCAGAAAGGAACTACAGATGTATTCATGCAAGCGGCGGTGATGTTTGGCCTGCCCATTTCAAATGTGGGCATGCGGAAGATCCCAAAGGGAAGCGTACCATCCGTTGGTGTAACAAAATTGTATCGAACGCTCCTAGCCCCTGAAAAGGGGGGGAGACATATTGTAACCTGATCTCAAGAAAAATTAATAAAAGAGGCTGCACTTTAATTTTGCTTTACATCTCGTTTCATTCATGCTTTGCTTTCCCTTTTCATGCACTTGTTCTTTGTTCATTCATAGGACTTAGTGTTACATCTGCTTTTGTTTGCATCGCACCCGGTGCGCCTTTGCTTTTGTATCCAAGTGATTTTAGTGGTGATCATGGTGGTACTCTATCCCCTAATTTTGGGATCAATTTTTTGATCAAAATTTTGTGTTTTTGCTTGTAGGTGTTAATCCTTCAAGCGTTGGACTGCTGCTCGTGCCACCCTATGACGAATACAGAGCTGGTATTCGTTTCACCCAGGGATGAATAGGCATTCATCCCACCCTATGATGAATACAAATATACTATTCATCCCACCCTAGGACGATTAGCTCTCTGTGCATTTTTTGAGTAGAAACTCAGGGGCATCCGGTTTGGGTAGAGAAGAGGTAGGTTTTCTGAACATCCTCTATAATTTTTTGTCTCTATTTCTATGATTTTTCTATTTTATTTGCTTGCATAGAGAATTTTGCTGCATGTTTTCTTTCTTTGCACAAGTAAAAATAACCACACACACCATGTGATAATATAAACATCAAGGAGTTGGTCGTAAAACCCCAACACTTGATCAAGACCAATGGTGGATTTCATCACCACCTTGGCTTGAATTTTGCATACATAACCCCGATCGTGACTGTTGCTAGATGTAAATCCTAATGAAATCTGACCAAGTGTAGTTAGGGTGATTCCCAATGCATGAGGATAAGTCTTCTATGGTAGGTGTCAAAAATAGAGTGATTCCCCTTTCGTACCGCCTATGTTCCACGTATTGTTCTGCTCTCACGTACCAATAGTTTCCCTCATGTAAGGGCGGGTATATTGAGAGGTTTGGTATAACGTCCTGGCAGTGGTATATTGAAGGGGCGACCATTTTGGGAGACATAAGAGCCCTCATATTGCATGTACAACAAAAATTTTTTTACAAGGTTTTGCAAAACAAAAATCAAAACACACTAAACCAGATTTAGGGCACACCTTTAATCTATAAACGAGATAATCATTTCTTTGTTTGTGTGGTCCTTTTTGTTTAGTGTAGCATAAAAAATCATAAAAGAAGATAAAAATATACATATATTTTAGAGAACCACCACCATGGTGTACACCCATAGCCAAGCCCAATCATGGGTAGAAGCTACGAAAAGTGTACAAGGGGGCACAAGTCACCTCCGTTATAGCCCCAAGGACTTGGTCATACCACCTTGGTGGCCTGACCCACAAAATAGTCCACATCATACCATGACGGAATAGGACTATAGAGGCACCCCTTTGAGGGGCACTCCCATTCAACATAGACCCTTTCAGGAGGAGTACATACATAGGAAGGCCCCCTTAGACACTCATTATGAGTGGCCACCATGTGATGAAGTGCTAGAATAGCATAGGGTCCATAAGGAGGGGCCACATGATTACATCATCCCTCCTCTACCCCTTATTACTGTCAAAAATAATAGGCCAAACCTAGAGTGCAAGGCTCTTTAGACAGGGCGAGCCAACTCTGCCCACCCCTTTCACATATATGAAAGGGAGCATGAGGAAAACCACTATATTCCTCAAGAGCAATACACAGTGTGGGAGCAATGCACCTCCGCACCTGCTATTTATCAGGATCACCTACTAAGGCCAGAGCCTCAGGTGAATGCTGCTAACCTTGACAGAGGGAAGCGACCTATAGAGATCTCGGATCACTACGACCGAGGTAGATATGTAGGGGAGGCATCTAGGCCTCCTAGACCTAAGACGATGAAACAAATCGACTTGGCATTTGCCAAACATGCCACCCACCAAGCGCAAATCACGCAACTTGAGCAAGATCAACAACAGTTAGAGCACCTGTATCATCTTAGCAAAGAGCGCATTTAGTAACATACAGATGAGTTGCTCCACAACACTGTGCATGAGAGGATTCCAACCCCTCACACACATAAGACAAAGCTTTATGAGAGGCACAACCCCTTGGTGAGAGATAGGTCTCCATGACCTTATCAAGTGTTGCCTCCAAGACCTCCTAGACCTGAGTGGGAGGCCACCCCTAGAGCCAATGATGGGCACCCTCCTCGGGCACCCACCCATGTTTATAGGTCATGCCTAGGAACTCCTCAAGAAGCCTATGAGGAATTCAAGCAAGAAGAAGAGTGGGCTGAAATGCCCTACCAAGGTAGGGGGGCGCTATCCGGCTACCCCTCCATAGGCCTCAAGTTCCCCGCAATTCACAATGGGAACAAACCAAGGAGGAAGAGATCAAATCTTTCGATGCATACAAAGCGCTGCTAGAGTGCTTAGAGTCTATGGAGACCAAGACTTTTGGGCCCCAAAAGCCCACTTTACGCCAACTCTACAGTCACCCTGTGCATCCTTCAGTGCCGGCACCCCCATACCCTGAACACTTCAAAATGCCTCAATTGGCAATATTTAGAGGGGATGAGGATGCCCAAGAGCACGTGACAAGATTCTTGAGTCAATGCTTTGGCATTCAGGACAATGATGCTTTGCTTCTAAGAACATTTATAACCATGTTCGCAGGCCCTACCTCGGATTGGTTTACCCAGTTGTCGAAGCATAGCATCAACAACCTAGACCAGCTAGTGGATGCATTCCTCGAACGTTTCACCTTCAACACCAAGAAGAAGGCATCATTAAGCGACCTAGCTAGCCTTAGGTAGTATGAGGAAGAGACCATGGTGGCTTATGGAAATCGGTGGAGGACGTTGCTTTCAAGGCTACCTTACCTCCCTCCCATGGCCGACCTGACCCAAATGTTCTCAAAGAGTTTCCTAAGGTCGATCTCCATGCTATTGCAGCTGCAGCAATATGCCACTCTCGAGGAAGCCCTGGTGCAAGCCATAATAATTGAGGAGATCAAGATACAGGATGGCGAGATTGCCAAGCCACGTAAGAAAGAGTGGCCCAAAAATGCCAAAATTGGTTCTGCACAATCGAAACCCACTGCGGTCAATCAGGTTGCCATAAACATACCAAAGCCTACATAGACGACACATCCCCCAAAGGCTAATTATCAAGCAGTTCCTCTTGAAAACTATGAGAAGGAAAATCATAGGCAAGAGCAAAATTAGCAGCGTCACCCTAGGCGACAATTCACACCCTTCATAGAGTCTAAAGACTCCTTGTTTGACCGCTTGTCCATGGAAAACTTGATAAACCTACCAAAAAGTCGACCCATAGACCCCAACGCACCAAAACCCAAGGGCTATAGGGAAGACTTATACTGTAGGTTTCACCGATAGAAAGGACATGACCTTTACGTGTGTTGGAAGTTCAAAAGCTTAGTGCAAGACCTAATAGACAACAAAACGCTAGCGGTGGATAATCCCGTAGCACCAAGCAACCACCAGATGGAGGTCTTCAAAGACCCCCTGCCTGCCCATGATGTGTAGGCAAAGACTCTACAAGTCAATGAGGTGACACAAAACTGCCCCATGCAGGGGTATGTAGGGATGATAAGCATAGTGACACGGAACAAGAGGTACCCAAGCACAATTGCCCCGCTGCAGCTACGGGAGAGGTTCCATCAACGTCACAACCTCAACAACACCCTACGCAACCTCCCCCACCTAGACCAATGGCCACGATTTGGACTAAACTTACCCAAAGTTTAAGGACCACGTCGGCTAGGCTCTCCATCTATGAGCTCATCCAACAATCACCACCCCATCGGGAGGCTCTAATGGAGATACTCAAAGCCATAGAGCTACAACCCCATGAAGCAAACTCTTTCAACAACTTTGTGGGACATGTAAAATGATGTACAAAACTAGTCATCACCTTTAGAGAAGATGAACTAAAATCGATGGCAGTGATATGGTGGATCCACCCCTACACGTCATTGCATGGGTCAACGGGATTCCATTTAAGAGGGTGTTGGTGGACACTGGCTCATCCAGCAATATAATCACAATAGTGGCATTAAAACACCTCAAGTTGCTAGCATCTCACATTGTGGCCTCCACCTATACTCTTCGAGCATTCAATGACGTGATATGCTCGATGGTTGGCACAATTGTCCTGCCCATCCAAGTGGGACAAAAGACTATTCCTACATTGTGCCACATCCTGGAAGGTGAGATGGCCTACAATATCTTGCTAGGCTAGCCTTGGATCAGGGACATGAAGTGTGTCCCTTCGATAGCCCATCAATGCCTAAAGTACACATACGAAGGGCAAGTGCATGTAGTCCCGATAGACTTAGAGCCCTTCAAGTATTGCAATGCGATGTAGTTGATGCCACAATAGACCCTCCCATCGACACATTTGGAATTTCAGTTGAATCCATCCAAATAGGGTCCGATTCCGCATACATCCTCATTGTTAAGTCCCTCAAATCACCAACCGGGCCCATCTTCATCATCTGGTCCTTCACCAACGACACCACCTATGGTGGCCACATCGAAGGACAATGGGAAGAAGCCCCTGGAAGAGATACCACCATTGGTCTCAACCATATCTATCGAAGAGGTGCCTAGCCGAATGGAAGTCGAGATGCCTGGTTCACCCAACATGGAGTGGACCCAGGAAGAACTCCCATTCCCTCCCCCTCAACCACCAACGATCACCATTGAGATGGCCAATACGGGCCTAGGGGAGTATCTAGTGTGGAACATTATAGCAACACCCATGCACTTGAGTCCATGCAGGACATGGGGAGACCTCGCCTCCCCATCGACACTATTGTCCCTTTGGGCTACCCACCAAACCAAACAAATTTTGTATATGGGGGCCTCGAAAATGGCATTGAACCTTACCTACAAGAGGAAGAGGATGAAGAGCCCTTTGCTGAGAACGTCAACTATCTATCCAACCCAAACTTTGCTTTGAAATACCTTGGCCAATGTAATTGGCATGGATATGGGTTGGGCAGATATGAACAAGGGGTGCACGTTCTTTGTCAACCAAGATATCAGATGCCATACAAAAAATTAGGAGTAGGGTTCAACCACCCTCTGCCCCTTGACATCTTGGTAGAGAACATGCAAGGCCTAGGGCTAGGCAACAAGGATGGGTTGGCACAAGATCCATATGCCAATCCTAACACAACATACACATTGGGGGATTATCTCCCATTGTTAACAACCAACCTTGTGGGCCTCAACAACTCCTCCCCTTCGATCGAGAAAGGGGAAAGTTCAAGAACTTGCCTCCAAGAGGGATATAGACAAGGTCAAGAAGGATCTTCAAAATATGAGTCAGAGTATGAGGTAGCACCTTGGGACCCTTTCGAGTCCGATAGCAATCACTCGCAAGTGATGCCCATAGATGACTATCAGGAGAACTTCATGGCGATGTTCCCCTTGAATGCTCCAATCAAGCAATTGCCACCTCAAGAGAATCAGGTCCTCCCACAAAGAGCGGAACAACCTCGATGGGACCAAATCAACTTGCTCGAACAGAACGAGCCTCACATGCCGCAAATAGTTGTCAAAGCCAATGAAGGCCTATGGATCTTCGATAGCGATTATGAATATGAGACTGAGATGGCATATCTCAACCATATGCGATAGCAACAATACCCCATGGACATTGATGACATGTTTGAATAGCTAAACATGGGGCCAAGGCATAGGTGGCATTTGAACCAAGCACAGTTGGACCAAGTGCTGCACCTCCCACTTCAAGCATACAGAGAGCACCCTCCGCCCAGAGACCCTATAGAGCCATCAGTGCCAAGGGTAGACCCTATCCTTTTATCCACACATAGGGCCGATCCATTTGTGCCAATACCCACAGAGCTAGATCTGGAGCACAAAGATCACCAAGGATGTTCGAGTCACCACTCGCATGGTAATGGAGACCAAATTCACTTCATCAACATGATCTCCATTGACTTAAATGCCCCCATCCACAATCCAGCCGATCCAACATGACCATTGTATCTAAACCTAGATGCCATAGACTGGGATCATGCTAACTCGCCACCATCCCCATCAGAGTACTGGCCTTGCAGTGAGATGCTTCATTTCACCCTAGGACCAACTTAGGATATCTTCCACGCTGAAGAGGAACCCGACGTTCCAAACATAGATCTAAATTTAAAAAATGATATCCACCTGATCCCAACTCCACACCAGTTGGAGGATGGGTCCCACATGTCAGTCAAAGAGACAACTCACGTAGACATCGGCTCTAATCCAATGAATCCACAAATCATCAAGTTGGGGGTAAGTCTATCCCTCAAAGAGCAAGCTAATTACATTGCCCTTCTCAAAGATAAGAAGGAGGTTTTTGCATGGTCCTACAAAGACATGCCGAGGCTAGACCCATAGCTAGTCACGCATAATCTAACGCTTGATCCGACAGTCAAGCCAGTCAAGAAAAAACTATGTAAGATACACCCAACAATAGCCTTAATGGTCAAAGATGAGCTACAAAATCTATTGGATGCATAGTTTGTCATCTGCATGGATTACCCACCATGGCTGTCCAACATGGTACCCATCAAGAAGCCAAACGAGAGGATTCACATATGCATCAATTTTTGATGAGTCATATGCATATACATGATGAGTCATACTTATCATAGTAGCCACACGACAAAATGGATCATGTTGTTGATGGAGTTTGACATCGAATTCATTGGACAGAAGTCCATCAAAGGTCAAGTCATCGCCGATCAACTAGTAGAGGCTCCTCTCAAAGATGATCAGCCTTTGACCATAGAGCTTCCCGATGATGGGGTCTTCCATGTCTCAGAATCGCCAGATTTTGATGAGCTTGAGTCATAGGCCGACATAACCTTATTTTTTGATGGTTCTAAATGTGAGCAAGGGGGTGGCATGGGAATCATATTCTTCACACCTCAAGGGGATCCAATGCCTCTATCATTTAAACTTGATTTCTCGTGCACCAATAACAATGCCGAATATGAAGCCTTGCTCATAGGTCTTCAGACAACCATCACCATGAACATCAAATGCTTGAACATATTTGGTGATTCATTGTTAATTGTCAACCAAGTGAAAGGGGTATTCCAATGCAAATGCCCAGTTCTGCAGGCCTACAAAGCCCTTGTGGATAAATTCCTGGCTAAGCTTGAATGGTACGACATCGAGGCACTCCCTCGATCATCGAATCATTTTGCGGACACTATGGCCTCCTTGGGGTCACTAATCCCGTAAGACCCTTCTGGTGAGATGACAACCATTCAAGTCAAAACATTATCGCAATCCATGATGGAGCGTGCAAGCTCTGACCTAACGCCAAGAATCCACCTGATCCAGATTGAACCATCTCAGGATAGGTTCTCTCGAATCCACGATAGTCTGAATCATGCCAACTAGGGGTCCTTGTTCTCCTTGACCCCTCTTAATAGCAACACAATGCTATTCTTACAAGTTCTTTCCCGCTCAGCTTTTGCTAGGGATGAACTTCAAGAGGGATTGGCCATTCATACCATCGAGGTTTTTGATCAGCAGGATTGGTACACACCCATAAGAGACTATCTCAAGTTAGGTAGCCTCCCACTTGGATTGTCGCATGCCATGAAAAGATCATTCAAATAGAAAGCAGAAAAACATGTCTTGCTAGGAGACATTTTGTACCGTCGAAGCTACGAAGGGATCCTCCTCCATTGCTTGGACCAGCAGGAGTCCACTTGGGTGATCACCCAAGCGCATGATGGTACATGCGGTGGCCACTTCAACGGTATGGCCATCGCAAAGTGCATCCTTCGCATGGGCTATTATTGGCCATATTTAGAGCGAGATTGTTGCATGTATGTGAGGAAGTGCATGAAGTGTCAACACCATGCTAACTTGACACATGTACCTTCTTAGGCCTTGTAGCCGATCCAATCGGCTTGGCCATTTTCATAGTGGGGCTTAGATCTAATCAAAAAGATCTCCCCTGTGTCGTCAGGCCATCACACGTTTATCATAATGGCCACAGAGTACTTCACCAAGTGGGTGGAAGCAATTTCGCTTACCTCTACGATTGGGCCCCGCATTACGGAGTTTATTTTACATAACATCATATGTCATTTTGGTATTCCATCCAAGATCATCTCGGATAATGGGACGTCATTTAAGAACAAAGATGTGCATGCTTTGACAACAAAGTACAAAATTTAGCATAGTTTTTTGACACCCTATTATCCCCAAGCAAATGGGCAAGCAGAGGCGTCAAACAAAATGCTAGTTGCCATCCTTAAAAATATGGTCACAGATAGTCATAAGGATTGGCACATTCAAATCCCACTTGCTCTATGGGCTTATCGCACTAGCATTCGGATGCCCACTAGGGCAACTCCATTTTTGTTGGTGTATGGCTTCGAGGCAATCATGCCTCTCGAGTTGGAAATACCTTCCCTATGCATATCAATGCAAGAGTTCATCGATGATGACACTGCACGGTAGGCCCGGTTAGACCAGCTTACGTTGCTCGACGAATGATGCATCAATGCTCTCGAGCATTTACGTATCTATCAAGAGTGACTTAAGAAAGCATACAACATGAAAGTTCACTTGAGGGACTTTCAAGTTGGTGACTTGGTCTTAAAAGAGAACCAACAAAATTCTAACTTGCCACCCCATTTAAGGGACAAGTTCATGGCAAATTGGTTAGGTCCTTATGTAATTGATAGTAAAATAGGACCTAGAACATACCGACTAGCCTCTCTTGAAGGAATCAAGGAACTAGAACCCTTGAACATCAGTCATTTGAGGCCATTCCACATTTAAAAGAGCCATGGCCCACCCCAAAAGCTCCAAGGATTCCCACAATCGCTTGGTCAACCCAAAAATGCCCCAAAGGTGCCCATAAACCCTTTGGTCAAACCAAAAGCTCCAAGGATTCCCACAATCGCTTGGTCAACCCAAAAATACCCCAAAGGTGCCCATAACCCCTTTGGTCAAACCAAAAGCTCCAAGGATTCCCACAATCGCTTGGTCAACCCAAAAATACCCCAAAGGTGTCCATAATCCCTTTGGTCAAACCAAAAGCTCCAAGGATTCCCATAATCGCTTGGTCAACCCAAAAACCCAAGATCCCATAATCCTTGGTCAACCCAAAATCCCCAAAGGTAACCATAAACCCTTTGGTCAAACCAAAAATCTCCAAGGATTCCCACAATCTTGGTCAACCCAAAAGCCCCAAAGGTACCCATAATCCCTTTGGTCACCCAAAATCCAAGGATTCCCACAATCGCTTGGTCACCCCAAAATCCCCAAAGGTATCTATAAACCCTTTGGTCAAACCAAAAGCTCCAAGGATTCCCACAATCACTTGGTCACCCAAAATGCCCCAAAGGTATCTATAATCCCTTTGGTCAAAACCTCCAAGGGTTCCAACAATCACTTGGTCACCCAAAATGCCCCAAAGGTATCCATAAACCCTTTGGTCAAACCAAAAGCTCCAAGGGTTCCCACAATCACTTGGTCAAAAAAAAATATTCAAAAACAAATTCAAAAACAATAAAATAATAAAAAATAACAAAAAAATTGCATCTCACTTCCATGCATACTCTTAAAAATCAAAACACAAAAAAAAATAAGTTGCATTAGGCATCGCAAACATACATTGCATATTTGTTGGTCATATAGGTCAAATGCACCATAGACTGTAATTACTCGGCAATTCCATCATTTTCCACATTTTTCCACTTTGTAAATAGTCCAGCAAAAATAAATGCCATCCACATTTTTCACCATATCATAATCAGTTGTCTTCTAATGTATCTAGGGCTTTCGTCATTCAGCTGTCTTTAGATTTCTAGCCAAAAACTGTACAAAGTCAGATAGATTTTTACAAAGGTAGAGTTTTACTTGGATCACACCTTGTTACGTCGCATCCCAACACAAGTTAAAACACATAAAAAATTCCCAAGTTGTGTGAACGAAAGATGAAACCTGCAAAGCAATCTAGGATACCATACAGTGAAAAGGTTATCTCACTCATCCCCCTATGCGAATGACCCCAAGAATGTTGAGAGTTGGCAAAAGGACAAGCATCTTCCCTACCCAATTCCCCAAGAATCCCAAATTCTCAAAAAGTTGCAAATATCCAAAAAAAATTGCAAAAATTCAAAGTACAAACTCCAAAGTTTGACATCAAAACCCACACAATGCATACATCAAAAAGCACAAGAAATAGTGATTCTCATCACTCAAAATTCCAATCCCTTGCTCAAAAGAAAAAAATAAAAATAAACAAGTGATTTTTATCACTACATACGAGAGCAAGTATCCCAATAAAAGTAAAGAAAATAAGGGAGTCGAACTTGAATCCCTGGAACTCTCAGCATTCGGAAGGTCATGAGGTGATCCTCAGTACCGGTTTGGTGGATAGCTTATTGGTCACTGGCGGCAAACCTCCCGCATGATGATATATCTGTCACATTAAACTATGTACAGATCAATGTTTGCATGTGGATGAGCTAGCTTATGGTATCCTAGATTGCATCGTAGATTAATCTTACTAAATACAAAAAAGGAGTTAGTGGAGCTAATTAGGTGATCCTCAGTATAGGTTTGGTTGATAGCCTATCTGGCACTGGTGGTATCCTGACAACTACCACATAAACAAATTCAATCGCACACACAGGGATGTGAAATAACTTGGTCAAACTCAAGTCTGATTCGTACCTTGTTCAAAAGTCTTGTGAGATAAATGTAGTCTTGGCTAGTTAGTTAAAACATCTGAGTCTCAGAAAAATCTTAACTACATTCTAAAAACACCCGTGGTACATTCCATTCTTACATCACCATCAGAAAATACAAAAAAAAAAATATTACACATGCAAAGTCATTCCACAAAGCAATCACATAGTACAGAAAGCCAGTAAATCATGTACAGTCTATGGTGCCACCGCCAAGTTATCAACAAATCATTTCATCCATTCCATATGCATACATCATATAATTAGAAACAGTCGCATTCATAATAACATATGCATACATCAACATAAATAAATGTGCATAAAAGTAACAATAAATCATGACAAGTGTATAATAAAAAAGAAATTCATGTATATATATCACCAAAAATGCCCGTAGGCTACAATAAGTCGGTCCTCTGACCTCACAAAAAAAATCAAAAACTCAAAAACCCCAAGCCTAGGGAGTCGACCACCATGATCACGCAGGATCGGTGTGACTAGAACTACCCCTAATGGTGTGGGTCCTATGGGACCTCTCAGGGTGGCTTCTGCCAGCCCCTACATCATGCCCACTAGCGCTACCCTCACCCACCCGCCTGTGATGAGAGGAAGCAGACTGCTCAGTCTCACTATCTCTCATTCAACGTGAAGATCCACCTCTAGTGAGCTCAAGTAACTGTCCACCAAGGTGGATAATCTCGGCCTCCAACTCCACCCGAAACCGACCCCACTCCACATCCCGTCGATGGTATGCAGCCAATGCTTCATCCCGCTGCGCCAACTGAGCCCGTAGGAGATCCCTCTCGACACTGTGCTCCTCATCCCATCTCCATAGTAGGTCCTCCAATCATGCTATCTCAACATGAAACCTAGCCTCCATATCCCCTAGGACTTCCTGAGGCATGGGCATCTCTGAGATGGCATGCTGCTCCAGCACCCACTACTCCGGGACGTCCTATGTATCCGGCTGCTCCGAAACCCCTAAATCATCCCCAATCAAGTCATCTACCTCCACCATATCCGCATCATCGAGCGGAGCCCCCCAACCCTCCCTCGGTGCCTTCGCAACCCCACTACCTACTGCTACCGCATCCGGACCTCCTAGAGGCCCCTCACCCCGCCATCGCAACATCTTCCACCACTGGTCATACTCTGTAGTCACCTCGACATTGTCCATATCGAGGACATCAATCACTACATCAGACTCCTCGCCCAGTGGCTCAATAATCGACCAGGCTAGAGTCCTCTCATCGCCCCAACGTCGATAGATCAAGGGCTCACCAGGAAATCCTTGGTGCACCCCAAACTGTCGAGTCACCCAAACATACGAGAAGTACTCCTACTCGGTCCCATGCTGCTCGATCAGCCACCTCCCCCTGCGTGCCCATCGAAGCCACTCCCTAGCCTCAAGCTAGGCTGGACAGTCTCGGTATGGCTGCCAGAACACCTCCCCTAGAGCAAGACGAGAGAAGGCATCAGCATAGTGCCCTACGACACCTGCCCACCATCGACTCTACCCCTGCTCCTCTGACCTCCACCATAGAGAAGCATACCCAATCTCCCTATCCACCATCTCCTCCCGAGTGGTCCAAGGCAACCCCTACGGCCGCTCCACAGCTATGTGCTGCCACCCCCAACACTACAACAAGTAGTTGCACCCAATCCCCTTCTACCATCGATAATGGACCTCATACAACTCATCATACAGCTATGCCAATAGCGTCTGACCCCACCTCATAATCAAGGGTGCTACTGTCAGACACTCCACAAGTCTGAACACTACCTCAAGTAGGTTCCAAGGGAACCTCACACCTGAGGAGTTAGGAAGCAGCATGTTGGAGATGAGGGTCATAAGCAATGCATGCCTCACCCCCAACACGCCCTTCTCAAACCACCATCGCACCAGAATCCTACCAATCAGGCAGTCCCCCTCTGCCCTCTCCACCACCCCATCCACCCCCATCTCCATCGCATGCCCAAAGCACCGTGTCAGCACCGCCATCCGCTGATCATGAGGAGTCATCCAAATGGGTAGCCCATCTATCAAAATCCATAGAATCCGATACACGTCCTCCAGAGTCACTATCATCTCCCCTATTGGGAGATGAAAGGTGTTGGTGCGGGGATCCCACAAATTGATCAGGGTAGTCAGATATGCCCGATCCCCCACCACAGGCTCCAACCGTGTCACCTGCTTGAGCCCAAGGGCATCAAGCCAATCCCAATCCACCACAGTTAGTGCATCCCATGCATCAAAAAATACCATCGATTGACGGTATCGACTCTTCACAACTTGAAAAACAAAAACAACACAAAAACATTAAAACATGACAACAAAACAAATGTACAGTAGTGTACACAAAAACAATAAAACAACAAAAAACAATTAGGGTTTCAACCTTAATTTAAACAAAAACATTCAAATAAACTGTACAGATGACAAACAATGTACAAAAAAACAAAAGTACAGAACTATACAACCAAAGTATAGATCAATCAACTAAACTGTACAATCAAGAACAAAAAAATCAAATAAAACAAAACAAAAATCATACTAGGGTTTTTAACCTTAAGTGTAAACAAAAAAATCAAAAACAAAAACATTAAAACTATACTAGGGTTTTTAACCTTAAGTGTAAACAAAACAAAAAAAACAAAACAAAAATTAACTAGGGTTTTTTAATCTTAGTCTAAACAAAAAAGAACATTAAAAAAATCAAATAAACAAAAAAAAAAAACAAATCATACTAGGGTTTTTAACCTTAGTATAAACAAAAAAAAAACAAATCAAAACAACAAAAATTCAAACTAGGGTTTTTTAACCTTATTATGAACAAAACAAAACAAATAAAACCACAACATTCATTTAGGGTTTTTACCTTAATGTGACAAAAAACAATGATAAAATGCGAGTTTTAAAAATTCATATAAAAACAAACAAAAAACAAGAAGAAGGAAGGAGCACCTACCGGTCTCGCCTCGGCTCCGCCACTCGAGGATCTGGTCCTTGAACTCATGGTGTCCATGAAAATTTGGCAGTGCTTCACTTCGCAAACTAGCACTCCTCCCCACAACTCCAAATCGCCAGAAAAAACAATTGCAAATGAGCCCAAAACCTAGTTTTGGCCCTTATATAGGCTCTTAGGCCTGTAATCGTTCCACCCTAGGATGAGCACTCTAGTTAGCACTCATCCCACCCTGGGATGATTACAAAACTGGTATTCGTCCCACCCTAGGATGATTACAGAGCAAGAAAATAAAAAACAACCAAAACTGCATCCAAAATGCACCAAAAATAACAATAAAACTTCCGAACAAAGGCACCTTTGCGCCTGCGATTCTTGGCATACAAAACCGATATTGGGGTCACAAATTATCACTATCCTACTCCCTAAGAAGGCTACCATAGCCGGACCACTCCACGGGAGGACGGATTTTTGACAATTTCATCCCCAAAAGGCGTCACAAAAAGGGTCAAAACCCACCCAAAAACAACAATAAAACTGCCGAACAAAGGCACCTTTGCGCCTATGATTCATGGCATACAAAACTGACATTGGGGTCACAAATTATCACTATCCTACTCCCTAAGAAGGCTACCATAGCCGGACCACTCCATGGGAGGATGGATTTTTGACAATTTCATCCCCAAAAGGCATCACAAAAAGGGTCAAAACCCACCCAAAAACAACAATAAAATCGCGAACAAAGGCACCTTTGCGCCATTCATGGCATCAAAAGATGGTGGGGTCACAAATTATCACTATCCTACTCCCTAAGAAGGCTACCATAGCCGTACCACTCCACGGGAGGACGAATTTTTGACAATTTCATCCCCAAAAGGCATCACAAAAAGGGTCAAAACCCACCCAAAAACAACAATAAAATACCGAACAAAGGCGCATTTGTGCCTGACATTCTTGGCATACAAAACCAACGTCGGGGCCACAAATTATCAATATCCTACTCCCTAAGAAGGCTACCATAGCCGGACCGCTCCACGGGAGGATGAATTTTTGACAATTTTAGCCCCAATAAGCGTCACAAAAAAGGGTTAAAACCCACCAAAAATAGGTCCGATTGTTGGGAAACTGCATAAGCATTCAATGGAAAACAACTGAAGGCACCCTTACAAAAGTCATCTTGGGTCAAGTGACTCGTCACTTTTCTCATGTCGGTCATTCCCTCATCGATTCGTCGCTTGAGGGGGTAGTCACACTTAGTCACCAATCAACAAATACACACCCAATCAAGGAAATGGCATGCATTCAAAGAATCATTGACAAAGACAATCACGCTCCTGCTTGGGGCAGCAAACAAGCAATAATCACAAGTTGATCAAACACTTGGCATTCTAGAATCATGAACTCAAGGTTCCCATAGACAAAAGGTTGTGCCCTTTGCCTATTCATGACTGAACAATGTCCAAGATCAAGTAACACCTCACCGAAAAAGGTTAACACTTGAATTAAGCTCCTTAGCTCGTCAGAAGCAAGGATTCAAGAATGTGTGCCCTTTCCATACTTGGGGCATCAAAAGTTGGTTAGGTTACTGAGAAACCCTAATCATTAAGTGCTTTGGTTATCTATTTTTGCTCAGCACTGCGCCACGCACAGCGCATCCCAAAAAGGGGCATCTATAGACACCAAAACAACACCAATCCGATTATGTGGCTACAAGCACTGACCGAATTGGCATACATAGCCCCTAGGGCAGCCCCTAGAGGTTAAACAGTGGTCCTAACCACTCCCAAAGTAGTTTTGGAAGGTCAGAGGTCAATTTGGCACCTTTCAAGCACCCTGCTCCTTACTCGTTCCACCCTGGGACGATTAGAATGCTATTCGCCCCACCCCGGGATGATTAGCAGCAATCGCTCTAGGGTGGGGCGAATAGCAGGTTTGATGGGAAAAAAGTCAAACCTTGACAAATGGCAGCCCAGATCCGCCACTCAACTCCACCTTCAATGCATGGGAGTGCGAGTGAGCATTTCAAAGCTCAAAGAGGCAGTCATAGAGGCAGTCATGGAGCCCTTAATCAGGGAGGAATCTTCTCTCCCTTGACAAGGCATGATGGCCAAGTGGTGCCCCTGCATGCACATTCAAAGTAGACCTTTAGGTCTATAAAATGGTGAGTCTTCTCACCCCAAAAAAAGGATAGAGCAGGAGCATTTGGAGCAATGGAGTGCTACCGAATTATACCCTCACCCTCATTGTGCTTCCTACATCCTTGATCTCTCTTTTGGAAGGGAGGTTATCGGGTGAACATTAGGAGCGCAATCCAGACCCAAAACCCAAACAATTGGCCACAATCCCACACCCAATTTTTTGACACAACCCCCTAGGAGGTTTTGGACCCATCCCAAGTGGATTGGTGTCAAAACCAAGCCCCAAACGATGGGCGTCCTGCCCCCAAGTGCCCCCCGCACTATTGCAGTCCTAATCGCCCCACCCTAGAGTGATTAGAAATCTATAATATATTTCTTCACTATTTATTTTGCATCTTGTTTTAGGTCATTCCTATATGGTGCTATTCAAATTTCAATGCATTCTGATAAGTTTTGACTGTGTTTTCATTGTTTTACGCTTTTACTAACATACAGGGAGCGCCTTCAGATACAGGGTGATCGGGGTAGAATCTGCAAAATCCGACCTTTTGGGTCATCTCAAAATGCCCCATTTTTCCTAACCCCAAGTTTGTAGGTGTTTTGGAGGCCTTTGGATGGGACATTTGGGAGGTCACTTTTGGACATTTTATGACAGTCCTAATCGTCCCACCCTGGAGCGATTAGAAATCTACAATAGATTTCTCGACTGTTCTTTTTGTAATGTGTTCATGATGATTTTTAATTCTTTTTTTTAAATTTCATTTTTTTATAATAATTTTTTATTAATTTTTTTTTTTTTTCATATATGCATTAACAGAGGCCTTGGGGATTGCATGTTTCCCTCCATCCGCATGTGCTATTAATCATTTGCTATTTCTCTGTACATAGGATCTCAACATCGGAGGGGCATCAAGGAACTAAGGATGTATTCATGCAAGTGACAGTGACGTTTGGCCTACCCATTTCAAATGTGGGCACGCGGAAGATCCCAAAGGGAAGCGTACCATCCGTTGGTGTAACAAAATTGTATCGAATGCTCCTAGCCCCTGAAAATGGGGGGAGACGTATTGTAACCTGATCTCAAGAAAAATTAATAAAAGAGGTTGCACCTTTACTTTTTCTTTACATCTCGTTTCATTCATGCTTCACTTTCCCTTTTCATGCACTTGTTCTTTTCTCATTCATAGGACTTAGCGTTACATCTGCTTTTGTTTGCATCGCACCCAATATGCCATTGCTTCCGTAGACAATATTTCAATGGTGATCATGATGGGACCCTGTCTCCTAATTTTGGGATCAAGTTTCTAATCAAAATTTTGTGTTTTTGCTTGCAAGTGTTAATCCTTCAATCGCTGGACTGCTGCTCGTGCCACCCTATGACGAATATAGAGTTGGTATTTTTTTCACCAAGGGATGAATAGGCATTTATCCCACCCTATGATTAATACAGATCTCTCTATACATTTTCTAAGCAAAAACTCAGGGGCATCTGGTGTGGGCAGAGAAGAGGTAGGTTTTCTAAACATCCTCTGTAATTTTTTGTCTCTATTTCTATGATTTTTTTGTTTTCTTTGCTTGCATAGAGAAGTCTGTTGCATGTTTTCTTTCTTTGCACAAGTAAAAATAACCACACACACCACGTGATAATATAAACATCAAGGAGTTGGTCGTAAAACCCCAACACTTGATCAAGACCAACGGTGGATTTCATCACCACCTTGGCTTGAATTTTGCATACATAACCCCGATCGCGACTGTTGCTAGATGTAAATCCTAATGAAAGTTGACCAAGTGTAGTTGGGGTGATTCCCAGTGCATGAGGATAAGTCTTCTATGGTAGGTGTCAAAAATAGAGCGATTCCCCTTCCATACCGCCTATGTTCCACGTACTGTTCTGCTCTCGCGTACCAATAGTTTCCCTCACGTAAGGGCGGGTATATTGAGAGGTTCGGTATAACGGCCTGGCAGTGGTATATTGAAGGGGCGACCATTTTGGGAGACATAAGAGCCCTCATATTGCATGTACAACAAAATTTTCTTTACAAGGTTTTGCAAAACAAAAATCAAAACACACTAAACCAGATTTAGGGCACACATTTAATCTATAAACGAGATAATAATTTCTTTGATTGTGTGGTCCTTTTTGTTTAGTGTAGCATAAAAAATCATAAAAGAAGATAAAAATTTACATATATTTTAGAGAACCACCACCATGGTGTACACCCGTAGCCAAGCCCAATCATGGGCAAAAGCTGCAAAAAGTGTACAAGGGGGCACAAGTCGCCTCCATTATAGCTCCAAGGACTTGGTCATACCACCTTGGTGGCCTGACCCACAAAATAGTCCACATCATACCATGACGAAACAGGACTATAGAGGCACCCCTTTGAGGGGCACTCCCATTCAACACAGACCCTTTTAGGAGGAGTACATACATAGGAAGGCCCCCTTAGACACTCATTATGAGTGGCCACCATGCGAGGAAGTGCTAGAACAACATAGGGTCCATAAGGAGGGGCCACATGATTATATCATCCCTCCTCTACCCCTTATTACTGTCAAAAATAATAGGCCAAACCTAGAGCGCAAGGCTCTTCAGACAGGGTGAGCCAACTCTGCCCACCCCCTTCACACATATGAAAGAGAGCACGAGGAAAACCACTACATTCCTCAATACACAGTATAAGAGCAATGCACCTCCGCACCTGCTATTTATTAGGATCACCTACTGAGGCCAGAGCCTCGGGTGAATGCTGCTAACCTTGAAAGAGGGAAGTGACCTATAGAGATCTCAGATCACTACGACCGAGGTAGATATGTAGGGGAGGCATCTAGGCCTCCTAGACCTAAGACAACGGAGCAAATCGACTTGGCATTTGCCAAACATGCCACCCACCAAGCGCAAATCACGTAGCTTGAGCAAGATCAACAATAGTTAGAGCACCTGTATCATCTTAGCAAAGAGCGCATTTAGTATCAGATGGACGAGTTGCTCCACAACACTGTGCATGAGAGGATTCCAACCCCTCACACACATAAGATAGAGCTTTATGAGAGGCACAACCCCTTGGTGCGAGATAGGTCTCCATGACCTTATCAAGTGTTGCCTCCAAGACCTCCTAGACCTGAGCAGGAGGCCACCCCTAGAGCCAATGATGGGCACCCTCCTCGAGGCACCCACCCATGTTTATAGGTCACGCCCAGGAACTCCTCAAGAAGCCTATGAGGAATTTGAGCAAGAAGAAGAGTGGGCTGAAATGCCCTACCAAGGAAGGGGGGCACTATCCGGCTACCCCTCCATAGGCCTCAAGTTCCCCGTAATTCACAACAAGAACAAACCAAGGAGGAAGAGATCAAATATTTTGATGCATACAAAGCGCTGCTAGAGTGCTTAGAGTCTATGGAGACCAAGACTTTTGGGCCCCAAAAGCCCACTTTACGCTAGCTCTGTAGTCACCCTGTGCATCCTTCAGTGCGAGCACCCCCATACCCTGAACACTTCAAAATGCCTCAATTGGCAATATTTAGAGGGGATGAGGATGCCCAAGAGCACGTGACAAGATTCCTGAGTCAATGCTTTGGCATTCAGGACAATGATGCTTTGCTTCTAAGAACATTTATAACCACGTTCGTAGGCCCTACCTCGGATTGGTTTACCCAGTTGTCGAAGCATAGCATCAGTAACCTGGACCAGCTAGTGGATGCATTCCTCGAACGTTTCACCTTCAACACCAAGAAGAAGGCATCATTAAGCGACCTAGCTAGCCTCAGATAGTATGAGGAGGAGACCATGGTGGCTTATGGAAATCGGTGGAGGACGTTGCTTTCAAGGCTACCTTACCTCCCTCCCATGGCCGACCTGACCCAAATGTTCTCAAAAAGTTGCCTAAGGTCGATCTCCATGCTATTGTAGTTACAGCAATATGCCACTCTCGAGGAAGCCCTGGCGCAAGCTAGAATCATTGAGGAGATCAAGATATAGGATGGCGAGATTGCCAAGCCACGCAAGAAAGAGTGGCCCAAAAATGCCAAAACTGGGTCCGTGCAATCGAAACCCGCTGTAGTCAATCAGGTTGCCATAAACATACCAAAGCCTACATAGACGACACATCCCCCAAAGGCTAATTATCAGGCAGTTCCTATTGATAGCTATGAGAAGGAAAATCATAGGAAAGAACAAAATTAGCAGCATCACCCTAGGCGACAATTCACACCCTTCATAGAGTCTAAAGACTCCTTGTTTGACCGTTTGTCCATTGAAAACTTGATAAACCTACCAGAAAGTCGACCCATAGACCCCAATGCACCAAAAACCAAGGGCTATAGGGAAGACTTATACTGTAGATTTCACCACCATAAAGGACATGACCTTTACATGTGTTGGAAGTTCAAAAGCTTAGTGCAAGACCTAATAGACAACAAAATGCTAGTGGTGGATAATCCCGTAGCACCAAGCAACCAACAGATGGAGGTCTTCAAAGACCCTCTGCCTACCCATGATGCACAAGCAAAGACTCTACAAGTCAATGAGGTGACACAAAACGACCCCATGCAGGGGTATGTAGGGATGATAAGCATAGTGACATGGAACAAGAGGTACCCAAGCACAGCTGCCCTCGCTACAGCTACAGGAGAGGTTCCATCAACGTCACAACCTCAACAGCACCCTACGCAACCTCCCCCACCTAGACCAGTGGCCATGATTCGGACTAAACTTACCCAAATTTTAAGGACCATGTTGGCTAGGCTCTCCATCTATGAGCTCATCCAACAATCACCGCCCCATCGGGAGGCTCTAATGGAGATACTCAAAGCCATCGAGCTACAACCCCATGAAGCAAACTCTTTCAACAACTTTGTGGGACATGTAAAATGATGTACATAACCAGTCATCACCTTTAGAGAAGATGAACTGAAATTGATGGCTGGTGATATGGCGGATCCACCCCTGCACGTCATTATGCGGGTCAAGGGATTCCATTTAAGAGGGTGTTGGTGGACATTGGCTCATCCAACAATATAATCACAATAGTGGCATTGAAGCACCTCAAGTTGCCAGCATCTCACATTGTGGCCTCCACCTATACTCTTCGAGCATTCAATGACACGATATGCTCGATGGTTGGCACAATTGTCCTGCCCATCCAAGTGGGACAAAAGACTATTCCTACGTTGTGCCACATCCTAGAAGGTGATATGGCCTACAATATTTTGTTAGGCCAACCTTGGATCAAGGACATGAAGTGTGTCCCTTCGATAGCCCATCAATGCCTAAAGTACACATACGAAGGGCAAGTGCATGTAGTCCCAGTAGACTTAGAGCCCTTCAAGTATTGCAATGCGGTGTAGGTGATGCCACAATACACCCTCCCATTGACACATTTGGACTTTCAGTTGAATCTATCCAAACAGGGTCCAATTCTGCATGCGTCCCCATTGTTAAGTCCCTCAAGTCACCAACTGGGCCCAATGACACCACCTATGGTAGCCACAATGAAGGACAATGGGAAGAAGCCCCTGGAAGAGGTACCACCATTAGTCTCAACCATCTCTACCGAAGAGGTGCCCAGTCGAATGGAAGTCGAGATGCCTGGTTCACCCAACATGGAGTGGATCCAAGAAGAACTCCCATTACCTCCCCCTCAACCACCAATGATCACCATTGAGATGGCCAATACGGGCCTGGGGGAGTATCTAGTGTAGAACATTGTGGCAACACCCATGCTTGAGTCCATGCAGGACATGGGGAGACCTCGCCTCCCCATCGACACTATTGTCCCTTTAGGCTACCCACCAAATCAGATAAATTTTGTATATGGGGGCCTCGACAATGGCATTGAACCTTACCTACAAGAGGAAGAGGACGAAGAGCCCTTTGCTAAGAATGTCAACTATTTGTCCAACCTAGACTTCACTTTGAAATACCTTGGCCAATGTAATTGGCATGGATATGGGTTGGGTAGATATGAACAAGGAGTGCACGTTCTTTGTCAACCAAGATATCAGATGCCATACGAAAAATTAGGAGTAGGGTTCAACCACCCTCTACCCCTTGACATATTGGTAGAGAACATGCAAGGCCTAGGGCTAGGCAACAAGGATGGATTGGCACAAGATCCATATGCCAATCCTAACACAACATACACATTGGGGGATTATCTCCCATTGTTAACAAAAAACCTTGTGGGCCTCAACAACTCCTCCCCTTCGATCGAGAAAGGGGAAAGTTCAAGAACTTGCCTCCAAGAGGGATATAGACAAGGTCAAGAAGGATCTTCAGAAGACGAGTCAAAGTATGAGGTAGCACCTTGGGACCCTTTCGATTCCGATAGCAATCACTTGCAAGTGACGCCCATAGATGACTATCAGAGAAACTTCATGGTAATGTTCCCCTTGAATGCTCCAATCAAGCAATTGCCACCTCAAGAGAATCAGGTCCTCCCGTAGAGAGCGAAACAACCCCGATGGGACCAAATCAACTTGCTCAAATAGAACGAGCCTCACATGCCGCAAATAGTTGTTGAAGCCAATGAAGGCCTATGGATCTTCGATAGCGATTATGAATATGAGACTGAGATGGCATATCTCAACCATATGCGACAACAACAATACCCCATGGACATTGATGACATGTTTGAACAGCTAAACATGGGGCCAAGGCATAGGTGGCACCTAAACCAAGCAAAGTTGGACCAAGTACTGCACCTGCCACTTTAGGCATACAGAGAGCACCCTCCGCCCAGAGACCCTATAGAGCCATCAGTGCCAAGGGTAGACCCTATCCTTCTATCCACACATAGGGCCGATCCATTTGTGCCAATACCCACAAAGCCAGATCCGGAGCACAAAGATCACCAAGGATGTCCGAGTCACCACTCTCATGGTAATGGAGACCAAATTCACTTCATCAACATGATCTCCATTGACTTAACCGCCCCCATCCACAATCCAGTCGATCCAACATGACCATTGTATCTAAACCTAGATTCCATAGACTGGGATCGTGCTAACTCGCCACCATCCCCATCAGAGTACTGGCCTTGTAGTGAGATGCTTCATTTCACCCCAGGACCAACTCAAGATATCTTCCAAACTAAAGAGGAACCCGATATTCCAAACGTAGATCTAAATTTAGCAAATGATATCCACCTGATCCCAACTCCACACTAGTTGGAGGATGGGTCCCCAATGTCAGTCGAAGAGACAACTCACGTAGACATCGGCTCCGATCCAATGAATCTGCAAATCATCAAGTTAGGGGTAAGTCTATCCCCCGAAGAGCAAGCCGATTACATTGCCCTTCTCAAAGAGAAGAAGGAGGTTTTTGCATGGTCCTACAAAGACATGTCGGGGCTAGACCCATAGCTAGTCATGCATAATCTAATGCTTGATCCGACAGTCAATCCAGTCAAGCAAAAACTACGTAAGATGCACCCAACAATGGCCTTAATGGTCAAAGATGAGCTACAAAAGTTGTTGGATGCACAATTTGTCATCTACGTGGATTACCCACCATGGTTGTCCAACATGGTACCCGTCAAGAAGCCGAATGGGAGGATTCACATATGCACCAATTTTTGAGATCTAAACAAAGCGAGTCCCAAGGATGATTTCCCCTTGCCTAGCATCGACGCATTGGTAGACGCTACAACAGGCCATGAAATTCTTTCCCTCATGGATGGTTTCTTGGGATACAACCAGATTCGTATCAATCCCGATGATCAACTCAAAACGGCATTCACAATGCCTTGGGGGACATTTTGTTATAAGGTCATGCCCTTTGGCCTTAAAAATGTTGGCGCCACCTACCAACATGCTATGACATACATCTTCCATGATCACATGCATAAAACTTTGGAAGATTATATGGATGATTTGTTGGCCAAATATTTTTTGCACCCACATCATCTCGATGACTTAAGCAAGATCCTCGATCGCCTCATCGAACACAAAGTCGGACTAAACCCCAAGAAGTGCGTATTTGGCATCACATCTGGAAAACTCTTGGGTTTCATAGTCTCAAAATGAGGCATCGAGGTAGATCCACATAAAGTCAAGGCAATCCTTGAAATGCTTCCCCCAACCACCATCAAGCAACTCAGAAGCTTGCAGGGAAAGGTCGCGTCGATCAAGCGCTTCATAGCGCAGCTATCTGACAAGTGCCGACCCATGAATAAATTATTACACAAAGGGGTAGCATTTCACTGGGATGACGAGTGCCAATCAGCCTTCGACGACATCAAACAATACTTGGCTTCATCGCCAGTATTGGCACCACCTAGACCAGGAGTGCCATTCTACTTATACATCTCAGCTACTGAGGTGGCACTGGGCGCCATGCTAGCCCAAAAAAATGAACTACATAAAGAACAAGGCTAATTATTATCTTAGCCGCACCTTGGTCATGAACTTAACTATGCATACGTCGAGAAGCTATGCTTAGCAGTGGTATTTGCCACCAAAAAGCTACGCCATTACATGTTGAGCAATACGACGTATGTTGTGTCTAAGGAGAATCCATTATGGTACATGATGAGTCGTACTTATCATAGTAGTCGCATGACAAAATGGATCATGTTGTTGATGGAGTTTGACATTGAATTCATTGGACAAAAGTCCATCAAAGGTCAAGTCATCGTCGATCAACTAGTAGAGGCTCCTCTCGAAGATGATCAACCTCTAACTGTAGAGCTTCCCGATGATGGGGTCTTCCATGTCTCAGAATCACCAGATTCTGATGAGCCTGAGTCACAGACCGACATAACCTTATTCTTCGATGGTTCTAAATGTGAGCAAGGGGGTGGCATGGGAATCATATTCTTCACACCTCAAGGGGCTCCAATGCCTCTATCATTTAAACTTGATTTCTCGTGCACCAATAACAATGTTGAATACGAAGCCTTGCTCATAGGTCTTCAGATAGCCATCACCATGAACATCAAATGCTTGAACATATTTGGTGATTCGTTGTTAATTGTCAACCAAGTGAAAGGGGTATTCCAATGTAAATGCCCAGTTTTGCAGGCCTACAAAACCCTTGTGGATAAATTCTTGGCAAAGCTTGAATGGTACGACATCGAGGCACTCCCTCGATCATCGAATCATTTTGTGAACACTATGGCCTCCTTGGGGTCACTAATCCCGCAAGACCCTTCTGGTGAGATGACAACCATTCAAGTCAAAACATTATCACAATCCACGATGGAGCATGCAAGCTCTGACATAATGCCAGGAATCCACCTAATCCAGATTGAACCATCTCAAGATAGGTTCTCTCAAATCCATGATAGTCTAAATCATGCCAACTGGGGGTCCTTGTTCTCCCTAACCCCTCTTAATAGCAACACAATGCTATTCTTACAAGTTCTTTCCTGCTCAGCTTTTTCTAGGGATGAACTTCAAGAGGGATTGGTCATTCATACCATCAAGGTGTCTGATCAGCAAGATTGGTACACACCCATAAGAGACTATCTCAAGTTAGGTAGCCTCCCACTTGGATTGTCGCATGCCACAAAAATATCATTCAAACAGAAAGCGGCAAAACATGTCTTGCTAGGAGACATTTTGTATCGTCAGAGCTACGAAGGGATCCTCCTCCATTGCTTGGACCAGCAGGAGTCCACTTGGGTGATCACCCAAGCGCATGATGGTACATGCGGTGGCCACTTCAACGGTATGGCCATCGCAAAGCGCATCCTTCACATGGGCTATTATTGGCCATATTTAGAGCGAGATTGTTGCACGTATGTGAAGAAGTGCATGAAGTGTCAACACCATGCTAACTTGACACACGTACCTTCTTAGGCCTTGTAGCCGATCCAATCGGCTTGGCCATTTTCGCAGTGGGGCTTAGATCTAATCAAAAATATCTCCCCTGCATCGTCAGGCCATCACACATTCATCATAACGACCATAGAGTACTTCACCAAGTGGGTGGAAGCAATTTCGCTTACCTCTACGACTGGGCCCCGCATTGCGGAGTTTATTTTACATAACATCATATGTCATTTTGGTATTCCATCCAAGATCATCTCGGATAATGGGACGTCATTTAAGAACAAATATGTGCATGCTTTGACAATAAAGTACAAAATTTAGCACAGTTTTTCAACACCCTATTATCGCTAGGAAAATGGGCAAGTAGAGGCGTCAAACAAAATGCTAGTTGCCATCCTTAAAAATACGATCACAGATAGTCATAAGGATTGGCACATTCAAATACCACTTGCTCTTTGGGCTTATCGCACTAGCATTCGGATGCCCACTAGGGCAACTCCATTTTCGTTGGTGTATGGCTCCGAGGCAGTCATGCCTCTCAAGTTGGAAATACCTTCCCTGCGCATATCAATGCAAGAGTTCATCGATGATGACACTACACGGTAGGCCCGATTAGACCAGCTTACGTTGCTCGATGAACGACGCATCAATGCTCTCGAGCATTTACGTATCTATCAAGAGTGACTTAAGAAAGCATACAACATGAAAGTTCACTTGAGGGACTTTCAGGTTGGTGACTTGGTCTTAAAAGAGAACCAACAAAATTCTAACTTGTCGCCCCATTTAAGGGACAAGTTCATGGCAAACTGGTTAGGTCCTTATGTAATTGATAGTAAAATAGGACCTAGAACATACCAGCTAGCCTCTCTTGATGGAATCAAGGAACTAGAACCCTTGAACATCAGTCATTTGAGGCCATTCCACATTTAAAAGAGCCATGGCCCACCCCAAAAAGCTCCAAGGATTCCCACAATCGCTTGGTCAACCCAAAAATGCCCCAAAGGTGCCCATAATCCCTTTGGTCAAACCAAACGCTCCAAGGATTCCCATAATCGCTTGGTCAACCCAAAAACGTCCCAAAGGTGTCCATAATCCCTTTGGTCAAACCAAAAGCTCCAAGGATTCCCACAATCGCTTGGTCAACCCAAAAATGCCCCAAAGGTGTCCATAACCCCTTTGGTCAAACCAAATGCTCCAAGGATTCCCATAATCGCTTGGTCAACCCCAAAAAGCTCCAAGGATTCTCACAATCACTTGGTCACCCCAAAATTCCCCAAAGGTATCTATAAACCCTTTGGTCAAACCAAAAGATCCAAGGATTCCCATAATCGCTTGGTCACCCCAAAATGCCCCAAAGGTGCCTATAATCCCTTTGGTCAAACCAAAAGCTCCAAGGGTTCCCACAATCGCTTGGTCACCCCAAAATGCCCCAAAGGTATCTATAAACCCTTTGGTCAAACCAAAAGTCCCAAGGGTTCCCACAACCGCTTGGTCACCCAAAATGCCCCAAAGGTATCTATAATCCCTTTGGTCAAAACCTCCAAGGATTCCAACAATCGCTTGGTCAACCTAAAATGCCCCAAAGGTATCCATAAACCCTTTGGTCAAACCAAAAGCAGGCCCCACAATGCTGGAAAAACAAATATTCAAAAACAAACAAAAACAAAAGATAATAAAAAATAACAAAAAAATTGCATCTCACTTCCATGCATACTCTTAAAAATCAAAACACAAAAAAACAATAAGTTGCATTAGGCATCGCAAACATACATTGCATATTTGTTGGTCATACAGGTCAAATGCACCATAGACTTTAATTACTCGGCAATTCCATCATTTTCCACATTTTTCCACTTTGTAAATAGTCCAACAAGAATAAACGCCATCCACATTTTTCACCATATCATAATCAATTGTCTTCTAATGTATCTAGGGCTTTCGTCATTCAACTATCTTTAAATTTCTAGCCAAAAACTGTATAAATTCAGACAGATTTTTACAAAGGTAGAGTTTTACTTGGATCACACCTTGTTACGTCGCATCCCAACACAAGTTAAAACACATAAAAAAATTCCCAAGTTATGTAAAAGAAAGATGAAACCTGCAAAGAAATCTAGGATACCATACAGTGAAAAGGTTATCTCGCTCATCCCCCTGTGCGAATGACCCCAAGAATGCTGAGAGTTGGAAAAAGGACAAGCATCTTCCCTACCCAATTCCCCAAGAATCCCAAATTCTCAAAAAGTTGCAAATATCCAAAAAAAATTGCAAAAATTCAAAGTACAAACTCCAAAGTTTGACATCAAAACCCACACAGTGCATACATCAAAAAGCACAAGAAATAGTGATTCTCATCACTCAAAATTCCAATCCCTTGCTCAAAAGAAAAAAATAAAAATAAACAGTGATTTTTATCACTACATACGAGAGAAAGTATCCCAATAAAAATAAAGAAAATAAGGGAGTCGAACTTGAATCCCTGGAACTCTCAACATTCGAAAGGTCATGAGGTGATCCTCAGTACTAGTTTGGTGGATAGCCTGCTGGTCACTGCAGCAAACCTCCCGCATGATGATATATCTATCGCATTAAACTATGTACAGATCAATGTTTGCATGTGGATGAGCTAGCTTATGGTATCCTAGATTGCACCATAGATTAATCTTACTAAATACAACAAAGGAGTTAGTGGAGCTAATTAGGTGATCCTCGATACAGGTTTGGTTGATAGCCTATCTGGCACTGGCGGTATCCTGACAACTACCACATAAACAAATTCAATCGCACACACAGGGATGTGAAATAACTTGGTCAAACTCAAGTCTGATTCGTACCTTGTTCAAAAGTCTTGTGAGATAAATGTATAGTCTTGGCTAGTTAGTTAAAACATCTGAGTCTCAAAAAAACATTAACTACATTCTAACACACCTGTGGTACATTCCATTCTTACATCACCATCAAAAAATACAAAACAAAAAATATCACACATGCAAAGTCATTCCACAAAGCAATCACATAGTACAAAAAGCCATAAATCCTGTATAGTCTATGGTGCCACCGCCAAGTTATCAACAAATCATTTCATCCATTCCATATGCATACATCATATAATTAGAAACAGTCGCATTCATAATAACATATGCATACATCAACATAAATAAATGTGCATAAAAGTAACAATAAATCACGAAAAGTGTATAATAAAAAAGAAAGTCATGTATATATATCGCCAAAAATACCCATAGGCTACAATAAGTCGGTCCTCTGACCTCACAAAAAAAATCAAAAACTCAAAAACCCCAAGCCTAGGGAGTCGACCACCATGATCATGTAGGATCGGTGCGACTGGAACTACCCCTAGTGGTGTGGGTCCTATGGGACCTCTCAGGGTGGCTGCTGCCAGCCCCCACATCATGCCCACTAGCGCTACCCTCACCCACCCACCTGCGATGAGAGGATGTAGACTGCTCAGTCTCACTACCTCTCATTCAACGCGATGATCCACCTCTAGTGAGCTCAGGTAACTGCCCACCAAGGTGGATAATCTCGACCTCCAACTCCACCCAAAACCGACCCCACTCCACATCCCATCGATGGTATGCAACCAATGCTTCATCCCGCTATGCCAACAAATGTCACAAGTGATCCCTCTCAAAACTGTGCTCCTCATATCTTCTTCATAGTAGGTCCTCCAATCGTGCTATCTCAGCATGAAACCTAGCCTCCATATCCCCTGGGACTGCCTGAGGCATGGGCATCTCTAGGATGGCATGCTGCTTTGGCACCCACTACTCCGGGACGTCCTATGTATCCGGTTGCTCCGAAACCCCTAAGTCATCCCCAATCAAGTCATCAACCTCCACCATATCCACATCATCGAGCGGAGCCCCCCAACCCTCCCTCGGTGCCTTCGCAACCCCACCGCCTACTGTTATTGCATCCGGACCTCCTAGAGGCCCCTCACCCCACCATCACAACATCTTCCACCACTGGTCATACTCTGTAGTCACCCCGACATTGTCCATGTCGGGGACATCAATCACTACATCCGACTCCTCGCCAAGCGGCTCAATAATCAGCTAGGCTAGAGTCCTCTCGTCGCCCCAACGTTGATAGATCAAGGGCTCACCAGGCAATCCCTGGTGCACCCCAAACTATCGAGTCACCCGAACATACAAGAAGTACTCTTGCTCGATCCCATGCCGCCCGATCAACCACCTCCCCCTGCGTGCCCATCGAAGCCACTCCCTAACCTTAGGCCAGGCTGGACAGTCTCGGTATGGCTGCCAAAACACCTCCCCTAGAGCAAGACGAGAGAAGGCATCAGTATAGTGCCCTACGACACCTGCCCACCACCGACTCTACCCCTACTCCTCTAACCTCCACCATAGAGTAGCATAGCCAATATTCCTCTCCACCATATCCCCCTAAGTGGTCCAAGGCAACCCCTGCAGCTACTCCATAGCTATGTGCTGCCACCCCCAGCACTACAACAGGTAGCTGCACCCAATCCCTTTTTGCTATCGACAACGGACCTTGTACAACTCATCATATAGTTATGCCAGTAGCGTCTACCCCACCTCATAATCAAGGGTGCTATCGTCGGACACTCCACAAGTCTAAACACTACCTCAAGCAGGTTCCAAGGGAACCTCACACCTGAGGAGTTAGGAAGCAGCATGTTGGAGATGAGGGTCATAAGCAACGCATGCCTCACCCCCAACACACCCTTCTCAAACCACCACCGCACCAGAATCCTACCAATTAGGCAGTCCCCCTCTGCCCTCTCCACCACCCCATCCACCCCCATATCTGCCACATGCCCAAAGCACCATGTCAACACTATCGTCCGCTGATCATGAGGAGTCATTCGAATGGGCAGCCCATCTATCAAAATCCGTAGAATCCGATACACGTCCTCTAGAGTCACTATCATCTCCCTTGTTGGGAGATGAAAGGTGTTGGTGCGGGGATCCCACAAATTGATCAGGGCAGTCAAATATGCCCGATCCCCCACCATAGGCTCCAGCCGCATCACCTGCTTGAGCCCAAGGGCATCAAGCCAATCCCAGTCTGCCACAGTTAGCACATCCCATGCATCAAAAAATACCGTCGACTGACGGTACAGACTCTCCACAACCTGAAAAACAAAAACACCACAAAAACATTAAAACATGACAACAAAACAAATGTATAGCAGTGTACACAAAACAATAAAACAACAAAAAACAATTAGGGTTTCAACCTTAATTTAAACAAAAACATTAAAAAAAACTATACAGACGACAAACAATGTACAAAAAAATAAAAGTATAGAACTATATAGCCAAAGTATAGATCAATCAACTAAACTGTACAATCAAGAACAAAAAAATCAAATAAAACAAAACAAAAATCATACTAGGGTTTTTTAACCTTACGTGTGGACAAAAAAATCAAAAACAAAAACATTAAAACTATACTAGGGTTTTTAACCTTAAGTGTAAACAAAACAAAAAAAACAAAACAAAAATTAACTAGGGTTTTTAATCTTAGTCTAAGCAAAAAAAAAACAAAAAAAACAAAAAAAAAAAAAACGTATACCTAGGGTTTTAATCTTAGTCTAAACGAAAAAAAAAACAAATCAAAACAACAAAAATTCAAACTAGGGTTTTTTAACCTTATTATGAACAAAACAAAACAAATAAAACCACAACATTCATCTAGGGTTTTAACCTTAATGTGACAAAAAACAATGATAAAATGCGAGTTTAAAAAATTCATATAAAAACAAACAAAAAAAAAGAAGGAAGGAGCACCTATCGATCTCGCCTCGGCTCCGCCACTCGAGGATCCGGTCCTTGAACTCATGGTGTCCATGAAAATTTGGCAGCGATTCCCTTCGAAAACTAGCACTCCTCACAACTCCAAATCGCCAGAAAAAACAATTGCAAATGAGCCCAAAACCTAGTTTTGGCCCTTATATAGGCTCTTAGGCCTGTAATCATTCCACCCTAGGATGAGCACTCTATTTAGTACTTGTACCACCCTAGGATGATTATAAAACTGGTATTCGTCCCACCCTAGGATGATTACAGAGCAAGAAAATAAAAAACAACCAAAACTGCATCCAAAATGCACCACAAAGCAATAAAACTGCCGAACAAAGGCACCTTTGCGCCTGCGATTCTTGGCATACAAAACTGATGTTGGGGTCACAAATTGTCACTATCCTACTCCCTAAGAATGCTACCATAGTCGGACCGCTCCACGGGAGGATGGATTTTTGACAATTTCATCCCCAAAATACGTCACAAAAAGGGTCAAAACCCACCAAAAAACATAGTAATAAAACTGTCGAACAAAGGCACCTTTGCGCCTACGATTATTGGCATCAAAAACCAACATTGGGGTCACAAATTGTCACTATCCTACTACCTAAGAAGGCTACCATAGCCGGACCGCTCCATGGGAGGATGGATTTTTGACAATTTCATCCCCAAAAGGCATCACAAAAGGGCCAAAACCCACCAAAAAACAAAAATAAAACTGCCGAACAAAGGCACCTTTGCGCCTATGATTCATGGCATCCAAAAATGATGGTGGGCTCACAAATTATCACTATCCTACTCCCTAATAAGGCTACCACAACCGGACTGCTCCACGGGAGGACGAATTTTTGACAATTTCATATCCAAAAAGTGTCACAAAAAGGGTTAAAACCCACCAAAAAAACATAATAAAACTACCGACCAAATGCGCCTTGCGCCTGACATACTTGGAATACAAAACCTATGTCGGGGCCATAAATTATCAATATCCTACTCCCTAAGAAGGCTACCATAGCCGGACCGCTCCATGGGAGGACGAATTTTTGACAATTTTAGCCCCAATAAGCATCACAAAAAAGGTTAAAACCCACCAAAAATAGGCCCGATTGTTGGGAAACTGCATAAGCATTCAACGGAAAACAACTGATGGCACCCTTACAAAAGTCATCTTGGGTCAAGCGACTCATCACTTTTCTCATGTCGGTCATTCCATCATCGATTCATCGCTTGAGGGGGTAGTCACACTTAGTCACCAATCAACAAATACACACCCAATCAAGGAAATGGCATGCATTCAAAGAATCATTGACAAAGACAATCATGCTCCTTCTTGGGACAACAAACAAGCAATAATCACAAGCTGATCAAACACTTGGCATTCTAGAATCATGAACTCAAGGTTCCCATAGACAAAATGTTGTGCCCTTTGCCTATTCATGACTGAAAAATGTCCAAGATCAAGTAACACCTCATCAAAAAATGTTAACACTTGAATTAAGCTCCTTAGCTCGTCAGAAGCAAGGATTCAAGAATGTGTGCCCTTTCCATACTTGGGGCATCAAAAGTTGGTTAGGTTATTGAGAAACCCTAATAATTGAGTGCTTTGGTTATCTATTTTTGCTCAACATTGCACCACGCACAACACATCCCAAAAAGGGGCATCTATAGACACCAAAACAACACCAATCTGATCATGTGGCTACAAGCATTGACCGAATTGGCATACATAGCCCCTAGGGCAGACCCCAGAGGTTAAACAATGGTCCTAACCACTCCCAAAGTAGTTTTGGAAGGTCAGAGGTCAATTTGGCACCTTTCAAGCACCCTACTCCTTACTCGTTCCACCCTGGTGCGATTAGAATGCTATTCGCCCCACCCCAAGACGATTAGCAGCAATCGCTCTAGGGTGGGGTGATAGTAGGTTTGACGGGAAAAAAGTCAAACCTGGACAAATGGCAGCCCAGATCCACCACTCAACTCCACCTTCAATGCATGGGAGTGTGAGTGAGCATTTCAAAGCTCAAAGAGGCAATCATAGATGCAGTCATGGAGCCCTTAATCAAGGAGGAATCTTCTCTCCCCTGACAAGGCATGATGGCCAAGTGGTGCCCCTGCATGCACATTCAAAGTAGAACTTCAGGTCTATAAAATGGTGAGTCTTCTCACCCCCAAAAAAGGATAGATCAGGAGCATTTGGAGCAACAAAGTGCTGCCAAATTATACCCTCACCCTCATTGTGCTTCCTACATCCTTGATCTCTCTTTTGGAAGGGAGGTGATTGGGTGAACATTAGGATCGCAATCCAGACCCACAACCCGAACAATTGGCCACAATCCCACACCCAATTTTTTGACACAACCCCCTAGGAGTTTTTGGACCCATCCCAAGTGGATTGGTGTCAAAACCAAGCCCCAAACGACGGGCGTCCTGCCCCCGGGCACCCCCCACACTGTTGCAGTCCCAATCGCCCCAGCCCAGAGTGATTAGAAATCTACAACTGATTTCTCTACTGTTTCTTTTGCATATTGTTTTATGTCATTTCTATATGCTGCTATTCAAATGTTATTCCATTCTGATAAGTTTTGACTATGTTTTCATTGTTTTATGCTTTCACTAACATACATGGAGCACCTTAAGATATAGGGCGATCGAGGTAGAATCTATAGAATCCGACATTCTAGGTCATCTCGAAATGCCCCATTTTGCCTAACCCCAATTCTAAAGGTGTTTTGGAGGCCCCTAGATGGGACATTTGGGAGGTCACTTTTGGACATTTTATGATAGTCCTAATCGTCCCACCCTGGAGCGATTAGAAATCTATAGTAGATTTCTCAACTGTTATTTTTGCAATGTGTTCATGATGATGTTTACATGCTTTTGTTCAAGTTTCATCTTATTTTGATATGTTTTTATCATTGTTTTAATTATTTCATGTATGCATTAACCGGAGGCCTTGGGGATTGCATGTTTCCCTCCATCCGCATGTGATATTAATCATTTGCTATTTCTTTAGACATAGGATCTCAACACTAGAGGGGCATCAAGGAACTACGGATGCACTCATGCAAACGATGATGACGTTTGGCCCACCCATTTCAAATGTGGGCACGCGAAAGATCCCAAAGGGAAGTGTACCATCCGTTGGTGTAATAATTGTATCGAACGCTCCTAGCCCCTGAAAAGGGGGGAGATGTATTGTAACCTGATCTCAAGCAAAATCAATAAAAGAGGCTGCACTTTACTTTTACTTCACATCTTGTTTCATTCCGTTTGTTTTCCCTTTTCATGCACTATAGTTCTTTGTTCATTCATAGGACTTAGCGTTACATCCGCTTTTGTTTGCATCGCATCCGGTATGCCATTGATTTTGTATACATGCTTTCAGTGGTGATCATAGTGGGACCCTATCCCCTAATTTTGGGATCAAGTTTCTGATCAAAACTTTGTGTTTTTGCTTGTAGGTGTTAATCCTTTAATTGCTGGACTGCTGCTCGTGCCACCCTATGACGAATATACAGTTGGTATTTTTTTTAGCAAGGGACGAATAGGCATTTGTCCCACCCTATGATTAATATAGATCTCTCTATACATTTTCTAAGTAGAAACTTAGGGGCATCCAGTTTGGGTAGAGAAGAGGTAGGTTTTCTGAACATCCTCTGTAATTTTTTGTCTATGTTTCTATGATTTTTTTGTTTTCTTTGCTTGCATAGAGAAGTTTGCTACATGTTTTCTTTCTTTACACAAGTAAAAATAACCACACACACCACATGTTAATATAAACATCAAGGAGTTGGTTGTAAAACTCTAACACTTGATCAAGACCAATGGTGGATTTCATCACCACCTTGGCTTGAATTTTGCATACATAACCCCGATCGCGACTGTTGCTAGACGTAAATCCTGATGAAAGCTGACCAAGTGTATCTGGGGTGATTCCCAGTGCATGAGGATAATTCTTCTATGTTAGGTGTCAAAAATAGAGCGATTCCCCTTTCGTACTGCCTATGTTCCACGTACTGTTCTTCTCTTGCATACCAATAGTTTCCCTCATGTAAGGGTGGGTATATTGAGAGGTTCGGTATAACGTCCTGGCAGTGGTATATTGAATGGGCGACAATTTTGGGAGACATAAGATCCCTCATATTGCATGTACAAAAAAATTTTCGTTACAAGGTTTTGCAAAACAAAAATCAAAACACATTAAACCAGATTTAGGGCACACCTTTAATCTATAAACAAGATAATCATTTATTTGATTGTGTGGTCCTTTTTGTTTAGTGTAGCATAAAAAATCATAAAAGAAGATAAAAATCTACATATCTTTTAGAGAACCACCACCATGGTGTACACCCGTAGCAAGCCCAATCATGGGTAGAAGCTGCAAAAAGTGTACAAGGGGGCACAAGTCGCCTCTATTGTAGCTCCAAGGACTTGGTCATACCACCTTGGTGGCCTGACCCACAAAATAGTCCACATCATACCATGATGAAATAGGACTATAGACGCACCCCTTTGAAGGGCACTTCCATTCAACATAGACCCTTTTAGGAGGAGTACATGCATAGGAAGGCCCCCTTAGACACTTATTATGAGTGGCCATCGTGCGATGAAATGCTAGAACAACATAGGGTCCATAAGGAGGGCCCACATGATTACATCATCCCTCCTCTACCCATTATTATTGTTAGAAACTATAGACCAAATCTAGAGAGCAAGGCTCTTCAGACAGGGTGAGCCAACTCTGCCCGCCCCCTTCACACATATGAAAGAGAGCACGAGGAAAACCACTACATTCCTCAATACACAGTGTGGGAGCAATGTGCCTCTACACCTACTATTTATCAAGATCACCTACTAAGGCCAGAGCCTCAAGTGAATGTTGCTAACCTCGATAGACGGAAGTGACCTATAGAGATCTCAGATCACTATGATCAAGGTAGATATGTAGGAGAGGCATTTAGGCCTCCTAGACCTAAGACAATGGAACAAATTGACTTGGCATTTGCCAAACATGCCACCCACCAAGTGCAAATCACGTAGCTTGAGAAAGATCAACAATAATTAGAGCACATGTATCATCTTAGCAAAGAGCACATTCAACATCAAACAAATGAGTTGCTCCACAACACTATGCATGAGAGGATTCCAACCCCTCACACACATAATATGGAGCTTTATGAGAGGCCCAACCCCTTGGTGCAAGATAGGTCTCCATGACCTTATCAAGTGTTGCCTCCAAGACCTCCTAGACCTGAGCGGGATGCCACCCCTAGAGCCAATGATGGGCACCCTCCTCGAGCACCCACCCATGTTTATAGGTCACACCCAGGAACTCCCCAATAAGCCAATGCTAAATTCAAACTAGAAGAAGAGTAGGTTGAAATGCCCTACCAAGGCAGGGGGGCGCTATCCAGCCACCCCTCCATAGGCCTCAAGTTCCCCGTAATTCACAATGAGAACAAACTAAGGAGGAAGAGATCAAATCTTCTAATGCATACAAAGAACTGCTAGAGCGCTTAGAGTTTGTGGAGACCAAGACTTCTGGGTCCCAAAAGCCCTCTTTATGCCAGCTCCACAGTCACCCTATGCATCCTTTAGTGTCGACACCCCCATACCCTAAACACTTCAAAATGCCTCAATTGGTAATCTTTAGAGGGGATGAGGATGCCCAAGAGCACATGACAAGATTCCTGAGTCAATGCTTTGGCATTCAGGACAATGATGCTTTGCTTCTAAGAACATTTATAACCATGTTCGTAGGCCCTGCCTTGGATTGGTTTACCCAGTTATCGAAGCATAGCATCAGCAACCTGTACCAGCTAGTGGACATGTTCCTCAAACGTTTTGCCTTCAACATAAAGAAGAAGGCATCGTTAAGTGACCTAGCTAGCCTCAGATAGTATGAGGAGGAGACCATGGTGGCTTATGGAAATCGATGGAGGATGTTGCTTTCAAGGCTACCTTACCTCCCTCCCATGGCCGACCTAACCCAAATGTTCTCAAAAAGTTGCCTAAGGTCATTATCCATGCTATTGTAGTTGTAGCAATACACCACTCTAGAGGAAGCCCTGGCGTAAGCCAGAATCATTGAGGAGATCAAGATATAGGATGGCGATATTTCCAAACCATGCAAGAAAGAGTGGCCCAAAAATGCCAAAATTGGGTCCATGCAACTAAAACCCACTACGATAAATCAGGTTGTCATAAAAATACGAAAGCCTGCATAGATGACATATCCCCAAAAGGGTAATTATTAGGCAGTTCCTCTTGATAGCTATGAGAAGAAAAATAATAGGCAAGAGCAAAATTAGTAGCATCGCCCTAGGTGATAATTCACACCCTTCATAGAGTCTAAAGACTCCTTATTTGATCATTTGTTCATGGTAAACTTGATAAACCTACCAAAAAGTTGACCCATAGACCCCAACGTGCCAAAACCCAAGGGCTATAGGGAAGACTTGTATAGTAGGTTTCATCAATAGAAAGGACATGACATTTACACGTGTTGGAAGTTCAAAAGCTTAGTGTAGGACCTAATAGATAACAAAATGCTAGTGGTGGATAATCCTGTAGCACTAAGCAACCAACAAATGGATGTCTTAAAAGACCCCCTGCCTGCCCATGATGTGCAGGAAAAGACTCCACAAGTCAATGAGGTGACACAAAAATACCCCATGTAGGGGTATGTAGGGATGATAAGCATAGTGACAAGGAACAAGAGGTACCCAAGCATAGCTGCCCCCGCTACAACTACAGGAGAGGTTCCATCAATGTCACAACCTCAACAGCACCCTACATAACCTCCCCCACCTAGACCAGTGGCCACGATTCGGACTAAGCTTACCCAAAGTTTAAGGACCACATCGGCTAGGCTCTCCATCTATGAGCTCATCCAAAAATCATCGCCCCATCGGGAGGCTCTAATGGAGATATTCAAAGACATCGAGCTATAGCCCCATGAAGCAAACTCCTTCAACAACTTTTTGGGACATGTAAAATTATGTACAAAACCAGTCATCACCTTTAGAGAAGATGAACTAAAATTGGTGGTTGGTGACATGGTAGATCCACCCCTACACGTCATTGCATGGGTCAACAGGATTCCATTTAAGAGTGTTGGTGGACACTGGCTCGTCTAGTAATATAATCACAACAACAACATTGAAACACCTCATGTTGCCAGCATCTCACATTGTGGCCTGCACCTATACTCTTCGAGCATTCAATGACACGATATGCTCGATGGTTGGAACAATTATCCTACCCATCGAAGTGAGACAAAAGACTATTGCTACGTTGTGCCACATCCTATAAGGTGAGATGGCCTACAACATCTTGCTGGGCTGGCCTTGGATCAGGGACATGAAGTGTGTCCCTTCAATAGCCCATCAATACCTAAAGTACGCATATGAAGGGTAAGTGCATGTAGTCCTGGTATACTTAGAGCCCTTCAAATATTGTAATGCAATGCAGATGTTGCCATAATCAACCCTCCCATCGATACATTTTGAATTTCAATTCAATCCATCCAAACAGGGTCCAATTCCTCATATGTCCTTGCTATTAAGTCCCTAAAGTCACCAACCGGGCCCATCTTCGTCTGGTCCTTCACCAAAGACACCACCTATGATAGCCACACCGAAGGACAATGGGAAAAATCCCTTGGAAGAGGTACCACCACTAGTCTCAACCATCTCTACCAAAGAGGTGCCCAACTGAATGGAAGTCGAGATACCTAGTTCACCCAATATGGAGTGGACCCAGGAAGAACTCTCATTCCCTCCCCCTCAACCGCCAACAATGATCGTTGAGATGGCCAATACGGGCCTGGGGGAGTATCTAGTGTGGAACATTGTAGCAACACCCGTGCTTGAGTCCATGCAAGACATGGGGAGACCTCGCCTCCCCATCGGCACTATCATCCCTTTGGGCTACCCATCGAACCAAAAAAAATTTGTATATGGGGGTCTTGACAATGACATTGAACCTTACCTACAAGAGGAAGAGGACGAAGAACCCTTTGTTGAGAACGTCAACTATCTGTCCATCTTGGACTTCGCTTTGAAATACCTTGGCCAATGTAATTGGCATGGATATGGGTTGGGAAGATCTAAACAAGGAGTGTGTGTTCTTTGTCAACCAAGATATCAGATGCCATACGACAAATCAGGAGTAGGGTTCAACCACCCTCTGCCCCTTGACATCTTGGTAGAGAACATGCAAGGCCTAGGACTAGGTAACAAGGATGGATTGGCATAAGATCTATATGCCAATCCTAACACAACATACACATTGGGGGACTATCTCCCATTGCTAACAACAAACCTTATGGGAATAAAAAATTCCTCCCCTTCGATCGAGAAAGAGGAAATTTTAAGAACATGCCTCCAAAATGGATATATACAAGGTCAAGAAGGATCTTCAGAAGACGATTCAGAGTATGAGGTAGTACCTTGGGACCCTTTTGAGTTCGATAGCAATAACTCGCAAGTGACGCCCATAGATGACTATCAAGAAAACTTCATGGTGATGTTCCCCTTGAATGCTCCAATTGAGCAATTGCCACCTCAAGAGAATCAGGTCCTCTCGTAGAGAGCGAAACAACCTCGATGGGACCAAATCAACTTGCTCGAATAGAATGAGCCTCACATGTCGTAGTCAATTTTTGGATCCAATGAAGGCCTATGGATCTCCGATAGCGATTATGAAGATGAGACTAAGATGGCATATCTCAACCATAAGTGGCAGCAGTAATACCCCATGGACATTGACGACATGTTTGAATAGCTAAACATGGGGCCAAGGCATAGGTGGAATTTGAACTAAGCACAGTTGGACCAAGTACTACACTTGCCACTTTAGGCATATAGAGAGCACCCTCTGCCTAGAGACCCTATAAAGCCATCAGTGCCAAGGGTAGACCCTATCCTTCTATCTGCACATAGGGCCGATTTGTTTGTGCTAATACCCACAAAGCCAGATTCAGAGCATAAAGAACACCAAGGATGTCTGATTCACCACCCGCATGGTAATGGAGACCAAATTCACTTCATCAACATGATCTCCATTGACTTAATCGCCCCCATCCATAATCTATCCGATCCAGCATGACCATTATATCTAAACCTAGATGCCATAGATTGGGATCACGCTAACTCGCCACCATCTCCATCATAGTACTAGCCTTGCGATGAGATGCTTCATTTTTCCCTAGGACCAACTCAAGATATCTTCCACGTTGAAGAGGAACCCGACGTTCCAAACATAGATCTAAATTTAGCAAATGATATCCACATGATCCCAACTCCACATGAGTTGGAGGATGGGTCCCACATGTCATTCGAAGAGATGACTGACGTAGACATTGGCTTTGATCCAATGAATTTGTAAATCAATAAGCTAGGGGTAAGTCTATCCCTCGAAGAGCAAGCCAATTACACTGCCCTTCTCAAAGAGAAGGAGGTTTTTGCATGGTCCTACAAAGACATTCCAAGGCTAGATCCACAGCTAGTCACACATAATTTAACACTTGATCTGACAGTCAAGCCAGTCAAGTAAAAACTATGTAAGATGCACCCAACAGTGGCCTTGATGGTCAAAGACGAGCTACAAAAGCTGTTGGATGCACAGTTTGTCATTTGCATGGATTACCCACCATGGTTGTACAACATGATACCCATCAAGAAGCCAAATGGGAGGATTCGCATATGCATCGATTTTCAAGATCTAAACAATGCATGTCCCAAGGATGATTTCCTCTTGCCTAGCATCGACGCATTGGTATACACCACAACAGGCCATGAAATACTTTTCGTCATGGATGGTTTCTCGGGATACAACCAGATTCGTATCAATCCTGATGATCAACTCAAAACGACGTTCATGACGTCTTGGGGGACATTTTGTTATAAGGTCATGCCTTTTGGCCTTAAAAATGTTGGTGCCACGTACCAACGTGCTATGACATACATCTTCCACGATCACATGCATAAAACTTTGGAAGATTATATGGATTATTTGTTGGCCAAATCTCTTTTATGCCCACATATCTCGATGACTTAATCCCCAACATATATCATTTATCCATATTTCAACATATCTCATCTCTTTGTATTCCAACATATATTGTAATATAACATATATCATTATATTCCATATCCTAGTTAAATAGGGATGCTCATACATCCCTATTCCATAGACTTTCTCATTGGATACTAGATGTTTCCATACGAAGTCATAGGGAGATAAGCACATTATGTGGGTAATTATGACAATCTTATCCATGAATAGAAAATTTTATCTTTGGAATGACTATGGAAATTACATAACCTATGGAATTCATTTGATAATATCATTAGTAACACTCAAACAAAAGGAAGATTTATGGACCATCCATTCTTTACATTTTGTCTTCTATTTTAATCAAAGAGATATTAACATTTCATTTCCTATAAGATTAGTTCTAAAGTTTTACTATCTTTAGAAAGGTACCTAAAAATCTTGTTTGATTATTTTTCCTTCTATGCAATCTCCTTCAATACTTCTTTAGGACATCCATGACTACCCAAGTGCACATTTTTAATTTCTCATTCCTATGCAATAGTCTTCACACAATTCATCCACACAAGCAAGAAAATTTCCCTTTCTTCATTCTCCACATCTCTCTTTTTTCCTTCCCTCCATTCTTCCACTCCTTCATTCCTCGCTTCATTTTTTCCACCACCACTATTCATTCCTTTAGTTACTCTTCCACTTTTGTATCCTCCTTACTCAATCCTAACTTTTTCCTTTTAGACCACCACCAAGTTAATGTTTATATAGTAAATTTTTTAAATTAGATTTTCCCATAAATCTTATTCGTTAAAGATATTTGTAATCATAAATTTTATTTTTAAAAATTATTTAAATTTAGAAATGAAACAAGGAGAACCACACTAAGCATAACATTCACATACATACGGTTCCCAAGAATATTACTTCATATAACTCACTTATCATTAGTAACACCTACTAAATATCATAATATAGTTTGACATAAATATTATATTTATACACAATGTAGATATTTTTCTAGTTATCCATCATTACCTACACATACGCGAGCATTGAACTTTCTTCCTTCTAGAGTTAGCATTAGTATAAAATTACATAAATTAACATTGCACTAGATACATATAATTTTTTTTATATACCAAAAGTGTACAACATACATTAGCCATTTATGCAACAATAATAATTATTCATTCATGTTCAAGATAACAAACTATACAAAATCAATATGTTAAAACAAAAAACCACATCAATAAATAGAACATACAATCATAAGTTTATATTCTTAGTGCTATTGAAAATAATAGAAATATGTAATTAATGAGCGGAGTGGGCATCACACAAATACACTTTGTATCTTCATTAATTATGGTAGCTACTCAAAATTTTGACATGATTAAAATTTAAAACTTCTATTACCTATTATAAGACTTATTTTAAATTATTTACTTGAATAATATATATCATTACTAGTAGATACTTAGATCTATATTTGAGAAATTAAGTCTTGAGTCTCTTAATTGACTTAAATGAATAGAGGAATGGTAAAATTTATGATTAACTTCCTAATAGTTTTGAAGTTAATCTAATGGTCTTTAATACATTTTCCATTGTTACCATCAATTAATGTGACTAGTGATCCTCCTTTTCCAAAATAATAGCATAATGTCCACATTGCTTGATTCTATAAATAATGTAACTTAAGCCTCCTTTAATGTTGTGAGGTGTATTTCTAAACTACAATAATTTATCGCCACTTCTAATTGGACATTTTTTGTATCTATGTTCTTGCAAAACATAGACATAAAAGGTTTCAACTCAACCATTATATTATTTGATATATATCCAAGATAATTTGTTATATTTGTGTTTAGATATTCTGAAAGTATTGAGTGAAAGAACCACTTCAAAAATATAGTTCTCATGATGTAAGATATCCACAATACTACTATCTTAGAAACATCCATTTTGATTAGTTGAATCTCTTAGCCTAAATTAATTATTAATTTTTAGTTAGATACTTTCACATATAAGAAAGATAATACCAACACATGTTATGATTTTTATGGAATATATAGATCCATTATTTTGTCTATGTTAACCTTGTATCTAATTATAATAAATGTAGTTTCATTTTATTTCAACTCATAGTTTATTTTTTATTGGATGTATTCCAATTGTTTTTTCTTCTTTTTTAAAAAAAATTACATATTTATAATAATCTTATTTAAATCCATACATTTTAATGTGACATTTTTAATTATATCCATTATTTACATATGTTTAGTCTAAATTTTGGTAGACCTTAAGTTGATAATGAAAGGGTGTTAAAATCCCTAATATTGTTTTCCTTTGGTCTTGCATGTTTTCTATGTAACTATAACATTAGTTGATAAAATTTAAGAGAGGATAAATGAACATTCTAAATTAATTTATATGTTAAGATAAAATAGTGTTGTTTCAAATCATGAAGTGTGTGGTATTATGATGGTATTACTAAATTTTCATTTTGCATATCTTGAATCATTATTAGACCATATTAAAATTATTTCTAACTTGTTTTTCTTAATTGTGTTAGTATTGCATATGAAATATCCTTGCATCATTTCCTGTCAAGGATGTTTTACTATAGTTGTTCTCTTTACATTAAAAATCATGTAATTCTAAACAAAGACCACGTTGACCCCTAAAAATTTATACTCATAATGATACTTTTTTTATCAATATATACACTAAATGATATGATGTTATTTTTTTACAATGACATGTTCCAATATGTATTTAATTAACATATCATCTAGATAATGTATTCTAGTTAGGATATCTATGTTTTAAATCTAAAAGAGCGTAGGGTATGCACACTAAATATAAATAGATAGAATATATTGAGATATGTAATTTAAATCCCATATACCAATTAAATTTTACCCATGAGGTTGAGATTGAGATTCAATTATAAGAATTGTTCTTCCACAAAGAGCTATCAAGCTACAATTTTTCTAAGGACAATTCTTAGATACAATGATATTATATATATGAAAATGGTCATTTAATCAATCAAACTTATTTTTATTAGTTTATTTTGATATGTAACTATATTGAGTATTTTATATGCATCTTAAAATAATCCACATCATTATACACATGAATTATAATACATAAAATAAAATAATTAATAAAATGTTAATATACAACTTAAGTAAATCTAATGGTAAAGTTCTAGGTATTCTAGCTAAAATATCCAAAGGTTTGAACCTAGAAGGGTACACATCAAGTTTAAATAAACATAATATAAGTGGGATCTATAGTTTCAATCCTACATAACCACTTAAGTTTTATCTATGGGGTTGATATTTAATTGGCATAATATTTTGTTCCTAAGAGCCACCCATGTTCAATTTAATTTTGTTAAATAATATGATAATAAGGTCTATTGTAATACTACCATGTAATTTATTGAAACATTACATTGTTTTAATACATGTGGTGTTCATTCTAATTATATATAAAAAATAATAAATTTTTAATTTAAATGTTACATATAATAATGTATTATAGAAAATAAGGACCATACAATAGCTAGTTTTTACCTCAAAGTTTTGAATTCTATCTTGTAGATCATTTTGCATAAAATTGATTAATTATTTTTATAAAAATGTATCACAAAAAAATGAATTTGATATTTAATTATGTATTTTGCTTAATAGTAAAATAAATGTTAATTAATCTTAAGTATAAATTTATTATTATAATATTAATTATAACTTATATAATTCACTAAAGTAAATATCAAAATAATTAAAATATGTGAAATGTTTGCTATAGTTTATTTATTTTATTAATGATTCAATTTTAATGTTTACAAAATGTATTTTATTTTATTTTAAAATTGTCTTTGTGATCCACCCATATTACATTGTATCACAATGTTATTTTGTAATTATGATACATCACTTTGATAAGATTTGAATGTTGGTCTCTACCTTGGATGTTGATGTATTTAACCAATTTACTTCTTAGACATTTGAAAAAATGTTAAAGTTCAATCATGAAATTTAAATCTTGGTTTATGGTGATTAATGTTCATACATAATATTTGAACTTTACTTTATAAATCTTATGCTAGATATTTAGATTCACCCATAACATTTAAAATTTTAAGTTTACATTAAAACCTTGGTCTAAGTTGTTAGACTTATTACTACCAACAAATTATCTAAAACCATATAGCTTTAATGATAAAATTTACCAATAATATTTGAACATTAATTTAAGGTGTGAAACTCCATACTTGGACTAAGTAGTTTAAACCCCATAGACTATACAAATATTAAGGTTTCCCATGAAATTAGAACCTTAGCTTCTCATATAAAACTCTTCACTTCCCTCACTTGATTCATATGCCATGAATTAGTTAATCCAAATATTATAAACTATGTTAAATTCTTTGAGTATAAATTAAAACTTAAGTATAAAAAATAATTTTATTTTTAAATTTTTATTATTGTAATTATAAAATATTTTATTAATATTAAAAATTATTGCATATAAAAAATCAATTTATAATTAATTAAAAATTAGTAAACTAAATCCAAAAATTACTTAAACAAACACCACCACCACATCAATGGTCCTTGTTTATGGTCCTTATTTAACTTAACTAAATAACATAGAAACGTGAATATTAATCTCAAAATTTTATTATTTATTATGAAGGGATCAAGATTTAATAATATTTAAAATCTTAATTTTTGCTTGTTTATGCACTATTAAAGTATTTATTGTTTTTAAAGTTGTATATTAAAAATGCTAAAAATAATAATATAATTTTTTGTTGTTTTTAAATAAAATTCTTTATTTAAAATTATCTAACTATATTTCATTATTAAAACCTTATATATATAAGGTTAACTCCTTATAATTTAAATCTTAAACCTGTACGCAAACCATTGCTTCAAATCAGACGAAGTTCGCCAGTCCGTAGGCACCAATACCAGCGTGTACAAAGTTATGCCTCTGTTGTCAAGGACGTTTCCAACAAACAAATATTTCGCTGTCTTTCATTCTTTAGAGAATACCACCACCAAGATAATAATGACACTTTATTGTGGACAATAACCAAAAGTTGCATTAGATAAAGTAGGTAAGTAGAAACGACTAACATAGATGACTGGACGCTGTTGCATTACCTGGCAAACAACAAGTGCACTACTCAGACATGAAGACATTGTTGATAAAGATATGACAAGTCCTCTCTGCTCTGGCGACCGTCTGCCCGCCTCATCCATGCAATGCACGCTGAAAGGGAGACGTGACGGGAGGGCACACTATTAACTTTATTCCTACTCTTAATGGATAAGGCAGAAAGAGATGCGACGACATCAGATGGAGACGCTGTTGGGAATTCCTTTACCGGTCAAGCCACCCTCCTTGGAGTTGTCAGACGTGCAAGGATAGAGCAATGTGTATGGAACCTGGGAAGGCCCATACCTGTTCTTCAACTTAGGATTGTTGTTCCTCTCAGAAACACTCTTCTCCACGCCTTCCAACGCAGAGGAGAATCGTGAGAATGCATCTTCGATTCCATCATCGTCCGTCCATTCAGGGGTGGAGCCCTTCACCTGTCCAAGGTACACCTCATCCGTCGAATGCTTGGACAGCAGCTCTAACACCGCCATCACCGTCGTGGCCTGGCTTGGAGTGGACACCGTTTTGAGCAAATACGCCTCTGGGTCAGCAACCATTTGGGCATATTCCACGGATCCCTTCTCTGGGATGAGGCGTCTGCTGATGGTGGGGAGATTGGGCATGTATCCCCCGTATGCATATTGCCCGAAGTTGACGGCTGCGTGGTGAGCGGATGCAACCCAGATGATAGTGGTGATTGCCTCCGCCACTTCTTCCACAGACTCCATCTTATACCATCCGCTCTCCTCCTGCTTCAGATCTCCATGCCCCACGTTCACCACCTCCTTCCACCACGCCTGCACTTCTCTGTCTGCTTTGATTGACTCGTCGCTCTTGTAATACAGAGACAAGTAATCCCTCACCCATTGCTTCAAAGCAGACCATATCTCCAGACCGTCCACTGCATATGGATAATCTTCAATCACAAGCCTCAGCCCATGAGCTGCTGTTGTGTCTGGCACGGCCATCCCTCTGCATAATCATAAGCATGAGAAAGATGGATGGATGGTAGCAACAACAGAAAAAAGATATATATAGATAGATACATAAATTAAGACAAACTACTTCCAAGTTGCATTAAAATATGCGTTGTATACCTTTTAAGGAGATCTGCGGGCAAGCCTTGTTCTTTGAGTCTCCATTGTTTATATGCTTTGGAGGACAACTCTATGCAGTATCTGCCCGGCGTGAATCCGGATTCGATGACTCCTTTTGCATTTATAAGAATCTGACGGGCAGATTGATTGATGTCCATGGTGTCAAAGTAATGAGGAAGCAATAACTTGTGAAGGGGATGCATTTTGCTTAGTTGCCTATGCGTAGCAATGATAAAGGGTTCGATGACTGCGTGAGTTCTTAGCCTGCAGAAGATAACTGGTGGGTAAGTACACAGCTGCATGACATAACATGACGATCATCTTCAATATGAATATGAAAGAGTGCTGCAAATAAAAAGATCTTTGGAACTTATTAATTATTTATCATCATCCTTATTACCAGTGGCTAATTAACTGGTGATAACCGGAATCGTTCACTCGCGCATGAGCTTTCGCCAGCAGCCACAAAGCTCCTTCTTCTCCCCTCTGGGCAGGAGTATAGACATTTCGTACAGCTTGGCGGACAGTAGTTGGAGGCAAACACAGCTCGATGGCAACAGACTTGAGTATCCCTTGGCCCGTCAGAAAGAAAAGAGTGCGAGAGGCATACATCTTAAGCTCGTCGGTTTGTTTGTTAATGCGTTCAATGTACGGCATGTAGGCATCATAGTAATCCAAAATGAAGAGCCTCTTCGATTCCACAGCCTAATACACAGCACATTAGGTACTTATCGGTGAATTTGGTTAACTTAATGTTCTCGCAATTGTTGATTAGGGTGGAGTTGAAGTTGAGGATAGACATCATGCCAAGAAATGCGGATAGTCGGGTTAGTGGATCCATATATACCTGTTGGGCGGAAAGGCCGTCCAGATTTCTTTCTATATGTCCTGCTGTTATGAAACTCTCCTGAGGGCCGTATAAGTCTGCGTCCAAGCTGCTCGACGGAGGAAAGCTCTGCGAGGCAGTAATGGTAAGAGTTAGGGTAGAGCATAATATTTAATGTTTAATCTGGTTAAATTATTAGGCCTTAAAAAACATGAGGATTGACATTGCTTACCTGCAGGCACTGGATGGCCATGGGATTCAACCCAGAAAGGGCTTGACGTGCAAACTCTTCATCCGCCTTCCACCCGTGTTCGTCCACTGTGAATCATCAGACACATACATCAAAATTCAAATTTGGTACGACCGACCCTATGCTATTCGCTATTCGATGGATAGCCAGTAGTAGCGGGAAATGATTGAAGTGATGGAAGCTTTTTTTCTATAAGACTCTCACCCTTAAAAACTTGGGGAACTGTGAAATTAATGAGCGCTTGGTCTTGTGTGCTGAGCAGTCCTTTGACCATCTGAAGAGGCACTAGATCTCGGGTAAGGTCCATCACAGAGTTGACAGAACTGGGGATTCCTTTGCTGTAGATAGCCTTCACATCCTCGAACGAGTCGAACTTATCACCGAAAATGGACTTGAGGGTGGGTACCACCTTTTTTGCGAAGGCCCGCACCAAGTTGGCCCTGTAGTCAGATAGATTGATATGAGGGAACTTCTCGTCCGGGGGAATGTAGAATTGGGAGGTGGGCAGGAGGGGCAAGCTCTCGGACGCCTGATCTGTCAAAAAGGATGACAATATACCAATAGATAGTTATGGACGTTGTATTCTAGATTATAGCTGCAAATATTGTATGCTATGTTGTTACCTGTTTTGGCATGGGCACGCCCAGTTCTACACCTCCTGGGATAGGGGAGTTTCTGCGATCCGCCCAGGACCTCTCTCCGGAAATCGGGATCACTGTCTGGATTGCCGAGATCGTTGTAGACGTCGTAGTCGTACACGCGATCCCACAGCTGCCTCTCTCCAGTCCCATCTCCCCGCAGGGTCACCAGCTCTTGTTTCCTCAACGCTGCGAGACCCGCAGGTGTTTCCTCTGGAAGATAGCTCTGCTCATAAATAAACAATTAATAATTACAATAATATTACGTTACTTCTCCTATTCCCAGTCGAAATTATGAATAATAAAAAATGCAGGCTTGCAGTTGCACTCCCCTCTCTACCTGTGTAGAAAAGAAGACGCGCGGCTGCTTGCTGTAAAAGTAATAGGGGTAGATCCAGGAGTTGCACTGAAAACGCAGAGTGCCTTTGGCAGGGACATCGGAAAGGGTCACAGATTTCAAGAAGAACTCTCGAGGGTGCGTATTTTTTACAAGTAATGCTCCCGGCACTCCCAAATGGGACTTCCATTTAAAATTAAATTTGTAGCGTGTATCACCAGCAACTGGTCCGTCCAAGGGATTCCAGCTTAAAGACACCTCCTCGCCTGTCTTCCCCAGTCCCGTATCTATGCCAAAACAACATTAACACGACACAATGTTAGCACTACGATGAAGAAGAAGATTATTATCATGGCTAGTTAAATTATAGGAGTCTTATGAGCCTGCATTTCATTCAGTTGTACTTGCAGTCACAAAATAGAATGAGGACACTAACTACTTACTGACTAGAAAATTACCTTGATCAATCTGATCTCTGCTGACAAGTTGTAGAAATACTTTCTGCCCGATCAACTCAAACACTGTGTCCGACACTGTGGCAGAATAATCGTTAACATCGAAAAGATATGTTTTCTGTAACACAACTTCTCCATGGATGCTAATATCCTCTCCATCGTTACCCTTCGAAATGGAAAAGGGCAATGTTGGGGCAGAGATGTTGTTGAGGAACCCTTTCACATTCATATTCACTCTCTTTCTATTTATCGATCCTTTTCTCGCTAGCGCTAGACAATCTCAGTTCCGACTCGACCAGGCTTGAGAAAGATCAACCCACAATACTACACTACACTACACTATGCTCAGTCTCAACAATCGAGATTCTCAAGATTTAGATTTGAGATTTGCTTATGCCGTGCCTTACCATACCCTTATATATATATATATACACGCAGAAGCGTCCTTCGATCTTCCTCCTTAAAAAGAAAAAAAAAAAAAACACAAGGCACTGAAGTCACCTCAGCTTGAGCTCTAAGAAATGCCACTATCACGTACGTCTACTGTCTTCCAATGTGGAATGGTAATTATTGTACAATTCATCACGTTTGTTAATGGATCATCTCTTGTTTTCGTGGAGTATCCATGTACCACCTTCATCTCGCACGAGTATTTTGTTTCCCATTAATCTCTTTCTTCAATGGTTTTTGCGAAGATACGACATGCAAATCGCAAATACCAGATTGCAATAGAGTATATGGTAAAGACACATTGGTAAAACGCTTTCGATCTGGAAAACACAATTACCTCCACGACGTTCACGTGTTTCACTTTTATCCGTGTGATGATAGAAAAAATCAATTTGTACGTGGTGTCGGTTACCGACAAAGAACTACGGACCGGTGGGGACTGGTATCGTTGTAGCCGGATGCCAGTACATATGAATAAGGATGGCCCTGCTCAGACTGGCGCCGCATCCATATGGATAAGGATGACCCTGCTCAGACTGGCGCCGCATCGCGTTTTGTCTGATCTTTGGATCCTAAGCTACTGTTCACATTGGATCCAGTCATGATGGGTGTCATCTCTAAGGAAATTCATAAGCAACTTCGAGAGAAAACAAATCAATTGCTACCTACCTACGATTAGATGTTTTGTTTTACGCGGCATGCATGCTGATTCTTCCCTCAATAATAGAGAAGAGATTTGACCTTTCAATTCGCGCAACATCCACCGTCTTGTACTCAGAGTAAAATTAATTCAACGTAAATACCCTCGCTACTAATTTCTATGCAAAGTCCAATCATTTTTTATTCTTGAAAATGTTAAATAAGGATAGTAGATAAGGCTAGGTAATTTAAGTGTAGGTGTGGTTGGGCACTTACCAATAAGAAACCTAGGTTCAAATCTTGGAGGAAGTCAACCCTTTGCAAAGGTAGTAGTCTGCTTCGACCTCTAAGTACGCATCATATCTCTAACGATGGTACAAACCTGGAGTGACAGGTGGTCCTCATCTCACACCGAGTTATCCTCTGAGGGCATGTCAGATCGATGAAGACCATACATACAAACCCGGAGCGACGGTCCCCATAGGTTTTGTGGTTTGAACCCTGCATTCGTCAACTACTAAAAAAGTGGCTATAACCAACTCTCCTATATAATAAAAAAAGTATTATTTTAATTGTGTGATATATAATTTTTTTATTTTTTATTTAATTCAAATTTGAATTTTTTTTAGAAGAAGTTTTACATTTTAACAATATTTAAAAAAGATAGTTTCGCAGATAGTATAATTGATTATAATTTTTATTCAAATAAAAAAAAAAAAAATTGTTCAACAAAATTAAAAAAAGATTAACATCATCTTATCATTTTTTGGAATGTATTTTTTTTATTCTTGATTTTGATGAGAAGTTTCTTTGTTTTTTTTTTTTTTTTTTTTTTTTCAATCATTCAAAAAGTTTTACTAATGAGATCACTTTTAGAATGTCCTTATATGCATTCTTGATGTTTTTGTAGGCTTCATATTCCATCACAACATTTTCATTTTGATCTTACCTCTTTATCTTCAAATTTTGCATTTGAGATTGAGTGAACTAAATCTTAATTGAACTATAAACATTTTTTCGTTCCATTTGCTATTTACATCTATGTACTTATTTTAACTGTGTTGGCAACTTCAATTAAACTCATTAATTTATAACTACTTTTAATTTATAATTACTTTTTCCTTCCATTAAATATGCATAGAGCCAACAATTAATAACCTTCTAGCATAATCTCATTAATATGGCAAAAACCACAAACGCCCGGTCTGAGTAGGGTGGTCGGGGAAGTCGTTTACCGAAATCCTACTATAGCATACTTGGTAATGTCATATAAATGACGTATTGGCGTGCCTCCCAATCACGCTTTTAGTGGAAATTCTACAACAATAGGATGCAAGTTTATTGGCATGTTTTATATTCTATATATATTTAATAATGAAAAATAGAAGCAAGGACAATTATTTAACACTGGATAATTATTTAACACTAGAAGAGAGTTGAACATGTTTGAGACACAACATTCAAATCTGGACCACTGCATTCATCTTATGAATTCCTGTCTCTACACGGTTGTTTGTTAATGGCGCTAGGGCCCTCGTTGCACTGTTACGGCCACCAACACAAAATACAAAAACAATTTACCTACTACTAACAGTTTCACATGGAAAAAGAAGCCCATGTGAATAATGCAACGATGCAGTGCCTTCTTGAGTTATTCCATATTTGAAATCTAAACATTTTGTAAGAGTTATTATATCATCTCAAAAAATCCATTGAAGAATGGGAATGAATGCAGTCTTGAACACATGGAAAACGTGGGCACAGAAGAATATCCGTGCGAGATGGAAAGAGGTAAACGTAGGACAGGCGACGATCCATTGCAGAATGTGTTCACTTGTATCATGATAACCCTGCCACATTAAAAGACAACAATTATTGGAATCCTAGACCAGTCTCAGTCCGAGAGGATATCAACGCCATACTGCTTTAATTTTTGCAGTAGGGCCCCCAAAAAAAAGACACATGACACTAATAAAAGTCACGAGAAAGAGATGGAGGGATGCGGGCCTATTTATAGAGGTGTGTTGGGGCAAGGCATACGCACATCTCAAAATTCAATCTCTTGTAATCTCGACTGTTGAGAAGCTGAGAGCCTAGTGTAGTGTAGTAAGCGATCTTAAGCTGCGAAGTGTTGGCACTTGGTAGTGAGTGTGATAAAGAGAGAGAAAATGAATGTGAAAGGGTTCCTCAACAACATCTCTGCTCCAACATTGCCCTTTTCCATTTCGAAGGGTAACGATGGAGAGGATATTAGCATCCATGGAGAAGTTGTGTTACAGAAAACATATCTTTTCGACGTTAACGATTATTCTGCGACGCTGGCGGACACGGTGTTTGAGTTGATCGGGCAGAAAGTATTTCTACAGCTTGTCAGCTGCGATCAGATTGATCAAGGTAAATACCTTGTGGGCACTCTATGTCTAACATGAATGCAAGGTCATAGGTTATATAATTAGACGATAATATTCTTCTTTTGAATGCCAACATTGAACGTTGTATTTTGGCGCAGATACGGGACTGGGAAAAAAGGAGGGGAGGTGTCGTTAAGCTGGAACCCCTTGGACGGACCTGTCCCTGGCGACACACGTTACAAAATCAGCTTTAAATGGAAGTCTCATTTGGGAGTGCCGGGAGCATTGCTCGTAAAGAATACTCACGCTCGTGAGTTCTTCTTGAAATCTGTGACCCTTTCCGATGTCCCCGGCAAAGGCACTCTGCGTTTTCCATGCAACTCTTGGATCTACCCCTATTACTTTTACAACAAGCAGCCACGCGTCTTCTTTTCTACAAAGGTATAGGCGAGTGCGACTGCAACTTGCATGCATCTTTCATTATTCATTATTTCTAAAGTAACATAATATGTTTATGTGACAGTGAGTGTAATTGTTAGTTGCTTTCTTTTATGAGCAGAGCTATCTTCCGGATGAAACACCTACGGGTCTCGCAACGTTGAGGAAACAAGAGTTGGTGACCCTGCGAGGAGATGGGACCGGAGAGAGGCAGCTGTGGGATCGCGTGTACGACTACGACGTTTACAACGATCTCGGAAATCCAGACAGTGACCGGGATCTACGGAGGGAAGTCTTGGGCGGATCACAGGAGCTTCCTTATCCTAGGAGGTGTAGAACTGGACGTGCCCCAGCAAAAACAGGTAACATCATATAATACAATATTTGCGGCGGCTTTGGACTAGAATACAAAGCCCAAAACTATCTATTGAATATGGTGATGAATCATGATGCAATATCCATGACATACAACGTTATCGGTCCTTGTTGACAGATCGGGCGTTCGAGAGCTCGCCCCTTCTGCCCACTACCCAATTCTATATTCCTCCTGATGAGAAGTTCCCTCATATCAATCTCTCTGACTATAGGGCTAATTTGGTGAGGGCCTTCGTCAAGAAGGTGGTACCCACCCTCAAGTCCGTATTTGGTGATAAGTTCGACTCGTTGGAGGATGTGAAAGCTCTCTACAGCAAAGGAATCCCCAGTTCTGTCAACTCTGCGATGGACCTTACTCGCGATCTAGTGCCTCTTCAGATGGTCAAGGGATTGCTCAGCACTGAAGACCAAGCTATTATCAATTTCAAAGTTCCCCAGGTTTTCAAAGGTGGGAGTCTCATAAGATATTCGTTCATTTTTGTTGAAAACAAGAACAACTTTAATGTTAATTTACTCTGCTTCCCATTACTACTGGCTAGCCATGGAACTGCTAATAGCAAATAGCAAAGAGTCCCTCATGCCAAATTTGAAATTTGATGTACATGTGTCTGATGGTTAACAGTGGATGAACATGCCTGGAAAACGGACGAAGAGTTTGCACGCCAAGCTCTATCTGGGGTGAATCCCATGGTCATTCAGTGCCTGCAGGTAGGCAAAATTCGCCCTGAAGGTTTAAGGGCCTGAGTATGTAGCCGGATCAAACATTGAATATTTATTATTATGTTCTACTCTAATATTTTGCTCTTACCGTCATGCAGAGTTTTCCTCCTTCGAGCAGCTTGGATGCCACCTTATATGGCCCTCAGGAGAGTCGCATAACAGCTGCGCATATAGAAAGAAACCTTGACGGCCTTTCGGCGCAACAGGTATATAGCGATTTACTAACCCAAGTAACCGCATTGCAAGGCATGATATGTATCCTCAGCTCGAACTCAACTTAACCTTGATGTGAGCAATCGGTCTTTTAAGTAAAGGCAACAATGACATTAAGGTAATCAAAGTTTAATGATGAGTACATAACGTGTGTTGTGTGGTGGGAATGATCAGGCTGTGGAATCCAAAAGACTCTTTATTTTGGATTATTATGATGCCTACATGCCATACATCGAACGCATTAACAAACAATCCGACGAGCTTAAAATGTATGCGTCCCGCACTCTGTTCTTCCTGACGGACCAAGGGACTCTCAAGCCTGTTGCCATCGAGCTGTGTTTGCCTCCAACAACTGTTAGCCAATTTGTAAGAAATGTCTATACCCCTGCAGAGGGGGGAGAAAAAGGGGCCTTGTGGCTGCTGGCCAAAGCTCACGCACGAGTTAACGATTCCGCTTATCACCAGATAATCAACCACTGGTAACAATTGTGATGATGATCAATAGTTAACAAGTTCTACGGCCCTTATAACTCCAGTTATATTCGTTTTCATATTCATGTTCAAGATGAAATGATCGTCGTGTAGAGGTACGTACTTACTTACTCATCTTCTTATGCAGGCTCAGAACTCATGCAGTCATTGAGCCCTTCATCATCGCTACGAACAGGCAATTGAGCAAAATGCATCCTCTTCATAAGTTATTGCTCCCTCATTACTTTGACACCATGGACATCAATCAATCTGCCCGTCAAATTCTAGTAAATGCAAAGGGATTCATCGAGTCCGGATTCACGCCGGGGAAATACTCCATAGAGTGGTCCTCTAAAACGTATAAACAATGGAGACTCAATGAACAGGGCTTGCACGCAGATCTCCTTAAAAGGTATGCTGTGCTTGGTTTTTAAGTAATACACAAAAAAACTCCAATCTCTATTGTCGCTACCTCACTCCCCTCCTGCTAACGCTTATTATTATGCAGAGGGATGGCCGTAAGGGACGCAACAGCACCTCAAGGGCTGAGGCTCCTGATTGAAGATTATCCATATGCAGTAGACGGTCTGGAGATATGGTCCGCTTTGAAGCAATGGGTGAGGGATTACTTGTCTCTGTATTACAAGAGCGACGAGTCAATCAAAGCAGACAGAGAAGTGCAGGCGTGGTGGAAGGAGGTGGTGAACGTGGGGCATGGAGATCTGAAGCATGAGGAGAGCGGATGGTATAAGATGGAGTCTGTGGAAGAAGTGGCGGAGGCAATCACCACTATCATCTGGGTTGCATCCGCTCACCACGCAGCCGTCAACTTCGGGCAATATGCATACGGGGGATACATGCCCAATCTCCCCACCATCAGCAGACGCCTCATCCCAGAGAAGGGATCCGTGGAATATCCCCAAATGGTTGCTGACCCAGAGGCGTATTTGCTCAAAATGGTGTCCACTCCAAGCCAGGCCACGACGGTGATGGCGGTGTTAGAGCTGCTGTCAAAGCATTCGACGGATGAGGTGTACCTTGGACAGGTGAAGGGCTCCACCCCTGAATGGACGGACGATGATGGAATCGAAGATGCATTCTCACGATTCTCCTCTGCGTTGGAAGGCGTTGAGAAGAGTGTTTCTGAGAGGAACAACAATCCTAAGCTGAAGAACAGGTATGGGCCTTCCCAGGTTCCATACACATTGCTCTATCCTTGCACATCTGACAACTCCAAGGAAGGCGGCTTGACCGGTAAAGGAATTCCCAACAGCGTCTCCATCTGATGTCATCGCATCTCTCTCTGCCTTATCCATTAAGAGTAGGAATAAAGTTAATAGTGTGCCCTCCCGTCACGTCTCCCTTTCAGCGTGCATTGCATGGATGCGGCGGGCAGACGGTCCCCAGGCCAGAGAGGACTTGTCGTTATCTGTGTCAAATGTCTTCATGTCTCAGTTATGTTAGTCTTTTCTTAGTAGTTAGTTGTTTGCCGAGTGATGCAACAGCGTCCACTCATCTATGTTAGTCGTTTTACTTACCTACTTTATCGAATGCAACTTTTATTGTCCACAATAAAGTGTCATTATTATCTTGGTGGTGGTCTTCCTTAACGAATGAAATATTTATTTGATACAATTAAAAAAAAAACATATTATCTAATTATCCAATAATGTTTTACCCCAAGAATAGAGTACCATGCGTAGACCATCTTTATGTTATGCCTACTTATTCACGAGTGCGATAATCCTGAAGCAGTTGAATTAAACAATCACAATGGTGAACTTTAAGAGGAAACGTCCTCGACATCAAAGGCATAACTTTGTATACGCTGTGTTGGTGCCTCCTGTTTCTTTTTTATTAGAAAAAGTTAGGTTATATTAATTTATTAATTTAAACATAATAGTTTTAAAAACATTTATAATTAAATATATACAAATAAAAAATAAAACATTTATAATATATAAAAATAAAAACTAATAATAAAAAAAACTATAATTATATTTTATGTACCCTCAAAACAGAGCAATCCAAGCATTATCGATTCCATCGTGAAAAAAAAATAAAATAAAGCCTCCAACATGGTGAGCTTTCAAAATTAAATTTCGAAGTTCTCACCGTCACGGTTAAGTTTTTTTATTTGAATAACTTTACAAAGCTTTTATTCAATTCATGGGTCAATGCAATCAGAGCATTATCGATTCCTACGTGAAAAAAAAAAAAAATTAAAGCCTTGAACATGGTGAGCTTTCAAAATTAAATTTCGAAGTTCCCACCTTCACTGTTAAATTTTTTTTATTTGAATAACGTTTACAAAGATTTTATTCAATTCATGCGTCAAAATAATAGATTTATTTTATAAAATGATAATCACAATAATATTTAAATGATAAAGAGGGAAAAGTGGTTTTTTATTTTCAAATAATATTTGATAAAATATTAAAGTTTACTAATAATATTAGTTTTTTTTTCATGATTTAAAATTTACGATTTTTATTAATTATCTCAATCCATAGTTTTAAATTATTAAGATTTAAAACCTTGGTTCATGGTGTAAAATTTATTGTGATGCATGTCTTTATCTTTTTATTAAAGATATCTAAGTTTAAACTAGGGGTTAGATGTGAGAGATCTAATTAAATTATAAAAATATATATATTATATTAACTTAAAATAACTTTTTGTTATATTATTCAAATAATGATATCTCAATATAAAATATATATGTTACTTTTTATTTGAATATATAAAAATGAAATGAGGCTTGTATGTTGTTGCTTGTTTGCTCTTTCATCAGTTGATATACTATTAGTACCCTTATGAGATCTACATGCAATGCGTTATTTTGTGTAACTACTCCGCCTTGGGTAGGGGGCTCATTTCCCTTGGATGGTTGTGACTGTGTCATTTTGTGTAATTTCTACGCCTCGGATAAGGGGTTCCTTTCCCTTCGATGGCTGCCTCTTATACCACTATTTCACTAGTTAGTAAAGTTGCAACTACGAGAGAGCCAGCCATCGTACCAGTAAAACAATAAATATATATATATATATATATATATATATATATATATATATATATATATATATATATATATATATAATCATTATCATTATCATGTTCATGTATGAATGGTACTTGAAAAATTATAGCTTGATAGCTATTTTCGAAAGAATCATTCTTATAATTAAATCTCAACCTCTTGGAGAAAATTTAATTGGTGTATGGAATTTAAATTATGGATCTTGACATTATTATATCTATTTATCTTTAGTGTACATACCCTATAATATTTTAAATTCAAAATTTAGATCTCCTAACTAGAATACATTACCTAGGTAATATGTTAATTAAATACATATTGGAACATGTCATTGTAACAAAATGATATCATATCATTTAGTGTATATATTAACAAAAAACAGTATCATTATGACTATAAATTTTTAGGGGTCAACATGTATTTATTTAAAATTACATAATTTTTTTTATGTAAAGAGTACAACTATAAGAAAACATCCTTGACAAGAAATGATGCAAAGATATTTCATATGCAATATTGACATATTTAAGAAAAACAAGTTAGAAATACATTTAATATGGTCTAACAATTATCCAATAAGACATATAACATGACATTTTAATAATACCATTATAATACCACACCTTTCATGAGTTGAAACAACACTATTTTATGCTAACATAGACATTAGTTGAGGATTTCCATCTATCCTCTCTTAAATTTTGTCAACTAATATTATAATTTCATAGAAAACATGCAAGGCCAAAGGAAATAATTATTAGAGATTTTAACACCCTTTCATTATCAACTTAAGGTCTACCAAAATTTAGACTAAGCATATGTAAATGATGGATATACTTTAAAATATTACATTATAATATATGGATTTAAATAATATCATTATAGATATACAATAAAAAAAAAATTAAGAAGAAAACACTATTGGACTACATCTAATAAAAATCAAACTATGAGTTCAAATAAAATTAAACTACATATATTAACGATTAGATATAAGGTTAACATAGATAAAATAATAGATCTATATATTACATCAAAATCATAATAAGTGTTGGTATTATCTTTCTTATATGTGGAAGTATCTAACAAAATATTAATAATTAATTTTGGTAAAGTGATTCAACTAATCAAGATGGATATTTCTAAGATAGTTTATGGCCAATTACAAGTGGCAATAAATTATTGTAGTTTAGCAATACACCCTACAACTACATTAAAGGAGGCTTAAGTAATATTGTTTATAAAATCAATCAAATATGGATATTATGCTATTAGTTTGGTTAAGGAGGATCACTAGTCAGAATAATTGATGGTAACAATGGATAATTCATTAAAGACCATTAGATTAACTTTAAAAAGTGTTAGGAAGTTAATAATAAGTTTTACCACTATCAATTAAGAAACTCAAGACTTATTATCTCTAATATAAATCTAAGCATCTACTAGTAATGATATATATTATTCAAGTAAAAAATTTAAAATAAGTCTTACAATAGGTATTAGAAGTTTTAAATTTTAATCATGTTAAAAATTTGAGTATCTACCATAATTAATCAAGATACAAAGTGTATCTATATGATGTATTTGTATGATGCCCACTTTGCTCATTAATTAGGTATTGCTTTTATTTTCAATAGCACTAAGAATATAAAATTATGATTGCATGTTCTACTTATTGAGGTGGTTTGTTGTTTTAACATATTGATTTTGTATAGCTTGTTATCTTGAATGTGAATGAATAATAATAATTATTTCATATATGGCTAATGTATCTTGTACACTTATGGTATATAAAATAAAAACTTATTTGTATCTAATGCAATATTGATTTATGTAATTTTATACTAATTCTAGCTCTATAAGGAAGAAATTTTTATGCTTGTGTGTGTGTAGGTAATGATGGATAACTAGAAAAATATTTACATTGTGTGTAAATATAATATTCATATCAAACTATATTATGAGTTTTGGTAGGTTTTACTGATGATAAATGAGTTATATGAAGTTATCTCCTTGGAAATCATATGTGTGTGAATATCATTCTTAGTGTGGTTCTACTTGTTTTATTTCTAAATTTAAATTATTTTTATAAATAAAATTTATGATTACAAACCTCTTTAACTAATAAGATTTATGGAAAAAATATAATTTTAAAAAATATGATTACATAAACATTAATTTGGTGGTCATCTCAAAGACAAAAGTTAGGATTGAGGAAAGAGGATACAAAAGTGGAAGAGTAACTAAAGGAAAGGATAGTGGTGGTGGAGAAATAAAGTTAGGAATGAATGTGTGGAAGAATGGAGGGAAAGAGAAAAGAAATATGTGGAGAATGAAGAAAGGAATTGTTTTTTGGTTGTGTGGATGAATAGTGTGAAGACTATTGCATAGGAATGAGAAATTGAAAATGTGTACCCGGGTAGTCATGGATGTCCTAAATAAGTATTGAAGGAGACTGCATAGAAGGAAAAATAATCAAACATGATTTTTAGGTATCTATATAAAGATAGTAAAAATTTAGGACTAATATTATAGGAAACAAAATGTTAACATCTCTTTAATTAAAATAGAAGATAACATGTAAATAATGGATGACCCATAATTCTTCCTTTTGCTTGATTGTTGCTAATGATACTATCGAATGAATTCTATATGTAATTTCCATGGGCATTTCTAAGATAGGATTGTCTATTCATGGATAAGATTACCTATTCATGGATAATATTATCATAATTACCCATAGAATATACTTATATCACTATGTTTTCTTATGGAAATATCTAGGGTCTGATGATAAAGTCCATGGAATAGGGATGCATGAGCATCCCAATTAAACTAGGATATGGAATATAATAATATATGTTGTGTTACACTATATGCTATAATATAAAGAGATGAGGTATGTTGAAATATGGATAGATGATATATGTTGGGATATGGAGAGATGACAATATTAAGTTTCTAGAGTTTAGACTGACTTTGATGAACTTCATATTATGGGTTCCATATGATTATATGGAGGATAGACTATAGGACCAACTAGTGGCATCTTACAAGTTATAGCTAAAGTGATATTGTATAAGGTTTGGGTATACTATTTAGATGAAATACACCTTAATAGAATCACATACGAGAAATTTATATAAATATATTGTAAATATAGAAATAGATTTAGTAATAATAACTCTTATGTTAATCATAATATTGCATTATAGAAAGTAAATACAAAGTGGAACTATAAGTAGAGCACTCTATCTTTAGAGGTACAATTATAGTGATCAGAAATATAAGAGAAGGTAAGAAGAGTCCTAGGTTCTTAGTTTCTTGGCTCATAAGAAGAAGACATCCTAAATTACATTTATATAAGAATATTTTTTGATATTACAAAGAAGATAGAACATGAAATGCTTCAATGTCTAGCACATCTTGGAAGTATTAAGAAATAGCCAAGAATCTATTTCTTTTGATTTTAATATCCAATACTTACTAATTTAAATTACTAGTGGCTTAACTAGTTTAAAATAACTATAACGACCTTCTTAGGGTGATGCATGACTTGGTTATTTATCATTTATCATACTCATATAAGTATTAATGGTTTTTTATTCCTTGATAAGCATTTTCTAGATGGGTACTAGAGGCTTAGAACTGGGATAGGCATGGTTCCAAATTAGTGTGGCACTAATATAGTCTTGGTGCTAAATGGGTTTGTCACTATCATAATCTTAGCACCAAAGTAAGAGTTAGAGCTGACTTGTCTAATGAGAAATCTAAATAGTCACCAAGGCATAAGAATTAAATTAATTTTGGTACTAAGCCTTGAGGAACTTTCAACAACCTCTTCTTTGCTTAAATTATGCATCCTCTCTTTAGGAGTAATGGTTCCAATTATCTCAGCTACCAACTATGGAAAAATGTGCGTTAGTTGATCAACCATGTACCACTTTGCTTATGATGGAAACTAACCCTATTTTGTAATCCTAAATAAGCAATGTATACGCTTGTGAATGTCTATAATAGTGACTTCAATTAAATTATCTTATATGAAATTTCCAATTATGTTGGATCTTAGATTAACCAGATGTTGTACTACTATGGCTTTTGATGAGTCCCTTATTTATCATTTGTTTATTGCTAAAATTGGGCTTAATATACACTTCGTTGATAGACTTTGTTGGCCTAAAATGATGTTTCTATTTATTTTATCTTTGAGTTGGAATTTGGATGCATTTTCTGGTTAAGTCTAGGACTTTTCATACTTGTTATAATTTTCTTATTAGAGCACTTTTATTGCTAACTTGTAGGAATAAAATCTAAGTCAAAAGTAGATTAAAATGGTTTCTCATAGGTGCCTATATGCTCATAATGGATCACATAATGCCTAGGATATTTGAACATAAGTATCTATTTTGGTTGCATGTAGTGGTTCATAGACCCGAAAGGCTACTTGACCACTTGAACAGACTGACCAAGCATGATAGGTGCTTGGAATAGCTATTAATCAAATTAAGTGCTCACAACATCTTGTAGAACCTTACTATGTAAGGCCAAGATCATATGGTTATAGTTGTTTGCGATAGGCCATATCTCTACCCAAATTTGATAGTTAGTTGATTAATTTAGGGAGGATCTAGAGGCATTAATTAAGGATGGTTTGATAGCCATTACAACCTATTTTCAACAATCAACAAGTCCCTCCATAATTTTAAGTTTTAACAAAATCTACTATAGAATCTACTAAGTAGTCCAACCAGTAGTTTGTTATAAGTTTTCTACTTTCTACATGTTTAGTTAGAAATGAATATCAATAATAAATGGAAGAGGTTATGACTTGACTCCTTCCATTGGTATAAAAATAACATTAAATTTTAGAGTTAAATAAAAAAGGAGTGAATGAATATATTTGATAATTAGTTGTAATCATTAGCAACCATTGCAATATTTTGAATTTTTTTAGAGTATATTACATCGTTTGGGTCATGTAAATGTACCACATTTGGTACATAGAGTAGAATATTACTTTAGGAGGAAGTTAGTTAGTTACTTCAAGTAATGTAATAAATCCACAAGTGTCAATGTGTAAGTTGTAAATGTGCAAGGTGTCCCCTTGTACAGCTAGGTAGAGTGTTGGCCAAGGAACCCATATTCCTAAATAAAGGGCCTCATAGTAAGTGATAGAACATCATAGTAGGTAGTAGTATTATAGAGGGTAAACTCCATTGCTAATGGAGTACAATGTAGTTATTTTACATATATTCATAGAGTACTCATTTCATCCATAACTACATTGTATTATTTTTGTTATTTATGTCTATAGTATACTTTAGTCATATTGTAAAATTAATTTTCTTCATGTTTTTGCATCCTTTGATTGCTATCTCCCATGGCATACTTCATAAAAAGCTAACAATGGTACCATAGCCACGGTGAATACAAATAGGAATAGGAAGAGTCATAAGTACTAAAGTAAATCTTAGTTCTAGAAATACTGATATCACATTTGACTAGAGTCTTTCTACAGAATTTGTAGAAAAACTTGTGAATACCAGGACTCAACATTCATTCCACTAGTTTGACGAATCAACTAGTGAAGACTATTTAAATATTTGAATTTTTTTCATGTTAACTACTATATAAAGTTTTTTGTTGTAGAAAATTAACTCTTAAAATTTAGGACACTTCCTACAATAGATAGAGAAGGATTTCATATTTGTTGCCTAAAAGTCTATGTGATTTCCTTGTGTAGAGATTAGTTCTTTATTGCAAAAAATTAGACATTATATCAAAGACTCTAGTAGAAGAGTTTTGGTGAAGTTTAGAGATTGGATATCTCCATTGCTAGATTGAAAGCATCATAGAAGAAAATGTCATATAAGGCTTGATCCAAAATAAAAGGCCACAAAAGCCTTGATCCAGAAGAAAAGGAGCATAGAAGCCTTGATCCAGAAAAATAGGCCATAGAATTCTTAATCCTGAAGAAGACTCCAGAGAAGAGCACTTGATTTAGAAGAAAGGGCCATAAAAGCCTTAATATTGAAGAATGCTCTAGAGAATATTTCTTGACCTAGAAGAATACTCTAGAGAAGAGTTTAAAAAATAGGAGATTGGTGATTTCCTTTACTGATTAAAGAATTATTTTAACAAACACTGAAGAATACCCACAAAATATCTCATCGAATAACTTTCAATATTGGAAGATTGAAGGAGGACTAGCAAGGTCCTATACCTGATTTCAAAAGTAGTAAATTTTAGAGATCTATAATAGAGATCTCATTTACAACACTTCTAAATAGAAGGATGAAGAAAATATATCATTGAGAAGACCAGAGAAGCTAAACGATTGAAGACCTTGGAGAGGTCTCAAGGAGAAACAAGAAAAAGAACTGGAGAGTGTTGTTGTAGAGTTTGTTGGAGCATCATCGAAGGAGTTTCTAGAAGAATTCATTGGATAAATCCACTACCAAGGAGAAGTTATTGATAGTTAAGGACATGGTACAATTGTTGCCATCTGACAACAAGCCCAAGAGAGAATGAAGAATCCAATGAAGACCTCACGATATTCAAAATCTTGAGAAGAAGATCTTGTTTGAAGTTAGAAATTAACAAGTATATTGAAGGAGGATTCAGATAGTATAAGCCTACCAAATAAAAGATATTTGGAGATTACCACTCACAACAAGAAGGCATATTTTAGAGATAATATTTTTTTGAATCTACACTAGAAAACAGAAGATCACTTGAAGAATTAAGCCACCAAAATCTAGGCTCAAAACAAAAGGATCAAGATCACGTTTTGGTGAAGCAAGAAGCTATTTTGGATAGAAAACAAGAAGCTACAAAAATTTAGATATCCAAGACACATTCTGAAGGAGAATTTGAAGCCATCTACTAGAGTTTCAAGGCAAGAAACTATAAGGAGTCACAACTGCAAGCAACCACCATTCGAGGCATCAACTTGGTGAATTTAAACACCAAGATCTACATCATCTACATAAGCCATTAAATGTAACCAAATTGGGTGCAATTAGTTGAACTTTAAATTAGGGTTCATTATCAAGTCCAATTAAGCATCATATTTGGATTAAAGTTATAAAAAGAAGGGCTCATATTATAATCTTCAATAATGTGCAAAAGATAGTTCTTATAAGAAATTTATTTAGACATTAAAATATGTTTTGGATGTATTTTGAAAGAAAAAATATATCATCTACTTATTATATATCTAGAAATCAATAAGACTAAATCCTACAACATTGGTTGTAGTGAAAAATTGTAGATTATGTTTGAGGGTTATTTATAATTACTCTTAAAAAGTTGTAAAGATTATTAAGTGTATGCGAAACTACTTTGAGAGCTTATTTACAAGAGAAATAAGGTGATATTATTTTTACCTTTAAAGTGCATTAAGTTTGAGATATTATTGGTTTATTGCACTATACTAGTTTTTCATTAAACTAGTTACTCTCAAAGGGTTATTTTGTGTTTTTTATTGTTAATATCAAGGGCCTAAAAACCAGCATACTACAAAATTTTCTAGAGACACTATTCAGTACACAAAACCTATAACATTTCATGGCCAAAAGAAGCCATTGATACAAATAAAAGAGTGGAGAAGAAAGCCTCCATTAAAATACTTTAAGGAAGCTTCAAATCAATACATGGTGAGTCTTAGATTCAAGGTGCACTTAGGGTTTCATTAAAAGTGTATGTGCAAAAATTTCTACTTCTAAGTGGAAAAGTTAAATATTAGTGTTGTCTAATAAGAAAGGCAACATTACATTGCTCTCAAAATAATAAGATCAAGTGGAGGCCATACCTAAGAAGCCAAAATAAAGCATCAAATCATTCTACATAAGTCCTCAATCTATATAGTGAGGAGCCTTCATAAAAGATAAGGAAATAACATCTGAAAGAGACAATAAATACACTACAATTTGGTGCAAAATAAGGTCTCTTATTAATGATACATTGGAGCACCATATACCTCTAAAAGAGGACAAAGTATTGAGTGTCTCAAGACACCAAATAGTAGGTGTTCTGCATCTATTGGTTGCACATCAACGAAGTTAGAAGAGAAGTCAATTCAGGGTTCACAAGCATGAGCGTAATCTCTATAGGTATAAGGATAGAGTTCTATCAATAAAAAAGAGCTAGCGAAGGGCTCACATTTCTCAAGATTTGATGTGCTTAAACACACATTTTCTCCACATCAAATCGAGCACCTAGAGCAAACATCCACCTGCAGCATTAAGACCAATATAATAAGGTCATTATTGATCTATATATATGAGAAAAGAGATAATATTAAGGGCATTTATCACTTGTGTTTCTATGGTATAATTATCAATGCGAATAGGATAAAACTATTAAGCAAGGAAAAAGGAACTATTACATTACAAAGGCAACATAGAAGAACAAAGCTAAAAGATGCTATACCCAAGTTGTATCTTGGAGAAGATGTCTGCAAAAAGAAGCACTCAAATTCGCTCTTGGTTTTAAATAATAGCACCATTGGAGTGCCATAGAATCATTTCTCATCACCATAGTTGGAGCCACCCATACAATAAATACATTGGCTTGGAAAGAAAGCATTATCAAGAGCATTTGCTAGCAAGGAATATTGGAGCTATAAAATGTTGGAGGGAAAGTGTGCATGCATAAAACCTAAGTGCTACTTGGTAGGAATACTCTAAGCGCTATTTCACTCCTCAACACTCAAAGAATAATTGAACGCCTTCCTTTTAACTGTTACAAAATCATTAGGAGGTTACATATATTGTCTATCATTACATAAAGGAATGAGCATTGGAATAATCTCAACATCCATCTTTATTGTAACTCCTCATTGCCACTTGTTCAAAATTTGAAGAGGAATCCATGCTATTTAAAGCGCTCAACTTGGAGGACGAAAGAAAAAATTCAAGGCAAGGTCAAGCATTGAAAGGTGTGAAGCCTATTTATAAATAAATCCTATGCACCATTCATAGGAGTGAAAGTCTAAATTAAGGAGTTGGCATAAAATTGTAACTCCAACACTCTTCTATTGAAGAATTTTTGCATTGTCTAAGTACCATTCAAGGAAGGAACTAGCACCGTTCAAGAGGGAGCATTGAATTATCATTAGTGCCACATTTCAGAAGTATTCTAATATGTCATTTCAACGTATCAAGGAAAGATAATCCACAAGGATTACTAAGTTAAATTTTATATTAATTTTTCTTGCTTTAAACTTAAGAGATATTGGTATTATAAGGCTACAACCTATTTACTATTGCAAGTATTCATCAAGCATTAGTAACATATTAAGCAAGCCCATTTCAAGAACATTTACATATTTACAAACAATAAAGTAGGAGATATAAGAGTTTCTACTTGAAAAATTAAAACTCTATTATTGCAAATATTATTGTTTTCTAACATTCCAAATTAGGGAGTTATAAGGAATACTACACCAAAATAGATTATTGGAATTTAGAAATATTAAAATATCAAATATTAAGGGATATAAAAATATGTTCATCAAGGATTATCAAAGGTTGGAATAAATTGATATACTTATCTCATAATCACATTAAAGGGACAAAATAAAATCAACGTTGAGAACTTCTTCAAATTAGAAAGTGCTTAGTTCAATAGGAGTAATAAGTGTAGACACCAAAACAGCACCAATCCGATTATGTGACTGCAAACACTGATCGCTTTGACACACACAGCCCCCAGGGCAGCCCTCAGAGGTTAAACAGTGGTCCTAACCACTTTTGTAGCAATTTTGGAAGGTCAGAAGGCAATTTGGCACATTCAGGCACCTTGCTTAGTATCCGTCCCACCTAGGGACGAATTCAAATTGGGATCCATCTCACCCAGGGACGAATTCTGAATTCGCTCTGGGTCAGGACGAATTCCAGGTTCAACGGGCAAAAAGAAAAATTGTGCCAAGTGGCAGCCGAGGACAGTCAATTAATGCCTCCTGCCTTGCATGCGCGTGTAGGTGGGCAGAGTGGGCGTTAGAGGACTGTCACAAGGGCAGTCATGGAAGCCCAAGTCAGGGAGGAGTCTCCTCCCTCTTGAGAAGGCATGGCCGCCACATGGCACCCCTGCATGCCCCTCCAAAAGAGACCCCTTGGGTCTATAAAATGGTGGACTTTCCCACCCAAAAGGAGACAAGTTGGAGGCATTTTCAAGCAACGAAGTGCTGCCAAATTGAATACCACATTTTACCCTTTTGATTCACCTCTTCCACATCCTTGATCTCTTTCGCAAGAGAGGTTATTGGGTGGCTATTGGAAGTGTGAATCCGGACCCAAAACCCGACATTTGACCACATTGATCTACCAATTCGTCGACAACCCATTACAAGAGATTTTGGGCCCATCCCGAGTGGATTGGTGCCGAAATCAGGTTCTAACGGTGGGCGGCCCGCCTGGGCGCCCCGCACTTCTTAGTTTCATTTTAATTTGTTCTTTTGTCACTTGTTTATATTCCATTCCATTTTATGCTGTTTAGATAGTTTATAATTTCGATTTCAGAAGGTTTTGATCAAATCTTATCATGTTTTGTCGCTTTTGTTGTCCTCACTAACTTGCAGGTAGCGACGTCAAATTCCCATTGATGGAGGTCAAATTGGGGAAATCCGACCATCTGGGTCATCCCAAAATGCCCCCAATTAGCTAACCCCTATGTTTGCAGGTCTTTTGGAGATCCCGAGATGCGACATTTGGGCAGCATCACCTTGGCGCTTTGTCGTAGGCGAATTCGTCCTACCCGGGGACGAATTACAGTAGAATTCGTCCTGCCTAGGGATGAATTACAGTCGAATTCGAATCGGTGGTGTTTTCTCGATTGTTTTGATGGCAGTGGCCCTCTGGTAATGTTCTCTGGTCTCTGTCAAAATTGCAGGTTACTTGGAGTCATTTTATTCATCGGTTTAGCTAATCTTATGCATGCATCCTCCATTGGTTTTTAAGATCAAACGCTTCATATTTTGTCACAGGTGCTACTAACGACTTGTTGTTTCTTTGAATGCAGGAGGAGCAGCAAGGATCAAGGATTCATCAACACCAGCGGCGGCAACACTTTGGCCCGCCCATTTCAAATGTGGGCACGCGGAAGGAGGAGCACTAAGTCATGATTGTAACCAAAACTCTTTTAACGCTCCTAGCCCCTGAAAAGGGAGGAGGCATCTTTGTAACCGATATTACGAGAGTTAAATAAAAAGGGCTGTGTTTTCTGTACTTTCTTTTATCTCCGTTCAATTCGTCTCTTTCATTTCATGCATTTCACATCTTAGGACTTAAGCGTTTGTTTGATTTTGAATGCGTCGCATTAGTATTTCTTTCTTCCGAAATCTCGTGCTTTCAGTGGCGATCACGGTGGGACTCTGTCCCCTGGTTTTTGAGATCAAGAAACTGATCAAAAATTTGTGTTTTTGTGCTTACAGGTACCATTGTTCGAGCTCTGACTGTTATTCGTCTTTGCCTGTGGCGAATACCTTATCGTAATTCGTCTGACCCTGAGACGAATTCTAATTCGTCTCAGACAGGGACGAATTCTGTACTGTAATTCGTCTCACCCAGGGACGAATTTTTGTCTATGCATTTTTAGGGCCGAGGATCAGAAACAGCAAGTTTAGGCAGAGAAAAGGTAAGGGTCCTAAACTGTTCCTGTCATTTTTTGCTTTTTTGTTTCTATTTTCTGTCAATTTTGCCTTCTTAAGGAAAGTAGTTGCTTCTGTCTGTTTTAATTTTTAATAAAAAGAACCACACACACATCACGTGGCATTTTTAAACCAAGGAGCTGGTCGTAAGACCCCAGCCCTTGATCAAGACCAACGGTGGGTTCATCACCACCTTGGCTTGATTTTTGCATCCATTTACCCCGATTGTCACTGTTGTTAGGCGTAAATCCTGACGAAAGCTGACCGAGTGTCGTTGGGGTGATTCCCAGTGTGCGAGGATAAGTCTTCTATGGTAGGTGTCATTAACAGGACAATCCCCCTTTCGTACCGCCTACGTACCACGTACCATCTGCTCTCACGTACCTATAGTTTCCCTCTCGTAAGGGCGGGTATATAGAGAGGTTGGTATATCGGCTCGGGCAATGGTATATTGAAGGGGCGACCATTTATGGGAGTCATATGAGCCTTCATTACGCATTTAAACGTTCTTCAAAACTTTCAAAAACAAAACAAAATCATCAAAACGCACTAAAACCAGTCTAGGACACACCATTAATCTTTAAAAGAGATAATCACCGTTTGTGTATGTGTGTGTTCATTTCTGCTTAGTGTAACAAAAAAAAAAAAAAATCATAAACAAAAAGATAAAAATCTGCTTAGCTTGTAGAAGAGCACCACAATGGTGTGCACCCGTAGCCAAGCCCAATCAAGGGCAGAAGCTGCGGAAAGTGTACAAAGAGCGGGCACAAGTCGCCTTCGCTTTAGCCCTGAGGACTTGGCCATACCGCCTTGGCGGTCTGGACCACAAGAGAGTCCACATCATTCCATGTCAAGGTGGAATTATAGGGACACCCCTTTGGGGGACACGCCCATTCAGCACAACCCCTTTCGGGAAGAAGCTTTACATGTGGCACTCAACGTAAATAGAAGACCGCCTTTAGAGGCTAGATATGAGTGGCCACCATGCAACGAAGTGCTAGAGAGGCACAGTGCCCATGAGGAGAGACAACGTGACTATGGCATCTCTCCTTTGCCTCCCATCATTGTTAGAACCGAAAGACAAAACCCAGAGCGCAGGGCTCTCCACACAGGGCGAGCTAACTCCGCCCGCCCCTTTCACACCCATGAAAGGGAGTACGAGGAAGACCATCAAATTCCTCGAGAGCAATATACAGCATGGGAGCCTTGCGCTTCCGCACCTGCTAGATACCATGGTCACACATTGAGGCCAGAGCCTCAGGTAAATGCCGCCAACCTCGACAGAGGGAAGTGACCCATTGAAATCTCGGATCATCAAGACCGAGGCAAATACATAGGAGAAACATTCAAGCCTCCTAAGCCCAAGATGGTGGACCAAATTGACCTGGCAGTCACCAGACATGCCGCCCGCCAAGCCCAGATCATGCGGCTTGAGCAAGATCATCAACAGTTAGAGTGCTTATACCGCCTTAACAAAGAGCGCATTCAGCACGAAGCAGACGAGCTACTTTATAACTTACCTAAGAGGGTGCCAACCCCTCGCACCCAAAAAGTGGAACCATTTGAGAGGCATAATCCCTTGGTGCAGGATAGGTCTCCGCGACCTCGTCAAGCTTTGCCTCCGAGACCCCATAGACCTGAGAGGGAGGCCACTCCCCGAAACAATGATGGGTACCCTCCACGGAGACCCACTCAGGGTCAGAGGTCTCGCCCAGAGACTCCTCAAGAAGTTTACGAGGAGTATGAACCAGAAGTAGAGCGGGCCGAAATGCCCTATCAAGGCGGAGGGGGTGCTATCCGGCCACCCCTCCATAGGCCTCCAGTCTCCCATAACTCACAACGGGAGCAAACAAAAGAGGAAGAGATTAAATCTTTCGATGCATACAAAGCGCTATTAGAGCATTTGGAGTCTATGGAAACCAAAGCTTCTAGGCCCCAAAAGCCCATGTTACGCCAACTCCGTAGTCATCCAGTGCATCCGTCAGTGCCCACACCTTCTTACCCCGAACATTTCAAGTTGCCTCAATTGGCAATCTTTAAGGGTGAAGAGGATGCTCAAGAGCATGTGACAAGATTCCTGAGCCAATGCTTTGGCATTCAGGATAATGATGCGTTGTTGCTAAGGACATTCATAACCACATTCGTAGGCCCTACCTCGGATTGGTTCACCCAGTTGTCGAAGCACAACATAAATAACTTGGATCAATTAGTGGATGCGTTCCTTGAACGCTTCGCCTTCAACACCAAGAAGAAGGCATCACTGAGTGACCTGGCCAGCCTCAGGCAATATGAGGAGGAGACAATGGCGGCCTACGGGAATCGATGGAGGGCTCTGCTTTCTAAGCTACCCTACCTTCCCCCTATGTCCGACCTCACACAAATGTTTTCACGAAGTTGTCTGAGATCAATCTCTGGGCTATTGTAGCTGCAACAATACGCCACCTTAGAAGAAGCTCTGGCGCAAGCCAGAGTTATCGAAGAGATCAAAATACAGGATGGCAAAATTGCCAAACCTAAAAAGAAAGAGTGGAACAAAAATACAAAGACAGGGACTACGCAACCAAAACCCACTACGGTTAATCAAGTTGCGATAAATGTTCCTAAGCTCGCACAAGAAATACAACCTCAAAAGGCTAATTATCAAGCAGTGCCTCCTAATAATTATGAAAGAGAAAATAAAAAATAGGAGCAAAATCAGCAACGTCACCCTAAGCGACAATACACCCCTTATACGGAGTCTAGGGACTCCCTATTTGACCGCTTGTCAGCGGACAAATTTAATCACCCTTCCAGAGATCCAAACCATAGATCCTAACGCTCCCAAGCCTAAGGGATACAGAGAGGATTTATATTGTAGGTTCCACAAGCGAAGGGGACATGACCTGAACGCATGCTAGAAATTCAAAGGATTAATACAAGACTTGATTGATAATAAAACATTGGCGGTGGACAACCCCATAGCACCAAATAACTAGCAGATGGGGGTCTTCAAGGATCCCTTGCCTGCCCATGAGGCACAAGCAAAACCCCTTCAAGTCAATGAGGTGCGACAGAATTTCCCCATGCAAGGGTATGTGGGAATGATCAGCATAGTGACCAGGAACAAGAAATACCCAGGAGTTGCCCCCGAGGCAGCCACAAGAGAAGTTCCAGCAACGTCGCAACCTCAACAACACCCTGTGCAGTTACCTCCGCCTAGACCCGAGGTCACGATACGGACCAAACTCACGTAGAGTTTGCGGACCACGTCGGCTAGGCTCTCCATATATGAGCTTATACAACAATCAGCGCCCCATCGGGAGGCTCTCATGGAGATTTTGAAAGCCATCGAGTTGCAGCCCCATGAAGCGAATTCCTTCAATAATTTCGTGGGACATGTAAAACGATGCACGGAGCCAGTCATTACCTTTCGAGAAGATGAAGTTAAATCAGTATTTGATGACATGGCAGATCCACCCCTGCACGTTATCGCGCGGGTCAACGGGATCCCGTATAAGAGGGTGTTGGTAGACACTGGCTCGTCTAGTAACATCATTACTACAACAGCATTGAAACATCTGAAGCTGCCAGCCTCTCACATCACCGCTTCCACTTACACACTACGAGCATTCAATGATGCGATATGCTCGATAGTTGGCACAATTGTTCTACCCATTTAGGTAGGACAAAAGATGATACCTACATTGTGCCATATTTTGGAAGGCGAGATGGCGTACAACATATTGCTAGGGCGACCATGGATCAGGGACATGAAGTGTGTCCCTTCGATAGCTCACCAGTGTTTGAAGTATGCATTTGAAGGAGAAGTACATGTAGTCCCGACGGACTTAGAACCCTTCAAATATTGCAATGCGGTGCAGTTGATGCCGCAATCGACCCTCCCATCGACGCACTTGGATTTCTAGTTAAATCCATCTAGACAGGGTCCGATGCCGTGGGCACCACTGGTGACTAATCCATCAAAACCCCAGCTAGGTGCATCTTCATCGTCCGCTCCTTCACTACCAATGCCACCTATCATGGCTAAACAGAAGGACAAAGGGAAACAAATCCTGGAAGAGGCTCAACCCCTAGAAGAGGTGCTGCCAACAATATCAACCATCTCAATAGAAGAGATACCTAGCACAATGGAAGCTGAGGCTCCTAGTCCACCCAACATGGAATGGACTCCGGAAGGGCTTCCGTTCCCTCCCTCTCAATCGCCAACAATTACTGTTGAAATGGCCAGCACGGGCCTGGGGGAGTATCTAGTGCGGAATGTTGTAGCAACGCCCATGCTAGAGTCAGTGCAAGACATGGGGAGACCTCGCCTCCCCATCGGGACAGTTGTTCCTTTAGGCTACCCACCGAACCAGACCAATTTTGTGTATGGGGGCCTTGACCATGGTGTTGAGCCATGCATGCAAAAGGACGAGGACGAAGAGCCTTTTGCAGGAGATGTCAACTATCTGTCTAACCCGGACTTTGCTCTGAAATATCTTGGCCAATGCAATTGGCATGGATACGGGCTAGGCAGGTATGAGCAAGGAGTGCGTGTCCTTTGCCAGCCAAGATACCAAATGCCTTATGACAAGTCGGGAGTAGGGTTCAACCACCCCCTGCCCTTAGACATCTTGGTGGAAAACATGCAAGGCCTAGGAATAGGCAACAAGGGTGGATTGGCATCGGATCCTTATGCCAACCCAAACACAACATATACATTGGGAGATTACCTCCCATGGTCAACAACCACCCTTGGTAACATCAATAACCCTTCTCCTTTGCTAGAGAGAGGTGAAAGTTCGGGAACTCACTTTCAAGGAGAGCATAAACAGTGTCTAGAAGGATCTTCGAAGGATGAAGCAGAACATGAACCAGTGTCATATGTTCCCTTCGGATCCGATAGTGATCACTCACAGGAGGTTCCCATGAATAACTGGCAAGAGATATTTTTAAATCTGTTCCCTCTAGAGGCTCCAATCGAGCCAGTGTTGTGTCAAGAGAATCAGGTCCCCCCACGGAGCGTGGACCAACAACAATGGGACCAGATTAATTTGCTAGAACAAGGTGAGCCCTTAATGTCGCAAGCAGTTGTTGAAGAAAATGAACATTTTTGGATCTCCGATAGTGATTCGAAAGATGAAACTGAGATGGCCTATCTCAACCACATGCGACAAATGCAACAAAGGCAACAAATGCAACAACGGCGTCCCTTGGAGATTGATGACTTATTTGCATAGATGGGCATACTGCTAGGGCATGAGTGGTACGTAGACCCAGCAGGGTGGGACCAAGTGTTGGATCCATGGCTCCAAGTTTACGATGAGCACCGTCCACCCCGAGACCCTATAATGACATCAGTGCCGAGGGAAGACCCTGTCTTCCTATCAGCACATAGGGCCGATCCATTCATGCTAGTACCTACAGAACCAGATCCAGAACACAGAGAACATCCAGAATGTTTGAGTCATCACACCCACGGTAATGGAGACCAAGTTCATTTCATCCACATGATCTCCATTGACTTGACCGCACCCATCCGCAATCCGGTCGATCCAGCATGGTCCTTGCATCTAGACATAGATGCCATCGACTGGGATCACGTCAATTCACCTCCATCCCCATAGAGTATTGGCCTTTCGGTAAAATGCCTCATTTTACCCCAGGGACAACTCAGGATATCTTTCAAGCTGAAGAGGAACCCGAGGTTCCCAACGCAGATTTAAACTCGGCTAATGATATCCATTTGATCCCAACTCCACATCAGTTGGAGGACGGATCCCACATGTCGGTCGAGGAGACGACTGACGTAGACATCGGCTTAGATCCAATGAATCCATAGATTATCAAGCTGGGGGTAAGCTTATCCCCTGAAGAGCAAGCCGACTACATTGCCCTTCTCAAAGAGAAGAAGGAGGTTTTTGCATGGTCATACAGAGACATGTCGGGGCTAGATCCGTAGCTAGTCACGCATAATCTGACGCTTGATCCGACAATCAAGCCAGTTAAGCAAAAACTACGTAAGATGCACCCAACAAGTGGCCTTGATGGTCAAAGATGAATTGCAAAAGCTGTTGGATGCATAGTTTGTCATCTGCATGGATTATCTGCCATGGCTGTCCAACATGGTGCCCATCAAAAAGCCCGACGGGAGGATTCGCATATGCACTAATTTTTGAGATCTAAACAAAGCGAGTCCTAAGGATGATTTCCCCTTGCCAAGCATCGACGCGTTGGTAGACGCTACAGCAGGTCACGAAATGCTATCCCTCATGGATGGTTTCTCGGGATACAATCAGATTCGTATCAATCCCGAGGACCAACTAAAAATGGCGTTCACAATGCCTTGGGGGACATTTTGTTATAAGGTCATGCCTTTTGGCCTTAAAAATGTTGGCGCCACCTACCAACGTGCCATGACGTACATCTTCCATGATTACATGCATAAAACTTTGGAAGATTACATGGATGATTTGTTGGCCAAGTCTCTTTTGCACTCGGATCATCTCGATGACTTAAGCAAGATCCTCGATCGCCTCATGGAGCATAAAGTCGACTGAATCCCAAGAAGTGCGTATTTGGCATCACATCTGGAAAACTCTTGGGTTTCATAGTCTCAAAGCGAGGTATCGAGGTGGACCCAAAGAAAGTCAAGGCAATCCTTGAAATGGTTCCCCCAACTACCATTAAGCAACTCAGAAGTCTGCAGGGAAAGGTCACGTCAATCAAGCGCTTCATAGCGCAGCTATCTGACAAGTGCCGACCCATGAACAAATTATTGCACAAGGGGGTTGCATTTCACTGGGATGACGAGTGCCAGTCAGCCTTTGATGACATCAAACAATACTTGGCTTCGTCGCCAGTATTGGCACCACCTAGACCAGGAGTGTCATTCTACTTATACATCTCAGCTACTGAGGTGGCACTGGGCGCCATGCTGGCCCAGAAGAATGAACTTCACAAAGAATAGGCTACTTACTATCTTAGCCGCACCCTGTCAGTTATGAACTTAACTATGCATACGTCGAGAAACTCTGCTTGGCAGTGGTGTTTACCACCAAAAAGCTATGCCACTACATGTCGAGCAACACTACGTATGTTGTGTCTAAGGAGAATCCATTGCGATACATGATGAGTCGTACTTATCATAGTAGTCGCACGACGAAATGGATCATGTTGTTGACGAAATTTGACATAGAGTTTATCGGACAAAAATCTATCAAAGGACAGGTCATAGCCGATCAACTAGCAGAGGCTCCTCTTGAAGACGATCAGCCTCTAGTCATAGAACTACCCGATGATGGGGTCTTCCATGTCTCAGAATCGCCAGATTCCGATGAGCCCGAGTCACAGGCTGACATAACCCTATTTTTTGATGGTTCTAAATGTGAGCAAGGTGGTGGCACGGGAATAGTATTCTTCACACCGTAGGGCGCTCCAATGCCCCTATCATTTAAATTAAATTTCCCATGCACCAACAATAATGCAGAGTATGAAGCCTTGCTCATAGGTCTTCAGACAACAATCACCATGAACATCAAATGACTGAACATCTTTGGTGATTCGCTGTTAATTGTCAATCAAGTCAAAGGGGTATTCCAATGCAAATGCCCAGTTCTATAGGCTTATAAAGCCCTTGTGGACAAATTCTTGGCAAAACTTGAGTGGTATGACATCGAGGCACTCCCTCGGTCATCGAATCATTTTGCGGACACAATGGCCTCCTTGGGGTCACTAATCCCGCAAGACCTTTTCGGTGATATGACAACCATTCAAGTCAAAACCCTATCGCAATCCATGATGGAGCGTGCAAGCTCTGACTTGACGCTAGGAATCCACATGATCCAGATTGAACCATCCTCGGATAAGTTCTCTCGAATCCACGATCATCTGAAACATGCCAACTAGGGGTCCTTGTTTTCCCCTACTCCCATTAATAGCAACACAACGCTATTCTTACAAGTTCTATCCCGCTCAACGTTTGCTAGGGATGAACTTCAAGAGGGATTGGCTATTCATACCATCGAGGTTTTCGATCAACAGGACTGGTATTTACCCATTAGAGACTACCTCAAGTTAGGTAATCTCCCGCTTGGATTGACACATGCCACAAAATGAGCATTCAAGCAGAAAGCGGCTAAGTATGTCTTGATAGGAGACATTTTGTATCGTCGCAGCTATGAAGGAATCCTCCTTCGTTGCTTGGACCAGCAAGAGTCCACTTGGGCAGTCGCCCAAGCGCACGATGGTACATGTGGTGGCCACTTCAGTGGTATGGCCATCGCAAAGCGCATTCTTCGCATGGGCTATTATTGGCCATCTTTAGAGCGAGATTGTTGCGCATATGTTAGGAAGTGCGTGAAGTGTCAACACCATGCCAATTTGATGCATGTACCTTCCCAGGCCTTGCAGACAGTCCAGTCGGCTTGGCCATTTTCGTAGTGGGGCTTCGATCTAATTGGAAAGATCTCCCCTGCGTCGTCAGGCCATCACACGTTTATCATAATGGCCACAGAGTATTTTACCAAGTGGGTGGAAGCAGTTCCGCTTACCTCTACGATAGGACCCCGCATTGTGGAGTTCATTTTGCATAACATCATATGTCATTTTGGTATTCCATCCAAAATAGTCTCGGATAATGGGACACCATTCAAGAACAAAGACGTGCGTGCTTTGACCACAAAGTACAAAATTTAGCATAGTTTTTTGACACCCTATTATCCGTAGGCGAATGGGCAAGCAGAGGCGTCAAACAAAATGCTAGTTGCCATCCTTAAAAATATGGTCGTAGATAGTCATAAGGATTGGCACATCCAAATCCCACTTGCCCTGTGGGCTTATCGCACTAGCATTCGGACGCCCACTGGGGCCACTCCATTTTTGCTCGTGTATGGCTCCGAGGTAGTCATGCCTCTAGAGTTGGAAATTCCTTCCCTACGCATATCAATGCAAGAGTTCATCGATGATGATGCTGCACGGCAGGCCCGGTTAGACCAGCTTACGTTGCTTGATGAACGACGCGTTAATGCTCTCGAGCATTTACGTATCTATCAAGAGTGACTTAAGAAAGCTTACAACATGAAAGTTCACCTGAGGGACTTTCGGGTTGGTGATTTGGTTTTGAAGGAAAACCAACAGAACTCTAGTTTGTCATCCCACCTAAGGGACAAATTCATGGCAAATTGGATAGGTCCATATGTCATTGATAGCAAAATAGGACCCGAGACATACCGGCTAGCTTCTCTTGATGGAATCAAGGAAACAGAACCCTTGAATATCAGTCATTTGTGACCATTCCATATCTAAGAGAGCCATATCCCCAAAATGCTCCAAGGATTCCTATAATCACTTGGTCAATCCCAAAATGCTCCAAGGATTCCTATAATCGCTTGGTCAATCCCCAAAAATGCTCCAAGGATTCCTACAATCGCTTGGTCAATCCCAAAAATGCTCCAAGGATTCCTACAATCACTTGGTCAATCCCAAAAATGCTCCAAGGATTCATACAATCGCTTGGTCAATCCCAAAATGCTCCAAGGATTCATATAATCGCTTGGTCAATCCCAAAATGCTCCAAGGATTCCTATAATCGCTTGGTCAATCCCAAAATGCTCCAAGGATTCATATAATCGCTTGGTCAATCCCAAAATGCTCCAAGGATTCCCACAATCGCTTGGTCAAAAATAAGAAAATCCAAAAAAATCATCAAAAACAACAAAAATTTGCATCTCATTTCCAGGCATGCTCAAATTCATCAATAAAAAGCTCTTCTCACATCTCATCTTCATATTCACAAAAATCAATCCATCAAAAATACAAAAATATATAGCTGCATTAAGCATCGCATCCATACATTGCATATTTGTGGTCGTACAGGTCAAAGGCACCATAGGCTGTAATTGCTCTGCTAGTCCATCTTGTTCCACATTTTTCCATTTTATAAGCAATCCAAAAAACAACAAAAATACGCCATTTACTGCTTTTTACCACACTAAAGTCAGTTGTCTTCGAATGTATCAAGAGTTTTCGTCTTTCAGTCATAATTTTGCTTTCTAGCCATGTACTGTACCAAGTCAGACAGATTTTACGAAGGTAGAGTTCTACTTGGATCACACCTTGTTACGTAGCATCCCAACACAAATTAAAACACATAAAAATTCCCAAGTTGTGTGAACGAAAGATGACACCTGCAAAGTAATCCAGGTCACCATAAGCGAAACGGCTATCTTGCTCATCCCCCTGTGCAAATGACCCAAAGAATGCTGAGAGTTGGCAAAAGGACAAGCATCTTCCCTACCCAATTCCCCAAGAATCCCAAGTTCTCAATAGTTGCAAAACATCAAAAATTTGCAAAAGTCAAAACACCAAAATTTGATATCCCCAGAGTGCATACATCAAAAAGCACATACAATAGTGATTCTCGTCACTCCATATCCAAATCCCTTGCTCAAAAGAAAAATATATAAAAATAAACAGTGATTTTTATCACTACCAACGAGCAAGTATCCCAATACAATAGAAGAAAAGAAGGGAGTCGAACTTGAATCCCTGGAACTCTCAGCATTTCGATAGGTCATGAGGCAAGCCTCAGTACCGGTTTGGTTGATAGCCTATCGGTCACTGGCGGTAAACCTCCCGCATGACGATATATCTGTCACATTAACTTGTGTGCAGATCAATGTTTGCATGTGGATGAGCTAGCTTATGGTATCCTAGATAGCACCGCAGATTAATCTGACTAAATACAATAAAGGAGTTAGTGGAGCTAATTAGGTGATCCTCAATACAGGTTTGGTTGACAGCCTATCTGGCACTGGCGGTATCCAGACAAATACCACATAAATGAACTCAATTGCACACACAGGGATGTGAAATAACTTGGTCAAAAACAAGTCCGATTCATACCTTGTTCAAAAGTCTTGTAAGATAAAGTACAGTCATGGCTAGTGAGTTAAAACCGTCTGAGTCTCAGAAAACCTTAGCTACATTTCTAAACCAACTGCGCTACTTTTCATCCTTGCAATACCATCAAAAAATACAAAAAAAAAAAAACCACATGTATACATGCAAAGTCATTTACCACAACAATCGCCTAACAACAAAATCACAAAGTCCTAAACAGTCTATGGTGCCCTAACCAAACAACACAAATTCAATTCATCCATTACATTTTGCATATCACATATACATCAAAAACATTTGCATTCATCATAACATATGCATCCATCAAAATAAATTAACATGCATACATCCATACTCATCACTCATCAAGCATAAAATCAAATCATCACTCCCATAAACAAAATAAATCCATCCATCAATAAATACATTCTAAAATACTCCCTCCCTCACACCCACACCCCCCTACCCCCCCTCCCAATCCCTCCTCCATCCCCACCAAGTCATACTCTATCCCATCATCCACTCACATCATCAATCCTCACCCAGTGGCACAATGACCGTCATCTAGAGTCCTCTCATCCCCCGATGTCGATAGACCAGGGCTCACAGAAACCCCTAGTGCACCCCAAATCTGTCACCCCTATAGAGAAGAACTCATGCTCGGTCCCTGCCCCAATCACCATCGCTCTCTACCCATGAGCCACTCTCCACCTCCACGGATCCCGATAAGGTACCAAACCACCTCCCTGGAGTAAGTCGAGAGAAGGTATCGACATAGTGCCCTACGACACCTGCCCACCGTCGACTATGCCCCTGCTCCCTAGACCGCCGCCATAGAACTGCATAACCTATCTCCCTATCCTCCATCTCGCCGAGTCATCCATGGTAACCCGACTAGCCTCTCCACTGCTATGTGCTGCCAAGCCCAGTAGTACAATAGAATTAGCTACAACTAATCCCCTTTGCTTGCAACAGACCTCATACACCCCCATAGAGCTGTGCCAGCAATGTCTGTCCCCATATCATGATAAGCGTGCCTCCGTCGGGCACTCTACCAACTACCAAACCAAATCCACCAGGTTCCATGGGAACCTCACACCTGACGAGTCAGGTAACAACATGTTGGACATGAGGCCCATAAGGAATGCGTGCCTCACGCCCAACACCCCCCTCTCCAGCCACCATCGGACCAAAATCCTGCCAATCTGGCAGTCGCCCTCTGCCCTCTCCAGTGGATCCTCCACACCCAGCTCCTCCCCATGCCCGAAGCATCTCGTCAATACAGCTGTCCGTTGATCACGCGATGATGTCCTGATCGGCAGTCCATCTATCGAAATCCGCAAAAGCCGATAGATATCCTCCAAGGTAACAGTCATCTCCCCTATTGGGAGATGGAAGGTGTTGGTCCGTGGATCCCAAAGATTGATCAGGGCCATCAAATAGGCCTGATCCGTGACCACAAGCTCCAGTCGAGCCACTTGCTTGAGCCCAAGGGCATCAAGCCACTCCCGCCGCCTACGATCGGCCCCCCCGTGCTTCAAGAAAGCAGTGGGTACACGGTACCGGCTCCTAACAACCTGCAAAAGAAAACAATTCAAAAACATTAAAATCATGGAAAAGAACTGTACAACAATAACATGAATATACAACATTGCCTACCAATGTACAAAAAAAAAAACAAACATAAAAATTCAAACAAAAATTAATTTTTCAGTTCTAGGGTTTCTAATCCTAACTGATTAATTTAAAAACAAAAATTCAAAATTCAAACAAAAATTAATTTTCCAGTTCTAGGGTTTCTAATCCTAACTGATAAATTCCAAAAATAAAACAAAACAAAAATTCAAAAATTAATTTTTCAGTCCTAGGGTTTCTAATCCTAACTGATTAATTTAAAAACAGAACAAAAATTCAAAAAACAACAAAAATTACGTCTTAGGGTTTTACGTTCCGTTTATCCTAGGGTTTAGTTATAAGGAAAATAAAAATTCTCTCCCTAGGTTTTGCGCTACGTTTAGTTGTACACTAAGTCTTAGTTGTCTTCAGCTCAGTTTCAGGGTTTAAGTTTTAAAATTTTGAAAAACATCATCACAAAAATAATTAAACAAAACACTTGCAGTTTTAAAACAAAAGTAATAACTCTAGGGAGCACTTACTGGTCTCGCTTCGGCTCCGCCGCTCGATCCGGTTTGTGCACTCATGATGGCAGGGAAAATCTGGTAGCGCTTCGCTTCGCAGAATTAACCTCCTCCTCCCCAGAGCTCCAAATCGCAAGAAAAATCAGATGCAAATGAGCCCAAACCCTAGTTTTGGCCTTTAAATAGGCCTTTTGAGCTTAAATTCATCTTCCCCTGGGATGAGCACTCTGGTTAGCGCTCGTCCCACCCTGGGACAAATTCTAAGCGACTCCCACCCGGGATGAATTCAAGACCCACCCTAGGACGAATTCAAGCCAAAAATTTCAAAAAACATCAAAAATTGAACAAAAATGCACTAAAACAGCTAATAAACTTGCCCGATGAGAGTGTTGTTGCACTTGACATCCCGGGCATACAAAACAGATGTTGGGGTCACAAATTGTCACTATCCTACTCCCTAAGAAGGCTACCATAGCCGGACCGCTCCACGGGAGGACGGATTTTTGCCAATTTCAGCTCCAAAAAGCGTCGCAAAAAGGGTTACCACCCACCAAAAATAGGTCTAAATGTCAGAAAATTGCACATGCTTAAATGCTAAACCATCTAAGGGCACCCTTGCACAAGTCATCTTGGGTCAAGCGACTCGTCGCTTTTCTCACGAAGGTCATTCCCTCATCGATTCGTCGCTTGAGGGGGTAGTCACACTTAGTCACCAATCAACAAACACACACCCAATTAAGGAAAACGACATGCATTCAAAGAATCATTGACAAAGACAATTACGCTCCTGCTTGGGGCAAGTAAACAAGCAATAATCACAATCTGATCAAATCACTTGGCATTTCCTGAATCATGAACTCAAGGTTCCCACATGGATAAAAGGTTGCGCCCTTTGCCTATTCATGACTGATCAATGTCCAAGATCAAGTAACACCTCACCAAAAAAGGTTAACACTTGAATTGAGTTCCTTCGCTCGTCAGAAGCAAGGATTCAAGAATGCATGCCCTTTCCATACTTGGGGCATCAAAAGTTGGTTAGGTTACCAAGAAACCCTAATCATTAGTGCTTTGGTTATCTATTTTTGCTCGGTGCTGCGCCATGCACAGCGCATCCCAAAAAGGGGCATCTGTAGACACCAAAACAGCACCAATCCGATTATGTGACTACAAACACTGATCGCTTTGACACACACAGCCCCCAGGGCAGCCCTCAGAGGTTAAACAGTGGTCCTAACCACTTTTGTAGCAATTTTGGAAGGTCAGAAGGCAATTTGGCACATTCAGGCACTTTGCTCAGTATCCGTCCCACCCAGGGACGAATTCAAATTGGGATCCGTCTCACCCAGGGACGAATTCTGAATTCGCTCTGGGTCAGGACGAATTCCAGGTTCAACGGGCAAAAAGAAAAATTGTGCCAAGTGGCAGCCGAGGACAGTCAATTAATGCCTCCTGCCTTGCATGCGCGTGTAGGTGGGCAGATTGGGCGTTAGAGGACTGTCACAAGGGCAGTCATGGAAGCCCAAGTCATGGAGGAGTCTCCTCCCTCTTGAGAAGGCATGGCCGCCACATGGCACCCCTGCATGCCCCTCCAAAAGAGACCCCTTGGGTCTATAAAATGGTGAACTTTCTCACCCAAAAGGAGACAAGTTGGAGGCATTTTCAAGCAACGAAGTGCTGCCAAATTGAATACCACATTTTACCCTTTTGATTCACCTCTTCCACATCCTTGATCTCTTTCGCAAGAGAGGTTATTGGGTGGCTATTGGAAGTGTGAATCCGGACCCAAAACCCGACATTTGACCACATTGATCTACCAATTCACCGACAACCCATTACAAGAGATTTTGGGCCCATCCCGAGTGGATTGGTGCCGAAATCAAGTTCTAACGGTGGGCGGCCCGCCTGGGCGCCCCGCACTTCTTAGTTTCATTTTAATTTGTTCTTTTGTCACTTGTTTATCTTCCATTCCATTTTATGTTGTTTAGATAGTTTATAATTTCGATTTCAGAAGGTTTTGATCAAATCATATCATGTTTTGTCGCTTTTGTTGTCCTCACTAACTTGCAGGTAGCGACGTCAAATTCCCATTGATGGAGGTCAAATTGGGGAAATCCGACCATCTGGGTCATCCCAAAATGCCCCCAATTAGCTAACCCCTATGTTTGCAGGTCTTTTGGAGATCCCGAGACGCGACATTTGGGCAGCATCACCTCGGCGCTTTGTCGCAGGCGAATTCGTCCTACCCGGGGATGAATTACAGTCGAATTCGTCCTTCCCAGGGATGAATTACAGTCGAATTCGAATCGGCGATGTTTTTCTGACTGTTTTGATGGCAGTGGCCCTCTGGTAATGTTCTCTGGTCTCTGTCAAATTTGCAGGTTATTTGGAGTCATTTTATTCATCGGTTTAGCTAATCTTATGCATGCATCCTCCATTGGTTTTTAAGGTCAAACGCTTCATATTTTGTCACAGGTGCTACTAACAATTTTGTTGTTTCTTTGAATGCAGGAGGAGCAGCAAGGATCAAGGATTCATCAACACCAGCGGTGGCAACACTTTGGCCCGCCCATTTCAAATGTGGGCATGCGGAAGGAGGAGCACTAAGTCATGATTGTAACCAAAACTCTTTTAACGCTCCTAGCCCCTGAAAAGGGAGGAGGCATCTTTGTAACCGATATTACGAGAGTTAAATAAAAAGGGTTGTGTTTTCTGTACTTTCTTTTATCTCCGTTCAATTCGTCTCTTTCATTTCATGCATTTCACATCTTAGGACTTAAGCGTTTGTTTGATTTTGAATGCGTCACATTAGTATTTCTTTCTTTCGGAATCTCGTGCTTTCAATAAGGAGTAATAAAAGTTGATTTTTTGGTATTTACAAAACTTTACAAAATCAACCCAAGATTGAACTACTATTTCCAAAAAGAACTTTATCAACCTTAGGAGAATAGACTAAAGATAAATTTATTACTCAAGTAACCATATGAGTACTTCCACACAACTATAAGCATTTGGTTACATTTTTACAAGTCCTAAGTAAAGAGACTTCTTTTGATGACCTAGTCAATATTCTTCAAGAATATGAGGTGGAAAACATATTTAAAGATGAAATAACCAACATTGCACTGGAATCAAATATAATCCACAGGGAAATATTGCTTCATCATCAAAAGGACAAAAACCATAGAATATAGATATTTTCAAATATGCAAGAGAAAATGTTATAGTACTAACTATTGCAGATACAATCCTAGAAACTAGAATCAAGGAAATTAGATGAACAATGGAATCCAATTTCAACCACGAAAATATCAAAATAATCCTTGTCATCAGTAATTTTAGCATCCAACCAATTATCCCCAATTGGAGTATCAAAAAGAGAATCATAAAGGACACCTAGCTCAAAGGATAGAATAAATTTAATAATTGGAATAACCTACAAATGATTATGAATTCAAAGCTCTTTCAACAAGGATAATATGTTATGGAGACACTAACTACTTGCTTGAACATGTTACAAAGAATAGATATTGCAAACTCCAAGATCAAGAAGAAGATACATATTGAAGACTAAAGTCTTCAATACCCAAATAATGTAATATAGGGGGTGTTAGAGTATATTACATCATTTGGTCATGTAAATGTACCACCTTTGGTACATAGAGTAGGAGATTACTTTAGGGGGAATTTAGCTAGTTACTTCAAGTAATGTAATAAATGCACAAGTGTCAATGTGCAAGTTTTAAATGTACAAGGTGTCCCCTTGTACAACTAGGTAGAGTGTTGGCCAAGGAACCCATCTTCATATATAAAGGACCTCATACTAAGTGATAGAACATCATAGTAGGTAGTAGTAGTGTAGAGGGTAAACTCCATTGGTAATTGAGTACATTGTAGTTCTTTAGCATGTATCAATGGAGTGCTCATTTCCTCCATAGTTGCATTATATTACTTTCATAATTTCTATTTATAGTATACTTCAATCATATTGTAGAATTAATTTCTTTCATATTTTTTGCATCTTGTGATTGTTGTTTCTCATAGCATACTTCATCAAAATCTATGAAATATGAGTGTGAAGATCAATTTTATAATGAAGCTTTATGAATAATACAAAAGAGAAAATTTAATTTCTATCTATGACTGAGTCTTTCTAGGGGAATTAGCCTAGTCCATTGGCTGAGGGCAGATCCACCCACTCCAATAGAGATAGGACTGAATTCCTACCTTTCTATAGCTTAGTTATTATTGTCATTATTGAATTTATCAGTGTTGTTTAATTTTTAAAAAAATATCAAACTGTCAAGTGCATTTATGTTAAATCTTATTTTTGTCTAAACCAGTTGCTACAACCTTTCTCTTTCATCTCACATTCACAAACCATTTTCAAGCAATTTCCTATTTTATGCAAACAATTTCCTATTTTTGTAGAAGTAGTTTTCCTTTCTAGTATTTTATGTTTGCTTAGTAGTAGCTTTTTTTTCCTTACAAGATTTATTATTTTGTAGTTAGATTTTCCATTTTTATACGTTTCTACTTTCTAAAAAAGTAATTGTGTTTCCAACTTCATAGAATAAATCTAGCTAGTGGGTTGAATCATTTATATTTTTTGTTCTTGTTTCTCCTTCTATAATGATAATATGATGAGTCTTCTTGTCCATCCACACATACAATGTAAGACCCTTTTCAAGAACCAAATGAACCTCGAGTTGATAATTAAATGACATATTTTTTCTTGGTCATGTTTGGAGTCATTGTTGGGGAAGGAGTTAGGATATTCTAGAAAGGTTGATCCAAGATAAATTAGTGAATGTATCAAGCTAGAGACTAAAGAGGATGGTTTACTTAAAAATAATAAAAGGGATGAGGAACAAGGCAATACGATTTTATGGATCCTTTATTGGATTTGATACTAGGCTTCACAAAAAACATGTAGTCTACAGAGTCTCTTCTTACATAAACAGTGGTTATAGCAGCTGATTTTAATATTCCTATAGTTGAAAGTTTCTTTCCAATTAAGGAAGAATCCACTCTTGAGCCACAAATAGTTGAGGCCCAAAAGGAAGTGACTTTATCTCATCATACTAGAGAGTCCCCATAGTTGTAGGAACTTATATTTGAAGGTAGGATTGAATCACCACAAGAAGAGTAGCCAAAATAAACTACAAACTGGGTAGGTATCAACATCCTCAGAATATTTAGTTGAGTATAATACAAAATATTCAAAGGATTAGTTTGATTTTGACCATATTTCAACACTAAGAACACCAAAGGATACATTTCATATTCATTAGATACCTTAGGCAACTGAATTTATGGTTTGAGTAGGCAACATCTAGTTGGAGACTTTTTTTTTATTTCCAATCATATTGACTAATGAGGATGCTCCTATGAAGAATATGCCACCATCTATTCTTTCAATTTTTAAAGTTATGACCTTCAAAGATCTTCACACTTTCTTTTTTGAATTCGATATCCTTTGTAGAACATATGATTATACAAGGGAATCCCAAAAATTGAAGTTTCTTCCCTACTACCCTTAAAGGTTATGTCGTGAGATGGTTCATGAGCCTAAAAAAAAATTCAATTATCTCATGGAAGGACATGATTTTTTTTTTTTTGAGAAGTATAAATATTATTGTAGGGTTTATGACAAAAAAATAAGGTATTTGGAATTTTTCAATAAGAGGATAAACCTTTGAAAGACCACATAGAGAGATTTTATTTTGCCATATAATGAGGAAAGGTGAATTTGGATGATACTTCAACCAAGAGTGTGTTCCTGAAGGTAAATCAAGATTTTTGTGTTGATAATCTTAATTTGATGAGAGGAGGAGATGTTTCAAAGAAAACCATGAAATATATCTATGAAGTGTGCAAGAATTATTCCATATCAATATGAGGCATACATTCAACCAAAGTAGGCATACCTTGTTTTCCATCACTACATAAAGGATATAATAGGTAATATGGTCATGTGAGTTGGTGTAAGACTCAAGATTTAGGTTCCATTTGAATGCTTTTGTGGATATGGATTTTGATGATGAGATTTTGTAGGAAATTATGCTTTTGGATACTAGTTTTCAATACCAGTAGAAAATTATATACTTAAACCTACTGTTGAGCAAAGTGCAGCAAATAGTATTGTCATTGTTGTCAACACAGTCAGACGGATTTATTGATGCAATGGACAAGAGTTTATTGAACAACAAGGTGCAGCCAAAGTACAATGGATAGGAGTTTAGTGTTGAGCAAGGTGTTGCAGGAGGATTGTCATTGTTGTCAATACAGTCAGTTAGATCTAATGATGCAATGGAAAGGCAGTTCAGAAGTCACTCAGATGTAGAGGATAAAGTTCAGAAGTTAGTCAGATCATGAGTCCTTAAATGATAGATGCACAGAAACAGAAAACATAATTCAGAATGAGAAGAAGTCTTCAGAACCTGAGATGTCAAGAAGCGGAAAGGTTTTTTGTAAAAACAAAGGCAGTCAGAATAAAAAGTTTTATTTAAAACCATGGATAACATATTTGAAATGGGTTTTTCTTAAAACCCAATTTGGCTCTTCGTTTCGTTGAAAAAGATGCCCCGATGATAAAGATATTTAATTTTAAATATTTAGTTTAAATTTTAAAGGTTTTTTGTGAAAACCAAGGCAGTCAAAATAAAAAAGTTTTATTTAAAACCATGGATAACAGATTTGAAATGGGTTTTTCTTAAAACCCAAGTTGGCTCTTCGTTTCGTTGAAAAAGATGCCCCGGTGATGAAGATATTTAATTTTAAATATTTAGTTTAAATTTTATTTTATTTATAATTTAAATTAAAATATTAAATTAAATTAAAAGGGCCGATATGTTACTATTTCGCGGCAATAAGCTACAGGAAAGTGACGAAGGTGGAAGAAGTGTTTGAGGCCAACAAAGTTAAATCTGGGCCAATGGATTTTAGGGTTTGGCAACTGACAAATTCTAGGGTTTCTCAACCGACGTTCTTTTAGGGTTTGTTCCTAAAACTTCTTCTATAAAAGCAAGGGTACTTCGAGTTTGAAAGGTGTGGTGTAAAGATAAAGTGCGAATGCGAGCATAGTGTTTGTGAAAGTGAAGTTCGTGTTGAGCAAAGAGTAGAATGTGAAACGACACAGAGTGTGCGAAGCGTGTGCGCAGAGGAAGCAAAGTGTGTAGAGAAGCACGAAGGGCAAAGTTGATTGCAAATTCTGGCTGTAGGAGTGCAGCAAATTGTGTGAAGTGATTGTGTAAGAGAGAGCAGAGTGCACAGAGATTGCAAAGGTGATGTAGACCAGTTAGAGTCTTGCAATAACAAAGGTATATGTCAAACATTTTTTTTATTCAATATTGAAGTCCAGCTTAGTGCCGGCAAATTAAGGGGTTGGTGCCTCTTTCCAGCTTGGTGTCGGTAAACAATTTGTCCAGCTTGGTGCTTGTAAAATTAAGGGGTTGGTGCCTCTTTCCAAGTGGGTGCTTGGTAAAATAGGAGTTGGTGCTCCATTCTATTGAAGCAGATAAAGTTAAGGGGTTGGTGCTCCTTCCGATTGGTGCTGGTAAAGGATTATGTAAAGTTGTAGCTTTGCATTGACTGGATTTGGATGGTAGTCCAAGCAGTATTTTTGAGGAGTAGCCACATTGATGAACCTTGTTAAAAATCTGTGTTGTGTGATGTTCTCTTGCGGTACTTATTATATCCGTTTATAAGTTTTATCTGCTGCAATTTTTTAGAGCTGTTTATTCATGTTTTGGAATGCTACACTGATTCACCCCCCCTCTCAGTGCCATACTAAGTACAACAATTGGTATCAGAGCCAAGTTCCCAGTTCAGGCTTAATCAGTCTGGGTTGATCTTGGATTATTACACAAATGGCAAAGAAAGGCAAAAGTGGAACCATGAGACACAAGAAGAAAAGAACACACAGGGTCATGAAAGAAAATGAAGATGCATCAAACAGTGGAGAAAAGGCCAAGAGACAACTCGATCATGATGTAGGTTCTCTAGGTACAGAATGTTTTATTTACGGTCAACTCGGTCATAATGAATGTCAGTGCCATGGTACTAATAGTAGTGAAGTTGAAGATGATCCATTCAAAATTGGTAAAGAAATAGATTTAGAACAAGAATATGATGAAGAAAAAAGTGATGTAGAAGCAAATTGGGAACAAAAACTAATTTCAGCTCTAGTTAAAAAGGTTGAGGATGCAGAAGATATAATCACCAGTTTGAAAGTACAGACAGAAGATTACAAGAAATTTTCTAAAAATCTCGAAATGCAGTTAACCATGAAATCAGAGTATTGCAGTAAGCTAGAAGAAGAGATAGAAGGTCTAAGAATATAGACAGAAGAGATGAATAAGAAAGTTGATGTATGCAGCACAAGTGAAGAGGAATCTAAAAAGGTTATTGTTGATCTAAAGCTGCAAGTAGAACAGTACAAAAGGATTGAAGATATTCTTAGGTCTCAAATCAATGAGAAAGAGACTGTATGTTGCCAACAAGAAGAGATTGTTTCATTGAAGAAACAACTAAAAGAGGCCAATATAAATCTCAAATTTGAGAAGAGCACGGAGTTGCTAGATACAATGATAAATCAACAAAGAAGCTCCATAGCTAAGTTTGGTCTTGGATATGAAGTTGAACAACCTTCATCCTCCAAATATGCAAAGAAGAAGAAGTCCTTGGTTGAAGGATTGAAACAAGAAAAGTCAGAAGCTGAATCCTCAAAAGGAAGAAAATATCAAAGAAGATCTACAACAAAGCAACCACAACAAAAGAGGTTCTCTCACTCTCACTCTTTTAATAATAATGCTTTTAATGGCTATTGTTCTAAATGCAACCACTTTGGTCACAAGGCAATTTATTGTTGACTGAACAATAGATCAAAGAGTTATGCTGATAAAAATACTTCTAATTTTTTGAGTGAACACCATGTGCAATGTTTTAAATGTAATGGCCATGGGCACATAGCAAGGTTTTGTTCAAGCACTTCTGTATCCAATCTAAGGCAATACCATAGATTTCATCATACACATAGAATGCAATACAGACAGGGAATAAAACATGTGCAATTTTTTAAATGCAACGGTCATGGGAACATAGCAAGGTTTTGTCCAAGCACTTCTGTATCAAATCTAAGGCAAAATAGTAGATTTCATAAGACGCAAAGAACGCAACACAGACAAGGAATAAATCAGGTTCATAGAAGAAAGGAAAATAATCATTCATCATGGATGCATAATAGACAACCACACCAGAGAAATATTCGAGTTCACGCAAAGGTACAAAACGGGGAGGCAGTTGAGAAATACAAGACCGTGTTTAAGAAAGTTTCGAGAAAGAAAGAAGAGAGGAAATCATGTCTCCTTGGACTGAAGGAGACTACTCCTCCTTTGCACTAAGCATCTCCAGGAAGCACATCCTCAGGGGGAGCAATATTAAAGCTTTATTTTAATGCTTCTATATATTTGTCTGGGTATCTGAGGATAAAAGACCAGCAGTTGGGATTTTTTGGTATAATTGTCAAGTGTGTTGGTTCATTTAGTTGTGTGTGGAAGTGCCGTAAAGGGTAGTGTTTGCATTGAGAATCTTCACCATTGGTAGTATTTCTTATGTCATTGTTGTTTTGTTGATGGTTCTTACTACCACTGATTATAGCTATGGATTATAACAGTTCAGATTGTTTTTTTTTATTGAAAGAATGCTTGCCCCAGCTACGTATTTGTGTTTCGATAATAGCAGCATATTTTTGTTCGATGCTTGATGTGAAGATTGTTAGATCTTTCATTACGCCTTGGTGAATATTACTTAATTCATTGACAGTTTCGTTTTAACTGTTGATAAAATATCAATCTGAGGTTAAGAAGTTTGAGGTTAAGTAAGGGGCTCTATGGTTGGCTGTAAAGTGTTTGACAAAATGTCTTCACCTAATTTGCACTATTTAAAGTAAGGTGTGACCTACAAGAACCCGAGAAAACACAAATCAAAGTTGTGTCAAAAGATAGTATTTGAAGTAAAAAAAAATCTCTTGCACATATTTGGCAAGAATTGGGGAGTTGGTACAAGTGTGAGTCTCTTGTCAATTTTGTTGAAAGATGTGAAACCAACATGTTGAATGGGAAGACTGAAGAGGTTTTTTTAATGAGCAGCCAGATGATTTCCAGCCTAGTGATGAATAGTTGAGTTGCTTTCATAGAGGTTGTTTTGATCAAGTTAATGCTTTTCTTGATAAATGATTTGGTCTTACTCCATTGAGTTTGATTTGAGCAAGTTATTCTTTGCCTTGGTGATTTATGTTGGTGGTTGTCTTGTTCAAATACCTTTGGAAGGAAAAGGATGTCTACTAGTTTCCTTTTCATGTAGTGATTGGTTGAATACTTCAAGGTTAATCTTGAGTTGAATGATGTTGGTTAAACCTTGTCTATAAGAATTGTTGCTAAAGCCCTAATTGGTTGAGAAAAGATGTTGGTTGTGCTATGGTACAGTGTTTGGTACTTGCACAGAGTTGAAAGTGGATTGAGGTAGCCTGCTGGATTCTCACTATAGAGAGAGACAAACAGCTGTCATTGGGTTCAATCTTGTTGAGAATATATCCAAGATGCATGGTGAAGTCGTATGCAGATGTTGCTGGCATTGCAGAAAAAAAAAAAATTGGCTATATAAGATTATTGTATGCCTTCACTAACAAGGGACAAGTTTGAGTTTGCAAAGCAACAGAGGGTAGTTGCACAGAAGACAGTGGTTTAGTCATGTTCTTACACATGTTATATTGGTGAAGTTGAAGGTGATGGTGTCATTCACTGGTTATTGCTGTTATTCACATTGTTGATTTTATTGATGCCTATTATGCTTATCATGATGTTGTCAATCAGTGAAATGAAGTGGTCTTGGACTCAGGGGGAGGATTTGTGTACTTGTTTTTCTTCTTGTTCATGCTTGGAATATTTTCTAATTTTAATAATTTGTGTCTAAGAATATTGTGCATAGACTCAGGGGGAGTCTGCAGCAGCCCTTTGGTATTATTGTCAAAGGGGGAGAAGATTTACAGGAAAATTGCACGTGTTGCCAACAATTCCAAAGGGGGAGATTGTTGAGCAAAGTGCAGCAAATAGTATTGTCATTGTTGTCAACACAGTCAGATAGATTTATTGATGCAATGGACAAGAGTTTATTGAACAACAAGGTGCAGCCAAAGTACAATGGATAGGAGTTCAATGTTGAGCAAGGTGTTGCAGGAGGATTGTCATTGTTGTCAATACAGTCAGTTAGATCTAATGATGCAATGGACAGGTAGTTCAGAAGTCACTCAGATGCAGAGGATAAAGTTCAAAAGTTAGTCAGATCATGAGTCCTTAAATGATAGATGCACATAAACAGAAAACATAATTCAGAATGAGAAGAAGAAGTCTTCAAAACCTGAGATGTCAAGAAGCGAAAAGGTTTTTTTGTGAAAACCAAGGCAGTCAGAATAAAAAGTTTTATTTAAAACCATGGATAACATATTTGAAATGGGTTTTTCTTAAAACCCAAGTTGGCTCTTCGTTTCGTTGAAAAAGATGCCCCGGTGATAAAGATATTTAATTTTAAATATTTAGTTTAAATTTTAAAGGTTTTTTGTGAAAACCAAGGCAGTCAAAATAAAAAAGTTTTATTTAAAACCATGGATAACAGATTTGAAATGGGTTTTTCTTAAAACCCAAGTTGGCTCTTCGTTTCGTTGAAAAAGATGCCCCGGTGATGAAGATATTTAATTTTAAATATTTAGTTTAAATTTTATTTTATTTAAAATTTAAATTAAAATATTAAATTAAATTAAAAGGGCCGACATGTTACTATTTCGCGGCAATAAGCTACAGGAAAGTGACGAAGGTGGAAGAAGTGTTTGAGGCCGACAAAGTTAAATCTGGGCCGATGGATTTTAGGGTTTGGCAGTTGACAAATTCTAGGGTTTCTCAACCGACGTTCTTTTAGGGTTTGTTCCTAAAACTTCTTCTATAAAAGCAAGGGTACTTCGAGTTTGAAAGGTGTGGTGTAAAGATAAAGTGCGAATGCGAGCATAGTGTTTGTGAAAGTGAAGTTCGTGTTGAGCAGAGAGCAGAATGTGAAACGACACAGAGTGTGCGAAGCGTGTGCGCAGAGAAAGCAGAGTGTGCAGAGAAGCGCGAAGGGCAAAGTTGATTGCAAAGTCTGGCTGTAGCAGTGCAGCAAACTGTGTGAAGTGATTGTGCAAGAGAGAGCAGAGTGCACAGAGATTGCAAAGGTGATGTAGACCAGTTAGAGTCTTGCAATAACAAAGGTATATGTCAAACATTTTTTTTATTCAATATTGAAGTCCAGTTGGTGCTGGCAAATTAAGGGGTTGGTGCCTCTTTCCAGTTGGTGCTGGTAAACAATTTGTCCAATTGGTGCTGGCAAATTAAGGGGTTGGTGCCTCTTTCCAGTAGGTGCTGGTAAAATAGGAGTTGGTGCTCCATTCGGTTGAAGCAGATAAAGTTAAGGGGTTGGTGCTCCTTCCAGTTGGTGCTGGTAAAGGATTATGTAAAGTTGTAGCTTTGCATTGACTGGATTTGGATGGTAGTCCAAGCAGTATTTTTGAGGAGTAGCCACATTGATGAACCTCGTTAAAAATCTATGTTGTGTGATGTTCTCTTGCGGTACTTATTATATCCGTTTATAAGTTTTATCTGCTGCAATTTTTTAGAGCTGTTTATTCATGTTTTGGAATGCTACACTGATTCACCCCCCCTCTCAATGCCATACTAATTACAACAATTGGTATCAGAGCCAAGTTCCCAGTTCGAGCTTAATCATGCTGGGTTGATCTTGGATTATTACACAAATGGCAAAGAAAGGCAAAAGTGGAACCATGAGACACAAGAAGAAAAGAACACACAGGGTCATGAAAGAAAATGAAGATGAATCAAACAGTGGAGAAAAGGCCAAGAGACAACTCGATCATGATGCAAGTTCTCTAGGTACAAAATGTTTTATTTACGATCAACTCGGTCATAATGAATGTCAGTGCCATGGTACTAATAGCAGTGAAGTTGAAGATGATCCATTCAAAATTGGTAAAGAAACAGATTTAGAACAAGAATATGATGAAGAAGAAAGTGATGCAGAAGCAAATTGGGAACAGAAACTAATTTCAGCTCTGGTTAAAAAGGTTGAGGATGCAGAAGATATAATCACCAGTTTGAAAGTACAGACAGAAGATTACAAGAAAATTTCTAAAAATCTCGAAATGCAGTTAACCATGAAATCAGAGTATTGCAGTAAGCTAGAAGAAGAGATAGACGGTCTAAGAATACAGACAGAAGAGATGAATAAGAAAGTTAATGTATGCAGCACAAGTGAAGAGGAATCTAAAAAGGTTATTGTTGATCTAAAGCTGCAAGTAGAACAGTACAAAAGGATTGAAGATATTCTTAGGTCTCAAATCAATGAGAAAGAGACTGTATGTTGCCAACAAGAAGAAGAGATTGTTTCATTGAAGAAACAACTAAAAGAGGCCAATATAAATCTCAAATTTGAGAAGAGCACAGAGTTGCTAGATACAATGATAAATCAACAAAGAAGCTCCACAGCTAAGTTTGGTCTTGGATATGAAGTCGAACAACCTTCATCCTCCAAATATGCAGAGAAGAAGAAGTCCTCGGTTGAAGGATTGAAACAAGAAAAGTCTGAAGCTGAATCCTCAAAAGGAAGAAAATATCAAAGAAGATCTACAGCAAAGCAACCACAACAAAAGAGGTTCTCTCACTCTCACTCTTTTAATAATAATGCTTTTAATGGCTATTGTTCTAAATGCAACCACTTTGGTCACAAGGCAATTTATTGTGGACTGAACAATAGATCAAAGAGTTATGCTGATAAAAATACTTCTACATTTTTTGAGTGAACACCCTGTGCAATGTTTTAAATGTAATGGCCATGGGCACATAGCAAGGTTTTGTTCAAGCACTTCTGTATCCAATCTAAGGCAATACCATAGATTTCATCATACACATAGAATGCAATACAGACAGGGAATAAAACATGTGCAATGTTTTAAATGCAACGATCATGGGCACATAGCAAGGTTTTGTCCAAGCACTTCTGTATCAAATCTAAGGCAAAACAATAGATTTCATAAGACGCAAAGAACGCAACACAGACAGGGAATAAATTAGGTTCATAGAAGAAAGGAAAATAATCATTCATCATGGATGCATAATAGACAACCACACCAGAGAAATATTTGAGTTCATGCAAAGGTACAAAATGGGGAGGCAGTTGAGAAATACAAGCCCGTGTTTAAGAAAGTTTGGAGAAAGAAAGAAGAGAGGAAATCATGTCTCCTTGGACTGAAGGAGACTACTCCTCCTTTGCACTAAGCATCTCCAGGAAGCACATCCTCAGGGGGAGCAATATTAAAGCTTTATTTTAATGCTCCTATATATTTGTCTGGGTATCTGAGGATGAAAGACCAACAGTTGGGCTTTTGTGGTATAATTGTCAAGTGTGTTGGTTGTTCATTTAGTTGTGTGTGGAAGTGTCGTGAAGGGTAGTGTTTGCATTGAGAATCTTCACCATTGGTAGTATTGCTTATGTCATTGTTGTTTTGTTGATGGTTCTTACTACCACTGATTATAGCTATGGATTATAACAGTTCAGATTGTTTTTGTTTATTGAAAGAATGCTTGCCCCAGCTGCGTATTTGTGTTTCGATAATAGCAGCGTGTTTTTGTTCGATGCTTGATGTGAAGATTGTCAGATCTTTCATTACGCCTTGGTGAATATTATTTAATTCACTGACAGTTTCATTTTAACTATTGATAAAATATCAATCTGAGGTTAAGAAGTTTGAGGTTAAGTAAGGGGCTCTATGGTTGGCTGTAAAGTGTTTGACAAAATGTCTTCACCTAATTTGCACTATTGAAAGTAAGGTGTGACCTACAGTAACTAGAGAAAACATAGATCAGGTTGTGCTGCAGTATAGTATTTGATGTTTGCACATATTTGGCAGTAAATTTGCAGAGTTGGTACAAGTGTGAGTCTCTTGTCAATTTTGTTGAAAGATGTGAAACCAACATGTTGAATGGGAAGACTGAAGAAGAGGTTTTTTTAATGAGCAGCCAGATGATTTCCAGCCTGGTGATGAATAGTTGAGTTGCTTTCATAGAGGTTGTTTTGATCAAGTTAATGCTTTTCTTGATACATGATTTGGGCTTACTCCATTGAGTTTGATTTGAGCAAGTTATTCTTTGCCTTGGTGATTTATGTTGGTGGTTGTCTTGTTCAAATACCTTTGGAAGGAAAAGGATGTCTACTAGTTTCCTTTTCATGTAGTGATTGGTTGAATACTTCAAGGTTAATCTTGAGTTGAATGATGTTGGTTAAACCTTGTCTATAAGCATTGTTGCTAAAGCCCTAATTGGTTGAAAAAAAGATGTTGGTTGTGCTGTGGTACAGTGTTTGGTACTTGCACAGAGTTGAAAGTGGATTGAGGTAGCCTGTTGGATTCTCACTACAGAGAGAGACAAACATCTATCATTGGGTTCAATCTTGTTGAGAATATATCCAAGATGCATGGTGAAGTTGTATGCAGATGTTGCTGGCATTGCGTAAAAAAAAAAAAATTGGCTATATAAGATTATTGTATGCCTTCACTAACAATGGACAAGTTTGAGTTTGCAAAGCAACAGAGGGTAGTTGCACAGAAGACAGTGGTTTAGTCATGTTCTTACACATGTTATATTGGTGAAGTTGACGGTGATGGTGTCATTCACTGGTTATTGCTGCTATTCACATTGTTGATTTTATTGATGCCTATTATGCTTATCATGATGTTGTCAATCAATGAAATGAAGTGGTCTTGGACTCAGGGGGAGCATTTGTGTACTTGTTTTTCTTCTTGTTCATGCTTGGAATATTTGCTAATTTTAATAATTTGTGTCTAAGAATATTGTGCATAGACTCAGGGGGAGTCTGCAGCAGCCCTTTGGTATTATTGTCAAAGGGGGAGAAGATTTACAAGAAAATTGCACATGTGTTGCCAACAATTCCAAAGGGGGAGATTGTTGAGCAAAGTGCAACAAATAGTATTGTCATTGTTGTCAACACAGTTAGACAGATTTATTGATGCAATGGACAAGAGTTTATTGAACAGCAAGGTGCAGCCAAAGTACAATGGATAGGAGTTCAGTGTTGAGCAAGGTGTTGCAGGAGGATTGTCATTGTTGTCAATACAGTCAGTTAGATCTAATGATGCAATGGACAGGCAATTTAGAAGTCACTCAGATGCAGAGGATAAAGTTCAGAAGTTAGTCAGATCATGAGTCCTTAAATGATAGATGCACATAAATAGAAAACATAATTCAGAATGAGAAGAAGAAGTCTTCAGAACCTGAGATGTCAAGAAGCGAAAAGGTTTTTTGTGAAAACAAAGGCAATCAGAATAAAAAGTTTTATTTAAAACCATGGATAACAGATTTGAAATGGGTTTTTCTTAAAACCCAAGTTGGCTCTTCGTTTCGTTGAAAAAGATGCCCCGGTGATAAAGATATTTAATTTTAAATATTTAGTTTAAATTTTAAAGGTTTTTTGTGAAAACCAAGGCAGTCAAAATAAAAAAGTTTTATTTAAAACCATGGATAACATATTTGAAATGGGTTTTTCTTAAAACCCAAGTTGGCTCTTCGTTTCGTTGAAAAAGATGCCCCGATGATGAAGATATTTAATTTTAAATATTTAGTTTAAATTTTATTTTATTTAAAATTTAAATTAAAATATTAAATTAAATTAAAAGGGCCGACATGTTACTATTTCGCGGCAATAAGCTACAAGAAAGTGACGAAGGTGGAAGAAGTGTTTGAGGCCAACAAAGTTAAATCTGGGCCGACGGATTTTAGGGTTTGGCAGCTGACAAATTCTAGGGTTTCTCAACCGACATTCTTTTAGGGTTTGTTCCTAAAACTTCTTCTATAAAAGCAAGGGTACTTCGAGTTTGAAAGGTGTGGTGTAAAGATAAAGTGCAAATGCGAGCATAGTGTTTGTGAAAGTGAAGTTCATGTTGAGCAGAGAGCAGAATGTGAAACGACACAAAGTGTGCGAAGCGTGTGCGCAGAGGAAGCAGAGTGTGCAGAGAAGCGCGAAGGGCAAAGTTGATTACAAAGTTTGGCTGTAGGAGTGCAGCAAATTGTGTGAAGTGATTGTGCAAGAGAGAGCAGAGTGCACAGAGATTGCAAAGGTGATGTAGACCAGTTAGAGTCTTGCAATAACAAAGGTATATGTCAAACATTTTTTTTATTCAATATTGAAGTCCAGTTGGTGCTGGCAAATTAAGGGGTTGGTGCCTCTTTCCAGTTGGTGTCGGTAAACAATTTTTCTAGTTGGTGCTAGAAAATTAAAGGGTTGGTGCCTCTTTCCAGTAGGTGATGGTAAAATAGGAGTTGGTGCTCCATTCTATTGAAGCAGATAAAGTTAAGGGGTTGGTGCTCCTTCCAGTTGGTGCTGGTAAAGGATTATGTAAAGTTGTAGCTTTGCATTGACTGGATTTGGATGGTAGTCCAAGCAGTATTTTTGAGGAGTAGCCACATTGGTGAACCTCGTTAAAAATCTATGTTGTGTGATGTTCTATTGTGGTACTTATTATATCCGTTTATAAGTTTTATCTGCTGCAATTTTTTAGAGCTGTTTATTCATGTTTTGGAATGCTACACTGATTCACCCCCCCTCTCAATGCCATACTAAGTACAATAATTGGTATCAGAGCCAAGTTCCCAGTTCAGGCTTAATCAGTCTGGGTTGATCTTGGATTATTACACAAATGGCAAAGAAAGGCAAAAGTGGAACCATGAGACACAAGAAGAAAAGAACACACAGGGTCATGAAAGAAAATGAAGATGAATCAAACAATGGAGAAAAGGCCAAGAGACAACTCGATCATGATGCGAGTTCTCTAGGTACAGAATGTTTTATTTATGGTCAACTCGGTCATAATGAATGTCAGTGCCATGGTACTAATAGCAGTGAAGTTGAAGATGATCCATTCAAAATTGGTAAAGAAACAGATTTAGAACAAGAATATGATGAAGAAGAAAGTGATGCAGAAGCAAATTGGGAACAAAAACTAATTTCAGCTCTGGTTAAAAAGGTTGAGGATGCAGAAGATATAATCACCAGTTTGAAAGTACAGACAGAAGATTACAAGAAATTTTCTAAAAATCTCGAAATGTAGTTAACCATGAAATCAGATTATTGTAGTAAGCTAGAAGAAGAGATAGACGGTCTAAGAATACAGACAGAAGAGATGAATAAGAAAGTTGATGTATGCAGCACAAGTGAAGAGGAATCTAAAAAGGTTATTGTTGATCTAAAGCTGCAAGTAGAACAATACAAAAGGATTGAAGATATTCTTAGGTCTCAAATCAATGAGAAAGAGACTGTATGCTTCCAACAAGAAGAAGAGATTGTTTCATTGAAGAAACAACTAAAAGAGGCCAATATAAATCTCAAATTTGAGAAGAGCACAGAGTTGCTAGATACAATGATAAATCAACAAAGAAGCTCCACAACCTAAGTTTGGTCTTGGATATGAAGTCGAACAACCTTCATCCTCCAAATATGCAAGAGAAGAAGAAGCCCTCGGTTGAAGGATTGAAACAAGAAAAGTCTCAAGTTGAATCCTCAAAAGGAAGAAAATATCAAAGAAGATCTACAAAGAAATCAACCACAACAAAAGAGGTTCTCTCACTCTCACTCTTTTAATAATAATGCTTTTAATGGCTATTGTTCTAAATGCAACCACTTTGGTCACAAGGCAATTTATTGTGGACTGAACAATAGATCAAAGAGTTATGCTGATAAAAATACTTCTACTTTTTTGAGTGAACACCCTGTGCAATGTTTTAAATGTAATGGCCATGGGCACATAGCAAGGTTTTGTTCAAGCACTTCTGTATCCAATCTAAGGCAATACCATAGATTTCATCATACACATAGAATGCAATACAGATAGGGAATAAAACATGTGCAATGTTTTAAATGCAACGGTCATGGGAACATAGCAAGGTTTTGTCCAAGCACTTATGTATCAAATCTAAGGCAAAACTGTAGATTTCATAAGACGTAGAGAACGCAACACAGAAAGGGAATAAATCAGGTTCATAGAAGAAAGGAAAATAATAATTCATCATGGATGCACAATACACAACCACACCAGAGAAATATTCGAGTTCACGCAAAGGTACAAAACGGGGAGGCAGTTGAGAAATACAAGACCGTGTTTAAGAAAGTTTGGAGAAAGAAAGAAGAGAGGAAATCATGTCTCCTTGGACTGAAGGAGACTACTCCTCCTTTGCACTAAGCATCTCCAGGAAGCACATCCTCAATGGGAGCAATATTAAAGCTTTATTTTAATGTTCCTATATATTTGTCTGGGTATCTGAGGATGAAAGACCAGCAGTTGGGCTTTTGTGGTATAATTTTCAAGTGTGTTGGTTGTTCATTTAGTTGTGTGTGGAAGTGCCGTAAAGGGTAGTGTTTGCATTGAGAATCTTCACCATTGGTAGTATTGCTTATGTCATTGTTGTTTTGTTGATGGTTCTTCCTACCACTGATTATAGCTATGGATTATAACAGCTCGGATTGTTTTTGTTTATTGAAAGAATGCTTGCCCCAATTGCGTATTTGTGTTTCGATAATAGCAGCATATTTTTGTTCGATGCTTGATGTGAAGATTGTTAGATCTTTCATTATGCCTTGGTGAATATTATTTAATTCACTGACAGTTTCATTTTAACTGTTGATAAAATATCAATCTGAGGTTAAGAAATTTGAGGTTAAGTAAGGGGCTCTATGGTTGGCTGTAAAGTGTTTGACAAAATGTCTTCACCTAATTTGCACTATTGAAAGTAAGGTGTGACCTACAGTAACTAGAGAAAACATAGATCAGGTTGTGCTGTAGTATAGTATTTGATGTTTGCACATATTTGGCAATAAATTTGCAGAGTTGGTACAAGTGTGAGTCTCTTGTCAATTTTGTTGAAAGATGTGAAACCAACATGTTGAATGGGAAGACTGAAGAAGAGGTTTTTTTAATGAGCAGCCAGATGATTTCCAGCCTAGTGATGAATAGTTGAGTTGCTTTCATAGAGGTTGTTTTGATCAAGTTAATGCTTTTCTTGATACATGATTTGGGCTTACTCCATTGAGTTTGATTTGAGCAAGTTATTCTTTGCCTTGGTGATTTATGTTGGTGGCTGTATTGTTCAAATACCTTTGGAAGGAAATGGATGTCTACTAGTTTCCTTTTCATGTAGTGATTGGTTGAATACTTCAAGGTTAATCTTGAGTTGAATGACGTTGGTTAAACCTTGTCTATAAGCATTGTTGCTAAAGCCCTAATTGGTTGAGAAAAGATGTTGGTTATGCTGTGGTACAGTGTTTGGTACTTGCACAGAGTTGAAAGTGGATTGAGGTAGCCTCATTGGATTCTCACTGTAGAGAGAGACAAACAACTGTCATTGGGTTCAATCTTGTTGAGAATATATCCAAAATGCATGGTGAAGTCGTATGTAGATGTTGTTGGCATTGCAGAAAAAAAAAAAAATTGGCTATATAAGATTATTGTATGCCTTCACTAACAGTGGACAAGTTTGAGTTTGCAAAGCAACAGAGGGTAGTTGCACAAAAGACAGTGGTTTAGTCATGTTCTTACACATGTTATATTTGTGAAGTTGACGGTGATGGTGTCATTCACTGGTTATTGCTATTATTCACATTGTTGATTTTATTGATGCCTATTATGCTTATCATGATGTTGTCAATCAGTGAAATGAAGTGGTCTTGGACTCAGGGGGAGCATTTGTGTACTTGTTTTTCTTCTTGTTCATGCTTGGAATATTTGCTAATTTTAATAATTTGTGTCTAAGAATATTGTGCATAGACTCAGGGGGAGTCTACAACAGCCCTTTGGTATTATTGTCAAAGGGGGAGAAGATTTACAGGAAAATTGCACATGTGTTGCCAACAATTCCAAAGGGGGAGATTGTTGAGCAAAGTGCAGCAAATAGTATTGTCATTGTTGTCAACACAATCAGACAGATTTATTGATGCAATGGACAAGAGTTTATTGAACAACAAGGTGCAACCAAAGTACAATGGATAGGAGTTCAATGTTGAGCAAGGTGTTGCAGGAGGATTGTCATTGTTGTCAATACAGTCAGTTAGATCTAATGATGCAATGGACAGGCAGTTCAGAAGTCACTTAGATGTAGAGGATAAAGTTCAGAAGTTAGTCAGATCATGAGTCCTTAAATGATAGATGCACAGAAACAGAAAACATAATTCAGAATGAGAAGAAGTCTTCAGAACCTGAGATGTCAAGAAGCGGAAAGGTTTTTTGTGAAAACCAAGGTAGTCAGAATAAAAAGTTTTATTTAAAACCATGGATAACATATTTGAAATGGGTTTTTCTTAAAACCCAAGTTGGCTCTTCGTTTCATTGAAAAATATGCCCCGGTGATAAAGATATTTAATTTTAAATATTTAGTTTAAATTTTAAAGGTTTTTTGTGAAAAACAAGGCAGTCAAAATAAAAAAGTTTTATTTAAAACCATGGATAACAGATTTGAAATGGGTTTTTCTTAAAACCCAAGTTGGCTCTTCGTTTCGTTGAAAAATATGCCCCGATGATGAAGATATTTAATTTTAAATATTTAGTTAAAATTTTATTTTATTTAAAATTTAAATTAAAATATTAAATTAAATTAAAAGGGCCGACATGTTACTATTTCGCGGCAATAAGCTACAGGAAAGTGACGAAGGTGGAAGAAGTGTTTGAGGCCGACAAAGTTAAATTTGGGCCGACGGATTTTAGGGTTTTGCAGCTGACAAATTCTAGGGTTTCTCAATCGACGTTCTTTTAGGGTTTGTTCCTAAAACTTCTTCTATAAAAGCAAGGGTACTTCGAGTTGAAAGGTGTGGTGTAAAGATAAAGTGCGAATGTGAGCATAGTGTTTGTGAAAGTGAAGTTCGTGTTGAGCATAGAGCAGAATGTGAAACGACACAGAGTGTGCGAAGCGTGTGCACAGAGGAAGCAGAGTGTGCAGAGAAGCGCGAAGGGCAAAGTTGATTGTATATTCTGGCTGTAGGAGTGCAGCAAATTGTGTGAAGTGATTGTGTAAGAAAGAGCAGAGTGCACAGAGATTGCAAAGGTGATATAGACCAGTTAGAGTCTTGCAATAACAAAGGTATATGTCAAACATTTTTTTTATTCAATATTGAAGTCCAGTTAGTGCTGGCAAATTAAGGGGTTGGTGCCTCTTTCCAGCTTAGGCTGGTAAACAATTTGTCCAGTTGGTGCTGGCAAATTAAGGGGTTGGTGCCTCTTTCCAGAGAGGTGTCGGTAAAATTGGAGTTGGTGCTCCATTCTGTTGAAGCAGATAAAGTTAAGGGGTTGGTGCTCCTTCCAGTTGGTGCTGGTAAAGGATTATGTAAAGTTGTAGCTTTGCATTGACTGGATTTGGATGGTAGTCCAAGCAATCTTTTTGAGGAGTAGCCACATTGATGAACCTCGTTAAAAATCTGTGTTGTGTGATGATGATTTCTTATGTTATAGAAAATATATCAATTTAACAAAGGAGTAAACTCTTAAGCACAAAATTTTTGGGGCTTCTACTTTTGATTCTCATAATGAGGATTCATTTAGGGTGTCAAGGCCTAACAGGGTTGAGGTTGATCAAAGAGGTGTTGGTGGTTCTAAATATTTTAGTGAGCCTCTCTAGAAAGTTAATGAGTCCTTTCTTTCTATTCCCAGTAACAATGGGAATATTGATATTTGATTTGGTAAAACCTCATCACTTCATTCAAGGGATAATATTGGGGAGGGTTTGGTCGAGCCTTAGGAAAAAATGGTTTTTTCTATTTTAGTGATTGAATAGTCAGGGTTTAAAACACATGATGTTTCTCATGAGTTACAATTATTTAATTTGTTTTTTATTAGTAGTTGGTTGGAGAGAATTAAAATGAAAGTAAAAAATTCCTCTTCTAATGGCTAGGGATTGTTTGGATAATGGCTATTAATTGGTAAACTATTCGATGCATAAAATTTTGAATGGGGAGGGTGTGCTCAAAACATGCTTGAAGTTTTTGTTTAAGACTATAAAGGTTATTATGCATAGTAGCCTATTGGGGTTTTAAATAGTAACACCACTTCATTTCTTGAACCCTTATGAAGTTTAAACTTATATCAAGAAATGTCAAATGTTTGACTCTTAGGAATAGGAAGTATAAAGTTGAATCTATTGTTAGAAAACATAAATTAGATATTCTATTTTTTAGGTCAAATGTATTGAATGAAGCTTAAATTTAACATCGCATTGTATCTAGAAGGAGGATTTTTGGATTTGTGCCTTAGAGTAGAGAGTAGTGGTGGGGCTATTATATGTATCCCTTTCTAGCTTGAAAATAACTAGTTAGCTCTAGAATGGATCATTGGCATAGAGTTGTGTAGGCTACCTTTTTAATTTAGGGTCATGTTTTAGGATGTTGTAGTACATATGTCCCAAATTCAACCATTGATCATGTACATTTATGGGACTAGTTAGCATCTAATTTACCTATTGTTCTCTCTGATTATATTAGTTAGAATAATTATATCTTGTGCAAAGTAACACAATAATATCTCGATCAGTAGAGAGACTTTGGGAATGTTATGATGCGATCTTTAGGAACACTTGAACTTTAGGTACCTACTAACTAGGATATATTGGTTCATCATAAATTCAAACACACATGGATGTCATAATAAAACATCAAGAATCTTAATTAACATGGATATGAATTAGGCATGTGGATAATTACAATAGGATCAATCTATTACATGAATGGCAAGGTAACATGTACATAGAAAATATAAGACAAATCAAAAGTGAGAAAAAAATTGTCCCACATTGGTGGAGAGAAATATAATTAAAAGGTATTAAATATTATTTCTCCCATTACATAATTGCAAGTAAAATCAATATGCTTATATAATTTTTAAAAAATCAAAAATATTTTGAAGAAATCAAGAATATTCCTTAAAATATTTAAGTAGGAGAAATAAATTTCATCATAATTCTTTTGCCCAACAAGTCGTCAAAACTTTTGCAACCTGAGGCAATCATAAAAACTTGAATAAAAGGTTATATATTGTTGCTAGAAATAAATTTTTAAGTATGATTCAATGAAACAAGAATATCCAAAATTTGTGAAGTTTTACTATGGCTAGTGGAGCACCAAAGTTCTTGTTGCTTGATTCCCAACTATTAAGGGGGAATAATTATACTCCTAGAAAACCAAACTCAATATACAACTCAAGTTGAGGAGTGTGAAAAGTAGTAGAAAATACTATTACTTGTCTTGAAGAAGAAAATAAAGATCAAACAAAGTTCAACAAAGTATACAAAAAGATAAGATTAATCATTATGTTCAAAGTACCAAATTAAGTCCAAGCAGACATTGAGGATTCAACCATAGACAAAGATGCATGGAAGAAGCTACAAATAATATTTGAAGCAAAAAATAAAATCAAATTCTATTTCTCCATAGCCAACTCCATTGCTTTAATATGAGTGGACAAAGGCTCAAATAATTCATGAGAATTGCTAAAATAAGAGCATCATTACAAGCATTAGGAGAAAAGGTATCTAACAAAACTATTGTTCTAATTGTTTTAATCTCCTTCCTTCTCAATATAATGTGCTTGTGACTATATTAAGTATAATTGAGCAAACACCAAGATTTGAAATAATGGTAAACCTACTCTAAAAGGTAGATGCCTCAAAATTAAGACAAGAAGAAGAATAGGTACTTATTACAAATTAAATGAGGAAGCATCCATTAAGAAGAGGTATAATACCTCCATAATGCTTCCTAGTGATATTTGATATGTTTATTCTAGAGAAACCAATCATATGACTAGTTAGAAGGATTGGTTTTACACTCTAGACTATTTCATTCATATGGGAAGAGTATATTTGGGTAATGATACATCCTATATCAAGGGTTTATCAAATATCAGATTATGACTTGGATCCCATACATGCAAGATAGTAGGAGCCTTGTATGTCCTATTATCACTAAAAACTATTCTTCATTAATCAATTACTCAGCCATAATTTGAAGGTTGAATTTCACAAACAACAAGGATCCAAGATATATCTCACTTTTGACAAAACTATAAAATCAAATATTATTGCATATGATCAAGAAATAGAGAAAATATTTGAACTTCATATAGCTCATCATGACAATATCCACTATATAAAATAGATACACAAACAACATGGCACCTATAGCCATGCATGATAGTATTTATCAAATGTAAATAAAAGAAAGAGCAATAGTAATGAAGAAATAACCCATAGGTTTTACCCATAAAGGTATATTAAACACTCAACAATGATTTCATAGGCAATATGCATAAATGATAGAGATGAAAATTGACCAACTTTTGTAGTTGATAGTTAAAAAGGACCATTATCAAAACTATACTAGTCAATCATTTCCAATCACTATAGAACCAACAAAAGAACCAATCAATAAAACAAGATCATATGGAGCATCTTAAAATTGAAGAGAAATATTTAGAATATGACCCTTTTCTCATCTATAATTTTCAATCAAAATGATATAGAAATTGAGGCCAGTGAGAATAATAATAAATCTCCACATAAAGCACTCAAAGTACATTCATTAGGAGCACATCATGCTACCAATCAAAGGAAGCACAAATATATTACTTATCCTAAGCAGTGACTTAATCAAAATAATGAGGCCAAGATGTAAAGGAAATACAAGAAGTGACTAGCATCACCATAGTAGAAGACATTGCTCAAGATATAATATTTGGCAACAATCTATATGGCCGAGGATTATTTGGTATCATCGACAACTTATATATTTAAATTACTTGACAAAGGTCCTCCACATGAAGACTTTAGAGGAGACACATATTTTATGCATTGAAAGTATTTGTAATAAGTATATTTTTGGAGTGCATGATTTGTGGTACCCGACACTCATAAGTATCATAGTAGAAAGTCAATATTGAGGGGGGATTTCTCTCTCAAATTCCAACATCACCCTAGAATATTTCATCAAGTTAGAAGCTACTATTTGAAGCATAAAGATAGAGGTAGAGTTATTATTATGATGTAATAAGGGTGGGATATAAGAAATATTAAATCATGATTAATGTGTATGTAAGTTTATTAACCACTCAACATATGATATGTATGATCTACTAGGGAACAATGGGTATGTTAGGAGTTATTACATTATAGCCCATATGAAATAGTAAGTGGTATAACCACCCTTCACAAGGTTTATACATGCACTATAGGATAGAGGCAGTTGTAAGTTTGGTTAGGAGTTTTTATGCATAAAATAGGTATTCTATGTATTTAAATACCTACCTTTTAAAAATGTAAAATATTGAAGTATTTAGTTCTATAAAAAAGTTATGTGTTAAAAAGTCAAAAGTCTTCGATGATTCTAAAAAAAGTGATAAATAAAGTCAATTAAACACATGCTACTAAGAATAAACACTTAAATTCATGCAAACGTAAAGTTTAGGATTTACTGGAAAGATTTAAAAAATTTGAGATAGCAATGATACCTAGGGAGCTAAATGAAAAAGTTGATGATTTAGAATCTCTAGATACTAACTCTAACCCAACCACAAATATGTAGGATATACTAGAACAATTGGAGGTAGTCTCCATGCCTATAGTACCTAATAATGTAAACTATTAGAAGATATTTAATAAATATGAATAAATTATTGAATTTCTAGTTTAAGAGGTAGAACATGTAGATGGTAAAAATAAGTATAGTGACAACATCAAATATGGGTCATTCAGTTAAAGAATAATTAATATCCTAAAGTATTGATCACTCTAAAAGACCTATTTATGTTGAAAGTGTAATCTAATTTATGGCCAAGGATGACATTGTATGGTATTGTCTTGTATTAGCCTATACGAAATGATTGTACAAATATATTTGGTTAATGTAAACTCTATGGGTTGTGATTAACCTTGTTATGTTTAAGCCTATCTTATATTTATTAATGTTAGCTTATGTTTTTCTGAAAATTAATTAAAAAATTATATATGTCAGCTTATGTTAACTTGGTTATGTAATGGAGGTTTTGGTATTGGTATCAAAGCCCCCTAGCCACTCCATTAATTGTATCTATATGTTGTTATCGTAATATTTGAGTGGATGGATTGCTTTTGTTCATTTCTACAAATAGGTGTGAAATCCAACATGGTTTCAATGGGGATATGGAGTGTCATTACTTGGTCACACAAAGTTTATTTAGGATCTTTGATCTTTATTCTGACTTCTAGTATGAACTCTCTCTCAAATATTTATAAGTACCTTCAATAAAAGAGACAAATGAAAGAGCCAATGTTTTATTTCTCTAATTATTCTTTTTTTATAATATATCTCTACTCCAAGTTATGTTCAATTATAATTGGAATATTTTTAATCTGTTTTACACAAATTTAAACTACTTGCAACAAAATATGCATTATTGCTATGACATTAAAAGGGTGTCTTGAAATCTTCAGAGAGAGTCAAATATTATTTCCATACAAAAAATACTTGGTATCATTGCAAAGAAGGTATAATTGTGATGTTTCCATCCCATTTGGTAGCTTAGGTACCTTGGATAGAATATGGAAAAAGAGACATATTTATTTTCTTTATTTTAGATGTTGTATGCCATGTCCATTTGAATGGTTTGAACGTGTTACTATTCTGATCATGATGCCCTTCCTCATGTAGAGGGCACAACTTTAGACCCAAAAATTATGGTGATAATAATTTTAAAAGTGTAATTTGGTTCATGGCCAAGGATGGCATTATATGAAGTAATATTGATAGGCATAAGGGCATTCATTGCACAATGTATTGAATATATTATAATATTTTTTAAGTAAGGTCTATGGACCACAACTAACATTGTTATGGTTAAAGCCACTTTATAACTTGTAATTATCCTTAAGCTCTTTTGTTATGTCTGTTTAGGTTAAGCTTTGTTATGTAATTAGGGTTTTGGTATTGGTATAAATTCCTCCTCAACTCACTTTAATTATCATATTGTTGTGAATATTATCTATAAATAATATAGTGATTATTTATGGTACTTATGAGTGCCCCTAAATCTCCACGTCTATATTTTTTTTCATCCTTTTACACTTTTTGTATAAGATTTGAGTGGATGGATTGTTTTTGTTCATTTTTAGAAAATATTATGAATTTCAACATGGTATCAAAGCATGTATGGAGATTCATCACTTGGTCATGCAAAATTGTTATTTAGACCCTCCAATATTTATTTTAACTTCTAAGATGAATTACTTCTCAAAGCTTCATAAGCACCTTCGAAAAAAGAGGTAAAGTTAAGATCCATTTTTTTTTCTCTAATTTTTTTTTTTTTGAGAATTCACACCTACTCTAGGTTATGTTTTCCTTGTAGTTTTTTTTTTTTTAATTACATGGTGGAATCTATAGCCACCATAGTTGCTCTGAGCTCCCTTTGCCCCAATATTCGCCATGATACTTTACGTTGTTTGCCTTTGTAGCTGAAAATAGCTGTTACGGTACTCTGCACAGTCCACCCCTATAACCACCAAGACACATTCATTTTAAAAATTTTACATTGCTAAAAATACAAGGAATACAGACAATCATTCAGTCCAATGAGGCCTGAGTTTTGAATCCTAGGCATTTACTCTACTTACGAGGTTTGGCCACACCAACTGGTCTACACCTCAAACCTTTGTAGAAAATTTTAAATGAGTTTTAAAAAAGTTATTTTTTAAAAACATCACTCTAGCATTATTTTGGAGGGTAAACTTCCAAATGCCATAATTTTTGCATACAAAAGTGTCTTGAGCCCTTTGCAATGATGGAATTTATTGAAGGAAATACGAAAAGTGGAGGGATGTCTTATTGTATGATTATCTTCAATCCTATTGGTCTATTTCAAAAGCATAAATTTACAATATGTTATATAATCAGAATCTTTATCCTGATATTTTGGGAGATGTATGGATCTATGAGAATTGCAATGGATTTTGAACTATTTAGAGGCTTGCAAGAAAAGTATTCAAGATACTATTTGGTTAATCCCTCTTTCTTATTTGGGTGATTGATATAGCTTATTTGTAAAGAACTAATATTTCATGATCTCATATTTCTTGTCCGAGTACTCTTGGATGTTTGTTACATTTCTTCTTTTAAGTAGGTTCATGTAAAGACTCTTTTATTAACTAAAACAAAGTGGTGTAATGGAAAGAAGAAATTTTCAAATAAGGTGATATATGCCTTAAGATGAAAATTTACATTAGAACATATTTATAAATATTTTAATGTTTGATTTGGCTATATAGTTAGGCCCTTAAAAATTGAGGGCTAATTTTGCCTACCCGAAGGCATTAAATGGCCATGAGATTCACCTCAAAAAGGGTTTTGCATACAAACTCTTTGTCCCCTTTCATGCAATTTTATCCGCTATTAACCATTAGACATGCACTTCAAATTTTAAATTTTATATGCGTGACTCTTTACTATTTTTTATTAGTAGTTCCATGGCCAGCCAGTTGTAATAGGAGGTGGAGTAAATTAATATTAAAACTTTTCTTATTTTCAATAAAAATTAATGAATATCTTATAAGACTCCAACCTTTGAAAACCTATGGAACTCTAAAATTGATAATGGATTTATCTTTAATGCTAAGCAATCCCTTCACCATTTGAAGAGGCACTAGATCTCAAGTAAGATCTATCACAAAATTGATAGAATAGGGGATTCCTTCACCATAGAGAGCTTTCACATCCTCCACTAAGTCAAATTTATCATCAAATATAGGTTTTTAGGGTGGGTACCACCTTATTATTTTTTGGACATTAAAAATGACTTTGAAATAATACCTAAAGGTAAATTATGGAAAATAATGAAAGAAAATGGCATACTAACCATCTATAGAGAAACTATACACAAACATTATTGTCAAGTGGTAATAAAAATTAAAACTCTAGAAGGATTATGAGAATATTTTGAGAATTATAACAAGGTGAAATAGGGTTGTCCAATTTCACCTACTTTATCTAGTGTTTATATTGACAAACTACATGAATGAGTGGAAAGGATGGAAGACGAGGAAATACAATTGAATAATTATGTAATGAAACATCTCTTCTATATTAATAATCTCATATTTATTGGAAATACACTTGAAATTCTAAAAGAACATCTAAAATATTTTGAGCTTTTTTGTAAAAAGTTGGAATGCAAGTAAACCCTATCTAGATTAAAATTATTGTCTTATCTACTCGAATATAGAAAATGTAACCATATATTTTATTTGAAATAAATCCTATAGAGGTGGTAACAAAATACAAATACCTTTACTTAGATTTTTAAAGTGAACTGAATTAGAAAATATGCAGGATGAAATGGTTAAAGTGAGATGGAGGGCACTCTACTCATTACTAAATAAGGGCAAAAAATTAAAGCTATGGGATTGAAAATCTATTAAGATCAGTTTTGGGTTAATATTTATTATACAATAGGGTGATCCTTATCCATATCCTATAGCATCATTGGTAACATCATATGTACTAGTGTTCTGATACAACAATACCAATACCAATTTGGTGAATATAACACACTAAAATAGAATTGACATAGGAAAATATAATTATAAAACACATGAAGACAACTAAACCTTCACAGTGTAAACACTATTTATCGAAATTCTCCCGATGGTAAAATTTTGTTCACTTTAATGTCTATTCCAAGGCGACTGGTCCTTGGACTATGTGTTGGTGGTCATAGGATGTACCATGTCAACTACTTGTATGGTTGTGTCTAAATTGGCTCTAGTGGTAAAAGTACCGAATGGTGAATGGTGGAGATTTAATCTTGTATTTTGGGAATGATTCTCCACTGATCCATAGTTCTTGGTCGACTAGGCGATCGACACCATGTACAAATTGATTTTTTTCTCTCAACGCATGGAAAAAAGTGAACCATGTGAATATGATTCTATTTTTCATATCAAAAGCATTTTACCCTATCCTATTTGGTTAAGATTTACTAATGTGTCTTTACCATTCTGGTATTTATGATTTGCATATCGTATGTTCTTGTATCTTCCCAAAAATAATTGAAGAAAGAAATGAATGCAGTCTACCATGGAAAATAAAATACTCGTGTGAGATGAAAGAGAAACATGGATACTCTACAAAAATAAGAGATGATCCATTAACAAACATGATGAATTGTACCATAATTACCATTCTACATTGGAAGACAGTAACTATTGGAACATTAGATGTACGTGATGGTGGTATTTTTTAGAGCTCAAGCTAAGGTTAATTCAGTACCTTGTGTTTTTAAAGGATGCTTTTGTGTCATAAGTGATTGAGTAAAATTAGGTTAAGGGAGAGCTTTGACTCCAGGTATCTATATTCATGAAAGCAATATATCTAAACCTTGAAGAATAGGAGCAAATTTGGTTGATAGTATGCTCTTCACTTGTGCATAAATGATTTGGTGAATAAGAAAGCCTTTATCACTACTAGTATGCTCTTCGCTTGTGCATGTTGCAAGCAGCAGCCACAAGCGGATTCATGACAACAGGTTTGGGAGCTCATGGAAACTATTTTTGGTTCAAATAAAATGCAAAGAGGTCTAGCATAAATAGAAGTCTATTCTCATTTTATGAGAATTTCATCGTCAAAAGATCAAATGAATTTTATTGACAAAATCAGTGAGATGCACGACATCTCTCCATGACATGACTCTTTGGAAAAACTACTGGATACAAGGTTCAAATAGTTTAAGGCATTGAGTTACAAAGTAGATAAGTACCAATCCAGGCTAGGTAAGTTTGAAGATAATATTGGCAATGGAATAGTCCCTCATAGTTTATGAATGGAGAAACCACTCTTACAACTTCTAGACGAAGAAATTAACAAGAAATTTTTTGATGATTTAGAGACACTCACTAAAATATTTCACTTGAATATGGCAAAAAATTATATCTGTAATTTTCAAAAATACACAAAAAAAATGACTGCTCAAAATAATAAGTACATTCCCAATGTCTTACTACCTGCAATCCAAGAAATTCTCTTTGATTCAGTTAAGAAGCACAAAATAATTTCTCAAGAAATTGCCACATATTGGGAATATTGGATGAAGGAACCCTTTGAAGGAAAGCTCCAAGCTTGGAGATTCAAATTACAGATCCAAAAATATTTTCAGTTGAAATCTCAAGAAGCTCATGAAAATAATGCTCGAGAAGTCCTAGAAGTCAACATGGTAGAAGCTACAAAAAGTATGGCTGACTTGGTCAAAAATAAAATCAAGAAATAGATGGAACGTTTGGAGAAACTTATCATGGGTATAAAACAAAATACCCCTACACAGTGTAACAGGAACAAAATTCATATAATAGGGCCTAACCACATGACTTCATCAATACAAAAGTCGCATACATAGCACTAGCCTCAACCATGCACAAATAGACAACCACGATGGTAGCCGCAACAAAGAAATAAACAAAAGCAACCACAACAACAACAACATCATAATTTAAACTACCAAGGCCCTTCTCCACAAATACAAAATACAAGGAGAAAATTTTATAACCGCACTTTCTTAGTGTAGCAGCAATCATGACAAAGCAATGGAGAAAATCTCAAAAAAATTGGTTTCGAGAATTAAAGATAGGATTTTGTCCTATTTGTGTATAAGCAGCAAGGACAGGGGTACTTATATCACCAAAATGATCGTTAAAACCAAAAATAACCTCTTGAGCCATAATTTTTAGTTCTCAGGACTATGGCCACTAATTTTTATACATGAGTTCTATTTGGGCTGTTGATGGTTAAATTACAAATCTTACCATCTACAACTTATCTTCTAGAGAACTTACCCAGAATGAGATTAAGGCTCTCAACCTAGGTTTAAAGTTCCTCCCTATTCCACCTCACATAGCTAAGGAATCTATTAAACAAGAATTTTTTGCTTTTTATAGATGAATTCATATCGAGTGGTTTTTTGGACCTAAAGGTGGCCTTCCTAACCCTCCAAATCCCATTGAACCTTTTCATGTTCCCAAACATGGTTACAATCCTCCATAGTTTTATATGCCTTTGGAATATATTATTGGTATTGGAGAAATATTTCTCAATAATAAATTATCTGCTTCCAACCCTTTTCACCATAATGCTTTGTCACCCCATATCTGGTCTGCAATTCACTTCCTTGCTACTAGAAAATCAATTATCATTAGATCTAAAAATAAAAATTTGGGTGTTTGTGTTTTACCCATGGATTGGTATGTTTCTGAAGGCCTCTCATAGCTTTCAAATCATAATGTTTACACAGAAGTTGACAAGGTCCCTTGGCTGGATATTTTTCTCAACTCCAAAATCTACTAGGCCATGTTGTTAGGTGGGGTTTGCTTTCAGAAAACCATAAAAATTTCATGCTTAAAATTACTCCTTCCCTTGCCAAAGTTTGTGTTTTTTACTTGCTTCCCAAAATCCATAAGCCTAAGCTTGCTAGTCAACCCATTTGCTCTTATTGTGGGTTTATGCTTGAACCAACCTCAAAATGGCTCCACCATTTTCTCCTGCCCATTCTGCTTAAGAAGGAAAACTATTTTTTGGATTATATCTCCCTTATCAAATATTTGCATGGCATCTCTTTTCCTTAGGATATTATCCATTTTTCCTTCGATGTGGAAAGCCTCTATCCTAGTATCTCCACTTCTCAAGGATTGGTTGCTCTTAATCATTTTTTAGAATATGAATTTGACTCAACTAAAACTAATTTTGTGGTGAGAGTTACAAAAATGGTGTTAAACCAACACTATTTGGAATTTAAGGATAAAAAATATAGGAAGATAAATGGGACAACCATGGAAAGTAATTTTACTGTGGTGTACACTTTCTTATTCATTCGTCATTTGGAAAAAGAGGTATTTGATAAAGTTATTATGGATTATATTTTATTTTATAAAAGATATATTGATGATACCATTGGAGTTTGGCATGGCCCCAAAAACTATCTTGATGTTTTTCTTACTAGTTATGGTTCCTTCCATTCAAGCATCAAAATTACTGCCTCTATTTTTGACTCTAAGGTGACTCTTTTTGTTCCTTTCCTAACTCATGTTTTTTTATAAATTTAATATTTTTACTTTTATTTTTTTCCACGCTTTTTTTGTTGGTATTATGCTTTTCACTTGTCACGTAATGTGATATAGTGAACCAAAAATCCTCCAACACTAGTAGTATGCTCTTCACTTGCGCATAAGCGTTCTGGTGAATCAAAAACTAGTTTGTGTTTTTTGAGTACTACTACGCAATGTTTCATGTTTACTTAAGATATTATTTGTAGATACAATTAAAGAAAAATAGGATATGAAGAACATCTTTTTTAGAGACTCATATCTTCATTCTATTTTCTTTGCAACAACCAAGAACCCAAAGAAACAATCATACTAAGCAAGGGTTAATGGCTACCTTCCCTAGGTTGCCCTTCATCATAAACTAGTTATAGATCAAGCTCTGGTGGCCAATAACATTCTCTATATAAGAAAGCATGACCTAATTTATAAGTTTATTGGAATTAGATTATCTTTAGGATTTATGTCCTCTTGTATCCAAAATAATTGGCAACCCCTTGGAGATACCTCAGTATTTGTTATTAGCAATGACTATTATATTATGAGTTTTTATTTTCAAGCAAACATAGAAATACCCTTTGAGTCAAGGAGGAGAAAATATGGTGCTGCAATATTTTTTGTTCAATCATGAAAGTTGAGATTTTACCCTCATATGGATCCCTCTATGGTGATTGTTTGGGTTCATCTTTATGCCCTACCCATGGAATACTGGTGTGAATCAATTTTTAAAAAATTGGGTAATTTATTGGATCGTTATTTAGGAGTTTTCAAGGACACAATGAGGGGTGAATATACTATTTATATCTATATTTGTGTGGATATGGATCTCAACCAACCTCTCTCAACTAAAATAGAAATTAACATGGGGGACTTATCTTGGATCCAATAGGTAGACTATGAGGTAATCCTATTTTGATGTAGGATCTGCCACAAACACGATCATCTAGCCCACTTTTTCTTGGAGGGAATTACGAAGAGTACCATCCATACAAAGGAAACCATTACCACTAGCAAGTTTTTTGAGAAGAAAGAAAATAATTTGGCCACAACCTTGAATGTTAATCCTTTTGTAGAGGGTTTTTAAGCTCCAAAGAGAAAGAAGAATAATAAGAGTAATATAACATGCTCCAAAAAATAAACAAAAATAAATTTCAATAGATATGAAATTATTAATTCTTTCTTGGATATGAATGAGGAGATCACCTTAATAGATGAATCACAAAAGGATAACCTTTCCCCTATAAGGGTTGAGGAAATTACCTATATGTTTCTTTGAATTCATATTTGGGGGCTAATTATTTAGCACTGATAAATCCAGAGAACCAATCCCTTGCAATGGTTGTGGTGGATAATGATGTTACCATGAAAGATAAAGAAAAGGACAGAGGGAAACCTAAACTTGGAATATAACAAACAAAGAAAATGTTAAATACTTCTCAAGCAAAGAGTGTGGGAAAAAAGTAGAACTAGGAGAAATTGGATAATAAGGGAGACCAACTAGTCATACAGATAAAGGTCAAATAGATTGACACTTACTAGAATCCAATTTCCCAATGATTGTCCAATCTTGGAATATAAGAGGCCTAAACAGTAGAACTCATCAAATTGTTGTTCAAAATTTAATTAATAATCATCATTTTGACTTTATTCTCCTTCAAAAGACTAAAGCTTCTATTCAGAATATGGATATCATTGGTAAGAAAATTTGGAGATAGGTTGAGTATATGGTGGTTGGATCCCAAGGGGCTTCAGGGGGAGGTGAATTTATAGAATCCTCTTCTCTGGACAACTTTATATCACTCCGTTGGTTGGGGTATCCTTACTTCTCTCTTCAAGATCAATAACTATGGGGAGATTTTATTGGTTTCCAATTTCTATGGTGCTACGAATTTTGTGGAGAAACAATACCAATGGTTAGTTTTACAGGGTAGTAGAACTAGAAAAGAGGAATTAAATTGGATAGTGGTAGGGGATTTTAATGCTAAACTTACACTTAGGGATAAGGAAGGAGGAAATCCTTCTTTGGAAAAGGGGAATAATTTTATGATGTCCAAAATTAATCAACTCAATTTAATTGATGTTCAACATGTGGGGTCTCTATATATGTGGGAAAATAAACAAGTAGGGTCAACAAGTAGGAAAATCAAGCTTGAAAAATTTTTAGTTTCTGAAGAGGCCTTTATTCATTGGTATTTTAGGATGGATATCCTTAACCGCACTGACTCTGATCTCTTTCTGATTCTTCTAGAATGAAATTTGGGCCATAATATACCCCCAAGACCTTTTCATTTTGAGAATTATTGGCTAGAAAAGGGGGATTTGAAGGAAACAATTCCCATTTTATGGGAGAAGGATCATCCTTCCCATGGGAGAGCTATGCATGTTTTTCCAAACAAATCCAACATGTCAAATTTCATCTCAAATTTTGGAAAAGAAGTAGCATATCTAAATTTTAGTCCCTAAAGGCTCCTTGTTGGTAAATATGGAGGAGATTTCCACCTGCTTTAGGACAGAAAAAATCATAGAGGATCTGAAATATGAATATGAACTAGTAAGAAAAGAATTAGACTCCATCAACAATTAGGAGGAAATTTATTGGAAACAAAGAGTGAGAACTGCTTGGCTATTGGAAGGGGATCAAAACACAAGTTTCTTTCATCACTCTGCATCGTTAAGTAGATAAAGTAATTATTTGACTTACCTTTAGGATTCCAATGGACAAGTAATGGAAACCATACCATGTATGAAACTTGTAGCAAATATTTTTTTCCAAAATCTTTTTACCGCACCTACTATCCCTAATCTTGTAGCGCAATAAGAGATAGTTAATTGTATCCCCTAGATTATTTCAGTTGAGCAAACCCAAGCCCTTTTTAGACCTATGGATAAGGATGATGTGAGAAGCATAATCTTGAGGTGTATGTAGAAAACCTAAGTTCTACTTTGTAGGAACACTCTAAGTGCCATTTCATTCCTCAATGCTCAAAGAATAATTGAATACCTTTCTTTGAGAGAATACAAAATTATTAGGAGGTTACACATATTTTCTATTATTACCTAAAGGAATGAGCGTTGAAAAAATCTCAACATCCATCTTTATTGTAACTCCTCACTTCCACTTATTCAAAATTTGAAGAGGAATCCATGCTATTTAAAGCGCTCAACTTGGAGGAGGAAATAACGAAGTTAAAGCAAGGTCAATCATTGAAATATGTGAAGCACATTCATAATTTAAGCTTGTGCACCATTCAAAGGAGTGTAAGTTTACATTAAAGAGTTGTCATAAACCAGAAACTCCAACACTCTTCTATTGAAGAATATTTGCATTTTCCAAGCACCATTCAATGAGGAAACCAACACCATTCAAGGAAAGAACTAGCATCGTTCAAGAGGGAGCATTGAATGATCATTAGTGCCACATTTTAGAAGTATTCTAATCTACCAACTCAATGTATCAAGGAAAGATAATCCACACGGATTACTAAGGTAAATTTCATATTAATTTTGCTTGCTTTAAACTTAAGATATATTGGCATTATAAGGATACAATCTATTTACTATTGCAAGCATTCATCAAGCATTAGTAATATATTAAGCAAGCCCATTTGAAGAACATTTACATATTTGCAAACAATAAAGTAGGAGATATAGGGATTTCTAATTGAAAAATTAAAACTCTATTATTGCAAATATTATTGTTTTCTAACATTCCAAATTAGAGAGTTATAAGGAATACTACACCAAAATAGATTATTGGAATTTAGAAATATTATATTATCAAATATCAAGGGATATAAAAATATGTTCATCAAAAGTTATCAAAGGTTAGAATAAATTGATATACTTGTCTCATAATCACATTAAAGGGATAAAAAAAATCTAACGTTTATAACTTCTTCAAATTAGAAAGTGCTTAGTTTAGTAGGAGTAATAAAATTTGATTTCTTGGTATTTACAAAACTTTACAAAATCAACCCAAGATTGAACTACTATTTCCAAAAATCACGTTATCAATCATATTGCATGCTTTAACCCCTAGGGAGACATAATACAATACACAAAACCTAAGCTCTATAAAGGATTTATCAAATCAATACTAGAGAATATAAAAAGGGGTCACAAGAATCATCATGGCCTCAAACAAATTCTTTCTTTCCAAAATCTCAACTACTAAACAGTCTAGACTATTTCTCTTGAAAAACTAAAGTAACAACAATCCTGGTATATGAAAAAAATTGAGATATAGTCAAAGGAACAATAAAAAAACCTAGCATATGTGATACTGAGATTCTAAAGTTTGAATAAAACGATGGAAAATCTAAATATAATAACCTTTGCTATCACTGATGAAATACAACCCTATATCAGTTCAGTAAAAACATCTACAGATGCTTAATAAAGCTTAGAGAAAATATTTGAAGGGAAGAATAAAGATACTATCCTTCATATTCAAACTCAACTACATTTCTTGAAAATGAATAGTGGTGAAAGCATAGAATTATTCCTAAGGAAGGTAGCAAATATTAAGGGAAATTATTAACCTTAGAGAAGAGACTGAAGATGAATTTCTTACTCAAGTAACCATTAGAGTACTTCTACACAACTATAAGCATTTTACTACATCTTTACAAGTCCTAAGTAAAGATACTTGTTTTGATGATCTAGTAAATATTCTTCAAGAATATGAGGTGGAAAACATAGTGAAATATGAAATGACCAACACTGCATTGGCATCAAATGATAATCTATAGAGAAATATAGCTTCTTCATCAAAAGGATGAAGAGCATAGCATAATAGATATTTTCAAATATGCAAGAGAAAAGGTCATAGTACTAACTATTGCAGATATAATCCTAGAAACTAGAATCTAGAAAATCAGATGAACAATGGAATTCAATTTCAACCATGGCCATATAAAAATAATCCTCGTCAGTAGCAATTTCAATGTCCAACCAATTATCCCCAATTGTATTATTGAAAAGTAAATTAGAAAGGACACCTGGCTCAAAGTATAGAAGAAATTGAAGAACTAGAAGAACCTAAAGATGATTATGAAGTCAAAGCTCTTTTAGCAAGGATAATATGTTATGGAGACACTAACTACTTTCTTGAATAGGTTATAGATAACATTGAATACAAACTCCAAGATCAAGAAAAAGATCCATATTGAATACTAAAGTCTTCAATACCCAAATAATGTAATACATGGGGGTGTTAGAGTATATTACATCATTTGGGTCTTGTAAATGTACCACCTTTGGTACATAGTTAGAGTAGGAGATTACTTTAGGGGGAAGTTAGCTAGTTACTTCAAGTAAAATAATAAATGCACAAGTGTCAATGTGCAAGTTGTAAATGTGCAAGGTGTCCCCTTGTATAGCTAGGTAGAGTGTTTGCCAAGGAACCCATCTTACTATATAAAGGACCTCATAGTAACTAATAGAACATTATAGTGGGTAGTAGTAGTTAAGAGGCTAAACTCCATTGGTAATGGAGTATAATGTAAATTTTTAGCATATATTAATGGAGTGCTCATTTCCTCCATAGTTCCATTAAATTATTTTCATCATTTCTATTTATAGTATACTTTAGTCATATTGTAAAATTACTTTCCTTCATAATTTTTGCATCTTGTGATTGCTATCTCCTGTAGCATACTTCATCAAAATCCAAGAAATTTGAGTATGAAGATCAATTTTGTAATGAAGCTTTCTGAATAATACAAAAGAGAAAATTTAATTTCTATACATGATTGAGTCTTTCTAGGGGTAATTAGCCCAGTCTATTGGCTTAGGGCAGATCCACCCACTCCAATAGAGATAGGACTGAATTCCTACCTTTATATAGTTTAGTTATTATTGTCATTGTTGAATTTATTAGTGTTGTTTAATTTGTAAAAAATCATAAAAATATCAAGTGCATTTATGTTAAATCTTATTTTGTGTCTAAATCAGTCGTTGCAACCTTTCTCATTCATCTCACATTCACAACCAATTTTCAAGGAATTTCCTATTTTATGCAAACAATTTCCTATTTTTGTAGAAGTAGATTTCCTTTCTAGTAATTTTATTTTGGTACTATTAATAAGAAAGAGTGTTTTAAAAGGATCCCACAACATGTACAATTAAAATGCCATCCAGGCGAACAAGACCAGAACTAAACACCCCACCAGACAAAGTGGGACAAACCAGAAAGAAATTGCACAAACAAAGACCCAAGAACACATACTAAGAGGAGAACTGAGATAGTTCTACCCCAACCTACCCACATCTGAGCAACAGTAGCAACCAAATGGGAAATATCCTCAGAGTAGTCTAATTTCTCCCTTTGGCTATCTCTCGATAGAGCATTGAAATCAGGAGGGAGAGAGAGAGGAGAGGAGCCATGTTCCTCACACTTCTTGTTATGTAGATGTTTAGAATTACGGGTGCCACTGCCCTCAACCATATTTTTAGGCATTAGGTCCACATCCACAAGCCTGAAATCAACCACCATAGGAGATAAATCAAACCTAACAAAGGGGCTAGACAAGGGAGTACAACTATAATCACCAATTGCCTTACCACGAACACCCTTAGCAGAAACCTAGATCTTCCTCAAAACCTTTTCAGGACCCAAACCAAATGTGAACAAGTAAATATCATTACTAATATAAGTAGAAACCTCTAAAGCTGCTTAGAACCACCAAAAGTAGGGTAGGGTAAATCCACTAATAGTTTAACGATTTCATCAGTTGATAAACTATGTTATAAATCCACCTATTCAAACATGAGCAGAGTAAGGAATTTATGGATGGGGACTTGACCATGATCACCTTGCACATCCACAAAGAATTTTTTTAGAGACTAGAATAGAAACAAAGGAATATTTATGCGAACATGGCGGTGTAAGTGATTTAGGAACATAGCATGAAAACTTCTAATTATATCATAGGTAGAATCCAAAGTTAAATAATCCATAATAATCCTAGCAACTTGATCCTAAGGAGAAGGCAATGCCATTGCGCTAAAGCTATTCTTGGATCTTGGAAAAAATTTCTCGTTATCAAGGCATAGACTAATATCATTCAATAGAGAGTTTTTGTCATGATTGTGATAAGCACCATCATGGTATTGCTGATCAGTTCCACCGAGACCTGGAATGACCACGAGCTAATGCTAACCCAACCATCATTCCAAGTTGCCACCATCCACTTAGTAAACATAGAGTTGTGCCCATGAAATTTTTGAATACACTCCAAAAGACCCCTCTTTTCTAGAAAAGATTTGAATTCATCATCAAAGTTAATGGACGTAGGTTCCAACCGAGACTTAATCAGAATTTATTTGGGAGAAAAGATATTTTCTTTACCCATCAACACCGTATACTAATTCCTCCCAAACATAAATAGAAGAAAAGAAACACAACCAACCAAGATTGAGTTGACAAGAAAATACAGGCAAAGGAGACCCCATAACAAAACAAGATAGAAATACATGATCACCACCACCATAGTCAAATCCCGAACACTAGAGAAGGAATTGGGACTCACCAATGAGGGAAACCAAGAAATCCTAGGAACCAACAAGAAGAAAAATAGGCCAGACTCAAGCCAAAAGGCATAATCCAAAGTGAGGGATAGCAAAAAAATCCCACTCATGATGAAAAACAAATTGAACAATGGGAATAAACTATGAAAGCAACCAAAAATTACCTCGATTAATAGGGATGAAGACAAAAAAAGCACAACAACCACCATGGAAAGGCTGACCCTATAAAGACCATATGTCTCCAACTCAAGAGAGCCTCCAAAAGGTGTAAAGGCATGTCATCAAATATGATAAAGAACACTTCCATGAAGGCGTACCCTCTTAGAAAAAGGATGACACAAAAAGACATCCCATCCACCATGGCAAAAACAATGTTAGATCACTTCCAGACGTTGAGAAGAAGAACAGATGACTTCCCAAAGCAAGGAAAAAAGGAAGTACAAAAGAACACATAATATGACACTGACGCACTCAGAGAAGGTTCGAAAAATTAACGAACAACAAGGGAGGCCCACAAAACGAACAATCGAAAGAATTTTGGGAAGAAGAATTTTGAAATTTAAAATTTAAAAAACCAAAGGAGGGGAAGGCCCTCCTAACACCACCAAGGGTGAAATTTGTACTAAGATAACCCAAGAGGACATCACGAGTGCTAGAAGTAAAGGCTTTTTGCCATAGGCCAGAGATAAGCAAACTCTACCACCATCCAAGAAATGGCAAAAAAACTCGATAATGAAGCACCACATGACAGGTATTAAAATTTTTCTTCATGTGCAAGGTAGAGGATCTCGAGTGGAAAATTTGTATGCCAAACCATAAAACTATGATGAGATACACCCAAATTTGCTAGGGATTCAACCACTGAGTTCCCTTCTCTAAATTCATGCTTAATTATCACCTCCTCCAAAGAATTCAAATGGGCTCTGGATTCATCAATTAAATTGGAGATACGCCAACTGGGATGACAATCCCCTTTAAGCATATTTATAATGTTCAATGAATCCCTCTCAATAAGAAATGTTTGCTTAGTAGTAGCATTTTTTTCCTTACGATATTTATTTTTTTGTAGTTAGAATTTCCATTTCTATACTTTTTTACTTTCTAAAGAAGTATTTTTGTTTACAAGTTCATAGAATAAATCTAGCTAGTGGGTTGAATTGTTTGTGTTTTTTGTTCTTGTTTCTCCTTCTATAATGATAATAGGATCAATATTCTTTTCCATACACACATACAATGCAAGATCCTTTTCAAGAACCAAGTGAACCTCGAGTTAATAATTAAATGACATATTTTTTCTTTGTCATTTTTGGTGTTATTGTTGGGGAAGGCATTAAGATGTTCTAGAAAGGTTGATCCAAGCTAAATTAGTGAATGTGTCAAGCTAGAGACTAAAGAGGATGGTTTACTTCAAAATCATCAAGGGGACGAGGAACAAGGCAAGATGATTTAATTGTTCCTTAACTAGATTTGATACTAGGCTTCACAAAGATCCTTTAGTTTACAAAGCCTCTTCTTACATAAACAATGGTTATAGCAGTCGATTTTAATATTCCTAAAGTTGGAAGTTTCTTTCCAATTGAGGAATAATCCACTCTTGAGCCATAAATAGTTGAGGTCTAAAAGGAAGTGACTTTGTCTCATCGGACTGAAGAGTCCCCATAGTTGTAGGAACTTGTCTTTGAAGGTAGGGTTTAATCACCATGAGAAGAGTATCCAAAATCAACTACAAACTAGGCAGACATCAACATACTCAGAATACTTAGTTGAATATAATACAAAATATTCAAAGGATTAGTTTTATTTTGACCATAGTTCAACACTAAGAACACTAAAGGATACATTTCATATTCATTGGAAACCTTGGGCAACTAAATTTATGGTTTGAGTAGGCAACATCTAGTTGGAGATTTTTATTTCCAATCATATTGGCTAGTGAGGATGCTCCTATGAAGAATATATCACCATATATTCTTTCAATTTTTAAAGGTATGACCTTCAAAGATCTTCACACTTTATTTTTTGAATTGTAGAACATATGACTATGCAAGGGATTCCTAAATATTGAAATTATTCCCTACTACCCTTAAAGGTTATTCCCTGATATGGTTAAATTCAATTGTATCATGAGAGTATACAAAAACTAATTTTCTTGAGAAGTATCAAGATTATTGTAGGGCTTATGACAAAAAATAAGGTATTCAAAATGGCTCAATGAGAGGATAAACCTTTGATAAACTACATGGAGAAATTTGTTTTTGCCATATAATGAGAAAAGGTGAATTTGGATGATGCTTCAACCAAGAGTGTGTTATTGAAGGGTATTCAAGATGATTGTTTTGAGGCTCTTAATTTGATGAGAGGAGGATATATTTAAAAAAAACCATGGAACATATCTATGAACTGTGCAAGAATTATTCCAGATCAAGAGGAGGTATACATTCAACCAAAGTAGGCATACCTTGTTTTCCATCACGACATCAAGGATATAATAGGTAATATGGTCATGTGAGTTGGTGTAAAAATAAAGTGTAAAGAATCAATATTTAGGTTCCATTTGCATGATTTTATGGAGATGGACCTTGATTACGAGATTTTGTAGGAAATATACTTTTGGATACTAGTTTTCAATATCATTAGAAAATTATATACTTAAACCTACCAAATGATTGCTTATGTTATATAAAAGATGTCAATTTAACAAAGGAGTATAATTTAACAAAAAATTTGGGGCTTCTACTTTTGATTCTCATAATTTAGGCTTGTGTATAATTACAATAGGCTCAATCTATTACATGAATGACAAGGTATCATGTAGATAGAAAAGCCAAGACAAATAAAAAGGGAGAAAAAGTATTATCCCATGTTGATAGGGAAAAATATAATTAAAAGGTATTAAATATTATTTCTTACTTTACATAATTGTGAGTAAAATTAATGTGGTTATAGAATTTTGAAGAAATCAAGAATATTTCATACAAGATTTAAATAAGAGAAATAAAATCCATCATAATTATTTTGCCCAACAAGCCATCCAAATTTCTACAATCTGAAGCAACAACAAAACATAAGTGGGGGCTTAAATATAGTTGTTAGAAATAAATTTTCATCTATGATTTAATGAAAGTAGAATATCTAAAATTTGTAAAATTTTAGGATGGCTAGTGGAGAACCAAAGTTCTTATTTCTTGATTCTCAAATTTTAAGGGTGAATAATTATGCTCCTAGAAAACCAAACTCAAGACACAACTCAAGTTGAGGAAGTATGAAAAGGAGTAGACAAGACTATTACTCTTCTTGAAGAAGAAAAACAAGATCAAATAAAGTTAAACAAAGTAGACAAAAAGACAAAAATAATAATCATGTTCAAAGTAGAAGATGAAGTCCAAGCATACATTCAGGATTCAACCATAGCCAAAGATGCATGCAAGAAGCAACAAACAATATTTGAAGTAAAAGAAATAGAATAAAATTCTATATCTCCACAACTAGCTCCATTGCTTAAAGATGAAGAGTGGACAAAGGCTCAAATAATTCGTGAGAATTGCTAAAATAAGAGCATCATTACAAGCATTAGGAGAAAAGATATCTAACAAAACTATTGTTCTAATTATTTTAAACTCTCTTTTCTCAATACAATGTGTTTGTGACTATATTAAATATCATTGAGCAAACATCAGGCTTTGAAATTTTGGTAAACCTACTCTAAAATATAGAGGTCTCGTAATTAAGACAAGAAGAAGAATAGGTATTTTTCACAAATTAAATGAGGAAGCATCCATTAAGAAGAGGTATAATACCTTCACAAAACTTCCTAGTGATGTTTGATATGTTGATTCTAGAGAAACCAATCATATTACTAGTTAGAAGGATTGGTTTTACACTTTAGACTATTCCATTCATACAGGAAGGGTATCTTTGGGTAATGGCATGTCCTATTATATCAAAGGAATAAGAAGTATCATATTATGACTTGGATCCCACACATGCAATCTAATAGGAGTCTTGTATGTCCCATTTTCACTAAAAAACTACTATCCATCAGTCAATTAATCAACCAAAATTTGAAGGTTGAATATGATAAACAACAAGCATCCAATATATATCTCATCTATGACAAAAATAGAAAATCTAATATTATTTCATATGTCAAAAAATAGGGAAAATATTTGAACTTCATATAGTTCATCATGACAATATCCACTATATAAAGTAGACACACAAACAACATGGCACATGTAGCCATGCAATATAGGATTTGTCAAAGGTAAATAAAGAAAGAGCAAAATACACAAATGATAGAGAACCAACAAAAAATACCATTATCAAATCTACACTAGTCAATCATCTCAAATCACTAGAGAACCAATAAAAGAACCAATCAATAAACTAAGCCCATATGGAGTATCTTGAAATTAAATAGAAACATTTAGAATATGACCCTTTCTTATCTATAATTTTCAATCAAAATGATCTAGAAATTGGGGCTAGTTAGAAGGATTAGAAACCCTCACATAAGATACTCAAAGTACATTCATTAGTAGCACATCATGCTACCAATAAAAGGAAGCACAAATATATTACCTATACTAAGTAGTGACTTAATAAAATGAATAAGGCCAAGATGTAAAGGAAATACAAGAAGTGATTGGTCTCACCATAGTAAAAGACATTGCTCAATACAATATTTGGCAACAATCTATATGGCATGGGATTATTGGATCTCATCGACAACTTATATGTTTAAATTACTTGACAAATATCCTCCACATGAAGAATTTAAAGGAGACATATTTTATGCACTGAAAGTATTTGTAATAAGTGTATTTTTGGATTGCATGATTTGTGGCACCTGACAGTCATAAATACCATATTAGAAAGTCAATATTGAGGGGGCATTTCTCTCTCAAATTCCAATAGGACCCTAGAATATTTCATCAAGTTAGAAGCTAAGAGCCAAAGCCTAAATATATAGGTAGAGATATGATTATGATTTAATAAGGGTGGAATATTAGAATTATTAAATCATGATTAATGTCTATGTAAGTTGATTAACCATTCAACATATGGTATGTATGGTCTACTAGGGGACAAGGGGTATGTTAGGAGTTACTACATCATAGCCTATGTGAAATTTTAAGTGGTATAACCACCCTTGACAAGGTTTATGCATGCACTATATGATAGAGGTAGTTGCAAGGTTTATGTCTAAAATAGGCAATCTATGTATTTAAATACCTATCATTTCAAAATGCAAAGCATTTAGATCTAACAAAAAGTTAGGTTTTAAAAAATCAAAAGTCTTCGATGATTCTAAACAAGTGATAAATGAAGTCAATTCAACATGTGCTATTAAGAATAAACACTTAAAGTCTTACAAACATTAAGTTTAGAATTTGCTAGAAAGCTTCAACACCTATGAGATAGCAATGATACCTAGGGAGTTAAATGAAAAAGTTGACAAGTTGGAATCTCCAGCTACTAATTCTAACCCAACCACAAATTTGTAGAATGGACTAGAAGAATTGGAGGTAATATCCATACCTATAGTACCTAATAATGTAAACCATTGGAAGGTTATTAATAAATATGAATAAACTATTGAATTTCTAGTTTGAGAGGTAGAACATGTAGATGGTAAAAATAAGTATAGTGACAACATTAAATATGGGATAATTCAGTTAAAGAATAATTAATATACTTAGGTATTGATCACTCTAAAATATCTATTTATGTTGGAAGTGTAATCTAATTTATGGCCAAGGACGACATTGTATGGTATAGTCTTCTATCATCCTATAACAAATGATTGTAAAAATGTGTTTTGTTATTAATTTAATATAAACCCTATGGATTGTGATTAACCTTGTTATTTTTAATCCTATATTATAATTTATAATTAACCTAAATCCCACTTTTTATATTAGCTTATATTTTTTGAAAAATAATTGAAAAAATTATTTATAGTTTATGTTAACTTGATTATGTAATGGAGGTTTTGGTTCTGGTATAAAATCCCCCTAGCCACTCCATTTATTGTATCAACGTGTTGTTATCCTTATCGATGAATAATAAAATGATTATTTATGATGCTCAAGGGTGCCCACCACTTTTATCTCTTTCATCATTTTTTATTCTTTTGGTATAAGATTTGAGTGGATGTATTACTTTTGTTAATTTCCACAAATAGGTGTGAAATCCAGAATTATTTCAATGGGGGTATGGAGTGTCATCACTTGGTCACACATAAAGTTTATAGATTCTTCAATATTTCTTTTGACTTCTAGGATGAACTATCTCTCAAAGCTTTATAAGTACCTTCAATAAAAGAGGCAAAGGAAAGATCCAAATTTTTCTCTCTAAATATTCTATTTTTAGAATATATATCTACTCCAAGTTATGTTCCATTATCATTGGAATATTTTTAATATATTTTACACAAATTTAAACTACTTGCAGTAAAATATGTATTATTGCTTTGACATTAAAAGGGTGGCTTGACTTTTTCATAGAGAGTCAAATATTATTTTCTTACAAAGAAGACTTGGTATCATTGTAAAGGAGGGATAATTGTGATGTTTTCATCCCATTTGATAGTTTACATGCCTTAGATAGAATATGGAAAAGGAGGCATATTTTTTTGTTTTAGTTTATATCTTGCACACCATGTCCATTTAAATGGTTTTTGTTTTGGTATTGGTATAAATTCCCGCACTACTCACTTCAATTATCATACTATTGTGAATCGTATTGTAGACACCCAAATCTAGGCATTTGCATAACTCCATTCACCCCATAATTTTGCATAGTAAGATTATATACCTAAGTCTAAGCTTAGGTGTATAAATCCTGCACATTGATCTATTTTAAATATTTTAAATAAATTTTGGAAATATCCCCTTAGGATACCCTATGTCTCCTCTTGACACTTGTCCTATCCACCTCTACCTCTCCACTTGCCACATCACACACCTAACTCTACACTTCAAAACACTTGCACCAACCCACTTGCCACCTCTCGCTAGTTAAGTGAGATACTTTTAGTGACTCACTCTAACTATCCCCTACACTTGGATGACCTGACTTGCCACTTGGTAATATTGGCTTGCCACCTCTCCTTCCCTCCAAAACCCCCAAATGCCTAAAAAACAAATCTCACTTCATCAAAAAAGGGAGGTTAGAAAATACATCGTCACATTGCTGGAAGTACCACAGGATATCACTCACGCACTCAAAGATCAATTCATCGAAGTTTTTAATCAAACCCTAGTAGTTATATCATTCAGCCTGAAAAACACACGCACGTATAAACAGTCACAAATGATCACCTGCATTTTCAAACGTGCATCCATATTTTGCTAGTCCCAAAAACCCATTGATGTTTTTTGAGGAGCACTTCCAACCAGCGATAGACATGGATCAGATTGGGTAAATCAATAAGTTATCAAATTTTATTATTTCTGCTATCTTCTCCATATCATTTTACATATTATTTAAATAGTTTATTTAGGATTTTGTAGTTACTCCATTGCTTATATAAATAGGTGCTACTATCCCTTCTCAGAAAGCATATGTGTGAAGGTGATAGGTTTTTGAAGAGCTACTAAAGCAAGAATGTACCACAAGGATACTCAAGCCCATCTAACAATATGATTAGAGAAAAGAAGAAACATTTACAACCATCTTCTATTGGATCTACCAAAGGAGCTTCCTCCATTTTGTGTCTATTGTATTTCGATGAAGTAAGAAAATAAGTTTATTTTGTAATAAGACCCCTATTGTTTGGGGTAAATCACTATTGTAAAAAGAGGAGATCACGACTCCCAAAAGTTCAATACAAAAGCATTTTTTATTCATTACAAATCGCTTGTGTCAATTATTTATTGCTTGGGTGTATTCTAATTTTTGTACACTTATCTATAAATAATATAGTGGTTATTTATGATACTTATGAGTTCCCCTAAATCTCCACATCTATATTTATTTTTTTCATCCTTTTACATTTTTTGTTTAAGATTTGAGTTGATGGATTGTTTCTGTTTAGTTTTATAAAATATTATGAATTTCAACATGGTATCAAAGCAGGTATGGAGCTTTATCACTTGGTCATGCAAATTTTTTATTTAGACCCTCCAATGTTTCTTTTGACTTCTAAGATGAATGGATTCTCAAAGTTTTGTAGGCACCTTCGACAAAAGAGGTTAAGTGAAGATCCTTTTTTTTCTCTTTTTCTAATTATTCTTTTTTTGAAGAATTTAAACCTAATCTAGGTTATGTTTTTCTTGTAGATTTTTTTTTCAATTTACATGGTGGAATCGATAGCCGACATGGTTGCTCTAAGATCCCTTTGCCCCAATAGCCGCCATGATACTCTGTGTTATCTACCTTGGTAGCCTATGATAGCTACTACAATACTTCATATAGTTTATCCCTATAACCACCAAGCCACATTCATTTAAAACCTTTTATGTTGTTGAAAGCACAAGGAATACGGACAAGCATTCATCTCGACAAGGCCCAAGATTTGAACACAAGGCATCTACCCCGCTTATAGGGTTTGACCACACCAATTGGTCTACATATTAGACCTTTGCAGAAAAAATTAAATGATTTTTATAAAAGTTGTTTTTCAAAAACGTTGCTTTAGGACCATTTTGGAGGGTAAATTTTCAAATGCCATAACTTTTACATACAAAAATGTCTTGAGAACTTTTTTCAAATCAAATAATTTTTTGAACCCTTTGCAATGGTGGAATTTATTGAAGGGCATATGGTAAGTGGAGGGATGTCTTATTGTGTGATTGTCTTCAAACCTATTGGTCTATTTCAAAAGCATAAATTTACAATATGTTATATAACCAAAATATTTTTCCTAATATTTTGGGAGATGTATGGATCTATGACAATTGTAGTGGATTTTGAGTCGTTTAGAGGCTTGCAAGAAAAGTAGTCAAGATACGACTTGGTTAATCCCTCTTTCTTCTTTGGGTGATTCATTTAGCTTATTTGTAAAGACCTAATCTTTCATGATCTCATATTTCTTGTTGAGGTACTCCTGGATGTTTATTACATTTCTTATTTTAATTTACATGGTGGAATCGATAGCCGACATGGTTGCTCTAAGCTCTCTTTGCTCCAATAGTCGCCATGATACTTTGTGTTGTATGCCCTAGTAGCCTGTGATAGCTACTACAATACTTTGTACAATTTACCCCTATAACCACAAATCCAAATTTATTTAAAACCTTTTACGTTGTTGAAAGAACAAGGAGTACGAACAAACGTTCAATTCGACAAGGCTCGAGATTTGAACACTAGGCATCTACCCCGCTTATAGGGTTTGACACATCAATTGGTCTACATCTTAGACCTTTGCAGAAAAATTTAAATGAGCTTCATAAAAGTTGTTTTTCAAAAACCTCACTATAGGACCATTTTGGAGGGTAAATTTTCAAATGCCATAACTTTTACATACGAAAATATCTTGAGCCCTTTTTTCAAATCAAATAATTTTTTAAACTCTTTGCAAAGGTGGAATTTATTGAAGGGCATACGATAAGTGGAGGGATGTATTATTGTGTGATTGTCTTCAATCCTATTGGTCTATTTCAAAAGCATAAATTTACAATATGTTATATAATCAGAATCTTTGTCCTAATATTATGGGAGATTATGGATCTATGACAATTGCAGTGGATTTTGAGTTGTTTAGAGGCTTGCAAGAAAAGTAGTCAAGATACGACTTGGTTAATCCCTCTTTCTACTTTGGGTGTTTCATTTAGCTTATTTGCAAAGACCTAATCTTTTATGATCTCATATTTCTTGTCAAGGTACTCTTGGATGTTTGTTACATTTCTTCTTTTAAGAAGGTTCATGTAAATACTATTTTCTTAACTAAAATAAAGTGATGCAATGGAAAGAGAAAATTTCAAATAAGGTGATATATGCCTTAAGATGAAAAGTTGTAGTAGAACATATTTATAAATATTTAATGTTTGATCTGGCTATATACTTAGGCCTTTAAAATTAAGGGATAATTTTGCCTACCCGAAGGTATTGAATGGCCATGGGGTTCACCTCAAAAAGAGCTTGGCATACAAACTGTTTGTCCCTTTTCCATGCAAATTCATCCACTATTAACCATCAAACTAAAACAAGAACTAAACTATTCATCCACGTCGTCCAATTACTCCGGATCACCTCCATTCTCTCGAGTTCTACTCTAATTCTGAGTCTCGCCTACAAGATAACAAGTGCGTCTCTCATCGTAGAAAATGCCCTATTTATTTACAACGAGATGCCACAACACACGCTGCATATTAATCAGATGTGTGATGATGTTACACCTGAGACCACCGTTACTCACACTTTCTAGGACACTGTTCTTGTCTCTTCCCATAAACCATTGAAGAAAGAAATTAATGTGAAACAAAATACTCGTGCCAGATGAAACAGGTACATGGATACCATTGAAGAAAGAAATTAATGAGAAACAAAATACTCGAGTGAGATGAAAGAGGTACATAGATACCATTGAATAAAGAAATTAATGAGAAACAAAATACTCGTGCGTGGAAATAGGAAATGCTAATAGTAAAATACTCGTGCATGGAAATAGGAAATGCTAATAGTAATGGGAGTAGCTATGTATGTGTATTAATAAAGTTGAGTCATTGTCCCTTCCCGCATTAATAAAGTGGTAAGTATTTCCGCCTGTTACGCGGGTGACCCTCCTTCGATCCCCAGCAACTGCGTTTCTGGTTTTTCTAACTTCTATGATTATATAAGGTTACTGTATAGTAAATGGTTGCATTAATGTTTATTTGTCTTTGTCGTAGAAAAAAAATAAAATACTCGTGCGGGGAAAAAAAATAAAATACTCGTGCGGGGAAATAGGAAATTCTAATAGTAATGGGAGTATCTATGTGTATTAATAAAGTGGTAAGTATTTCCGCCTGTCACGCGGGTGACCCTCGTTCGATCCCCAGCAACGGCGTTTCTGGTTTTTCTAACTTCCATGGTTATAAATGGTTGCATTAATGTTTATTTGTCTTTATCGCAGACCAAAAAAAAATTGAAATATAGACCCAAAAAATAAAAACAGATTTTCTTTGGAGAATAATATAGCATTCAACTAACCGCATGTTACAACATAAGTTATCGATAACTTATGGAGAACTCATGTGGTTGGTTTCATGTCTCTTTTAAGAGTTTGAACTATTTGAATTTTTCATTTATTGGTGGTTTTTAATCCTATCTCTTGTTTGGTTAGTGGTACATCCTACCTCAAGTGTTATTTATTGGTGGTTTTTAATCCTATCTCTTGTTTGGTTAGTGGTACATCCTACCTCAAGTGTTATTTATTGGTGGTTTTTAATCCTATCTCTTGTTTGGTCAGTGGTACATCCTACCTCAAGTGTTAATTCTTAGGCCTTGTTTGGTTAGTGGTACATCCTACCTCAAGTGTTAATTCCTAGGCCTTGGGCCTTGGGCCTCAAAGGGGCAAACGAATTAGCTTAACAATCTTATTGAGTGTGATAGCAGATTAGAAGCACTCAAAGCAAGGGGATTAGGTGGTAAGGGAGGTAATATTGTGTTTCTTTGGCAATAAGTCTCTATTGTACTAGGTGGGGATGTGGTGGATGCATAAATGAAAGGAGTCTCTATTACTACGATTCCAGTGTAGTCATTTACAAATGGCTTCAAACATACTTTGGGTTCTTTCTTACAAGTTCTCTCTACTAATCTGGTGTAGGTTGACTTACCTTTGAGTGCCTATTAGGATCAGAGTGAGGAAGTTTCACTCTTTTCTTTGGGGTTAGTATTAAAGCTTTGATTTTGATTAAGGAACATTTTTAAAATTTTCTAGAAATGGATTGGATATTGGAGTTATATTGGGCCTAATGCTTCACCATTTATTATTGGATCTACTCATAAGAGGTAAAGGTTTAGTGGGTTGCCTTTGATTTCATTTATTACAATAGCAAGACAAGTCCTTATGGTGGATCATATTATGATAACACCCATGGTGAGGATTCTGTAGGTACTAATGTAATAATAATAAATTATTATGATTAGTTAACACTTGGAGTTGGCGTGATGACAAGTCTTGATGGGGGTTATTCGGATGGTGTTATAATGATAAGTATTGATGAATGAGGTTATGCTATAGGTGGTACAATGACTATCCATAAAGGTGGTATGAAGGTCATGATAAATTGACGAGTAGGGGATACTTCCCCAAGAAAAGTATTGGTAGTAGAAGAGCATCAACCTAGGACAATAGTATATGTAAAAGAGTTGCGTGTTGGAGGATGTGGTGCAATGTTGAGGTCAAAGAACAAAGGGGTGATGGATATATTTATGAATAACATAAAAATATCACCTATCAAAGCTAGAGGAGTTGGAAGTGGTAGGTTCAACAAAATCCCTCTCATAAGAATGATGCCACTCAAGGTTATGGTCAAAAGGTATATCCCATGAACTTGTTTTGCCTTGAAAGAAGATATCCAATATTAGTGATTAAAAAAATAATAGAATAGTAATTCTTTTTCTTCAAGGGTTTCTTATGATGGGGGCTATTCAGATGACGTTATAATGATAAGTATTGATGAATGAGGTTATGCTATAGGTGGTACAATGACTATCCATAAAGGTGGTATGAAGGTCACGATCAATTGACGAGTAGGGGATACTTCCCGAGGAAAAGCATTGGTAGTAGAAGAGCATCAACCTAGGACAATAGTATATGTAGAAGAGTTGTGTGTTGGAGGATGTGGTGCTATATTGAGGTCAAATAACAAAGGGGTGATGACTACATTTATGAAGAACATAGAAATATCACCTATCAAACCTGGAGGAGTTGGAGGTGGTAGGTGCAACAAGATCCATCTCATAAGAATGATGCCACTCAAGGTTATGGTCAAAAGGTATATCCCATGAATTTATTTTACCTTGAAAGAAGATATCCAAGATTAGTGATTAAAAAAAAAATAGAATAATAATTCTTTTTCTTCAAGGGTTTCTTATAGAGCATGAATTTTACAAATAGGAGCAAACCAACTAAGAATCCAAAGGTTAGCTACTTGAATAAATGCGAGGGCTTGATGAGGGCTATATTGCTTTCCAGATTATGTATAAAGAGATCACTCAAGTGATTCTCTAGTTCAAAATCTAGTTGATTTATGGCTATACATGATATCTATATATTTAGACCTTTGGTTTTCATCTTGAGGGTGCTTCAAAAGAGAAGTTTCTATGATGGGTTGAATTTTGTAACAACCCTCCTCACACGGATATTGGTTAATAAGCAGAATTGGTAATAAACCTACCTTTTCTTTTGGATTTTGGTACTACTGTTAGCTACTATGAATGCAGGACCAGGTTCAAAATCATCGAGGAAGGGAAGTAAGTCGATGACAAAGGTAAAAAGGGAAGTGATGATTTGACTCGTAAGTACATGGGTTTTGGTATTGCATATAGCTACTATGAATACATTACTAGGTTCAAAGTCATCGAGGAAGGGAATTAAGTCAACGAAAATGGTAAAAAGAGAAGTGATGATTCAACCCGTAAATACATGGTCGCTCACATTCTTGCATATCATGTAGATTTCATGATTGATTGGATCATGTGTATGGTTTGCTACTATTTTATTGATATAGAGTAGGTATCCATATGATTTGTGTGGCGATGATGATGGGAGCCACTATTTACTTGAATGTGCATATAGTTTAAATTAAAAGAAAAATAAATATAAAATATGAATGCAAATAAATAAATGTATGCATGGTTTAAATAAATCTAAATGCAAGTGTATTATTATGGATGTCAATTACCTAAAGCATAGGTAAATATAATATTTGAATATTTTTGCATAAATGATATGAGCAATGTTAAAGTGGTAGCAAGTATGTAAATCAAAGGAAACTTTTTCCTTCACGATGAAGATGGGTGAACAAGGTGTGGAGTAGTGGTTAGCTTAACCTCACCACAACTAAGTGTATGGTATCATTACGATTTTAAATTCCCTCCATATCCTAGAACCAAGAAGGGAGAAAAAGGAGGAAAAATATTATTGTTGGATGTTAGTGGGGAAATCGATATTGGAGGAAATCGACTTCAAAGAGAAGAAAGAAAAATGTTTTGTGACAATTGGTTTTGGGAAAAAACAACGTGAACTGGATTTGCTATGGAAGTTCTGAAATTGTTGGACAACTATTGGAAGGGTAACACATCATGGAGGGATTCCAAGTAGAATGTTCACAACAATTTTTCCTATTTGCTTTTGGTTTAAAAAAAAAAGAAAAATATTTATGATTTGATCTGGAAATGTGGCTTATTTTCTTGAGTGAAAATGAAATATGTGTACTTGTATGAAGTTATTGCTGCCTTGAATGATTGTTTTTCAATTCCACAATTTAAATATAAGCTTGCATTGGTTACAGATGTTGTCGTTATCTAAAAAAAATGTAGATGTTTTATATAATCTCATGCATTGGAATTATAGAGTGTTGTGCGAATTTGTGGTAAATGTGTATATGTTTTCATGACTGTATGTTAGTAGTATTGCATTCATGAAAGGAAGAGCTAAAATCTGATCTCTACATCATAAAACCCCTAATCTGTCTAAGATAGTGAATGGTGTTCCATTTGGTGGTGTGAATGAAGGCTATCGAGTATGATAGCTATTGAGGAGTGGTCTAAATCAGCCATGATTTATGATTTATAAAATATTTTGTACATTTATTTTCCCTCATTTGTATCCGAAAAAATATTGTTGTATATTTATGAGCAAATTAGTCTTGAACTTCTGATGTATATTGTGGTGCAAACGCTGTGTTGAGTGGAAAATAGAGGAGTAGTATCACCTTTTCAGGTGTTTAGAGTATCTCCAATATATTCTTTAGAACCAAAACTCCAAATGATATATCTGCAATTGGTGTCTTAATTTTATAGCAAACAAATTTTGAAAAGTTTTATATTACAAATAAAACTATGTTGTAGCTTTCTATAGACATAGAATGATGTTTTAAAATAAAATCTCTCAATGTAAATATGGTTAAACATCTTAAATCAAAGATGCAAGATACGATTGTAGACTTGTGATTAAAAGAGGATGTTTCTTGGTAAAGAGTAAATATTGTACATGGTTATTATTGTATTGCAAATAAACATACCAAGAGTAAATATTGTACATGGTTATTATTGTATTGCAAATAAATTGAACCATTGGTTTAATCACTGAGTACGTTGGTCGTTGGTCTAAATGGTGTATGAATTTTTTTCTTTTATAATTCATTCTATGTATCCAATGCTTGTAAGAAAAAGTTGAACCATACTTTATGTGTTTGGGGATAAATCATTTTGGCAATTATTTGGGCACGTCTCAGACCTGGGATGCCATGTTCCTAAAAGGAATTATAATAATTTATATTTCTTTATGAAGTTGCATTGGGAGAGTAGCGTAAATTTTAGAGAAACCTTTCGTGTTTTCCTTATGTCGAAGGTGCAAAACCAGGTCCGTAAGGAGGCATGAAAATATGTGTCAAACATTGTAATATTTTTGTTTTAGGGCATTGCTATTTTACCCATTTTCTTGTCAAGATGTCATGAATAGCTAGCATAAGAGTCAAAATGGTACCTTGGGTATATTCGGTTATTATTTCTAAAACTACAGTAGAGCAATATGACGTGCTAGGGTCAACGTATTTAAAAGGGTTGCTTAATTCCATGAGTTGTGTTACAACTCTCAAGCAGAAAGCTTATTAAAATATTAAGGAATATATAAATAATATTTGAGATAGTGAGTCCATGTGTTGGTATCATAAGGAAGTTTGGATGTTGGTAAGAATTGTATTTTGTATAAATACCTTAACATGTTGAGAGTTACTTTTGCTATCAGCATTGTTGGAATTAAATATAGAAATAAACATACATAAGTATATTACATTTGAAATTATGATCTAGTGCATTTTATGAAAAAGGATTACTTTCTTATGAATCTTTAATATATTAAGATGTGAAATTAAAATGGCTTATCTCATTAAAAGGATAGTCTAATGTAGTGTATGTGCTTTATGTTTTGATAAGCTTTTAGAAAGTTAGATAGGGAATTCTATTAAAATCTATCTAGACCCTCAAACCTTAGAATTATTGTAAAACAATGAAATAGAGATTAATGCTTATGTTATATATTGTTTTAAAATAAATATGTGTATAAATATTTGGTGTATTCCAAAATTTCTAGTTTATTTTTATCTAGGTCTTCTTGAAAAGCATATATCCTTGTGGAAACTTAAAACTTAAATAATATGGGTTAAAACTTTTGAGATGAGGAATTTAACGGGACTTGAAAACAAAACACTTTATTATGGACATAAAACCCTATAAAATAATCATGAAGTCAAGCATCGAGGATAAAATATGCTTAAGATTCACCCAATGATTGTTGAGGTGCGGGTATGCACACAACTGATTTTGAGTCCAATTGTAGACTAATGAAATTGGTTGGATTAAGTGACTTGTTCAGGTCTAGTAATGAGGGATGGTATGGTATACCTTCTCCAGGTTGCATCTCAAATAGTATTGTCATAAATCCCGTGTTCTTTGATCTAGCTAGATAAGCCACGTTGTATGGTATAGGACATATGCATGTGTTTCATAAAGAGCATTGTGGTCAAGACCAAGGCCAAGGTATTGGCATGGCTCTAGCAGACTTTGGGAAGAGGATATTAAGATAGACACTATGTATATGTATGCTAATTCCCTTTCATTCGGTATTATAATATGGTCAACAAAACATTTGAAGGTTTGGAATGGCAAGGAATGGGATAATTGTGATGTTTTCATCCCATTTGGTAGTTTAGGTGCCTTGCATAGAGTATGGAAAAGGAGACATATCCGTTTGATTTAGTTTAGATCTTGTACACCATGTCCATTTTAATGGTTTGAATTCTTTATTATTATGATCATGATGCCCTTCCTCATGTAGAGGGAACAACTTTAGATCCCAAAAGTGATGGTGACAATCATTTAGAAAGTGTAATTTGGTTTATGGCCAAGGATAAAATTATATGATGTAATATTGATGGGCATAAGGGTATTCATTGCACAATTTATTGAAATTTATATAATATTTTATTATGTAAGTTTTATGGGCCACAACTACATTGTTATAGTTAAATCCACTTTATATCTTGTAATTATACTTAATCCCTCTTGTTATGTCATCTTAGGTTAAGAACTTTTATTTAATTAGGGTTTTGGTATCGATATAAATTCCCACACCACTCACTTCAATTATCATACTATTGTGAATTGTATTATAGACACCCAAATCTAGGCATTTGCATAACTCCATTCACCTCATAATTTTGCATAGTAAAATTATATGCCTAAGTCTAAACTTAGGTGTATAAATCCTGCACATTAATCTATTTTAAATATTTTTAATAAAATATTGAAATATCCCCTTAGGATACCCTATGTCTCCTCTTGACACTTGTCCTATCCACCTCTACCTTTCCACTTGCCACATCTCACACCTCACTCTAAACTTCAATACACTTGCACCAACCCACTTGCCACCTCTTGCTAGTTAAGTGAGACACTTTTAGTGACTCACTCTAACTATCCCCTACACTTGGCTGACCTGACTTGCCACTTGGAAATCTTGGCTTGCCACCCCTACTTCCCTCCAAAACCCCCAAATGCCTAAAAAACAAAGCTCACTTCATCAAACAAAGAAGGTTATAAATACATTGTCACATTGCTGGAATTACCATAGGATATCACTCACGAACTCGAAGATCAATTCATCAAAGTTTTGAATCAAACCCTAGTAGTTCTATCATTCGGCCTCAAACACACACCCATGTTTAAATAGTCACAAATGCTCACCTGCATTTTCAAACGTGCATCCATATTTTTCTAGTCCCAAACACCTACTGATGTTTTTTGAGGAGCACTTCCAACCAGTGATAGAAATGGATCATATCGGGTAAATAAGTAAGTTATCAAATTTTATTATTTATGATATCTTCTCCATATAATTTTACATATTATTTAAATAGTTTATTTAGGATTTTGTAGTTACTCTATTTCTTATTTAAATAGGTGCTACTAATCCCTTCTCAGCAAGCATATGTGTGTAGGTGATAGGTTTTTGAAGAGCTACTGAAGCAAGAATGTCCCACAAGGATACTCAAGCCCATCTGACAATCTGATTAGAGAAAAGAAGAAACATTTACAACCACCTTCTATTGGATCTACCAAAGGAGCTTCTTCCCTTTTGTGTCTATTGTATTCCGACGAAGTAAGAAAATAAGTTTATTTTGTAATAAGACCCTTATTGTTTGGGGTAAATCACTATTGTAAAAAGAGGAGATCACGACTCCCAAAATTTCAATACAAAAGCATTTTTTATTCATTACAAATCGCTTGTGTCAATTATTTATTGCTTGGGTGTATTCTATTTTTCTTACACTTATCTATAAATAATATAGTGGTTATTTATGATACTTATGAGTTCCCCTAAATCTCCACATCTATATTTATTTTTTCATCCTTTTACATTTTTTGTTTAAGATATGAGTGGATGGATTGTTTCTGTTTAGTTCTATAAAATATTATGAATTTCAACATGGTATCAAAGCATGTATGGAGCTTTATCACTTGGTCATGCAAAATTTTTATTTAGACCCTCCAATGTTTCTTTTGAATTCTAAGACGAATGGATTCTCAAAGTTTCGTAAGGATCTTTGACAAAAGAGGTTAGGTGAAGATCCATTTTTTTTCTTTTTTTCTAATTATTCTTTTTTTGAAGAATTTAAACCTAATCTAGGTTATGTTTTTCTTGTAGATTTTTTTTTCCAATTTACATGGTGGAATCGATAGCCGACATGGTTGCTCTAAGCTCTCTTTGCCCCAATAGCTGCCATGATACTCTGTGTTATCTGCCTTGGTAGCCTATGATAGCTACTACGATACTTCGTATAGTTTATCCCTATAACCACCAAGCCACATTCATTTAAAACCTTTTACATTGTTGAAAGAACAAGGAATACAGACAAGCGTTCAGTTCGACAAGGCCCAAGATTTGAACACTAGGCATCTACCCCTCTTATAGGGTTTGACCACACCAATTGGTCTACATCTTAGACCTTTGCAGAAAAAATTAAATGATTTTTATAAAAGTTGTTTTTCAAAAACGTTGCTCTAGGACCATTTTGGAGGGTAAATTTTCAAATGCCATAACTTTTACATACAAAAATGTCTTGAGAACTTTTTTCAAATCAAATAATTTTTTGAACCCTTTGCAATGGTGGAATTTATTGAAGGGCATATGGTAAGTGGAGGGATGTCTTATTGTGTGATTGTCTTCAAACCTATTGGTCTATTTCAAAAGCATAAATTTACAATATGTTATATAACCAAAATATTTTTCCTAATATTTTGGGAGACGTATGGATCTATGACAATTGTAGTGGATTTTGAGTCGTTTAGAGGCTTGCAAGAAAAGTAGTCAAGATACGACTTGGTTAATCCCTCTTTCTTCTTTGGGTGATTCATTTAGCTTATTTGTAAAGACCTAATCTTTCATGATCTCATATTTCTTGTTGAGGTAATCCTGGATGTTTATTACATTTCTTATTTTAATCAGGTTCATGTAAGTACTCTTTTATTAACTAAAATAAAGTGATGCAATGGAAAGAGAAAATTTCAAATAAGGTGATATATGCCTTAAGATGAAAAGTTGTAGTAGAACATATTTATAAATATTTAATGTTTGATTTGGCTATATACTTAGGCCCTTAAAATTAAGGGCTAATTTTTCCTAACCGAAGGTATTGAATGGCCATGGGATTCACCTTAAAAAGGGTCTAGCATACAAACTCTTTGTCCCTTTTCCATGCAAGTTCATCCACTATTAACCATCAAACATATGTGGTTCAAATTTTGAATTTTATATGAGTGAATCTTTGTTATTTTCTATTAGTAGTTCCATGGCTAGCCAGTAGTAATAGGATTAGTAGTAAAATCGTTCTTGTTTTCAACAAAAATTAACGAATATCTTATGGGACTCCAACCTTTGGAAACCTAGGGAACTCTAAAATTGAAAATGGATTTATCTTTAATGCTAAGTAATCCCTTTACCATCTGAAGAGGCACTAGATCTCAAGTAAAATCCATCACAAAGTTTATAGAATTAGGGTTCATTCGCTATAGAGAGCTTTTGCATCCTCCACTCAGTCAAACTTATCATCAAATATAGGTTTTTAGGGTGGATACCACCTTCTTGGCAAAGGCTTGCACTAAATTAGCCATGTAGTTAGAGAGATTGATATGAGAAAACTTCTGATTGGATAGAATGTAGAATTGGATGGTGGATAGATGTGGCAAAATCTCAAATGCTTGTTCTGTCAACAACAATCAATAATGTTGTGTGCCATATTGCATCATGATTCATCACCATATTCAATAGATAGTTATGTATTCTAGTCTAAAGCTAAAAATATTGTATTATATGATGTTATCAATTTATAATTAAAAATTATTTATATTTATGTGTTAGTAAAGTATGTTTAGTCGATGATTATTGATTCAAAAATATTGTATAAAAATTATAACAATATAAAAATGAAAATAAAAATAAAATAACTCTATATTTATTAAAATATTATAAGAAACTATTTCGAAATTTGGAATCCAAACTATCGTTTAGACGAAGGAATGAACCTAACATCAACCGAACAAGCACCAAAAATGGACATTCTCTCGTGTGGAATGCTAGACTTTGTGATAACCTGCATATAAATCAAACATCATTGAATACAAGGCTGGGAGGAAAGCTAAGAATGTAAACGAAATTCTATCATAAAATAGACCACAGCGAATAACATTTCCGATAAACAGGAAGGAATACTGCCAGGGTAACGCATAACCGCCAACACACGTTTTTAAAATGGTAACGAAAGGAAGAAAGATCGGAGTAATTTATTATTATTCTTATTGTGAAATGCAGAATTTAGTAGAGGCTGTATCGATGAGTAACTAAGGCTACAGATGGCGAGGAAGTTCAGGTTCAAATTCAGATAGAAACCGCGAGAGGGATGGACAAGTTTGTGTCGTAGGCGTTTCCTTCCAAGCTGATTAAGGTTGTGTCGTAGGCGTTTCCTTCCAAGCTGATTAAGGTAGAGAGATTAAATGGATAGATAACAGAGCGATCCCCACTCCAGATCTCCTGAGAAATCAAGTCGTAAAATTTTTCTGTGGGATGAATTCCATCCCAGAAGACGTATGCGTCTGGATCCTCGCAAAACAGAGCTGGCGGATCCGTCTTTCCACAGCTCACTTCCGCATTAAAACTCCCCGATCCGCAACAGGCAGACTTTGTCTCGGACAATCCTGCACGCCACAATCGTTTCAATTTTTATCGTCACTACAATAACATCTTGTGTGGGGGATAACAAGGGAATGAGCTTTATTTATGTTCGTAGCATGGCTGTCTTGCATTTGCTTACCATAGTTTTCACCATTTTCAATTATGTTCGTAAGGGAATTAAAAGAATAAACGACAGACATGGTGGCTCCAGTCAGATTTCCATTCAGTTCATCGACGAGGGACTTGAGACGAGAGTTATAGGTTCTAGGCAAGTAGTTCACGATATCAAAACATGAACTACCAACCCATTCTTCTCCGCATACTGGAAATTTTGATAGAATACGTCTGACAAGAGGAGTATATCCTACAGGGGAATGTCCAATACAACGAATTTTCTCGCCCCGGCAGCATATAGCCTCTGCCATATCAGATGACATTAGTTAGCACAGTTAAATTTTATCAAACGGTGATATGCCCAAAAATGGGTAGACGATCTCAAATGAGAAAATAGCGGATTACTTCTCATACATGGAAAGTTTAGCAAATACTAACTCTAAGCCAAACAAGATAATCTACTTACTGTGACGTATTTTTCAAATTTGTCAAGCAGCAAAGAAATGAATTCCTCTTGGTCAGTAGGAATCCTGGTACTTCCTTCTCTAAAGGCGTCGAATAAGCCTTCGAAGTAGCTGAAAATGTCGTTGCCTCCAGACGAAATGAAATACAAAGATTTGCCCAAGTAGGACGTGGCTTCCACAGCCCCGTGCTCGTTAATTAGCAGCTCAGAAAATTTTTCGAATTGTGTTATTTGGTAACTCATATTTAAAATCATCTGCGAGCAGAAAAGTAATAGAGCGCTTCAATAATAAGGTTTAGTCTAGCGGCTCGCCAAAGAAAACAAGAGCAAGTAATTAAATGTCAATAATAATATTTAAAAGACCCCACTTCTAGCCCCTAGCCATAGCTATAACCTTAGGAGGCGGAGGAAGGGAATTATGCATTAGATAAGTCAAAGGTGGTGGTTTCCTAGTGAGAAAAGCTCAAGAGAGAAGGGAAGGGAAAGAAAGTAGAACAGACGAATTTAGCCCCTGTGTCGTTCAGAAATCCACTGCCTCCCGACGCGAAATTGACGCCCTTGGTGAAGTTTGCATTTAGCTCCAGATATGGAGGAATGAAGGGGAACTCCAACTTGGAAGCTGCCATTCCATGTTCCACATTCCATTCAATGACAAAGAAAGCTGGTTAATATATATGTATCTTCCTGCTAAAAGAAGTTAGTCCAAATTAATGACTCCGGCAATACTATAACATACCTATGAAATCAAAAGCAGTGCGGCCATTTGTGAATCGGCCGGTTGGTTGAGGGAAATATGAGATCCCATAGGGTGTGAAGTTTGCGCGGGGGGCATTTTCGTTGGGCAGGTAATTATTGTTGCCTGCATCTGCCAACGAGTCTCCCAAAACGAACATCGCTGGCACGTCATGTCCTCTCACCGTTGTGGTTATCCACCCTAAAACTAAAACAAGAACTACTCCGGATCACCTCCATTCTCTCGAGTTCTACTCTAATTCTGAGTCTCGCCTACAAGATAACAAGTGCGTCTCTCATCGTAGAAAATGCCCTATTTATTTACAACGAGATGCTACAACACACGCTGCATATTAATCAGATGTGTGATGATGTTACACCTGGGACCACCGTTACTCGACATTTTGTCTGTTTTAGTTTAACCTACAGCGTAGCCTGCAGATGTTGTAATTTCCTCGGTTGAGGAACTCTGTAACCCCCGTTTAATATAAATAAAGTTTGATGTTTGTTTTAGGCACCTTTAGGGTTTGCAGTTTGTTGTTCTCTGTTTCGGTTATTCTCTCCTCTCATACGGGTGTTGCCAAGCCAGGCAAACCCAGCGGCAGCCGCGGAAGAAGAAAAAGTCTGTTTGCTTCCCGAAGTGCGAACTTCGCCCAAATTTCGGGCGAAGTCCGTCGCTGCCTGCGAAGTTCAAACTTCGCCCAATTTCGGGTGAAGTCCGTCACTGCCTGCGAAGCTCGAAATTCACCCAATTTCGGGCGAAATCCGTCGGCGTGGCCGACGTTCGCACTTCGCCCAACTTCGGGCGAAGTCCGTCGGCGCGGTCGAAGTTCGAACTTCGCCCAACTTCGGGCGAAGTCCGTTGGCACGGCCGACGTTCGCACTTCGCCCTAGTTTTGGGCGAAGTCCGTCGGAGCCTCCGACTTCGGCACTGCGTTGTCTGCGCTGCGACGTTCGGACTTCAGCGTTTGTTAAAAAAAAAAAATTTAATCTTTCAAAATTGGTATCAGAGCTGATTGTGTCGTGACATGGAGATAGAAGCATGGCTTCCGAGAGAAACTCGCTGCAGTTGCAGATCCTACGATTTAACGGCAAGAACTACGATTACTGGAGCATCTAGATGAAGATCCTGTTCGGATCTCAGGAGCTATGAGAGTTAGTCAAGACCGGCTATCCAGAACCAGTAGATGCAGCAGCATTGGCCGCCCTCTCTCAGGCAGACAAGGATCTGTTGAAAGAGCATAAGAAGAAGGACCAAAAGGCCCTCTTCTACATCATGCAAGCGATTGAGGAGACCATCTTCCCACGGATTGCATCAGCCACCAAGGCCAAGCAGTCGTGGGAAACCCTGGCAAGTTCGTATCAGGGCACCAACAAAGTAAAGTTGGTGAAACTGCAGATGCTCAGAAGAGAGTTCGAGAACCTATAGATGAGCGAGTTTGAGTCAATGAGCGATTTCTTCACCCAGACGACGAACATTATCAACCAGATGCGGTTGAAAATGAGAAAATTTCCAGAGCCAGAGAATCGTGGAGAATATTCTCAGAAGTCTGCCTGTGAAGTTCGACTCGGTTGTAATAGCAATCGAAGAGTCGAGGGATTTGACAACCCTCTCGACAGACGAACTCATGTGTTCATTGTAGACCCATGAATAGAGGCTGAGCCATTCATCTCAGACCTCTTTGGATCAAGCATTTCGGGCTCAAGCCTCAGTCCGAGACAGCAGCAGACAAGACTCCCACCACAATGCTTCTAGTTCTCAAGGAGGAAGAGGCAGAAGCAAGCATGGGATAAGTAACAAGCAAGGAGGGAGATCAAACCCTCATGACGCTGAGCCAAGTTGTAACTTTCATCAGCAAGGAGGAAGAGGCACTGGCAGAAATCAGCAAGGAAGCTCTCAACAGAAGAAGGACATGTCAAAGGTCCAATGCTACTACTGTAGTAAGTTCGGCCATTATGCATCACAGTGCAAGAAGAAGATGGTGAACGAGAATCAGTAGCAAGCCCATTATACGGAGGAACTCGAAAATGTGGCAGGAGGTAATGTACTGCTGAATTGCAGTATTGAAGAGGAGAGCAAGAAAAACATCTGGTATCTTGACAGTGGTTGCAGCAACCACATGACTGGGAATAGAGAGATATTCTCACAATTGGATGAAACAGTCCGGTCCAAAGTCAATATGGGGAACAACAACAAAGTTCCTATGATGGGGAAAGGCAAGATCCTCATCCTCACCCAGCACGGTGATAGAAAAACAATTCAAGATGTTTTTTATGTGCCTGGGTTGAAGCATAATATGCTAAGTGTTGGACAGCTTGTGCAGAAGGGGCACACTGTACTGTTCAAAGATGGTGTCTGCTCCATCAGAGACAAATTCCATGGACAAATTGTGACTGTGTCCATGACGAAAAAAAAAATGTTTCCGCTGCAGATTCAGAATGAATCTTTGATGTCTCTGAGTGCAGTTGAGAAAGATGGTACCTGGCTGTGGCATATCAGATTCAGTCACCTAAGCTTCAGTGGCCTGAATCAACTGCACATGATGCGAATGGTGAAGGGTTTACCCCTTATCGAGAAATCGAACCAAGTGTGTGAAGGTTGCCTAGTCGACAAGTAGCACAGGGATGCATTCCCTGTAGGACAGTCTTGGAGAGCATCATGACCTTTGGAGCTGGTGCACTCAGACATTTGTGGTCCGATGCAGACCACCACATTTGTCGGCAACAAATACTTCTTGATGTTTATAGATGACTTCAGCCGAAAGACTTGGATTTATGCCATCAAGCTGAAGTTAGAGGCATTTTCCAGATTCAAGGAGTTCAAAGCTCTGGTGGAGAAACAGAGCGGTTATTATGTGAATACTCTCAGAACTGATGGAGGTGGAGAGTACATCTCCAACGAATTCCACAACTACCGCAGCGACACGAGAATTCGAAGGCGGTTCACTTCCGGATACACGCCACGACGAGAATGGCGTAGGCGAGAGGAAGAACCAAACCATCATGGAAATGGCGCGAAGCATGATGAAGGCGAAGGGATTGTCGCATGAATTACAGGCGGAGAGTCGTAACATGTGCGATCTACTTGTCGAATAGATGTCCCACCAAAGGCGTGAAGGACAAAATCCCTCGGGAAGCTCGGAGCGGAGTGAAGCCAAGTGTGGCTCACTTGCGTGTGTTCGGGTGCATTGCATATGCACATGTTCCGAAGAGAAGCGACAGAAGTTGGATGATCGAGCTGAGAAATGCATTTTCATAGGGTATAGTGAGCAGGCGAAGGCATATAGGCTGTACAACCCTGTGATGGAGAATCTCATCATCAGCGGTGATGTGAAATTTCTTGAAGATCAAGCCTGGAACGGGAAGTCAGAGACTGGCCAGTTAGAGCCAGTAGAAGTTCAGCCTGTTGACTTGGAAGAAGGAAGTGTGCAGCCACCTGCAACTTCTAGCAGCAACAGCGGTGCCAACAGTAGCATAGCCACTCCATCACGGTCACCTCCACTTGCAAGCAGAATTCAAAATCTGAGGACCCCTACGAAGACTCAGAGATTGCAAGACATTTATGAGGCAACCCAAACCCACATAGATGAAGAGCACTCTGACTTTGCATTCTTTACTGAAGTTGATCCAGTAGAGTTTGAAGACGCAAGTCAGAATCAGAAGTGGGTGCATGCGATGGATGAAGAGATAGCAGCCATTGAAAAGAATGAAACATGGTAGCTAAAAAATCTTCCAGCAGGGAAGAAGACCATTGGGGTCAAGTGGGTATATAAGACAAAGTTCAACGCCCAAGGAGACGTTGACAAGCATAAAGCCAGATTGGTGGTGAAGGGTTACAAGTATAAGTCAGGCATCGATTACCATGAGGTATATTCGCATGTAGACCGACTTGACACAGTCAAAATGATCCTGTCATTGGCAGCCCAACAAGGTTGGAAGATGTACCAGATGGATGTCAAGTCAGCCTTCCTCAACAGAGTGTTGGAGGAAGAGGTCTACATTGACCAGCCACCAGGTTACGAAATTGAAGGCCGGGAGGGCAAAGTCCTGAAGCTGAAGAAGGCCCTGTATGGTTTAAAGCAGGCGCCCCGAGCTTGGTACAGCCGGATTGACAGCTACTTTCAGGAAAATGGGTTTGTCAAATGCCCATATGAGCACACCCTATACACGAAGACAAATGAAGCATGTGAGATCATAATCATCTGCCTGTATGTGGACGATCTGATTTATATTGGCAACAACAATGTCTAGTTCGACTAGTTCAGAACAACCATGAAGAAGGAGTTCGAGATGACGGACTTAGGGCTGATGAAGTATTTTCTCGACATTGAAGTTGACCAATCGGCATATGGCATCTTCATTTCTCAGGGCAAGTATGCGAAGGATGTCCTGAAGCGCTTCAAGATGGAGGACAGTAAACCTGCCATCACACCTATAGCCACAGGTTTGAAGCTGAGCAAATTGGATTCAGGGAGAAATGTCGACCCAACCCTGTTGAAGAGGCTAGTTGGCAGTTTGATGTATTTGACTACAACTCGGCCAGATCTAATGTTTGAAGTCAGTCTGATCAGCCGTTTCATGGAGACTCCGAAGGACATGCACTGGCAAGCAGGCAAGAGGATCTTGTGCTATGTCAATGGGACACGAAACCATGGCCTATTTTACGCCAGACAAGACCAGTTGGAGGTAGTGGGCTTCACAGATAGTGACTGGGCTGGCAGTATCGACGATCGGAAGAGCACCTCCGGGTATGCTTTCCATCTCGGATCGAAGCGATATATGGGCGTCCAAGAAACAACCCATCATTGCGTTGTCCACAGTCGAAGCAGAATCTGTCACCGCCACGTCAGCTGCATGCCAGGCAGTTTGGCTGTGAAGAGTTCTGAGTGAACTGAACTTTCCTCCGGAAGGCACGAAAACATTTTTTTGTGATAAAAATTCGGCCATTGCACTCTCAAAGGATCCTGTGTTCCATGGTCGAACGAAGCACATAGACATCCGGTATCATTTCATCAGAGAGCTGGTGAAATTTGGCGAAGTACAACTACAATTTTATAGGTCCAAGGAGCAGTTGGCTGACATCTTCATGAAGCCTTTGAAGGAGGAAGACTTCAGCAGATTACGAGAGCAGCTTGGAGTCAAAGCACTCGTGAAATCAGGCTTAAAGGAGGGTGTTAGAAAAATTAACCCAGATTTCACGCTTGTGACGAATTGCCCTCCGAACCTTGGGCAAAATCAGATTGCGCTCCAGACATGGGCGAAGTCGGACTGCGCTGCCGTAGTCCGAGATCCCAGCAAAGGACTGACATGACGCCGCACCTACCCTCTGACAGATGTGATGCTAGTGCGGCGATTGGTCAGAAACCCTAGTTGAGGGCCTGTCAGAACCTGTCAGAGGACAAACCCTAATCCTCCTCTTCTGCGGCTATATAAGGCGTCTCGGGTATTTCAGATTTGTGGAGAAAGAGCAGTGCAAGAGGAGCAGAGGCAAAGAAAAGTATCTCAGTGAGCAGTTTGACTCAGCTGATTAATGTCTGAGCAGTCGACTCGACATTTTGTCTGTTTTAGTTTAACCTACAGCGCAGCCTGCAGATGTTGTAATTTCCTCGGTTGAGGAACTCTATAACCCCCATTTAATATAAATAAAGTTTGTTGTTTGTTTTAGGCACCTTTAGGGTTTACAATTTGTTGTTCTCTGTTCCGGTTATTCTCTCCTCTCATACAGGTGTTGCCAAGCTAGGCAAACCCAGCGGCAGCCGCGGAAGAAGAAAAAGTTTGTGTTTGCTTCCTGAAGAGCGAACTTCGCCCAAATTTTGGGCGAAGTCCGTCGCTGCCTGCGAAGTTCGAAATTCGCCCAATTTCTGGCGAAGTCTGTCACTGCCTGCGAAGCTCGAACTTCGCCCAATTTCGGGCGAAGTCCGTCGGCACGGCTGACGTTCACACTTCGCCCAACTTCAGGCGAAGTCCGTCGGCGCGGCCGAAGTTTGAACTTCGCCCAACTTCGGGCGAAGACCGTCGGCACGGCCGACGTTCATACTTCGCCCTAGTTTTGGGCAAAGTCCGTCGGAGCCTCCGACTTCGGCACTGCGCTGTCTGCGCTGCGGCGTTCGGACTTCGGTGTTTGTTAAAAAAAATAAAAATTTAAATATTTCACAAAATACTCCTGCGAGATGAAAGAGGTACATGGATACCATTGAAGAAAGAAATTAATGGGAAACAAAATACTCCTGCGAGATGAAAGAGGTACATGGATACCATTGAAGAAAGAAATTAATGGGAAACAAAATACTCCTACGAGGAAATAGGAAATGCTAATAGTAATGGGAGTAGCTATGTATGTGTATTAATAAAGTTGAGTCATTGTCCCTTCCTACATTAATAAAGTGGTAAGTATTTTCGCCTGTTACGCGGGTGACCCTCCTTCGATCCCCAGCAATGGCATTTCTGGTTTTTCTAACTTCTATGATTATAAATGGTTGCATTAATGTTTATTTTTCTTTGTCGTAGACAAAAAAAAAAAAAATTGAAATATAGACCCAGAAAATAAAAATAGATTTTCTTTGGAGAATAAAATAGCATTCAACTAATGGCATGTTACAATAACTTATGGAAAACTCATGTGGTTGGCATCATGTATCTTTTAAGGGTTTGAACCGATAATCAATTTGATACTTGTAATTTTCCATTTATTGGTGGTTTTTAATCCTATCTCTTGTTTGGTTAGTGGTACATCCTACCTCAAGTGTTAATTTCTAGGCCTTTTTTGGTAAGTGGTACATCCTACCTCAAGTGTTAATTCTTAGGCCTTGGGCCTCAAAGGGACAAATGAACTAGCTTAACAAGCTTATCGAGTGTGATAGCATATTAGAAGCACTCAAAGCAAGGGGGTTAGGTGGTAAGGGAGGTAATGTTGGGTTTCTTTGGCAATAAGTCTCTATTGTACTAGGTGGGGATGTGGTGGATGCATAAATGAAAATAGTCTCTACTACTACAATTCCAGTGTAGTCATTTAAAAATGGCTTCAAACATACCTTGGGTTCTTTCTTACAAGTTCTCTCTACTAATTTGGTGTAGGTTGGATTACCTTCGAGTGCCTATTAGGATCGGAGTGAGGAAGTTTCACTCTTTCCTTTGGCGTTAGTATTAAAGCTTTGATTTTGATTAAGGAGTGTTTTTAAAAATTTCTAGAAATGGATTGGATCTTGGAGTTATATTGGGCCTAATGCTTCACCATTTCTTATTGGATCTACTCATCAGAGTTAAAGGTTTAGTGGGTTGCCCTTGATTTCATTTATTACAATAGCAAGACAAGTCCTTATGGTGGATCATATTATGATAACACCCATGGTGAGGGTTCTGTAGGTACTAATGTAATAATAATAAATTATTATGATTAGTTAACACTTGGAGTTGGTGTGATGACAAGTTTTGATGGGGGCTATTCAGATGGCGTTATAATGATAAGTATTGATGAATGAGGTTATGATATAGGTGGTACAATGACTATCCATAAAGGTGGTATGAAGGTTATGATCAATTGACAAGTAGGGGATACTTCCCCAAGAAAAGCATTGGTAGTATAAGAGCATCAACCTAGGACAATAGTATATGTAGAAGAGTTGCGTTTTGGAGGATGTGGTGCAATTTTGAGGTCAAAGAACAAAGGGGTGATGACTACATTTATGAAGAACATAAAAATATCACCTATCAAAGCTAGAGGAGTTGGAGGTGGTAGGTGCAACAAAATATCTCTCATAAGAATGATGCCACTCAAGGTTATGGTCAAAACGTATATCCTATGAATTTATTTTGCCTTGAAATAAGATATCCAAGATTAGTGATTAAAAAAACAATAGAATAGTAATTCTTTTTCTTCAAGGGTTTCTTATGATGGGGGCTATTTGGATGGTGTTATAATGATAAGTATTAATGAATGAGGTTACGCTATAGGTGGTACAATGACTATCCATAAAGGTGGTATGAAGGTCATGATAAATTGGTGAGTAGGGGATACTTCCCTAGGAAAAGCATTGGTAGTAGAAGAGCATCAACCTAGGACAATAGTATATGTAGAAGAGTTGTGTATTGGAGGATGTGGTGCAATATTGAGGTCAAAGAACAAAGGGGTGATGACTACATTTATGAAGAACGTAAAAATATCACCTATCAAAGCTAGAGGAGTTGGAGGTGGTAGGTGCAACAAGATCCCTATCATAAGAATGATGCCACTCAAGGTTATGGTCAAAAGGTATATCCCATGAATTTATTTTGCCTTGAAAGAAGATATCCAAGATTAGTGATTAAAAAAACAATAGAATAATAATTTTTTTTCTTCAAGGATTTCTTATAGAGCATGAATTTTACAAATAGGAATAAACTAACTAAGAATCCAAAGGTTGGCTACTTGAATAAATGTGAGGGCTTTATGAGGGCTATATTGCTTTCCAGATTATGTATAAAGATATCACTCAAGTGATTCTCTAATTCAAAATCTAGCTGATTTATGGCTATACATGCTATCTATATATTTAGACCTTTGGTTTTCATCTTGAGGGTCCTTCAAGAGAGAAGTTTCTATGATGGGTTGAATTTTTTAACAACCCTCCTCACAAGGATATTGGTTAATAAGAAAAATTGGTAATAAACCTACCTTTTCTTTTCGATTTTGGTACTACTAATAGCTACTGTGAATGCAGGACCAGGTTCAAAATCATCGAGGAAGGTAAGTAAGTCGATGAAAAAGGTAGAAAAGGAAGTTATGATTTGAATCATAAGTACATGGATTTTGGTATTGCATATAGCTACTGTGAATACATGACTAGGTTCAAAGTCATCGAGGAAGGGAAGTAAGTCGATGAAAATGGTAAAAAGAGAACTGATGGTTCAGATTGTAAATACATGGACGCTCTAATACTTGCATATCATGTAGATTTCATGGTTGACTGGGTCATGTGTATAGTTTACTACTGTTTGATTGATATATAGAAGGTATCCATATGATTTGTGTGGCGAAGATGATTGGAGAAAATATTGAATGTGCATATAGTTTAAATTAAAAGAAAAATAGACAAAAAAATATGAATGCAAATAAATAAATGTATGCATGATTTAAAGAAGTCAGAATGCAAGTGTATTATTATGGACATCAGTTCCCTAAAGCGTAGGTAAATATAATATTTGAATGTTTTTGCATAAGTGATATGAACAACATTCAAGTGGTAGCATGTATGTAAATCAAAGGAAAATTTTTCCTTCATGATGAAGATGGGTGAACATGGTGTGGAGTAGTGGTCAGCTTAACCTAACTGCAACTAAGTATATGGTGTCATTACAATTTTAAATTCTCTCTATATCCTAGAACCAAGAAGGGATAAAAAGGAGGAAAAACATTATTGTTGGATGTTAGTGGGGAAATCAATATTGGAGGAAACCAACTTCAAAGAGAAGAAAGATAAATGTTTTGTGACAGTTGGTTTAGGGAGAAAACAACGTGAACTGGATTTTCTATGGGAATTATGGAAGTGTTGGACAACTCTTGGAAGGGTAACACATCACGAAGGGATTCCAAGTAGAATGTTAACAACAATTTTTCCTATTTGCTTTTGGTTTTAAAAACAAAGAAAAATATTTATTATTTGAGCTTGAAATATGGCTTGTTTTTGTGAGTGGAAATGAAATAGGAAAGACATTGTCGTGTGTGTACTTGTATGAAGTTATTGATGTCTTGAATGATTGTTTTTCAATTCCACAATTTAAATATAATCTTACATTGGTTACAGATGTTGTTGTTATCTAAAAAATCATAGATGTTTTATATAATCTCATGCATTGGAATTACAGAGTGTTGTGTGAATTTGTGGTAAACGTGTAAATGTTTTCATGATTGTATGTTAGTAGTGTTGAGTTGTGTTTTCACCCGATTGTGAAAGCACACTCTCCGGTAGGATCTGAGTCCAAGAATCCTCTGCTTGCAAAGAAAATAACTTTCTCCAAGGTTCCTGTTATGCTTAAATAATGTTGTTCAAATGAAATGCCAGGAATATCTTAGGGTTTGCAAGTGGATGTTAACAAGGGGCACTGGTGGTTTATTTAATTTAAATTTACAGTGGACTCAAAGTGAATGAATATACATTGATCTTGGATTTTTTGAAGGATTTTCAGTTATTAATTTGGATACAGTAATTAAATTGCAGAAAATAAAGCAAGGGTTTGAAAAATAAAGAAAAGTAAATGCAGAGAAACTAAACTACAGTCAGAATGCTGCCATCGATTTGATGAAACCGAAGATACTGAGGTTTTATGCATGCAACCTAATCTAATGAACCTGCAAACTCGCACAATCCAAATAAATTAGGTGTTGGTCTCTAGGGTTTCTACTTGTAATTCCAGACTTAGGCATTCGCATGAAGCAACCAAGCACACTTGCATTAAACTTCACCTAAAAGCCTCAGAAATCTGGAATGAAAGATAAAGCATTAAATCATGCATGCACAAAATGACTCCTTCTTTCTCATCAATGAGATGCCAATACTATGTATTTTGTATTAAATGATATGTCAATTACATTCAAAGAATGTTCCAGGCATAAATATTCCAGAACAAAAAAGAAGGAAATTGCCCAAGTGCAGGCCCAGAATAGCACGAAGCTCTTGTCTCTGCAACTCTGCAATCGGCAATTTCCAACCCTTCCTTCAATCTGCGCTTCTGGATTTATCCTGTCTAGCGTGGCTCTTCGATTCTCCCTGGTCGCTTCGTTTCATCTTCCTGCATGTGACCCTTCGAATTCCCGCCTTTTCCTTGTCTTTATTCCATGTTTAACGCCAAAACGCCTAAAATCCTTCGTTGCATGTAACGCTCCTGTAGACCTGACACCTGCATGCCACGTGTCACACGCTCTCTGCGCCTTCTGTAATGCCACTCTGCGAAAAACCCGACAAAAACTGCATGCCGCCTGCTCACCTTCTCGGCCGCGAAAACGCGACATGTCGCGAAATCGTGACATGTCGCGATATCGCTACACTCTTCCCGACCGTACATCCTCGGCAGCATCTTGTCGCGATATCGCGACCATTTTTATTCTAAGCCTTCCTTCCACAAATTGTAGCGATATCGCTACCATTTCTCCGTCGGGCTTCCTTCTCACCAAGTTGTAGCGAAATCGCTACCATCTCTTCGTCCGTACTCCTTGGCAACTTTACGTCGCGACATCGCGACCATTATCATTCTCTTGCCCTCTTTCGACAAACCATCGCGATATCGCTACCGCTTTTATCCCCGAACCTGCTTGCCACAAACCGTCGCGATATCGCTACCACTTTTATCTTCCGTACGCCTTGGAAAAACCTGTCGCGATATCATGACGTTTTTCTCTGTCCATATACTTTGCCAAAACACGTCGTGAAATCGCGACCATTTTCTCCATCCGTATAGTTTGCCAAAACACGTCGCGAAATCGCGACCATTTTCTTCGTCCGTACAGTTTGCCAAAATACGTCGTGAAATCGTGACCATTTTCTCCGTCCGGGCCACTTCTTCGAAACATGTCACGATTTTGCTACCATTTCCTGTTTCGTACACCTTTGCTACAATCGGTCGCGAAATCGCGACGTCTTTCCTCTTCGAGTCCTTTAGCTATTTCCTATCGCGATATCGCGACGTTTTTCCGCTTCCGTACACCTTTCCAAAACACGTCGCGAAATCGTGACACTTTTCATCACCCGTACGCTTCGGCAAAACACGTCGCGAAATCGTGACCATTCTCATTCTTTTCCAACGGCGTGTCGCGATTTCGCGACATCATTTCTTTTCTTCTCAACAGCATGTCGCGATTTCGCGACACCTTTTCTTTTCTCCTCAGCGACATGTCGCGATTTCGTGACAACTTTCAATTTTCTTTTCTCTCCTCTTCGGCAGCGATGGAGCTACATGTCGCGATTTCGTGACAACTTTCCTGTTTTTGGCAGCGATGGCGCGACCAGTCACGATTTCGTGACATGTCGCGATTTCGCGACACCTTTCAACACTTAGGCATTTTTTCTCTTTTCTTCAATTTTAGCATCTGGGTCACCGAGATTCTTCTCTGCAAGCTTGCAAAAAGGTGGGTCCCCAATTTTGGGGTGTGTTGTGGATCAACCACAACAAATGGCGACTCTGCTGTCAAATGCTCTTGAGCATTTTAGTAAGAACCCAACCTGAAACATATCACAAACTCGCAAACATATATTAGCACATAAGCCAAATAACAAATGCCCAAAGATCAGAAGTACATGAATCATCAGAACTATCAAGTATTAGCTCAGTGTGTGCAATGTGTTTTCATTCCCTATTGTTTGAAATTGATCAACATTCCATTATCAGTTTTGCATAAATGCATATGTGGGATGGTGAATGATTTGTGTGTCCTAATGAATGTGCAAGGAGATTTGCTTCCATAAAAGGCATGGTACTTCTTCTATTACTATGTACAAGCATTCAAGATTGCCAAACCCTCTTAGGATCCACTAATTCATTACCTTATTGTATCCCAAAGTTGGTTATAAGTCCCTACTATCTAGAACCCATGTGCAAGTGAATGTGAAATCAGAACTTTGGGGAATCAGACTCCCAACCAACCGAGATGAGAGTTTAACCTTATCCTTACTATTCTGATTTAGAGTTCATTACCTCACTTTAAGCAAAATAATTAAACCAGTTATGGAAGAAATGGTCATGCTAGTCTAACCCTCTAGACAATCAGTGGTCTTGTTTTTTAGGCAAGACATGATGCCATGCATGGGCATATCTAACCCCACAATCCAAAACTTATCTCCATTTCTTTGGACCTTGGGGATGACTACCCATCCCTTGCAGAGGACAAGTAGTACGATCCTTACAATCCAAAATAAAGATGAGATGGGAAAAATTTATTTATTTTTTTAATTCTTAGACCTTGGGGATGACTACCCATCCTGGTTAGGGACATGTAGTACGATCCTTACAATCCAAACTTTAGATGTAAATGGAAAATATTAATTTTGTTACTTAGACCTTGGGGATGACTACCCATCCCTTGCAGAGGACAAATAGTACGATCCTTACAATCCAAGACTGATTATGAAATGAGACATAAGAGCTTTGGGGAATCAGATTCTCAACCAACCGAGATGAGAATTTATACCCTATCCTTACTACTCCATGTGGGTCAAATCAAAGCTTTGGGGAATTGGATCCTCAACCTAAGTTCGATGAGGATTTAACCCTATCCTTACTACTATGATTTTAGGCTTTAAGCTTAATGGAAGTGGTCAAAACCACTGTTTTAAGGATCATGTTGCATAATAGGATAGACATGAATAACTTCTTTCGCCCAACCTTTTCCTCCAAGTTAGGTTTTGATCATTTTGCTCAAGATCCTTTTTAATGTATGAGACGTGCTTGGTTCTAGATATCTCAAGACTCAGTTTCCAACCTTAGGAGCTACTTACATATATGTTATAACACAACCCTAAGAGGATTTGACATACTTTAATGGCTTGTACCTAAGATGCATATGTAACTAAGGTGAGATGTATGTAGGGTGAGATGGAACATGAATGCATTATTTCTTGAATTGCAAATGAAATGATTTGTCATGCAAAACTGACTCTTTCATGTATCACAAAATCAAACAATATAACTTAAAAATGTTTTATGCTATTTGTGGAGCTTTTACAAGACAATTCCAATATTTCATATTCTCCTAATCCTTAAGCATAAGTTGACATCTCAATTTTCTATTTTTTTATTATTATTATTTATATATTTTTTATTTTTTATTTTTTTTTCAAAATTAACACACATGTCAATTGAAATCAAATCCATAATCAAAATCCTAACTAAACTAACAATCCTAAACAATAAAAACAAAATCTGAAAATCCCCCATCAAAACCAAAAGAATAATATCAAAGTCTCACAACCTAAGGGCTAAAATAATGCTTTAAAATCTGCCCATTAACCGGTAGCATGAAATCTTCCCCTTCTAATGTTTTTAGCTTGAAGGTATTCTTCCCAAGAATCTCTGAAATCTGATATGGGCCCAACCAAAGACAATCAAACTTTTGATGATTCCCTTTTTCCTCATGTCTTTTGTCCCATAGTAATACCAAATCTGAAATTCTGAATGATTTAACTTTGGCCCTTCTGTCAAACCACCTTTTGACAAGCTGCACGGTGTTTATTCATGTGATTCATGGCCTCTTCTCTCTTTTCATCAAGGTGCAACAAGCGGCTCAACTCTGGCTTCAACTTGATCATCTGTCCCCAAGTACTCTTGTATGAAATGTAAGGTCTGCAACTTCAAATTTTCTGGAAATATCGGGTCTTGCCCATAGACCAAATGATAGGGAGTATTCCCTATGGACTCTTTCACTCCGGTCATATCTGCCCAAAGGGCAAACTTTAGTTGATTGTGCCGATCCCGAGGGTTCTTTTCCAAGCAACTTCTTAATAGTATTCAACAAATTCTTATTTGAAGACTCGGCCAACCCATTTCCTTGAGGATAGTAATTGGATGCAAACTTTAAGCTCACTTTGTTATCATATGCCCAATCTGCAAATTGTGTAGAAATAAAAGCTTTACCATTGTCATTGACAATAGAGTCGGGCATTCCAAATCTTGTTATAATTTGATCCTCAAGAAATTTAATCACAACATCTGTGGTGGCATGTTTAGTAGGAATCGCTTCTGTCCACCTTGTACAATAGTCTGTAGCTGTCAAAATGAATTTATGAGAATCAGAAGAATTTGGGTTAATAACCCCAATGAAATCTAGTCCCCACTGTGCAAACGGTCTCATTTCGACTACGAGTCGCAACGGCATGGCTGCATTTCTTTCTCTATTTGCGGCCACTTGACGAGATGTGACAAGATCGTACATGGGTATGCGCATCCTTGAAAATATGTGGCCAGTAGTATCCTGCTCTCAGGATTTGATGTGCTGTAGCATTGGCTGCACCATGACCAGTTCCATGTTTCCCGTGAAATTCCTGCAACACCCTGGCAGCTTCTTCTTTGTTCAAGCACCTCAGGTAGATGCCTTCATGATTCTTCCTGTAAAGCACACCAGATTTTATTAGATAGTTAACAGACTTAAGCCTTAAAGCTCTTCTCTGTGTTGAATTCAGATTAGAAGGACACTTACCAGTCAATAAAAATTGCACAATATCAACATACCAGTCGTCCTTAGCCATGTATTCTGTATTTGAGCATTGACCTGTTATTTGCGGATTATTTTCTGCGATCGCCTTTGCCAGTCCTTGTCCTCGAACTAGTTTCATTGGTTGGATTTCGAGATCAAATTCTTGGATGGTTGAAATCCATTTTCCTCTCTTCTCACCTAGTTCATTCTGTAAAAACATGGTCTTGACAGCGAGAATCGGGCACGATGGCGATAATTCATTGTGCACGATGTAGTGCCTAAATTTTTTCACTAGTTTTAAAAAGTGCGTACATTTGCTTATCAAGGATTGAATACCTTAATTGAGCGTCTTTCAGAGGGGCACTTAAAAATGCAATGGGTTTTTCGGCACTATCCTCACCTTTTTGGGTTAAGACACTCGCAAAGGAGTGTTACGATGCAAAAGCGTAAATATAAAAAGGCTTGGAGTAATCTGGGCTTATAAGGACAGGGGCTCCGGAAATGGCATCTTTGATATTCTGGAAAGCCACTCTACTTTCCTCGTTCCATTTTACGTCCACATCTTTCTTGAGCATCTGGTTCAGAGGTTTGGCTATCTCGGCAAAGCTAGAGATAAACTTCCTCACAAAATTGACTTGCCCAAAGAAAGATCTCAGTTATTTTTTACTGCTCGGGAGAGGTAGGTTTTGGATAGCTTGTATCCTTTTTGGGTCGATGGATATGCCCTCTTTTGAAATGATGTGACCCAACAATTTCCCTTCTGTTACTCCGAAAATGCACTTTTTGGGATTTAAGGAAATTCCATGTTCTCTGCATCTTTGAAGCACTTTCTTCAAATATTTAACATGATCCTCTCTCTTCTTCAAGAAAACTGGGATATCATCCACATACACGATGATGCATTTGCCTATTAGCCCTTTGAATGCGTAATCCATGGCGCGTTGAAAAGTTGCACCAGCGTTTAACAGTCCGAACGACATTCTCTTATATGCAAATGTCCCCCACTTGGTAGTGAAGGCTGTTTTCATCCTGTCATCTGGATGTATAAGAACTTGGTTGTACCCAGAATATCCATCGAGAAAGGACATCATTTCAGATCCATTTACCATTTGCAGAATTTCATCGATTGATGGTAATGGATAATTATCTTTTTGAGAGGCTTTATTAAGATTTCGAAAATCTATGCACAACCTAATCTCTCCACTCTTTTTTCTTACTGGAACGAGGTTGGCCACCCAGGTTGAGTGCCTAACAGGAAAAATGATTTTCGCTTCCAATAATCTTCTAACCTCCTTTTCGATCAAAGGCTCCAATAGCGGGTTAACAACTCGTTGTCTTTGCCTAAAAGGCTTGGAGTCTGGTCTCAAAGGGATGGTATGTGTGATAATGTTCTGGTTGTAAGTCTTCAACTCATTGTAGTTCCAAGCAATACAATCTATGTAATGCTTCAAAGCCTGTATTATATTGCTCCTTTCTTCCTCTCTACATGCCTTTGCTATGTACACCTCCTTTGGATTGTCTGCACTTCCCAGATTAATTGAATCGCATGCATCTTTGGGGAGTGGGACTCTTTTTCTTTTCTTGTTCTTGCATTCCATGTCGAACATCTTTTCTAATGAAACCACGTCTTTAGGAATTTTGTTGGATTGATACGCAGTTTCACTTTCTTCTGTTTCATCCTGCCACCTTTGTTCCTCATCGATCACCTGATTTTCAAAAATACCCGAGTTTGTGACAAACTTGAAGATGTGCCTGTCACATTCAAAAACCTGGAAATTCTTCACATTATCAGGTATTGATGGACAAGGAACCAGCTCGATGGAAAACTTTTTACATCTTTTTATATCCACCGGGTTTAACATGCCCGCGGTGACTGCAAGAGAGTCTGCTATTCGATTTCCTCTCCTAGAAATAAGGGCTATGTTGAATGCATCAAACTCCTCCATGAGGTCCATAACCCTAGTCCTATAAAGGCTCAGTCTTTTGTCGTGGCATGTATACTGTCCTTTGATTTGCTTGACAACCAACTCAGAATCTCCCAAAACCTTCAAGCATTTAACATGTTTGCTCAATGCTAGACGTAAACCATAGATCAATGCCTCGTACTCTGCCACATTGTTTGTGCAAGGAAATTGCAGTCTATAGGCAGCCAATAATGGTTTACCTCCTGGACCAGAGAGCTCGACTCCAGCTCCTGCTCCCTGTCTAGACTTTGATCCATCAAACTTGAGCAACCACGTGTAATCCTTTTCCTCAGAAGAACCACCATGACACACTTCTTCTTTAAGCTCATCAACAACTTTCTCAACATCAAGAGCATAGACCCCTAGGTCTGGCTCAAAAAACTGAACCTCATTCGGCTTGTTAAAATCCGTTATAATCTCCTTAAGCCTCGGTTCGTTTTCCACTCTGATTTGGTTAGCAATGCCCTTCCATGGCAGCCACATATGCGAGCAGTCTGTTGCAAAATAGCCATTCAGCATTTTCATCCAATCTCTCGCAAGTAACATTCCATACCTACTTGGGATGTTAACCACCAAAATGTCTACAACCTCTTGGACCCTGGGTTCAGAATTTAATTGAATCTTGACATCATATAAGGTCCCTACTACATTTACCTCTGAACGGTCCAATTGCAAGACCGTGCATTTGGATGAAACCGGTTGTAGACCCAGCATTTGACATATCTCCGTAGGCATGAGGTTGCTCGTGGCTCCTGTGTCCACCAAACGGTTATGCAAGTTCTTACCCGCAATTCTCAGAGTCAATAAGAATGGTGGGACATCCCTTCTCTCCTTTCGCAAAATCAGATGGGATTTAGCTCTTTTTTCCTTCCACATCGGATCAGGTGAGTTCAAAGCTCTTATCAACGCCTCCTTTTGACCGGGCAATCTAGCTACGTCCAGGAATGAAAGGCTAGATTTGGACTTCTTCATATCCTCCACCACGTCATAATTTGGTTTTTCGAATTTGACTGTCTTCTGGACGTCATTGGACATTTCTCTTCCGAGTGGAGGGGGAGGGTTGTTACTTGCCTTTGTATCTGGAGGAAGAATAGAATTGTTTGGAGGTGTTGATGAGGTTTTAGGGGCTTTAGATTTACTCCTCAAATGGTACCCATGAGTCCCCTTTTTGAAATCTCGAAAAGCTTGCACCTCCTGTTCCAAAACTTCGTCTTCTTCCTCCTCGCTCTCACCCTCTTGGTGATATACTTTTTCCATCACCATAATATTTTCATCTTGATGATACGATGGATCCTCATTTGATACCAGTTCCAAATCATCAACTTGTGCCTGAAGACAATGAGTGTATCTAGCAATCTCAGGACAATTCCTCTCATTGTGTTCTTTTGTGTTATGTAACCTGCACCCCCTTTCCCATGCCAAATCTGAAAGATTCAAAAGAGAATTGGATTGGCTAGGGCCTGCGAAGCATCTAATTGATTAGCAATGGGAGCGGGGACTCCCCCATTGTTTGGCTTGGTGTTCCAGTGCCTCCCTCTATTGTTAAAATTCTGACTTGGGTGAGGGGCATGGGACTCATGCTTCTGCTGTTGAACCATGTCATTACTTAGTTTATGCACTAGTTTCTTGAGCTCTTCGACTTTCGAAAAAACATCCTTCGGTGGAATCATATTGTTGTTAACCCCCATTGGATTCGCATAATTAATGGGATCTTGATTCCACATTTGGGTCGGGTTCTGAGGAATTTGATTCCCATATGGATTGATACCTTGAATCGGGATTGGATTCGAAACAGGAACTATGGCTTGAGGATTAACTTGACTAGTTTCCTGCGTAGTTGATTGACTGTTCGCAAAAATGCGAGAACAGGTGGAATGGTCTGTGATTGGTTGGATTGGAATGGGTGCATATGCGGGTGCTTTGGTGGATACGGCTGCTGGTATGGGAAGGCGTTCATACTTGGCATTTGTGGTGCCATGAGTTGATTTGCCTGGGGAACTTGACCATATGGAGCACACTGTCCCAACATAGGCATCTGGGTAAACCCGTAGCCTTGCGGTGTCAATTGCTGCTCAATAGTCATGGCTTCATTATAGGCCAAAGCCAGCGTGGTGACCTGAGGATTACGCCTTGCAAACATGGCTGTCATGGGGTCCAATGCCCCAAAATATATCTGCAAAGCCACTGCGGGATCGATGGCAAAATGTCTAATTGCTCTGTTATAGTTCTTTTGGAATCTCTGATTAAACATTCGGATTGGTTCCCCTTGGCCCCGTTTGCATGTAATAAACTGATTGTAAATAGTTGCGGGATCTAAGGGTGACCTAAATTGATTGACAAAGGCATTTTCCATTTGTGTCCAAGAGGTGATTGAACCAGTTGGCAAGCATATATACCATTCATATGCTATTGGATCCAAGCTCATGGGGAAAAGTCTACAGGCTACATCTTCATGCTGAACTTGCAGCCTAATTAAAACATCCCTATAGGCTTGGATATGTTCTTCTGCTGTTCTTAGGCCATCTGGCTTGTATTTAGGCAGAAATATTTCAATGTTCTTGGGGATTTCATGGATATCCCCAACAATATTCAAAGGAGTATTGTTAGCTCCATACCAAGGAGCTCTTGGAGCTTGAGCCATTTGACTCAGAATTGATGTAGACAGACCTACAATAGCAGAAGAAATATTACTAACTATAGGCACACTAGGGGCAACGGATATTACTGGCGTAGGTCCACTCGACGTTCCTGGAGAAAACAGGCCTTTTGCTACTGGTGTGCTTACGACTTGCTTGGCTTTACCCTTGGGAGTACCAGTAAGGTCGTGAAAAATGGTTTCTCCGGTTGTTTGAGACCTGGTCGCAATACGACGTGGTGGGTCCAGCCTGCCTGAGGAAACCCTCGGCTAGTTCGAAGAAAACCTGCAACAAACACAAAAAAAGTGTTGCAGTTTAGCCGTAAATAATTTCAGAATTAAATCAAAAACAAAATATTCAGATATGAAAATTGAAATAGATAAACCGATTCGGGCCCTCCTTCTAGCGCCAATCTGTTGAGTGGTGTTTTCACCCGATTGTGAAAGCACACTCTCCGGTAGGATCTGAGTCCAAGAATCCTCTGCTTGCAAAGAAAATAACTTTCTCCAAGGTTCCTGTTATGCTTAAATAATGTTGTTCAAATGAAATGCCAGGAATATCTTAGGGTTTGCAAGTGGATGTTAACAAGGGGCACTGGTGGTTTATTTAATTTGAATTTACAGTGGACTCAAAGTGAATGAATATACATTGATCTTGGATTTTTTGAAGGATTTTCAGTTATTAATTTGGATACAGTAATTAAATTGCAGAAAATAAAGCAAGGGTTTGAAAAATAAAGAAAAGTAAATGCAGAGAAACTAAACTACAGTCAGAATGCTGCCATCGATTTGATGAAACCGAAGATACTGAGGTTTTATGCATGCAACCTAATCTAATGAACACCGCAAACTCGCACAATCCAAATAAATTAGGTCGCTGGTCTCTAGGGTTTCTCATTGTAATTCCAGACTTAGGCATTCGCATGAAGCAACCAAGCACACTTGCATTAAACTTCACCTAAAAGCCTCAGAAATCTGGAATGAAAGATAAAGCATTAAATCATGCATGCACAAAATGACTCCTTCTTTCTCATCAATGAGATGCCAATACTCTGTATTTTGTATTAAATGATATGTCAATTACATTCAAAGAATGTTCCGGGCATAAATATTCCAGAACAAAAAGAAGGAAATTGCCCAAGTGCAGGCCCAGAATAGCACGAAGCTCTTGTCTCTGCAACTCTGCAATCGGCAATTTCCAACCCTTCCTTCAATCTGCGCTTCTGGATTTATCCTGTCTAGCGTGGCTCTTCGATTCTCCCTGGTCGCTTCGTTTCATGTTCCTGCATGTGACCCTTCGAATTCCCGCCTTTTCCTTGTCTTTATCCCATGTTTAACGCCAAAACGCCTAAAATCCTTCGTTGCATGTAACGCTCCTGCAGACCTGACACCTGCATGCCACGTGTCACACGCTCTCTGCGCCTTCTGTAACGCCACTCTGTGAAAAACCCGACAAAAATTGCATGCCGCCTGCTCACCTTCCTGGCCGCGAAAACGCGACATGTCGCGAAATCGTGACATGTCGCGATATCGCTACACTCTTCCCGGCCGTACATCCTCGGTAGCATCTTGTCGCGATATCGCGACCGTTTTTACTTTTGAGCCTTCCTTCCACAAATTGTAGCGATATCGCTACCATTTCTCCGTCGGGCTTCCTTCTCACCAAGCTGTAGCGAAATCGCTACCATCTCTCCGTCGGGCCTCCTTGGCAACTTTACGTCGCGACATCGCGACCATTATCATTCTCTTGCCCTCTTTCAACAAACCGTCACGATATCGCTACCGCTTTTATCCCTGAACCCTTGCCACAAACCGTCACGATATCGCTACCGCTTTTATCTTCCGTACGCCTTGGCAAAACCTGTCGCGATATCGCTACCGTTTTTCTCCGTCCGTACATTTTGCCAAAACACGTCACGAAATCGCGACCATTTTCTCCGTCCATACAGTTTGCCAAAACACGTCGCGAAATCGCGACCATTTTCTCCGTCCGTACAGTTTGCCAAAACACGTCGCGAAATCATGACCATTTTCTCCGTCCGGGCCACTTCTTCGAAACATGTCATGATTTTGCTACCATTTCCTATTCCGTACACCTTTGCTACAATCGGTCGCGAAATCGTGACGTCTTTCCTCTTCGAGTCCTTTAGCTGTTTCCTGTCGCGATATCGCGACGTTTTTTCGCTTCCGTACACCTTTCCAAAACACGTCACGAAATCGTGACACTTTTCATCACCCGTACGCTTCGGCAAAACACGTCACGAAATCGTGACCATTCTCATTCTTTTCCAACGGCGTGTCGCGATTTCGCGACATCATTTCTTTTCTTCTCAACAACATGTCGCGATTTCGCGACACCTTTTCTTTTCTCCTCAGCGACATGTCGCGATTTCGTGACAACTTTCAATTTTCTTTTCTCTCCTCTTCGGCAGCGATGGAGCTACATGTCGCGATTTCGTGACAACCTTCCTCGTTTTCGACAGCGATGGCGCGACCAGTCGCGATTTCGCGACATGTCGCGATTTCGCGACACCTTTCAACACTTAGGCATTTTTTCTCTTTTCTTCAATTTTAGCATCTGGGTCACCGAGATTCTTCTCTGCAAGCCTGCAAAAAGGTGGGTCCCCAATTTTGGGGTGTGTTGTGGATCAACCACAACAAGTAGTATTGCATTGCATTCATGAAAGGAAGAGCTAAAATCCGATCTCTACATCATAAAACCCCTAATCTGTCTAAGATAGTGAATGGTGTTCTAGTCGATGGTGTGAATGAAGGCTATCGAGTATGATAGCTATTGAGAAGTGGTCTAAAGCAGCCATGACTGGCGGCATGAGGATATGAAAACAAAAGGAAAAAAACTCCATGTACGATGCAAAAATGAAACCAAACTTAACGCTACGAATTAAAAATGCGTAAAAATAGAGAAAGCATAAAAAAATTGAAACCCAAATGAAACAAACAACCCTTTTCTCTTATTTATGTATTTCAAAATTCGGTTACAATTTGCCTCCTCCATTTTTAGGGACGAGAAGCGTTAAATTCGTCTCTTGGTTACATCCATGGATAGCCATCCTTCTTCCGCGTGCCCACATGTAAGATGGGCGGACCAAAACGTCGTCATCGCTTGTGTATACGAGTGTCAATTTCTTGCTGCTCCTCCAATGTCCAGACCCTATGTTCAAGGGAACAAGAAACAGTCAGTAGCACCTGCGGATAAAACAAAGCATGCAATCCCCAAGCCTACGATAAGCGAATGAGAAAATAAACTAAACTATGACTAAAATGAATCCATATGCTCTAAAAATTTGATAGGGGCATCAAGACATCACCAGGAGGGCCCTAAAAAAAGAACAGCCAAGAAATTCCTCACGGATTTGAATTCGCTTTGGGGCGGGACGAATTTACCTGCAACAAAATGCCAAAAAGATACTGTCCCAAATGTCTTGCCTAGGAAGCTCCAAAATACCTGTAAACTTGGGGTTAGCTAATTGGGGGTATTTTGGGAAGACCTAGATGGTCAGATTTTCCCAATTTGGCCTTCATTAACAGGATTTTGACGATGCTACCTGTAGGTTAGTAAAAGCGAACGAAGATAGAAACATGATCGAAATTGTTCAAAACGAGATGAAATTTAAATGACAACCTATCTAAGCATCATAGAATTGAATGCAAAAATGAAAGAAATAAAATATGCCACAAAATTCCCATCACTCCGAAGAGGGGCGATTAGGACTGTAGCAGTGTGGGAGGGGGTGCCCATGGGGCAGGCCGCCCATCGTTTGAGGCCTGATTTCGACACCAATCCACTTGGGATGGGTCAAAAACCTCTTTTGGGGTATTGTCGATAAATTTGGTGGGATATTGTGGCAAAATGTCAGGTTTTGGGCTCAATATTCATCCTTCCAATAGTCACCCAATGACCTCCTCTCTAAAATAGATCAAGGATGTGAAAGGCACAAATCGCACAAGGATGTATGGGGAAGTAAAATGGCAGCACTTCGTTGCTCAAAAAATACTCCTACTCTGTATATTTGGGGTGAGGAAACTCACCAATTTATAGACTTGGAGGTCTCTTGCATTGGGCATGTAGAGGCACCACTTGGCAATCATGCCTTCCTAGGGGGAGGGAGACTCCTCCCTGATTAGGGACTTCATGACTGCCCTTGCAGCTGCCTCTAACGCTCGAAAACTTTCACCCACACTCCCATGCGATGAAGGAAGTGTTAGGTGGTGGATCTGAGCTACCATTTATCAAGATTTGACAATTTTCCCGTCAAACCTGCAATTCATCCCACCTTAGAGCGAATCCTGATATTCGTCCCTGGGTAGGGCAAATCCCAATTTGAATTTGTCCTTGGGTGGAATGGATATTGAGCAAAGTGCCTGAAGGTGCCAAATTGACTCCTGACCTTCCAAAACTACTGTGAGAGTGGTTAGGACCACTGTTTGACCTCTGGGGGCTGCCCTTGGGGCTTTGTGTGTCAATGCGATCAGTTTTTGCATTCACATAATCGGATTGGTGTTGTTTTGGTGTCTATAGATGCCCCTTTTTGGGATGTGTTGTGCAAGGCACAACACCGAGAAAAAATAGATAACCAAAGCACTAATGATTAGGGTTTCTAGTAACCTAACCAACTTTTGATGCCCCAAGTATGGGAAGGGCATGCATTCTTGAATCCTTGCTTCTGATGAGCGAAGGAACTCAATTCAAGTGTTAACATTTTTCGGTGAGGTGTTATTCGAGCTTGGATATTGATCAGTCATGAATAGGCAAAGGGTGCAACCTTTTGTCTGTGGGAACCTTGAGTTCATGATTCACGAATGCCAACTGATTGATTAGCTTGTGATTATTGCTTGTTTGCTACCCCAAGCAGGAGCATGATTGTCTTTGGCAATGATTCTTTGAATGCATGTTTTTGAAAGCATGAGATTTCGGAAGAAAGAAATACTAATGTGACGCATTCAAAATCAACCAAACGCTTAAGTCCTAAGATGTGAAATGCATGAAATGAAAGAGACGAATTGAATGAAGATAAAAGAAAGTACAGAAAACACAGCCCTTTTTATTTAACTCTCGTAATATCGGTTACAAAGATGCCTCCTCCATTTTTAGGGGCTAGGAGTGTTAAAAGAGTTTTGGTTACAATCATGACTTAGTGTTCCTCCTTCTGCATGCCCACATTTGAAATGGGCGGGCCAAAGTGTTCTCATCGCTGGTGTTGATGAATCCTTGATCCTTGTTGCTCCTCCTGCATTCAAAGAAACAACAAAATTGTTAGTAGCACCTATGACAAAAGATGAAGCATTTGACCTTAAAAACCAATGGAGGATGCATGCATAAGATTAGCTAAAAAAATGACTCCAAATAACCTGCAAGTTTGACAGAGACCTTAGAACATTACCAGAGGGCCACTGCCATCAGAATAGTCAAACAAACACCATCAATTTGAATTCGACTGTAATTTGTCCCTGGGCAGGACGAATTCGACTGTAATTCCTCATTGGGTAGGACGAATTCGCCTGCGACAAAGCGTCGAGGTGATGCTGCCCAAATGTCACATCTCGGGATCTCCAACAGACCTACAAACATAGAGGTTAGCTAATTGGGGGCATTTTGGGATGACCCAGATGGTCGGATTTCCCTAATTTGACCTCCATCAACAGGAATTTGATGTCGCTACCTGCAAGTTAGTGAGGACAACAAGAGCGACAAAACGTGATATGATTTGGTCAAAACCTTCTGAAATCAAAATTATAAACTATCTAAATAGCATAAAATGGAATGGAATATAAACAAGTGACAAAAGAACAAATTAAAATGAAACTAAGTGCGGGATGCCCAAGTGGGCCGCCCATCGTTAGAACCTGATTTCAGCACCAATCCACTCGGGATGGGCCCAAAATCTCTTGTGATGGGTTGTCGGCGAATTGGTAGATCAATGTGGTCAAATGTCGGGTTTTGGGTCTAGATTCACACTTCCAATAGCCACCCAATAACCTCTCTTGCGAAAGAGATCAAGGATGTGGAAGAGGTGAATCAAAAGGGTAAAATGTGGTGTTCAATTTGGCAGCACTTTGTTGCTTGAAAATGCCTCCAACTTTGTTTTTTTGGGTAAGAAAGTTTAACATTTTATAGACCCAAGGGGTCTCTTTTGGAGGGGCATGCAGGGGTGCCATGTGGTGTCCATGCCTTCTCAAGAGGGAGGAGGCTCCTCCCTGACTTGGGCTTCCATGACTACCCTTGCGACAGTCCTCTAACGTCCAATCTGCCCACCTACACACGCATGCAAGGCAGGAGGCATTAATTGATTTTCCTCGACTGCCACTTGATGCAATTTTTATTTTTGCCTGTTAAACCTGGAATTCGTCCTGACCCAGAGCGAATTTTGAATTCGTCCCTGGATGAGACGGATCCCAATTTGAATTCGTCCTTGGGTGGGACGGATACTGAGCAAGGTGCCTGAATGTGCCAAATTGCCTTATGACCTTCCAAAATTGCTACAAAAGTGGTTAGGACCACTGTTTAACCTCTGAGGGCTGCCCTAGGGGCTGTGTGTATCAAAGCGATCAGTGTTTATAGTCACATAATCAGATTGGTGTTGTTTTTGTGTCTACAAATGCCCCTTTTTGGGATGTGCTATGCATGGTGCAGCGCCAAGCAAAAATAGATAACCAAAGCACTAATGATTAGGGTTTCTTGGTAACCTAACCAAATTTTGATGCCCCAAGTATGGAAAGGGCAAAAAGGGAAAACTCCAAACACGATGCAAGAAAGAAACTAAAATTGATGCTACAAATTAGAAATGTGTAAAATGGAGAAAGCATAAACAAATTGGAACCCAAATGGGATGAAACAACCCTCTTCTTTTATTGATGTATTTCAAATTCTATTACAATTAGCTTCCTCACTTTTTAGGGGAAAGGAGCATCAAACTTGTTTCTTGGTCACATCAATGGAAAGTCATCTCTCTTTCGCGTGCCCACATTTGAAATGGGCGGGCCAAAGTGTTGCCGCCACTGGTGTTGATGAATCCTTGATCCTTGCTGCTCCTCCTGCATTCAAAGACACAACAAGTCGTTAGTAGCACCTGTGACAAAATATGAAGCGTTTGATCTTAAAAACCAATGGAGGATGCATGCATAAGATTAGCTAAACCAGTGAATAAAATGACTCCAAGTAACCTGCAAATTTGACAGAGACCAGAGAACATTACCAGAGGGCCACTGCCATCAAAACAGTAAGACAAACATCGCCGATTTGAGTTCGACTGTAATTCGTCCCTGGTCAGGATGAATTCTACTGTAATTCGTCCCCGGGTAGGACGAATTCGCCTACGACAAAGCGCCGAAGTGATGCTGCCCAAATGTCGCGTCTCGGGATCTCCAAAAGACCTGCAAACATAGGGGTTAGCTAATTGGGGGCATTTTGGGATGACCCAGATGGTCGGATTTCCCCAATTTGACCTCCATCAATGGGAATTTGACGTTGTTACCTGCAAGTTAGTGAGGACAACAAAAGCGACAAAACATGATATGATTTGATCAAAACCTTCTGAAATCGAAATTATAAACTATCTAAACAACATAAAATGGAATGGAATATAAACAAGTGACAAAAGAACAAATTAAAATGAAACTAAGAAATGCGGGGCGCCTGGGTGGGCCGCCCACCGTTAGAACCTGATTTCGGCACCAATCCACTTGGGATGGGCCCAAAATCTCTTGTAATGGGTTGTCGACGAATTGGTAGATCAATGTGGTCAAATGTCGGGTTTTGGGTCCGGATTCACACTTCCAATAGCCACCCAATAACCTCTCTTGCGAAAGAGATCAAGGATGTGGAAGAGGTGAATCAAAAGGGTAAAATGTGGTATTCAATTTGGCAGCACTTCGTTGCTTGAAAATGCCTCCAACTTGTCCTTTTTTTGGGTGGGAAAGTCCACCATTTTATAGACCCAGGGGGTCTCTTTTGGAGGGGCATGCAGGGGTGCCATGTGGCGGCCATGCCTTCTCAAGAGGGAGGAGACTCCTCCCTGACTTGGGCTTCCATGACTGCCCTTGTGACAGTCCTCTAACGCCCAATCTGCCCACCTACACGCGCATGCAAGGCAGGAGGCATTAATTGACTGTCCTCGGCTGCCACTTGGCACAATTTTTCTTTTTGCCCGTTGAACCCGGAATTCGTCCCGACCCGAGAGCGAATTCAGAATTCATCCCCGGGTGAGACGGATCCCAATTTGAATTCGTCCCTGGGCGGGACGGATACTGAGCAAAGTGCCCGAATGTGCCAAATTGCCTTTTGACCTTACAAAATTGCTACAAAAGTGGTTAGGACCACTGTTTAACCTCTGAGGGCTGCCCTAGGGGCTGTGTGTGTCAAAGCGATCAGTGTTTGCAGTCACATAATCGGATTGGTGTTGTTTTGGTGTCTACAGATGCCCCTTTTTGGGATGCGTTGTGCATGGCGCAGCGCCGAGCAAAAATAGATAACCAAAGCACTAATGATTAGGGTTTCTTGGTAACCTAACCAACTTTTGATGCCCCAAGTATGGAAAGGGCATGCATTCTTGAATCCTTGCTTCTGACGAGCTAAGGAATTTGATTTCAAGTATTAACCTATTTTGGTGAGGTGTGACTTGAGCTTGGACATTGATCAGTCATGAATAGGCAAAGGGCGCAACCTTTTGTCCACAGGGGAACCTTGTGTTCATGCTTCGGGAATGCCAAGTGTTTGATCAATTTGTGATTATTGCTTGTTTATTGCCCCAAGCAGGAGCGTAATTGTCTTTGTCAATGATTCTTTGAATGCATGTCATTTTCCTTAATTGGGTGTGTGTTTGTTGATTGGTGACTAAGTGTGACTACCCCCTCAAGCGACGAATCGATGAGGGAATGACCTTCGTGAGAAAAGCGACGAGTCGCTTGACCCAAGATGACTTGTGCAAGGGTGCCCTTAGATGGTTTAGCATTAAGCATGTGCAATTTTTTTGACATTTAGACCTATTTTTGGTGGGTGGTAACCCTTTTTGCGACGCTTTTTGGAGCTGAAATTGGCAAAAATCCGTCCTCCCGTGGAGCGGTCCGGCTATGGTAGCCTTCTTAGGGAGTAGGATAGTGACAATTTGTGACCCCAACGTCTGTTTTGTATGCCCGGGATGTCAAGTGCAACAACACTCTCATCGGGCAAGTTTATTAGCTGTTTTAGTGCATTTTTGTTCAATTTTTGATGTTTTTTGAAATTTTTGGCCTGAATTCGTCCCAGGGTGGGACGAATACCAGCTTAGAATTCGTCCCAGGGTGGGACGAGCGCTAACCAGAGCGCTCATCCCAGGGGAAGATGAATTTAAGCTCAAAAGGCCTATTTAAAGGCCAAAACTAGGGTTTGGGCTCATTTGCATCTGATTTTTCTTGCGATTTGGAGCTCTGGGGAGGAGGAGGTTAATTCTGCGAAGCGAAGCGTTGTCGAATTTTCCCTGCCATCATGAGTGCACAAACCGGCTCGAGCGACGGAGCCGAAGCGAGACCAGTAAGTGTTCCTAGTTTTTATTGCTTTTATTTAACATTGCAATTGTTTTGTTCAATTATTTTTGTGATGATGTTTTTCAAAATTTTAAAACTTAAACCCTGAAACTGAGCTGAAGACAACTAAGACTTAGTGTACAACTAAATGTAGCGCAAAACCTAGGTAAAGAATTGTTATTTAGCTTTTAACTAAAACCCTAGGATAAACGGAACGTAAAACCCTAAGACGTAATTTTTGTTGTTTTTTGAATTTTTGTTCTATTTTTAAATTAATCAGTTAGGATTAGAAACCCTAGAACTAAAAAATTAATTTTTTAAATTTTGTTTTGTTTTATTTTTGGAATTTATCAGTTAGGATTAGAAACCCTAGAACTGAAAAATTAATTTTTTTTTTAAAAAAATTAATTTTTGTTTGAATTTTGAATTTTTGTTTTTAAATTAATCAGTTAGGATTAGAAACCCTAGAACTAAAAAATTAATTTTTGTTTGAATTTTTATGTTTGTTTTTTTTTGTTGTACATTGGTATACAATGTGGTATATTCATGTTATTGTTGTACAGTTCTTTTCCATGATTTTAATGTTTTTGAATTGTTTTCTTTTGCAGGTTGTTAGGAGCCGGTACCGTGTACCCACTGCTTTTACTGAAGCACGGGGGGCACTGACTGTAGCTGACTAGGAGTGGCTTGATGCCCTTGGGCTCAAGCAGGTGGCTCGACTGGAGCCTGTGGTCATGGATCAGGCCTATTTGATGGCCCTGATCAATCTTTGGGATCCGTGGACCAACACCTTCCATCTCCCAACAGGGGAGATGATTGTGACCTTGGAGGATATCTATCGGCTTCTACGGATTTCGATAGATGGACTGTCGATCAGGACATCACCGCGTGATCAGCGGACAACTGTATTGACGAGATGCTTCGGGCATGGGGAGGAGCTGGGTGTGGAGGATCCACTGGAGAGGGCAGAGGGCGACTGCCAGATTGGCAGGATTTTGGTCCGATGGTGGCTGGAGAGGGGGGTGTTGGGCATGAGGCACGCATTCCTTATGGGCCTCATGTCCAACATGTTGTTACCTGACTCGTCAGGCACGAGGTTCCCATGGAACCTGCTGGATTTGGTTTGGCAGTTGGTAGAGTGCCCGACAGAGGCACCACTTATTATGAGATGGGGACAGACACTGTTGGCACAGCTCTATGGGGAGTTGTATGAGGTCCGCTATCGGTAGCGAAAGGGGATTAGTTGTAGCTACTTGTTGCAGTGCTGGGCTTGGCAGCACATAGCAGTGGAGAGGCCAGCCAGGTTACCATGGATGACTCGAGCGGAGATGGAGGATAGGGAGATAGGTTATGCAGTTCTATGGTGGCGGTCCGGGGAGCAAGGGCAGAGTCGATGGTGGGCAGGTGTCGTAGGGCACTATGTCGATACCTTCTCTCGGCTTACTCTAGGGGAGGTGGTTTGGCGCCCTTATCGAGACTGTCCAGCTTGGTCGAAGGCTGGAGAGTGGCTCCGATGGGTACGTAGAGAGCGATGGCTGATTGGGCGGCACGGGACCGAGCATGAGTTCTTCTCATATAGCCAAGTGACACGATAGTTTGGGGTGCGCTAGGGGTTGCCTGGTGAGCCCGTGGTCTATCGACGTCGGGGGATGAGAGGACTCTAGACCGACCGGTCATCGCGCCACTGGGTGAGGATTCAGACATGATGATCGACGTCCCGGACATGGATGACGTCGGGACTACCACTGAGTATGACTCGTGGTGGGTACTACGGTGATGGCGAGGAGAGGGGCCATTGGGAGGCACGAGGGTAGCTACCACGAGTGGGGAGGGTGCCGAGGCACCAGGTGATGACTGGGGAGCTCCGTTGGAGGATGCAGAGATGGTAGAGGTGGATGGTATGGATGCGGATCTTGGGGCTTCGGATCAACCGGAGATGCAGGACATCACGGAGCAGTGGGAGCCAGAGCAGGCTGCTATTCTAGAGATGCCCATGCCTTGGGCAGATGCGACGAACGTGGATGTAGGGTTACATGCTGAGATTGCATGGTTGGAGGGGTTGCTACGAAGGCACGATGAGGAGTTGGGGGAAGCTCTACAGGAGAGGGATCTCCTACGGATGCAGCTGGTGGAGCGAGAGAATGCATTAGCTACTTCTCATCGATGGGATGGGGGTACTGATGCGGCACGAGAGAGGGATCTCTTATGGATGCAGCTGGTAGAGAGGGATAGGGCTTTGGCATGGTGCGAGGAGAACTTGGCGACGTATCGCCAGTGAGAGATGGAGTCATTGCGATAGCGGTTAGAGCTGGAGGCAGAGATTAGCCGCCTTGGTGGGCGGGTCCCTACATTCAGCATAGGTGGATCGTCACGTCGCTCGAGAGGGAGTGAGACTGAGCAGTCAACATCCTCTCGATGCAGGCGACTAGATGAGGGGGGGCGAGTAGGCATGATGCGGGGGCTAGCAAAGGCTACCCTGAGGGGTCCCATAGGACCCACACCACGGGGGTAGTTCCCGTCGCACCGATCCTGCATGATCATGGTGGTCGATGCCCTAGGCTTGGGGGTTTTTGAGCTTTTGGATTGTGCGGGGTCAGATGACCGGTTATTGTAGCCTGTGGGCATTTTTTTGATGATATATATATATGACTTTATTTTGTTTATGCGATGTGATGATTTGATTTTATGCATGATGAGTGATGAGTATGGATGTATGCATGTTAATTTATTTTGATGGATGCATATGTTATGATGAATGCAAATGTTTTTGATGTATATGTGATATGCAAAATGTAATGGATGAATTGAATTTGTGTTGTTTGGTTAGGGCACCATAGACTATTTAGGACTTTGTGATTTTGTTTTTAGGCGATTGCTGTGGTAAATGACTTTGTATGTATACATGTGGTTTTTTTTTTTTTGATGGTATTGTAAGGATGAAAAGTAGCGCAGTTGGTTTAGAAATGTAGCTAAGGTTTTCTCGAGACTCAGTACGGTTTTAACTCACTAGCCATGACTGTACTTTATCTTACAAGACTTTTGAACAAGGTATGAATCGGACTTGTCTTTGACCAAGCTATTTCACATCCCCGTGTGTGCAATTGAGTTCATTTATGTGGTATTTGTCAGGATACCGCCAGGCCAGATAGGCTGTCAACCAAACTTGTACTGAGGATCACCTAATTAGCTCCACTAACTCCTTTATTGTATTTAGTCAGATTAATCTGTGGTGCTATCTAGGATACCATAAGCTAGCTCATCCACATGCAAACATTGATCTGTACACAAGTTAATGTGACAGATATATCATCATGCGGGAAGTTTACCGCCAATGACCGATAGGCTATCAACCAAACCGATACTGAGGCTTGCCTCATGACCTATCGAAATGCTGAGAGTTCCAGGGATTCAAGTTCGACTCCCTTCTTTTCTTCAATTGTATTGGGATACTTGCTCGTTTGTAGTGATAAAAATCACTGTTTATTTTTTATATATTTTTCTTTTGAGCAAGGGATTTGGATTCGAGTGATAAGAATCACTATTGTATGTGCTTTTTGATGTATGCACTATGGGATATCAAATTTTGGTGTTTTGACTTTTGCAAATTTTTGATGTTTTGCAACTATTGAGAACTTGGGATTCTTGGGGAATTGGGTAGGGAAGATGCTTGTCCTTTTGCCAACTCTCAACATTCTTTGGGTCATTCGCACAGGGGGATGAGCAAGATAACCATTTCGCTTATGGTGACCTGGATTACTGTGCAGGTTTCATCTTTCGTTCACACAACTTGGGAATTTTTATGTGTTTTAATTTGTGTTGGGATGCTACGTAACAAGGTGTGATCCAAGTAGAACTCTACCTTCATAAAATCTGTCTGACTTGGTACAGTACATGGCTAGAAAGCAAAATTACGACTGAAAGATGAAAACTCTTGATACATTCTAAGACAACTGACTCTAGTGTGGTAAAAAGCAGTAAATGGCGTATTTTTGTTGTTTTTTGGATTGCTTATAAAATGGAAAAATGTGGAACAAGATGGACTAGCAGAGCAATTACAACCTATGGTGCCTTTGACCTGTACGACCACAAATATGCAATGTATGGATGCGATGCTTAATGCAGCTATATATTTTTGTATTTTTGATGGATTGATTTTTGTGAATATGAAGATGAGATGTGAGAAGAGCTTTTTATTGATGAATTTGAGCATGCCTAGAAATGAGATGCAAATTTTTGTTGTTTTTGATGATTTTTGGATTTTCTTTATTTTTGACCAAGCGATTGTGGGAATCCTTGGAGCATTTTGGGGTTGACCAAGCGATTATATGAATCCTTGGAGCATTTTTGGGATTGACCAAGCGATTATATGAATCCTTGGAGCATTTTTGGGATTGACCAAGCGATTATAGGAATCCTTGGAGCATTTTTGGGATTGACCAAGCGATTATAGGAATCCTTGAGCATTTTTGATTACCAGCGATTTAGAATCCTTGGAGCATTTTTGGATTGACCAAGCGATATGAATCCTTGGAGCATTTTTGGGATTGACCAAGCGATTATAGGAATCCTTGGAGCATTTTTGGGATTGACCAAGCGATTATATGAATCCTTGGAGCATTTTTGGGATTGACCAAGCGATTATATGAATCCTTGAGCATTTTGGGATTGACCAACATATAAGTTTGCGATTATATGAATCCTTGGAGCATTTTTGGGATTGACCAAGCGATTATATGAATCCTTGGAGCATTTTTGGGATATGGCTCTCTTAGATATGGAATGGGCGCAAATGACTGATATTCAAGGGTTCTGTTTCCTTGATTCCGTCAAGAGAGGCTAGCCGGTATGTCCCGGGTCCTATTTTGCTATCAATGACATATGGACCTAACCAATTTGCTGCGAACTTGTCCCTTAGGTGGGACGACAAACTAGAGTTCTGTTGGTTTTCCTTCAAAACCAAATCACCAACCCGAAAGTCCCTCAGGTGAACTTTCATGTTGTAAGCTTTCTTAAGTCGCTCTTGATAGATACGTAAATGCTCGAGAGCATTAACGCGTCGTTCGTCAAGCAACGTAAGCTGGTCTAATCGGGCCTGTCGCGCAGCGTCATCATCGATGAACTCTTGCATTGATATGCGCAGGGAAGGAATTTCCAACTCGAGAGGCATGACTGCCTCGGAGCCATACACGAGCAAAAATGGAGTGGCCCCAGTGGGCGTCCGAATGCTAGTGCGATAAGCCCACAGGGCAAGTGGGATTTGGATGTGCCAATCCTTATGACTGTCTACGACCATCTTTTTAAGGATGGCAACTAGCATTTTGTTTGACGCTTCTGCTTGCCCATTCGCCTGCGGATAATAGGGTGTCAAAAAACTATGCTAGAATTTTGTACTTTGTGGTCAAAGCATGCACGTCTTTGTTCTTGAATGGTGTCCCATTATCCGAGACTATTTTGGATGGAATACCAAAATGACATATGATGTTATGCAAAATGAACTCCACAATGCGGGGTCCTATCGTAGAGGTAAGCGGAACCGCTTCCACCCACTTGGTAAAATACTCTGTGGCCATTATGATAAACGTGTGATGGCTTGACGATGTAGGGGAGATCTTTCCAATTAGATCGAAGCCCCACTGCAAAAATGGCCAAGCGGACTGGACTGTCTGCAAGGCCTGGGAAGGTACATGCATCAAATTGGCATGGTGTTGACACTTCACGCACTTCCTGACATATGCGCAACAATCTCGCTCTAAAGATGGCCAATAATAGCCCATGCGAAGAATGCGCTTTGCGATGGCCATACCACTGAAGTGGCCACCACATGTACCATCGTGCGCTTGGGCGACTGCCCAAGTGGACTCTTGTTGGTCCAAGCAACGAAGGAGGATTCCTTCATAGCTGCGACGGTACAAAATGTCTCCTATCAAGACATACTTAGCCGCTTTCTGCTTGAATGCTCATTTTGCGGCATGTGTCAATCCAAGCGGGAGATTACCTAACTTGAGGTAGTCTCTAATGGGTAAATACCAGTCCTGTTGATCAAAAACCTCGATAGTATGAACAACCAATCCCTCTTGAAGTTCATCCCTAGCAAACGCTGAGTGGGATAGAACTTGTAAGAATAGCGTTGTGTTGCTATTAATGGGAGTAGGGGAGAACAAGGACCCCAGTTGGCATGTTTCAGATGATTGTGGATTCGAGAGAACTTATCCGAGGATGGTTCAATATAGATCATGTGGATTCCCGGCATCAAGTCGAGCTTGCACGCTCCATCACGGATTGCGATAGGGTTTTGACTTGAATGGTTGTCATATCACCGGAAAGGTCTTGTGGGATTAGTGACCCCAAGGAGGCCATTGTGTCCGCAAAATGATTCGATGATCGAGGGAGTGCCTCGATGTCATACCACTCAAGTTTTGCTAGGAATTTGTCCACAAGGGCTTTATAAGCCTGCAGAACTGGGCATTTGCATTGGAATACCCCTTTGACTTGATTGACAATTAACAATGAATCACCAAAGATGTTCAGTCATTTGATGTTCATGGTGATTGTTGTCTGAAGACCTATGAGCAAGGCTTCATACTCTGCATTATTGTTGGTGCATGGGAAATTTAATTTAAATGATAGGGGCATTGGAGCGCCCTACGGTGTGAAGAATACTATTCCCATGCCACCACCTTGCTCACATTTAGAACCATCAAAAAATAGGGTTATGTCAGCCTGTGACTCAGGCTCATCAGAATCTGGCGATTCTGAGACATGGAAGACCCCATCATCGGGTAGTTCTATGACTAGAGGCTGATCATCTTCAAGAGGAGCCTCTGCTAGTTGATCGGCTATGACCTGTCCTTTGATAGATTTTTGTCCGATAAACTCTATGTCAAATTTTATCAACAACATGATCCATTTCGTCGTGCGACTACTATGATAAGTATGACTCATCATGTATCGCAATGGATTCTCCTTAGACACAACATACGTAGTGTTGCTCAACATGTAGTGGCATAGCTTTTTGGTAGCAAACACCACTGCCAAGCAGAGTTTCTCGACGTATGCATAGTTAAGTTCATAACTGACCAGGGTGCGGCTAAGATAGTAAGTAGCCTGTTCTTTGTGAAGTTCATTCTTCTAGGCCAGCATGGCGCCCAGTGCCACCTCAGTAGCTGAGATGTATAAGTAGAATGACACTCCTGGTCTAGGTGGTGCCAATACTGGCGATGAAGCCAAGTATTGTTTGATGTCATCAAAGGCTGATTGGCACTCGTCATCCCAGTGAAATGTAACCCCCTTGTGCAATAATTTGTTCATGGGTCGGCACTTGTCAGATAGCTGCGCTATGAAGCGCTTGATTGACGTGACCTTTCCCTGCAGACTTTTGAGCTGCTTAATGGTAGTTGGGGGAACCATTTCAAGGATTGCCTTGACTTTCTTTGGGTCCACCTCGATACCTCGCTTTGAGACTATGAAACCCAAGAGTTTTCCAGATGTGATGCCAAATACGCACTTCTTGGGATTCAAGTCTGACTTTATGCTCCATGAGGCGATCGAGGATCTTGCTTAAGTCATCGAGATGATCTGAGCGCAAAAGAGACTTGGCCAACAAATCATCCATGTAATCTTCCAAAGTTTTATGCATGTAATCATGGAAGATGTACGTCATGGCACGTTGGTAGGTGGCGCCAACATTTTTAAGGCCAAAAGGCATGACCTTATAACAAAATGTCCCCCAAGGCATTGTGAACGCCATTTTTAGTTGATCCTCGAGATTGATACGAATCTGATTGTATCCCGAGAAACCATCCATGAGGGATAGCATTTCGTGACCTGCTATAGCATCTACCAACGCGTCGATGCTGGGCAAGGGGAAATCATCCTTAGGACTCGCTTTGTTTAGATCTCAAAAATTAGTGCATATGCGAATCCTCCCATCGGGCTTTTTGATGGGCACCATGTTGGACAACCATGGCGGATAATCCATGCAGATGACAAACTGTGCATCCAACAACTTTTGCAATTCATCTTTGACCATCAAGGCCACTTTTGGGTGCATCTTACATAGTTTTTGCTTAACTGGCTTGATTGTCGGATCAAGCGTTAGATTATGCATGACTAGCTACGGATCTAGCCCCGGCATGTCTCTGTATGACCATGCAAAAACCTCCTTCTTCTCTTTGAGAAGGGCAATGTAGTCGGCTTGCTCTTCAGGGGATAAGCTTACCCCCAGCTTGATAATCTATGGATTCATTGGATCTAAGCCGATGTCTACGTCAGTCATTTCCTCGACCGACATGTGGGATCCGTCCTCCAACTGATGTGGAGTCGGGATCAAATGGATATCATTAGCTGGGTTTAAATCTACGTTGGGAACCTCGGGTTCCTCTTCAGCCTGAAAGATATCTTGAGTTGTCCCTAGGGTAAAATGAGGCATTTTACCAAAAGGCCAGTACTTTGATGGGGATGGAGGTGAATTGACGTGATCCCAGTCGATGGCATCTATGTCTAGATGCAAGGACCGTGCTGGATCGGCCGGATTGCGGATGGGTGCGGTCAAGTCAATGGAGATCATGTGGATGAAATGAATTTGGTCTCCATTACCATGGGTGTGATGACTCAAACATTCTGGATGTTCTTTATGTTCTGGATCTGGCTCTAGAGGGACAGGCATGAATGGATCGGCCCTATGTGCTGATAGGAAGACAGGGTCTTCCCTCGACACTGATGTCATTATAGGGTCTCGGGGTGGACGGTGCTCATCGTAAACTTGGAGCCATGGATCCAACACTTGGTCCCACCCTGCTGGGTCTACGTACCACTCATGCCCTGGAAGTATGCCCATCTATGCAAATAAGTCATTAATCTCCAAGGGACGTCGTTGTTGCATTTGTTGCCTTTGTTGCATTTGTCGCATGTGGTTGAGATAGGCCATCTCAGTTTCATCTTTCGAATCGTTGTCGGAGATCCAAAAATGTTCATTTTCTTCGACAATTGCTTGTGACATTAAGGGCTCACCTTGTTCTAGCAAATTAATCTGGTCCCATTGTTGTTGGTCCATGCTCCGTGGGGGGACCTGATTCTCTTGACACAACACTGGCTCGATTGGAACCTCTAAAGGGAACAGTTTCAAAAATATCTCTTGCTAGTTATTCATGGGAATCTCTCATGAGTGATCACTATTGGATTCGAAGGGAACATATGACACTGGTTCATGTTTTGATTCATCCTCCGAAGATCCTTCTAGACACTATTTATGCTCTCCTTGAAAGTGAGTTCCCGAACTTTCACCTCTCTCTAGCAAAGGAGAAGGGTTATTGATGTTACCAAGGGTGGTTGTTGACCATGGGAGGTAATCTCCCAATGTATATGTTGTGTTTGGGTTGGCATAAGGATCCGATGCCAATCCACCCTTGTTGCCTATTCCTAGGCCTTGCATGTTTTCCACCAAGATGTCTAAGGGCAGGGGGTGGTTGAACCCTACTCCCGACTTGTCATAAGGCATTTGGTATCTTGGTTGGCAAAGGACATGCACTCCTTGCTCATACCTGCCTAGCTCGTATCCATGCCAATTGCATTGGCCAAGATATTTCAGAGCAAAGTTCGGGTTAGACAGATAGTTGACATTTTTTGCAAAAGGCTCTTCGTCCTCGTCCTTTTGCATGCATGGTTCAGCACCATGGTCAAGGCCCCCATACACAAAATTGGTCTGGTTTGGTGGGTAGCCTAAAGGAACAACTGTCCCGATGGGGAGGCGAGGTCTCCCCATGTCTTGCACTGACTCTAGCGTGGGCGTTGCTACAACATTCTGCACTAGATACTCCCCCAGGCCCGTACTGGCCATTTCAATAGTAATTGTTGGTGATTGAGAGGGAGGGAATGGAAGCCCTTCTGGAGTCCATTCCATGTTGGGTAGACTAGGAGCCTCAGCTTCCATTGTGCTAGGTATCTCTTCTATTGAGATGGTTGATATTGTTGGCAGCACCTCTTCTAGGGGTTGAGCCTCTTCCAGGATTTGTTTCCCTTTGTCCTTCTATTTAGCCATGATAGGTGGCATTGGTAGTGAAGGAGCGGATGATGAAGATGCACCTGGCTGGGGTTTTGATGGATTAGTCACCAGTGGTGCTCGCGGCATCGGACCTTGTCTAGATGGATTTAACTGGAAATCCAAGTGCATCGATGGGAGGGTCGATTGCGGCATCAACTGCACCGCATTGCAATATTTGAAGGGTTCTAAGTCCGTCGGGACTACATGTACTTCTCCTTCAAATGCATACTTCAAACACTGGTGAGCTATCGAAGGGACACACTTCATGTCCCACTCGATCCATGGCCGCCCTAGCAATATGTTGTATGCCATCTCGCCTTCCAAAATATGGCACAATGTAGGTATCATCTTTTGTCCTACCTGAACGGGTAGAACAATTGTGCCGACTGTCGAGCATATCGCATCATTGAATGCTCAGTAGTGTGTAAGTGGAAGCGGTGATATGAGAGGCTGGCAGCTTCAGATGTTTCAATGCTACTGTAGTAATGATGTTACTAGACGAGCCAGTGTCTACCAACACCCTCTTATACGGGATCCCGTTGACCCGCGCGATAACGTGCAGGGGTGGATCTGCCATGTCATCAGATACTGATTTAACTTCATCTTCTCGAAAGGTGATGACTGGCTCCGTACATCATTTTACATGTCCCACGAAGTTATTGAAGGAATTCGCTTCGTGGGGCTGCAACTCGATGGCTTTCAAAATCTCCATGAGAGCCTCCCGATGGGGCGCTGATTGTTGTATAAGCTCATATATGGAGAGCCTAGCCGACGTGGTCTGCAAACTCTACGTGAGTTTGGTCCGTATCATGACCTCGGGTCTAGGCGGAGGTAATTGCACAGGGTGTTGTTGAGGTTGCGACGTTGTTGGAACTTCTCTTGTGGCTGCCTCGGGGGCAACTCCTGGGTATTTCTTGTTCCTGGTCACTATGCTGATCATTCCCACATACCCTTGCATGGGGAAATTTTGTCGCACCTCATTGACCTGAAGGGGTTTTGCTTGTGCCTCATGGGCAGGCAAGGGATCCTTGAAGACCCCCATCTGCTGGTTATTTGGTGCTATGGGGTTGTCCACTGCCAATGTTTTATTATCAATCAAGTCTTGTATCAATCCTTTGAATTTCTAGCATGCATTCAGGTCATGTCCCCTTCGCCTGTGGAACCTACAATATAAATCCTCTCTGTATCCCTTAGGCTTGGGAGCGTTAGGATCTATGGTTTGGATCTCTAGAAGGGTGATTAAATTTTCCGCTGACAAGCGGTCAAATAGGGAGTCCCTAGACTCCGTATAAGGGGTGTACTGTCGCTTAGGGCGACGCTGCTGATTTTGCTCCTATTTTTTATTTTCTCTTTCATAATTATTAGGAGGCACTGCCTGATAATTAGCCTTTTGAGGTTGTATTTCTTGTGCAGGCTTAGGAACATTTATCGCAACTTGATTAACCGCAGTGGGTTTTGGTTGCGTAGTCCCTGTCTTTGTATTTTTGTTCCACTCTTTCTTTTTAGGTTTGGCAATTTTGCCATCCTGTATTTTGATCTCTTCGATAACTTTGGCTTGCGCCAGAGCTTCTTCTAAGGTGGCGTATTGCTGCAGCTGCAATAGCCCAGAGATTGATCTCAGACAACTTCGTGAAAACATTTGTGTGAGGTCGGACATAGGGGGAAGGTAGGGTAGCTTAGAAAGCAGAGCCCTCCATCGATTCCCGTAGGCCGCCATTGTCTCCTCCTCATATTGCCTGAGGCTGGCCAGGTCACTCAGTGATGCCTTCTTCTTGGTGTTGAAGGCGAAGCATTCAAGGAACGCATCCACTAATTGATCCAAGTTATTTATGCTGTGCTTCGGCAACTGGGTGAACCAATCCGAGGTAGGGCCTACGAATGTGGTTATGAATGTCCTTAGCAACAGCGCATCATTATCCTGAATGCCAAAGCATTGGCTCAGGAATCTTGTCACATGCTCTTGAGCATCCTCTTCACCCTTAAAGATTGCCAATTGAGGCAACTTGAAATGTTTGGGGTAAGAAGGTGTGGGCACTGACGGATGCACCGGATGACTGCGGAGTTGGCGTAACGTGGGCTTTTGGGGCCCAGAAGCTTTGGTTTCCATAGACTCCAAATGCTCTAATAGCGCTTTGTATGCATCGAAAGATTTAATTTCTTCCTCTTTTGTTTGCTCCCGTTGTGAGTTATGGGAGACTGGAGGCCTATGGAGGGGTGGCCGGATAGCACCCCCTCCGCCTTGATAGGGCATTTCGGCCCGCTCTACTTCTGGTTCATACTCCTCGTAAACTTCCTGAGGAGTCTCTGGGCGAGACCTCTGACCCTGAGTGGGTCTCCATGGAGGGTACCCATCATTGTTTCGGGGAGTGGCCTCCCTCTCAGGTCTATGGGGTCTCGGAGGCAAAGCTTGACGAGGTCGCGGAGACCTATCCTGCACCAAGGGATTATGCCTCTCAAATGGTTCCGCTTTTTGGGTGCGAGGGGTTGGAACCCTCTCAGGTAAGTTATAAAGCAGCTCGTCTGCTTCGCGCTGAATGCGCTCTTTGTTAAGGCGGTATAAGCGCTCTAACTGCTGATGATCTTGCTCAAGCCGCGTGATCTGGGCTTGGCGGGTGGCATGTCTGGCGACTGCCAAGTCAATTTGGTCCGCCATGTTGGGTTTAGGAGGCTTGAATGTTTCTCCTATGTATTTGCCTCGGTCTTGATGATCCGAGATTTCAATGGGTCGCTTCCCTCTGTCGAGGTTGGCGGCATTTACCTGAGGCTCTGGCCTCGATGTGTGACCATGGTATCTAGCAGGTGCGGAAGCGCAAGGCTCCCGCACTGTATATTGCTCTCGAGGAATGTGATGGTCTTCCTCGTACTCCCTTTCATGGGTGTGAAAGGGGCGGGTGGAGTTAGCTCGCCCTGTGTGGAGAGCCCTGCGCTCTGGGTTTTGTCTTTCAGTTCTAACAATGATGGGAGGCAAAGGAGAGATGCCATAGTCACGTTGTCTCTCCTCATGGGCACTGTGCCTCTCTAGCGCTTCGTTGCATGGTGGCCACTCATATCTAGCCTCTAAAGGCGGTCTTCTATTTACGTTGAGTGCCACATGTAAAGCTTCTTCCCGAAAGGGGCTGTGCTGAATGGGCGTGTCCCCCAGAGGGGTGTCCCTATAATTCCACCTTGACATGGAATGATGTGGACTCTCTTGTGGTCCAGACCGCCAAGGCGGTATGGCCAAGTCCTCAGGGCTAAAGCGAAGGCGACTTGTGCCCGCTCTTTGTACACTTTTTGCAGCTTCCGCCCTTGATTGGGCTTGGCTACGGGTGCACACCATTGTGGTGCTCTTCTACAAGCTAAGCAGATTTTTATCTTTTTGATTTATGATTTTTTTTTGTTACACTAAGCAGAAATGAACACACACATACACAAACGGTGATTATCTCTTTTAAAGATTAATGGTGTGTCCTAGACTGGTTTTAGTGCGTTTTGATGATTTTGTTTTGTTTTTGAAAGTTTTGAAGAACGTTTAAATGCGTAATGAAGGCTCATATGACTCCCATAAATGGTCGCCCCTTCAATATACCATTGCCTAGCCGATATACCAACCTCTCTATATACCCGCCCTTACGAGAGGGAAACTATAGGTACGTGAGAGCAGATGGTACATGGTACATAGGCGGTACAGAAGGGGGATTGTCCTGTTAATGACACCTACCATAGAAGACTTATCCTCGCACATTGGGAATCACCCCAGCGACACTCGGTCAGCTTTCGTCAGGATTTATGCCTAACAATAGTGACAATCGGGGTAAATGGATGCAAAAATCAAGCCAAGGTGGTGATGAACCCACCGTTGGTCTTGATCAAGGGCTGGGGTCTTACGACCAGCTCCTTGGTTTAAAAATGCCACGTGATGTGTGTGTGGTTCTTTTTATTAAAAATTAAAATAGGCAGAAGCAACTACTTTCCTTAAGAAGGCAAAATTGACAGAAAATAGAAACAAAAAAGCAAAAAATGACAGGAACAGTTTAGGACCCTTACCTTTTCTCTGCCTAAACTTGTTGTTTCTGATCCTCGGCCCTAAAAATGTACAGACAAAAATTCATCCCTAGGTGAGATGAATTACAGAACAGAATTCGTCCCTGTCTGAGATGAATTAGAATTCGTCTCAGGGTCAGACGAATTACAGTAAGGTATTCGCCACAGGCAAAGACGAATAACAGTCAGAGCTCAAACAATGGTACCTGTGAGCACAAAAACACAAATTTTTGATCAGTTTCTTGATCTCAAAAACCAGGGGACAGAGTCCCACCGTGATCGCCACTGAAAGCACGAGATTCCGGAAAAAGAAAGAAATACTAATGTGACGCATTCAAAATCAAACAAACGCTTAAGTCCTAAAATGTGAAATGCATGAAATGAGAAAGGAGAAAAATTAGAAAGGAAATGGAATGAAGCACAACCCTCTTTTTTATTTAACTCTCTGAAATATCGGTTACAAAGATGCCTCCTCCCTTTTTAGGGGCTAGGAGCGTTAAAAGAGTTTTGGTTACAATCATGACTTAGTGTTCCTCCTTCCGCGTGCCCACATTTGAAATGGGCGGGCCAAAGTGTTGCCACCGCTGGTGTTGATGAATCCTTGATCCTTGCTGCTCCTCCTGCATTCAAAGAAACAACAAAATTGTTAGTAGCACCTGTGACAAAAGATGAAGCGTTTGATCTTAAAAACCAATGGAGGATGCATGCATAAGATTAGCTAAACCGGTGAATAAAATGACTCCAAATAACCTGCAAATTTGACAGAGACCAGAGAACATTACCAGAGGGCCACTGCCATCAAAACAGTCGGACAAATGCCACCGATTCGAATTCGACTATAATTCATCCCTAGGTAGGACGAATTCGATTGTAATTCATCCCTAGGTAGGACGAATTCGCCTACGACAAAGCATCGAAGTGATCCTGCCCAAATGTCACGTCTCGGGATCTCCAAAAGACCTGCAAACATAGGGGTTAGCTAATTGGGGGCATTTTGGGATGACCCAGATGGTCGGATTTCCCCAATTTGACCTCCATCAACGGGAATTTGACGTCGCTACCTGCAAGTTAGTGAGGACAACAAAAGCGACAAAACATGATAAGATTTGATCAAAACCTTCTGAAATCAAAATTATAAACTATCTAAATAGCATAAAATGGAATGGAATATAAACAAGTGACAAAAGAACAAATTAAAATGAAACTAAGAAGTGCGGGGCGCCCAGGCGGGCCGCCCACCGTTAGAACCTGATTTCGGCACCAATCCACTCGGGATGGGCCCAAAATCTCTTGTAATGGGTTGTCGGCGAATTGGTAGATCAATGTGGTCAAATGTCGGGTTTTGGGTCCGGATTCACACTTCCAATAGCCACCCAATAACCTCTCTTGCGAAAGAGATCAAGGATGTGGAAGAGGTGAATCAAAAGGGTAAAATGTGGTATTCAATTTGGCAGCACTTCGTTGCTTGAAAATGCCTCCAACTTGTCTTCTTTTGGGTGGGAAAGTCCACCATTTTATAGACCCAAGGGGTCTCTTTGGAGGGGCATGCATGGGTGCCATGTGGCGGCCATGCCTTCTCAAGAGGGAGGAGACTCCTCCCTGACTTGGGCTTCCATGACTGCCCTTGTGACAGTCCTCTAACGCCCAATCTGCCCACCTACACGCGCATGCAAGGCAGGAGGCATTAATTGACTGTCCTCGGCTGCCACTTGGCACCATTTTTCTTTTTGCCCGTTGAACCTGGAATTCGTCCTGACCCAGAGCGAATTCAGAATTCATCCCTGGGTGAGACGGATCCCAATTTGAATTCGTCCCAGGGTGGGACGGATACTGAGCAAAGTGCCTGAATGTGCCAAATTGCCTTCTGACCTTCCAAAATTGCTACAAAAGTGGTTAGGACCACTTTTTAACCTCTGAGGGCTGCCCTGGGGTCTGTGTGTGTCAAAGCGATCAATGTTTGCAGTCACATAATCGGATTGGTGTTGTTTTGGTGTCTATAGTTGTTTCCATGATTGGGTGTGTATTTGTTGATTGGTGACTAAGTGTGACTACCCCCTCAAGCGACGAATCGATGAGGGAATGACCAACATGAGAAAAGCGATGAGTCGCTTGACCCAAGATGACTTGTGCAAGGGTGCCTGCAGATGTTTTAGCATTAAATGTGTGTGCAGTTTTTTGACATTTAGACCTATTTTTGGTGGGTGTTAACCCTTTTGGTGACGCTTTTTGGAGCTGAAATTGTCAAAAATCCGTCTTCCCGTGGAGCGGTCCGGCCATGGTGGCCTTCTTAGGGAGTAGGATGGTGACAATTTGTAACCCCAACGTCTGTTTTGGATGCCAAGAATGTCAGGCGCCGGGGGGGGGGGGGGGGGGTGAAGGCGCCTTCGTTCGCACCCTTTCTTTTTTTGGGGGGGGTTTCCCCTTTGGGGGGGGGGGGGGGGGGATAATCCGTCTTCCCGTGGAGCGGTACGGCTATGGTAGCCTTCTTAGGGAGTAGGATAGTGAGGATTTGTGACCCCGACATCTATTTTGCATGCCCGAAATGTCAAGTGCAAAAGCACTCTCATTGGACAATTTTATTGTTGTTTTTGGTGCATTTTTGTTGTTTTTGAAATGTTTGCTCTGTATTCATCCCTGGGTGGGATGAATTCCTATTGAGCATTCATTCCAAGGAGGGATGAGTGCTAACCAGAGTGCTCATCCCAGGGAGGAACGATTACAGGCTCAAAAAGCCTATTTAAAGGCCAAAACTAGGTTTTGGGCTCATTTGCACTTTTTTTTTTTGGCGATTTGGAGCTCTGAGGAGGAGGAGGTCAATTCTGCGAAGCGAAGCGCTGCCAAATTTTTCCGCCACCATGAGTGCATGAACCGGATCGAGCGGCGGAGCCGAAGCGAGACCAGTAAGTGAACTCCCTCTTTATTAGTCTCTTGTATTACAGTTTTTAAAACCGCAAGTTATTTTTCTTTTTTTTTTGTACTTTGTTTTATAGTGAAATGAAATGTGTTTATTTGTTTGGGTATGGCTTCATTAAAATGTAGGTTGAAATCCTAGTGGAAACCATGTTTGTTTGTGTTCATTTTTTTGTAAACTAACAGAAACCCTAGGCTAACAAAAATCGAAACTGAGTTTAAAAACTTATGGTAAAATTGAGCTTAAAAACTTAGTGTTAAACGTAGTTTTTTTTAAAAACTTCGCTCAACCTTAGTCGTTTTTGTTGTTTAATTTATCAATGTAAAGGTAAAAGCCCTAGATTGACAAACTAAGTTTTGTTATTTTTGATTTTTTTTTTGTTTTAATTTATCAATTTGAGAGTGTAAAACCCTAGGTTGACAAATTAATTTTTTTATTTTTTATATTTTTTTTTTTGTTTTAATTTATCAATTTGAGAGTATAAAACCCTAGGTTGACAAATTAAATTTTGTTATTTTTGATTTTTTTTGTTTTAATTTATCAATTTGAGAGTATAAAACCCTAGGTTGACAAATTAAGTTTTGTTATTTTTTATTTTTTTTTTTTTAATTTATCAATTTGAGAGTATAAAACCCTAGGTTGACAAATTAATTTTGTTTTTCATTTACTGTTTGTAGCTGTATACTTTTTTTTTTCATGATTTTAATGTGTTTATTTTGTTTTCTTTTGCAGGTTGTGAAGAGCCGGTATCGTGTGCCTACTATTTTTGCTGAAGCGTGGGAGGCGCTAGTTGTGGCTGATCGGGAGTGGCTTGACGCCCTGGGGCTCAAGCAGGTGGCTCGGCTGGAGCCAGTGATTGGGGATCGGGCCTACCTGATGGCCCTAATCAACTTGTGGGATCCTCGAACTAATACTTTCCATCTCCCAACAGGGGAGATGACAGTCACTTTGGAGGATGTCTATCGGATTCTTCGGATTCCAATAGACGGACTGTCGATCAAGACGACACCATGGGATCAGCGGACAGTAGTGCTGACATGCTGCTTCGGGCATGGGGAGGAGTTGGGGGTGGATGGTCCAGTGGAGAGGGCAGAGGTTGACTATCATATGGGTGGGATCTTAGTTCGATGGTGGCTTGAGAGGGGTGTGTTGGGAGTGAGGCACTTAGTACTCATGGGCCTCATTTCCAACATGCTGCTACCTGACTCGTTAGGTGCGAGGTTCCCATGGAACCTATTGGATGTGGTCTGTCGACTGGTGGAGTGTTCGATGCATGAGCCTTTGATCATGAGATGGGGACAGATGCTACTAGCATAGCTCTATGGGGAGCTATACGAGGTCCACTATCGGAGGTGAAAGGGGATCAGCTGTAGCTATCTATTGCAGAGCTGGGCTTGGCAGCATATAGCGGTGGAGAGGCCAGTGGGGTTACCATGGATGACGCGGTGGAGATGGTGGATAAGGATATAGGTTACGCGGCTCTGTGGTGGTGGTCTGAGGAGCAGGGACAGAGTCGGCGGTGGGAAGGTGTCGTAGGGCACTATGTCGATGCCTTCGCTCGGCTTACTCTAGGGGAGGTGTTCTGGCGCCCCTATCGGGACTGTCCAGCCTGGCATGAGGCTGGAGAGTGGCTCCGATGGGTACGCAGGGAGCGGTGGCTGATTGGGTGGCATGGGACCGAGCATGAGTTCTTCCCTTACAGCCGGGTGACACGATAGTTTGGGGTGCGCTAGGGGTTGCCTGGTGAGCCCATGGTCTATCGACGTCGAGGGGACGAGAGGACTCTAGACCGACCGGTCATCGCGCCATTAGGCGAGGATTCAGATGTAGTGATCGATGTCCCGGACATGGATGACGTCGGGACTACTGCAGAGTATGACCAGTGGTGGATACTGCGGTGATGGTGGGGAGAGGGGCCACTAGGAGGCGCGGAGGCAACAACAGCGGGCGGGGAGGGTGCCGAGGCACAAGGAGATGATTGGGGAGCTCCGTTGGAGGATGCGGACATGGTGGAGGTGGATGATGCGGATGTGGATCTTGGGGTTCCGGATCAGCCGGAGATGTAGGGCATCACAGAGTAGTGGGAGCCGTGGGAGCCAGAGTAGGCTGATGTTCCAGAGATGCCAATGCCTCAGGTAGTTTCGGAGGACACGGAGTCCGGGTTACGCACTGAGAATGCACGATTGGAGGGGCTGCTACGGAGGCATGATGAGGAGCTGGGGGATGCACTACGGGAGAGGGATCTCCTACGCATGTAGCTAGCAGAGCAAGAAAATGCATGGGCTGCATACCATCGGTAGGATGGGGACACCGATGCTGCACGGGAGAGGGATCTCCTACGGACGCAGCTGGCAGAGAGGGATAGGGCTTTGGTGCACCGTGATGAGAACTTGGCTACGTATCATCAGTGGGAGATGGACTTGGTGTGGCAGCGGTTGGAGCTAGAGGCAGAGGTTAGCCGCCTCGATGGGCGGGTCCCTACGTTCAGCGGAGGTGGATCATCACGCCGCTCGAGAGGGAGCGAGACTGAGCAATCAACATCCTCTCGATGCAGGCGACTGGAGGAGGGGGCTCGAGTAGGCGTGATGCGGGGGCTAGCAGTAGCCGCCCTGAGGGGTCTCACAGGACCCACACCATGGGGGGTAGTTCCCATCGCACCGATCCTGCGTGATCATGGTGGCCGATGCCCTAGGCTTTGGGGATTTTTGAGCTTTTGGATTTTGTTGCGGGGTCACAGGACCGGTTCATTGTAGCCTACAGGCATTTTTGATGATATATACAGATGACTTTATTTTGTTTATGCGCATGTGATGATTTGATTTTATGCACGATGATTGATGAATATGGATGTATGCATGTTAAGTTATATTTATGGATGCATATGTTTTGCTGAAATGTAAATGTTTTTAATTTATATGATATGCAGATGGAATGGATGAATTGAATTTGTGATTTTTGGTGGTCGGACCATAGACTGTTTAGAACTTTATGGCTTTTTGTCCTAGGCGATTGCTGTGGTAAATGACTTTTCGTGTATACATGTTTTTTTGTATTTTCTGATGGCGATGCAAGGATGAAAGATATTAGTGGTTTTAAAATGTATTTTAAGGTTTTCTGAGATTCAGATGTTTTAACTGTCTAGCCATGACTGTACTTTCATCTTACGAGACTTTTGAACCAGGTATGAATCAGACTTGTCTTTGACCAAGTTATTTCACATCCTTGTGTGTGCAATTGAGTTCATTTATGTGGTGTTTGTTAGGATACCACCAGTGCCAGATAGGATGTCAACCAAACCTGTATTGAGGATCACCTGATTAGCTCCACTAACTCCTTTGTTGTGTTTAGTCCGATTAATTTGCGGTGCTGTCGTAGGATACCATAAGCTAGCTCATCCACATGCAAACATTGATCTGCACACAAGTTAATGTGACAGATGTATCGTCATGCGGGAGGTTTACCACCAGTGATCGGTAGGCTATCCACCAAACCGGTACTGAGGTTTGCCTCATGACCTATCGAAATGCTGAGAGTTCCAGGGATTCAAGTTCGACTCCCTTCTTTTCTTCAATTGTATTGGGATACTTGCTCTTTTATTAGTGATAAAAATCACTATTTATTTTTGTTTTTCTTTTGAGCAAGGGATTTGAATATGGAGTGATGAGAATCACTATCTTATGTGCCTTTTGATGTATGCACTTTGGTTGGGATGTCAAAGTTTTTGGAGTTTTGACGTTTGCAAATTTGTGATGTTTTTGCAACTTTTGAGAACTTGGGATTCTTGGGGAATTGGGTAGGGAGGATGCTTGTCCTTTTGCCAACTCTCAGCATTCTTGAGGTCATTCGCATAGGGGGATGAGCAAGATAACCATTTCGCTTATGGTGATCTGGATTGCTTTGCAAGTTTCATCTTTCGTTCACACAACTTGGGAATTCTTATGTGTTTGAATTTGTGTTGGGATGCTACGTACCAAGGTGTGATCCAAGTAGAACTCTACCTTCGTAAAATCTGTCTGACTTTGTACAGTATTTGGCTAGACGGCTATTGACAGCTGAATGACAAAAACTCTTGATACATTAGAGGACCACTGACTATGGTATGGTAACAAGAAGTGAATGGTGTTTATTTTTTATGACTATTTACAAAAGTAGAGAAATGTGGAACAAGATGGATTGGTGGAGTACTTACAGTCTATGGTGCCTTTGACCTGTATGACCACAAATATGCAATGTATGGATGTGATGCTTAATGCAGCTATATATATTTTTGTGTTTTTGATGGAATGATTTTTGTGAGTATGAAGATGAGATGCAAAAAGAGCTCTTTATTGTTGTGATAATGGTGAGTATGCCTGGAAATGAGATGCGAATTTTTGTTATTTTTGATGATTTTATTGTTTTTGAATTTTCTTATTTTTGACCAAGCGATTGTGGGAACCCTTGGAGCATTTTGGGTTGACCAAGCGATTATGGGAATCCTTGGGGTATTTTGGGTTGACCAAGCGATTATGGGAATCCTTGGAGCATTTTGGGATTGACCAAGCGATTATGGGAATCCTTGGAGCATTTTGGGATTGACCAAGCGATTATGGGAATCCTTGGAGCATTTTGGGATTGACCAAATTGACCTTATGGTGAATCCTTTTTTGTTGACCAAGCGATTATGGGAATCCTTGGAGCATTTTGGGATTGACCAAGCGATTATGGGAATCCTTGGGGCATTTTGGGCTATGGCTCTTCTAAACATGGAATGGCCGCAAATGACTGATGTTCAAGGGTTCTAGTTCCTTGATTCCATCAAGAGAGGCTAGCCGGTATGTTCCAGGTCCTATTTTGCTATCAATTACATAGGGACCTAACCAGTTTGCCGTGAACTTGTCCCTTAGATGGGATGACAAACTAGAATTATGTTGGTTCTCTTTCAAGACCAAGTCACCAACCTGAAAGTCCCTCAAATGAACTTTCATGTTGTATGCTTTCTTAAGTCGCTCTTGATAGATACGTAAATGCTCGAGAGCATTAACGCGTCATTCATCAAGCAACGTAAGCTGGTCTAACCGGGCCTACCATGCAGTATCATCATCGATGAACTCTTGCATTGATATGCGCAGGGAAGGAATTTCCAACTCTAGAGGCATGACAGCCTCAGAGCCATACACGAGCGAAAATGGAGTTGCCCTAGTGGGCATCCGAATGCTGGTGCGATAAGCCCATAGGGCAAGTGGGATCTGAATGTGCCAATCCTTATGACTGTCTATGACTATATTTTTGAGGATGGCAACTAGCATTTTGTTTGACGCCTCTGCTTGCCCATTTGCCTGTGGATAATAAGGTGTCAAAAAACTGTGCTGAATTTTGTACTTTGTGGTCAAAGCACGCACGTCTTTGTTTTTGAATGACATCCCATTATCCAAAATTATCTTGGATGGAATACCAAAATGACATATGATGTTGTGCAAAATGAACTCCGAAATGCGGGGTCCTGTCGTAGAGGTAAGCGGAACCGCTTCCACCCACTTGGTGAAATACTCTGTGGTCGTTATGATAAACATGTGATGACCTGACGACATAGGGGAGATCTTTCCGATTAGATCTAGGCCCCACTACGAAAATGGCCAAGCCGATTGGATCGGCTGCAAGGCCTGGGAAGGTACGTGTGTCAAATTAGCATGGTGTTGACATTTCATGCACTTCCTGACATATGCGCAACAATCTCGCTCTAAATATGGCCAATAATAGCCCATGCGAAGAATGCACTTTGCGATGGCCATACCACTGAAGTGGCCACCGCACGTACCATCGTGCGCTTGGGCGATTGCCCAAGTGGACTCTTGCTGGTCCAAGCAACGAAGGAGGATTCCTTCATAGCTGCGATGGTACAAAATGTCTCCTAACAAGACATACTTTGCCACTTTCTGCTTGAATGCTCATTTTGTGGCATGCGTCAATCCAAGCGGGAGATTACCTAACTTGAGGTAGTCCCTTATGGGTGAATACCAATCCTGTTGATCAGAAGCCTCGACGGTATGAACAGCCAATCCCTCTTGAAGTTCATCCCTAGCGAAAGCTGAATGGGAAAGAACTTGCAAGAATAGCATTGTATTGCTATTAAGGGGAGTAGGGGAGAACAAGGACCCCCAGTTGGCATGATTCAGACGATCGTGGATTCGAGAGAACCTATCCTGAGGTGGTTCAATCTGGATCATGTGGATTCCTGGCGTCAAGTCAGAGCTTGCGCGCTCCATCACAGATTGCGATAGTATTTTGACTTGAATGGTTGTCATATCACCAGAAATGTCTTGCGGGATTAGCGACCCCAAAGAGGCCATAGTGTCCGCAAAATGATTCGATGACCGAGGGAGTGCCTCGATGTCGTACCATTCAAGCTTTGCCAAGAATTTGTCCACAAGGGCTTTGTAGGCCTGTAGAACTGGGCATTTGCATTGGAATACCCCTTTGACTTGGTTGACGATTAACAACGAATCACCAAAGATATTCAATCATTTAATGTTCATGGTGATTGCTGTCTAAAGACCTATGAGCAAGGCTTCGTACTCTGCATTGTTGTTGGTGCATGGGAAATTTAATTTAAATGACAGAGGCATTGGAGCGCCTTGTGGTGTGAAGAATACTATTCCCGTGCCACCACCTTGCTCACATTTAGAACCATCAAAAAATAGGGTTATGTCGGCCTGTGACTCAGGCTCATCAGAATCTGGTGATTCTGAGACATGGAAGACCCCATCATCGGGTAGTTCTATGACCAGAGGTTGATCGTCTTCGAGAGGAGCCTCTGCTAGTTGATCGGCTATGACCTGACCTTTTATGGATTTCTGTCCAATAAACTCTATGTCAAATTCCGTCAACAACATGATCCATTTCGTCGTGCGACTACTATGATAAGTATGACTCATCATGTATCACAATGGATTCTCCTTAGACACAACATATGTCTTGTTGCTCAACATGTAATGGCACAACTTTTTGGTAGCAAACACCACTGCCAAGCAGAGTTTCTCAACGTATGCATAGTTAAGTTCATAACTGACCAAGGTGCGGCTAAGATAGTAAGTAGCCTATTCTTTGTGAAGTTCATTCTTCTGGGCTAGCATGGCGCCCAATGCGACCTCAGTAGCTGAGATGTATAAGTAGAACGACACTCCTGGTCTGGGTGGTGCCAATACTGGCGATGAAGCCAGGTATTGTTTAATGTCATCGAAGGCTGACTGGCACTCGTCATCCCAGTGAAATGCTACCCCCTTGTGCAATAATTTGTTCATGGGTCGGCACTTGTCAGATAGCTGCGCTATGAAGCGCTTGATCGACGTGACCTTTCCCTGCAGGCTTCTGAGCTGCTTGATGGTAGTTGGGGGAAGCATTTCAAGGATTGCCTTGACTTTGTTTGGGTCGACCTCGATGCCTCACTTTGAGACTATGAAACCCAAGAGTTTTCCAGATGTGACGCCAAATACGCACTTCTTGGGATTCAGTCTGACTTTATGTTCCATGAGGCGATCGAGGATCTTGCTTAAGTCATCGAGATGATCTGGGTGCAAAAGAGATTTGGCCAACAAATCATCCATGTAGTCTTCCAAAGTTTTATGCATGTAATCATGGAAGATGTATGTCATGGCACGTTGGTAGGTGGCGCCAACATTTTTAAGGCCAAAAGGCATGACCTTATAACAAAATGTCCCCCAAGGCATTGTGAATGCCATTTTTAGCTGGTCCTCGAGATTGATACAAATCTGATTGTATCCCGAGAAACCATCCATGAGGGAAAGCATTTCATGACCCGTTGTGGCGTCTACCAATGCGTCGATGCTTGGCAATGGAAAATCATCCTTAGGACTCGCTTTGTTTAGATCTCAAAAATCAGTGCATATGCGAATCCTCCCATCAAGCTTTTTGATGGGCACCATGTTGGACAGCCATGGTGGGTAATCCATGCAGATGACAAACTGTGCATCCAACAACTTTTGCAATTCATCTTTGACCATCAAGGCCACTGTTGGATGCATCTTACGTAGTTTTTGCTTAACTGGCTTGACTGTCGGATCAAGCGTTAGATTATGCATGACTAGCTACGGATCTAGCCCCGACATGTCTTTGTAGGACCATGCAAAAACCTCCTTCTTCTCTTTGAGAAGGGCAATGTAGTCGGCTTGCTCTTCGGGGGATAAACTTACCCCCAGCTTGATGATCTGTGGATTCATTGGATCCGAGCCGATGTCTACGTCAGTCGTCTCCTCGACCGACATGTGGGATCCATCCTCCAACTGGTGTGGAGTTGGGATCAAATGGATATCATTTGCTAAGTTAAGATCATCGTTAGGAACCTCGGGTTCCTCTTCAGCATGGAAGATATCTTGAGTTGACCTAGGGGTAAAATGAAGCATTTCATCGAAAGGCCAGTACTCTGATGGGGATGGCGGTGAATTGACGCGATCCCAGTCTATGGCATCTATGTCTAGATACAATGACTATGCCGGATCGGTCGGGTTGTGGATGGGGGTGGTTAAGTCAATGGAGATCATGTTGATGAAATGATTTTGGTCTCCATTACCACGGGTGTGGTTACTCGAACATTCTAGATGCTCTCTATGCTCTGGATCTGGCTCTAGAGGTATTGGCATGAATGGATCGGCCCTATGTGTGGATAGGAAGATAGGGTCTTGTCCTCAACACTGATGTCACTATAGGGTCTCTGGGTGGAAGGTATGCTTCGTATGCCCAGAGTGGTGGATCCAACACTTGGTCCCACCCCGCTGGGTCTACGTACCACTCATGCCCTGGCACTATGTTTAACTGTTCAAATATGTCATTAATCTCCAAGGGGTATCGATGCTGCATCTGCCGCATGTGATTAAGATACGCCATCTCAGTTTCATCTTCATAATCACTATCGAAGATCCAAAGGCCTTCGTTGGCTCTGACAACTGCTTGCGGCATTAAGGGTTCGCCTTGCTCAAGCAAATTGATCTGGCCCCATTGGGGTTGTTCCACTCTCTACGGTGGGGCCTGATTACCTTGGGGTGGCACTTGCTCGATTGGAGCATCTAAAGGGAACATTGTCAAGAGACTCTCTTGATAATCATCCATGGGGATCACCTGTGAGTGATTGCTATCTGATTCGAAGGGGTCCCATGGTGCCACCTCATATTTTGATTCATCCTCCGAGGACCCTTCTTGACATTGTCCAGACCCTCCTTGAAAATGAGCTCTCGAGCTTTCTCCTCTTTCGAGCGAAGGGAAGGGATTGCGAGGGTCAACAAGGTTGATTGCCATTAATGGGAGATAATCCCTCAATGTATATGTCATGTTAGGGTTGGCATATGGATCCGATGCCAATCCCCCCTTGTTGCCTATCCCTAGGCCTTGCATGTTCTCCACCAAGATGTCCAAGGGCAGGGGGTGGTTGAACCCTACTCCCGACTTGTCATATGGCATTTGGTATCTTGGTTGGCAAAGAACACGTACCCCTTGCTCATATCTGCCTAACCCATATCCATGCCAATTGCATTGGCCAAGGTATCTCAAAGCAAAGTCTGGGTTAGACAAGTAGTTGACATTTTTAGCAAAAGGCTCTTCATCTTCATCCTCTTGCGTGCATGGTGCAATGCCATGATCAAGGCCCCCATACACAAAGTTTGTCTGGTTCGACGGGTAGCCTAGGGGAACAATAGTGCCGATGGGGAGGCGAGGTCTCCCCATGTCCTGCATGGACTCCAGTGTGGGTGTTGCTACAATATTCCGCACCAGATACTCCCCTAGGCCCGTATTGGCCATCTCAATGGTGATTGTTGGCGGTTGAGGGGGAGGGAATGGAAGTTCTCCCTGAGTCCACTCCATGTCGGGTGAACTAGGAGCCTCGACTTCCATTCGGCTAGGCATCTCCTCAGTAGAGATAGTTGATACTGATGGTAGTGTCTCTTCCAGAGGTTGTGCCTCTTCCAATGGTTTCTTCCCTTTGTCCTTCTGTTTGGCCCCCATCGATGGCGTCGCTGGTGGAGGACCAGACGATGAAGATGGACCCGGCTGGGGTTTTGAAGAACTTGCTAATGGGGATGCCTACAGAATCAGACCCTGTTTAGATGGATTCAATTGGAAATCCAAATGCATTGATGGGAGGGTCGATTGCGGCATCAGTTGCACCGCATTACAATACTTGAAGGGTTCTAAGTCCGTCGGGACTACATGCACCTCCCCTTCAAATGTATACTTTAAGCATTGGTGAGCTATCGAAGGGACACACTTCATGTCCCTGATCCATGGCCGCCCCAACAAGATGTTGTAGGCCATCTCACCTTCCAAGATGTGGCACAATGTAGGTATAGTCTTTTGTCCCACTTGGATGGGTAGGACTATTGTGCCAACTGTCGAGCAAATTGCATCATTGAATGCTCGTAGAGTGTAGGTGGAAGTTGTGATGTGAGATGCGGGCAACTTCAGATGTTTTAGGGCCATGGTTGTGATGAGATTACTGGATGAGCCAGTGTCTATCAACACCCTCTTGTATGGGATCCCGTTGACCCACGCGATAACGTGTAGGGGTGGATCCGCCATGTCATCAGTCACTGATCTCAATTTGTCTTCTCGAAATGTGATGACCGGCTCAGTGCATCATTTTACATGTCCCACAAAGTTGTTGAAAGAATTTGTCTCATGGGGCTGCAACTCGATGGCTTTCAATATCTCCATTAGAGCTTCTCGATGGGGTGTAGATTGTTGTATAAGCTCGTATATAGAGAGCCTAGCCGATGTGGTCCTCAAACTCTGAGTGAGTTTGGTCCGAAGTGTGGCCACTGGTCTAGGTGGAGGAGGTTGTGCAAGGTGTTGTTGTGGTTGTGTCATTGTTGGCACCTCACCTGTAGTTGCCATGGGGGCGGCTACACTCGGATACCTCCTGTTCTGAGTCACTATACTGATCATCCCTACATATCCCTACATGGGGCAGTTCTGTGTGACCTCATTAACTTGTAGGGTCTTTTCCTGTGGAGCATGAGCAGGCAAGGGGTCTTTGAAGACCTCCATTTGTTGATTGCTTGGTGCGACGGGATTATCCACCGCTAGTGTCTTGTTATCAATCAAGTCTTGCACCAAGCCCTTAAATTTCCAATAGGCATTTAGGTCATGTCCCTGCCACCTATGGAACCTACAGTACAAGTCCTCTCTATACCCCTTAGGCTTGGGTGCATTGGGGTCTATGGTCTGAATCTCTGGCAGGTTGATCAAATTTGCCGCTAACAAGCGGTCAAACAAGGAGTCCCTGGACTCTGTGTAGGGTGTGTATTGTCGCCTAGGGTGACGCTATTGATTCTGCTCTTGTCTCTAATTTTCTCTGTCATAGTTGTTGGGAGGCACCGCCTGATAATTAGCCTTTTGGGGCTGTGTTACTTGTGCAGGCTTAGGGACATTGATAGCAACTTGATTGACCATAGCGGGTTTCTATTGCGTGGTCCCTATTTTAGTGTTCTTAGTCCACTCTTTTTTCTTAGGTTTGGCTATCTCGCCATCCTGTATCTTGATCTCTTCAATGATCCTGGCTTGCACCAGGGCTTCTTCTAAGGTGGCATATTGTTGTAGCTGCAATAGCATAGAGATCGATCTCAAACAGCTCTTTGAGAACATTTGAGTGAGGTCGAACATAGGGGGAAGGTAGGGCAGCTTTGAAAGCAAAGTCCTCCATCGATTCCCATAGGCCGCCATGGTTTCCTCCTCATACTGCCTGAGGCTAGCTAAGTCACTCAATGACGCCTTCTTCTTGGTGTTGAAGGCGAAGCATTCGAGGAATGCATCCACTAACTGATCTAAGTTGTTAATGATGTGCTTTGGTAACTAAGTAAACCAATCCGAAGCAGGGCCTACGAATGTGGTTATAAACATTCTTAATAACAAAGCATCATTGTCCTGAATGCCAAAGCATTGGCTCAGGAATCTCGTCACATGCTCTTGAGCATCCTCCTCACCTCTAAAGGTTGCCAACTAAGGCAGCTTAAAGTGTTCAGGGTAAGGGGGTGTTGGCACGGACGGATGCATAGGATGACTACGGAGTTGGCATAAAGTGGGATTTTGGGGCCCAGAAGTTTTGGTCTCCATAGACTCCAAATGCTCTAGCAGCGCTTTATATGCATCTGAAGATTTAATCTCTTCCTCTTTAGTTTGCTCCCATTGTGGGTTGTGGGAGACTTGAGGCCTATAGAGGGGTGGCCGGATGGCAACCCCTCCGCCTTGGTAGGGCATTTTGGCCCGCTCTTCTTCTTGCTCATATTCCTTGTAAGCTTCCTGAGGAGTCTCTGGATGAGACCTATGACCTTGGGTGGGTCCCCACGGAGGGTACCCATCGTTGTTTTAGGGAGTGGCCTCCCGCTCAGGTCTAGGAGGTCTCGGAGGCAGCACTTGGTAAGGTCACGGAGACCTATCTCGCACCAAGGGATTATGCCTCTCATATGGTTTTGCTCTTTGGGTGCGAGGGGTTGGAACCCTCTCAGGCACTGGGTTATGGAGCAGCTCATCTATTTGGCACTGAATGCACTCTTTGCTAAGGCGATATAGATGCTCTAGCTGCTATTGGTCTTGCTCAAGCCACGTGATCTGCACTTGGCGGGCGACATGTCTGGTGACTTCCAAGTCAATTTGTTCTACCATATTGAGCCTAGGAGGCCTGGATGCCTCTCCTATGCACTTACCTCGGTCACGATGATCCGAGATCTCAATAGGTCACTTCCCTCTATCGAGGTTGGCGGCATTTACCCGAGGCTTTGGCCTCAATGGGTGATCATGGTACATAGCGGGTGCGGAAGCGCATGGCTCCCACGTTGTACATTGCTCTCGAGGAATGTAATGGTCTTCCTCGTGCTCCCTTTCATATGTGTGAAAGGGGTGGGCAGAGTTGGCTCACCTTGCTTGAAGAGCCTTGCGCTCTGGGTTTTGTCTATTGGTTCTAACAATGATGGGGGGCAAAGGAGGGATGCCATAATCATGTGGCCTCTCCTCCTGGACACTATGCCACTCTAGCACTTCATCGCATGGTGGCCACTCATATCGAGCTTCTAAGGGAGCCTTCCTATCTATGTTGAGCGCCACGTGTAAGGACTCCTCCTGAAAGGGGCTATGATGAATGGGCGTGTCCCTCAAAGGGGTGTCCCTATAGTTCCATCTTGACATGGAATGATGCGGACTCTGCCCAAATCCGTCGGTTCTGAGTTTCTGCCATGAAACTACATAGACAAAAATTTGTCTCAGGGAGAAATGAATTACATGACCGTATTCGTCACAGGGTGGGGCGAATTCCCATTGGTCCCTGGGTAAGACGAATTACAACTCTGTATCCACCTCCTGATGGAACGAACAACAGTCAACGTATGAAAACTTGGTACCTGCAAGCAAAAAAAACCAAGTTTGGATCAGATATATGATATTAAAACATAGTATGCAGTCCCACCGTGATCGCCACTAGTGGCACGAGGATACGGAAACAAAAAGGAAAAAAAACTCCAAGTACGATGCAAAAACGGAACCAAACTTAACGCTACGAATTAAAAATGCATAAAAATGGAGAAAGCATAAACAAATTGAAACCCAAATGAAACAAACAACCCTTTTATTTTATTGATGTATTTCACAATTCGGTTACAATTCGCCTCCTCCCTTTTCAGGGGTGAGGAGCGTTAAATTCGTCTCTTGGTTACATCCATGGATAGCCATCCTTCTTCCGCGTGCCCACATGTAAGATGGGTGGACCAAAACATCGCCACTACTTATGTATATGAGTGTTGGTTTCTTGCTGCTCCTCCAATGTCCAGACCCTGCATTCAAGGGAACAAGAAACAGTCAGTAGCACCTGCGGATAAAACAAAGCATGCAATCCCCAAGCCTACGATAAGCGAATGAGAAAATGAATTAAACTATGACTAAAATGAATCCAAATGCTCTAAAAATTTTATAGGGGCATCAAGACATCACCAGGAGGGCCCTACAAAAAGAACAGTCGGGAAATTCCTCACGGATTTGAATTCTCTCCGAGGCGGGACGAATTTACCTGCAACAAAATGCCGAAAAGGTACTGTCCCAAATGTCCTACCTAGGAAGCTCCAAAAGACCTACAAACTTGGGGTTAGCTAATTGGGGGTATTTTGGGAAGACCCATATGGTCATATTTTCCCAATTTGGCCTTCGTTAATGGGATTTTGATGATGCTACCTGCAGGTTAGTAAAAGCGAACGAAGATAGAAACATGATCGAAATTGTTCAAAACGAGACGAAATTTAAATGACAACCTATCTAAGCATCATAGAATTGAATGCAAAAATGAAAGAAAGAAAATCTACCATAAAATTCCCATCACTTCGAAGAGGGGCGATTAGGACTGTAGCAGTGTGGGAGGGGGCGCCCATGGGGCAGGCCGCCCACCGTTTGAGGCCTAATTTCGGCACCAATCCACTTGGGATGGGTCCAAAACCTCTTGTGGGGTATTGTCGAAAAATTTGGTGGGATATTGTGGCCAAATTTTGGGTTTTGGGCTCAATATTCGTCCTTCCAATAGTCACCCAATGACCTCCTCTCTAAAAGAGATCAAGGATGTGAAAGGCACAAATCGCACAAGGATGTATGGGGAAGTAAAATGGCAGCACTTCATTGCTCAAAAAATGCTCCTTCTCTGTATATTTGGGGTGAGGAAACTCACCAATTTATAGACCTGGAGGTCTCTTGCATTGGGCATGCAGAGGCACCACTTGGCAATCATGCCTTCCCAGGGGGAGGGAGACTCCTCCCTAATTAGGGACTTCATGACTGCCCTTGCAACTACCTCTAATGCTCGAAAATGCTCACCCACACTCCCATGCGATGAAGGAAGCGTTAGGTGGTGGATTTGAGCTACCATTTGTCAAGATTTGACTTTTTGCCCGTCAAACCTGCAATTCATCCCACCCTAGAGCGAATCCTAATATTCGTCCCTGGGTAGGGCGAATCCCAATTTGAATTCATCCCTGGGTGGAATGGATATTGAGCAAAGTTCCTGAAGGTGCCAAATTGACTCCTGACCTTCCAAAACTACTGTGAGAGTGGTTAGGACCACTGTTTGACCTCTGGGGGCTGCCCTTGGGGTTGTGTGTGTCAATGCGATCAGTTTTTGCAATCACATAATCATATTGGTGTTGTTTTGGTGTCTACACATTCATGAAAGGAAGAGCTAAAATCTGATATCTACATCATAAAACCCCTAATCTGTCTAAGATAGTGAATGGTGTTCTAGTCAATGGTGTGAATGAAGGCTATCGAGTATGATAACTATTGAGAAGCAGTCTAAAGCAGCCATGACTTATGATTCATAAAATATTTTGTACATTTATTTTCTCTCATTTGTATCCAAAAAATATTGTTGTATATTTGTGAGCAAATTAGTCTTGAACTTTTGATGCATATTGTGGTGCAAACGTTGTGTTGAGTGGAAAATAGAGGAGTAATATCACCTTTTCAGGTGTTTAGAGTATCTCCAATATATTCTTTAGAACCAAAACTCCAAATGATATATCTGCAATTGATGTCTTAATTTTATAGCAAACAAATTCTGAAAAGTTTTATATTACAAATAAAACTATGTTGTAGCTTTCTATAGACATAGAATGATTTTTTAAAATAAAATATCTCAATGTAATTATGGTTAAAAATCTTAAATCAAAGATGCAAGATACGGTTGTGGACTTGTGATTAAAAGAGTATGTTTCTCGGTAAAGATTAAATATTGTACATGGTTATTATTGTATTGCAAATAAACTGGACCATTCGTTTATTCACTAAGTACGTTGGTCTAAATGGTGTATGATTTTTTCCTTTTATAATTCATTTTATGTATCCAACGCCTATAAGAAAAAGTTGAACCATACTTTATGTGTTTGGGGATAAATCATTCTGGCAATTATGTGGGCACGTATCAGACCTGGGATGCCATGTTCCTAAAATGAATTATAATAATTTATATTTCTTTTTGAAGTTGTGTTGGGAGAGTAGCGTAAATGTTAAGAGAAACCTTTCATGTTTTCCTTATGCCCAAGGTGCAAAACCAGATCAGTAAGGAGGCATGAAAATATGTGTCATACATTGTAAACTTTTTATTTTAGGGCATTGCTATTTTACCCATTTTCTTGTCAAGATGTCATGAATAGCTAGAATAAGAGTCAAAATGGTACCTTGGGTATATTCGGTTATTATTTCTAAAACTACAGTAGAGCAATATGATGTGCTAGGGTCAACGTATTTAAAAGGATTGCTTAATTCCATGAGTTGTGTTACAACTCTCAAGCAAAAAGCTTATTAAAATATTAAGGAATGTATAAATAATATTTGAGATAGTGAACCCATGTGTTGCTCTCATAAGGAAGTTTGGATGTTGGTAAGAATTATATTTTGTATAAATACCTTAACGTGTTGAGAGTTGCTTTTGCTATCAGCATTGTTGGAAATAAATATAGGAATAAACATACATAAGTATATTACATTTGAAATTATGATCTAGTACATTTTATGAAAAAGGATTACTTTTTCATGAGTATTTAATATATTAAGATGTGAAATAAAAAGGGCTTATCTCATTAAAAGGATAGTCTAATGTAGTGTATGTGCTTTATGTTTTGATAAGATTTTAGAAAGTTAGATAGGGAATTTTATTAAAATCTATCCAGACCCTCAAACCTTAGAATTATTGTAAAATAATGAAATAGAGATTAATGCTTATGTTATATATTGTTTTAAAATAATTATGTGTATAAATATTTGGTGTATTCCAAAATTTCTAGTTTATTTTTATCTAGGTCTTCTTGAAAAGCATATATCCTTGTGGAAACTTAAAACATAAATCAAATGGGTTAAAACTTTTGAGATGAGGAATTTAATAGGACTTGAAAACAAAACACTTTATTATGGACATAAAACCCTATAAACTAATCGTGAAGTCAAACAACGAGGATAAAATATGCTCAAGATTCACCTAATGATTGTTGAGGTGCGGGCATGCACACAACTAATTTTGAGTCCAACTGTAGACTGATGAAATTGGTTGGATTAAGTGACTTGCTCAGGTCTAATAATGAGGGATGGTATGGTATGCATTCTCTAGGTTGCATCTCGAATAGTGTTGTGATAAATCCCGTGTTCTTTGATCTAGCTAGATAAGCCACATTGTATACATATGAATGTGTGTCATACAGAGCATTGTGATCAAGACCAAGGCCAAGGTATTGGAATGGCTCTAGCATAATTTGGGAATAGGATATTAAACTAGACACTGTGTATATGTATGCTAATTCCCTTTCATTCGGTATTAGAATATGATTGAAAAAAAAATTGAAGGTTTGTAATGGCAAGGGATGGGATAATTATGAGACATATTTGTTTGCTTTATTTTAGATCTTGTACACCATGTCCATTTGAATGGTTTGAATTCTTTACTATTATGATCATGATGCCCTTCCTCATGTAGAGGGCACAACTTTAGATCCCAAAAGTGATGGTGATAATCATTTTGAAAGTCTAATTTGGTTCATGGTCAAGGATAACATTATATGATGTAATATTGATGGGCATAAGGGTATTCATTGCACAATTTATTGAAATTTATATAATATTTTATTATGTAACATTTATGGGCCACAACTACATTGTTATGGTTAAATCCACTTTGATATCTTTTAATTATTCTTAAATCCCTCTTGTTATGTCAGCTTAGGTTAAGCATTTTTATGTAAATATGGTTTTGGTATCAGTATAAATTCCCACACTACTCACTTCAATTGTCATACTATTGTGAATAGTATTGTAGACACCGAAATCTAGAAATTTGCATAACTCCATTCACCCCATAATTTTGCATAGTAAAATTATATGCCTAAGTCTAAGCTTAGGTGTATAAATCCTGCACATTGATCTATGTTAAATATTTTTAATAAATTCTAGAAATATCTCCCTAGGATACCTTGTGTCTCCTCTTGACACTTGTCCTATCCACCTCTACCTCTCCACTTGCCACATCTCACACCTCACTCTACACTTCAATACACTTGCATCAACCCACTTGCCACCTCTCGCTAGTTAAGTGAGACACTTTTAGTGACTCACTCTAACTATGCCATACACTTGGCTGCCCTAACTTGCCACTTGGAAATATTGGCTTGCCACCTCTCCTTCCCTCCAAAAACCCTAAATGCCTAAAAAATAAATCTCACTTCATCAATCAAGGGAGGTTAAAAAATACATTGTCACATTGCTAGAATTACCATAGGATGTCACTCACGCACTCGAAGATCAATTCATCAAAGTTTTATCATTTAAACCCTAGTAGTTCTATCATTCAAAATCTAACACACACCCACATTTAAACAGTCACAAATTATCACCCATGTTTTTCAAACATGCATCCGCATTTTGCTAGTCCCAAACACCTACTAATGTTTTTTGAGGAGCATTTCTAACCAGTGATAGACATGGATAAGACTGGGTAAATCAGTAAGTTATCAAATTTTATTTTTTCTACTATCTTCTCCATATCATTTTACATATTCTATAAATAGTTTATTTAGGATTTTGTAGTTACTCCATTGCTTATATAAATAGGTGCTACTAATCCCTTCTCAGCAAGCATATGTGTGTAGGTGATAGGTTTTTGAAGAGCTACTGAAGCAAGAATGACCCGCAAGGATACTCAAGCCCATATGACAATATGATTAGAGCAAAGAAGAAACATTTACAACCACCTTCCATTGGATCTATCAAAGGAGCTTCCTCCCTTTTGTGTCTATTGTATTCTGGCGAAGTAAGAAAATAAGTTTATTTTGTAATAATACCTATGTTGTTTGTGTAGACACCAAAACAGCACCAATCCGATTATGTGACTGCAAACACTGATCACATTGGCACACAAAGCCCCTAGGGCAGCCCCCAGAGGTTAAACAGTGGTCCTAACCACTCTCACAGTAGTTTTGGGAAGGTCAAAAATCATTTTGGCACCTTCAGGCACTTTGCTCAATATCCGTTCCACCCAGGGATGAATTCTAATTGGGATTCGCTCCGCCCAGGGACGAATTCATAATTCGCTCCAGGGTGGGGCGAATTGCAGGTTTGACGGGCAAAAAGTCAAATCTTGACAAATGGCAGCTCGGATCCACCACTTAACGCTTCCTTCATTGCATGGGAGCATGGGTGAGCATTTTTGAGCGTTAGAGGCTGTTATAGGGGCAGTCATGAAGCCCCTAATCAGGGAGGAATCTTCCCTCCCCTGGAAGGGCATGGCTGCCAAGTGGTGCCTCTGCATGCTCATCCCAAGAGACCTCTAGGTCTATAAATTGGTGGGTTTTCTCACCCCAAAATAGAGAGAGTAAGAGCAATTTTGAGCAACGAAGTGCTACCATTTTATTTCCCCATACATCCTTGTGCGATTTGTGCCCTTCACATCCTTGATCTCTTTTAGAGAGGAGGTCATTGGGTGACTATTGGAAGGACGAATCTTGAGCCCAAAACCCGACACTTGACCATAGTATACCACCCAATTTTTTGACAACCCCTTGTAAGAGATTTTGGACCCATCCCAAGTGGATTGGTGCCGAAATCAGGCCCCAAACGGTGGGCGGCCCGCCCGGGTGCCCCCGCACTGCTGCAGGCCTAATCGTCCCTTTTAGGAGCGATTGGGAATCTATAGCAGATTTTCCTTTCTATCATTTTCATTTCTTGCATTTCATTTCTATGCTGCTTAGATAGTTTACAATTTTGATTTCATTTCGTTTTGATCAATTGCCATTATGTTTATCACATTTTTGCCCCCACTAACTTGCAGATAGCGTCATCAAATTCCTATTGATGGAGGTCAAATTGGGAAAATCCGACCATCTGGGTCTTCCCAAAATGCCCCCAATTAGCTAACCCCAAATTTGTAGGTCTTTTGGAGCTTCCTAGGTAGGACATTTGGGATAGTACCTTTTCGGCATTTTGTTGCAGGTGAATTCGTCCCGCCCCAGAGCGAATTCAAATCGGCGAGGAATTTCTCGACTGTTATTTTTGTAGTGCCCTCCTGGTGATGTCTTGATGCCCCTATCAAATTTTTAGAGCATTTGGATTCATTTTAGTCATAGTTTAATTCGATTTCTCATTCACTTATCGCAGGCTTGGGGATTGCATGCTTTTGTTTTATCTGTAGGTGCTACTGATCATCTTTTGTTTCTTTGAACGTAGGTGTGGAACATCGGAGGAGTAGCAAGGAATCAAACATTCATAGACACAAGTGGTGGTGATATTTTGGTCCACCCATCTTACATGTGGGCACGCGAAAGAAGGAAGGCTATCCATGGATGTAACCAAGAGATGAATTTAACGCTCCTCGCCCCTGAAAAGGGAGGATGCGAATTGTAACCGAATTGTGAAATACATCAATAAAAGAGAAGGGCTGTTATTTCATTTGGGTTTCAATTCATGCTTTCTCCATTTCATGCATTTTTAATTCGTAGGATTTAGCGTTAAGTTTAGTTTCATTTTTTGCATCGTGCTTGGAGTCTTTCCCTTTTTTGTTTTCGTATCCTCGTGCTTTCAGTGGCGATCACGGTGGGACTCTATCCTCTACCTTTTTGGATCAGAAATCTGATCAAAATTTACCTTGCTTGTAGGTATCTTTTTTTTTGGAACGCGGGACTGTTGTTCGTTCCAGTCTGTGGCGAACACAGAACTGTAATTCGTCTCATCCAGGGACGAATGGGAATGCGCCCCACCCTGTGACGAATCCAGTTCTGTTATTCATCTGACCTAGGGATGAATAGCTCTCTGCACATTTTTAGGACAGAGACTCAGGATCAGAAGGTCTGGGTAGAGAAGAGGTAAGGATTCTGCATTTTCTCTGTCATTTTTTGTTTTTAGTGTTTCTATTTTTGGATTATTTGTTTGCTTAGGGAAAGTTTTCTTTTTGTTGTTTGCTTGTTTCCTTTTGCAAAATAAAAAGAACCCCACACACCACATGGCAACTTAAAAACCAAGGCACTGGTCGTAAAACCCCAGCCCTTGATCAAGACCAACGGTGGATTTCATCACCACCTTGGCTTGAATTTTGCATCCATTACCCCGATCGCAACTGTTGCTAGACGTAAATCCTGACGAAAGCTGATCGAGTGTAGTTGGGGTGATTCCCAGCGCATGAGGATAAGTCTTCTATGGTAGGTGTCATAAACAGGGTGATTCCCCTTTCATACCGCCTACGTTCCATGTACCATCTGCTCTCACGTACCTATAGTTTCCCTCACGTAAGGGCGGGTATATAGAGAGGTTGGTATATCGGCCTGGCAATGGTATATCGAAGGGGCGACCATTTTTGGGAGTCATAAGAGCCATCATTTTGCATTTAAACGTTCTTTAAAACCTTCAAAACCAAAAAAAACAAAACAAAAATAAAAAACACACTAAACCAGGTCTAGGACACACTTTCAATATTTAAACGAGATAATCACTGCTTGTGTGTGTGTATGATATTTTCTGTTTAGTGTAGCAAAAAAAAAAATCATAAAAGAGATAAAAATCTACATAGCTTGTAGGAAAGCACCACCATGGTGTACACACGTAGCCAAGCCCAATCAAGGGCGAAAGCTATGAAAAGTGTACAAGGGGGCACAAGTCGCCTCCGCTATAGCCCTAAGGACTTGGTCATACCGCCTTGGCGGCCTGACCCACAAGAGAGTCCGCATCATTCCATGTCAAGATGGAACTATAGGGACACCCCTTTGAGGGACACGCCCATTCATCATAGCCCCTTTCAAGAAGAGTCCTTACACGTGGCACTCAACATAGATAAAAAGGCTCCCTTAGAAGCTCGATATGAGTGGCCACCGCACGATGAAGTGCTAGAGCGGCATAGTTTCCATGAGGAGAGGCCACATGATGATGGCATCCCTCCTTTGCCCCCCATCACTGTTAGAACCAATAGACAAAATCCAGAGCGCAAGGCTCTTCAAACCGGGTGAGCTAACTCTGCCCGCCCCTTTCACACATATGAAAGGGAGCACGAGGAAGATGATTACATTCCTCAAGAGCAATATACAATGTGGGGGCCATGCGCCTCCACACCAGCTAGATACCATGATCACCCACTGAGGCCAGAGCCTCGGGTAAATGCCGCCAACCTCGACAGAGGGAAGCGACCTATTGAGATCTCGGATCATCACGATCGAGGTAAATGCATAGGAGAGGCATCTAGGCCTCCTAGGCTCAATATGGTGGAACAAATCGACCTGGCAGTCGCTAGACATGCCGCCCGCCAAGCGCAGATCACGCGGCTTGAGCAAGACCAACAACAGCTAGAGCATTTATATCGCCTTAGCAAAGAGCGCATTAGGCGCCAAACAGATGAGCTGCTACATAACCCGGTGCCTGAGAGGGTTCCAACCCCATGCACCCAAAGAGCGGAACCATATGAGAGGCGCAACCCCTTGGTGCGAGATAGGTCCCCGTGACCTTACCAAGCGCTACCTCCGAGACCTCCTAGACCTGAACGGGAGGCCACTCCCTAGAACAATGATGGGTACCCTCCACGGGGACCCACCCTGGGTCATAGGTCTCACCCAGAGACTCCTCAGGAAGCTTATGAGGAGTATGAGCAAGAAGATGAGCGGGCCAAAATGCCCTACCTAGGTGGAGGAGTTGCCATCCGACCACCCCTTCAGAGGCCTCAAGTCTCCCACAACCCACAATGGGAGCAAACCAAAGAGGAAGAAATTAAATCCTCAGATGCATATAAAGCGCTGCTAGAGCATCTGGAGTCTGTGGAAACCAAAACTTTTGGGCCCCAAAAGCCCACTTTACGCCAGCTCCGCAGTCATCCTGTGCATCCGTCAGTGCCAGCACCTCCTTACCCTGAGCACTTTAAGCTGCCTCAGTTGGCAACCTTTAGAGGTGAGGAAGATGCTCAAGAGCATGTGACGAGATTCCTGAGCCAATGCTTTGGCATTCAGGACAATGATGCTTTGTTATTGAGAACATTTATAACCACATTCGTAGGCCCTGCCTCGGATTGGTTTACCCAATTACCAAAGCACAACATCAAAAACTTAGATCAGTTAGTGGATGCGTTCCTCGAATGCTTCACCTTCAATACCAAGAAGAAGGCGTCACTAAGTGACTTAGCCAGCCTCAGGCAGTATGAGGAGGAGACCATGGTGGCCTACGGGAATCGGTGGAGGACATTGCTCTTGAAGCTGCCCTACCTCCCTCCTATGTCCGACCTCACTTAGATGTTCTCCAAAAGTTGTTTGAGATCGATCTCTGTGCTATTGCAGCTACAGCAATATGCCACCCTAGAAGAAGCTCTGGCACAAGCCAAAATTATTGAAGAGATCAAAATACAGGATGGCGAGATAGCCAAACCTAAGAAAAAAGAGTGGACTAAAAACACTAAAGCTGGGACCACGCAACAAAAACCCGCTGCGGTCAACCAAGTTGCAATCAACGTCCCTAAACCTGTGCAAGCAACTCAGCCTCAAAAGGCTAATTATCAGGCAGTGCCTCCCAACAACTATGATAGAGAAAATCAGAGGCAAGAGCAGAATCAGTAGCGTCACCCTAGGCGACAATACACACCCTACACAGAGTCCAGGGACTCCTTGTTTGACCGCTTGTTAGCGGCAAACCTGATCAACCTACCAGAGATTCAGACTATAGATCCCAATGCACCCAAGCCTAAGGGGTATAGAGAGGACTTGTACTACAGGTTCCATAGGCGGCAGGGACATGACCTAAATGCCTATTGGAAATTTAAGGGCTTGGTGCAAGACTTGATTGATAACAAGACACTAGCGGTGGATAATCCCGTCGCACCAAGCAATCAACAAATGGAGGTCTTCAAAGACCCCTTGCCTACTCATGCTCCGTAGGAAAAGACCCTACAAGTTAACGAGGTCACACAGAACTACCCCATGCAGGGGTATGTAGGGATGATCAGTATAGTGACTCAGAATAGGAGGTATCCGAGCATGAATGCTCCTGCGACAGCTGTAGGAGAGGTGCCAACAACATCGCAACCACAACAGCACCTTGCACAACCTCCTCCGCCTAAGCCGGTGGCCACACTTCGGACCAAACTCACTCAGAGTTTGAGGACCACCTCGGCTAGGCTCTCCATATACGAGCTTATACAACAATCTACACCCCATCGAGAAGCTCTAATGGAGATATTGAAAGCCATCGAGTTGCAGCCCCATGAGACAAATTCTTTCAACAACTTCGTGGGGCATGTCAAGCGATGCACCGAGCCGGTCATCACATTTTGAGAAGACGAATTGAGATCAATGACTGATGACATGGCGGATCCACCCCTGCACGTTATCGCGCGGGTCAACGGGATCCCATACAAGAGGGTGTTGATAGACACTGGCTCGTCCAGTAATATCATCACAACTATGGCCCTAAAGCATCTGAAGTTGCCCGCATCTCACATCACAGCTTCCACCTACACTCTGCGAGCATTCAATGATGCAATCTGCTCGACAGTTGGCACAATAGTCCTACCAATCCAAGTGGGACAAAAGACCATACCTACATTGTGCCACATATTGGAGGGTGAGATGGCCTACAACATCTTGCTGGGCCGGCCATGGATCAGGGACATGAAGTGTGTCCCTTCGATAGCTCACCAATGTTTAAAGTATACATTTGAAGGGGAGGTGCATGTAGTCCCGACGGACTTAGAACCCTTCAAGTATTGTAATGCGGTGCAGCTGATGCCACAATCGACCCTGCCATCGACGCATTTGGATTTCTAGTTAAATCCATCTAAACAGGGTCCGATTCTATAGGCATCCCCATTAGCAAGTTCTTCAAAACCCCAGCCGGGTTCATCTTCATCGTCTGGTCCTCCACCAACGACACCATCTATGGGGGCCAAACAGAAGGACAAAGGGAAGAAACCCCTGGAAGAGGCAAAACCTTTGGAAGAGACACTGCCATCAGTATCAACTATCTCTATGGAGGAAATGCCTAGCCGAATGGAAGTCGAGGCTCCTAGTCCACCCGACATGGAGTGGACTCAAGGAGAACTTCCATTCCCTCCCCCTCAACCACCAACGATCAACGTTGAAATGGCCAATACGGGCCTGGGGGAGTATCTGGTGTGGAATATTGTAGCAACACCCGCACTAGAGTCCATGCAGGACATGGGGAGACCTCGCCTTCCCATTGGCACTATTGTTCCCCTAGGCTACCCGCCGAACCAGAAAAATTTTGTGTATGGGGGCCTTGATCATGGCGTTGCACCATGTACGCAAGAGGACGAAGATGAAGAGCCTTTTGCTGAAAATGTCAACTATTTGTCTAACCCAGACTTTGCTCTGAGATACCTTGGCCAATGCAATTGGCACGGATATGGGTTAGGCAGATATGAGCAAGGGATACGTGTTCTTTGCCAACCAAGATACCAAATGCCATACGACAAGTCAGGGGTAGGGTTCAACCACCCCCTCCCCTTGGACATCTTGGTGGAGAACATGCAAGGCCTAGGGATAGGCAACAAGGGGGGATTGGCATCAGATCCATATGCCAACCCTAACACCACATATACATTGAGGGATTATCTCCCATCAACGACAATCAACCTTGTTGGCTCTAGCAATCCCTTCCCTTCGCTCGAGAGAGGAGAAAGCTCGAGAGCTCATTTTTAGGGAGAGTCTAGACAATGTCAAGAAGGGTCCTCAGAGGATGAATCAGAGTATGAACCAACATCATATGACCCCTTCGAATCAGACAACGATCACTCACAGGTGATCCCCATGGATGATTATCAAGAAAGCCTCTTGACAATGTTCCCCTTGGATGCTCCTATCGAGCAAGCGCCACTCCAAGGAAATCAAGTCCCCCCGTAGAGAGCGAAACAACCTAGGTGGGGCCACATCAATTTGCTTGAGCAAGGCGAGCCTGTAACGCCGCAAGCAGTCATCGAAGCCAACGAAGGCCTCTGGATCTTTGATAGTGATTATGAAGATGAGACCGAGATGGCCTATCTCAACCACATGCGGCAGATGCAGTGACGACACCTCTTAGGTATTAACGATGTGCAGGAACAACTAAACATAAGGCCTGGGCATGAGTGGTACGTAGACCCAGCATGGTGGGACCAAGTGTTGGATCCGCTACTCTGGGCATACGAAGCATACCTTCCACCCAGAGACCCTATAGTGCCATCAGTGCCGAGGGTAGACCCTATCTTCTTATCCGCACATAGGGCCGATCCATTCGTGCCAGTCCCTCTAGAACCAGATCCAGAGCATAGAGAGCATCCAGAATGTCCGAGCAACCACACCCATGGTAATGGAGACCAAAATCATTCCATCAACATGATCTCCATTGACTTAACCGCCCCCATCCATAATCCGGCTGATCCAACACAGTCATTGTCTCTAGACATAGATGCCATCGACTGGGATCACGTCAATTCCCCTCCATCCCCATCCGAGTACTGGCCTTTCGGTGAAATGCTTCATTTTACCCCTGGGCCAACTCAGGATATCTTCCATGCTGAAGAGGAGCCCGAGGTTCCTAACGATGATCTTAACTCAACAAATGATATCCACTTGATCCCAACTCCACATCAGTTGGAGGACGGATCCCACATGTCAGTCGAGGAGACGACTGACGTAGACATCGGCTCAGATCCAATGAATCCATAGATCATCAAGTTGGGGGTAAGTTTATCCCCCGAAGAGCAAGCCGACTACATTGCCCTTCTCAAAGAGAAGAAGGAGGTTTTTGCATGGTCATACAAAGACATGTCGGGACTAGACCCATAGCTAGTCACGCATAATCTAACGCTTGATCCGACAATCAAGCCAGTTAAGCAAAAACTACGCAAGATGCACCCAACAGTGGCCTTAATGGTCAAAGATGAATTGCAAAAGTTGTTGGATGCATAGTTTGTCATCTGCATGGATTATCCACCATGGCTGTCCAACATGGTGCCCGTCAAGAAGCCCGACGGGAGGATTCGCATATGCACTAATTTTTGAGATCTAAACAAAGCGAGTCCTAAGGATGATTTTCCCTTGCCGAGCATCGACGCATTGGTAGACGCTACAACGGGTCACGAAATGCTTTCCCTCATGGATGGTTTCTCGGGATACAATCAAATTTGTATCAATCCCGAGGACCAGCTAAAAATGGCGTTCACAACGCCTTGGGGAACATTTTGTTATAAGGTCATGCCTTTTGGCCTTAAAAACGTTGGCGCCACCTACCAACGTGCCATGACATACATCTTCCATGATTACATGCACAAGACTTTGGAAGATTACATGGATGATTTGTTGGCCAAATCTCTTTTGTGCCCGGATCATCTCGGTGACTTAAGCAAGATCCTCGATCGCCTCATGGAGCATAAAGTCAGACTGAATCCCAAGAAGTGCATTTTTGGCATCACATCTAGAAAACTCTTGGGTTTCATAGTCTCAAAATGAGGCATCGAGGTGGACCCAAACAAAGTCAAGGCAATCCTTGAAATGCTTCCCCCAACTACCATCAAGCAGCTCAGAAGCCTGCAGGGAAAGGTCACGTCGATCAAGCGCTTCATAGCGCAGCTATCTGACAAGTGCCGACCAATGAACAAGTTGTTGCACAAGGGGGTAGCATTTCACTAGGATGACGAGTGCCAATCAGCCTTTGATGACATTAAACAATACTTGGCTTCGCCGCCAGTATTGGCACCACCTAGACCAGGAGTGCCATTCTACTTATACATCTCAACTCATCGAGGTGGCACTGGGAGCCATGTTAGCCCAGAAGAATGAACTTCACAGAGAATAGGCTACTTACTATCTTAGCCGCACCCTGGTCAGCTATGAACTTAACTATGCATACATTGAAAAACTCTACTTGGCAGTGGTGTTTGCTACCAAAAAGCTATGCCATTACATGCTGAGCAACAAGACGTATGTTGTGTCTAAGGAGAATCCATTGCGGTACATGATGAGTCATACTTATCATAGTAGCCGCACGACGAAATGGATCATGTTGTTGATGGAATTTGACATAGAATTTATCGGACAAAAATCCATAAAAGGTCAAGTCATAGCCGATCAACTAGCAGAGGCTCCTCTCGAAGATGACCAGCCTCTGACTATAGAACTACCCGATGATGGGGTCTTCCATGTCTCAGAATCACCAGATTCTGATGAGCCTGAGTCACAGGCCGACATAACCCTATTTTTTGATGGTTCTAAATGTGAGCAAGGTGGTGGCACGGGAATAGTATTCTTCACACCGCAGGGCGCTCCAATGCCCCTATCATTTAAATTAAATTTCCCATGCACCAACAACAATGCAGAGTATGAAGCCTTGCTCATAGGTCTTCAGACAACAATCACCATGAACATTAAATGATTGAACATCTTTGGTGATTCGTTGTTAATCGTCAACCAAGTCAAAGGGGTATTCCAATGCAAATGCCCAGTTCTGCAGGCCTACAAAGCCCTAGTGGACAAATTCCTGGCAAAGTTTGAATGGTACGACATCGAGGCACTCCCTCGATCATCGAATCATTTTGTGGACACTATGGCCTCCTTGGGGTCCCTAATCCCGCAAGACATTTCTGGTGAAATGACAACCATTCAAGTCAAAACACTATCGCAATCAGCGATGGAGCGAGCAAGCTCTGATTTAACGCCAGGAATCCACTTGATCCAGATTGAGCCATCCATGGACAGGTTCTCTCGAATCCGTGATCATTTGAATCATGCCAACTAGGGGTCCTTGTTCTCCCCTACTCCCATTAATAGCAATACAACGCTATTCTTGCAAGTTCTTTCTCGCTCAGCTTTTTCTAGGGATGAACTTCAAGAGGGATTGGTTGTTCATACTGTCGAGGTTTTCGATCAACAGGATTGGTATGCACCCATCAGGGACTACCTCAAGTTAGGTAACCTCCCGCTTGGATTGACGCATGCCACAAAATGATCATTCAAATAGAAAGTGGCAAAACATGTCTTGTTAGGAGACATTTTGTACCATCGGAGCTACGAAGGGATTCTCCTCCGTTGCCTGGACCAGCAGGAGTCCGCTTGGGCAATCACCCAAGCACACGATGGTACATGCAATGGCCACTTCAGTGGTATGGCCATCGCAAAGCGCATCCTTCGCATGGGCTATTATTGGCCATCTTTAGAGTGAGATTGTTGCGCATATGTGCGGAAGTGCGTGAAGTGTCAACATCATGCCAATTTGACACACGTACCTTCCTAGGCCTTGCAACCGATCCAATCGGCTTGGCCATTTTCGTAGTGGGGCTTAGATCTCATCGGAAAGATCTCCCCTGCATCGTTCGGCCATCACACGTTTATCATAATGGCCACAAAGTATTTCACCAAGTGGGTGGAAGCGGTTTCGCTAACCTCTACGACTGGACCCCGCATTGTGGAGTTCATTTTGCATAACATCATATGTCATTTTGGTATTCCATCCAAGATAATCTCGGATAATGGGATGTCATTCAAGAACAAAGATGTGCGTGCTTTGACCACAAAGTACAAAATTCAGCATAGTTTTTTGACACCCTATTATCCGTAAGCAAATGGGCAAGCAGAAGCATCAAACAAAATGCTAGTCGCCATCCTCAAAAAGATAGTCATAGATAATCATAAGGATTGGCACATTCAGATCCCACTTGCCCTGTGGGCTTATCGCACTAGCATTCGGACACCCACTGGGGCAACCCCATTTTCGCTGGTGTATGGCTCCGAAGCAGTCATGCCTCTCGAGTTGGAAATTCCTTCCCTATGCATATCAATGCACGAGTTCATCGATGATGACACTGCACGGCAGGCCCGGTTAGACCAACTTACGTTGCTTGACGAACGACGCGTTAATGCTCTCGAGCATTTACGTATCTATCAAGAGCGACTTAAGAAAGCATACAACATGAAAGTTCACTTGAGAGACTTTCAGGTTGGTGACTTGGTCTTGAAAGAGAACCAGCAGAACTCTAATTTGCCACCCCATTTAAGGGACAAGTTCATGGCAAACTGGTTAGGTCCTTATGTCATTGACAGTAAAATAGGACCTAGAACATACCGGCTAGCCTCTCTTGATGGAATCAAGGAACTAGAACCCTTGAACATCAGTCATTTGAGGCCATTCCATATTTAAAAGAGCCATAGCCCACCCAAAAAGCTCCAAGGATTTCCATAATCGAAAATTCAACCCAAAAGCTCCAAGGATTTCCATAATCGCTTGGTCAACCCAAAAAGCTCCAAGGATTTCCATAATCGCTTGGTCAACCCAAAAAGCTCCAAGGATTTCCATAATCGCTTGGTCAACCCAAAAAGCTCCAAGGATTCCCATAATCGCTTGGTCAACCCAAAAAGCTCCAAGGATTCCAAACGCTGGTCAACAAAAAAAAAAAAAAAAAAAAAGCCCAAGATTTCCATAATGCTTGGTCAACCCAAAAAGCTCCAAGGATTTCCATAATCGCTTGGTCAACCCAAAAAGCTCCAAGGATTTCCATAATCGCTTGGTCAACCCAAAAAGCTCCAAGGATTTCCATAATCGCTTGGTCAACCCAAAAGCTCCAAGGATTTCCATAATCGCTTGGTCAACCCAAAAGCTCCAAGGATTTCCATAATGGAAAAAAATCCAAGGATTCCCATAATCACTTGGTCAACCCAAAAGTTCCAAGGATTCCTTAATCGCTTGGTCAAAAACAAGAAAAATTCAAAAACAATAAAATCATCAAAAATAACAAAAATTTGCATCTCATTTCCATGCATACTCAAAAATCATCATAACAATACAGAGTTCTTTTGCATCTCATCTGCATAAAAAAAAAAAAAAACAAATATATATAGCTACATTAAGCATCACATTGCATATTTGTGGTCATAAAGGTCAAAGCACCATAGACTGTCATTACTTGGCAAAACCATCATCTTCTACATTTTTCCACTTTATCAATAGCTCATCGCCTATAACCGCCATTCACGTTATTCTCCCACATCATAGTCAGTTGTTTTCTAATGTATCGAGAGATTTTCATCATTCAGTCATCATTAGCTTTCTAGCCATGTATTGTACCAAGTCAGACAGATTTTACGCAGGTAGAGTTCTACTTGGATCACACCTTGTTACGTAGCATCCCGACACACGTTAAAACACATAACAAAATTCCCAAGTTGTGTGAACGAAAGATGAACCCTGCAAAGCAATCCAGGTCACCATAAGCGAAACGGTTATCTTGCTCATCCCCCTGTGCGAATGACCCCAAAGAATGCTGAGAGTTGGCAAAAGGACAAGCATCCTCCCTACCCAATTCCCCAAGAATCCCAAGTTCTCAAAAGGTTGCAAAACATCATAACAATTTGCAAAAGTCAAAACTCCAAAATTTGATATCCCAAAGTGCACACATCAAAAGGCACAAACAATAGTGATTCTCATCACTCAATATTCAAATCCCTTGCTCAAAAGAAAAACAAAAATAAACAGTGATTTTTATCACTACAAAAGAGCAAGTATCCCAATACAATTGAAGAAAAGAAGGGAGTCGAACTTGAATCCTTGGAACTCTCAACATTCCGACAGGTCATGAGGCAAACCTCAGTATTGGTTTGGTTGATAGCCTATCGGTCACTGGTGGTAAACCTCCCGCATGACGATATATCTATCACATTAACTTGTGTGCAGATCAATGTTTGCATGTGGATGAGCTAGCTTATGGTATCCCATGATAGCACCGTAGATTAATCTGACTAAACACAACAAAGGAGTTAGTGGAGCTAATCAGGTGATCCTCAATACAGGTTTGGTTGATAGCCTATCTGGCACTGGCGGTATCCTGACCAACACCACATAAACGAACTCAATTGCACACACAGGGATGTAAAATAACTTGGTCCAAAACAAGTCCGATTCATACCTTGTTCAAAAGTCTTGTGAGATGAAAGTACAGTCATGGCTAGATAGTTAAAACATCTGAGTTTTGAAAAACCCTACATACCTTCTAAACCAACTTGCTATCTTTCATCCTCACATTGCCATCAAAAAATACCAAAAAAAAAAACATGTATACATACAAAGCTATTCACCGCAGCAATCGCCTAGGACAAAAAGCCATAAAGTTCTAAACAGTCTATGGTCCGACTGCCAAAAATCACAAATTCAATTCATCCATTCCATTTGCATATCATATAAATTACAAACATTCACATTTTAGCACAACATATGCATTCATCACTATAACTTAACATGCATACATCCATATTCATCAATCATCATGCATAAAATCAAATCATCACATGCGCATAAACAAAATAAAGTCTGTATATATATATATCATCAAAAATGCCCGCAGGCTACAAAGAGCTGGTCCTCTGACCCCACAACAAAATCCAAAATCTCAAAACCCCCAAGCCTAAGGCGTCGGCCACCATGATCATGTAGGATCGGTGCGACGGGAACTACCCCCCATGGTGTGGGTCCTATGGGACCCCTCAGGGCGACTGCTGCTAGCCCCCGCATCACGCCTACTACCCCCTCCCTCATCCAATCGCCTGTGACGAGATGATGCTGACTGCTCAGTATCACTGCCCCTCGTTCGACGCGATGACCCACCTCCCGAGGGCTCAGGTACCCACCCCCGATGTGGATGATCTCTCCCTCCAAATCCATCTGATGTCGACACCACTCCGCCTCCCATCGATGGTACATCGTGACTACATCGTCGCGCTATGCCAACTGCACCCGTAGGAGATCCCTCTCCCGTGCAGCATCGGTATCCCCCTCCTGTCGACGGTGCGTAGCCCATGCATTCTCCCGCTCCACTAATTGAGCCCGCAAGAGATCCCTCTCTTGCAGAGCCTCCCCCAGCTCCTCATCTCGCCTCCACAATAGCCTCTCCAATCATGCATTCTCAGCGCATAACCCTGACTCCATGTCCTCTGAATCTCCCTGAGGCATGGGCATCTCTGGAATAGCAGCCTACTCTGGCTCCCACTACTCCGTGACGTCCTGCATCTTCGGCTGATCCAGAACCCCAAGATCCACATCCGCATCATCTACCTCCACCATGTCTGCCTCCTCGAGCGGAGCTCCCCAATCACCTCCTGGTGCCTCGGCACCCTCCCCGCCCACTGCTACTGCCTTCGCCCCTCCCAGTGGCCCCTCTCCCTACCATCGCCGTAGTATCCACCATTGATCATACTTTGGCGTAGTCCCGACGTCATCCACATCCGGGACGTCGATCACCGCATCTGAATCCTCGCCCAATGGCATGATGACCGGCCGATCCAGAGTCCTCTCATCCCCTCGATGTCGATAGACCACGGGCTCACCAGGAAACCCCTGGCACACCCCAAACTATCATGTCACCCGACTGTACGGGAAGAACTCCTACTCGGTCCCATGCCGCCCGATCAGCCACCGCTCCCTGCGTACCCATCGGAGCCACTCTCCAGCCTTCGACCAGGCTGGACAGTCCCGATAGGGTCGCCAGAGTACCTCCCTCGGAGCAAGCCGAGCGAAGGCATCGGCATAGTGCCCTACGACACCTGCCCACCATCGACTCTGTCCCTGCTCCTCAGACCGTCGCCACAGAGCCGCATAACCGATATCCTTATCCGCCATCTCCGCCCGCGTCGTCCATGGTAACCCCCCTGGTCTCTCCACCGCTATGTGCTGCCAACCCCAGCTCTACAATAGATAGCTACAGCTGATCCCCTTCGCCTCCAAAAAAACCTCATATAGCTCCCCATAGAGCTATGCCAGCAGCATCTGTCCCCATCTCATGACCAAAGGCTCCTACGTCAAACACTCCACCAGCCAACAGACCACATCCAACAGGTTCCACAGGAACCTCACACCTGATGAGTCAGGTAGCAGCATGTTGGAAATGAGGCCCATAAGCAATGTGTGCCTCACTCCCAACACCCCCTCTCAAACCACCATCGAACCAGAATCCCACCCATCTAGTAGTCAACCTCTACCATCTCCACTAGACCATCCACCCCCAACTCCTCCCCATGCCCGAAGCAGCGTCGATCTGATCCCGATCTCGACCGATAGTCCATCTATTAGAATCCGAAGAATCCGATAGACATCCTCCAAATCTCATCTCCCTATTGGGAGATGGAAAGTATTAGTCCTAAGGATCCCACAAGTTGATCAGGTCCATCAGGTAGGCCCGATCCCCAATCACTGGCTCCAGCCGAGCCACCTGCTTGAGCCCAAGGGCGTCAAGCCACTCCCAGTCAACCACAACTAGCGCCTCCTGTGCTTCAGCAAAAATAGTCGGCACACGATACCGGCTCTTCACAACCTACAACAGACAACAAAATAAGCACATTAGAATCATGAAAAATAGTGTACAACTACAAACAACATAAACGAAAAACAAAATTTAATTTGTCAACCTAGGGTTTATACTCTCAAATTGATAAATTAAAACAAACACAAAAAAAACTCAAAAATAACAAAATTTAATTTGTCAACCTAGGGTTTTATACTCTCAAATTGATAAATTCAAAAAAAAAAAAACTATAATACAAGAAAATAATAAAGAGGGAGTTCACTTACTAGTCTTGCTTCGGCTCCGCCGCTCGATCCGGTTCGTGCACTCATGGTGGCAGAAAAATTTGGCAGTGCTTCGCTTCACAGAATTGACCTCCTCCTCCTAGAGCTCCAAATCGCAGGAAAAACAAGTGCAAATGAGCCCAAACCCTAGTTTTGGCCTTTAAATAGGCTTTTTGAGCCTGTAATCGTTCCTCCCTGGGATGAGCGCTCTGGTTAGCGCTCGTCCCACCTAGGAACGAATGCTCAATAGGAATTCGTCCCACCCAGGAACGAATACAGAGCAAACATTCCGAAAATAGTAAACATGCACAAAAATGCACCAAAACCGCCAACCAAACGCACAACAAGAGATCTCGAGAATCAAACGGGAAAAGGGCAAAACACCCAAAACAACAATAAAACTACCAATCGGGTGCTTTGCACTTGACATGCCGGGCATGCAAAATAGATGTCAGGGTCACAAATCCTCACTATCCTACTCCCTAAGAAGGCTACCATAGCCAGACCACTCCACGGGAGGACGGATCTTCGAGAATTTCATCCCCAAATGGCGTCGCCAAAAGGGTCAAAACCCACCCAAAAACAACAATAAAACTGTCCAATGAGAGTGCTTTTGCACTTGACATTCTAGGCATGCAAAACAGATGTCGGGGTCACAAATCCTCACTATCCTACTCCCTAAGAAGGCTACCATAGCCGGACCGCTCCATGGGAGGACGGATCTTCGAGAATTTCATCCCCAAACGACGTCGCCAAAAGGGTCAAAACCCACCCAAAAATAGCAATAGCATTGCCGAACGAAGGCGCCTTCGTGCCTGACATTCTTGGCATCCAAAACAGACATTGGGGTTATAAATTTTCACCATCCTACTCCCTAAGAAGGCCACCATGGCCGGACCGCTCCACGGGAAGACAAATTTTTGACAATTTCAGCTCCAGAAAGGCGTCACCAAAAGGGTTAACACCCACCAAAAATAGGTCTAAATGTCGGAAAACTGCACACACATTTAAAGATAAAACATCTGAAGGCACCCTTACACAAGTCATCTTGGGTCAAGCGACTCGTCGCTTTTCTCATGCAGGTCATTCCCTCATCGATTCGTCGCTTGAGGGGATAGTCACACTTAGTCACCAATCAACAAATACACACCCAATCATGGAAATGGCATGCATTCGAAGAATCATTGACAAAGACAATCATGCTCCTGCTTGGGGAAGTAAACAAGCAATAATCACAAGCTGATCAAACACTTGGCATTCGTGAATCATGAACTCAAGGTTCCCACAGACAAAAGGTTGCGCCCTTTGCCTATTCATGACTGATCAATGTCCAAGCTCAAGTAACACCTCACCGAAAAAGGTTAACACTTGAATTGAGTTCCTTCGCTCGTTAGAAGCAAGGATTCAAGAATGCATGCCCTTTTCATACTTGGGGCATCAAAATTTGGTTAGGTTACCAAGAAACCCTAATCATTAGTGCTTTGGTTATCTATTTTTGCTCGATGTTGTGCCTTGCACAACGCATCCCAAAAAGGGGCATCTGTAGACACCAAAACAACACCAATCCGATTATGTGACTACAAACACTGATCACATTGGCACACACAACCCCTAGGGTAGCCCCTAGAGGTTAAACAGTGGTCCTAACCACTCTCACAATAGTTTTGGGAAGGTCAAAAATCATTTTGGCACCTTCAGGCACTTTGCTCAATATCCGTTCCACCCAGGGACGAACTCTAATTGGGATTCGCTCCACCCAGGGACGAATTCATAATTCGCTCCAGGGTGGGGTGAATTGCAGGTTTGACGGGCAAAAAGTCAAATCTTGACAAATGGCAGCTCGGATCCGCCACTTAACGCTTCCTTCATTGCATGGGAGCATGGGTGAGCATTTTCGAGCGTTAGAGGTTGTTACAGGGGCAGTCATGAAGCCCCTAATCAGGGAAGAATCTTCCCTCCCCTGGAAGGGCATGGCTGCCAAGTGGCGCCTCTGCATGCTCATCCCAAGAGACCTCCAGGTCTATAAATTGGTGGGTTTTCTCACCCCAAAATAGAGAGAGTAAGAGCAATTTTGAGCAACGAAGTGCTGCCATTTTATTTCCCCATACATCCTTGTGCGATTTGTGCCCTTCACATCCTTGATCTCTTTTAGAGAGGAGGTCATTGGGTGACTATTGGAAGGACGAATCTCGAGCCCAAAACCTGACACTTGACCACAGTATACCACCCAATTTGCCGACAACCCCTTGTAAGATATTTTGGACCCATCCCAAGTGGATTGGTGTCGAAATCAGGCCCCAAACGGTGGGCGGCCCGCCCGGTGCCCCCGCACTGCTGCAGGCCTAATCGTCCCTTTTAGGAGCGATTGGGAATCTGTAGCAGATTTTCCTTTCTATCATTTTCATTTCTTGTATTTGATTTCTATGCTGCTTAGATAGTTTACAATTTTGATTTCATTTCATTTTGATTAATCGCCATTATGTTTATCATGTTTTCGCCCCCACTAACTTGCAGATAGCGTCATCAAATTCCCATTGATGGAGGTCAAATTGGGAAAATCCGACCATCTGGGTCTTCCCAAAATACCCCCAATTAGCTAACCCCAAATTTGTAGGTCTTTTGGAGCTTCCTAGGCAGGACATTTGGGACAGTACCTTTTCGGCGTTTTGTTGCAGGTGAATTCGTCCCGCCCCGGAGCGAATTCAAATCGGTGAGGAATTTCCTAACTGTTATTTTTGTAGTGCCCTCCTGGTGATGTCTTGATGCCCCTATCAAATTTTTAGAGCATTTGGATTCATTTTAGTCATAGTTTAAATCGATTTCTCACTCACTTATCGTAGGCTTGGGGATTGCATGCTTTTGTTTTATCCGCAGGTGCTACTGATCATCTTTTGTTTCTTTGAATGCAGGTGCGGAACATCGGAGGAGTAGCAAGGAATCAAACATTCATAGACACAAGCGGTGATGACATTTTGGTCCGCCCATCTTACATGTGGGCACGCGGAAGAAGGAAGGCTATCCATGGATGTAACCAAGAGATGAATTTAACGCTCCTCGCCCTCGAAAAGGGAGGATGCGAATTGTAACCGAAGTGTGAAATACATCAATAAAAGAGAAGGGTTGTTACTTCATTTGGGTTTCAATTCATGCTTTCTCCATTTCATGCATTTTTAATTCGTAGGATTCAGCGTTAAGTTTAGTTTCATTTTTGCATCGTGCTTGGAGTCTTTCCCTTTTTTGTTTCCATATCCTCGTGCTTTCAGTTTGGGGTAAATCACTATTGTGAAAAGAGGAGATCACGACTCCCAAAAGTTCAATACAAAAGCATTTTTTTATTCATTACAAATCGCTTGTGTCAATTATTTATTGCTTGGGTGTATTCTATTTTGCTTACACTTATCTATAAATAATATAGTGATTATTTATGATACTTATGAGTTCCCGTTAAATCTCCACATCTATATTTATTTTTTCATCCTTTTACATTTTTTGTTTAAGATTTGAGTGAATGGATTGTTTCTATTTATTTTTATAAAATATTATGAATTTCAACATGGTATCAAAGCAGGTATGGAGCTTTATCACTTGGTCATGCAAAATTTTTATTTAGACCCTCCAATATTTCTTTTGACTTCTAGACGAATGGATTCTCAAATATTCGTAAGCACCTTCAACAAAAGAGGTTAAATGAAGATCCTTTTTTTTCTCTTTTTTTAATTATACTTTTTTTGAAGAATTTAAACCTAATCTAGGTTATATTTTTCTTGTAGATTTTTTAATTTACGTGGTGGAATCGATAGCCGACATGGTTGCTCTAATATCTCTTTGCCTCAATAGCCGCCATGATACTTTGTGTTGTTTGCCCTAGTAGCTAGTGATAGCTACTACGATACTTCGTACAGTTTACCCCTAAAACCACCAATCCAAATTCATTTAAAACCTTTTACGTTGTTGAAAGCACAAGGAATACGGACAAGTCGACAAGGCTCAAGATTTGAACACTAGAAATCTATCCCGCTTATAGGGTTTGGCCACACCAATTGGTCTACATATTAGACCTTTGCAAAAAAAAATTAATGAGTTTTATAAAAGTTGTTTTCCAAAAACGTCGCTATAGGACCATTTTGGAGGGTAAATTTTCAAATGCCATAACTTTTACATACGAAAATATCTTGAGCCTTTTTTTCAAATCAAACAAATTTTTGAACCCTTTGCAATGGTGGAATTTATTGAAGGACATACGATAAGTGGAGGGATATCTTATTGTGTGATTGTCTTCAATCCTATTGGTCTATTTCAAAAGCATAAATTTACAATATGTTATATAATCAGAATCTTTGTCCTAATATTATGGGAGATGTATGGATCTATGACAATTGCAATGGATTTATTGATCTGTTATCTTTACAATTGAAAAGTAGTCAAGATACGACTTGGTTAATCCCTCTTTCTTCTTTGGGAACCGCGAGAGGGATGGACAAGTTTGTGTCGTAGGCGTTTCCTTCCAAGCTGATTAAGGTAGAGAGATTAAATGGATAGATAACAGAGGGATCCCCACTCCAGATCTCCTGAGAAATCAAGTCGTAAAATTTTTCTGTTGCATGAATTCCATCCCAGAAGACATATGCGTCTGAATCCTCGCAAAACAGAGCTGGCGGATCCGTCTTTCCACAGCTCACTTCCGCGTTAAAACTCCCCGATCCGCAACAGGCAGACTTTGTCTCGGACAATCCTGCACGCCACAATCGTTTCAATTTTTATCGTCACTACAATAACATCTTGTGTGGGGGATAACAAGGGAATGAGCTTTATCTATGTTCGTAGCATGTCTGTCTTGCATTTGCTTACCATAGTTTTCACCATTTTCAATTATGTTCGTAAGGGAATTAAAAGAATAAACGACAGAGATGGTGGCTCCAGTCAGATTTCCATTCAGTTCATCGACGAGGGACTTGAGACGAGAGTTATAGGTCCTAGGCAAGTAGTTCACGATATCAAAACATGAACTACCAACCCATTCTTCTCCGCATACTGGAAATTTTGATAGAATACGTCTGACAAGAGGAGTATATCCTACAGCGGGAATGTCCAATACAACGAATTTTCTCGCCCCGGCAGCATATAGCCTCTGCCATATCAGATGACATTAGTTAGCACAGTTAAATTTTATCAAACGGTGATATGCCCAAAAATGGGTAGACGATCTCAAATGAGAAACTAGCGGATTGCTTGTCATACATCGCTAGCACGTCATGTCCTCTCACCGTTGTGGTTATCCACCCTAAAACTAAAACAAGAACTACTCCGGATCACCTCCATTCTCTCGAGTTCTACTCTAATTCTGAGTCTCGCCTACAAGATAACAAGTGCGTCTCTCATCGTAGAAAATGCCCTATTTATTTACAACGAGATGCCACCACACACGCTGCATATTAATCAGATGTGTGATGATGTTACACCTGAGACCACCGTTAGGACACTGTTCTTGTCTCTTCCCAAAAACCATTGAAGAAAGAAATTAATGAGAAACAAAATACTCGTGCCAGATGAAAGAGGGACATGGATACCATTGAAGAAAGAAATTAATGGGAAACAAAATACTCCTGCGAGATGAAAGAGGTACATGGATACCATTGAAGAAATAAATTAATGGGAAACAAAATACTCGTGCGAGATGAAAGAGATACAAGGATACCATTGAATAAAGAAATTGATGGGAAACAAAATACTCGTGCGGGGAAATAGGAAATGCTAATAGTAATGGGAGTAACTATGTATGTGTATTAATAAAGTTGAGTCATTAATAAAGTGGTAAGTATTTCCGCCTGTCACGCGGGTGACCCTCGTTCGATCCCCAACAACGGTGTTTCTGGTTTTTCTAACTTCTATGATTATAAATGGTTGCATTAATGTTTATTTGTCTTTGTCGTAGACCAAAAAGAATTGAAATATAGATCCAAAAAAATAAAAACATATTTTCTTTGGAGAATAATATAACATTCAACTAATCGCATGTTACAACATAAGTTATCGATAACTTATGGAGAACTCATGTGGTTGGCTTCATGTCTCTTTTAAGAGTTTGAACCGATAATCAATTTGATACTTGTAATTTTCCATTTATTGGTGGTTTTTAATCCTATCTCTTGTTTGATTAGTGGTACGTCCTACCTTAAGTGTTAATTTCTAGGCCTTGTTTGGTTAGTGGTACATCCTATCTAAGTGTTAATTTCTAGGCCTTGGGCCTCAAAGGGACAAACAAACTAGCTTAACAAACTTATTGAGTGTGATAGCATATTAAAAGCACTCAGAGCAAGGGGGTTAGGTGGTAAGGGAGGTAATGTTGGGTTTCTTTGGCAATAAGTCTCTATTGTACTAGGTGGGGATGTGGTGGATGCATAAATGAAAGGAGTCTCTACTACTAAGATTATAGTGTAGTTATTTACAAATGGCTTCAAACATACCTTGGGTTCTTTCTTACAAGTTCTCTCTACTAATTTGGTGTAGGTTGGCTTACCTTTGAGTGCCTATTAGGATCAAAGTGAGAAAGTTTCACTCTTTCCTTTGGGGTTAATATTAAAGCTTTGATTTTTATTAAGGAGTATTTTTAATTTTTTTTAGAAATGGATTGGATCTTGGAGTTATATTGGGCCTAATGCTTCACTGTTTCTTATTGGATCTAATCATCGGAGTTAAAGGTTTAGTGGGTTGCCCTTGATTTCATTTATTACAATAGCAAGACAAGTCCTTATGGTGGATCATATTATGATAACACCCATGGTGAGGGTTCTGTAGGTACTAATGTAATAATAATAAATTATTATGATTAGTTAACACTTGGAGTTGGTGTGATGACAAGTCTTGATGGGGGCTATTCGGATGGCGTTATAATGATAAGTATTGATGAATGAGGTTATGCTATACGTGGTACAATGACTATCCATAAAGGTGGTATGAAGGTCATGATAAATTGACGAGTAGGGGATACTTCCCTAGGAAAAGAATTGGTAGTAGAAGAGCATCAACCTAGGATAATAGTATATATAGAAGAGTTGTGTGTTGGAGGATGTGGTGCAATTTTGAGGTCAAAGAATAAAGGGGTGATAAATACATTTATGAAGAACATAAAAATATCACCTATCAAAGCTGGAGGAGTTGGAGGTGGTAGGTGCAACAAAATCCCTCTCATAAGAATGATGCCACTTAAGGTTATGGTCAAAAGGTATATCTCATGAATTTATTTTGCCTTGAAAGAAGATATCCAATATCAGTGATTAAAAACCAATAGAATAGTAATTCTTTTTCTTCAAGAGTTTCTTATGATGGGGGCTATTTGGATGGCGTTATAATGATAAGTATTGATGAATGAGGTTATGCTATAGGTGGTACAATGACTATCCATAAAGGTGGTATGAATGTCATGATCAATTGACGAGTAGGGGATACTTCCCCAGGAAAAGCATTGGTAGTAGAAGAGCAACAACCTAGGATAATAGTATATGTAGAAGAGTTGTGTGTTGGAGGATGTGGTGCAATATTGAGGTCAAAGAACAAAGGGGTGATGACTATATTTATGAAGAACATAGAAATATCACATATCAAACCTGGAGGAGTTTGAGGTGGTAGGTGCAACAAGATCCCTCTCATAAGAATGATGCCACTCAAGGTTATCATCAAAAGGTATATCCCATGAATTTATTTTGCCTTGAAAGAAGATATCCAAGATTAGTGATTAAAGAAATAATAGAATAGTAATTATTTTTCTTCAAAGGTTTCTTATAGAGCATGAATTATACAAACAAGAACAACCTAACTAAGAATCCAAAGGTTGGCTAGTGGAATAAATGTGAGGGCTTGATGAGGGCTATATTGCTTGCCATATTATGTATAAATAGACCACTCAAGTGATTCTCTAATTCAAAACCTAGCTGATTTATGGCTATACATGCTATCTATATATTTAGACCTTTGGTTTTCATCTTGAGGGTCCTTCAAGAGAGAAGTTTCTATGATGGATTGAATTTTTTAACAACCCTCCTCACACGGATATTGGTTAATAAGCAAAATTGGTAATAAACCTACCTTTTCTTGTGGATTTTGGTACTGTTGATAGCTATTGTGAATGCAAGACCAGGTTCAAAATCATCGAGGAAGGGAAGTAAGTCGATGAAAAAGGTAAAAAAGGAAGTGATGATTTGACTCGTAAGTACATGGGTTTTGGTATTGCATATAGCTACTATGAATACATGACTAGGTTCAACGTCATCGAGTAAGGAAAGTAAAGTATTGTGTGTACATGTCGTGTGTGTACTTGTATAAAGTTATTGTTGCCTTGAATGATTTTTTTAAAATTCCACAATTTAAATATAAGCTTGCATTGGTTATGGATGTTGTCGTTATATGAAAAATTATGGATGTTTTATGTAATTTCATGCATTGGGATTACAGAGTGTTGTGTAAATCTGTGGAAAACATTTACATGTTTTCATCACTGTATGTTAGTAGTATTGCATTCATGAAAGGAAGAGCTAAAATCTGATCTCTACATCATAAAACCCCTAATCTGTCTAAGATAGTGAATGGTGTTCATTCATTTAAAACCTTTTGCATTGTTGAAAGCATAAGGAATACGGACAAGCATTCAGTTCAACAAGGCCCAAGATTTGAACACTAGGCATCTACCTCGCTTATAGGGTTTAGCCACACCAATTGGTCTACATCTTAGACCTTTGTAGAAAAATTTAAATGAGTTTTGTAAAAGTTGTTTTTCAAAAACGTTGCTCTAGGACCATTTTGGAGGGTAAATTTTCAAATGCCATAACTTTTACATACGAAATTGTCTTGAGCCTTTTTTCAAATCAAATGATTGTTGAACCCTTTGCAATGGTGGAATTTATTGAAGGGCATACGGTAAGTGGAGGGATGTCCTATTGTGTGATTGTCTTCAAACCTATTGGTCTATTTCAAAAGCATAAATTTGCAATATGTTATATAATCAGAATCTTTGTCCTAATACTATGGGATATGTATGGATCTATGACAATTGCAATGGATTTTGAGTCGTTTAGAGGCTTGGAAGAAAAGTAGTCCATATACGACTTGGTTAATCCCTCTTTCTTCTTTGGGTGATTCCGTTAGCTTATTTTTAAAGACCTAATATTTCATGATCTCATATTTCTTTTTGAGGTATTCTTGGATGTTTGTTGAATTTCTTCTTTTAAGCAGGTTCATGTAAATACTCTTTTCTTAATTGAAATAAAGTGATGCAATGAAAAAATAAAATTTCAAATAAGGTGATATATGCCTTAATATGAAAAGTTGTAGTAGAACATATTTATAAATACTTAATGTTTGATTTGGCTATATACTTAGGCCCTTAAAATTAAGGGCTAATTGTGCCTACCCGAAGGTATTGAATGGTCATGGGATTCACCTAAAAATGGGCTTGGCATAGAAACTCTTTGTCCCTTTTCCATTCAAGTTCATCCACTATTAACCATCAAACATATGTGCTTCAAATTTTAAATTTTATATGAGTGACTCTTTACTATTTGCTATTAGTAGTTCCATGGCTAGCTAGTAGTAATAGGAGGTAGAGTAAATTATTATTAAAATCATTCTTATTTTCAACAAAATTAATGAATATCTTATGGGACTCCAACCTTTGGAAACCTAGGGAACTCTAAAATTGAAAATGGATATATCTTTAATGGTAAGCAATCTCTTCACCATATGAAGAGGCACTAGATCTCAAGTAAAATCCATCACAAAGTTTATAGAATTAGAAATTCCTTTGCTATAGAGAGCTTTCACATCCTCCACTCAGTCAAACTTATCATCAAATATAGGTTTTTAGGGTGGGTACCACCTTCTTGTCAAAGGCTTTCACCAAATTAACCATGTAGTTAGAGAGATTAATATGAGAAAACTTCTGATTGGATAGAATGTAGAATTGGATGGTGGATAGATGAGGCAAACTCTCAAATGCTTGTTCTATCAACAACGATCAATAATGTTGTGTGCTATATTACATCATGATTCATCACCATATTCAATAAATAGTTATAGGCTTTGTATTCTAGTCTAAAGCTTAAAATATTGTATTATATGATGTTATCAATTTGTAATTAAAAATAATTTATATTTATGTGTTAGTAAAGTAAGTTTAGTCGATGATTATTGATTCAAAAAGATTGTATAAAAATTATAACACTATAAAATTAAAAATAAAATAACTTTATACTTATTTGAATATTATAAGAAACCATTTGTGGTTGAGAAATTTGGAATCCAAACTATCGTTTTGACGAAGGAATGAACCTAACATCAACCAAAAAAACCACCAAAAATGGATATTCTTTCGTATGGAATGCTAGACTTTGTGATAACCTACATATAAATCAAACATCATTGAATACAAGGCTGGGAATAACTTAAACGAAATTCTATCATAAAATAAACCACAACGAATAACAATTCCGATAAACAGGAAGGAATACTTCCAGGGTAACGCATAACCGCTAACACAAGTTTTTAAAATGGTAACGAAAGGAAGAAAGAAAGGAGTCATTTATTATTATTCTTATTGTGAAATGTAGAATTTAGTAGAGGATATATCGACGAGTCAATAAGGCTACAGATGGCGAGGAATTTTAGGTTTGAACTCAGATAGAAACCGCGAGACGGATGGACAAGTTTGTGTCCTAGGCGTTTCCTTCCAATATGATTAAGGTAGAGATATTAAATGGATAGATAACAGAGGGATTCTCTAATTAAAAAAAGGGTGTTGGTATTGTAGATAGCTACTGTGAATACATGACTAGGTTCAAAATTATGGAGGAAGGGAAGTAAGTCGACGAAAAAAAGGTAAAAAGAGAAGTGATGATTTAGTTCATAGATACATGTACGTTCACATAAAAAAGAAATGATGATTTAGCTCATAAATACATGGACGTTCACATACTTGTATATCATGTAGATTTCATGACTGACTGGGTCAAATGTATAGTTTGTTCTTGTTTGATTTATAGAGAATAGGTATCCATATGATTTGTGTGGCCATGATGATTGGAGCCATTATTTACTTAATGTGCATATAGTTTAGATTAAAATAAAAATAGAAAAAAAAAAAAAATAATGCAAATAAATGAATGTATGCATGGTTTAAAAAAGTCGGAATGCAAGTGTATTATTATGGACATCAGTTTCCTAAAGCGTAGGTAAATATAATATTTGAATGTTTTTGCATAAATGATATGAGCAATATTCAAGTGGTAGCAAGTATGTAAATCAAAGGAAATCATGATGAAGATGGGCGAACATGGTGTGGAGTAGTGGTAAGCTTAACCAAACCGCAACTAAGTGTATGGTGTCATTACGATTTTAAATTCCCTCCATACACTAGAACCGAGAAGGGAGGAAAAGGACAAAAAAACGTTCTTGTTGGATGATAATCAGGAAATCAGGAAATCAATATTGGAGGAAACCAACTTCAAAGAGAAGAAAGGAAAATGTTTTCCGACGGTTTGGGGAGAAAACAACGTGAACTGGATTTGCTATGGGAGTTCGAAAGTGTTGGACAACTCTTGGAAGGGTAAAGCATCACGAAGTGACTCCAAGTAGAATATTCACAATAATTTTTCCTATTTGCTTTTGGTTTAAAAAAATATATATATATATTTATGATTTGAGCTAGAAAGATGGCTTGTTTTCTTGTGTCGAAATAAAACAGGAAAGACATTGTCGTGTGTGTACTTGTATGAAGTTATTGTTCACAATTTACATATAAGCTTGAATTGGTTACGGATGTTATCGTTATCTAAAAAATTGTGGATGTTTTATGTAATTTCATGCATTGGAATTATAGAGTGCTGTGTGAATTTGTGGTAAACGTCTACATGTTTTCATGACTGTATGTTAGTAGTATTGTATTCATGAAAGGAAGAGCTAGAATTTGATCTCTACATCATAAAACTCCTAATATGTCTAAGATAGTGAATGGTATTCCAGTCGGTGGTGTGAATGAAGGCTATCGAGTATGACAGGTGTTGAGAAGCGATCTAAAGCAGCCATGATTTATGATTTATAAAATATTTTGTACATTTATTTTCCCTCATTTGTATCCAGGAAAATGTTGTTGTACATTCGTGAACAAATTAGTGTTGAACATCTGATGTATATTGTGATGCAAATGTTGTGTTGAGTGGAAAATAGAGGAGTAGTATTACCTTGTCAGGTGTTTAGAGTATCTCCAATATATTCTTTAGAACCAAACTTCAAAATGATATATCTGTAATTGATGTCTTAATTTTATAGCAGACGAACTCTGGAAAGTTTGATATTATAAACAAAACTATGTTATTCTTTCTATAAACATAGAATGATATATTTTTAAAAGCTCTCAATGTAAGTATGGTTAAAAATGTCTTAAATAGAAGACGCAAGATACGATTTTGGATTTGTGATCAAAAGAGTATGTTTCTTGGTAGAGTAAATATTGTACATGGTTATTATCGTATTGCAAATAAACTAAACCATTGGTTTGCACTGAGTATGTTGGTTTAAATGGTGTATGAATATTTTTATTTTACCAATCATTTTATGTATCCAATGCCTGTAAGAAAAAGTTAAACCATACTTTATGTGTTTGCGTATAAATCATTTTGGCAATTATGTGGGCATGTCTCAGACTTGGGATACCATGTTCCTAAAAGGAATTTAAATAATTTGTTTTTCTTTATGAAGTTGTGTTTGAAGAGCTGCGTAAACTTTAGAGAAACCTGTTAGCAAAATTAACCCAGATTTCACGCATGTGCCCAACTGCGCTCCGAACCTTGGGCGAAACCGGATTGCACTCCAGACATGGGCGAAGTCGGACTGCGCTGCCGCAGTCCGGGATCCCGGCAAAGGGCTGACATGACGCCGCACCTACCCTCTGACAGATGTGACGCTAGTGCGGCAATTGGTCAAAAACCCTAGTTGAGGGCCTGTCAAAACCTGTCAGAGGACAAACCCCAATCCTCCTCTTCCCGCGGCTATATAAGGCGTCTCGGGTATTTCAGATTAGAAAAGAAGAAGAGAGGAAGAAAAAGAGAAGGAGCAAGAAGGAGCAGAGGCAAATAAAAGTATCTCAGCGAGCAGTTTGACTCAGCTGATTAATGTCTGAGCAGCCGACTCGACATTTTGTCTGTTTAACTTATCTCGCAGTTGCACTCGTAGATGATTGTAATTTCCTCGCTTGAGGAACTTTGTACCCCCGTTTAATATAAATAAAGTTTGTTGTTTGTTTTCGGCATCTTTTAGGGTTTGCAGTTTGTTGCTCTCTGTTCCGGCGTCTCTCTCTTCTCATACGGGTGTTGCCAAGCCAGGCAAACCCAGCGGTAGCCGCGGAAGAAGAACAAGTCTGAAGCGGCTTTCCAAGTTTGCTTCCGAAGTTCGCGGTTAAGACTGGAGTAGCTCGAATGCGCGAGAAGTCCGAAGTTGGCCTCAGTCTCCACTTCGCCCAGCGCAGTTCGTTGGCTGCCCGAAGTTCGAACTTCGCCCAATTTCGGGTGAAGTCTGTCGCAGCCGTGAAGTGCGAACTTCGCCCAGTTTCGGGCGAAGTCCGGCTGCGGCCCCGAAGTGCGAACTTCGCCCAAGTTTGGGCGAAGTCCGGCTGCGCAGCCGAAGTGCGCACTTCGCTCAATTTCGGGCGAAGTCTGTCGGGCCCCCGACTTGCGCACTGCGCTATCCGAACAGCGCCGTGCAGACTTCGGCGTCAGTTTAAAAAAAAAAATTAATTCTTCAAATTTGTATCAGAGCTGATAGTGCCGTGACACGGAGATAGAAGCATGGCTTCCGAGAGAAACTCGTTGCAGTTGCAGATCCCACGATTTAACGGCAAGAACTACGATTATCGGAGCATCCAAATGAAGATCCTGTTCAGGTCGCGGGAGCTTTGGGACTTAGTCGAGAACAGATACCCGTAACCGACAGATGCAAGAAGATTGGCCACCCTCTCTCAGGCAGACAAGGATCTGTTGAAAGAGCACAAGAAGAAGGACCAGAAGGCCCTCTTCTACATAATGCAAGCGGTTGAGGAGACCATCTTCCCGCGGATTGCATCAGCCACCAAGGCCAAGCAGGCCTGGGAAACCCTAGCAAGTTCATATCAGGGCACCGACAAAGTGAAGTTGGTGAAACTACAGATGCTCAGGAGACAGTTTGAGAACCTACAGATGAGCGAGTCCGAGTCGATGAGCGACTTCTTCACCCGGACGACTGACATTATCAACCAGATGCGGTTGAATGGAGAAAATGTCCAGAGCCAGAGAATCGTGGAGAAGATTCTCAGAAGTCTGCTTGCGAAGTTCGACTCGATTGTGATAGCAATCGAAGAGTCGAGGGATTTGACAACCCTCTCGATAGACGAACTCATGGGTTCATTGCAGACCCATGAACAGAGATTGAGCTGTTCATCTCAGACCTCTCTAGAGCAAGCATTTCGGGCTCAAGCCTCAGTCCGAGACAACGGCAGACAAGACTCCCACCACAGCGCTTCTAGTTCTCAAGGAGGGAGATGCAGAAGTAGGCGTGGGAGAAGTAACAAGCAAGGAGGGAGATCAAACCCTCATGACGCTGAGCCATGTTGCAACTTTCATCAGCAAGGAAGAAGAGGCACTGGCAGAAATCAGCAAGGAAGCTCTTAGCAGAAGAAGGACATGTCAAAGGTCCAATGCTACTACTGCAGCAAGTTCGGCCATTATGCCTCACAATGCAAGAAGAAGATGGTGAACAAGAATCAGCAGCAAGCCCATTATACGGAGGAACCCGAAAATGCGGCAGGAGGTAATGTACTGTTGACTTGCAGTATTGAAGAGAAGAGCAAGAAAAACATCTGGTATCTTGACAGTGGTTGCAGAAACCACATGACTGGGAACAGAGAGATGTTCTCACAACTGGATGAAACAGTCCGGTCCAAAGTCAAGATGGGGAACAACAACAAAGTTCCTGTGATGGGGAAAGGCAAGATCCTCATCCGCACCCGACACGGTGATAGAAAAACAATTCAAGATGTTTTTTATGTGCCTGGGTTGAAGCATAATCTGCTAAGTGTTGGACAACTTGTGCGTAAGGGGCACACTGTACTGTTCAAAGACGGTGTCTATTCCATCAGAGACAAAGTGCATGGACAAATCGCAACAGTGTCCATGACAAAAAACAAAATTTTTCCGCTGTAGATTCAGAATGAATCTTTGATGTCTCTCGAGTGCGCTTGAGAAAGATGCTACCTGGCTGTGGCATCTCAGATTCGGTCACCTAAGCTTCAGTGGCCTGAATCAACTGCACAAGATGCGAATTGTGAAGGGTCTATCCCTAATAGAGCAACCAAACCAAGTGTGTGAAGGTTGCCTAGTCGGCAAGTAGCATAGGGATGCATTCCCTGCAGGACAGTCTTGGAGAGCATCACGGCCATTGGAGCTGGTGCACTCAGACATTTACGGTCCGATGCAGACCACCACGTTTGCCGGCAACAAATACTTCTTGACATTCATAGATGACTTCAGCCGGAAGACTTGGATTTATGCCATCAAGCTGAAGTCAGAGGCATTTGCCAGATTCAAGGAGTTCAAGGCTCTAGTGGAGAAACAGAGCGATTATTATGTGAAGACTCTCAGAACTGATGGAGGTGGAGAGTACATCTCCAACGAATTCCACAACTATTGCAAGCAGCACGGAATTCGAAGGCAGTTCACTGCCAGATACACGCCACAGCAGAATGGCGTAGCTGAGAGGAAGAACCGAACCATCATGGAAATGGCACGAAGCATGATGAAGGCGAAGGGATTGTCGCATGAATTTTGGGCAGAGGCTGTAACATGTGCAGTCTACTTGTCGAACGTATGTCCCACCAAAAGCGTGAAGGACAAAATCCCTCGGGAGGCCCGGAGCGGAGTGAAGCCAAGTGTGGGTCACTTGCGTGTGTTCGGGTGCATTGCATATGCACATGTTCCAGAAGAGAAGCGACAGAAGTTGGATGATCGAGCCGAGAAATGCATTTTCATAGGGTACAGTGAGCAAGCGAAGGCATATAGGTTGTACAACCCTATGACGAAGAAGCTCATCATCAGCCGTGATGTGAATTTTCTTGAAGATCAAGCCTGGAACGGGAAGTCCGAGACTGGCCAGTTAAAGCCAGCGAAGTTCAGTCTGTTGACTTGGAAGAAGGAAGTGTGCAGCCACCTGCAACTTCCAGCATCAACAGCGGTGCCAGCAGTAGCACAGCCACTCCATCTCGGTCACCTCCACTTGCAAGCAAAATTCAAAATCTGAGGACTCCTGTGAAGACTCGGAGCTTGCAAGACATTTATGAGGCAACCCAAACCCACATAGATGAAGAGCACCCTGACTTTGCATTCTTTACTGAAGTTGATCCAGTAGAGTTCGAAGATGCAAGTCAGAATCAGAAGTGGGTGCAGGCGATGGATGAAGAGATAGCAGCCATTGAAAAGAATGAAACATGGCAACTGACTGATCTTCCAGCAGGGAAGAAGACCATTGGGGTCAAGTGGGTGTATAAGACAAAGTTCAACGCCCAAGGAGACATTGACAAGCACAAAGCCAGATTGGTGGCGAAGGGTTACAAGCAGAAGTCAGGCATCGATTACCATGAGGTATATGTGCTTGTAGCCCGACTTGACACAATCAGGATGATCCTAGCATTGGCAGCCCAACAAGGTTGGAAGATGTACCAGATGGATGTCAAGTCAGCCTTCCTCAACGGAGTGTTAGAGGAAGAGGTCTACATAGACCAGCCACCAGGTTACGAAATTGAAGGCCAGGAGGGCAAAGTCCTGAAGCTGAAGAAGGCCTTGTACGGTTTGAAGTAGGCGCCCCGAGCTTGGTACAACCGGATTGACAGCTATTTTCAGGAGAATGGGTTTCAGAAATGCCCATATGAGCACACCCTGTACATGAAGACAAATGCAGCAGGTGAGCTCATTATCGTCTGCCTGTATGTGGACGATCTGATTTATACTGGCAACAACAATGTCCTGTTCGACCAGTTCTGAATAGCCATGAAGAAGGAGTTCGAGATGACGGACTTAGGGTTGATGAAGTATTTTCTTGGCATTGAAGTTGACCAATCGGCAGATGGCATCTTCATTTCTCAGGGAAAGTATGCGAAGGATGTCCTGAAGCGCTTCAAGATGGAGGACAGCAAACCTGCCATCACACCTGCAGCCACAGGTTTGAAGCTGAGCAAGTTGGATACAGGAAGGAATGTTGATCCAACCTTGTTCAAAAGGCTAGTTGGCAGTCTGATGTATTTGACTGCAACTCGGCCAGATCTGATGTTTGGAGTCAGTCTGATCAGCCATTTCATGGAGACTCCGAAGGACACGCACTGGCAAGCAGGCAAGAGGATCTTGCGCTATGTCAACGAGACACGAAACCATGGCCTATTTTACGCCAGACAAGACCAGTTGGAGCTAGTGGGCTTCACGGACGATGGATCGGGTCGGCAACATCGATGATCGGAAGAGCACCTCCGGGTATGCTTTCCATATCGGATTAGGGGCAGTTTCATGGGCGTCCAAGAAACAACCCATCATTGTGTTGTCCACAGCCGAAGCAGAATATGTCGCCGCCACGTCAGCCGCATGCCGAGCGCTTTGGTCGCGAAGAGTTCTGAGTGAACTGAACTTTCCTCCGGATGGTGCGACAACAATTTTTTGTGATAACAATTCGGCCATTGCACTCTCAAAGGATCCCGTGTTCCATGGTCGGATGAAGCACATAGACATCCGGTATCATTTCATTAGAGAGCTGGTGAAATTTGGTGAAGTACAACTGTAGTTTTGCAGGTCCAAGGAGCAGCTGGATGACATCTTCACGAAGCCTTTGAAGGAGGAAGACTTCAGCAGATTGCGAGAGCAGCTTGGAGTCAAAGCGCTCGTGAAATCAGGCTTAAAGGAGGGTGTTAGAAAAATTAACCCAGATTTCATGCATGTGCCCAACTGCGCTCCGAACCTTGGGCGAAACCGGATTGCGCTCCAGACATGGGCGAAGTCGGACTGCGCTGCCGCAGTCCGGGATCTCGACAAAGGGCTGACATGACGCCGCACCTACCCTCTGATATATGTGACGCTAGTGCGGAAATTGGTCAAAAACCCTAGTTGAGGGCCTGTCAGAACCTGTCAGAGGACAAACCCCAATCCTCCTCTTCCCGCGGCTATATAAGGCGTCTCGGGTATTTCAGATTAGAAAAGAAGAAGAGAGGAAGAAAAAGAGGAGCAAGAAGGAGCAGAGGCAAAGAAAAGTATCTCAGTGAGCAGTTTGACTCAGCTGATTAATGTCTGAGCAGCCGACTCGACATTTTGTATGTTTAACTTATCCTGCAGTGCAGCCTGCAGATGATTGTAATTTCCTCGGTTGAGGAACTCTGTAACCCCCGTTTAATATAAATAAAGTTTGCTATTTGTTTTCGGCATCTTTTAGGGTTTGCAGTTTGTTGCTCTCTGTTCCGACGTCTCTCTCTTCTCATACGGGTGTTGCCAAGCCAGGCAAACCCAGCGGCAGCCGCGGAAGAAGAACAAGTCTGAAGCGGCTTTCCAAGTTTGCTTCCGAAGTTCGCGGTTAAGACTGGAGCAGCTCGAGTGCGTGAGAAGTCCGAAGTTGGCCTCAGTCCCCACTTCGCCCAGCGTAGTTCGTTGGCTGCCCGAAGTTCGAACTTCGCCCAATTTCGGGCGAAGTCTGTCGCAGCCGTGAAGTGCGAACTTCGCCCAGTTTCGGGCGAAGTCCGGCTGCGGCCCCGAAGTGCGAACTTCGCCCAAGTTTGGGCGAAGTCCGGCTGCGCAGCTGAAGTGCGCACTTTGCCCAATTTCGGGCGAAGTCCGTCGGGCCCTCGACTTGCGCACTGCGCTGTCCGAACAGCGCCATGCAGACTTCGGCGTCAGTTTAAAAAAAAAAATTAATTCTTCAAAACCTTCCGTGTTTTCCTTATGCCGAAGGTGTAAAACTAAGTCAATAATAAAGCATGAAAAGATGTACCAAAAATTGTAATATTTTTGTTTTAAGGCATTGCTATTTTACCCAGTTTCTTGTCAAGATGTCATGAAGAGCTAGCATAAGAGTCAGAATGGCACCTTGGGTATATTCGGTTATTCTTTCTAAAACTACAGTAGAGCAATGTGATGTTTTGCAAATAAATTGAACCATTGGTTTGTTCGCTAAGTACGTTGGTCTAAATGGTGTATGAATATTTTTATTTTAGCAATCAATTTATGTATCCAATGCCTATAAGAAAAATTTGAACCATACTTTATATGTTTGTGGATAAATCATTCTGGCAATTATCTGGGTACACCTTATACCTGGGATGTGATGTTCCTAAAAGGAATTTAAATAATTTGTATTTTTTATGAAGTTACATTTGGAGAGCAGCGTAAACTTTAGAGAAACCTTCCATATTTTCCTTATGTCGAAGGTGCAAAACGAGGTCAATAAGAAGGCATGAAAATATGTGTCAAACATTGTAATATTTTTGTTTTAGGGCATTGTTATTTTACCTAGTTTCTTGTCAAGATGTCATGAATAGCTGGTATAAGTCAGAATGGCACCTTGGGTTTTGTGATTCTTTCTAAAACTACAGTAGAGAAATGTGATGTACTAGGGTCAACGTATTTAAAAGGATTGCTTAGTTCCATAAGATGTGTTACAACTCTCAAGCAGAAAGCTTACTAAAATATTAAGGAATGTATAAATAATCATTGAGATAGTGAACCCATGTGTTGGTCTCATAAGGAAGTTTAGATGTTGGTAAGGATTGTATTTTGTATGAATACCTTAATGTGTTGGGAGTTACTTTTGTTATCATCATTGTTGGAATTAAATATAGGAATAAACATACATAAATATATTACATTTGAAATTATGATCTAGTGCATTTTATGAAAAAGGATTACTTTATTCTGAATATTTAATATATTAATATGTGAAATGAAAAGGGCTTACCTCATTAAAAGGATAGTCTATTGTAGTGTATGTGCTTTATGTTTTTATAAGCTTTTAGAAAGTTAGATAGGAAATTTTATTAAAATATATTCATTCCCTCAAACCTTAGAACCTTTGTAAAACAATGAAATAGATATTAATGTTTATGTCTTTAAAAAATGTTTATAAATATTTGGTGTATTCTAAAGTTTCTAGTTTATTTTTATCTAGGTCTCCTTGAAAAACATATATTCTTGTAGAAACTGAAAACTTAAATCATATGGGTTAAAACTTTTGAGATGAGGAATTTAATAGGACTTAAAAAGAAACACTTTTTTATGGACATAGAACCCTATTAACTAATCGTGAAGCCAAGCATTGAGGATAAAGGATGCTCAAGATTCACCTAATGATTGTTGAGGTGCAGGTATGCACACAACAGATTTCGAGTGCAACTGTAGACTGATGGAATTGGTTGGATAAAGTTACTTGGTTAGGTATGATAATTAGGGATGGTATGGGATGCCTTCTACAGGTTGCATCTCCAATAATATTGTGATAAGTCCCATGTTCTTTGACCTAGCTAGATAAGCAACATTGTAAGGTATATGACATACGAACATGGGTCATAAAGAGCATTGTGATCAATACCAAGGACAAGGTATTGGAATGGTTCTAGATGAATTCGAAAAGAGGATATTTAGCTAGACATTGGATATATGTATGCTAATTCCCTTCCATTTGGTATTATAATCTGGTCAACAAAAAAGTTGAGGGTTTGGAATTCCAAGGGATGAGGAAGCAGGCATCCACCCTCTAGGTGTTATGGGTCCTAGAGGATGTTAAATTAAATAAGTTGACACCACTAATGACACTTTAAAGGATTTGGTCGATCTCATACACTTAGGTGACTGACTGCAGCAGTATTGAACCCAAAAGTGGTGTAATATTTTTGTACTAAAAAATGTTTATGCTAATAATTTAATGGGTGAAACAAGTTTTCTATGAATCCAAAAGCAATATTATGAATAAATATTTAGTTTAGAAAAGAAAAATAAATATCCAGTGATTTGCTTATAATTTTTTAGTGGCACAACCAAGTGAATAGACTTGGGTTGTGACAAATTTCCCTTTTAAACCTGTAGACACCAAAACAGCACCAATCCGATTATGTGACTGCAAACACTGATCGCATTGACACACACAACCCCAAGGGCAGCCCCCAGAGGTTAAATAGTGGTCCTAACCACTCTCATAGCAATTTTGGAAGGTTAGAGGTCAATTTGGCACCTTTAGGCACTCTGCTCCATACTCGTTCCACCCAAGGATGATTACAAACTTCTATTCACCCTACCTAGGGACGAATAGCAGTATTCACTCTAGGGTGGGGCGAATAGTAAGTTTGATGGGAAAAAAGTCAAATCCTGACAAATGGTAGCTCAAATCTGCCACTTAACACTTCCTTCATTGCATGGGAGTGTGGGTGAGCATTTTTTAGCGTTAGAGGCAGTTACAAGGGCAGTCATGAAGCCCCTAATCAGGGAGGAATCTTCCCTCCCCTAGAGAGGCATGATTGCCAAGTGGTGCCTCTGCATGCTCATCCAAAGAGACCATCAAGTCTATAAAATGGTGAGTCTTCTCACCCTAAAATATAGAGAGAAGGAGCATTTTGGAGCAATGAAGTGCTATCATTTTATTTTTACACCCACACCCTTTCAATTTATGCCTTTCACATCCTTGATCTCTTTTGGAAAGGAGGTCATAGGGTGGTTATTGGAAGCACAAATCCAAAACCAAAACCTAAAATTTTGCCACAATATCCCATAAAATTTGTTGAAAATACCCCACAAGAGTTTTTGGACCCATCCCAAGTGGATTGGTGCCAAAATTGGGCCCCAAACGATAGGCGACCTGCCCCCGGGCGCCCCCCCCCACACTGCTGCAGTCCTAATCGCCCCACTCCAAAATGATTGGAAATCTATGGAAATTTTCCTTTTTGTCATTTTTGCATTAAATTCTATGCTGCTTAGATAGGTTGCCATTTAAATTTCACATTGTTTTGAGCAATATGGATCATGTTTCTATCTTCTCTCGCCTTTACTAACTTGCAGGTAGCCCCATAAAATTACTCATGATAGAGGCTGAATTGGGGAAATCTGACCTTTTGGGTCTTCCCAAAACACCCCCAATTAGCTAATCCCAACTTTGTAGGTGATTTGGAGCTTCCCAGATGCAACATTTGGGATAGTGCCTTTGGACATTTTTGTTGTAGGTCTATTCGTCCCGTCCTGGAGCGAATTCAAATCTGTGAGGAATTTCTTGACTATTCCATTTGCAGTGTTTTCTTTGTGAGGTCTTGATGTCCCTGTCAAATTTTTAGATCATTTGGATCCATTTTAGTTATCATTTTATTTATATCTTGCATGCACTAATCGAAGGCGTGGGGATTGCATGTTTTATTTCATCCATAGGTGCTATTGACTATTTCTTGTTTCCTTGAATGTAGGATCTAGACATTAGAGGAGTAGCAAGGAGTCAAGACTCATCAACGCAAGTGGCGGTGATGTTTGGTCCGCCCATTTTACATGTGGGCACGCGAAAGAAGGAATAACATCAATGGGTGTAACAAGAATGCATATTTAATGCTCCTAGCCCTTAGAAGGGGAGGAGGTGCATTGTAACTAGGTTCTAAAACATATCAATAAAAAGGTTTGTCTTCCTTATTGGCTTATTGTTTCGATTCTATTTTTTCATGCTTTCCCTATTTTCATGCACTTTCATTTCATAGGATTTGGTGTTAAGTTTAGTTCAGTTTGCATCACACTTGGAGTTTCATTTTTGCTTCCATATCCTCATGCTTTCAATGGTGATCACGATGGTACTCTTGTCCTCTATTTTTAAGATCAGAAATCCGATCAAAATTTGATTGTTTTTGCTTGCAGGTACTGAGTTTTCAAACACTGGGTTGTTGTTCATTCTAGCCTGAGGTGAATACAGAGCTATAATTTGTCTTATCCAAGGACGAATGAGCATTTGCCCCACCCTGTGATGAATACAGTCCTATAATTCGTTCCTCCTCGGGATGAATAGCTGCTTGTGCAGTTTCAGGATAGAAACTTAGAACTAGCAAATTTGGGCAAAGAAGATGTAAGGGTCTTGAACTCTTTCTGTCATTTTCTATTTTTTTTTTTCTATTTTTTTGGTTCTTTGCATGCTTAAGAAAAGTTGTACTGCATGTTTATTTCCTTTCATGCAAAATAAAAAGAACCCCACACATCACGTGGCAACATAAACACCAAGGAGTTGGTCGTAAAACCCCAACCCTTGATCAAGACCAACGATGGATTTCATCACCACCTTGGCTTGAATTTTGCATTCATAAACCCCGATCGCTACTGTTTCTAGACGTAAATCCTGACGAAATTTGATCGAGTGTAGCTGGTGTGATTCCCAATGCATGAGGATAAGTCTTCTATGGTAGGTGTCAAAAAAAGGGCAATCCCCCTTTCGTACCGCCTACGTTCCACGTACCATATGCTCTCACGTACCTATAGTTTCCCTCACGTAAGGGTGGGTATATAGAGAGGTTGGTATATCAGCCTAGAAATGGTATATCGAAGGGGCGACCATTTTTGGGAGTCATAAGAGTCATCATATCGCATTTAAACGTCCTTTACAAAATATTTCAAAACAAAATCAAAACACACTAAACTAGGTTTAGGACACACCTTTAATATTTAAACGAGATAATCATTGCTTTGTGTGTGTGTGACCTTTTCTGTTTAGTGTAGCAAAAAAAAAATCACAAAAAGAAGTAAAAATCTACGCATCTTGTAGGAAAGCACCACCATGGTGTACACCCGTAGCCAAGCCCAATCACGAATAGGAGCTGTGAAGAGTGTACAAGGGGGCACAAGTCACCTCCACTATAGCCTCGAGGACTTGGCCATACTGCCTTGGTGGCCTGGCCCACAAGAGAGTTCGCATCATTCCATTTCAGAATGGGACTATAGAGGCACCCCTTTGAGGGACACGCCCGTCCATCATAGCCCATTTTAGGAGGAGTCCTTACACGTGGCACTCAACATAAACAAGAAAGCTCCCTTAGAAGCTCGATATGAGTGGCCACAACATGATGAAGTGCTAGAGTAGCATAGGGTCCATGAGGAGAGGCCACATGATTATGTCATCCCTCCTTTACCCCCCATCACTGTTAGGAATAAAAAGTTGAACCCAGAGCACAAGGCTCTTCAAGCAGGGCGAGCCAACTATGCCTGCCCCTTTCACATATATGAAAGGGAGCACGAGGAAGACCATCATATTCCTCAAGAGCAATACACAACATGAGAGAAATGCACCTTCGTGCCTGCTATTTACCATAGTCACCTACCGAGGCCAGAACCTCGAGTGAATGTTGCCAACCTCGATAGAGGGAAGCAGCCTATAGAGATCTCGTATCATCGTGACCAAAATAAATGTGTAGGAGAGGCATCTAGGCCTCCCAGACTCAATATGGTGGAACAAATCGACCTGGCAGTCGCAAAACATGCCGCTCACCAAGCGTAGATTATGCATCTTGAGCAAGACCAACAATAGCTAGAGCATCTATATCACCTTAGAAAAGAGCGCATTCAACGCCAAACAGATGAGCTGCTCCATAAAACGATGCCTGAGAGGGTTCCAACCCCTCGTACCCAAAGAGCAGAACCATATGAGAGGTGCAACCCCTTGGTGTGAGATAGGTCCCCACGACCTTACCAAGTGCTGCCTCCGAGACCTCCTAGACCTAAGCGGGAGACCACTCCTAAGAACAACGATGGGATCCCTCCATGGGGGCCCACCCATGGTCATAGGTCTCATCTAGGGACTCCTCAAGAAGCTTATGAGGAGTATGAACAAGAAGAAGAGCGAGCCAAAATGCCCTACCAAGGTGGAGGGGCTGCTATTCGGCCACCCCTCCATAGGCCTCAAGTTTCCCACAACCCACAATGGGAGCAAACTAAAGAGGAAGAGATTAAATCTTTCGATGCATATAAAGCGCTACTAGAGCATTTGGAGTCTGTGGAAACCAAGACTTTTGGGCCCCAAAATCCCACATTAAGCCAACTCCGCAATCATCTTGTGCATCCATCATTGCCTTTACCCCCTTATCTTGAACACTTTAAGCTGCCTTAGTTGGCAATCTTTAGAGGTGAGGAGGATGCCCAAGAGCATGTGACTAGATTCCTAAGCCAATGCTTTGGCATTCAAGATAATGATGCTTTGTTGTTGAGAACATTCATCACCACGTTCGTAGGCCCTGCATCAGATTGGTTCACTCAATTACAAAAGCATAGCATTAGCAACTTGGATCAACTAGTGGATGCGTTCCTCGAACGCTTCACCTTCAACACCAATAAGAAGGCGTCACTAAGTGACTTAGCCAACCTCAAGCAGTATAAGGAAGAAACCATGGCATCCTATGGGAATCAATGGAGGACTCTGCTTTCTAAGCTACCCTACCTCCATCCTATGTTCGACCTCACACAAATGTTCTCAAAAATATATTTGAGATCGATCTTTGTGCTATTGCAGCTGCAGCAATACACCACCTTAGAGGAAGCTCTAGAACAAGCCAGAATCATTGAAGAGATCAAGATTTAGGATGGCAAGATAGCCAAGCCAAAGAAGAAAGAGTGGTCCAAGAACACCAAAATAGGGACCATGCAATAGAAACCCATTGTGGTCAATCAGGTTGCTATCAACGTCCCTAAGCCTGTACAAGTAACACATCAGCAAAATCCTAACTATCAAGTGGTGCATCTTAATAGTTATGACCGAGAAAATCATAGGCAAGAACAAAATCAGCAGCGTCACCCTAGGCGATAATTCACACCTTACATAGAGTCCAGAGACTCCCTGTTTGACTATTTGTCAGTGGCAAACTTGATCAACCTACCCGAGATTCAGCCCATAGATCCCAACACACCAAAACCTAAGGGCTACAGGGAGGATTTGTACTATAGGTTCCATAGGCGAAAGGGACATGACCTTAATGCCTATTGGATAGTCCCATGGCACCAAACAACCAACAAATGGGGGTCTTTAAGGACCCCTTGCCTGCCCATGATGCATAGGAAAAGACCCTACAAGTCAATGAGGTAATGCAAAACTGCCCCATGTAGGGGTATGTAGGGATGATCAGTATAGTGACTTGAAACAGGAGGTATCCGAGTGTAGCTGCCCCCGCGGCCACTACAGGTGAGGTGCCAACAATGTCACAACCATAACAACACCTTACGCAACCCCCTCCACCTAGACCCACGACCACAATTCAGACCAAACTCACTCAAAGCTTGAGGACAACATCGACTAGGCTCTCCATATACGAGCTCATACAACAATCAACGCCCCATCATGAGGCTCTAATGGAGATATTGAAAGCCATCAAGTTGTAGCCCCATGAAGCAAATTATTTCAACAACTTTGTGGGACATGTCAAATGATGCACGGAGCCAGTCATCACCTTTCGAGAAGATGAAGTGAAATCAGTGGCTGATGACATGGTGGATCCACCCCTGCACGTTATCACACAAGTCAATGGGATTCCGTATAAGAGGGTTTTGGTAGACACTGGCTCGTCCAGTAATATCATCACAACAATGACATTGAAACATCTAAAGTTTCTAGCATCTCATATTACGACTTCCACATATACACTGTGAGCATTCAATGATGCAATATGCTCGACAGTTGGCACAATTGTCCTACCCATCCAAGTGGGACAAAATACTATACCTACATTGTGCCATATTTTGGAAGGTGAGATGGCCTATAACATCTTGCTGGGTCAGCCATGGATCAGGGACATGAAGTGTGTCCCTTCGATAGATCATCAATGTTTGAAGTATACATTTGAAGGGGAGGTACATGTAGTCCCGGCGGACTTAGAACCCTTCAAGTATTTCAATGCGATGTAGCTGATGCCACAATCGACCCTTCCATCCATGCATTTGGATTTTTAGTTGAATCCATCTAGATAGGGTACGATTCCACAGGCATCCCTATTGACAAGTCCATCAAAACCACAATCGGGTCCATCTTCATCGGCTGGTCCTTCACCAACAACACCACCTACGGTGGTCGCACAGAAGGACAAAGGGAAGAAACCCCTAGAAGAGGCATCACCATCAGTATCAACTATCTCTACTGAAGATATGCCTAGAAGAATGGAAGTCGAGGCTCCTAGTCCACCCGACATGGAGTGGATTCCAAAAGAACTTTCGTTTCCTCCCCCTCAATCACCAACAATCACCGTTGAAATGGCCAATACGGGAGTATCTAGTGCGGAATATTGTAGCAACACCTGCACTAGAGTCCATGTAGGACATGGGGAGACCTTGCCTCCCCATCGGTACCATTGTTCCTCTAGGCTACCCATCGAATTAGACAAACTTTGTGTATGGGGGCCTTGATCATGGTACTAAACCATACATGCAAAAGGATGAATATGAAGAGCCCTTTGCAAAATATGTCAACTATTTGTCTAACCCAGACTTCACTTTGAGATACCTTGGCCAATGCAATTGGCATGGATATGGGTTAGGCAAATATGAGCAAGGAGTGCGTGTTCTCTGCAAACCAAGATACCAAATGCCATATGACAAGTCGGGAGTAGGGTTCAACCACCACCTCCCCTTGGACATCTTGGTAGAGAACATGCAAGGCCTAGGGATAGGCAACAATGGGGGATTGGAATTAGATCCATATGCCAACCCTAACACGACATATACACTGGGAGATTATCTCCCATTGTTGACAACCAACCTTGTTGACCTCAACAACCCTTTCCCTTCGCTCGAAAGAGGAGAAAGTTCAAAAACACACCTACAAGAGAGGTGTAGACAAGGTCAAGAAGGATCTTCCGATGACGGTTTAGAATATGAGGTAGCACCATGAGACCCCTTCGAATCAGATAGCAATCATTCACAAGTGACCCCCATGGATGATTATCAGGAAAGCCTCTTGGCAATGTTCCCTTTGGTGGCTCCCATCGAGCAAGTGCCACCACAAGGCAATCAAGCCCCACCGTAGAGAGCGGAACAACCCCAATGGGGCCAGATCAATTTGCTCAAGCAAGATGAGCCTCTAATGTCACAAATAGTTTTTGGAGCCAACGAAGGCCTTTGGATCTCTGACAGTGATTATGAAGATGAAACTAAGATGGCCTATCTCAACCATATGCGACAGCAAAAATACCCCTTAGAGATTAACGACATATTTTAATAGTTAAACATAATGCCAAGGCATGAGTGGTACGTTGACCCAATGTGGTGGGAACAAGTGTTGAATCCACCACTTTGGGCATACGAAGAATACCTTTCACATAGAGACCCTATAGCGATATCAGTTTCGATGGCAGACCTTATCTTCCTATCCACACATAGGGCCGATCCATTCATTCCAATACCTCCAGAGCTAGACCCAGAGCATAGAGAACATCAAGAATGTTCGAGTCACCACACCCATGGTAATGGAGACCAAAATCATTTCATCAACATGATCTCCATTGACTTAATCACCCCCATCCATAACCCGGCCGATCCAACACAGTCGTTGTATCTAGACATAGATGCCATAGATTGGGATCACGTCAATTCACCTCCATCCCCATCAGAGTACTGGCATTTTTGTAAAATGCTTCATTTTACCCCAGGGCCAACTTAGGATATCTTCCATGCTAAAGAGGAACCCAAGGTTCCCAATGTAGATTTAAACTCAACAAATGATATCCATTTGATCCCAACTCCACACCAGTTGGAGGATGGATCCCACATGTCGATCGAGGAGACGACTGACGTAGACATCGGCTCTGATCCAATGAATCCACAAATTATCAAGCTAGGGGTAAGCTTATCCCCCGAAGAGCAAGCCGACTACATTACCCTTCTCAAAGAGAAGAAGGAGGTTTTTGCATGGTCCTACAAAGACATGCCAGGGCTAGATCCACAACTAGTCATGCATAACCTAATGCTTGATCCGATAGTCAAGCCAGTTAAGAAAAAACTATGCAAGATGCACCCAACAATGGCCTTGATGGTCAAAGACGAATTGCAAAAGCTATTGGATGCATAGTTTGTCATCTGTGTGGATTACCCACCATGGTTGTCCAACATGGTGCCTATCAAAAAGCCTGACAGGAGGATTCTCATATGCACTAATTTTTGAGATCTAAATAAAGCGAGTCCTAAGGATGATTTCCCCTTGCCAAGCATCGACGCATTGGTAGACACTATAACAGGCCATGAAATGCTCTCCCTCATGGATTGTTTCTCGGGATACAATCAGATTCGTATCAATCCTAAGGACCAACTAAAAATGGCGTTCACAACACCTTGGGGGACATTTTGTTATAATGTCATGCCTTTTGGCCTTAAAAATGCTGGCACCACCTACCAACGTGCCATGATGTACATCTTCCATGACTACATGCATAAAAATTTGGAAGATTACATGGATGATTTGTTGGCCAAATCTCTTTTGTGCCCAAATCATCTCGATGACTTAAGCAAGATCCTCGATCGCCTCATGGAACATAAATTCAGACTGAATCCCAAGAAGTGCGTATTTGGCATCACATCTGGAAAACTCTTGGGTTTCATAGTCTCAAAGTGAGGCATCGAGGTGGACCCAAACAAATTCGAGGCAATCCTTGAAATGCTTCCCCCAACTACCATCAAGCAGCTCATAAGCCTACAAGGAAAGGTTGCATCAATCAAGCGCTTCATAGAGCAGCTATCTGACAAGTGCCAACCCATGAACAAATTATTGCATAAAGGGGTAGCATTTCACTGGGATGATGAGTTCCAGTCAGCCTTTGATGACATTAAGCAATACTTGGCTTCACCACCAATATTGGCACCACCCAGACTAGGCGTGTCATTCTACTTCTACATCTTAGCTTTTGAGGTGGCACTGGATGCCATGCTAGCCCAAAAAAATGAACTTCACAAAGAACAAGATACTTACTATCTTAGCCGCACCCTGGTCAGTTATGAACTTAACTATGCATATGTTGAGAAACTCTGCTTGGCAGTGGTGTTTGCTACCAAAAATCTATGCCACTACATGCTGAGAAACACTACATATGTTGGGTCTAAAGAGAATCCATTGTGATACATGATGAGTCGCACTTATCATAGTAGCCGCACAACGAAATGGATCATGTTGTTGATGAAATTTGACATAGAGTTTATTGGATAAAAATCCATCAAAGGACAAGTCATAGTCGATCAACTAGCAGAGGATCTTCTCAAATGTGATCAGCCTCTGGTCATAGAACTACCCGACGATGGGGTCTTCCATGTCTCAGAATCACCAGATTCTGATGAGCTTGAGTCACAGGCCCACATAACCCTATTTTTTGATGGTTCTAAATGTGAGCAAGGTGGTGGTATAGGAATTGTATTCTTCACACCACAAGGGGCTCCAATGCCTCTATCATTTAAATTAGACTTCTCGTGCACCAAAAATAATGTCGAATATGAAGCCTTGCTCATAGGTCTTTAGACAACAATCACCATGAACATCAAACAATTGAACATATTTGGTGATTCACTATTAATTGTCAACCAAGTCAAAGGGGTATTCCAATGTAAATGCCCAGTTATGCAGGCCTACAAAGCCCTTGTGGACAAATTCCTGGCAAAGCTTGAATGGTATGACATCGAGGCACTCCCTCCATCATCGAATCATTTTGTGGACACTATGGCCTCCTTGGGGTCATTAATCCCGCAAGATATTTTTTGTGATATGAAAACCATTCAAGTCAAAACGCTATCATAATCTGCGATGGAGCGCACAAGCTCTGACTTGATGCCAGGAATCCACTTGATCCAGATTGAACCATCTTTGGACACATTCTCTCGAATCCATGATTGTTTGAATCATGCCAAATGGGGGTCCTTATTCTCCCCTACTCCCATTAATAGCAACACAACGCTATTATTGCAAGTTCTCTCCCACTCAACTTTTTCTAGGGATGAACTTCAAGAGGGATTGGTTATTCATACCATCGAGGTTTTTGATCAGCAAGATTGGTATTCACCCATATGGGACTTCCTCAAGTTAGGTAACCTCCCACTTGGATTGACGCATGCCGCAAAATGAGCATTCAAGCAGAAAGTGACAAAGCATGTCTTGTTAGGAGACATTTTGTACCGTTGCAGCTATGAAGGAATCCTCCTTCATTGCTTGGACCAGCAGGAGTCCACTTGGGCGATCGCCCAAGCGCACAATGGTACGTGCGGTGGCCACTTTAGTGGTATGGCCATCGCAAAGTGCATTCTCTACATGGGCTATTATTGGCCATCTTTAGAGCGATATTGTTGCACATATGTAAGGAAGTGCATGAAATGTCAACACCATGCTAATTTGACACTCGTACCTTCCCAGGCCTTGCAGTCGATCCAATCGGCTTGGCTATTTTTATAGTGGGGCTTAGATCTAATTAGTAAGATCTCCCCTACGTCATCAGGTCATCACACGTTTATCATAATGACCACAGAGTACTTCACCAAATGGGTGGAAGTAGTTTCGCTTACCTCTACGACTGGACCTCGCATTGTGGAGTTCATTTTACATAACATCATATGTCATTTTGGTATTCCATCCAAGATAATTTCAAATAATGGGACGTCATTCAAGAACAAAGACGTGCGTGCTTTGACCACAAAGTACAAAATTTAGCACAGTTTTTTGACACCCTATTATCCATAAGCAAATGGGCAAGCAGAGGCGTCAAACAAAATGCTAGTTGCCATCCTCAAAAATACAGTAGCAGATAGTCATAAGGATTGGTACATTCAAATCCCACTTGACCTATGGGATTATCGCACTAGCATTTAGATTCCCACTGGGGCCACTCCATTTTTGCTGGTGTATGGCTTCGAGGCAGTCATGCCTCTCGAGTTGAAAATTCCTTCCCTACGCATATCAATGCAAGAGTTCATCGATGATAACACCATGCGACAGGCCCGGTTAGACCAGCTTACATTGCTCGATGAATGATGTGTCAATGCTCTCGAGCATTTGCATATTTACCAAGAGTGACTTAAGAAAGCATACAACATGAAAGTTCACCTAAGGGACTTTCAAGTTGGTGACCTGGTACTAAAAGAGAACCAACAGAACTCTAGCTTACCACCCCATCTAAGGGACAATTTCACGACAAAATAGTTAGGTTCCTATGTAATTAACAGTAAGATAGGACCTGGAACATACTGGCTAGCCTCTCTTGATGGAATCAAGGAACTAGAACCCTTGAACATCAGTCATCTGCGACCATTCCATATCTGAAGGAGCCATAGCCCAATCCCAAAATGCTCCAAGGATTCCCATAATCGCTTGGTCATCCCCCAAAATGCCCCAAAGGTGCCTGTTACCCCTTTGGTCAAACCAAAATGCTCCAAGGATTCCTACAATCGCTTGGTCATCCCCAAAATGCTCCAAGGATTCCCATAATCGCTTGGTCAACCCAAAAATTCCCCAAAGGTGCCTGTTACCCCTTTGGTCAAACCAAAATGCTCCAAGGATTCCTACAATCGCTTGGTCATCCCAAAATGCTCCAAGGATTCCCATAATCACTTGGTCAACCCCAAAAAAAAAAAACTCCAAGGGTTCTCGCAATCGCTTGGTCAAAAATAAAAAATTTCAAAAACAATAAAATCATCAAAAATAACAAAAAACTGCATCTCAATTCCAGGCATGCTCAAAATCATCACAAACAATAAAAAATCTCTTTTGCATCTCATATTCATACTCACAAAAATTATTCTATCAAAAACGCAAAAATAATAGTTGCATTAAGCATAACATCCATACATTGCATATTTGTGGTCATACAGGTCAAGACACCATAGACTGTAATTACTTGGCAAATACATCTTGTTCGACATTTCTCCATTCTATAAGCAATCCATCAAAAATAAATGTCATTCACTTCTTTTAACCATATCGTAGTCAGTGGTCTTCTAATGTATCAAGAATTTTCATCACTTAGTCGTCATTATCTTTCTAGCCACATACTTACAAAGTTAGACAAATTTTGCAAAGGTAGAGTTCTACTTGGATCACACCTTGTTACGTAGCATCCCAACACAAACTAAAACACATAAAAAAATTCCCAAGTTGTGTGAACGAAAGATGAAACCTGCAAAGCAATCTAGGTCACCATAAGCAAAACGGTTATCTTGCTCATCCCCCTGTGCGAATGATCCCAAGAATGCTGAGAGTTGGCAAAAGGACAAGCATCTTCCCTACCCAATTCCCCAAGAATCCCTAGTTCTCAAAAAGTTGCAAACATCATAAAATTTTGCAAAAAGTCAAAACTCCAAAAAATTTGACATCACCACCAAAGTGCATACATCAAAAGGCACATACAATAGTGAGTCTCATCACTCAAAATTCAAATCCCTTGCTCAAAAAAAAAAATACATATCACAAAAATAAACAGTGATTTTTATCACTACAAAAGAGCAAGTATCCCAATGTAATTGAAGAAAATAAGGGAGTCGGACTTGAATCCCTAGAACTCTCAACATTTAGAAGGTCATGAAGTAAACCTCAGTACCAGTTTGGTGGATAACCTATCGGTCACTGATGGTGAACCTCCCGCATGACGATATATCTGTTACATTACACTTGTGCACAGATCAATGTTTGCATGTGGATGAGCTAGCTTATGGTATCCGACATAGCACTGCAGATTAATCTGACTAAATGCAACAAAGGAAGTTAGTGGAGCTAATTAGGTGATCCTTAGTATAGGTTTGGTTGACAACCTATCTGGCACTGGCGGTATCCTGACAAATACCACATAAAAAAACTCAATTGCACACACAGGGATGTGAAATAACTTGGTCAAATACAAGTCCAATTCATACCTTGTTCAAAAGTCTTGTAAGATAAAGTACAGTCATGGCTAGTTAGTTAAAACATCTGAGTCTCAGAAAACCTTAACTACATTCCAAACCAATTGCGTTGTCTTTAATCCTCACATTTTCATTAGAAAATACAAAAATAGCATGTATACAACAAAATTCAGTTACCATAGCAATCACCTAATAAGACAAAAAGCCATAAGTTCTAAATAGTCTATGGTGCCCCCGCCAAAAATCACAAATTCAATTCATCCATTCTGTTTGCATATCCTGAAAATTAGGAACATTTGCATTCATCATAACATATGCATCCATCAATGTAAATTACCATACATACATATACATTCATCAATAATTTTGCATAACATCAAATCACGACATGGGTATAAATAAAATAAAGTCATCTGTATATATATCATCAAAAATGCCCGCAGGCTACAATAACCGGTCATCTGACCCCGCAAAAATCCAAAAGCTCAAAAACCCCAAGCCAAGGGTGTTGGCCACCATGATCATGTAGGATTGGTGCGACAGGAACTACCCCCCATGGTGTGGGTCCTATGCGACCCCTCAGGGTGGCTACTGCTAGCCCCCGCATCATGCCTACTCGAGCCCCCCTCATCCAATCACCTGCATCGAGAGGATGATGACTGCTCAGTATCGCTCCCTCTCGAGCGACATGACGATCCACCTCCACTAAATGTAGGGACCCCCCCATCGAGGCAGATAATCTTTGCCTTTAGCTCCAATCGATGCTACACCAATTCCATCTCCCGCTGGTGATACATAGCCAAGTTCTCATCGTGTTGTGCCAAGGCCCTCTCCCTCTCTACCAGCTGCGTCCGTAGGAGATCCCTCTCTCGTGCAGCATCGGTATCCCCATCCTACCGATAGTACATAGCCCATGCATTCTCCCACTCTGCCAGTTGTGTGCACAGGAGATCCCTCTCCTGCAGCACATCCCCCAGCTCCTCATTGCACCTCCATAACAGCCCCTCCAACTGCACATTCTCAGTGCGTAACCCTGCCTCCATGTCCTCTAAATCTACTTGAGGTGTTGGCATATCTAGAACAGTAGCCTACTCTGGTTCCCACTATTCTAAGATGTCCTACATCTTTGGCTACTTTGAAACCCTAAAATCCACATCTGCATCATCCACCTCCACCATGTCCACATCCTCCAGCGGTGCTCCCTAATTATCTCTGGGTGCCTCGGCACCCTCCCTGTTTGTTGTTGTTGCCTCCGTGCCTCCCAGTGGCCCATCTCCCTACCATAACCACAGTACCCATCACTAGTCATACTCTACGGTAGTCCCGATGTCGTCCACATCTGAGACGTCAATCATTGCATCTGAATCCTCACCAAGTGGTGCGATGACTGGCTCACTAGGCAACCCCTAATGCACCCAAAACTATCGTGTCACTTGATCGTAAGGGAAGAAATCCTACTCGGTCTCATACTGCCCAATCAACCATCACCCCCTGTGTACCTGTCAGAGCCACTCTCCAGCATCAGGCCAGGCTGGACAGTCCCAATAGGAGCACCAAAATACCTCCCCTGGAGCAAGCTGAGCGAAGGCATCAACATAGTGCCCTACAACACCTACCCATCGTCGACTTTGTCCTTGCTCCTCAGACCACTGCCACAGAGTTGCGTAACCTATATCCTTATCCACCATCTCTGCCTAAGTAGTCCACGATAACCCCATCGGCCTCTCCACTACTATGTGCTACCAAGCCTAGCTCTGTAATAGATAGTTGTATCCAATCCCATTCTACCTCTGACAACAGACCTCGTACAGCTCACCATAGAGTTGTGACAGCAGCGTCTATCCCCACCTCATGATCAGGGGCTCATGCGTCAAACACTCCACCAACCGATAGACCACATATAGCAGGTTCCATGGGAACCTCGCACCTGACGAGTCAGGTAGCAGTATGTTGGAAATGCGGCCCATAAGTATTGCGTGCCTCACTCCCAACACCCTCTTCTCCAACCACCATCGAACTAGAATCCTACCAATCTGGCAGTCGCCCTTTGCCCTCTCCATTGGGCTATCCACACCTACCTCCTCCCTGTGCTTGAAGCAGTGTGTCAGTACTACTGTCCGTTGATCCCGTGGCATCGTCCTGATAGGCAATCCATCTATCAGAATTCACAAAATTTGATAGACATCTTCCAAGGTCACTGTCATCTCCCTTGTTGGGATATGGAAGGTGTTGGTCCGAGGATCCCACAAGTTAATCAAGGCTATCAGATAGGCCCGATCCCCGACCACAGGCTCTAGCTGAGTCACCTACTTGAGCCCAAGGGCATCAAGCCACTCCTAGTATGCCAAAGTCAGTGCCTCTCGTGCTTCAGTAAAAATAGTAGGCACACAGTACCAACTCTTCATAACATACAAAAGAAAACAACACAAAATACATTAAAAATCATGAAAAATTGTATAGCAGTAACATGAATATATAGTAATGCATAAAAAAAAGTACAGCTAAAAACAACCAAATTCACAAAAATTCAAAACATTCATAGTTTGTCAGTCTTAGGGTTTATGTACTCTAAGTTTAAAACTGACAGACAATTTAAAAACAAAAAAACAATTTTCACATATAGTTTGTCAGTCTTAGGGTTTCTATACTCTAAGTTTAAAACTGACAAAAAATTTAAAAACAAAAAATAATTTTCACATACAGTTTGTCAGTCTTAGGGTTCCTGTACTCTAAGTTTAAAATTGAAAGACATTTAAAAAAAAAAACAGAAAACAATTTTCACATACAGTTTGTCAGTATTAGGGTTTTTGTACTCTAATTTTAAAACCGACATACAATTTAAAAACAAAAAAGAATTTTCACATACAGTTTGTCAGTCTTAGGGTTCTTGTACTCTGAGTTTAAAACTGACAGACATTTAAAAAAAAAACAAAAAAAAAATTTCAAATACAGCTTGTCAGTCTTAGGGTTCCTGTACTCTAAGTTTAAAACTGACGGACATTTAAAAAAAAAACAAAAAATAATTTTCACATACAGTTTGTCAGTCTTAGGGTTTCTGTACTCTAAGTTTAAAACTGATAGACATTTAAAAAAAAAAAAAAAAATTTCACATACAGTTTGTCAGTCTTAGGGTTTTTGTACTCTAAGTTTAAAACTGACAGACAATTTAAAAACAAAAAAAAATAATTTTCACATACAGTTTGTCAGTCTTAGGGTTTCTGTACTCTAAGTTTAAAACTGACAGACATTTAAAAAAAAAAAAAAACAATTTTCACATATAGTTTGTCAGTCTTAGGGTTTCTGTACTCTAAGTTTAAAATTGACAGACTTTAAAAAAAAAAAAAACAATTTTCACATACAGTTTGTCAGTCTTAGGGTTCTTGTACTCTAAGTTTAAAACTGACAGACAATTTAAAAAAAAAAAACAATTTTCACATACAGTTTGTCAGTCTTAGGGTTCTTGTACTCTAAGTTTAAAACTGACAGACATTTAAAAAAAAAACAAAAAATAATTTTCACATACAGTTTGTCAGTCTTAATGTTTCTGTACTCTAATTTTAAAACTGATAGACAATTTAAAAACAAGAAAACAATTTTCACACACAGTTTTTCAGTCTTAGGGTTCCTGTACTCTAAGTTTAAAACTGATAGATATTTAAAAAAAAAAACAAAAAACAATTTTCACATACAGTTTGTCAGTCTTAGGGTTTCTGTACTCTAAAATTACAACTGACAAATTCAACCTAAAAAAAAAAAAAAACTAGGGTTTCGTGGTCAGTTTATCCTAAGGTTTTCGCGTAAAATACAATTTTTTTTCTTTTACTTAAGGTTTACCTTATTGTAAAAAGAAAACAAATTTTAGACTTTTATCACGTCTTTTCAACATACATGTAACCTAGGGTTTCATTTTTGCGAAGCCAACTAAAAAGAAAAACAAATTTTTAAACTAGGTTTTGAACTCAGTTTTTTTGTCTACCTAGGGTTTTACCTAAGTTTTCATAAATTCATAAGACAACAAGTCGCGCATAACGACATACATTTAATTAAGGCTTTTATTTTGAACAAACTACAAAAGCAGCCATAAATAAATTACGGTATTAAAAATTGTCACAACACAAGCAATAACAAGGAGGATCACTTACTGGTCTCGCTTCGGCTCCGTCGCTCAATCTGGTTCGTGCACTCATGATGTCGGGAGAAATTCGGCAGCACTTCGCTTCGCAGAATTAACCTCCTCCTTAGAGCTCCAATTCGCCAGGAAAAACGAAGGCAAATGAGCCCAAAACTTAGTTTTGGCCTTTAAATAGGGTTTTTTGAGCTTGTAATTGTTCTTCCCTAGGAGGAGCGCTCTGGTTATCGCTCATCCCGCCTTGGGATGAATACTAAACTGGTATTCGTCCCACCCAGGAATTAATACAGGGTAAAAATTTCAAAAACATCAAAAAATAAACAAAATGACCCAAAAACAAACAATAAACTTGCCCGATGAGAGTGCTTTTGCACTCGACATTCCGGGCATGCAAAATAGACGTCGGGGTCACAAATCCTCACTATCCTATTCCCTAAGAAGGCTACCATAGCTGGACCGCTCCACGGGAGGACAGACTTGTCGAGAATTTCATCCCCAAATGGTGTTACCAAAAAGGGTTAACACCCACCAAAAACAGGTCTAAATGTCAAAAAACTGCACACACTTTCAACGATAAACATCTGAAGGCACCCTTACAAAAGTCATCTTGGGTCAAGCAACTCGTCACTTTTCTCATTCAAGTCATTCCCTCATCGATTCGTTGCTTGAGTGGGTAGTCACACTTAGTCACCAATCAACAAATACACACCCAATCATGGAAATGACATGCATTCAAAGAATCATTGACAAAGACAGTCATGCTCCTGCTTGGGGCAGCAAAAAAGCAATAATCACAAGCTGATCAAACACTTGGTATTTCATGAATCATGAACTCAAGGTTCCCATAGACAAAAGGTTGTGCCCTTTGCCTATTCATGACTGATCAATGTCCAATATCAAGTAACACCTCACCGAAAAATGTTAACACTTGAATTGAATTCCTTCGCTCGTCAGAAGTAAGGATTCAAGAATGCATGCCCGTTCCATACTTGGGGCATAAAAATTTTGTTAGGTTACTAAGAAACCCTAATCATTAGTGCTTTGGTTATCTATTTTTTCTTAGCACTATGCCACGCACAATGCTTCCCAAAAAGGGGCATCTATAGACACCAAAACAACACCAATCCGATTATGTGACTACAAACACTGATCGCATTGACACACACAGCCCCAAGGGCAGCCCCCAGAGGTTAAACAGTGGTCCTAAGCACTCTCATAGTAATTTTGGAAGGTCAAAGGTCAATTTTGCGCCTTCAGGCACTCTGTTCCATACTTGTTCCACCCAGGGACGATTACAAACTTCTATTCGCCCTACCTAGGGACAAATAACAGTATTCGCTCCAGGGTGGGGTGAATAGCAGGTTTGATGGGCAAAAAGTCAAATCCTGACAAATGGTAGCTCAAATCTGCCACTTAACGCTTCCTTCATTGCATGGGAGTGTGGGTGAGCATTTTCGAGAGTTAGAGGCAGTTACAGGGGCAGTCATGAAGCCCCTAATCAAGGAGGAATCTTCCCTCCCTTGGAGAGGCATGATTGCCAAGTGGTGCCTCTGCATGCTCATCCAAAGAGACCATCAGGTCTATAAAATGGTGAGTCTTCTCACCCCAAAATATAGAGAGAAGGAGCATTTTGGAGCAACGAAGTGCTGTCATTTTATTTTTACACCCACACCCTTTTGAGTTGTGCCTTTCACATCCTTGATCTCTTTTGGAAAGGAAGTGATAGAGTGGTTATTGAAAGCACAAATCCGAAACCAAAACCTGACATTTGGCCACAATATCCCATCAAATTTGTCGACAATACCCCACAAGAGTTTTTGGACCCATCCCAAGTGGATTGGTCTTGAAATCGGGCCCCAAACGGCAGGCGACCTGCCCCCGGACGCCCCCCCCCACCCTGCTGCAGTCCTAATCGCCCCGCTCCGGAGCGATTGGAAATCTATGGCAAATTTCATTTCTATCATTTTTTCATTCAATTCTATGCTGCTTAGGCAGGTTGCCATTTAAATTTCACATTTTTTTGAGCAATTTGGATCATGTTTCTATCTTCGCTCGCCTTTACTAACTTACAGGTAGCCCCATAAAATTCCTGGTGATACGGGCCAAATTGAGGAAATATGACCTTCTGGGTCTTCCCAAAACACCCCCAATTAGCTAATCCCAACTTTGCAGGTGATTTGGAGCATCCTGGATGTGACATTTGGGACAGTGCCTTTAGACAATTTTGTTGCAAGTCTATTCATCCCGCCTCGGAGTGAATTCAAATCTGTGAGGAATTTCCTGACTATTCCATTTGCAGTGTTTTCTTTGTGAGGTCTTGATGCCCCTATCAAATTTTTAGATCATTTGTATATATTCTAGTTATCATTTTATTTATATCTTGCATGCATTAATCGAAGGCGTAGGGATTGCATGTCTCATTTCATTCGCAGGTGCTACTGATTGTTTCTTGTTTTGTTGAACGTAGTATTCGGACATTAGAGGAGCAGCAAGGAGTCAAGACTCATCAACGCAAGCAAAGACAACATTTGGTCTGCCCATTTTACATGTGGGCACGCGGAAGAAGGAATAGCATCAATGGGTGTAACAAGAACGCATATTTAACGCTCCTAGCCCTTAGAAGGGGAGGAGGCACATTGTAATCGGGTTCTAAAACATATCAATAAAAAGGGTTGTCTTCCTTATTGGCTTATTGTTTCGATTCGATTTGTTCATGCTTTCCCTCTTTTCATGCACTTTCATTTCATAGGATTTGGCGTTAAGTTTAGTTCAGTTTGCATCGCACTTGGAGTTTCCTTTTTGCTTCTGTATCCTCGTGCTTTCAAAACCTTGCTTTCCATCACTACATCAAGGAGATAAAAGGTAATATTGGTCATGTGAGTTGGTGTAAAAATAAAGTATAAAGACTCAAGATTTAGGTCACATTTGAATGCTTTTGTGAAGATGGACCTTGATGATGAGATTTTGTAGGAAATTTTACTTTTGGATACTAGTTTTCAATGTGAGAAGAAAATTGTATACTTAAACCTACCTAATGATTGCTTATGTTATAGCAAAGATAACCATTTAACAAAGAAGTAACCTCGTAAGCACAAAATTTTTGGGGCTTCTACTTTTGATTCTCATAATAAGGATTCATTTAGGGTGTCAAGGCCTAAGAAGGTTGAGGTTGATCAAAAAGGTGTTGATGGTTCTCAATATTTTAGTGAGCCTCTCTAGTAAGTTAATGAGTCCTTTATTTCTATTCCCATTTGCAATGGGAATATTGAGATTTTATTTGGTAAAATCTCATAACCTCAATCAAGCGACAATATAGGGGAGGGTTTGGTCTAGCCTTAGGGGAAAGTGATTGTTTCATTTTTAGTGATTGAATAGTCAGGGTCTAAAACACATGATGTTTCTCATGAGTTACAATTTTTTAAATATGTTTTATTAGTAGATGGTTGGGGAGACATAAAAGGAAAGTGAAAATTTCCTCTTCTAATGGCTAGGGCTTCCTTGGATAATGGCTACGAATTGGTGAACTATTTTATGTATAAAATTTTGTATGGGGAGAGTGCGCTCAACACATGCTTGAAGTTGTTGTTTGAGATTATAAATATTATTATGCATAGTAACCCATTGGGTTTTTAACTGGTAACATAGCTTTCTTTCTTGAACCCTTATAAAGTTTAAACTTATATCATGAAATGTCAAATGTTTGACCCTTAGGAATAAGAAGTATAGAGTTGAATCTATTGTTAGAAAATATAAACTAGATATTCTAATTTTTTAGGTCAAATATGTTGAAAGACGGTTAAATTTAACATTGCATTGTAACTAGAAGGAGGATTTTTGGATTAGTACCTTACAATAAAGAGTAGTTGTGGGGTTATTATACCTCCCTTTCTAGCTCAAAAATCATTAGTTAGCTCTAGAATGGATTATTGACATAGAGTTGTGTGGGCTACGTTTTTAATTTAGGGTCATGTTATAGGATTTTGTAGTACATATGTCCCAAATTCAACTATTGGTCATGTACATCTATAGGACTAGTTAGGGTCTAATTTACCTATTATCCTCTTTGATTGTCTCGGTTAGAATAATTATAGCTCATGCAAAGCAACACAACAAAGTCTCAATTGAGAGCATGGGGTTCAACTGAATCGAGAGAGGATTTACAAGGCTAGATCCTTGTTATAAAAGGTTACTGTATATTAAATGTATTTTTAAAAATATTAATTTTTAAATGTTATTGGTATTTGACTAGATGGATACATCTTATCACAAGAAGGAAACTCAACTATTTCTTTTCATTGAGCATTTGTACCTTTGTTGCTCATACGTATCATTTAAAGTTTATTAGGATTTTATAAATAATTATATAAATTAAATTCAAGCTACATGTTTACTACAATGGTAAGGATTTTGTTTTCTTAAATTTTCAAACCTCATTCACTATGATGGGATGGGGACTCATAATAAAAACCTATGTAAACTCAATATAAAAACCTATGTAAACTCAATGAAATAAAATTGGTATTGGGGAGAATATCATAATATTTTGAGCTTTGGCTCTTATTAGGGAGGTTCAAGGTTCAAACCACAACATATGTGTGTATGATTGTGTTAAATACCCTATTGATAAACTCAAATCTTCCCTTACGAGAGGTCATGGATGGTGTGATAAGGATTCCTAGTCCTGAGCATTGATCGTAGGGGTTTGCTACACTAACCAAATAATATATATAAAAATTAAAATTCTTATTGTATTTTATATTTTAAATGGTGTCTTGGATTGTTGTGACTCAATAACATATATAATAATTCGACACGAATATACATTAGTGTTTCATAAAAAAATGTGGAAAGTTCATTCTTACTACTCACATTAATTGATGTTTCTCTTGTATGTCATCATTCAAATGATATCTTAGATTGTTGTAATACACTAACATACAAATAATAATTGATCATAACAGACATTAGCATAACATCAAAATATAGATATTTGATATTTATTTTGCATGATGGTTGGATGGGTGATGATGAACTAATCCTTTTTAATGTTGCATATTATAACATTCCTTGCATATAAATTTGGGTTTATACTAAGTTAATAGTCCATTTTTATGTAGATATTGTTAGTTTTACAATATTGTTTTCATTCACTTTTCTGTTTTTGTGTGGAAAACATCCCAAAAGGGATGCCACTTTCGGGTAAGATCGAAGGAGGCAGGGGTATCCTATTTTCATTCACTTTGATATATTTTTAATTACTATATATGTGATGGCATTAAATATTTGGCTTTGATATTAGCATGGATGCTTATATATGGTGTTGAAAAACATCTCTTTTGCAATCAATATTAGATTTATAAGCTATATAAAATTGGGTGTGTTTAGGCATATGAGATAAAATTCATAAAAAACTTACTCATACATAATAAGATGTCTAAAAAATTCATGATAAATGGTTGTATTAATGTTTATTTATCCTTTCCATAGACAACAAGTTTGAAATATAGACAAAAATATATATATTTTTTCTTTGGATAATAATATAGCATTCAACTAATGGTATGTTACAACATAGATAACTTATGCAAATCTCATGTGGTTGGCTTCATGTACCTTTTGAGAGTTTGAATTGATAATCAATTTGATACTTACAATTTTCCATTTATTGGTGGTTTTTAATCCTATCTCTTGTTTGGTTAGTATTACATCCTACCTCAAGTGTTAATTCCTAGGACTTGGGCCTTGAAGGGACAAATAAATTAGCTTAACAATCTTATTGAGTGTGATCGAATATTGGGAGTACTCAAAGCAAGGGGGTTAGGTGGTAAGGGAGGTAATGTTGGGTTTCTTTGGCAATAATTCTCTATTGTACTAGGTGGGGATGTGGTGGATGCATCAATGAAGAGAGTATCTATTACAATGATTCTGGTGTAGTCATTTACAAATGGATTCAAATGTACCTTGTGTTCTTTCTTACAAGTTCGCTCTACTAGTTTGGTATAGGTTGGCTTACCTATGAGTACCTATTAGGATCAGAGTGAGGAATTTTCACTCTTTTCTTTGGGGTTATTATGATCTTCTCTAGATGTTGCTGATGTTAAGGCTCTGATTTTTATTAAGGGGTGTTTTTTAATTTTTCTAGAAATGGATTGGATCTTGAAGTTATATTGGACCTAACACTTAACCATTTCTTATTGGATCTACTCATCAGATTTAAAAGTTTAGTGGGTTGCCCTTGATCTCATTTATTACAATAGCAATACAAGTCCTTATGGTGGATCATATTATGATAAAACCCATGATGAGGGTTCTATAGGTACTAATGTAGTATTAATGAATTGTGATGATTAGTTAACACTTGTAGTTGGTGTGATGACAAGTCTTGATGGGGTTTATTCATATGGTGTTATAATGATAAGTATTTATGGATGATGTTACACTATAGGTGGTATAATGACTATCCATAAAGGTGGTGTGAAGATCATGATCAATTAAGGAGTGGGGGATAATTCCCTAGGCAAATAATTGGTAGTAGAAGAGTATCAACCTAGGATAATAGTGTGTGTAGAAGAGTTGCATGTTGGAGGATGTGGTGCAATGTTGAGACCAAACAAAGGGGTGATAACTACATTTATGAAGAACATAAAAATATCACCTATAAAATATGGAGAAGGTGGAGGTGGTAGGTGCAACAAGATCTCTCTCATAATAATGATCCCACTCAAGGTTATGGTCAAAAGGTATATCCCATGAAATTATTTTGCCTTGAAATAAGATATCCAATATTAGTTATTAAAAAACAATAGAATAGTAATTCTTTTCCTTTAAGGGTTTATTATAGAGCATGAATTTTACAAATAGGCACAAACTAACTAATAGTTCAAAGGTTGTCTACTTGAATAAATGTGAGGGCTTGATGAGGGCTATATTGCTTTCTAGATTATGTCTAAATATACCACTCAAGTGATTCTCTAATTCAAAATCTAGATTATTTATGGCTATACATGCTATCTGTAGACACTAAAATCATGTCAATATGATTAGGTGATCGAAAGCATTGGTTAATTAACATCATATGGCCAACTTGGGTAACCCTCAAAGGTTTACTAGTGGTCCTAACCACTCTAAGAAGGCTCTACACTACTTTTGGGAGGTTTTGGGACACATAGACATGATCATCCCACCCTGGTATGATCACAGTTCATGGTCATCCCACCCAAGTATGGTGGCAAACCGATCGTCCTTGGGTGGGACAACCATAATGTTTGATTCCTAAAAAGTAAAATTTGGACAAATGACACTCAAAAACTATAATTTATCCTACCTACGAGAGCATTCATGACCTAATATCATAGAATCCTTATGACATGTTGTAGAATAGAGGAAAAAATGGGAGATTCTCTTCCCCCTCCAATGCATGCTCAATTTTAGACAAGTGGCATTTCTTGCCATGCATGCCCTTGCATGCCTATTTTACCAAAGGTTCCATTTGGATATAAGGTGGATTAATTTTCCACCCAAATCATAGAGAGGATTTTTGATACATAGCAATGAAGTGTTGTCAAGATTTCACCTCACCTTTTTGAGCCTTTTTCCCTCTAAATATCTACCTAGCGAAGGAGGTTTGTGACTGATCTAGGAGGTATAATTTATTTGTAAAACCGAATCATCTAAGTGAATTTAACCACAAAATTTAATGAAAAAACTATTGAGAAGGTTCATAACCAATTCATAGAGGAATTGGTGGTAAAATAAGAACAAAATTGGTGGTCATCCCACCCTAGGACGGTCCCCAATCTGTGACAGTCACCACTGTCCCTAAAAGGCACAGTGATATATATGTGTATTATTTATTTAATATTTTATTATATTCATATTATAGGGTAGTATATGAACCTCCTATCCAAATTTCATGCAATTTGGAGTTATATTGAGTGAGATATTGTATTTTTAAGTTTTTACAGGCTTCTAGGGACCATTTGAAGATGCACATAAAATTGTGACTGATTTTGAAAATATTACCATATTAGTCCTCTTAAAATATCATTTTATGCATACTTTCAAATTTATGTTTGATTTGGATTTGTTTTGGTCCATAAATTGCTTATTTTGGGCTTTGTAGGCTTCATAGGCACATTGCGAATGCGACATCGATTCAGAGACAATTTCTGTTCTATTTTCAATATATCTTTCCAAAATTATCTATTTTATATATTATACAATTTTAGATCATTTGGATTTGTTTTAGATAGGTGCATTGCATATTTACACTTTCTAGCTTATAGTTGCATGTATGGCTTTTGCTTGTTTTACATTCTATGCACTTGCTATTAACAAATCTGGTTTCCTTGTGTGCAGTTGTAGGTTTTACAGTGCATTAGGAAGGAATACAATATCAGAATAGTGAAGAACAAAGTGGTGGCATCATAGGTTCGCCCATCTCAATTATGAGTAGCGAAAGAACATTGGAAGTGCACACGAACTTATTTAAAAGGACTTTATCCTTGGGTACCCATCATTTTATAAACAATTGTATCACACTAAGAGCCCTCAAGGGGACATCTATGTAACCATTTTCTGATTTACCAAATGAAATAAGGATAAACAACTTTTATTGCACTTATTTGGATTTTATGGTCTCTTAAATTTATCCTTTTGTAATGATTCATTAATACAGATATAGATGCATATTGTTTAACACTCTTAGGTATACCATTTTTCCTCTACTTCACTGGAGATCATGGTGAGACCATATCCCTATTGTTTTGATTAAATTTTTAAATATTATTTTGCTTGCTTTCTGTTGCAGGTACTAGTCATTATGGCCTAAAACAGCCTCGATACTGCTAACCATACCACCCTAGGATGGCCACATAACTATCCCACTATAGGATGGCCATAAAATTAGCCACCGTCCCACCCAGGTATGGTCACAAAATAGGAGCTTTTCTACTCCAAAATCCAGCAATAGCAGGCATATAGGCCATTGAGGTAGGTATAAAAACCCTCTATTTTCATTTATGTTGTTCAAAACTACTAAAATATGGTTTTTCTTACCTCTTTTGATTGCTTGAAAAGTAGAAGTTAGATTTACTTTTCTATAGCTGAAAAAACAACAAAAATAACAAGAAAAACTAGAAAGGAACTAAGTAGAAATGTATATGTATGATATTCTTGCTTGTATACTACCTAATGGGTAGGTTCCCATTTAATATTTGCATCTTGTAGGTTACTTTTTATCAAGGTTTTTCTAAAATTAAAACATCATTTCTTTGAATTTAGTGAAAGATCATCGAATGCTTCATTGTTTACTTTCTTTAGGCTTAAAAAGAACCATGCACACCACGATCCACTTAAACGCTAGTGAGTTGGATTTCATCACCAACCACTAGTAGAGGTCAGCAACGGTGGCTTTCATCTCCACCCGTTGCCTCAACTCCCATGAACCCTTGTTCTTTGCCAAGGTCGGCTCCAAGATCCGACGTAGCTTGGAAACTTTGCATGTACTTCTCTTTGGAGTGTATAACGTTGACCAAGTGAGTACTGGGTTAGTGTTAGAATAAAAGAATATTCTCTTAAGTTCCACTAGGATAAACACTTGAGTTTCCACTCCATGTGTCAAGAGAACTCTCAGTGGTGTCTTCATAAGGTTTGATGAGTTGTTGTAATCCAATGGCTCTCAATGATCAACTTTGCTATTTATACAAAGTTGATCCTTGGAATAAATCAATTATTTCTCTCTTCTCTTCATCTCTTGTGTAATGCTTTACATATCTATTATTGTAAAATTCTAACATGGTACCAGAGCAGGATAGATTTTTCTAGAATTATCTTTTGAAGGTTCGAGGATCTAGTTCATTTACTTTGGATAATTTTTTTTGGCTATCTTCTTGAAATTTTTTAGTAGTCATTTTCTTTTATCCATAGTTTAATTTTTTTTTTTAGCAAAATATTTATTTTTGAAAAATATTTGATGCAATATTTTTTTAAAAATATCTGTGTTGATTCATCCTTGAGAGTATTCAAAATAATAAAAAAATTCATCCTTTGCTTAAAAATAGGTTTACCCTGTGCTATGCACTATTTTAGCCGATTTTAAAATAGCGCCTAAGATTTACTCTCCCTATCTCCAAATCAAATCTCTCCAATATTTTTTTCCCCTGGTGCTCTCTCAAGTCAGTCCTTATAATTTCCTTTACCTGCAGTTTTTTTTAAAGCGATTTCCTACTATTCAAGTTCCTTTTTCAATATAAAGCTTGCTTCTGTTATAGATATTTTTTTATAACATGTTTGCAGGATCAACATTCTCTTAATAATCATGTTTACAGGTTAAATATTTTTTCAGGATCACCCATCTATTTTTAACGCATTTGTAGGTTCTTCCTTTCTTCTACAGGGATTACTAACTCTTCTATAGGTTACCTCGATTTCCTCAGCTTGAGTAATAGCATTTTCTTTTGCCCCCGAAACTCATAAAATTTTCAACAAGAGCATAGAAAGAGGTCAAGAGCATCATAGCTACAAATCACATCCGATCATCGAGAAGCGCCTCTCCTTCTAGTCGTCGAAAGCGCAACACCTTCATCATATTTTATTTTTGATATTTTGAAATTATAATAATTGTTTTGTAGGCTTTCTAAAGGGACATCTTTGTGTTTATAACAGTATTTTATTTTAGCCACATATTGTATAATTTATTTAATATCCCCTAAAAATTATTTTCTTTAGGTTATATTTGCTTTCCTTAGTTACAAAAAATATCCTTTGTCTCCGAGCCTTTAATCTGTTCTCAAAAGGCTCTCATTTTTGTGAGATAAAATTGTAACCTTTTCTAATAAAAGTTTTATTTGGGGGCGGGGGGGGGGTTGCGTGTAATTTTTGCACATTTATGGTCCATCACTTTAAGGGGGTTTGCATTCTTTTGTCTATCTTCATCTATGCTTTTACTTTATTTCAAGTAAATTTATAAGGTTATAATTGTTTAAATATAACTTTAATATTTCATAGAGGAAAAATTCATCGAATCTTTATAATTGCATTTATTTTTTTTAGGGGCCTATCTTTAAAAGTTTGCTTTCCTTTTTTATCTATCTTAATCTATGTTATAAAGTTATATTTCTTTAAATATCACTTTAATATTTCATAGATAGATATTCAAAACATTTAATATTAAATTCAAATTTTTAAAAAGGCCCATCTTTAAAATAAATTGCATTTTCTCTTTTTTGTCTATCTTCATATATGCTATTCAAAATAAAGTTATAATTGTTCAAAATAACCTTGTTTATTTCATATATAAGTTATTCACATTTCATAAAAGCATTTTTTTTATTTTTAAAAAATATTTAAAATGGGGGAAGTGTAATATTCTCCTTTTTTAATTTTCTAAAAAGGTGTTTTAAAATCCTATATGTAAAAAATTTATTTGGTTTACATTATTTAGAAAATTTCCTTCCTATTTTTTTCTAAATAAAATAATCTACCTTAAATTTTTTTCCTCAAAACATCTTCAGCCTACGTTCCATGTATCATTACCACTGAAAACTTATAGTTTCCCTCATGTAAGGGCGAGTTTTTGGAGGCACTTGGTATAAAGGCCTAGCAGGTATTTTTCATTCATCCATTTCTTTGGGTATCTCTCTAACTTATAGTTTCCCTCTCGTAAGGGCGAGTATTGAGAAACACCAATTAAACTTGTTGATTCCCTGCAATTCAAACTAAAATCCTTCCAAATTATTCACTCTACTTATAGTTTCCCTCAAGTAAGGGTGGGTGTTGTGAAGAATAAAAAGGATTTGGCAATCTAAAGAAAGAAATATTAAGACCTCATTATACTTATAATTTCCCTCTCATTAGGGTGGGTATATTGAGTTTTCTCATATGGAAAAGCTTCATATCTTTTCCCTATAACAATTACATTAATAAATTAATTGAAGTTCTAAGGGGGGGATATTGATAAATTAAAACTTCAAATTTCCTCTTGTGTTAAAATGATGAATTCAATTGAACCTCTCACCCCTCATAACTTTCACACTTGGAAACCTAAAATTTTAAATATTATCTCTCAAAAAGGTCTTACTCATTTATTAGAAGAAAGCAACCATAATTTGATAAAGAATATAAAATATTTTTTCATAAAGGAAAATGCATGAAACTATGGGTATTATTAGATCTATTGTTCATTAAAGTTTGTGGTTTCATATTAGATATTGTAAAACTCCTCATGAAAGTTAGGAGAAACTAAAGACCTTGTTTGGTAAAGTAGATTAGATGAGATCAATGCAACTAGAAGCCGAACTAACTTCTATGTTCCCTGAAAGTTTTAGTAGTATTGTTGACTTCCTCACTAAGTTAAAAGAAGTCCTCACTCAATACAAAGGCAGTGGGGAGACTAATATTGAATAAGAATACATTTATCTAATCCTTTCTAAGCTTAATGTTGTTTTTCAAATTTTTTCTACCACCTTCATATCTACCAAAGATGCTCTTGGTGCAACCTTTAAAATGCCCTCTTTAGAATAACTTTGTGATAGATTAACTAGGGAAGAAACCAAAATTGCTAGATATGAAATATCTTCTTCTTCCTCTTGTTCAAATACCTTAGTAGCCTCCACCTCTTCTAAAGAAAAATTCAAAAATAAGGAAAAGACTCCCATAACTTGTACTCACTGTAAAAAGAATGGTCACTTTGCTAACAAATGCTAGAAAATATTATAGCAACTAGAGGAAGATATGAAGGATCAAAAGATAGAAAATAAAAAGCAAATAGGAAAAACCCTTAATGTTTAAGGAAAAACCTCCAACTCTTCCTCTAATTATTGGGTTCTAGATTCTGGAGCTACTCATCACATGACTGCTTCAGATAAGTCTTTTTCTTCTATCTCATCTAGCTCTACTTGTAGCATAGAATTGGGTGACTCTTCCTTCATTTCTGTCAAATGAAAATAGGATATAACCATTGATGGTGGCTCCATAAACAATGTTCTCTATGTTCCAGACATTTCCACAAATATCCTATCTGTCTATCAGATTTGTACTTCTGGATTGTTCTCTTCTCTCCAACATGAGTTGAGATAAGAGATTTTCAAGATACCCATTCTCTAATAGCCAAAAGGAATATTGATCATAAATATCATATTTTTCACTTCAAAGGTTTTCAAAATACAGAAGGAGCCTCCTATTTTTTGGCTCATGGTGATCTTGAAAGTTAAATATGACATGAAATGTTTGGTCATCTTAGTTATGACTACCTAAAGGATTTGCGCACCCATGATATGGTTACAGGATTACCCCAAGTCTCTTCTAGTTATGGATTTTGTCTTGGATGTGCTCTTGGAAAGCAACATCAAGATCCTTTCCACCCAAGTAGTTCTCCAAAAACCTCATTCCCTCTAGATTTAATCCATAGTGACTTAATAAAATTTCCTAAACCTTATTTCAAAATATCAAAGTATGCTCTAACATTTATTGATGATTTTTCTAGAAGGTCCTGGGTCTACTTCCTAAAATATAAGAGTGATTTTCTATCCCACTTTAAGGTTTTTAAAGCCTTGGTTGAAAATCAGGCATCTTGTAAAATCAATAAGATTCACAAAGATAATGGTGGGGAATACTGTAGTAATGAGTTTTCTAGATTTTATCCAGTCATGGCATCATTCATCAACAATATGTCTCCCATAATCCTTAACAAAATGGTATTGCAGAAAGGAAAAACTAGACATTAAAAGAGATGGCTAATTGTATGGTCCATTCAAGAGATCTTCCATTAACCTCATAAAAGAGATCTTCATAAAAGAGATCTTCAAGATCTTGTATGGCTAATTGTATGCTCCATAAAAGAGATCTTCAAGAGAGCTACATTAAAAGAGATATAATTTTGTATGCAAATTATATTCAAAATCGCACACCTCATAAAGCTCTTAACCATTTAACTCCTAAAGAAGCTTGGTCTAGCTTAAAACTAGATGTTTCCTACTTCAATATTTTTGGGTGTACTACTTGGGCTCACATCCCAAAGAAAAAAAGGAAGGCTCTTGATAAGAAAATCAAAAAGCTCATCTTTGATTATTATTGTGAAGATTTGAAAGCATACAGGCTTCTTGATCCCTCAACTCATGAGGTTTTCTTTCATAGGAATGTCCAATTTGATGAAACATTCCCTCAAAAATATCCTTAAAAGCCCTCTTCCTCCATTGAGCCTTCTCCTATAGTAGAACCTTAATATTATGAATATCCAACTCTTGAAGTTAACTTGGTCATTGATAATCAATATGAGGAACCTATAACTCCATATCAATGTCTTTCAACTCCTTCAACTCCTTCCTCTATGCCAAAATGGGCTCGCACCATTGTTAAAGAAGCTACTACTTACATCCAAAATCTTCCTTCAACTAGATCATCCAACCCCATAGGAACTAGTCTTGTATGTCAGTCTATTTCCTATGATCCTCAATCCTTCAAAGAAGCCTCTGGTATTAAGGAATGTGATGATGCCATGGAAAATAAATTTTCTTCCTTGATCAAAAACAAGACTTGGGATTTAGTTCCCTTACCTAAAGGAAGGAAATTAGTTCATTGTAAATGGATCTTCAAAACAAAATATGGGCCTAATGGAAATATAGAAAAACACAAGGCTCGTCTAGTGGCCAAAGGTTTCTCTCAAGTTGAAGGTATAGATTATGCAGAAACCTTTACTCCAGTTGCCAGAATGGATTATGTAAGATTGGTTCTTTCTCTAGCTACTTCCCATAAGTGGCATGTCTATCAAATGGATGTAAAATGTGCTTTCTTACATGGAGACTTAGAAGAAAAAATATTCATGGAACAACTTGTTGGTTTCACTCAAGACTCCTCTCTTTTTTGTAGTCTCAAAAAGTCTCTCTATGGCCTCAAACAAGCCCCTAGAGCTTGGTATGAGAAGATGGACTCCTTCATTCTTTTAGCAGTTTTTTATTATTGTAAGTCTAATAACATAGTTTACATTTGGATAAATGAAGGTAACATCACCATTCTTGTTCTATATGTTGATGATCTTCTTCTCACTGGTAGTAACTTGACTCGCATTCAGACTATAAAAGACTCCCTCTCTGAAAATTTTGAAATGGCCGATCTAGGTAAAGCTCATTACTTCCTTGGGTCCAAATAAGCCAAAAAAATGAAGGTATTTCTTTGTGCCAATAAAAGTACTCTCGATCTTCTACAAATATTTAAAATGACAGATTGCAAATATTCTCCTACCCCATTTCAATCTGGTATTAATCTTAGTACTTCATGCTCATCCCCTCTTTGTGATGCCAATCTATACCCTTAGATTGTAGGAAGTTTCCTATACCTTAATCATACTTTCCCAAATATCTCATATGCTTTTGGCCTCATATCCAGATTCTCTCATCAGCCTCACTTCATTCATTGGCAAGCGGAAAAAAGAATCCTCCATTACTTGCAGGTAACTACTCACTTTGGGCTCTTCTACAAGGGAAAATACATGGATATCATTGGCTACACAGATTCATATTAGGCAGGTTCAGTAGAAGATATATGTTCCACATCAGGCTATGTATTTTTCCTTGGTTCCTCATCAATAGCCTAGTTATACAATAAATAACAAATAGTAGCCCTATATTCTATAGAGGTAGAATATAGGGCAACAATTTTGGCTAGTTAGGAAGATCTTTGGCTTCCTCAAATTTAGAGAGAATTTGGTTTCACCCATGAACATCCTATAACTCTTTGGTGTGACAATCAGAGCACAATTCATATTGTACGTAATCCAGTTCAACATCAGTAAACCAAGCACATTGAGATACACATGCACTTCATAAGAAAACATATTCAGAGCGGGGACATACACTTGGAATATATTACAACTGAGGCATAAATTAAAAACATCTTCACCAAGTCATTTCCTTCTTCGTGTTACCTTTAGTTGTGAGAAAAACTTGGAGTATTATAGTTGCATTGACACAGAGGTCTTCCACCTCTCATTATATTGTACATGAGTACCTCATCAGGCCTTGTTGCCGAGACTCATCATTATTTTGTATAAGAAGACAATATTTACCATCCAAAGACAAGCCTCTTTCATACTTCTTCCTTTTGATTGATGGATTTTCCCACTGGGTTTTTACCATCACTTCAAAATGAAGAGGTGATAGTTGGTTTTTTCCCACAGGGTTTTTTTTCCATCAATTATCTATATTGTATATGAGTTCCTAGTTAGGCCTTGTTGTCGAGACTCGTGTTTTTTTTGTATAAGAGTACAATATTCACCATCCAAAGATAAGCCTCTTTCATACTTCTTCATTTTTATTTATGGCTTTTTCCACTGGGTTTTTACCATCACTTCAAAACAAAGAGGTAATAGTTGGTTTTTTCCCATAGGGGTTTTCCACCAACTATCTATTTTGTATATGAGTACCTAATCAGGCCTTGTTGTAAGGACTCATTTGTAAAAAGCTCCCCTAGTATCACTTAAGGGGGGTCTTAGAATAATATAATATTCTCTTAAGTTCCACTAGGGTAAACACATCATTTTTCACTCCTCCATGTGTTAAGAGAACTCTTAGTGGTGTCTTCATCAAGTCTGATGAGTTTTTGTAATCCAATGACTCTCAATTATCAACTCTGCTATTTATACAGATTTGATCCTTGGAATAAATCAATCAGTTCTCTCTTCTTTTCATATCTTGTGTAATGCTTTCCATATCTATTATTGTGAAATTCCAACAGTGAGGACTAGAAATATATGTGCTCCCTGATCGGGTATGGGTTTCATCTCCATACTTTGGTGGATTTATGTGATCGTGACTTTCATTATCAATTTTTGAACTACAAGCATACAAGTGAAATCCAATTAAACACAAGTACCACCCAATGAAATTCAAACACATGACACAAGGTCTATTTACAAATAACACATGTAAAACACACAAAACAGTTTAGGAATTCACATATAAAACTTAAAAGATATACTCACTTGTTTTATTGAGTTTTTCCTTTTCTTGCATCATGTTTCATTAAGAATTGGTAAAGGAGATAATAATCTAGGGTTGGTATATTAACAATGGTTTGCACCAATAGGCAAGAACAATCATGGGTGGAAGCTACAGAGAATGGACTAGGAGACATGAGTCCTCTAATTTATTCCCAAGGATCTGGTCATACCTCCTTGGTGAGCCTCTACTCACCCAAGTCCTAGAATAGCTAGACATGAACAAAACCTACAAGGGAGCCCTATGCGGGACACACCTATGGGTGATGGACCTTATCCAAGAGAGTGTTCTTGGTATATAGACACATCACATACCTTACTTTATGAAAGGCAAAAATACACTAAAGTGCAAGTAGATAGAGAGGTGCCATGCATTTGCATGTTTGATAGGTATAACACACCCATTTATGGGATAGAGCACAACTTCATACATTGGGCAGATCATATTGATCATTCTTTACCTCTACATCATCCTGATAGGATCTAGTAGCCTAGACAATAGGATGAGTATGATACTCATCACTCAGGGCAAGAAAACTCCACCCTTCCCTTCCTCACCCATGAAGGAAGGCATGATGAAATCCTTGATTATTCTCAAGAGTAGTATACAATGCAAGCAATATGTGCCTATGCTCTCGCTGAGTATAATGAGCATATACCCAGGCCTAAACCTCAAGTAAATACAACTACCATCGATTTAGGGAAGCACACGATGGATATGGAAAATTATGTTGAATGAGGTAGGACTCAAGGTGAAACTCTTAGGCCTCCTAGACCCTATACAATGGAAAAATCAATCAATAGGTTGCAAGATATGTAGAAAACCAAGTGCAGTTCAAGCAACTTCAACAAAAAAAATAGCAACTAGATCGCTTGCATCAACTTGAGAAAGAAACAATCGAATGGCAGACCAACAAGTTGTTCCATAAAAGTTTACATGAGAGGTTCCCTACCCCTAGAACATATAGATAGGAATTTCATCCAAGGCAACCCATGTTCATTCAAGATAGATCTCCTAGGCCTTATCCAATGTTGCTTCTGCGACCTCCTAGACTGAATCGGGACTTGGCTTCCAGGCCCAACATAGGGCACCCACAATAGGTAGCCACCCCTCTCTATAGACCGACTCAAGAGACACCCTATGGGTCTTACACTAAGCATGAGCCATAGATATAATATTTGAAAATACCTTACCAAGGTAGGGGGTGACATGCCACTACCCCGAAATAGGCCTGAGTATCCTCACCCTCCATTGCAAGATAAGAGTAAAGAAGAGGATATCAAATCCTTCGATTCATATAAGGTAACGCTAGAGCACTTAGAGTCAGTAGATAATAAGACCTCTAGATCTGGATCTCAAAAGTCCACTTTATTCTAGCAATGAAGTCAGCCCCTTCATCCTTTGGTGCATACCCCTTCATATCTAGATCAGTTTAAGATACCTCATTTTGCTACCTTTAAGGAAGAAGAAGATGCGTAGGAGCATGTTACCAATTTTTTGAGTCAATGCTTTGGTATTCAAGATAATGATGCTTTGATTTTGTACACATTCATGACTACCTTCTCTGTTCCAGCCATGGAGTGGTTTACCCAGCTCCCAAAGCATAGCATCCACAATTTGTATCAACTTTTAGATGCATTTCTAGGATGCTTCACCTTCAATACCAATAGGAAGGTAATGTTGGCTGATCTCACTGGGTTCAAACAATATGATGATGAGTCAGTAGTGAAATACAAAAATAGGTGGCAAGCATTACTTGCAAAGCTACCATATCTACTTCCAATGTCAAAGTTAACTCAGATGTTTGCTAAGAGCTTCCTAAAGCCGATCTCCTTGTTGTCGCAACTGTAACAATATCTAACTCTTAAAGATGCCCTAGCGCAAGCTAGAACAATTGAAGAAATCAAGATCCAAGAGGAACAAATTGTGAAGCCTCACAAGAAGTGGAACAAGAATACCAAGAATAGCCTAGCGTAGCCTAAGACAACATAAGTCAATCAGGTTGCTATTAGTGTCCTAGGGCCAGTGCAACCTGTATCGTCTCAAGAGCCTAATTATCAGGCCACACCTCAGAACTATAACAAGGAAAACTAGAATAATCAGGGTCAAAATCAACAACGTCACTCCAAGCGATAGTTCACACCCATTGTAGAATCCATGGACTCTTTGTTTGAGCACCTTTGTGTATCCAAGGCAATAAATCTACCTGAGAGTCGATCTATCAACCCAAATGCACCAAATCCCAAAGGATACTGAGAAGACCTATATTGTATGTTTCATAGGCAAAATGGACATGACGTGCAAATGTGCTATAAATTCATGCATCTGGTGCAAGACATGATCGATCGAAATGACCTTCAGGTCAATAACCCTATCATGCCAAACAACTAATAGATGGATGTTTTTAAAGATATATTGCCTACCCATGCAAAGTAGGCCAAGCTACTACCCCAAGTAAATGAGGTTCATCATGCACCTCCTAATAAGGGTATATCAACATTATCAGTATTGTAACAAGGAATAGGCAGTATCTAAGTCCAGTCACACCACCTACATCTCAAAGCAATATTCTTTTGATGTTGTAGCCTTTACCACCTCTAGTGTTGAGCCTCCCAACTTGACTTGTGGTCAAAATAAAGAGCAAGCTCACCTAGAGTCTGAGAATGACATATGCCTGACTCTCCATATATAAGCTCATTCAACAATCTCCACATCATAGAGAAGCTCTAATGTAGATCCTTAAGGTAATCTAGCTACAACCCCAAGAGTCTAACTCCTTCAATAATTTTTTAGGGTATGTTTGACAATGCACAGAATCAGTTATTACCTTTGAAGAATATGAGATTAAGTCAGCTCCAAATGATATAGTGGATCCTCCATTGCACATTGTCGCATGTGTAAACTAAAAACCCTACAACAGAGTGTTAATAAACATCGTCTCTTCCAGCAACATAATAACTACAATAGCTATCAAGCATTTGGGGCTCATAACATCTCACATTGTTCATTGACATACACCCTTCGAGCATTTAATGATGCCATATGATCAATAGTAGGTACGATAGGCCTACCCATTCAGTTTAGACAAAATACCATACCAACACTGTGCGATATCTTGGAGGGTAATATGGCATACAATATTTTACTAGGTAGAATTTGTATCAAGGACATGAAGTGCATCCCTTACATCACTCACCAGTGCCTAAAATACACCTATGAATGGTAAGTTCATGTCATCTCCACAGACCTAGAACCCTTCAAGTACTACAACATGGTGCAATAGATCCCTGAGTCAACCTTATCATCCATCTATATGTATTTTAACCATCACCATAACCATCACCATCACCTTCATTTAATATAGCTAAGGTTCGACTCCATCACCATCACCTTCATTCAATCCATCATCATCTCATGCCATACCATCCTCATCTTTGGCACCCCCAGATGTACCTTCATCATTGGTAAATCCTTTGCTGAGGGACACGAGGAAGAGGCCTATTAATCAGTATTATGACCATATCCACCATCTCCACAAGCGATATTCCTAGCCTAGTGGACAAGGATCTATATCATATGGTAAAAATTGAATCAAATCATGCCTTGTTCCCATATCCTCCTTAGTAGCCATAGGTCACAATGCACCTATCTACTACCAGTTTGGGAGAGTACATGGTTAGGAATGTCACAACCACCCCTACCATTGAGTCGGTGTAGGGTATGGGTCGACCTCATATTCCCATAGGAACCATTGTGCCTCTTGGGCTTCCCCCTAATAAAAAAAATCTCATCTATGGGGGTCTCAACTATGGCATCAAGCCTTATAAACAATAGGAAGAGGATTAATATCCCTTTTCTGAGGACATCAACTACATTTCCAACCTTGACTTCATCTTGAGGTATCTTCACCTCTATAATTGGCACGGTTATGGGTTAGGATTATATGAGCAAGGCCCCCAAGTTACTTACCAACTATAGTATCAAATACCCTATGACAAGCCTGGTATGGAACACAACAATATTGTACCCCTTGAAATCCTCACAGATAGTCTAGAGTGCATAAATATGGACTTTAGGGATAAGCTTACACGCAATCCCTATGCCAAACCTAGCAAAATCTATTCACTAGGAGACTATTTTCCCACACCTGTGGGTAATCAAGAGACACCTTGTAATATCCATCGATCTTATGAGAGACATGAAATTTTGCACACCCTTCCACACAATAGTGAGGAAGAAGATCAGGGGTATCCTTATGAGTGGACATTTGACAATGATTTGGATTATGAAGTAGCATCCATTGGATCTTCTAGTCTACATGTCGAGTATGTGCAAATTGTCCCATTGGATGATGAGAATGAAGATTATTTACATATGTTCCCATTGAATAACCCTATCTAGCACCGATTTATTCCTGTAGAAATGCAAGTCCACCCACAACCATACCAATCACCTTCGATAATTTTACCTCTGCCACAACCACCTCCTCAAGTCTTGCGAATTCTTGATGTCATCGAATGCCACCAACCACCTAGGGGAAATCATCCATCATAAACATGATTTCCATGGACCTTTTTAAGCCATTGCAAGATCTGAATAACCCATTCAAGCCACTGCACCTCAACTTTGTGGTAATTGACTTCGATCAAGAAGATTATCCCACATCGTATTTTGAGTACTAGCCCTATGATGAGATGTTATAGCCATTTCATTTCTCTCCAGGACCTATTCATGATTTCTTCCATGCTGAGGAGGAACCTAAGGTTCCAATTTTTGATCTAAACCTAGCATATGATATTTACCTGATCCCTACTCCTCACCAGTTGGAGGAGGGGTCGCATATGTCAACCGAGTCAATGATTGATAAATTTATTAGCTAAGATTCCAAGAATACATAATATATCAATTTAGGGGAAAGCCTATCCCCACAATAACAAGCTAATTACATAGCCCTTCTCACAGAGAAGAAGGAGGCTTTTGCATAGTCCTACAAAGACATGCCAATATTGGATCCAAATCTAGTCATGCAGAATCTGATGCTTGACCCCAAGGCCAAGACAATTAAGCAAAAGTTGAGAAAGATGCATCTGACATTTGCCTTAATGGTTAAGGACAAGATAAAAAATTTGTTGGATTCCAAGTTTTTCTTCTTCATATACTATCCACCACGGTTGTCCAACATGGTTCCCATCAAGAATCTCGATGGGAGGATTCACATTTGCACCAAATTTTGAAACCTAAACAAAGTGAGTCCAAAGGATAATTTTACTTTGTCGAGGATTGACACCCCTTGTATATTCCACAATGGACCATGAAATGTTATCCCTCATGGATGGTTTCTCTAGGTACAACTATATATGTATCAACCTGGAAGACCAGCTCAAAATGACATTCACAACCCGAAACATTTTGTTACAAGGTCATGCCTTTTGGACTTAAATATACCAGTGCTACCTACCAATACAACATGACATACATCTTCCACAATTATATGCATAAGATTATGGAGTATTACATGGATGAATTATTATCCAAATCATTATTATGCCATGAGCATATCGATGTCTTGCGCAATTTCCTTGATCATCTTATTGAGCATAACGTGAGATTGAATCCCAAGAAGTGTGTCTTCGATGTAACATATGAAAATCTCTTGGGATTTATAGTCTCTAAATGAGGCATAGAAATGTACCCCAATAAGGTTAATTTAATACTTGAGATGCCTCCCCCAACTACCATTAAGTAACTTCGAAGCCTGCAAGGTAAGGTTGAGTCCATAAAGCACTTCATAGTATAATTTTTGGACAAATGTCGACCCATGAACAAGAAACTACAGAATGGGATCATATTCCATTGGGATGACGAGTGTAAATCTACCCTTGATGGAATCAAACAATATATGGCTTCACCACCAGTATTGGCTCCACCTAGACCAGAAGTGTCATTCCGCTTATACATCTCAGCCACTAAGATTGTATTGGGCACCATGTTATCCCATAACAACGAATTACATAAGGAACAAGCTACTTACTACCTTAGCCGCACCTTGATCAGCTATGAAATCAAGTACTCATACATTAGGAAGTTATGTCTAGCAATGGTTTTTGCCACCAAGAAGCTACACCATTACATGCTTAGTCATACCATGTATGTTGTATCAAAATAGAATCCATTGTGATACATGATAGGTCATACTTATCACAGTAGTTGCACGGTGAAATGAATCATGTTGTTGATAGAGTTTGACCTAGAATTTATCAGGAAAAAATCAATTAAGGGTCATGTCATTACCAATAAACTCATAAAGGCTCCCCTCTAGGATGAGCACCCTCTTAGCATAGAGCTTCCTGATGATGGAGTCTTCCACATATCAAAATCACCTGATTCTAATGAGCCTGAGTCATAGGTCGATATGATTCTATTCTTCTATGGCTCCAAGTGCAAGCAAGGGGGTGGTGTGAGTATTGTTTTTTCATGCCTCAAGGGGCTCCCATACCCCTATCATTCAAAATTTATTTCTCATGCACCAAAAACAATATTGAGTACGAAGCCTTGCTCATAGGTATTCAAATGGCTATCGCTATGAAACTAAACAAGCTCAATATTTTCAATGACTCCTTACTCATTGTAAACTAGGTTAAAAGGATTTACCAATGCAAGTTTCTAGTTTTTCAAGCCTATAAATCCCTTGTGGATAAACTTTTGATAAATTTTGAATTATACAATATCAAGGCACTCCCTCAATCATCTAATAGTTTTACGGATACAATGGCCTCCCTAGGGTCCTTGATCTCGTAGAACTCTATAAATTATATGACAACCATTCAGATCAAAATGCTATTGCAATCTATGGTTGAGCATGAGAGAACTCACTCCATGCCATAATTCCACTTGATTCAGATTGTAAATTATCAAGATAAGTTATCAAAAATTCATGAGTGCCTAAATCATGATGCTGGGGGGACTCTGTTCCATCAAACTTATTTTTATAGCAGAAAAATGCTATTCTTACAAGTTCTTTCCCAATTAGCATTCACTTAGGATGAAATTCAAGAGGGACAGGCAATTCATGCAATTGAGGCTTTCTCACAATAGGATTGATCTACCCAAATCAAGGATTACCTAAAGCTTGGTAATCTCCCTTCTAGGTTGTCACATGTTGCCAAAATGATATTTAAACAAAATGCGACAAATTATGTCTTGCTTGAAGATATTTTGTATCATCGAAGCTATGAGGGTATCCTCCTTTGTTGCTTAGATCATCAAGAGTAGTTTGGGCAATCGCACAAGCACACGATGATACATGCAATGGCCTTTTAAGTGGTATGGCTATCGCTAAGTGCATTCTTTGCATGGGTTATTACTAGCCAACCTTAGAGCAAGATTGTTGCGCTTATGTTAAGAAGTGCGTGAAGTGTCAACACCATACTAACTTGACACATGTACCTTCATAGGTCTTACAACCGATTCATTCGACCTGGTTGTTCTCATAATGGTGGATTGATTTAATCAAGAAAATATCATTTGCTTCCTTGGGCCATCACATGTTCATCATTATGGCTAATGAGTATTTTACAAAATCGGTGGAAGCAATTTTCCTTACCACTACGATAAGAACCCACATAGTGGAGTTCATATTGCATAATATTATTTGTCATTTTGGTATTCCATCCAAGATAATTTTTTATAATGGGACTGTAGCACCCTAAAATTGGTGCAATAAAACCTTAATAATTACACTTACTCTATTAAATAATTCAAATTCAAATTCAACCTCCAAAACCGCTCTCAAACCACCGCTTAATCTGTTTCCTCATTTCTCGTGCCATTTTTAGAGTTTGTTTTGACCTTTTGATGATATCGTTGTCGATTAGACGATATCGCCTCAAATCGGATGATTTTTTCTAGGCTAGGACGTCCAGACGATCTTGTCCCAAAACTAATTTTTTCACAATTAGTCTCTGTTCCAACGGCGTCTCTAATCCAGGTAGAAGCATGTTTGCGCCGTTAGAGACCCTCCCCATTGGAGATCTCCCAAATAGGGATGATCTCCAACCTCCTAACCTCCCTCCTAAACCTATTTAATCCTAGGCCCTCCCCTTAGCATCCTCCCTGGATGATATTTCATGTAAATTGACTTCACACGCATTAAGACATCCTAAATTGCTATTTGCATTAGTTCTATCCAAATTTTGTTGTAGGTACCTTAGTATTTTTCAGCCGGAGCAAGCTTACATCGTCACAGATGATCCTATTCAGATCGAAGGTGATCCTATCGAATCAGAGATGATTTCGACTGTAGTTCACATTGGGGGCAATCAGTGCCTAGAGTTTGCATTTTCCTCCTTTCAATCTGCTATTTTATTCTGCAATTAGCTAGTTTATTTATTATTTCTTATTATCTTGCATTTTTGAGTTCACCCATCTAGATCAAATGCATAATTAAGTTATAATTGTCATTAAATCAGTATAATACATTCATATTTTTGTTTTTAATTCTCAGTTTGATATTGTTATTGTCATTTTACACTGTTTCCCTCTATTATCATAGTTGCATTCTCTATATTTTGCATCTATTTTTCTATTTGCAGGTCTCTGATGAATTCGTCTAACGAATTCATCAGATATCAGACGATCTTGTCTGATAGTAGACGATCCTGTCAAATCAGAGGTGATCCTGACTGCTTCAAGAATCAGAATCTTCATCAGACATCTAGATCAGGTATGAATTTTTAATCTTGCTTAATTTTTCTATTTCCTGTCCTAATTTGTTCTTTTGTATTTATTTAATCTGCATTTTCATATAGAGCAATTTAGATTCATTTGGCCAAACCTAGGACTTGAATGTTTAAAGCTAAAACTAAACACATCAAACACATTCCCAACCTAGGCATGGAAACTGCCATTAAATGTTTCCTGGTGAACCCACCATCCATCAAAAAATCACCATAATACACCTCCACCAAGAGGCGAGACCTTCTTAAGGCCTCTCAGTCTGAGGTACCGTGCCATCCTTTTCACATCCCCCTTCTGAGCACGGATCCTATAGCCTGAAGGTAAGGGTGTGAAAAATTTGGAGCGATACATTTTGGTGAACCTGACGTGAATGCATTTAAAACCTTTTGAAAATGAAAAAAGCAAAAAATAAAACAACCAAAACATAGATGCATTTCAAATCATTTAAAACTAATAAGTTGCATATCATGTTTAGATGGTAGCTCCTAAGAAAATATTAGCAGTTACTATAAATGTTGAAAACCAATTGGTAGCCATAGAAATCAATTTTGTGCTTAGTGTGCCTAAAACAGATAGAAATCAACTTTTGTTGGACGAACTTGATAGAATACTTAGTGTCATTTCATCTAGGTCAACAAAACTTAAACAAATCAAGAGGCTTGTCCTAGATAGAATCCTGGATCCTCATCAACTCGTCTTTTATCATGAACTTCAAAGAGCCTGCCATAGATGGTTAGCTTATAGGAGAGCTCTCGTGTATTTAGAATTGTTCACCTTCAAGGAATACCTCGAGAACACAGCCATTATACACCAGTTTCTAGGTCGTGTAGAAGACTAAGAGGTGGTTCTTATGGATAGGGAAATATGGAATAGAGTTCCTCGAGCTGTGTTATATCGAGAGCATTGCCACGAGCTTTACTTCTATCAACCAGCATCTGAGACAGATAATATCACTATAGCTCTTTTCATTAAATTTTTGAAGAAAAATTTTCAATTTGAAGAAGAACACTTCATGACTCCTGAAGAACTCGAGCCCATTAATGATATGTATAAATTGTTTATAGAAAACTAGATCATTACTTTCAATATTATTTCTTGCATTTATTGTGTTGTTTGTTATCTTTACAATATTATTACAAAAACAAAGAAAAACTAAAAAAAAAACATAACAAAAACCAAAACCTTTCATTTTAAATATTGTAGTAGGTATATAATTAATATATACCTCTTAAGCTTGTTGCATATATATATATATATATATATTTGCTGAAATCTAAAATTAAGCACAATGCCTAAACTTAGGAATGGTAAACAAACTGAAGGAGAAGAAGAAGATTGGTTAGGAGATAAAACTAGAGACCCAAATGTCCTTCCTGAAGATCCAATTTCGAAAGGAGAAACTCTAGATCAACCAGAAGATGAGCTAGGTGAAGACAATGAATAAGAAGAAAATGTTAAAGAGGATGGATCCTCATCCCCTAGAGTAGCTCCAGATGGAACTATTGCTTTTGACAACATAGATCATTTCTGGAAATTTTTCAATAATAACATTGGTGCTCTTAATATGGCAGTTCGTATTGATAAAGGGCAAATTAGTGACACTCAAGCAGCCATGGAAAATATGTTTGATGTGTGCACTAATCCCTTGTTTTTCATTGATCAAGAAAGTGATAAGGCTGGACCATCCAATAGAGATATGGTCACTATGATTTAGAATACGCCAAAACAATAGGTTACCCAACATCCTAAGGAACCTATTATTGAGCCTAAAATCATTCCCACACAAAATAAAACTTCCTTCACTACTTTACTTCGCCAAACTATTGATCAATATGCTTCAAGTAAACAAAAACCTAAAATGAATCCAAACACCAATTTTCAACAATCTGGAATACATCATAATACAACTTCAAAATTCCTTCATAACAACTTTCCTAGCAAAAATTTACACAATAGCAACATAGCATCTAACCTTCATATCCCTCCATCATATGCTCACAAATCCCATATCAATGCCCGACCAAACCAATATGGTGGGCAAACTAGTAATCTGGAAGCCATGGTGAAATAGTTAGCTTTGCGTATGGACCAAATAGATCCTTATCGTCCCTCGTACAATTATCGAGAGATATGTAGTCAACCTTTGGATCCCATAGTTGTAGCACAACCATACCCTAAGCATTTTCCCATGCCCATCCTGCCTATATATAAAGGAACCGAAGATCCCATAGAGCATCTTCGCATGTTTAGGATAACATGTCATGATATATCACATGATGACTTGCTATTACTAAAAATGTTCCCAAAAAGTTTAGGTGGAATGGCATTAGAGTGGTACTATCAATTTCCCACTCATTCTTTGAGAAACTTTGAAGAAATAGCTAAATCTTTTGTCCATCAATTTAGTGCCTACATCGAGAGGCATGTAACCATTAAAGATTTATACAACTTAAAACAAGACAAGGATGAATGTTTTGTCGATTTCTTAGCTAGATGGAGGCAGTTGACAGGAAAACTGCACTTTGTGCTACCTTATAGGGAAATGTTAGATATTTTTATTAATAATTTACAAGAACAAATATCTTATGAGCTATCAATCGCTACTTTAACTACCTTCGATCAGGCTATAGATTTAGCTCGAAGAGTAGAAGATGCCCTCATTAGGAGAGGCCAACTTAGGAAGAAGGATGATGAGAAAACATCCAATAATCGATATAAAAACAAACAAGTTGTTGGTGATGGAGTCACTAACAGTAGAAATGTTGCTAATATCAATGCAACGAAAACAATAAAAAAAATTATATTGAAACCGCCTGACAAACCTCCTCGAGAATTTACTAGATTGAATCAACCATTATCAACTATTTTACCTCAATTACTCGAAAGAGGTTTGATCCAATTACCATCTATCCGGGAACCTGATCCAACTATACTCGGATACAGAGCTGACTTACACTATGATTTCCATAGAGGACCTGGACACTCTACCAATGCTTGTAAAAGGTTGAAACATAAAATATAGGATCTGATTGATAATAATGAAATGGAGGTGCAAGCCTTCCAACCTAAACAAAATGCTCCTAATAATGCTCAAAAGAACATTCCCCAAAATCAAAATCAAAATGCTAATCAATCATTAGGCATATTTCAACACCCTTTACCAAGACATGGTAAAGAGGTGGCCAATCAAATCGAACATCATAATGTTCCTCCTCCTACCCGATATGTAGGAACCATTAGTGGACATTTACTTAATCATGATCCTCAAATATTTGACACAACCTTATCCATGGTTATGACCAGGCCCCTACATAATATTCAAACTCCAGATTCTAGTGATGTAGAATCAGATACTAAAAGTGAAATGGACATCACTTCAAACCAATCGAATAGTTCTAAAAACAAATCAGATCCTATTCAACCCATCATAGATGCTATGGTTCCAGAAGAACCATTTCCTAGAAGAGTTACTACTCGACCTTCTTCTAATCAATTCCTCCCAAATGAACAAGCCATAAATGCTCAACCGAGACCAGTTCAGCATCTTCAATATAACATTGTAGGTACCATTGGAGTCGTTACCCAACAACAAGCTCAAAATTCTCAACAAGAACCAAACTAGAATGATGGATTAGCTCCATTCATTTTGAAAAATCCCAATAAATGGAATCATGCTTCCAATGTTCAACTTAAATCCCCTTACAATATTAATGAGCAATTATCCAATACTACAGCCAAAATTTCCCTTTTGGATTTATTAAGATCTTCTCCCACCCATAGGGATGAGTTGATGCTTACATTAAGCCAAATGATGGTACCTCAAAATATTCAACTTGAAGCCATGGCCAATACTATCATCACTCGAGAAGTTGATTGTATTGACTTTCGGGATAAAGATATCCCACAACACAGTTTACATAAGGATAATCCCTTATATATTACTACTCTAATTGGATATGTAGTTGTTAAACGAGTCCTGATTGATAATGGTTCATCTCTAAACATTTGCACTTTTGACTTCTACCAACGATTTGGCTTTAGAAGTGATGAAATGAAGAAAAATGACATGATTATCAAAGCTTTCAATGACGAAACACAAGAAACATGTGGAGTTATTACCATCCCATTGCAAGTTGGTCCTAGAACCCTAGATACAACCATGTTTATTGTACATTGCCCTGCATCATACAATATACTCTTGGGTCATCCTTGGATCAATGCAATGCAAGCTGTCCCATCAACTTTACACCAATGTGTTAAATTCGAATTTAAAAATCAGTTGGTCACTATCTATGGTGATCCTAGACCCTTTGATACGTGTGCTTTGGCCGAACCTGTTGGAGTGCAATTTTGCCTTGCTCTGTCATACACACATCCTAATTCTTATTTTTCATCTAAAACTATGAAACACACACCCATAGCTTCACCTATTTCCCCTCCATTAATTTCATCCTCATATATAGATCAACAACCTTCTAAAACAACCACTCTAGAACCTCAAAAATATCTTCAATCCATGACCAATCCTTCATGTTCCATCCCTATAATTTCAAAACGTATAGACCCATCTATTAACACTTCTGCATTATCAACATCTATCATCCCTTCCACATCTAAAGATATAGGGAATGACCCTTCTACATCTTATGCTCTTTCTGATGAACTTTTACCAGATTTATCCACAATCTTAATATAAAAAAAAACAAATGCTTTCATGCATGATTCAATTCTTTTAAATAACTTACCGCCATCTCCTCGTACTTTGGGCCTCCCACAACCTATGGGAAGTACTTACCAAGTCGGGAGTTGTGCCTTCATTTATAAAGGATATGACTGGGGAAGAATCCCTCGGAATATCAAAACTCATCATGAGGGATATGCTCGGTGTTATTTTACCAATGAATATATTAAAGCTAAACCCATAAGGCTTAAAATGGGATATAAATGGAAATGCTTGGGACCTTCCCAAAATGGCATGAAAGAACCTTTCGAAGTAGAACCATGGCCTACCCACTATGGTGTGTGCCTATTTCATAGTAAGGGTCAACCCTTTCCTTTTGAATATGATGATCAACTCATATGTTATCAAGATTATTTGGACAGGCATGATGATTTGCCTCTAAAAAATCAGCCATTTACATGTAACATGCTATCCATAGCTTACCCTGAAATGATTGTTGACTCCGATGAGGAGTTGGAAGGAGATATCTTCCATGATGTCTCTGTTGAAGAGATGTTACACAATGGATTTTATTTTGATGGTTCTATACCAACTATAGCCCAACTTGAGACCACTAATCCTCAAGATGAATTATCCAAATTAACCTTACAAGAATTACAAGAATTGGGCATTTCACCAATCCCACCTAATTTTGAAAGAGATCTACACATGGAGGTAGAAAACGTCATTCAAATTAATATTGGAACTGAGGATAATCCTCACATAGTCAATATTGGATCAAAATTAAGTTAAGAAAAACAAGAGCAATACATTGCATTCCTTAAAGAATATGAAGATTTCTTCGCTTGGACATACGAAGATATGCCAGGTCTGGACCCTTCTGTAGTCATGCATCATCTAGTGGTCCATCCGGATGCTAAACCTATTAAACAAAAACTTAGAAAAATGCATCCCAAAGTGGCTCTGCTAGTCAAATGGGAGTTAGAAAAACTCTTGAATGTTGTTTTTATACAAGCTATTTATTATGCTGAATGGATCTCAAATATAGTTCCAGTTACCAAGAAAGAAGCCACAAAAGTTAGGGTTTGCACAGATTTTAGAGATATTAATGCTGCATGCCCTAAAGATGATTTTCCTCTTCCAAACATGGATCAAATCATTGAATTTACTATCAGGAGTGGGATGATGTCCTTAATGGATGGATTCTCCAGTTATAATCAAATCAAGATAGCTCCTGAAGATCAAGCTAAAATAGCCTTTATTACCCCCTAGGGTACTTTTTGTTGGAAAGTGATGCCATTTGGCTTAAAGAACGTAGGTGCAACCTATCAACGAGCTATGAATTATATTTTTCATGATATGATGCATGATATCCTACATGATTATGTAGATGATATTATAGCCCACTCTATTAATGAAGATAATCATTTAGATGATTTGAGAAAAGTTTTTAATCGATTACGAGAATATCTTATTCGATTAAATCCAACCAAATGCATATTCGGAGTTAAGTCCGATAAACTATTAGGGGTTTTAGTTTCTTTACATGGTATCAAAATCGACCCTCTCAAGATTAAGGCTATCACTGATATGCCCGCACCTACTAATATATCTGAGTTACGAAGTTTACAAGGTAAGCTTCAAGCCATCCGTCGCTTCATCGATAAGTCGCGGACAAAACTGGTCCCTTTCTTAAACTTCTTAAGAAGGATGTCCCTTTTAATTGGGACGACGAATGTAAAGAAGCTTTTGAACTTCTCAAACAATACCTCCTTAACCCACCTGTGCTTTCACCACCTAAACCTGATCATCCATTTCTCCTATATATTTTAGCTTCAGATTTTGCCTTAGGAGCTATGTTAGCTCAACTTGATGATGTGAAGAGAGAACGTGCTAATTATTATATTAGCCGAACCTTCATCAGTTATGAAACCCGCTACACAACATTATAAAAACTATGTCTAGCAGTTGTGTTTGCTACACAAAAATTACGCCATTATATGCTTAGTCAGAAAACTTATGTCATTGCTAAATATGATCCCTTAAGGTATCTCATGAGTCGACCTTATTTATCGGGTCGCACAACCAAGTGGGTTCTTGCTCTAAGCGAGTTTGACCTCACGTTCATAGGACAAAAGTCTGTTAAGGGTCAAATCATAGAAGATCAATTAGTTGTTGCACCCTTAGAGTCTACCCATCCCCTCATCATTGAGTTTCCTAATGAATGCCTTCAATTAGAGGCAGACCATATTGAACAATGGTCCTTATACTTTGATGGATACCGATGCATGAGTGGGGCTAGTGCGGGTATTATTTTAATATCCTCACAAAAACATCTTATTCCTCTGTCCTTCAAATTGAAATTTGCTTCCATGAACAATACTGTTGAATATGAAGCTCTAATCCTTGGATTATGAGCTGCCTTGGCGCTAAAAATTAAACATCTTTTAGTTTTTGGTGATTCTCAACTTTTTATAAACCAAATTAAGGAAGTTTATCAGACCATAGATGATAAACTGTACCCATATAAAGCCTATGTTTTACAATTAATGTCTCTATTTAATCAAGTTACCTTGGAAGCTATTCCTTGAACTTGCAACCGTGCAGCTGATGCTATGGTCGCAACTGCATCTCTCCTGCCATTGGAGTTAGATGACGAATATGCCACTATCATTATTCGTCGAATATAGGAACCCGCTTCAAATAATTCATGCTTAGAACCTTTGGATGTGTTTCTAATCAACGAAACTACTCCTAAACCTTAGTATACAGATATATTTGATTTTCTTCAAAATGAGACTTTCTCTGCCAATTCTAATAGAAACCAGCGTTGGTTATTATGTAGACGAGCAATTCGATTTGTAATAATTGGAAATACTTTATATAGGAGATCTTTTGAAGGTATCCTATTAAGATGTTTGAATCTAGAAGAATCCAAATCAGCCTTGAGTGAAGCCCACGATGGCTTTTGTGGAGGACACTTCAGTGGTAGTGTCATTGCTAAAAAGCTCCTTTGGATAGGATACTTTTGGCCTACCATGGAGAAGGATGCACATGATTATGTGCACCATTGTGACAAGTGCCAGAAACATGCTAACCTTGTCCATGCGCCTACACAAGAATTGTAGGCTATTTCATCTCCTTGGCCCTTTTCAAAATGGGGTTTAGATATTATTGGCAAAATCAATCCTGTGTCATCTAATGGACACAAATTCATTATAACCGCCATCGAGTATTTCATGAAGTGGGTTGAAGCTATGCCTTTAGCTTCCTGCACTGGCACACAAGTTTCTAAATTTATTTTTAATTAAATCATTTGTAGGTTCAGAATTCCTGCAAATCTCATCTCTGATAATGGAACTTGTTTAAAAAATAAAGATGTTAAAAAATTATGCCAAAAATATAAGATTCAATAATTATGCCAAAAATATAAGATTCAATATCGTTGGTCCAATCCTTATTATCCTCAGAGTAATGGTCAAGCAGAAGCATCTAACAAAACCTTAATCAAAATCCTCAAAATATTGGTCAATAAAACTGGCTATGACTAGCACATTCAGTTATATCCAACCTTGTGGGCCTATCGAACTAGTTTTCGAACCCCCACTGGAACTTCACCTTTTGTTTTGGTTTATGGTGCTGAAGTCGTTTTTCCCTTTGAATTAGAAGTTCCTTCTTTGGCTCTACTACTTCAAGATACCGAAGTAGGAGATGAATATCGAATTGGCAGACTCGACCAATTGGAACTCCTAGATGAAAAATGCATCAATGCTTTGGAGCATCTCCGTTCCTACCAAAATAAGCTTAAAAGATCATATGCTAAAAAAGTTCATCCTCGATCCTTTGAGATCGACGACCTTGTTTTAAAAGAAAATAAAAAAAATACTAATGCAACTAAGGACCTTAAAAGTAAATTTGAGCCCAACTGGCTTGGACCATACATTATCACTGCTAAATTTGAATCGAGAGCATACAAATTATCTACCTTAGATGGTAAAGAACTTAAAGAACCCATGAACATTTTGCATCTTAAACATTACTATGTATAAATTTGGTCATTTCATCCTTGTATATATTTGTTTAAAATATTTCAAAATCACTATATTGTATTTCTTTCAATTTATAAATTCAAAAACACCAAAAACATTCATAATCATCAAAATATTCAAAACTACTTGTTGTATTTATGGCACTTTGTTAATTCTTTCAAAAACAAAAAATATAATGATAAAAATAAAAAAACAGCAATATTATTGACTCTTTCGAAACCAAAACAACATAAAGAAGAAAGAGAGAGTCAACATTCTCAAAACTTCTCAAAAAGTATCTATATCTATATATTCTTACAAATGTTGCAGTTATATGTTTCAAATTATTTTGGATAAATTAGCATTTATTTGGAATCTCTCACTTTCACACTCACAAAAATAAATATCTTGATTTTATCTGGCATGATTACTAATCTCTCTTATATCAAAGTCCACAAGATTCAATTAAATAAAGTTTGAGTACAGATAATTGATCGTGTTATTTACTTAAACCAAGCACATCCTTTCACAATAAAATGATTATATTTGTAATTTCCATGCTTTGCTACATAGTAGAAATGGTTTCTTGAGTGAAAAGTTTCCCCTGCTATCCTATCATGCACATGGTCTAGAATCTTTGAGAATTGGCAAAAGGACAAGCTCACCCCGCCCAGAATAAAAATCCCTTGCTCTACAGCTAATCCGAGCAAGTATCCCTAGCATAGGAAGAAAAGCAAAGTTCAAGAAAAAGAGAAAAAAGAAAAATGTTCTTTTATATCATTACAACAATGTTTCAAGCATTATCTCAAAAATCAAGCAAAAATACAAAAGAAATACAAAATAAAGCAAAAGAAAGCAAAAGCAAAAGCAATAAAATCCCTCTCCCTACCCTTTGAAAATAAAATAAGGGTTGATGAGCTTGAATCCCTGGAATTCTCAATTATTCAAAAACTGTGAGGTAAGCCCCATAATAGGTGGTTTGTGCCCAACTTGCTTGGCCTTGGGTAACTCCTAGCATGGCGATATGTCTATCACATTAGCGACCCTCTTTTGTACAGACCTATGTCTGCTTATGGATTAGCTAGCTCTTGATAATCCGACTTACATAGTAGTCTGGTATGGTTATATGCATCTACATCATGGTTAATGAACATTTATTTGGTTCATTCAAATCACTTGTATCATATTATCTTGCTCAAAACTGGTAAATGAATATAGCAATTGCACACACATTTTATATTTGAGAGATTTTGTGTATCATTATGATAAATCAATATTGGAAATGAATTCACATATGCACATGGGATTCCTTATAAATCTAACTTTTGTCTTTAAAGTACTTTGAAATATTTTTTGCAAATTGTTTGGAATAATTCATTTTCTTCTTTCAAGTACAGTGGTTTAGTATAAAGCCAACTACATGCATAATAGAAAAATCAAAATTTCTTTCAAACCATACAATCAAAACACACACACACACACACACACACACACACACACACACACACACACACACACATATATATATATATTATTGACTTTTGCGACGATGGTATAGTTCCAACACCAAAATTGGAATTTTATGCCTAGCGCAAGTCCTCATATTCATATTTTCTATTTATTAAAAAATCAACCATGCAATAAAACTATCTCTTTTGGATTTCGCGATGATGGTATAAGTCTATACCTACATATTCTATGCCTAGTGCAAACCATTGTAACAATTTTTATTCCCCATTTATTTAAAAATCATGGAAACCATATGACTTAAATCATTCACATTATCACTATTTCATGTCATTATGTCAACCTTCAATTTTGCAATGATGGTATAATTCCTAGGGAATTATCCAAAAATTTTATCACACTTAGGAATTTATGCCTCGCAAAAATCATTTTAACATTATTTCATGCATACTATTTTTATGAAAATCTGAAAACAAACCATCATCGTCATCATTCGCACCATTGCACCAAAGTCTTAAGACAGTCTCTTAAGCACTCTTTTACTTTTAATAATATTTCTATACTAGGATTAGCTTGATGATCGAGTGAGCGGCGACTCCATGAAATGGTCTATAATAGAGACAATGTCCTTTGAAATTATTGTTAGAAGTCTCTTTTTATCTTTTATCACATCACATCACAAACAACCAATTTGTTCTATCAAATTATTTCATTTAAATTTTTTCAAGCATGACATTCAAACCATAATATTTCCAATGACATAATTACATGAATCCTCAATCCAATCATCAAATCAATCAATCAAAACATTTAAAAACATCATACAAATACATAAGACAAGTCATATGATCAAAAAACATCTCATCTATATATATCACAAATATATATACATCATATCAAAATTGGAATGGTATGTCACAATCTGTACCTCGACATACTCAATCCTCTATCAAAAATAATAAAAACTATGTCTCAATCTGTACAGCAGTGCAATAGCCTAGCCTCGAGAACCCCTTGAGCTCTCAGCCTCATCTCCTCCCTTGCCTTGAGGTGGACGAGGTGGCTCCATTGCAATATGTGTAGTACTACGAGTCCTAGTCATGGATCGGGACGAAGTCCTCGACGACTCAATATGGATCGGATCTGCAATGTTAGCCGACAGTGGTAATCTCTCCTCCTCTGGCACCATTTGGTAGTATAGTGTCTGGTAAAATGTGATTTGGGCAATAGCCCATGCTAGCTCCCGAGTGCTCGCTCCTCCACCCCGTGCTTTGAGGAGTGCAATCTCGTCTTTGAGCTGTGTCACCTCAGCTCGATGGCATGTAGCCTCATCCTGCAATGTCTGCACCTATGCCTGGAGACAGACTATCTTCACTCGGAGAGTTGTTGTCTCGCTACTCTCCCTAGTGTCAACACCCTTGCCCTTATCGGGCGATGGTGGCCTCTCTCTCTGTGGAGAAGGGGGTCTCTCCTCCCTCCTCTCCCGCTATCATGGCCTCTGCTGAGCCTATGGCCTCCTCTGCTCCCTCTTGCTATGACCCTGTGCTGCCTCAATGGCCGCCTAGCATCGCCTCCCCATTTGATGCACAACTGCATGAATTAGACCCTAAGCCCTTGTCATCCGAGGAGGGTAGATGCTTGCATACCAGGCATCGTAGCCATCGGCTACCCCTACGTCGTCCCCATCCACTAGCTAAATGGGGGCATCATCCGTGTCTTGAGTCTAGAAGCGTTGTATATCTGGAACCCTGCTGACCGTAGTGTTATCCCGGATAGTCCGGGAAAACTCGTAATCCCTGAGAGATGGGATCCCCTACTGTAGACCGAACTATCACAAAACTCGGTCATACCAATGGAGCTCCACCTCTCCCCTCTCCATCCTTAGCCAATAGGTCTACCTGATGCAAGCCAGCTTCTGTTCATCCTTAGCCCACCCTGGATTATCCCTCCAAGGCCTCTAGGTGATCTGGTCTGGGACAAGGTCATCCAATAGTCTCTAGGACATCGACAGATCAATCCGTCGCTATGCCCCTCTCTAGAGCCACCAGTAGAAAACTTGGGGCCTCTCCCCATCAATCCCTATCAAAGGAAGCCCTACCGGCCTCTACACTACAATGTTCTCTCAGCACCAAATCTATAGAAGTGATGTCATAACCAGACATCAACCACCCTTATACATGACCCCGTGTAGGATCCTGTACAACCGACATAGAACAAAACTGCCCTAAGAGAACCTGTAACCATGGTCTCGCATGTCACAGATCACATCTTCTAGCACCCATGGTACCCTACACCCACTCTGGTGGCACAGCAGAAGTCCACCCACCACTCCAACCAAAACCTGTGTAAGTCTAGATGCCCCAGGCATCTGATGCAGTGCCTCGATGTTCACTCTGCCATTCTCCAGGGCGAAGCTCGAATTGCCACACAACCGCATCATAGAATGGCCCTGATTGGTCGTAGGAGTGATCAATCGTCCTTGTATGGGGATTCTCAGAATCCTCCATATATCCTCTAATGTGGGAGTCATCTCCCCTGTAGGTAACCAGAAACATGAAGAATCTGGATACCACCTCTCTGCCAAGGTTGTCAGTAGCCCCATGTCTGTAGACACTTGTGGCATCTCTGCCACATGTTGTAAGCAGACCTGACCTGACTGATCTCGCTCTGCCTGTAATAGAGCGGCCAATTCATCCCTCAACCCATTGTATTTCTATTCTCTGCTCTTTAGTAAACCTCTCTGCAACATAAACAACAACACAATAAAAATCATTAATAACAACTCAAGTGATTAATAATGCAAGTAAAATCAGTTCAATTTTATATAAATGATGGTATCGTCCACTATTGGATGATATCATCCCAAATTTGAGCACAATCGTCTTCGATTTAGTAAGCCGAAATTGTCCCTAATTTGTTGAAATCGTCCCCCTTTCGTCGATTTTGCCCTTTGACGAAATCGACGAACTTGAGACGATTTCGTCGAAATCGAGACGATTTCGTCTCGACGACGTCGACGGCCCAAAAACGGCCGCGATGCTCAAAAATTGATCAAAATTCACCTAAAAAGCATGTAAATTCAACTTAAAACATTCTAAGCTAAGTTTAGACTCTTACTCGTAGCCCGCGCCAGACCTATGTCGATCTGTGTGCTGTCTCCACCATTTTTGCTTCTAGAGCTCCAAAACCAAAAAAATGAACAGTAACAATGAATTAGGGTTTTACCCTATTTTTCTTAATTTTATTCAAAACACAATTAAAAACATTTTAAAATTTTGCTTTTCCGCATTTTTACCTCAAACGTTCGATTTGGGTAAAAACACGGAGGGGGCACCATAGTAAGTTGTCGTACGATTCGACCAAGAATCGTCGCCTAAAAATGGGAATAATTTTTGCTTTCTCATAGATCGAGAAGAACTCATCTTTAACACATTTTTTTCAAAAAATTCGCTAAAGAGGGGGCAAAATGTAGCACCCTAAAATTGGCGTAGTAAAATCTTAATAATTACACTTACTCTAGTAAATAATTCAAATTCAAATTCAACCTCCAAAACTGCTCCCAAACCGTCGCTTAATCTGTTTCCTCTTTTCTCGTGTCATTTTTAGAGTTTGTTTTGACCATTTGACGATATCATCGCCGATCAGACAATATCACCTCAGATTAGACGATTTCGTCTGGGTTAGGACGTCCAGACAATCTTGTCCCAAAATTGATTTTTTCATAATTAGTCTTTGTTCCAACAACGTCTCTAATCCGAGAAGAAGCGTGTCTGTGCCATTAGAGACCCTCCCCGTTGGAGATCTCCCAAATAGGGATGATTTCCAACCTCCTAACCTCCCTCCTAAGCCTATTTAATCCTAGGCCCTCCCTTAGCATCCTCCCTAGTTGATATTTCCTATAAATTGACTCCACATGCATTAAGACATCCTAAATTGCTATTTGCATTAATTCTATCCAAATTTTGTTATAGGTACCTTAGTATTTTTCAGCCAGAGCAAGCTTACATCATCATAGACGATCCTGTTCAGATCAGAGGTGATCCTATCGAATCATAGATGATTTCGACTGCAGTTCACATTGGGGGCAATCAGTGCCCAGAGTTTGCATTTTCCTCCTTTCAATCTATTGTTTTATTCTGCTATTAGCTAGTTTATTTATTATTTCTTATTATCTTGCATTTTGGAGTTCACCCATCTAGATAAAATGCATAATTAAGTTATAATTGTCATTAAATTAGTATAATACATTCATATTTCTATTTTTAATTCTCAATTTGATATTGTTATTGTCATTTTACACTGTTTCCCTCTATTATCATAGTTGCATTCTCTGTATTTTGCATCTATTTTTTTGTTTGCAGGTCTCTGACAAATTTGTATGATGAATTCGTCAGATCTCAGACGATCTTGTCTGATAGCAGACGATCCTGTCAAATCAGAGGCGATCCTGACTACTTCAAGAATCAAAATCTTCATCAGAAATTTAGATTAGGTATGACTTTTTAATCTTGCTTAATTTCTCTATTTTATGTCCTAATTTGTTCTTCTGTATTCATTTAATCTACATTTTCATATAGAGTAATTTAGATTCATTTGGCCAAACCTAGGACTTGAATGTTTAAAGCTAAAACTGAACACATCAAACACATTCTCAACCTAGGCGTGGAAAATGTCATTAAATGTTTCTTGGTGAACCCACCATCTCTCAAAAAATCATCATAATACACCTCCCTCGAGAGGCGGGACCTTCGCAAGGCCTCTCAGTCCAAGGTACCATGCCATCCTTTGCACATCCCCCTTTCGGGCACGGATCCTATAGCCTAAAGGTAAGGGTGTGAAAAATTTGGAGCGATATAGGGACATCATTCAAGAATAAATATGTGCATGCTTTTACAGCAAAGTATAATATCCAACACAACTTTTCGACACCCTATTATCTGCAAGCAAATGAGCAAGCAGAGGCATCGAACAAAACATTGATTGCCATTCTAAAGAAAATATTTAAAGAAAATCACATTGATTTGCACACACAAATACCCATTGCTCTATGGGCCTACCGCACTAGAATTCAGACACCGACTAGGGCAACCCCATTTTTGCTAGTGTATGGTATCAAGGTTGTCATACCTCTAGAGCTGAAAAATCCCATAACTATACATATCCATGCAAGAGTTCATTAATGATGATACAGTGTGGTAAGCTTGCTTAGACCAACTTATGTTACTTTATGAATGATGATTCAATGCTCTTGAGCACCTACGTGTTTATCAAGAGCGACTTAAGAGAGCTTATAATATGAAAGTCCATCATAGACACTTTCAAGTTGATGACCTCATTCTAAAATAGAACCAGTAAAATTCTAATTTACCGCTCCATCTGCGAGACAAGTTTGTGGTAAACTAGTTTGGTCCTTTCGTCATCAGTAGTCAGGTCAGAACCAAAACTTACCACCTAGCCTTCCTTGAAGGAATTGAGGATCCTGAACCCTTGAATATCCTTCATCTGTGGCCTTTCCATACCTAGAGTATTTTGGCTCACCCCAAAATGCTCCAAGGGTATCTACGTACCATTTGGTCAACCCAAAATGCTCTTAGGTGGTCTATGACCATCTAGGTCACCCCAAAATGCTCTAAGGATACCTACATACCTCTTGGTCAGCCCAAAATGCTCTTAAGTGCTCTACAATTCTCTAGGTCATCCAAAATTCTCCAAGGGTATCTACATATGGCTTGGTCAACCTACAATGCTCCTACACAGTCTACGACCATCTAGATCACACCAAAATACTCTAAGGGTACCTACATATCTCTTGGTCAACCTAAAATGGTATTGGGTAGTCTATGACCATCTAGGTCACCCCAAAATGCTCCAAGGCTATCTACATACCACTTGGTCAACCTAAAATGCTCCTAGGCGGTCTACGACAATCTAGGTGACCCCAAAATGCTCCAAGGGTACCTACATACTATGTGGTCAACCCAGAATACTTTTATATAGTCTATGACCATCTAGGTCACCCTAAAATACTCCAAGGATATCTACGTACCGCTTGGTCAACCCAAAATACTCCTATGCAGTCTACGATAGTCTAGGTCATCCCAAAATACTCCTAGGTGGTCTACGATTGTCTAGGTAACCCTAAAATTCTCCAAGAGTACCTACATATTGCTTAGTCAATCCAAAATTCTCCTAGGTAATCTATGATCATCTAGGTCACCCCAAAATTCTCCAAGGGTATCTATGTATCGCTTGGTCAACCCAAAATGCTCTTATATGGTCTATGACTATCTAGGTCATCTAAAATGCTCCAAGGGTATCTACAAAGCACTTGGTAAACCCAAAATTCTCCTAGGTGGTCTACGATCATCTAGGTCACCCTAAAATGCTCAAAGGGTATCTAAAAATTGTTTGGTCAATCCAAAATACTTTTAGGTGGTCTACGGTTGTCTAGGTCACCCTAAAATGCTCTAAGGGTATCTAAAAACTACTTGGTTAACCCAAAATACTCCTAGATGGTCTACAATTGTCTAGGTCACCCAAAAATGCTCCAAGGGTATCTACAAACCACTTGGTCAACCCAAAATGCTCTCAAGAAGTCTACGACCATCTAGGTCACCCTAAAACACTCTTAAGACGCTCTACAACCATCTAGATCACCCCAAAATGCCCTAAAGTAATCTATAAGATTTTTGGTCACCCAAAAAACCCCAATGGAATTTACTAAGCCCATTGGTCACATGTATATACATATATATCAAACAAAACTCAAACACATCAAAAATACAAAAACATTTCATCACATCACAGTTCACACTATTGTATTATACAATCAATTGCATTAGGTATACTCATTGCTGCACTTTACATTTTAGAGTTGCTCATACTCGTTTAAGAACCTAGACTATAAACTAGTCATCGTTCAAAATCAATTTTGTTAAAGTCATCATCCACATCATTTAATATTACACTTATCATTTCCATCTACATTTTCCACTTTTCATATTTGTGTCCATTTCCCTTCACCTAGCCATTTGTTCTAGAATGTCATTAGGATTTTTGGTCACTCAACCATCTCTAGTTTTATTTTCAAGTTTTGTAGAAAGCTATCCTAATTTTTAGGAGGTAGAGTCTTGCTTTTATTGTACCTTGTATACATCAAAATCCCAACACATTTTCACACTAATAAATCCAAGTTTTGCACAAGGAAATATAAAACCTATGATGTGGTCTAGGTTACCCTAAGTGAAAAATTTATCTTGCTCATCCCCATGTGCAAATGGTTCAAAAATATTGAGAATTGACAAAAGAACAAGCTCGTCCTTACCCAATTCCCCATAATAAATAGCTGTTTTCACCACTATCAATGAGTAAAATCCCAAAAAGCAAAAATCAAAAGCAAAATAAACAATGATTTTCATCACTAAACAAATCCCTTGCTCAAAGAAAGCAAAATATAGAATAAATAGTGATTTTCATCACTAAGCATGAGCAAGTATTACTGAAATAAAATAAAATAAAAGAAGGGAGTATTGAACTTGAATCCCTAGAATTATCAGCATTTGAAAAACCATAAGGTGATCTACTGTTGAAAGCTTTATCTCAGGCCAAGAAGAGACCAAAGTTTGATGTCTCTACATACTCTAGGCACCTCAACCCAGAAGAGTTGATTGACTGGATCAAGGATATGGAGGAATACTTTGAGTATGAGGAGGTGGCAGATCCAGATCGGATAAAATTTGCAAAAACAAGATTAAAATGCCATCCTAGTTTATGGTGGAAAGGAATACAACTCGAAAGAAATAAAAATGGAAAGGAGAAAATAACCATATGGGACCGAATGGTGGAGAAGCTGAAGAGACAATTTATTCTTGCAGATTATGAGTTGGACCTATTGAGGAGAATGCAGAGTCTGAGGCAAGCAGGCAAGTCTGTCCAAGAATACACAGAAGAATTCTACAAGATCTCCATCAGAACTGGCCATTCAGGGGCTAATAAGGAAAAAGTAGCCAAATACATCAACGGGTTGAGAATGAACATTCAGGAAGAGCTCAACTTAATCAGAATAGCCAACATAGAAGATGCATACCAGTTGGCCTTGAAGGTAGAAGATAAACTAAACAAAATATTCGAAGGCAATTAGAGAGGAAGGGATCGTGGTGGAAGAATCGGTGGAGGAAATTACCGAGACCAGAAGAATATTGGGGAAACAAGCAAACCCTAGGAATAGAAAAAAGAGAATACCTACCACCCATGTGATCAGAACAATGACTACCAGAGAGGAAGAGGTAGACCTGGACGTGGGTATGGAAGAGGGGTATTCCATGGAACTTGTTTCCAATGTGGAGAAGAAGGACACCGGTCATACGAATGTCCTCAACACCAAGAAAGTACAGACAAGAGACCTGAGGGTCATGCCAGAGCTACTGTGGCAGATGAAGGTGCAGAGTCAGAACACTCTGAAGAAGTAGGAGGAGAAGTGTTGATGATGAGAAGAACGTTGGTGAATGAGGAAAAAGAACCAGAACAAAGGAAGAGTCTGTTCTGCATGAGGTGCAAATGTGCAGGGAAGGTCTGTAATGTTATCATTGATAATGGTAGTACAAACAACCTGGTTTCAAAAGAGATGGTTAATAAATTGAATTTGGGGAAGAGGAAGCACCCACATCCATATCGGATTGCATGATTGCATAAATACCATAGAGCACGTGTCAGTGAACAGTGCTTGGTCAAATTTCACATTGAGAATTATCAAGATGAGGTCCTATGTGATGTATTGTCGATGGATGCTTGCCATTTGTTGTTGGGAAGACCATGGCAATTTGACAGACGTGCAATGCACGATGGGCATGCAAATACATACTCTCTAACGAAGGATGGAGTACATCACAAATTGAAGCCACTGAAGGAAGTGGATGAGAAAGTGTGTAGTAGTGCCAAAATCTTCCTGGTGGAAGGAAGACAGTTTTTGGATGGTCTGAAGAGGGATTCAATGTGTTATGCATTAATCCCTACTGTTAAGAAAGAACAGTACACAGATGTTCCAACAGAGGCCAAAAACCTGTTAGAAGAATTTCTAGACATCATATCAGATAATGTGCCTGAGGGTTTACCACCAATGAGGAAGATTAGTCACCATATTGATTTGGTGCCTGGATCTAGTTTACCCAACAAGGCAGCCCACAGAATGACTCCTATGGAAAGTGAGGAGCTAAGCAGGCAAGTCCATGAGTTGTTGAAAAAGGGACTGATTCGAGAAAGCTTGAGTCCATGTGCGGTACCTACAGTACTAGCACCAAAGAAGGATGGGGAGTGGAGGATGTGTACGGACTCCCGAGCTATAAACAAGATCACCATAAAATATAGATTTCCATTACCCAGGATGGATGATATTATGAACTGTTTGAGTGGATCCAAGTACTTCACCAAGATTGACCTGAAGAGTGGCTACCATCAGATTCGGATCAGAGAAGGAGATGAGTGGAAAACTGCTTTCAAAACCAGAGAAGGTTTGTATGAGTGGTTGGTCATGCCATTTGGGCTGACCAATGCACCAAGCACATTCATGTAGTTGATGAATGAAGTGTTGAAGAAGTGCTTATGCAAGTTTGTTATTGTCTATTTAGATGACATTTTGATATTCAGTAGAAGCCTGGAAGAGCACTTGATGCATATCAGGAGGGTTTTTGAGAAGCTGAGGGAAGAACAGTTGTTGAACAACTTGAAGAAGTGCAATTTTGTGAAGAAGGAGTTGGTATACCTGGGATTTGTCATCTCAGTTGAAGGTCTGAAAATGGATCTAGAAAATGTGAGGGCTATCATTGAATGGCCTACTCCAAGAAGCACTTTTGAAGTGAGATCATTTCATGGTTTAGCCAGTTTTTACAAGAAATTCATCAAAAATTTCGACAGTATTTTTGCACCCCTTACAAAAACAATGAGAGGGGATATGAAAGATTTTAAGTGGACCTTGGGAGCTAACAAAAGCTTTGATATGTTGAAGAAGAAGGTCACTGAGCAACCTATTTTAGCACTTCTAGATTTTAATAAGGTATTTCAGGTAGACTGTGATGTCAGTGGTAGTGCCATTGGAGCTGTCGTTGAGTCAAGAAGGTAAGCTCGTTGCTTACTTCAATGAGAAACTCAATGATGCCAGGAAAAAGTATTCAGTGTATGATCAAGAATTCTATGCCATAGTTCAGTCCCTAAAGAAGTGGAGACATTATTTGCTGCCAAAAGAGTTTGTGTTATATACTAATCATCAGGCCTTATAGTATATAAACAGCCAGGGAAAACTGAACCAGAGGCACTTGAAGTGGGTTGAGTTCCTCCAAAGCTATACCTTTGTGTTAAAGCACAGAAGTGGAAAATCAAACATATTTGCAGATGCCTTAAGTAGAAGGCAGAATTTGATGATGGAAATGACAGTGGAAGTGGTAGGATTCAAAGAACTGAAGGGCCTGTACCCTGAAGATCTTGATTTTGCAGAAGCCTGGACGGCTTGCTCGGCACCTGTTATTGTGGACAGGATAAAATGGTTGGATTTTCTAATCCAAGATGGAATGTTGTTCAGAGGAAGTAAATTATGCATTCCAAGGAGTTCCATGCGGGAAAACTTAGTCAAAGAGAAACACAGCGAAGGACTGGCTGGAAATTTTGGTCGGGATAAGACCATTGCCCTGGTGAGTGAGAACTATTACTGGCCGCAACTACAGCAGGATGTGAACAAGTTTGTGCAAAGTTGTAGAATCTACCAAATGGCAAAAGGAGTGAGGCAAAACATAGGATTATATCAGCCGTTACCTGTACCTGAGAGGCCATGGGAGGACATCAGCATGGATTTCATTCTTGGGTTGCCGAGAACACAGAGGGGAAATGACTCCGTGTTTGTGGTGGTTGACAGATTCTCCAAGATGGCACATTTTATTCCCTGCCAGAAAACAAGTGACATGGTTCACATTGCATGGTTATTTTTCAAGGAAGTGGTACGACTTCACGGTCTACCAAAAAGCATAGTTTCTAACAAAGATACAAAGTTTGTTGGGTATTTTTGGAGAACATTGTGGAAGAAGTTGAAGACGGATCTGAATTTCAGTTCTGCATACCACCTACAGACTGATGGACAGACAGAGGTGGTAAATAGAAGTCTGTGTAATTTGTTAAGATGCTTGATAGCAGATAAAACCAAGGGATAGGATTTGGTTTTGCCACAGGCAGAATTTGCATACAACAATTATGTCAACAAGAGTACAAACAAATCTCCATTCCAAGTCATATATGGAAACAGCCCAAGAAATGTTTTTGAGCTGAGGAAATTAGATAAAGGAGAAAAGTGCAGTGTCGAGGCTGAGGAATTTGCGAAACACATGAAAAACCTGCATGAGGAAGTAAAGAAACAAATTACAAAAATCAATACTCAGTACAAGACAAGAGCAGACCAAAAGAGGCGGTTCAAAGAGTTTGAAGTGGGAGATGAGGTCATGGTCCATCTCAGAAAAGAAAGGTTTCCAGCCAAAACTTATAACAAATTGAAGATGAAGAAATTTGGGCCTTGTAGAATACTGGAAAAACGAGAGTCAGGCAATGCATATAAAGTGGAATTGCCAAGTGGGCTTGACATTTCACCTGTCTTTAACATATTAGATTTAGTAAAATACCATGAAGGGGATAGTAGTGAGGCACCATGTGCAGAGTTGTGGAGTATTCCAGCATCTACTCCAACCATAGATGAGATAGAGGAAATACTGGACACAAGAGAAGGCAGAAGTACCAGAAATAGACAGTATTTTGAATATTTGGTCAAGTGGAAGGATAGACCAGTAGAATATGCAACTTGGTTGTCTAAAATGAAGGTTGACCGCCTGGGTCTCCCTCCAACAGTTCAGAAGTGAGGATCACTTCTCAATCTACCTCGGGTGTCTAATGCAGGAGCATCTGAGGGCAGCAGAGCAATCCTGCACCAACCAAATTTTTCTAAGTTTTTTTGCAAAGAAAAAAAAAAGGAAAGAAGCTAAGGCCGACGGAGGGTCACAAAATCGTGACATGTCGTGATTTCATGACATGTCGCGAAATTGTGACCAAATCAGGAAGCAGGTCTTCGACGGACGAAGGGTCGCGAAATCGTGACCAAATAAGGAAGCAGGTCTTCGGCGGATGAAGGGTCACAAAATTGTGACATGTCGTGATTTCGCGACATGTCGCAAAATCATGACCAAATCAGGAAGTAGGTCTTCAACGGACAAAGGGTCGTGAAATCGTGACATGTCGCAATTTCGTGACATGTCATGAAATCGTAACCAAATCAGGAAGCAGGTCTTCAGCGGATGAAGGGTCACAAAATCATGACCAAAGACCAGAGACAGAGGTTAAGGCGGACGGAGGGTCACGAAATCGTGACCACAACGAAAACAGGGACTACGGCAGTACGGAGGTCATGATTTCATGACCACAGCTTCAGGACGAAGGCACAGTAGAAGGACGTCGCGATATCGCGACATGTTGCGATATCGTGACCAAAATAGAAGAAAGGGGGCGCATTAGAAATACGTCGCTATATCGCGACAGGGCGTATTTTTGTGCCGAAAGACGAGCCGAAGACGAAGAGGCGAAAGGTGACACGTGTCGAATACCTGGGCGATGAAGCGACACGGGGAGGCGAAACGAAAGTTTCTGGGAGAGGAAACATAGGGCCACCAGCTGGAAATGGAGCGCCACCTAGGAACCTTTAAAAAGGGAAACAAAGGCATGCATAAGGGATGGAGAAAAATTGCTAAAAAGAGGAGATAATCTATTGGTATTTCCAGATTGGAGAAGTTCAAAAAAGTCGCACTTCCTTTGCGACTTGTGGATAATCGGCTGTGACTGTAATATTCAGCTGCATATGAATAAAATAAACTGTTCTCTTTTCTCTGTGAATATGGTGATGTGACTGTAATATTCGACTGCATGAAAATAAAATAAAACTGTTTTTCTTTTTCTTTGTGATTTTGGCTCTCGATCACATGAAAAAATATAAATATTTAAATAGTCTTCACTAGTTGATTTTTCAAACCAGTGGAATGAATGTTGAGTCCTGGTCTTCACAAGTTTTTCTACAAATTTTGTAGAAAGACTCTAGCCAAATGTGATATCAGTATTTCTAAAACTAAGATTTACTTTAGTACTTATGACTCTCCCTATTCCTATTTGTATTCACTGTGGCTCTGGTACCATTATTAGATTTTGATGAAGTATGCCATGGAAGATAGCAATCAAAGGATCCAAAAAATATGAAGGAAAGTAATTCTGCAATATGACTAAAGTATACTATATATAGAAATGACAAAAATAATACAATGTAGTTATGGATGAAATGAGCACTCTATGAATATATGCAAAAGAACTACATTGTACTCCATCACCAATGGAGTTTACCCTCTATACTACTACTACCTACTGTGATGTTCTATCACTTACTATGAGGCCCTTTATATAGGAATATGGGTTCCTTGGCCAACACTCTACCTAGCTATACAAGGGGACACCTTGCACATTTACAATTTGCACATTGACACTTGTGGATTTATTACATTATTTGAAGTAACTAACTAAATTTCCCCTAAAGTAATCTTCTACTCTAACTATGTACCAAAGGTGGTAAATTTACATGACCCAAATGATGTAATATACTCTAACAAAATTCTAAATATTGCAATGGTTGCTAATGATTACAACTAATTATCAAAGACATTCATTCACTCCTTTTTTCTTTAACTCTAAAATTGAATGCTATTTTTATACTAATGGAAGGAATCAAGTCATAACCTCTTTCATTTATTATTGATATTCATTTCTAACTAAACATATAGAAAGTAGAAAACTTATAACAAACTACTGGCTGGACTACTTAGTAGATTCTATAATAGATTTTGTTAAAACTTAAAATTTTGGAGTGACTTGTTGATTGTTGAAAATAGGTTGTAATGGCTATAAAACCATCCTTAATTAATGCCTCTAGATCCTCTCTAAATTAATCAACTAACTATAAAATCTGGGTAGAGATATGTCCTATTGCAAGAAACTATAACCATACGATATTGGCCTTACACAGTAAGGTTCTACAAGCTGTTGTGAGCACTTAATGTGATTATGAGCTATTCCAAGCACCTATCAGGCTTGGTCAATCGGTTCAAATGGTCAAGTAGACTTTCGGGTTTGTGAGCCACTACATGCAACCAAAATAGATATTTATGTTCTGTTATCCTAGGAATTATGTGATCCATTATGAGCATATAGGCACTTGTGAGCAATCATTTTAATCTACTTTTGACTTAGGTTTTATTCTTACAAGTTAGCAATAAAAGTGCTCCAAGAAGAAAATTATAAAAAGTATGAAAATTCCTAGACTTAACCAGAAAATGCATCCAAATTCCAACTCAAATATCAAATAAATAGACACATCATTTTAGGACAAACTAAATTCTATCAAAAAAGTGTATATTAAGCCCAATTTTAGCAATGAAAAGGAGAAATAAACAAGTGATAAATAAGGGACTCATAAAAATCCATAGTAGTACAACATCTAGTTAATCTAAGATCCAACATAATTGGAAATTTCATATAAGAGAAGTTAATTGAAGCCACTATTATAGACATTCACAAGGGTATACATTACTTATTTAGTATTACAAAATAGGGTTAGTTTCCATCATAAGCAAAGTGGTACATGGTTGATCAACTAACACACCTTTTTCCATAGTTGGAGGCTGACATAATTGGAACCATTACTCCTAAAGAGAGGATGCATAATTTAAGCAAAGAAGAGGTTGTTGAAAGTTCCTCAAGTATTAGTACCAAAATGAATTTAATTTTTAAGCCTTGGTGACTATTTAGATTTCTCACTAGACAAGTCAGCTCCAACTCTTACTTTGGTGCTAAGATTATGATAGTGACAAACCCCTTTAGCACCAATACTATATTAGTGCCACACTACTTTGGAACCATGTCTATCCTAGTGCTAAGCCTCTGGTACCCATCTAGACAATGCTTATCAAGGAATAAAAAAACCATTAATACCTACATGAGTATGATAAATGATAAATAACCAAGTCATGCATCACCCTAAGAAGGTTATTGTAGTCATTTTAAACTAGTTAAACCACTAGTCATTGTAAATTAGTGAGCATTGGATATTAAAATCATAAGAAATATATTCTTGGATATTTCTTAATACTTCTAAGATGTGCTAGACATTGAAGCATTTAATATGAAGTCTTCTTTGTAATATCAAAAAATCTTCTTGTATAAATATAATTTAGGATTTCTTCTTCTTCTGAGCCAAGAAACTAAGAACCTAGGACTCTTCTTACCTTCTTTTCTATTTCTTCTCACTCTAATTGTACCTCTAAACAATAGAGTGCTCTACTTATAGTTCCAATTTGTATTTACTTTCTATAATGCAATCTTATGATTAACATAAGAGTTCTTGTTACTAAATCTATTTCTATATTTACAATATATTTATATAACTTTATCGTATGTGATTCTATTAAGGTGTATTTCATCTAAATAGTATACCCAAACCTTATACAATATCACTTTAGCTATAACTTGTAAGATGCCACTAGTTGGTCCTATAGTCTATCCTCCATATAATCATATGAAACCCATAATATGCAGTTCATCAAAGCCAATCCAAACTCTAGAAACTTAATATCATCATCTCTCCATATCCCAACATATACCATCTATCCATATTTCAACATACCTCATCTCTTTATATTCTAGCATATAGTGTAACACAACATATATTATATATTCCATATCCTAGTTTAATTGGGATGCTCATGCTTCCCTATTCCATGGACTCTATCATCGGAATCTAGATATTTTCATAAGAAATCATAGGGATATAAGTACATTCTATGGGTAATTATGACAATATTATCCATGAATAGGTAATCTTATCCATGAATAGACAATCCTATCTTAGGAATGCCCATGAAAATTACATATGGAATTCATTCGATAGTATCATTAGCAACACTCAATAAAAAGGGAGAATGATGGGTCATCCATTCTTTACATGTTGTCTTTTATTTTAATTAAAGATATGTTAACATTTCATTTCCTATAAGATTAGTTCTAAATTTTTACTATCTTTATATAGGTACCTAAAAATCATGTTTGATTACTTTTCCTTCTATGCAATCTCCTTCAATACTTCTTTAGGACATACATGACTACCCAAGTACACCTTTTCAATTTCTCATTCCTATGCAATAGTCTTCACACTATTCATCCACACAACCAAAAAAAAATTCTTTCTTCATTCTCCACATCTCTCTTTTCTCCTTCCCTCCATTCTTCCACACATTCATTCCTCACTTTATTTCTCCACCACCACTATCCTTTCCTTTAGTTACTCTTCCACTTTTGTATCCTCTTTCCTCAATCCTAACTTTCATCTTTGAGATGACCACCAAATTAATGTTTATGTAATCATATTTTTTTAAATTAGATTTTTCCATAAATCTTATTAGTTAAAGAGGTTTGTAATCATAAATTTTATTTATAAAAATAATTTAAATTTAGAAATAAAACAAGTAGAACCACACTAAGAATGATATTCACACACATATGATTCCCAAGGAGATTACTTCATATAACTCATTTATCATCAGTAAAACCTACCAAAACTCATAATATAGTTTGATATGAATATTAGATTTACACACAATGTAAATATTTTTTTAGTTATCCATCATTACCTACACACACAAGCATACATTTTTTTTTCCTTATAGAGCTATAATTAGTATAAAATTACATAAATCAATATTGCATTAGATACAAATAAGTTTTTATTTTATATACCATAAGTGTACAAGATACATTAGCCATCTATGCAATAATTATTATTATTCATTCACATTCAAGATAACAAGCTATACAAAATCAATATGTTAAAACAACAAACCACCTCAATAAGTAGAACATGCAATCATAAGTTTATATTCTTAGTGATATTGAAAATAAAAGCAATACCTAATTAATGAGCAAAGTGGGCATCATACAAATACATCACATAGATACACTTTGTATCTTGATTAATTATGGTAGATACTCAAATTTTTAACATGATTAAATTTAAAACTTATAATACCTATTGTAAGACTTATTTTAAATTTTTTACTTGAATAATATATATCATTACTAGTAGATGCTTAGCTTTATATTAGAGATAATAAGTCTTGAGTTTCTTAATTGATAGTGGTAAAATTTATTATTAACTTCCTAACACTTTTTAAAGTTAATATAATGGTCTTTAATGAATTATCCATTGTTACCATCAATTATTGTGACTAGTGATCCTCCTTAACCAAACTAATAGCAGAATATCCACATTTGATTGATTTTATAAACAATATTACTTAAGCCTCCTTTAATGTAGTTGTAGGGTGTATTGCTAAACTACAATAATTTATTGCCACTTGTAATTGGCCTAAATGTGTCTATGTTCTTTCAAAACATAGATATAAATTTTTTTAACTCATTCATTATCTTATTTGATATATACCCAAGATAACTTGTTAGATTGTTGTTAATATATTCTAAAAGTATTAAGTGAAAGAATCACTTAAAAAATATAGTTCTCATCATGTAAGATATCTAGACTACTACTATCTTAGAAATATCCATCTTGATTAGTTGAATCACTTTACCAAAATTAATTATTAATATTTTATTAGATACTTCCACATATACGAAAGATAATACCAAAACTTATTATGATTTTGATGTAATATATAGATCTATTATTTTATCTATGTTAACCTTATATCTAATCGTTAATATATGTAGTTTAATTTTATTTGAACTCATAGTTTGATTTTTATTAGATGTAGTCCAATTGTGTTTTCTTCTTAATTTTTTTTTATTGTATATCTATAATGATCTTATTTAAATCCATATATTATAATGTAATATTTTAAATTATATCCATCATTTACATATGCTTAGTCTAAATTTTGGTAGACCTTAAGTTGATAATGAATGGGTGTTAAAATATCTAATAATTATTTCCTTTGGCCTTGCATGTTTTCTATGAAATTATAATATTAGTTGACAAAATTTAAGATAGAGGATAGATGGACATCCTAAATTAATTTCTATGTTAGAATAAAATAGTGTTGTTTCAACTCATGAAAGGTGTGGTCTTATAATGGTATTATTAAAATGTCATGTTATATGTCTTATTGGATCATTGTTAGACCATATTAAATGTATTTCTAACTTGTTTTTCTTAAATATGTCAATATTGCATATGAAATATCTTTGCATCATTTCTTGTCAAGGATGTTTTCTTATAGTTGTACTCTTTACATTAAAAAATTATGTAATTTTAAATAAATACATGTTGACCCCTAAAAATTTATAGCCATAATGATACTTTTTTTTGTTAATATATACACTAAATGATATGATATCATTTTGTTACACTGACATGATCCAATATGTATTTAATTAACATATTATCTAGGTAATGTATTCTAGTTAGGAGATTTAAATTTTCAATTTAAAAGAGTATAGGGTATGTACACTAAAGATAAATAGATATAATAATGTCAAGATCCATAATTTAAATTCCATACACCAATTAAATTTTCCCCATGAGGTTGAGATTTAATTATAAGAATGATTCTTTCAAAAACAACTATCAAGCTATAATTTTTCAAGTACCATTCATACATGATAATGATTTTATATATATATCTAGGTTGTTTTACTGGTACGATGGCTCTTTGTAGTTGCAACTTCACTAACTAGTGAAATAGTGGTATAAGAGGCAGCCATCCAAGGGAAAGGAACCCCCTACCCGAGGCAAAGTAATTACACAAAATGACACAGTCTCAACCATCAAATGGAAATGAGCCGCCTACCCAAGGCGGAGTAGTTACACAAAATAACACATTGCATATAGATCTTGTAAGGGTACTAATAGTATATCAGCTGATGAAAGAGCAAACAAGCAACAACAACATACGAGCCTCATTTCATTTTTATATATTCAAATAAAAAGTAACATATATATTTTATATTGAGATATCATTATTTTAATAATATAACAAAAAGTTATTTTAAGTTTATATAATATATGTATTTTTTATAATTTAATTAGATCTCTTACATCTAACCCCTAGTTTAAACTTAGATCTCTTTAATAAAAACATAGAGACATCCATCACAATAAATTTTACACCATGAACCAAGGTTTTAAATCTTAATAATTTAAAACTATGAGATTGAAATAATTAATAAAAATCATAAATTTTAAATCATGAAAAAAAAAAAAAAACTAATACTATTAGTAAACTTTAATATTTTATCAAATAATATTAATTTAATAAATTAATATTATTTGAAAATAAAAAACCACTTTTCCCTCTTTATCATTTAAATATTATTGTGATTATCATTTTATAAAATAAATCTATTATTTTGACGCATGAATTGAATAAAATCTTTATAAACGTTATTCAAATAAAAAAAAATTAACAGTGAAGGTGGGAACTTGAAAGCTCACCATGTTCAAGGCTTTAATTTTTTTTTTTTTTTTTCACGTAGGAATCGATAATGCTCTGATTGCATTGACCCATGAATTGAATAAAAGCTTTGTAAAGGTTATTCAAATAAAAAAACTTAATCGTGAAGGTGAGAACTTCGAAATTTAATTTTGAAAGCTCACCATGTTGGAGGCTTTATTTATTTTATTTTTTTCACGAAGGAATCGATAATGCTCGGATTGCTCTGTTTTGAGGGTACATAAAATATAATTATAGTTTTTTTTATTATTAGTTTTTATAATATATGCTCGGATTGCTCTGTTTTGAGGGTACATAAAATATAATTATAGTTTTTTTTATTATTAGTTTTTATAATAAATGCTCGGATTGCTCTGTTTTGAGGATACATAAAATATAATTATAGTTTTTTTTATTATTAGTTTTTATTTTTATATATTATAAATGTTTTATTTTTATTTGTATATATATTTAATTATAAATATTTTTTAAAACTGTAAACATTATTAACAATATTATGTTTAAATTAATAAATTAATATAACATAACATTTTCTAATAAAAAAGAAACAGGAGGCACCAACACAGCGTTTACAAAGTTATGCCTTTGATGTCGATGATGTTTTCTCTTAAAGTTCACCATTGTGATTGTTTAATTCAACTGCTTCAGGATTATCGCACTCGTGAATAAGTAGGCATAACATAAAGATGGTCTACGCATGATACTCTATTCTTGGGGTAAAACATTATTGGATAATTAGATAATATGGTTTTTTTGAATTGTATCAAACAAATATTTCACTTGTATTTTTCATTCGTTAAGGAAGACCACTACCAAGATAATAATGACACTTTATTGTGGACAATAACCAAAAGTTGCATTCGATAAAGCAGGTAAGTAAAACGACTAACATAGATGAGTGGACGCTGTTGCATCACTTGGCAAACGACTAACCAATAAGAAAAGACTAACATAACTGAGACACGAAGACATTTGACACAGATAACGACAAGTCCTCTCTGGCCTGGGGACCGTCTGCCCGCCGCATCCATGCAATGCACGCTGAAAGGGAGACGTGACGGGAGGGCACACTATTAACTTTATTCCTACTCTTAATGGATAAGGCAGAGAGAGATGCGATGACATCAGATGGAGACGCTGTTGGGAATTCCTTTACCGGTCAAGCCGCCCTCCTTGGAGTTGTCAGACGTGCAAGGATAGAGCAGTGTGTATGGAACCTGGGAAGGCCCATACCTGTTCTTCAACTTAGGATTGTTGTTCCTCTCAGAAACACTCTTCTCCACGCCTTCCAACGCAGAGGAGAATCGTGAGAATGCATCTTCGATTCCATCATCGTCCGTCCATTCAGGGGTGGAGCCCTTCACCTGTCCAAGGTACACCTCATCCGTCGAATGCTTGGACAGCAGCTCTAACACCGCCATCACCGTCGTGGCCTGGCTTGGAGTGGACACCGTTTTGAGCAAATACGCCTCGGGGTCAGCAACCATTTGGGCATATTCCACGGATCCCTTCTCTGGGATGAGGCGTCTGCTGATGGTGGGGAGATTGGGCATGTATCCGCCGTATGCATATTGCCCGAAGTTGACGGCTGCGTGGTGAGCGGATGCAACCCAGATGATAGTGGTGATTGCCTCCGCCACTTCTTCCACAGACTCCATCTTATACCATCCGCTCTCCTCATGCTTCAGATCTCCATGCCCCACGTTCACCACCTCCTTCCACCACGCCTGCACTTCTCTGTCTGCTTTGATTGACTCGTCGCTCTTGTAATACAGAGACAAGTAATCCCTCACCCATTGCTTCAAAGCAGACCATATCTCCAGACCGTCTACTGCATACGGATAATCTTCAATCAGGAGCCTCAGCCCTTGAGGTGCTGTTGCGTCCCTTACGGCCATCCCTCTGCATAATAATAATCGTTAGCAGGAGGGGAGTGAGATAGCGACAATAGAGATTGGAGTTTTTTTGTGTATTACTTAAAAACCAAGCACAACATACCTTTTAAGGAGATCTGCGGGCAAGCCCTGTTCATTGAGTCTCCATTGTTTATACGTTTTCGAGGACCACTCTATGGAGTATTTCCCCGGCGTGAATCCGGACTCGATGAATCCCTTTGCATTTACTAGAATTTGACGGGCAGATTGATTGATGTCCATGGTGTCAAAGTAATGAGGGAGCAATAACTTATGAAGAGGATGCATTTTGCTCAATTGCCTGTTCGTAGCGATGATGAAGGGCTCAATGACTGCATGAGTTCTGAGCCTGCATAAGAAGACGATTAAGTAAGTACGTACCTCTACACGACGATCATTTTCATCTTGAACATGAATATGAAAACGGATATAACTGGATTTATAAGGGCCGTAGAACTTGTTAACTATTTATCATCATCACAATTGTTACCAGTGGTTGATTATCTGGTGATAAGCGGAATCGTTAACTCGTGCGTGAGCTTTGGCCAGCAGCCACAAGGCCCCTTTTTCTCCCCCCTCTGCAGGGGTATAGACATTTCTTACAAATTGGCTGACAGTTGTTGGAGGCAAACACAGCTCGATGGCAACAGGCTTGAGAGTCCCTTGGTCCGTCAGGAAGAACAGAGTGCGGGACGCATACATTTTAAGCTCGTCGGATTGTTTGTTAATGCGTTCGATGTATGGCATGTAGGCATCATAATAATCCAAAATAAAGAGTCTTTTGGATTCCACAGCCTAATCATTCCCACCACACAACACATGTTATGTACTCATCATTAAACTTTGATTACCTTAATGTCATTATTGCCTTTACTTAAAAGACCGATTGCTCACATCAAGGTTAAGTTGAGTTCGAGCTGAGGATACATATCATGCCTTGCAATGCAGTTACTTGGGTTAGTAAATCGCTATATACCTGTTGCGCCGAAAGGCCGTCAAGGTTTCTTTCTATATGCGCAGCTGTTATGCGACTCTCCTGAGGGCCATATAAGGCGGCATCCAAGCTGCCCGAAGGAGGAAAACTCTGCATGACGGTAAGAGCAAAATGTTAAGTAGAACATAATAATAAATATTCAATGTTTGATCCGGCTACATACTCAGGCCCTTAAACCTTCAGGGCGAATTTTGCCTACCTGCAGGCACTGAATAACCATGGGATTCACCCCAGATAGAGCTTGGCGTGCAAACTCTTCGTCCGTTTTCCAGGCATGTTCATCCACTGTTAACCATCAGACACATGTACATCAAATTTCAAATTTGGCATGAGGGACTCTTTGCTATTTGCTATTAGCAGTTCCATAATGGGAGGAAGCGGAGTAAATTAACGTTAAAAGTTGTTCTTGTTTTCAACAAAAATGAACGAATATCTTATGAGACTCCCACCTTTGAAAACCTGGGGAACTTTGAAATTGATAATAGCTTGGTCTTCGGTGCTGAGCAATCCCTTAACCATCTGAAGAGGCACTAGATCGCGAGTAAGGTCCATCACAGAGTTGACAGAACTGGGGATTCCTTTGCTGTAGAGAGCTTTCACATCCTCCAACGAGTCGAACTTATCACCAAATACGGACTTGAGGGTGGGTACCACCTTCTTGACGAAGGCCCTCACCAAATTAGCTCTATAGTCAGAGAGATTGATATGAGGGAACTTCTCATCAGGAGGAATGTAGAATTGGGTAGTGGGCAGAAGTGGCAAGCTCTCGAACGCCCGATCTGTCAACAAGGACCGATAACGTTGTATGTCATATTCAATAGATAGTTATGGGCTTTGTATTCTAGTCCAAAGCCGCCGCAAATATTGTATTATATGATGTTACCTGTTTTTGCTGGGGCACGTCCAGTTCTACACCTCCTAGGATAAGGAAGCTCCTGTGATCCGTCCAAGACTTCCCTCCGTAGATCCCGGTCACTGTCTGGATTTCCGAGATCGTTGTAAACGTCGTAGTCGTACACGCGATCCCACAGCTGCCTCTCTCCAGTCCCATCTCCTCGCAGGGTCACCAACTCTTGTTTCCTCAACGTTGCGAGACCCGTAGGTGTTTCATCCGGAAGATAGCTCTTCTCATAAAAGAAAGCAATTAACAATTACACGTACTGTCACATAAACATATTATGTTACTTTAGAAATAATGAATAATGAAAGATGCATGCAAGTTGCAGTCACACTCGCCTATACCTGTGTAGAAAAGAAGACGCGTGGCTGCTTGTTGTAAAAGTAATAGGGGTAGATCCAAGAGTTGCATGGAAAACGCAGAGTGCCTTTGCCGGGGACATCGGAAAGTGTCACAGATTTCAAGAAGAACTCACGAGCGTGAGTATTCTTTACGAGCAATGCTCCCGGCAATGAGACTTCCATTTAAAGCTGATTTTATAACGTGTGTCGCCAGGGACAGGTCCGTCCAAGGGGTTCCAGCTTAACGACACCTCCCCTCCTTTTTTCCCCAGTCCCGTATCTGCGCCAAAATACAACGTTCAATGTTGGCATTCAAAAGAAGAATATTATCGTCTAATTATATGACCTACGAGCTTGAATTAATGTTAGACATAAAGTGCCCACAAGGTATTTACCTTGATCGATCTGATCGCAGCTGACAAGCTGTAGAAATACTTTCTGCCCGATCAACTCAAACACCGTGTCCGCCAGCGTGGCAGAATAATCATTAACGTCTAAAAGATATGTTTTCTCTAACACAACTTCTCTATGGATACTAATATCCTCTCCATCGTTACCCTTCGAAATGGAAAAGGGCAATGTTGGAGCAGAGATGTTGTTGAGGAACCCTTTCACATTCATTTTCGCTCTCTTTATCACACTCACTACCAAGTGCCAACACGTCGCAGCTTAAGATCGCTCACTACACTACACTAGGCTCAGCTTCTCAACAGTCGAGATTGAATTTTGAGATATGTGTATGCCTTGCCCCAACATACCTCTATAAATAGGCACGCATCCCTCCATCTCTTTCTCGTGACTTTCATTAGTGTCATGTGTTTTTTTTTTGGTTGGGGGGCCTGCTGCAAAAAAATTAAAGCTGTATGGCATTGATATCATCTCTGACTGAATCATCTCCGATGGAGACTGGTCTCTGACAAATGTCACTACGGACGTCTAGGATTCCAATAAATGTTGTCTTCTTATGTGGTAGGGTTATTATGATACAAGTGACCACATTCTTCGATGGATTATCGCCTGTCCTACGTTTATCTCTTTCCATCTCGCACGGATATTCTTCTGTGCCACGTTTTCCATGTCTGTAAGACTGCATCCGTTCACTATTTCTTGGATATACCTTATTATCTAGATTCTGGATACAACCACAATATATATTTTTATGGATAATAATACAATATATTTTATTATTCATTGGCGGATTTACTTTATTTTTCATTATCTTCCTTTATATTAATTGTGTAGAAGATTTGAAAGACTTTCCTACAAACACAAAAGAGAAATATGAGTTACACCTATCTCTTTGGGTTTTTGGGTTTTGTGGTTGAATAAGAACCTATTTACAATAGAGGTCTTCGTCAAATCTTTCATTCTACCATGGTACCTCAAACATGATTGCATAGGTGATCCTTATATATCCTATAGCGTTATTGATACCAATATGGTGAATCTAACACACTAAAATAGAGTTGATACATTGCTAAATAGGAGCATACAAGCAAAGTCATGGGATTGGAAAACCATTAAGGTCATTTTTGGGTTATTAGTTATTTTAGTGGTGATATATGGATGTGAGGTGTGGGCTATCAATACATCAAATTTTAAATGGAGATAAATATAAATATTTAAAACATAATTCAATACAGAGAGGGGAGGGCTCTGGTCCCTCCCCTGCTCCCCCTCCCATGGTTCCTGGTTCTTGCCCAGTCCCTGGCTCAACCCAGGTCATCCCTCCCGGGGAGTGGTTGTTTGCAGATGATCTCATGGGGGGAGATCCTTCTCCACTATCTGCGCCCCTCCCGGCCGGCTAGGGTTTCCTTGGTTGTTTTTTTGGATTGGTGCTTCCCAGGGGATCCCTGTTTGGTTTGGGATCCCTTCCCTTTTTCCCTCAGGCTTCCCCACGGGGTTTTTGGAGGTTATTCGCGTGGATCCGGTCCCCTGCGTTTCTCAGTGCGGTGGAGGTGACAGTTTAGGGTTTGGACAGCTTCCCCCTTTTTCTTGTGAATCCTCGGTGGGCTCTGTGCTTGGACGGGATTCTTGGTCCCTGTTGCTGGGTTCCTCTTTTGTTTTCTCGGGGCGGGTTCCTTGTGGTGCAACTCTCTGGTCACTTCCTGATGGGCTGGATCCTCTCTGTGCTGGCTGTCGACTTCCTGCAGGATGGCTCTCGCTGAACTAAATGTTTTCCCGATGGGCGGGATGGTTTCTCCATAGGGCGGGATCCGCCAAATCCACCGGTTTTCCCGCGAGGCGGGATCCTTTCTTTTCTGCTGGTTTCCCGGATGGCGGGATTTCCCTGTTGCTTCCCGCTAGGCGGGACTGTTTGTGGTGGTTTTGACTGCTTCTCGCGAGGCGGGATTTTATTGTAACGGTTTTTATGTGCTTCCTGCTGGGCGGGATCTTCTCGATGGTGGTTTTTGGCTGCTCCCCGCTGGGCGGGACTCCAAAACTACTTTTTTTCTTATTTGTTTGTTTCTCACTAAGAGGGATTGTTTCATGCTTCCTGTTACCACTGGGCGGGATTTCTGTTTTGGTGTTCAGTTTCAAGGGATTGATGCCCTAGGCCCATTGCTTATGTAATCAGGTTTTGGGATCCTTGTTAAAACCCGCTATAAATACAAAAACTTATAACTATCAAAAAAAAAAAAAACATAATTCAATACAAATAAGTTTAAAATCAAAACATTAGTCCTATATGAGATTTTACTTGCTAGAACAAAGAATTTTCCATTAGAGACAGAAGCTATGGCATGACTGTTAGGGTATCTAAAAAAATAGAAAAAATGAAATATATAAAGGTTCCAAACCAAGTAATCAAAGAAACATTGAGTATAAAAAATGAAACATGGATGAAACAAAATAACAAATAGATGGGAGAATGGCACATTAAATTTCATGAAATATCAAACAAAAAAATAAGATATAGATGAAACAAAACAACAAAGAAATTAAATTATAATAGAAAAGTTAGGCTTGTCAAGTGAACTAAAAGTTTAGAAAGAAAAAAATAGTTATAAATCAATGAGCTCAATCCAAATTATGAACACAACCAAAATAAGTACATATACGTAAATAGCAAATGGAAGGAAAAAGTGTTTATAATCCAACTAAGATCTAGTTTACACAATCTTAGATGCAAAACTTAGAGATAAAAAGACACGATCAACATGAAAATGTGTCTTTTGCATCTCCTAAGTAGTGGAGATCATAAAACATTTTGTAATGGAATATGAAGCCTACACAGACATCAAGAATGCATATACGAACATTCTAAAAGTAAACACATTAGTTAAATTTTTTGAAGGATTGAAATAAAAAAACAAAAACACTTCCCATCAAAATTAAGAACAAAAAAATTACATTTCAAAAAATGGTAAGATAATGTTGAGCTTTTTAAACTTTGTTAAACAATTTTTTTTATTATTTAAATAAAAATTATAAACAATTATACTATCTCTCCAACAATATTTAAAAAAAAAAAAAATTATTAAAATGTAAGACTTCTATAAAAAAATTCAAATTTAAATTAAAAATAAAATAAAATTATATATCATGTAATTAAAATAATAGAATCAGCATTCATGCCGCGTAAAGCAAAACATTTAACCGTAGGTAGGTAGCTGTGGATTTGTTTTCTCTCGAAGCTGATTACAAATTTCCCTAGAATGAGTGGGATCACAACCATCATGACGGGAATCAATGTGAACGCAGTAGCTTAGGATCCAAAGATCAGACAAAACGCGATGCGGCGCCAGTCTGAGCAGGGTGATCCTTATCCATATCCTCAAACATGGTTGTATAGGTGATCCTTATCTATATCCTCAAACATGCTTGAATGGTTGAATAGCGTTATCAGTAACTTCAAATGTACTGCCTCCTGCTACAACAATACCAATCTACCAATCTGGTGCACCTAACACACTAAAATATAGCCTGACACAGGAAAGGACAATTATCAAACACATGAAGACAGCACCTAACACACTAAAATATAGCCTGACACAGGAAAGGACAATTATCAAACACATACAGCTAAGCTTTCACATTGTAAACCCTATTTATCGAGCTTTTTCCGATGGTGAAATTTCGTTCAATTTAAATGCCTATTCCAGGGCGGCTGGTCCCGGGACTGACTGTTGGTGGTCCTCGATGTACCTACTTGAATGGCTGTGTCTAAATTGGCTCTAGTGGTACAAGTACCGAACGGTGGAGATTTAATCCCGTATTCTTGGAATGAGTCTCCACCGGTCCGTAGTTCTTGGTCGGCCACCGGCACCTCGTACAAATTGATTTTTTCTCCCAACACACGAAAAAAGTGAACCACGTGAACTTCGTGGAGGTAATTATGCCTCCTGGTCGAAGGCTTTTTACCTAGTAAATATTATTTATACATATTTATTATGAGGATTGAATTTGGATTACATCATCGATAATATAAAGTATTAATGTACCTTTACATTATCATTAAGAGGAGTGGATAAATTGAAACCGCATAGCCTCTATTACGTTCAGCAAAAGGTATCGGTTTGAAGTCGAACTTTGGAGTTAATTTTCCTTTTGTTTGTAAGTGGGTGAACCAAATAGAGTTATATAAAACAACTTTAATGACAGCTTTGTACTTAGACTTTACTTATGAGGCATCACATACTTCAATTTAATGTTTACTACATTAACATTTCATATCAGCACATTAAATTAAAAAGAAGCTAACATCTAATATATTTGTATAGCCTATTTGACACATATAATGTATATTTATATATATAAATGCTGTAGTTTGTATATCAGCTTTAATGACAGCTTTGTGCTTAGACCTTTGCCCATGAGGTAACACATGCTCCTGCTCCTGCTCCAGTTTAATGTTCACTGCATTAGCATTTCATACCAACACATTAAATTAAGAAGACGATAATATCTAATATATTATAATGTCCTATTCGACACATATAACAATATTTATATATATATAAATTGTTGTTTGTATATCACAAATAAAATCTACAATTTTAAATATATTCATTTATGAAATTTAACAAGTAAAAATTTATTATTAATATAAAATTAAAATCATACTTTACATTTTTAAATACAAAATACTGTCATATGCAGTCTAACGTGGGAAACAAAATACTCGTGCGAGATGAAAGAGGTACATGGATACTCCACGAAAACAAGAGATGATCCATTAACAAACGTGATGAATTGTACGAAAATTACCATTCAACATTGAAAGACAGTAATTATGGGAACTGTAGACGCACGTGATAGTGGCATTTATTAGAGCGCAAGCTGAGGTGACTTTAGCTTCTGCGTGTATATATAAGGATATGGTAAGGCAAGGCATAAGCAAATCTCAAATCTAATTCTTGAGAATCTCGATTGTTGAGACTGAGCATAGTGTAGGGTAGTGTAGTATTGTGGGTTGATCTTTCTCAAGCCTGGTCGAGTTGGAACTGAGATTGTCTAGCGCTAGCGAGAAAGGGATCGATAAATAGAAAGAGAGTGAATATGAATGTGAAAGGGTTCCTCAACAACATCTCTTCTCCAACATTGCCCTTTTCCATTTCGAAGGGTAACGATGGAGAGGAAATTACCATCCATGGAGAAGTTGTGTTACAGAAAACATATCTTTTCGATGTTAACGATTATTCTGCCACAGTGTCGGACACAGTGTTTGAGTTGATCGGGCAGAAAGTTTTTTTACAACTTGTCAGCAGCGATCAGATTGATCAAGGTAAATTTCTAGTCAGTAAGTAGTTAGTGTCCTCATTCTATGTTGTGACTGCAAGTACAATTGAATGAAATGCAGGCTCATAAGACTCCTATAATTTAACTAGCCATGATAATAATCATCTTCTTCATCTTAGTGCTAACATTGTGTTGTGTTAATGTTGTTTTGGCATAGATACGGGACTGGGGAAGACAGGCGAGGAGGTGTCTTTAAGCTGGAATCCCTTGGACGGACCCGTTGCTGGTGATACACGCTACAAAATTAACTTTAAATGGAAGTCCCATTTGGGAGTGCCGGGAGCATTACTTGTAAAAAATACGCACCCTCGAGAGTTCTTCTTGAAATCTGTGACCCTTTCCGATGTCCCTGCCAAAGGCACTCTGCGTTTTCAGTGCAACTCCTGGATCTATCCCTATTACTTTTACAGCAAGCAGCCGCGTGTCTTTTTTTCTACACAGGTAGAGAGGGGAGTGCAACTGCAAATCTGCATTTTTCATTATTCATAATTTCGACTGGGAATAGGATAAGTAATGTAATATTATTGTAATTATTCATTGTTTATTTATGAGCAGAGCTATCTTCCAGAGGAAACACCTGCGGGTCTCACAGCGTTGAGGAAACAAGAGCTGGTGACCCTACGGGGAGATGGGACTGGAGAGAGGCAGCTGTGGGATCGCGTGTACGACTAAAACGTTTACAACGATCTCGGCAATCCAGACAGTGATCCCGATTTACGGAGAGAGGTCCTGGGCGGATCGCAGAACCTCCCCTATCCCAGGAGGTGTAGAACTGGGCGTGCCCATGCCAAAACAGGTAACAACATAGCATACAATATTTGCAGCTATAATCTTGAATACAACGTCCATAACTATCTATTGGTATATTGTCATCCTTTTTGACAGATCAGGCGTCCGAGAGCTTGCCCCTCCTGCCCACCTCCCAATTCTACATTCCCCCAGACGAGAAGTTCCCTCATATCAATCTATCTGACTACAGGGCCAACTTGGTGCGGGCCTTCGCAAAAAAGGTGGTACCCACCCTCAAGTCCATTTTCGGTGATAAGTTCGACTCGTTGGAGGATGTGAAGGCTATCTACAGCAAAGGAATCCCCAGTTCTGTCAACTCTGTGATGGACCTTACCCGAGATCTAGTGCCTCTTCAGATGGTCAAAGGACTGCTCAGCACACAAGACCAAGCGCTGATTAATTTCACAGTTCCCCAAGTTTTTAAGGGTGAGAATCTTATAGATAAAAAGCTTCCACCACTTCAATCATTTCCCGCTACTACTGGCTATCCATCGAATAGCGAATAGCATAGGGTCGGTCGTACCAAATTTGAATTTTGATGGATGTGTCTGATGATTCACAGTGGACGAACACGGGTGGAAGACGGACGAAGAGTTTGCACGTCAAGCCCTTTCTGGGTTGAATCCCATGGCCATCCAGTGCCTTCAGGTAAGCAATGTCAATCCTCACGTTTTTTAAGGCCTAATAATTTAACCAGATTAAACATCAAATATTATGCTCTACTCTAACCCTTACCATTACTGCCTCGCAGAGCTTTCCTCCGTCGAGCAGCTTGGACGCAGACTTATACGGCCCTCAGGAGAGTTTCATAACAGCAGGACATATAGAAAGAAATCTGGACGGCCTTTCCGCCCAACAGGTATAAATGGATCTACTAACCCGACTATCCGCATTTCTTGGCATGATGTGTATCCTCAACTTCAACTCCACCCTAATCAACAATTGCGAGAACATTAAGTTAACCAAATTCACCGATAAGTACCTAATGTGCTGTGTATTAGGCTGTGGAATCGAAGAGGCTCTTCATTTTGGATTACTATGATGCCTACATGCCGTACATTGAACGCATTAACAAACAAACCGACGAGCTTAAGATGTATGCCTCCCGCACTCTTTTCTTTCTGACGGGCCAAGGGATTCTCAAGCTTGTTGCCATCGAGCTGTGTTTGCCTCCAACTACTGTCCGCCAAGCTGTACGAAATGTCTATACTCCTGCCGAGAGGGGAGAAGAAGGAGCTTTGTGGCTGCTGGCGAAAGCTCATGCGCGAGTGAACGATTCCGGTTATCACCAGTTAATTAGCCACTGGTAATAAGGATGATGATAAATAATTAATAAGTTCCAAAGATCTTTTTATTTGCAGCACTCTTTCATATTCATATTGAAGATGATCGTCATGTCATGTCATGTCATGCAGCTGTGTACTCACCCACCCGTTATCTTCTGCAGGCTAAGAACTCACGCAGTCATCGAGCCCTTTATCATTTCTACGCATAGGCAACTAAGCAAAATGCATCCCCTTCACAAGTTATTGCTTCCTCATTACTTTGACACCATGGACATCAATCAATCTGCCCGTCAGATTCTTATAAATGCACAAGGAGTCATCGAATCCGGATTCACGCCGGGCAGATACTGCATAGAGTTGTCCTCCAAAGCATATAAACAGTGGAGACTCAAAGAACAAGGCTTGCCCGCAGATCTCCTTAAAAGGTATGCAACGCATATTTTAATGCAACTTGTAAGTAGTTTGTCTTAATTTATGTATCTATCTATCTGTATCTTTATTCTGTTGTTGCTACCATTCATCCATCTTTCTCATGATTATGATTATGCAGAGGGATGGCCGTGCCAGACACAACAGCACCTCAAGGACTGAGGCTCCTGATTGAAGATTATCCACATGCAGTGGACGGTCTTGAGATATGGTCTGCTTTGAAGCAATGGGTGAGGGATTACTTGTCTCTGTATTACAAGAGCGACGAGTCAATCAAAGCAGACAAAGAAGTGCAGGCGTGGTGGAAGGAGGTGGTGAACGTGGGGCATGGAGATCTGAAGCATGAGGAGAGCGGATGGTATAAGATGGAGTCTGTGGAAGAAGTGGCGGAGGCAATCACCACTATCATCTGGGTTGCATCCGCTCACCACGCAGCCGTCAACTTCGGGCAATATGCATACGGCGGATACATGCCCAATCTCCCCACCATCAGCAGACGCCTCATCCCAGAGAAGGGATCCGTGGAATATGCCCAAATGGTTGCTGACCCAGAGGCGTATTTGCTCAAAACGGTGTCCACTCCAAGCAAGGCCACGACGGTGATGGCGGTGTTAGAGCTGCTGTCCAAGCATTCGACGGATGAGGTGTACCTTGGACAGGTGAAGGGCTCCACCCCTGAATGGACGGACGATGATGGAATCGAAGATGCATTCTCACGAAGGCGTGGAGAAGAGTGTTTCTGAGAGGAACAACAATCCTAAGTTGAAGAACAGGTATGGGCCTTCCCAGGTTCCATACACATTGCTCTATCCTTGCACGTCTGACCACTCCAAGGAGGGTGGCTTGACCGGTAAAGGAATTCCCAACAGCGTCTCCATCTGATGTCATCTCATCTCTATCTGCATCTCTGTCTGCCTTTACCATTAAGAGTACGAATAAAGTTAATAGTTGGCCCTCCCGTCACGTCTCCCTTTCAGCGTGCATTGCATGGATGAGGCGGGCAGACGGTCGCCAGAGCAGAGAGGACTTGTCATATCTTTATCAACAGTGTCTTCATGTCTTAGTAGTGCACTTGTCGTTTGCCAGGTAATGCAACAGCGTCCACCCATCTATGTTAGTCGTTTCTACTTAGCTACTTTATCTAATGCAACTTTTGGTTATTGTCCACAAGAAAGTGTCATTATTATCTTGGTGCTGGTCTTCATTAAAGAATGAAAGACAGCGAAATATTTGTTTGATGGAAACGTCCCCGACAACAGAGGCATAACTTTGCACACGCTGATATTGGTGCCTCGAGTGACGTGCATCTCTCCTATTAATTAGATGTGCCCTCTCAACACGGCAAATACAACCTGAAGGAAAGAAAGAAATTAAAAAAAAAAAAAAAACTTCTTAAAGCATGCGCATGCCAGAACTTCCAAAATTAAATTTCGAAGTTCTCACCTTCACAGTAAATAACTTTTACAAAGCTTTTATTCAATTCATGGTCAAAATAATAGATTTATTTTAAAAAATATAATGAGAATAATATTTTAAAGGATAAATAGTTAAAAGTGGATTTTTACTTTCAAATCCACTTTGTACACGCTGGTATTGGTGCCTACGGACTGGTGAGCTTTGTCTGCTTTGAAGCAATGGTTTACGTACAGGTTTAAATCTAGTTAAGGTTATATATTAGGTTTTAATAATGAAATATAGTTAGATAATTTTAAATAAATATTATTTTTTAATAAAAATTTTATCTTATGATCTATGAATTTAAAAGCAACAAAAAAAATACTTTGCTTCTTTAGCATCCGTAATATACAACTTTAAAAATAATAAATACTTTAATATTGTATAAAAAAACAAAGATTTTAAATATTACTTTGATCTTTTCATAATAAATAATAAAATTCTAAGAATATATACAACTTTAAAAACAATAAATACTGGCAAAACTTCAAACTTTAAATATCATTAAAGTCTTGATCTCTTCGTAATAAATAATAAAATTCTGAGAATAATATTCACTCTCCAATGTTGTTTGCTTAAGTTAAACAAGGACCATTGATGTGGTGGTGGTGTTTGTTTAAGTACTTTTTGGATTTAGTGTATTAATTTTTAATTAATTATAAATTGATTTTTTATATGTAATAATTTTTAATATGAATGAAATATTTTATAATTACAATAACAAAAAATTTAAAAATAAAATTATTTTTTAAATTTAAGTTTTAATTTATACTCAAAGAATTTAACATAGTTTATAATATTTAGGTTAAATAATTTATGGTATATGAGTTAAATGATGAGAAGTGAAGAGTTTTATATCAGAAACTAAGGTTCTAATTTTATGGGTAAACATTAATCTTTTTATATTTTATGGGGTAAACTGCTTGATCTTCCCCTGTGCCTTGTCTTTTGCAGTTTCAGTTGTCCAAGGTGAGCCTTTTGAGTGGTTCCTATTGGGAAGAAGAGTGCTTACATTCGACAATTCTTGGCTGTTTTTTCTTGTAGATAGTGTACCTTTTTGGGGCACATTCGAATCTACTCTTGGGCTGTAAAAAACTAGATTAAAGTAGTGCAATAAAATGTACTATAGATTGTACATAAACCTCCTTTGATGCACCTTATTTTGCACTCTTATTTTAGATATGAAATTCTAGTTTTATGGTAAAATTTTCTCCTACAATACAAGGGCTTTGAGGTTGTCTTTTATAAGTAGACACCTTCCCCTTTTTACTTGAACACTTTGATAACAAATCCAAGCTTAGATAACATTAGATAGAAGCTTTTTAATTTATGCAATTTTTTTACACTTTTTTTTCTTGCATCCAATCTTGTAATGATTTGGATTTAAGACTCGCCAAGTATCAATATTTGAAGCTTCTATTTTTGATTTTGGTTAGTTGTGTTCTTCTCCAAGTTTTGGAGGATTCTAACCTTTTTTGGGTGGTTTATTTTGGCCACTATGAGTTATAGATTTTTGTGCTTCAATAGTGTCTTTAGACACTTGATACAAATCAAAGTTTGTTCCCATCAAGAATATACAACTAATTTCTTTTGAGAGTAGTATAATAGTGCAACTATTTCACTTTTAATACACTAAGATTACACCTTATTACTCCAATCAACTCTCAAATTAATGCACTAAGAATTTACTGCAACTAATCAAGATTAACCTAAAATGAATCTTTAAGAGTTATTCTACAATTTCACTACAACTAATATTGTAGGACTTAGTCTTCTTTTCTTTTTTCTAAAATAGATAATAGGTAGTTGATAGAAGCAATTTCAAAATCTAATCAACTCCTAATTAATGTGCAAATGAACTTTAAAAATAACTTTTCTTTTTGCACTTTCGAAGACTATAATCCAATTTTCTATTTGCAACTTTAATTCAAATTTAGCTACTTCTACGAAATCTGATAGGTAAATGAATTAATGAATCTAGTTGCACAAAAAATTTGCATACCTTTTTTGTAGTAGTTCTTTTATTGCTTTTGTAGAGGATGTAGTTCTTGGTGTCTAGGATCACCAAGTGGCTGCTACAAGTATGTCTTTGCAACTCTTTGTAGACTGTCCTAAACAACTCCTTCACCAAATGATGGTCTTGACCTTTATTTATCGAGGCTAGGATTTGGTGGCTTGTTATCCTCTTCTGTTTTCCTTCTTCTGCTATAGATTTGGAGAAGTCTTTATCTCTGAAGTGATGCCTTCTTGTTGTGAGAGGTAATCTTCAAGATTTGGCGAGCTTCTTCTATCTTTAAGTCTTCCTATCAAGTTTTGACTTCAAGCTAGATCTTCTTCTAAGATTTGGTACTCTTTGCAAAATTCTTCTTTATGGATTTGGTACTCCTTGCCAAATTCTTCTTCACAGATTTGGCACTCCTTGCAAAATTCTTCTTCATAGATTTGGTACTCCTTGCCAAATTCTTCTTCTCTTGGGCTTGTTTTCGGATGGCAACAATTTTCCCATGTCCTTCACTATCAGGGGCTTCTCCTTGGTAGTGGAATTCTCCAATGAGTTCTCCTTTGAGAATATCTTTAGGAAGGTTCTCCTAGACTTTTATTGAATTCTCGATAAGACCTTCCAAAGTTCTTTGATATTGCAACTTATGATGATCTTCCTTGAGATATTTTCTTCAATATTCTACTCTTGGAAGTGTTGGTGGTGAGATCCACTTTTGGATCTCTAATTTTGCTGCTTTTGGATTCGAGTAGGACTCACCTAGTCATTATTATCCTTTTCATTCCTTGAATAGAAGTTCTACAATGAGATCTTCTATTGATCTCTTTGATTTTGCTTTAGGTGTTGAATTAATTCTAAAGAAGATACCCTTCCTAACTTTCTTATAGAAAGTTGTCCAACTCATTGAATCTTCTTTCTTTACAACAAAGTATTAGTACTAAAATGTTTAGTCTACTTCTGAATCAGATATTCTCTTTGAATTCTTATGTAGGATCAAGGCTACTATTACCTTTTTTTCTTAGTATCAAGGTTTTTGTGGCTATTTTTTTATTTAATACCAAGGCTTCTATGGCCTTTTTCAGTATCAAGGCTTCTGTGTCCTTTTATAGTACCAAGGCTACTATGGCCTTTTTGGTATCAAGACTTCTATGGCCTTTTTGGTATCAAGACTTCTATGGCTTCTCCTTCAAGGCTCCTATGGCATTTTCTCCAAGGCTTCTATGGTCTTTTTGTGTCAAGGCTTATATGGTATGTTCTTCAACTTGTGAAGTTCTTTGATTTGACAATGAAGATCTTCAGTCTCTAGAATTCACCACAACTCTTCACAAGAAGTCTTCTCGTAGTATTCTTTTCTTGCACAAGGAATAAATCTCTGTACTATGAGGGCACACTGACCTTCAAGTAACAAAGTTGGAGTATCCTAGATTTCTATTGTACGAGGAGTCCCAATCCTCTAAGAATTAGTTTTTTGCAAACAAAAGAAACTTTAAGAACTAGTTAGTAAATTTAAGATATTTTGGATGATCCTCACTAGATGATTTGTCAATCCAATGGATTGAATGCTAAGTCTCGGTCTTCATGAGTTTTTCTTGAAATCCTGTGGATAGAATCTAGTCACATGCAATCTCAGTATTTCTTAGAACTAAAATTTCTTTCAGTACTCACTCGCGACTCTTCCTAATTCTACCACATCGATTCTTTTGAGAGCTTTTGATAGTGGTTGGTCCAACAATGCGTTAGTTTGTTAAAACACTCAGGATCAATGATAATGGTGGCTTCCCTATTGACATGCATAGACTATATCTATTGTAGTTCTAATACCATTGTTAGATTTTGATGTAGCGAACACTAGGATATAACAATCACAAGATGCAAAATAATATGAAATAAAGTAAATATGCTAGATGATTGAAATATATAATAAATAGAAATGATATAAAAGGTTACAATGTAGCTATGGAGTAAATGAACACTCCATTATAAAGCTACTGAACTATATTGCACCCATCACCAATGGATGGTGATACACACATAACTTAGCTACACTAAGTCCCCCAACTCTTTTGACGTATCTATGACTCTATATCTATCTATCTATCTATCTATGAGGCCATCCTTATATATGTAAAATAAGATACTTGGCCAACACTCTATCTAGCTGTGCAAGGGATAACTTGCACATGCACAACTTGCACATTGACACTTGTGCATTTATTACATTGCATGAAATAACTAGATAACTTACACCTAAAGTAATCTAAGTATGTACCTTCAAAGATACATTTACATAACCCAAATTATGGAATAGACTCTATTTCTAACAAGGATACAATTGTGTATTTGAGAGGACATGGACTAACATGAATTCAAAATATTGGGAGAGATATATAAACTTGATCTCAAATTAAAGTAGAAGCACAAAAATAAAAATATGCATAAGACTAGGTACTAGCCAAATAAAAGCAAGAGTATCTCTCCAAAGAATTAGGATAAATGAGGCCAACCCAAAAATTAGAATTAAAATTAGAAACGACTCCTAAGAAAATAATCCCCAAAGGCCAAGACTGAAAAATGACGTTACTATCACAAGGGCACTTGACATTTGAGAGAGGAGTTCAAGCAATTTAGTCATTATTTGTTGAGTTGAAACCCTCTACATCCACTACACCATGACCTTCACATCCATAGGATAAGGATAGAGGGATCCAAATCATAGAAGATAAACTAAATGTAACTATTACCACCATACATGCTACACCTAAGGAGTTACAAAAGAGTCACAAGAGGAGGAATGCCTATGTCACTCATAAATATAGATCAAAGCTAAGCCATTACATTTCATTGTTGATACTGGAAATCAAAATAATTTGATTTCTACTTAGATGGTAAAGGATTTGAATTTGCCTATCACACCACACACAAAACCATATAATGCTGGATTGTTGTAATATGGGAGAGAAATTTGCTCAACAATATCTCATCTTTTATGCCATCAAGCCCTTCAAAGTTAAAGTTTTATGTGATATCGTGCTCTTGGATATTTGTGATGTGATTTTAGATCAACCATTTATGTGGAATAGACATTGTGTTCAGAAGTCTAGATCTTAAAGTGCATAATCACTATTGGAGGCCAGTGATTCAAGATACTATGAGTATCTCCTACATTTTTTTCTTAATAAGTACTAAACAATATAGAAATATGATATTTAAAACAAAAAAATCCATTCTATTGATGATTACGCTACAAAGCAAAAGGGAGATTGCCATGCAAACAACCATAGTCTCTATAAAATAGTAGTAGATGGACTAGATTATAGTAGAACGTTATAAATTTTTCAATTTACCAACTAGGTTTCCACTTTATTATGAGGTAAATCATTCCATTGATTTAGTCCCTAGTTCTTCTTTGTCTAATGTATAAATCCAAATAAATGTGGAATATGGAGAATTTGTATTGACTATAGAGGTTTGAAAAAAATCGTTATAAGAACCACTATCTACTCCATTAGATAGATGACTTGCTATAAAAACTCTATGGTATAAAGTTCTTCACCAAAATTGATCTCAAATATGGCTATCAATAAATAGCCATAGAGCCCACTAATGTATAGAAGACTACATTCAAATATAAGGAGGGTTTTTTTGAGAGGTTAATTATACCTTTGGCTTGACCAATGCACCTACCACATTCATGAGGATGATGGATGACATTATGTGTTTCTTCACTAGCTTATTTATGGTAGTCTAATTAGATGACATTCTCATCTACAGTAAGACATGGGAGGAACATTTGCAACATGTTTGATAACTACTTTAAATTCTTTCAAGATATAGTTTATATATTAATTTGGATAATTCTTCGTTTGGCATGATGAAGATTCAGTACCTTGAGTATATTATTGACAAAGAGGAAGTCCATGTTAATCCTAAGAAGATTCAAGTAATTGGATATTTTAAAACCCTAAAGAATCTAATAGAGCTTCATAACTTTTTGGGTCTTACCAATTTTTATCAAATATTTGTATTAGGATTCTCACAAATTTCTTGTCCACTACACCAAGTGATAAAAAGAGGTTCCAAATCCAAGTACCATTGGTGATAACATAACAAAGGGCATTTGAGAGTTTAAATGACTAATTGTGTTTAGCTCCTAAAATTTCCCTACTTGATCTACATCAACCTTTTGAGGTATTAACTAATATATTAGAGTATGCATTACGAGTTGTTCTCACACAACATGGACATCTAATTTATTATCAAAGTAAAACATTCAATAAAGCAATTTGAAAATATCCCACATATGACAAAGAGCTCTATGACATTGTCTAAGCATGTAAACAATGGAAAAACTACATCTTGGGTAAGCAAACCATAATCTATATAGACTATAGGTATTTGGAGTTCATTTAGATACAAAATAAGGTAATTAATAAAATACATAAAAATAGACCATATATATGCAATAATTTCATTTAATCATAACACTCACCACCATTATTGATACTTATGGGTATGATACATCCAATTGGTCCATATTGTATGAAGTAGATTTTAATTTTGTAAATACATATTGAGCTCTTCATGTCGGTAAGCACATTTCTAAATTTTATTTGTAAGATAACCTCCTCTAACACATGAAGCATATTTGTGTACCAACTAATGAGTGCTCAAATATGATTTTGGAAGCACACTTCAACAAATTTATAGGTCACTTTAGGATGGAAAAAAATCAATAGTACTTCAAAATAAATTATACTAACTAGATATGAGGAAACATGTCAATAGGTACATCAAGTTATTTCCAAACCAACCACCACAAGTAGGAATTGTATGCACCATTGCAAGTGCCATCAAAGCCTTAGGAATTTATCTCCATGGATTTCCACTTATGTTTACACACTTCTAATCATGTTAATGATTGTGTTTTTGTAGTAGTTGATCATTTTAAAAAAAATATTATCATGATTCCTTGTAAAAATCCATTTCAACTAAGGATACCACTAAGCTTTATTTTAGTCATTTGTGGATGAACTTTAGCTTTCGAAAGTCTATTGTATCTAATGGAGATTAGCATATTTATGAGAATTTTTTATCCACACTATGGAGCATGATGGACATTATGTTGACCATGTTCACAACCTTCTATCCTCAAACAAATGACTAGACAAAAGTTGTAAATTGATTCATTGCATATTTTATTTGATTGTATAATTCTAAGAATATATGTACATGGGATAAGAGCCTACATTACATTTAACAAGCATACAATTGATCTCTACATAACTCTACCAAACACAAACTTTTTTATGTCTATTTTGGGTTCCAATCCTTGGCACCCATTAATGTAGCTCTTCCTATGCAACCCATGGAGTACTCACCTCATGGACAAAAAGAAGTAAAAAAGATAACATGGCTCATGGACCAGATTTAGCACATCTAGAAATAGGTCCATTACATTTTGGAAAAGACAAATTAGAATTACAAGCAACACCATGACCAATATTGCATCCCATATCAATTCAAGGCTAGATATTAGAATAGTTACATCCATAGAAAGAGACTTGCAAGATACTACAAAAATATTAGACCTCTTTTCTATGGAACATACACTGTTACCAAGAAAACGGGATAAAATACCCTTAAATTGAATCTTTCATATTATATTGGTCTTCAATGTTGAACTTCTTAGGCCTTATCATCCACCTCTATTAGATACTTCCATAATAGCTCTTCATGTATGTAAGCATGGTTGTGATTTTTATTTTTAATATTTACCTCCTCTGCTAAATGGGACATATTTGTGTATCATTTAATGAGCACATAAAAATAATTTGGAAAGTGTACTTTAGAAAAGTAGTATGTTACTTTAGGGTGGAAAAATGTTGGCACTACTTCAAAAGTACTTCTATTCGCCCAAAATGAGGAACAATATCAAGAGGTACATCAAGTCATGTACCCTTGTGTTGTTGCCAAACTAACTAATAAGAAGCAAGGACTATATACACCATTGCCAATGCCATCCAAGCCTTGGTAATCTATATCCATGGATTTCCTCTTAGGTCTACCCACATCTAATAATGGTAATAATTATTTTTTTCTAGTAGTTGATCATTTTTCAAAAATGACTATCATGATTCCTTGTAAGAAATACATTTCAGTTAAGGAGACTGCTAAGATTTATTTTAATCATGTGTTCACCACATGGAGCATGATTGATACCAATTTGACCATTTTCACAACCTTCCATCCTCAAACTAATGGCTAGACAAACGTTATGAATTGATTGATTGTACATCTTCTTCTAATGTATAATTCCAAGCATCCATGCATATGATACTCTTTTAAAATGGCATTCACATATAAAGAGGATGGATACATAATGTTAATACCCATAATTATATTTGTGAAGAATTCACAAGTATGACTTTCATTATATATAGAGGTATCACTAAAATAATAACCTAAGGAATACTAAATCTGAAAATTATAATTTGATATGACATGAGATTACTTTGGAGATAAATTTTTATCTTGGTTGTAGTTTGAGTATACCCATATTTTTTTTTTTACTTCCTACTAGGATATTGGCTTGACTAATAAGATTTGTATCATCCAAAAATTGGAGGTGATTTATCTCAAACTGAGAACTGATTTTTAGACCCCTTAGCCTTCCCTCTTGTCTCCCTTTTTTTTTAAATTTCCCTAGAACCTATGCATAAAGGATAAAAAGGTAAGGGGAAAGAGAATCCCCTTGCCTCAACCCCTTTCCTATTGTTAACATAGGAGAGGGACTACCATTTACCAAAATTGAGAATGATGTGGTCTGTGTACAAGCTTTTACCCAATCTTTCCACTCCTTTGTAAAGCCCATTTTTTGCTAAAATCCTTTGCAAAAAATACCAGTCTACTCTATCATAGACTTTAGAAATATCTAATTCAATAAATATACCTGGGTTCTTTTGCTTGGAAAATATGTATATAACTTCCTTTTCCACTACTATTCCATATAGAATTTGTCTGTCTTCAACAAAACCATCTTGCTCACTTGAAATCAGACTCGGTAAAAAAGGTTTTAACCTCTCTACCATAAGCTTTGTTAATATATTGTATACTAGATTACAGAGTGAAATAGGCCTATAATTATCAATTATCTCACTAGGTGGGTCCTTAGCAATTAAAATGATAAAATTATTATTCAATACTTTTAACATTTGCTTACTCTGTCTGATTTCCTCTAGTGCCTCCACCACTGCTTGACCCACAATTTCCCCCCAAAATTGATGAAATTCAATGGGGAATTCATCTGGTCCTGAGGTCTTTCTTGTTTGCATTTTTTGTATGATCTGCGATGTTTATTCAAGAGAAATTTCCTCCATTAAAATTTATTATGTTCTAGTTTGACTAATTGTGGAATTGCCTCTAGTATATTCTCCTACCATATTGCATTCAAATTTTCATTGCTGCTAAAAATAGTATGGAAGTGCTAATTTGCTATAGTTTTCATTTTAATTCCACTAGTTTTTACATGATCCTTCTTCTAGTTGTTGTTGTCTTATGAAAGAAAGTTGTGTTTTGATCTCCCTCCTTTAACCATGTAACTCTAGATTTTTACCTCCAATAGATCTCTTCTTGTTTCTCCAAAGCTTCCTCTCTCCTAATAATTTCTACCTCACATTGCAATAGATCTTTCGTAATAGTTTCTTGTATTATCTCCTGAGCAATATTCTCCTTCTGATCCTTGATTTCATTCATTTGGATTCTAGTGAGTTCCTTCTTGTGTTTATTCCACTCCTTTAGTTGGATCCTAACATATTTCAGTTGTTTGTGAAGTTTGAATTGGGCTATCCCAAATCTTGGTTTCCCTAATTTCCACCAATCCTTTATGTGGTCCTTCAACTCCTCATATTTAAGCTACCATAGCTTAAATTTAAAATTTCTTACAACTTTATGATTATCTTCTTCTATGGTAAGGCTTACTAGAAAATGATCTGAAGAAAGCCTATCCAGGACCCTCGATTGATGCTTGGTATGCAGGTATAGTTACTCTCCAATGAAAAAAATGATCCAAGCAATATTTGATTATCTCTCTTTCCTTTCTTCTATTTGTCTAGGTCATGGAGCTATCCATAGTTGGGATATCTATTAGATTCATTTGACATGTTATTGATGAAAAAAACCTATCATTTTCCTCCAACATGGATCTACCTCCTTGTTGTTCCTCTATTCTAATATTTGCATTGAAGTATCCTCCCACAATCCATTTTTCCTCTTGGTAGTTGTCTTTAAAATTCTGGATGATTTCCCATTGATCCCTTTGTGCTCTGACTATCTGTGCTCCATAAAAATTAACTATAGTCCAATTTTTCCCACTTTCCCTATTTTGTAACTAGACCATCAACACCCCTCTCGTAGATGCCTTCCTATCGCTAATAATAGTTGGTGATTCCACATAGCGGTCAATCCATCTAATTTCCCCTGTGCCAAATGAGTAAGGATCTCTCCTTTTTGCCATATCCTCCTATTTATTTTTTGTAGGTCTTCTCCTTGCATTTTGGTTTCCTATAAAAAAAATATATTTGGATTCATATCTATGATAATATTTTTGTCTTGCTTTTATCTGGGGGTAACTACCTAAACCCCTCACATTATAAGTAATTAGAATCATTGAAATTTAGGAGAGAAAAAATCAGCCATCGATTTTACATTTCTATTATGGCTCAAATCTCTTCCCTATTCCTCCATATTTTCCTTATTTGGCTTCCTCCCTATATATTGGTTTGATTTTTCTTTCTTCTCCACTTGATGAATTCCTAAAGTAAGGTTGTATTTGTTCTTATTTCCTTATTTCATCTATATTTCCTCAGTTAAAACTATCCCCTACTTTATTTCCCCTCCTTTGGTCTCCCTCATGGGCTGAATCTCCTCTTCCATGAGAGAGGTTGTGTTTGGTTCCGCTCCTTGCTTATTTTGTGACACTAGAATATTGTATTGTTCCTAATATACCAGTGTGAATTGATGGGTATCCTCCTCTAATATTTCCATTTGAAAATCCCCTTTTGTTTCCAAGCTTCCCAGTTGTTTGAATATCTCATAGCTATTGTTTGTTCTTCCCACTTTTTCTCCTTTTCTCTAATTACTATGTTGATTTCTTTTGTTTGGCATTTTGATTACTTTTTGGAAGCCCTGAGAGTATATTGGGACTTTTCCTTCCTTCTGATTTACCTCTTACTGAGGATATTGGCCAGCCATGTTAAAATTTGCTCTTATTCCTCTTATTCAAATTGATGATCCTTAACTGTTGGTCACATTCTAGCCAGATGTCCATGAGCATGGCACACCCGACATCTCAATGGAATAGCCTCATAATCTAGTTGTTGAAACCAAATAAAATATCCTATTTTTAGGTCTATATCTATTGGAAGAGGTTTATTGAGGTCCATTTCTATACAAACCCTAGAAAACATTATCAATCCTCCTAAAACTGTTTCTCTTGAACTACCTTGATAATGACCTAGTAAGTTGCCTATTTCCTCGAGTACCTCTTCTTTCCAAAATTCAAGGGGAAGGAAAAATAATCTTACCTATATTGGTACTGCAGTTGGTTCCACCCTCAGGTCAAATCTCGTCTTCCATGGTTGAAGGAATAGTCCCGCTAGCCTGTGATGATACGACCCTTCCTCAAATACTTTTTGTCAGTCTGCCACTGATGTGAACTATAAAAAAAATACCCATTTGGGAGTGTTATAATTTCATATTTTCTTTGCCATATTTTCCTTATCCATGTATGAAGTAAGTGCACAGATGGTCTAAAATCCATAAATTTTCCTATCAAGTTGTGTTTTGTCTTATAAAATATATCCTTAGTTATCCAGTCGTCAAATATTTCTAATACTGGTATTTCCTTTTCTTGTGGTAAACATACATTCATCCTTCCTGTAGATTAAAGATACAACGCCAAACAAAAGATAAAGAAATCACGATAAAAAGTAATGCAGAACACAGTTGTACAAAATAAATGATTTTTATTAATCAATGGAGTTTAGAAACTCCTTTTAAGTACAACAGGGCCTGTAACCCTTTTCGTGATACAGATATTACAATTTATGCTAGGGTTCTCCGAAACCCTAGCTGGCACAATGTGGTGGCATCTCCGAAGAAGGTATCCTTAACCTCAACAGAATGAGTGGGCTTCGTTGTATCCTTTGGCTCGGACCACTCCAGCTTAAGCAGCTGCTATCAACAAGTCAGATCTGTCATTAAAATCCTGCACACATTAAAAGCATCGAAGAGTTAGAAACTAATATGAGGGCTCCACTGTGTGAGCCCTCAGAAACAGCCTAAAACCCTAAAAAAAAGGAATGAAATGCAGAAACTAACAACAGATTAATAAAAGAAAAGAAGTTACTTGCTTTAAACTAATTTATACCTATTTCCTGTTAACGCGGCGAGACCAGGCGGCACCTAGAAGAGTTGGGACTGTCAAATCGGCTGCAGAAGGCACCCTGGTGCACTCGCTGAACGCCCGCGTGCTTCTGGATTGGGGTTGCAGACGCCGGTCTGCGTCTGAGACTGCGGGTAAATGCCCGCGGGCACTTGCGACAAGAATGGGGGATTCTGCAGAGTGCTGCAGAAGGGATGGCGGCGAAGTTGGCGACGGATGCGGCGATGAATGGCAATTGATGCGACGAAAAGGGACTGCGAAGTTAGCAGAAGAGATAGCTAGGGGAGAGATAGAAGATATCCGAGATAGCACATAGGAGATAGCAGAAAAGAGATAGGGTTTGAGCCATCAAGGTGACTCAATTTATAATCTACTCTTAGGGCACACTTTAGGGTTTTAACGACACTTTGAACGTGTGGCTAAGATTAAAGTGGATCCAAGGGTAGAGAATAAATCTAGGTTGTGAAACGGATTAAGATGGATGGATGGATGAGATTAAATGAAGGATGGACGACTTAGATTAAATCACTTAAACTATATTTATATATATATTAAAATATTAAAATATATATATAAATAATAATTTAAATAAATTTGGGGATGAAAAATGGCGAGAAAGGTGAAATTGGGCCAAATAATGGCAGGAAGGTGTGGATTTGGGCCAAATAATGGCGGGAAGATGTGGATTTGGGCCAATAATGGCGGGAAGGATGGATGACTGACACGTGGCTGACAAGAAGGTATAGATGACTTACAAGTGGCTAGATTTTGGTGTCTACAGATGCCCCTTTTTGAGCTGCTTTGTGTGAAGACACAATGCAGCACAAAAACTTAAGACACCTGAAAAGCTGGATCAGACGCAACTCTCTCTCAAGACTAAAGCACAACTTTGAAGACCAAAGAATAAAAGAATATTTAAAATTTTTCAGCTTACCCCCTCAATTTGAAAGCGAGAATGGTTCTCACAAGCCAATTGGAAGAAATTTGGAAGAAAATGAACCGTTTTTGCCCCAACGGTGAAAAAAAAAAAGGGTTGGTGTATGAACCATATATTTATGTCCCAACAGAAAAGGAGTTGGTGTACAAACTAGAAAATAATATGATTGAAGACGATATGAGTGATGTGAAAGATGGACCGTTTTCTGCCCCAACAGTTAGAAAGGGATTTTTGCCAAATTATAAATTCCATGATCATGTAAGATGAATTCCACTATAGGAGAATTAGAAATTGATAACGGATGCCCCAACTCCTGTGTGTGAAGCCATACTGTTGATGAAATTGCCTTGTTGGCGCCATTGATATGCAGAGATGAAAGATGCATGAAAGATTCCAGAACTCAGAGATGCTCCTAGTGACTGTATGGATAATTCCTCGGGTCGAAACCAATCAACCTAGGTAGCCTCAATCTCTAGCAAGACTCAAAATAATGATGATATTAAAGATTGTCCATGTTTAAGGCCCCATGAACTAGGCCATCAATGACAACTGTTGAGCAAATTACTCTTGGTACGAGGTCACTTGAAAAGTAGTATACCCAAAATTGATTTCCAATTTTCAAACAGTGAAATAATTGATGATGATAAAGGGTAAGTGTCCTTATGGTGGTTTAATCCTCTTACCGAATTGCATGGATTCAAATCGCTGCAATCGCCAAGGTGATAGAATATACCACTAGATACGAGGTTTACTTTAATTTGATTTGGCAAAAATATGCATGATGAAAGAAGAATGAATGAAGTTGACGATAGATCAGAAGAATTGATGAATGTGGTTAATTTTGTGAAGGTTTTGAACATTTTTAACCCAATTTGTAAAACAATGATGAATGATGCGCTTTTTGAGAGAAATGACAAAATTTGTGTCCAAAACTGTTGTAACATTCACAAAATGTTATATTATGATAAGAAGAATGGATGAATGCAATTTGATGAAATTTGGAGGAGGTAAGCTTCAATTTTGCAAGTTTTGTTCCTTTATTCAATACTGACACCAAACATCGGTCTGCATTTTTGGTTGGAAGAGATGTCCGCCGGTGTTTATGCGCTTCTATAGATGTAGAACTGCATCTGAATGCACCATGAAATGCCCCACTACATTTCAAGGCGCCATAACCAGCTATTTAAACAATTTCAGCGAGAATTTCGCTCATTTGTGTGTTCGAGCTTGAGAGAAGTGCGTCTGAAGGAGTGGAGTGAAGTGAAGTGAAAGGTTGTGTGGGAGAGTGGCGGATATGGGAGCAGACGCGCCAGTGCAGCCAGCTGAGGTATTTGTTCATTTAAGCAAGTACTTATTATGTGTTTTTTTTTTTTTTGCAATTTTTTTTTTTTGGGAAAAATTTGTAACAAATTTTTGTTTTGTTGTTTTGCAGCTTAGGGTGTTAGAGGCACGACACCGGTTCTCCCCTATCATTCCGGGGATGAGGAGGTCATTGTCCTAGGCATACTGGGAGATATTGGAGGCAGTGGGACTAGCGAAGGCAGCCCGGTTGGAGGTAGTGAGTCTAGGCACACCACTAGGTCTAGGGCTCCTACTAAGTCTCGGGGGTCCTCTTTTGATGGTTAGCTTAGTGCTTAGATGCACTCTTTATGAGCCTTGGTGCCCTATTGTATATTGTAGCCTTTTGGCATTCATTGTACAGTTTGACCTTTATACATATATATATACATGGCTTTTATTTATTTGGTGTTTTACTCTCTTTTGTGTGAATGCCTATGTTTTTGTGATGCATGTTTTGATATGTTTTAATGTTTTTGATGCATATGTGATGGAATGGAATGCAAACTTATAGATGATTAATGCGAGACTAAGTATATAACATGCAAATCTATGGATGATTAATGCAAGACTAAATAAATGAAATATGCACTAAGAAGCACTCATACTTTTAGATAGTTAGATTTAGCCAACTGTTATCATAATTGTTTAATCAGGGGCACCGAACTTGGTGGCTTGTGAATGGATGACGTATGGAATGACATGAATATGGAAGAATATATGGAGGTTGATAGGGAAGAAGATATGGAAGACTGTTTTACAAAGACTCAAACATGCTAGTGGTATCAAACAAACTTACTAATACTGCCTAATTCAACTAGGACCAAATGTGTGTGCATGCGAGTTCATTAACCAAATCAGAAGCATGGTAGTGACTCTAGGCAATAAAAAACCTGTGTGTGTGCAAGTGTGTTCATTAACCTCATATTGCATAAATTAGGTAACCCTGTTATGGAGAAGACCTCGAAGCTAGTTTGTCCGTATGAGCATTCAGAGGTCTCTTTTTGAGGAGAGACATGTCGCCATGCAATGAGTATACTCCACTGCCAGTCAAGCGTCTATAGCCCCGGTGAAGGTTAACTCCATAGTCCATGTTGTTTTTGACCTTTGTAAGCCTTGGGGATGACTACCTATCTCGTCCGATCGGACAAGCAATTACGATCATTACAACTTATTTGGGATCAGTGGTGTGTGAAAAATGTTCATTTCCTTAGAGCTTTGGGGAATCGGATTCTCAACCAAAGTATGATGAGAATTTTACCCTATCCTTACTACTCTATTTATATTTATATTTTGTAATTGCTTGTGATAGTGGTAAGAACCACTGTTTTATGGACTATGTTTGCATGATAGGACAAACGAGGATTACTCTTTTCACTTCAAGGCACAACCCAAAGATGGTGTTATCTCTCTTTGACACAAGATGTTTTTAAGATGTGAAAATGTGATAGGTTCAAGACCACTTTTGAAATCATTTCCCAATACTCAAGATTTTATTTAGTGTAATTTGTGATATGGCCCTAGAGAACTTTGACATGCATTTCAAAGTTTGCTTAAAACACTAGGAATGGTTGAGTGATCGAAAACATTTTGGCAATGTAAATATGTGCAAATGGAAAATGGGTATACGAATGACAATTCGGTTTGATGGATTTTATGAAGGTGCCCCGGATTAAGGCAACATGACTTTTGCTTGACCAAATTTTATATCCAAAAGATAGAATGGTCTCTAACATGATATGCAACTATGGCTGAAAATGAAATGTTATGGTTTTCAATGAGATGTATGCACATGAAATGCAATGTTTTTGAATGAGATGTATGCAACTAATAATGAAATGCAAATTCTTTTTATTTTATTTGTGTTTTTTTTTTTTTTTTCGTTGTACAAGCCATGTATATATGTACATATAAAATTCAAACTATGCGTAGAATGCCCTCAAGTGTATAACATTAAGTGGTTCGGGTTCTTCCTCTCCCTCTAAACTGGCAAGTCTATAAGTTCCATTACCCACTATTTCAGTGACTATATATGGACCTAACCAATTAGCCGCGAATTTATCTCGAAGATGCGGCAATGCATTGGTGTTTTGTTGATTCTCTTTAAGGACAAGATCCCATACTTGAAATTCTCTTAGATGAACTTTGGCATTGTAAGCACATTTCAATCGGTCTTGATAAACTCGCAAATGCTCTAAAGAATTGATTCATTTTTCATCTATGAGTGTGATTTGATCAAGACATGCTTGTCTAGCAGTATCATCATCGATAAATTCCTGCAAAGAAATTCGCAAGGAAGGGATCTCGAGCTCAAGAGGCATGATTGCTTTAGCTCCATAGACCAAAGAAAATGGCGTTGCCCCAATGGGAGTTCTGATGCTTGTTCTGTAAGCCCATAATGCCAATGGGATTTTTGTATGCCAATCTTTATGATTTTATTTAACAAGTTTCTTAAGAATAGCAATTATGGTCTTATTGGAAGCTTCAGCTTGTCCATTGGCTTGTCGGTAGTAAGGAGTTGAGAAACTATGTTGGATATTATACTTTTCGCAAAGAGCTCGAACATCCTTATTCTTAAAAGACTTGTCGTTATCAGAAATGATTTTAAAGGGAATACCAAAACGACAAATGATATGGTGAAGTATAAACTCCACAATTCTAGGACTTGTCGTACTGGTTAGAGGAATTGCTTCAACCCACTTTGTGAAGTATTCAGTGGCTGTAATGATGAAAGTATGCTGTCCTAAAGAGGCAGGTGAAATATTGCCAATTAAATTGAGACCCCATTGTGAGAAGGGCCAAAGGCTTTGGATGGGCTGTAAAACTTGTGATGGTATATGGGTTAAATTAGCGTGTTCTTGACACTTTTTACATTGTTTAACATATTTGCAACAATATTATTCCATAGTGGTCCAATAATACCCCATATGTAAAATACGCTTTGCAATGGCCATTCCACTAAAATGACCACCACAAGTACCATCATGGGCTTCAGCAATAGCTCTATGTGTTTCACCTACTTCTAGATAGCGGAGGAGTACTCCATCATATCCATGTTTATACAACACATCCCCCAAAAGAACAAAACGAGCTGCCTTTTGCTTAAAACAACGGTGGGCAGTTCGAGACAAATTAGATGGGAGTGTTCCAAACTTGAGGAAGGCTACTATCTCACTAGACCAAGGCTCATATGGATCCGAATGGATAAAGCAAACATCTTTTTCATCTTTAGACTCAAGCACGGACAATTGCAGACTTAGAGATTGTGGAAATGATTAGGGGTCGTACCTCTTCAAGGGAGTCCTTTGGAATCAATGATCCAAGAGAGGCCATGGCATCCGCAAATCTATTAGTCGAACGAGGCAAACTAGTGATCTCATACCAATCAAACTTAGAGAGCAACTTCATTGCTACATCATGATAAAGCTTAATGGTAGGTTCTTTGGCTTGGTATTCTCCTCGTAATTTGTTTAACCACGAGTTGAGAATCCCCAAATATTTGAATACGCTTAATGCTCATAGCTATGGCTAATTGAAGACCTAAAATTAAGGCTTCATACTCTACTGTATTATTGGTGCATTGGAAGTCTAGTTTGAATGATAAAGGGATGGGAATCCCTTGAGGTGTATGAAACACAACTCCAGTGCCTTGACCTTTCGCGCACTTAGAGCCATCAAAGAATAGCGTGATGTCAACATCTTCCTCCGGAATGATGTCCTCTTCTTGTTCAATGATAGCAAATACCGAATCATCTGGGAGCTCAATAATCAAAGGATGATCACTAGGTAGTGGAGCTTCCGCAAGTTGATCGGCTATAACTTGACCTTTAACAGATTTTTGGCTAATGAATTCAAGATCGAATTTGGTAAGCAACATTATCCATTTAGCGATACGAGTGTTATTATAAGTGCGAGACATCATATAACACAGAGGGTTTTCTCTAGCTATGACATATGTTGTATGGCTAAGCATATAATGATGAAGTTTCTTAGTGGCAAAAACCACTGCTAAGCACAACTTTTCCACATAAGCATATCGGGTTTCATAGCTTACCAATGTTCGACTAATATAATAGACAGCTTGCTCATGATTTTGTTCATTCTTTTGTGCAAGCATTGTCCCTAAGGCAAAGTCTGTTGCTGAGATATAAAGATTGAAAGGGACCCCTGGACGAGGCGGAGCTAAGACTGGCAGAGACGCTAAGTACTGCTTGATGTCATCAAAGGCTTTCTGACACTCATCTGTCCATGAAAATTGTACCCCCTTTTGTAGTAGGTGGAAAAATGGCCTACATTTATCAGAAATTTGTGCAATAAAGCGACGGATTGAATTAATATTTCCTTGCAAACTACGCAACTCCTTCAAATTAGTTGGGGGACACATTTCCATAATGGCTTTGACCTTGTTTGGGTCCACCTCAATACCTCGTTTAGAGATAATAAAACCTAGGAGTTTGCCTGAGGTAACACCAAAGACACATTTCTTAGGGTTCAACCTTACTTTATGCTCTAGAAGTCTATCAAAAACTTTTTCCAATACATCAAAATGCTGTTGTCGAGTTTTAGATTTTGCCAATAAATCATCCACATAATATTCGATAATCTTATGCATATAATCATGGAAAATATAATTCATGGCTCGTTGATAGGTTGCACTTGCGTTCTTAAGGCCAAAGGGCATCACCCTGTAACAAAAAGTTCCCCAAGGTGTGGTAAATGTTGTTTTGTGTTGATCTTCAGGGTTTATTCGAATCTGGTTGTATCCTAAAAATCCATCCATGAACGAAAGCATTTCATGACCAGCACAGGTGTCGACAAGAGTATCAATGTTTGGAAGAGGAAATTCATCCTTAGGACACGCTTTATTTATATCTCAAAAATCGGTGCAAACACGTATCCCCCCGTTAGGCTTGCGAACGGGTACCATGTTAGAAAGCCACTCAGGATAATCAATCGGGACGACAAATTTAACATCCAAAAGTTTCTGAATCTCCGATTTAACTATGAGGGCCACGGTAGGATGCATTTTCCTAAGTTTCTGTTTGACAGGTTTAGCCTCTTTTTGTAAGGTGAGGTTATGGACAACCAAATTAGGGTCTAGGCCTGGCATGTCTTTGTAAGACCATGCAAATATCTCCTTCTTCCGCTTAAGTAGAGCAATCAATTGCTCTTGTTCCTCTGATGATAGACTTTTAGCCAGTTTCACAATTTGGTTGCCATCTTGGTCTGTACTAAGGTCTACATCAATAGTTTCTTCAATAGACATGTGGGAACCTTCCTCAAGCTGATGGGGAGTAGGGATCAGATTTATGTCATCTAAAATGTCATCAAGCTCTTGTGCCTTGCTCTCATCTATGTCCGCTCGGAAGACCTCTGGCTTAGAAGATGAAGGTAAATGTGGAGGTGAAGGAGGAATGTAGTTGGCGGAAGCCCTTAACAATTCCTCGGAAAGGATGAACTCTGAAATAGATGGAGGGGATGAAATTCGATCCATGTCAATCAGGCTTGGGTTGATCGGGATTGGCTTATCCGGATCATATGGATTATGAAGCGGGGTGAATAAGTCTTCAAAATTCATTGTCGACTTATGGAAGAAAGGATGGGCGAAATGGAAGGGAAAATCGGTGAAGACCTCGGAAGACCTAAAGTGCAAAACAACATAGTTTTTCAGTTTTTTTTTTTTTTTGTAGTTTGAGTTTTTTTTTTTTTTTTGTAGTGGTGAAAACCACTATTACACACATACATAAAGCAATAAAGTATTTTTATATATTTTGATATATATATATATATATTTTTTGGGAATTTTCTGATTTGATTTTTTTTTTTTTTTTTTGGTAGTGGTGAAAACCACTATTTTAGTATATACATATAATACAAGTTTGGATTATGGCTTATGGATGTGGCGGAGGGGGTGGTTCACCTCGTTCTTGTGGAATAGGCAAGCGAAAGATGGCCTCTTGGAGAGGGAACAATTGGAGATAAAACTCGTCTTGTTCAGTGAGGGGAACAATGGGTGCTGACTCTTCTTCAGATTCATCACCATTTGACATGACGTCAAATTCTTCATAGGCTTCATCTTCGGATTCATCGAGATGGAGGATTTCTTCTTCTGAATTAAGATTAATGCTTTGAAAAGCTCGTTCAAAAGAAGAAAGGGATGGAAGTGGTTGGTAGCCTAGACCAAAACGCTCAGTGGGTCTCTGGTATGGCATATCGATGCGTTCAGTTACCCCTTGCTCGTATCGACCTAGGCCAAATTGCTACAAATTATGTCTATGGAAATAGCGAGAGGGAAAACCCTCCATCCTTTCGATATTGGCAGGGACTGGATGCTTAGGTTCTAGTATGGTGGTAGGACTAGAAGATGACTCTATTCCCCCATATACAAAATTAATGGAATTTGGCATAGAACCCATGTTATAAACCAATCCAATGGATAAATGTTGGTCATGTGGATGACCAAAATATTTAACTGTTTACACATTAAACGGTGTGATGTGGACATCTTGGATGGCATACTCACCAATACCTGCATCGGTTAGATGGACCTTGACTTGGGAGGGAGATGGACTAGATGATGGAATAGAAGAATGTGGGATAGAAGAATTGGAAGGATTTGGTTGGGTTGATGCTTCACTGACTTGTGAAACATCAACTGGTGATGGTTGGGAAGATGGAGGAATAATAGGTGATGTTGAAGAAGGTGTAGAAGAAGGGGGTAATGACATGGAAAGAGATGATTGGTCATGGCCACATGTGCATGTGGTCACTGATGAAGAAGAAGGAAGATTAGGAGATGAAGAAAGTGGTGAATGAGATGGAATAGCGGAAGAGGAAGATGGTTACGATATGATGGGTAGCTCCTCAGGAATGGGAGATTTAGAAGAAGATGGTATAGAAGAAGTAGATGGGGTCAAGAAAATATGAGTGGATGGCAACACAATCTCATAAGGATTTGAGACATAGTTGCAATGTTTGAAGGGTTCAGTGTCAGCAGGTACACAATGAACCTATCCCTCATATACATACTTCAGACATTGATGCAGTATAGAAGGGACACATCTCATCTCCCTAAGCCAAGGCCGTCCAAGCAATACATTGTATGCCATGGACCCTTCCAATATGTGAAACAAGGTATGCAAAGTTCGGGCCCCTACCTCAATGGGCAAGATAATCGTGCCAACCGTGGAAGATAAAGCATCATTGAATGCTTTAAGAGTAAAAGTTGACTTTGTGATAAGGGATGGCGACAGCTTTAGATGACTCAACGCCGATGTTGTAATGATATTGATTGAGGAACCGATGTCAATTAAGACTCTCTTGAATGGCTTGTGATCGATCTTGGCCATGATATGCAATGGAGGATCTATACTTTCATGTGACATAGGTTTGATTTCAAAATCATAGAAAGTGATGGAGGGCTCCATGCATGTTTGAATACTCCCCACAAGGTTGTTGAAGGCATTAGTATCTTGAGTTTGAAGCTCGATTGACTTCAAAATTTCCATTAATGCCTCTCTATGCGGGGGAGATTGTTGAATGAGGTCATAAATCGATAACTTGGCAGAAGCCATTTTTAAACTGGTAGTTAACCGGCTACTCAATGACATGATGGGTCGTTGGCGTTGAGTAGAATGATTTAGCGGTTGTTGAGAAGTACTAGCACGTCGTTAGGTCACTGTTACCTAAGGTGGACTGGGGGTTTGTACAGGCGGCTATGGTTCAGCCTGATTTGGTTGGTTCGCCCTTTGACCCCGGGTTACTACATTAATAGTACCCACAAAACCTTGGTGTTGTTGTACATGGTTGACTTGATTAGGAGGAGTTACCTAAGTTACTCCCCCTAAAGTTGTTGGAGCTTCCTCCCGATGTGGAAGGGGTGTTTGAAATATACCAAGATTTTGATTTTGTTGGGCTAAGGGGCTATCCAATTTAATGGCTCCAATATCAATAAGATCTTGGATCACATGTTTAAAAGCTGTACAATTATTGATATCGTGCCCATTTGCCTATGATAATGACAAAATAGGTACTCCTTGTAATACTTCCCCCTTCTAGATGGTTCTAAAGGTTTAAACTCAGGTAAAGTTAACTGATTTGTGCTATATAACTTGTTGAATATGACCGCATATGGTTCATCTAAAGGTGTGAACTGTCGCTTGGGACAATTGTTTTGCCAAGGTTGAGTTTCCATGGTTGGCCCAGTATTGTGATCTGGTTGAGGAGGGGCGGGTACCGCATGATAAGCAATTGGTTGCGATTGACTTTGCATTACTTGTTGTTGTTGAGCCATTACGGGCTGGCTCGCCACCACTTGATTAACTTGGTTAACATTTGAGGCTGAACTAGCCTGTGCTTGTTTGTTTTGGCCATAATTATTATTTCATTGTTGGCCCTTTTGTTTCCATTCTTTTCTACAGGGTTTTAAAACACCCTCTTGGACTTTAATGTCTTCTATGATACTTTCTTGGGCCAAAGCCTCTTCAAAATTCCTGTATTGTTGTAATTGGAGTAACCAAGAGATAGGTTTTAGACAACTCTGGGTGAACATTTTGGTTAACTCCTCCATTGGTAGGGAGAATGGCAGTTTATTAATGATAGCCCTCCAACGGTTTCCAAAGTCATAAACAGTCTCATCGTCATGTTGCTTGAGCTTGTATAAGTCAAAAAATGAAACTTTCCTTTTTACATTTAGGGAGAATCGTTCTAAAAATAGATTAATCAATTGTTCGTAAGCATAAATGCTATGGTGAGCTAAATGATTGTACCATTGTACAGCATCTCCTCCTAATGTCTGAGGAAAATTTCTGAGCATAAGAGCGTCATTATTTTGGATTCTAAAGCGAGCATGCATGAATGAGCTCACATGTTCATGAGGATCCTCGGTTCCTCGAAATTTGTCAAACTTCGGTAATGTGAAATCGATCGGATATGGCGGTGAAGGTACCGAAGGATGAATTGGTTGATTGATCAACGACCTTAGCGTAGGTTTCTGACTAGATGAGCCAGGCATGTTGAGCATAAGGTTTTCAATCTGTTGTTGTATAGCATGGAGTCGAGAATCTTCATGAAAATTTTGACTTGTTTGATGATTATGATGATGCAATGGAGGAGTGGAAAAATGATGAGATGGGATGAAATTGCCTGGATTAGGCAATGTGGAATGGACAGGTTGTTGGTATGGATGATACCGAAAAGAAGGTGATTGGTTTGGATGATGAACTGGACTAGGTTGGGAGAAAGGTGGTGTAGGAATGGACACCACCGAAGATTGGGGTACCCAGGTGGGGCCTGAGCTAAGAAAAGCTGGCTGGGTAGAAATTGGTTGAGGTGTAGGATTTACTACGACAGGTGGTTGAGCATTTTGTTACTGTTGTTGCTGAAGCAACTTGTCGAGGTACTCCCTAACCTTATTAATCTCTAACCCAAGGGAGGTGGGATGATTGGATGAAGGTGGAGGGTAGGCTGCCATGGTAGTCACAGGAGACTGCATAGCAGGGGCAATGAAGTTGGGAGGGCAGGCTGCCATGGTAGTCATAGGGGACTGCATAGCAGGGGCAATGAAGGTGGCTGAAGTAGGTGGTACCTGGGAAGAAACAGTAGACTGTGCTCCAAGTAGGGTGAAACCATAAATGGTTTGGGAAGAAGAGGGTTGAAATTGGTCATGGCTAGATGAGGTTCCACCAGCCTCATAGAGAGGATTGGTGTACACCCAGGTAAATGGAGGAGAAAGTGGTCGGGAAGACACTACATTTGTCTCCAAAGGAGGACAAATGAGCATCTGGGAAGATGTTGAAGATGAATCCGGCTGAGCAGATACAACATTAGCCTCAAATATGGGGCTAGTGTAGACCTGAGTGAAACCAGCGAGTATGGTTGATGCAATATCCTACTGAAAAACATAATATTGCATAGGGGAATCTTGGATTGGCTCAAGGACATGACCAGTGCCATCTCTTAAGTGAGTTTGCACTTGGGCCATATCAATGTGGATAATATGAGAGGAATTGTCTTCCTCCATGGGCATGGCCATGCGGTAGGCAGCAGAAGGACGTGAAAGACCTACAGGCGAACCTGCCTGAAATTCACTAGGATAAGTGACCATGTTGGTGGTGGGGATGTTCTGTGAATTATTCATTTGATTATTTAGATTTAACATTTTAGATTGATTCCTTGTTAATACCATAAGGCAATAAATCTAAACAAATTCAAAAAAGAAGAATGCAAAACTTGAATGATAAATTTTACACTAAAGAAATTATCAGAAAACAGTCACAACCTAGGTTTAAACCAATGTGTCTTACCTGCGGTTAATTACTTATTTTCTAATCTTAATCATAGTAAATTTTAAGTGTCCGATTTATGAGTTTTGCATGTGATCTAATCTTGAATTATTCACAAAAAAAAGGTAAAAACTATGGCTAGGAAAGGACAACGAGATTCTTATTGGTGATGAAATCCAGCAAGTTTGCTCGGGGGTGACCTATGGTGTCTGAGGCAGAAGTTTAATGGATGGAGATGAATTCCACCGTCACTAAACTTCAAGCAATATCTAGTGATGAAATCTAGATATTACTGTTTTAAATGCAATATGAAATGCAGTGAATTTTATTTTAAGTGTTTTAGTTGTCTAATGTATACATACAAAGCTATAAATCAAAATTTCTAATGATCTAAGCAAGAGGCTACTGAAAACATGTCATTTCCTCTGAAGAAGTGGAGTACACCGTTTAAAACCCCCCTGCCTACCAATGATATCAGATATCAAAGGAGCAACCGAAAGGTTCGTCCACTTCTCTACCTAGAATCACCCAATGGCAGGAGTACTATTGACATCCAATCAATAGTCCTACTTAGATAACTAAAACAGATAATTCGTAGCTATTCTAATATGCAGCTAGGTATGCAATTTTTTTTTTTTTTTATGCAAGCAACAACCAATAATGCAATGCAAAAAAAAAAAGAAATGTAACTAAAAATAACTGTTCTTTTCCAGATTACTTAGTTTTTGTTCATTTTAAAGCAATGATCTGAAAAAGAAACAGAATACGATAGAAAAACCAAAAACGTAAAAAGTACAGTTTAACAAAGAAAAAAAAAAAACGCACTTACTCAGAAGCCTACGCTTTCTCTGTGAAACTGCCTTCAAACGCCCAAGGGAGTCTACGCAGGCTGAAATGCCCCTCTGCGTTTCGGATCGGACTTCCAGACGTCGCTCTGTGTCTGCTGCATTTTTTGCAAACTCCTCAGAAACCCTAGTTCGCTGGAACAACGAATTTCACGATTTCTGGAACCTGCAAAATAAAATAGAAAATAGGAATAGATCAGTAAAGCAAGTATTAAAAACATGAAACCCTAGGGGGTCCCACCGTGATCGCCATTTGTAGATTAAAGATACAACGCCAAACAAAAGATAAAGAAATCACGATAAAAAGTAATGCAGAACACAGTTGTACAAAATAAATGATTTTTATTAATCAATGGAGTTTAGAAACTCCTTTTAAGTACAACAGGGCCTGTAACCCTTTTCGTGATACAAATATTACAATTTATGCTAGGGTTCTCCGAAACCCTAGCTGGCACAATGTGGTGGCGTCTCCGAAGAAGGTATCCTTAACCTCAACAGAATGAGTGGGCTTTGTTGTATCCTTTGGCTCGGACCACTCCAGCTTAAGCAGCTGCTATCAACAAGTCAGATCTGTCATTAAAATCCTGCACACATTAAAAGCATCGAAGAGTTAGAAACTAATATGAGGGCTCCACTGTGTGAGCCCTCAGAAACAGCCTAAAACCCTAAAAAAAAGGAATGAAATGCAGAAACTAACAACAGATTAATAAAAGAAAAGAAGTTACTTGCTTTAAAATAATTTATACCTATTTCCTGTTAACACGGGGAGACCAGGCGGCACCTGGAAGAGTTGGGACTGTCAAATCGACTACAGAAGGTGCCCTGGTGCACTTGTTGAACGTCCACGTGCTTCTGGATTGGGGTTGCAGACGTCGGTCTGCGTCTGAGACTGCGGGTAAACGCCCGCGGGCATTGCGACAAGAATGGGGGATTCTGTAGAGTGCTGCAGAAGGGATGGCGGCGAAGTTGGCGACGGATGCAGCGATGAATGGCAATTGATGCAGCGAAAAGGGACTGCAAAGTTAGCAGAAGAGATAGCTAGGGGAGAGATAGAAGATATCTGAGATAGCACATAGGAGATAACAAAAAAGAGATAGGGTTTGAGCCATCAAGGTGACTCAATTTATAATCTACTCTTAGGGCACACTTTAGGGTTTTAATGACACTTTGAACGTGTGGCTAAGATTAAAGTGGATCCAAGGGTAGAGAATAAATCTAGGTTGTGAAACGGATTAATATGGATGGACGGATGAGATTAAATGAAGGATGGACGGCTCAGATTAAATCACTTAAACTATATTTATATATATATTAAAATATTAAAAAATATATATAAATAATAATTTAAATAAATTTGGGGATGAAAAATGGCAGGAAAGGTGAAATTGGGCCAAATAATGGCGGGAAGGTGTGGATTTGGGCCAAATAATGGCGGGAAGATGTGGATTTGGGCCAAATAATGGCGGGAAGGATGGATGACTGACACGTGGCTGAAAGGAAGGTATAGATGACTTATAAGTGGCTAGATTTTGGTGTCTACACTTCCTTGCAGGGAATCCTCCTTTTATCGCTTCCCATGGTGTTTATGATTGTCCTTGCTTGTGTTTTACAATCATTGAAGCTATCTTGGGTACCACATAGCTTCTCCTAGTATGAGATTCCTTGTTTTGGAGGATTTGGTATCGAAGTACCTATGTCCCCCATTCTTGGCCATGATTCGTACTATTGAAAGACCCTTTTGCAATATTGATCCTCTCTAATGGTATTTTTGCATAAAAATGTTCTCTAGGCCTTTGCCCTAGCCTCTGAAACCCTAGTTCGATTCCTTAGACCTCCAAGTTTTGATCTCTATGAAACTTACATCAATGGTACCATATTATTATCATAAAAATTGGGTTTATTAAAATTAATTTTGATGGTGCTTCTAAAGGAAAATAAGGAAACACTAGTAGAGGTGGTATTTTTTTAAATAATGAAGGCAAAATTCTCCTCACTCACAATCATATGGAACTTCAATTAACAACTATGCAAAGGTTAGGGCACTTCTTATAGTGGTTAAAATATATGGTAAAAAAAGGATGGAAATATATTCAATCAAGAGGGATTCATAAATTATCATTAATACTATCAACATAAATGGATGTTGGTATTGGATTAAAAATAACATTATTGCTAATGCTTATCATCTATTATTAGAGGTCATCTCTTGGGAATGTGACCATATTTGTTTTGATTGATGGAACAAGTTTTGAAAGGGATCCTAAATATTTTATAAAGTGGAAAAGGAGGAGATCCAACTAAGATTCCCTTCACAACCATAAAAAAAAAAAAAAAAACAACAATAAGAACACCCCAAAAACCTCCAAAGGGAGAAACAAACCAAACCAAACAAGATCAAAAAAATAGAAAGGACCCAAAACAATAGAAGGGCCCAAGAAACCCCAAGGATAACACACAAAGAACACAAAAATAAAATAAAACTCGGTACCCAGATATCTTCTATTCACTACTTGTAGGGACGGTATTTGTAGCTTTACCATTTTAGTCCTTGCTAAAATTAATTGTTTTGGCCATCTTAATCACATTTTGGAAAATGATTCATGTTTTTCTCACTTTCTTTTGTTGACTGGGATTATTGGATATTCTGACACCCATCCTAAAGAATGAACGAGAAAGTTGACTAGGCTTGGGTCTAGAAAGGGTCAAGAGATGATAAAAAATGAGCTTCATCGACCAAAAATAACTTAAAAACTCATCATAAGAAGCAACTTTCATCATCACTATTCAAATTTTAAGGCCTTAGGGAAATTCATTCTACCACACGTGAAGAGATTCCTTTGAAACATCCATGTTTGCAAGAAGATCAATAACCTTATTCCCTTATCTATACATATGTTGAATGATGATATTTGAGTATTTCTTGATGAGTCTTATGTGTTTTACAATGATATTGTTGATGTTCTAGGTTGGGTTGGAAGATCCTTTAAGGTAATTGATGACGTTTATAGAATCACCTTCAATAATAATATGATCAATTCCCAGCCCTTCTAAGATAACCAGACTTTTATATAGAGCTCTTGCTTCGACTACATTGTTTCACTAAACGCCAATGTTTTCCACAAAGGCTAAGATGATTTTCCCGCACTCATCTCCAATAATGACTCCACTACCTACCTTCCTAGGATTTCCTTTTGTTGTACCATCAAAGTTAACTTCACCTATCCAGTAGTTGGGAGGGTCTAGACAATGGTGGATCTATCAACTTGAGGAGTGTAAGACTTGGGCCAATTACTAGAAAAAATGAAGTGAGCATATAGCCAAGCCTCAAGACCAATTCCAAGAATGGATTGAGAAGGAATGAGTTGAGAATTTTCTGATGCAAAGGTAATGATGCAGAGAAAAATGGAATGAGGGTCCTTGGAGGTGTTGAAAAACACCCTACTATTATGTTCTAGCCAGATTTACCAAAAATAATGGGGTAAGCAGAAAGCCCACAAGGCGTTGAGCTATGAGTTAAGGAAAGGGTTGGACCATTGTTCATAATGAATATTTATAGATGATGGAAGAACCTAGGCAATGCTAACTAGATCAAAGAGGGAATACATGACTGATAAGGAGAAAGGGCACTCCAGAAATAGATGGAAGATAGACTTCCAGTTGGAATTGTAGAGGAGGTACTGGTTTGGAATAGGCAAGTCCCTAATGATATGATTGTCAATAGTTAAGATCTTGTTTTGGGCAACAACCCAAGAAAAAACCCAATCTTGGGAGCCAATTTTTTTAGCCAAGTGTGTTTTATTGGGGCCCAAGACATTGATGACGAACCCTGGATATGATTGACAGTTTCGAATGTAAATTGGTCATCTTCACAAGGATTCCAAATGGGAATGTATTTGGAGTTATTATTAGGACTAATGTACACTCTAAGGAGGTTGGCCAAAACCCTAACAAAAAACTTATTTTCATTATTAATATTATGATTAGGTATGATTTTCCACTGACGATACTGGAAATTTTGAGAAATAAAATTGCAAACCTTGTTGCCAAATATTTTGTTAGTGATCAGTTTAAGAATGGTCAAATTTGGATCATTGATTATAGGGTAGTATTTTAGCCATGGATCTTCCTAGAATTTTATGTGTCTACCACAACCAAGACTCCATCTTATCTCTTCTCTAAGATATCTCTATTTTGGATAACAGAGTTCTACAACCATGACCAATTAGGAAGAGGATGGTCATCAAGGAAATCATTTTGCTGAAGATAATTTTAATTATTATGTTGTTGGCATTTTTGCCACATTGTTTTTGTTGTCGAGGTTCAAGCAAAAGAATGCTAAAATTGAGAAGACACTTAACACATTTTGTGAAAAATGCAAGGTGTCGCATTTTCGCGACTTCGTGACATGTCGCGAAATCGCGACCCATCGCGTTTTCGCGGCGTCCGTAACACACAAACGCTAAGTTCAAAAGTTGTCACGAAATCGCGACCATCGCGTTTTCGCGAGGTCTGAACCAAAAAGGTGAAAGCATGGAAATTTGTCACGATATCGCGACATGTCATGATATCGCGACCTGTCACAGTTTCGTGGCACCAAATGCGGAAAAGGGCTAAGTCAAGGAAGTGTCGCGATATCGTGACACGTCGCATTTTCGTGACCTGTCGCGTTATCGCGGTCAATGCAATCAACGACAGCAAGGGGGTAAGGTTGTCGCGATATCGCGACGTGTTGGAGTTTCACGGTCAACATGGTCAACGAAAGCGCTAAAATGAAGTTGTCACGATATCGCGACATGTCGCAAAATCATGACATAAAGCAGCAATGGAGCAGTGTGATGAAAAATGTCGCAATATCGTGACGGTAAAGCAAGTAAGGAGAAAATGGTCCGGAACATCGTGATATCACGACATGTCGCGTTATCGTGACAAAGTTGAAAGAAAGGCATAAGGCATGAAAGACGTCACGATTTCGTGACATTTTTGAGGATGAGGCCAAGCAAGAAGAAGACGTCGCGATATCGCGACAGGAAGCGGCAATGATGAAGAAGGCAAGAAAATGTCACGATTTCGTGACACATTGGGGCGGAAGGACCAAGTGCAGGGAATTGTCACGAAATCGTGCCTTGTCGCATTTTCGCGGTTCGAAGCAGCCAAAGGACAACATGGGGAAAGAACGTCGCGATTTCGCGACAGGTCATAGTTTCATGAAAACAAAGCGGAGAAAGAGCAGAATAGTACGGAACGTCACGATTTCGTGACGCGTCATATTTTCACGAGCTAAGGTGGCGAAGGAAACAAAGGAGCCAAATACGTCACGATTTCATGACATGGTTGATTTTCGCGGTCCCAAAGTGACAAAAGTGTATGGAGCAAAAAATGTCACGATTTCGTGACATGTCGTGTTTTTGCGACCTGTCACAGTTTCGTGCCAGAAAGCAGTTCAACGGCCTGATGAAGCATTGCGAGTTCCAACGATTAAAAGCACTCCAAAATTTAATGTTTTGTTGCTTTCCAATGTGTGCAAGATAGAAGAACGTGCTCAGGCCTGTAGTTTTTGATGTCGCCAGAATTAAAGATGCCTCCAATATTTAAAGCGCCTATTCGCGATCTCTTACAGCTTTCAACTTCCCTTGATAACGGTCATTTAACAAAGAGATATGGGCCCTCGTTTCTGTTTCATTCTCGGTTGTAATTCATTAAAAGCAAGGACTGTCATCTCTCCAAGGCAGATTAAGGGGGTTGTTTCTTCAAGATCTGTTTCATTTATTAAATGCTATAATACGAAAGGAAGAGGACGGACCTCTATAAATACCAATGTAAAACTCAAGCAAAGGGAGGAGGATCTTGTTGCAGAAATTGAAATCGAAATCCTAGATGCAATTGCTTCCATTCTTAGTGTCTTCTAGAATTGGTGATCTAAATGGTTGTGCATGTTTGGCTTTCTGTGTTTTTGACTTCTGTGTAGTCCAGTGCAATAACAGTTGAATTCTGCTATGTTGAATTAGGTTGTATTAGCATTTGAATGTTTGAAGTTTATTTGGAAGCGAACTCATGACTAATGCATGATCTAATTTCTGTTTATGTGCTCTAAGAGTCAGTTGTTGCTGGGCTTTAGGATCTAGCTGTAGTTTTTGCTATCTGAGATTGTTCTCCCCATTAACGATCGACTTCGGCCATATTTACATCTCTTTCCGTTATTTCCCATTTCTTTTCGCATTTTCCCATTTCTTTCCTGCATCTCTAGTCTTGAAACCAGTTTAGATTAGTAAGGGAACCAACCCTCTCTGGAGATTGGTCTGGGAGACATTTCTTTCTCCCAGCCTTTCAATGTTGGCCGGGTCTAGGGTGCATAGACATAGAAAATCCTTTCCTATGGCAGATTCGTGACCAACAGTTTTTGGCACGCCCGGTGGGACAGACTTTTTCTGTCTCAAAAGATCCATAATCGGTGAGACTGATTGTTTCATTGTTTAACACCCGGAGGTATCAAGATTTTGATGAGCTATCTTGACCTCATAGCGGAGATTTGTAAGTTCATCTGGCGACTCTGCTGAGCTGAAGATCCAAATTTCTTGATCGTGGATGCCTGCATTTTAAAGCTGAAAGAAGATACCCCGGAGGAATCAAGGTTTGGTGAGCAGCCTTGACCTTACAAGTGGAGGAAAGAATGTTCACTTGGCGACTCTGACTTGGCGACAGTCGTGATCTCATAGACCACTGCTATAATGGCAAGGGTATGTCCTAGATGGGATGATCCTGGCCCTCTGAATCTCCAAATTTGGCACGAGATTCCCAAAAGTGCCCTGAAAGCCCTAACAAAATACAATGGCACCCAGGGAATGGCCCGAGAGCATATTGACGATGTTGCTGCTTTGTCGACCCTCCATGATATAATTCATGAAGATGTTATGATCAGACTTCTGGTCTCATCTCTGGAAGGAAGGGCGTTGCAGTGGTACAGATTGCTCGGGTGTAAAAGTATCTGCTCATGGGATGATTTAGCGGGAGCGCTCATTACAACATTTGATGGCTCTCAGGATCCCTACCAGCTTTTGATGCATCTCTCCACCATCACGAGAATACCTTAGGAGAGCATCACAGATTTCAACGTCCGATTCTATAGAACTTGGAAGAGAATTCCAAGGGAGATCCAACCATCACCCGCCCAAGCCCACCTCTTCTATGTTCGAGCTTTCCATCCGGACATAAGCCTCCTCTTGCTGCAATCAGGCGAACGTAGATTCCCTCAAATCTTTGAGGAAGCATTACAAGCGGAGCACCTTCTGCTCCTATCAGGAAAATTACCGTGGGGAGAAACTCCATTACTTTCTCCGGTAGTTCCTGCTCCTGTCTATCCCATGCAGTATTCATCATGGCCGATCCCACATACTGTGTAGAGACCTGAAATGCAGTTGTGTGGAACTCAAGAGGCAGGTTTCGTCCAAGGCCAACGATGGGCATATGCAAGCACTGTCCCAGCAATAGATAATATGGTTGCTTGCACTTTCTATCAGGAGATGGGCCAAGGAGAGAAACAGATTCAAGTTCCAGAACCTGAGCACAGAGAGGGCACAATTTTGCACAGCATGCAAGTATTCAGCCAGAACCCGTTAAGCATGCCTCACCAAAAGGTTGAACCTGAGGAGATCCCAGAAGCAGATTTCTCACTGGAAGAGCCCTGTGATCACATCAAGGGGTTGGAGGAGCCTGTACTCAGTCCACAGCCAGTGAAGTCTTCAAAGTGGTGGTATTGGTTCCAGCCACTACAACCGGTACCTAAAGAAAGCCCCCATGTGGCAAACCTCTTTGCCACATTACTCATCAATAGCACGGGTACTAGTAAGAATGATAACCTACCGCATTGCACTCTATTTGCACCATGGAGAACTTCAGGAAGAGGCCAACCGAACTTCAAAGATCGACTGAAGTATGATCAGATCTGGTCTGGACATTGCAGGTTCATCGGATAGACACCAGAAGCTGGGTTTGTGGTGGCGGCATGCCAATCATGTCGCAAAATTTTGTAAATATTGTACATAGCAAAAAAAACAAAAAGACAAAAAAAGGAAGAAAAAATAGACAAAAAAGAAAAAAAAAATTGTTTTTACTTCGGCTCTTTTTGCATGCGAGCCCGCAGGTACGTTTATTTCTTTTCCTTTTTCTTTTCCTTCCCAGCAGCTAGTGGCTTTTCCTCTACTTCTTCTTTCCACTTCCTTCCTTCATTCCCATCCTCTCCTATTCCTTCTTCTTCTGCAATTACTCAAGCCACTACTGTTGTTTCTACTCCCTTCTCTAATGTTCCCGTTTCTTCTTTCCCTTTCTTCTAACTCTCTGTCTTCTGAATACTTTTCTACACTTCCTACCACCACCTCCATTCCCTCCACTTCCATTTCATTTCATAGCAGTTGGTAGCACAGTGGCATTCTGTTGTTGTAACTACCATTTCCATTCCTCCATCTTCCGCCATTCCATCATTCCCCATCCCCGTTCCATGGCCTGCGCATCCGCAGGGCATCATTCCCTTCATTTCTATTTTTGTAGTTCAGGTGCTTCTCACTACTGCCATGGAGATCATTTCACAGCACCTGGTGATTACCCAGCTCATCCGAGCTAGGCAAAGTGTAGTAGTTCTAAAGAAATAAAGGAAGTTCTGCTATTCACACATTTCTGTTGAAGATCCTATTTTTTAGTGCTGAGTACCAGCAAGAGTTTGTTGCAGCAATCTACAGAGATGTCCAGCATCACTCAACATTTACTTCTTCTGTTTCGCCAGTTTTTTGACTCTGTTGCCCAATGGATAAAGGCCTGAGATTCGTGCATACAACAGAACTGTATACCCCACGAGCCGCCAAGAATGTTGGCATTTTTGCCACATTGTTTTTGTTGTCGAGGTTCAAGCAAAAGAATGCTAAAATTGAGAAGGCACTTAACACATTTTGTGAAAAACGCAAGGTGTCGCGTTTTCGCGACTTGTCACGATTTCGCGACATGTCGCAAACCCGTCGCGTTTTCGCGGCGTCCGTAACACACAAACGCTAAGTTCAAAAGTTGTCGCGAAATCGTGACCGTCGCGTTTTCGTGGGGTCCGAACCAAAAAGGTGAAAGCATGGAAATTTGTCGCGATATCGCGACATGTCGCGATATCGCGACCTGTCACAGTTTCGCGATGCCAAATGCGAAAAAGGGCTAAGTCAAGGAAGTGTCACGATATCGTGACACGTCACATTTTCGTGACCTGTCACGTTATCGCGGTCAATGCAGTCAACGGCGACAAGGGGGTAAGGTTGTCGCGATATCGCGACGTGTTGGAGTTTCGCGGTCAACATGGTCAATGGAAGCGCTAAAATGAAGTTGTCGCGATATCGCGACATGTCGCAAAATCGTGACATAAAGCAGCAATGGAGCAGTGTGATGAAAAACGTCGCGATATCGCGACAGTAAAGCAAGCAAGGAGAAAATGGTACGGAACGTCGTGATATCGCGACATGTCGCGTTATCACGGCAAAGTTGAAAGAAAGGCATAAGGCATGAAAGACGTCGCGATTTCATGACATTTTTGAGGATGAGGCCAAGCAAGAAGAAGACGTCGCGATATCGCGACAGGAAGCGGCAATGATGAAGAAGGCAAGAAAATGTCGCGATTTCGCGACACATTGGGGCGGAAGGACCAAGTGCAGGGAATTGTCGCGAAATCGTGCCTTGTCGTGTTTTCGCGGTTCGAAGCAGCAAAGAGACAACATGGGGAAAGAACGTCATGATTTCGTGACAGGTCATAGTTTCACAAAAATAGAGCGAAGAAAGAGCAGAATAGTATGGAACGTCGCGATTTCGTGACGCGTCATGTTTTTGCGAGCTAAGGTGGCAAAGGAGACAAAGGAGCCGAATACGTCACGATTTCGCGACATGGTTGATTTTCGCGGTCCGAAAGTGGCAAAAGTGTATGGAGCAGAAAATGTCACGATTTCGCGACATGTCGCATTTTCGCGACCTGTCACAGTTTCATGCCAGAAAGCAGTTCAACGGCCTGATGAAGCATTGCGAGTTCCAACGATTAAAAGCACTCCAAAATTTAATGTTTTGTTGCTTTCCAATGTGTGCAAGATAGAAGAACGTGCTCAAGCCTGTAGTTTTTGATGTCGCTAGAATTAAAGACGCCTCCAATATTTAAAGCGCCTGTTCGTGATCTCTTATAGCTTTCAACTTCCCTTGATAACGGTCATTTAACAAAGAGATATGGGCCCTCGTTTCTGTTTCATTCTCAGTTGTAATTCATTAAAAGCAGGGATTGTCATCTCTCCAAGGTAGATTAAGGGGGTTGTTTCTTCAAGATCTATTTCATTTATTAAATGTTGTAATACGAAAGGAAGAGGACGGACCTCTATAAATACCAATGTAAAACTCAAGCAAAGGGAGGAGGATCTTGTTGCAGAAATTGAAATCGAAATCCTAGATGCAATTGCTTCCATTCTTAGTGTCTTCTAGAATTGGTGATCTAAATGGTTGTGCATGTTTGGCTTTCTGTGTTTTTGACTTCTGTGTAGTCCAGTGCAATAACAGTTGAATTCTGCTATGTTGAATTAGGCTGTATTAGCATTTGAATGTTTGAAGTTTATTTGGAAGCGAACTCATGACTAATGCGTGATCTAATTTTTGTTTATGTGCTCTAAGAGTCAGTTGCTGCTGGGCTTTAGGATCTAGCTGTAGTTTTTGCTATCTGAGATTGTTCTCCCCATTAACGATCGGCTTCGGCCATATTTACATCTCTTTCCGTTATTTCCCATTTCTTTCCGCATTTTCCCATTTCTTTCCTGCATCTCTAGTCTTGAAACCAGTTTAGATTAGTAAGGGAACCAGCCCTCTCTGGAGATTGGTCTGGGAGACATTTCTTTCTCCCAACCTTTCAATGTTGGCCGGGTCTAGGGTGCATAGACATAGAAAATCCTTTCCTGTGGCAGATTTGTGACCAACATATGTCAACCTAGGAAACTTGAACATATTTGACTATCCTCCATCCTTGTTTTGCAATTAAAGCCATGTTCATTCTGTGCACTTTCTAGAATTTGAGGCCTCCTTGAATTTTCTTGGCGTAGACCCTATCCCACACCACTAAATGGAACCTGTTATGATTCTCATTTTCGAACCATAAGAACTTCTTTTGAATTTGTTCAATATTATATAAAATGGATGCTAGATATTTGAAAATAGACATAAAGAACACTGGTATGCTCTAGAGGCACACCTGATCCAAAGTGGCTTTAGACACTTGGCTTAGCATAGTCCTTTTCCAGCCAACAAGTTTTTCGAGTATCGTGTCCAAGATATTGTTCCAAATTTTTTTGATGGATTCCCATGGAAAGGGAGAAGGTCTAGATAGGTGTATAGAAGGCTAGAGATGGTACATAATAAAATTTTGACTATTTTGAGTTGTCTACAAATAATAGTATGCAAAAAATAGATTTTACTTTTCTGGAAGTTGACCTTTTGACTAGTGGCTTCTTTGTAGTAATTGAGAATGGTTTTGATAACCTTGGCTTCAGGGATGGAGGACAATGTTGCCAATATGGTATCATCAATGAATTATTGGTGGGAGACCAACCTAGAAACTAAAGAAGTTTTAATGACCGATAGAATACTTGAGGAGCAATAAGTCTTAAGGGATCTACTAAGGGATTCAAGAAGGATGATAAAAAGGAAAGGAGATAGGGGATACCCTTGCCTAAGACCTCTAAAATTTTTAAAATAATCAATAGTAGAACCATTGATGATAAATAACCAAGAAAATTTTATGCATTCCATGATTAAAGCAATCCAATCCTCATGGAAACCAAATTTGGCAAGCACAATGAAGAGAAAGTCCCAAGACACTCTATCAAAATATGTCAAGTTTTAGGAAAATACCAGCTTTTTGCTTTTATACACTGAGTGAAGGAGCTCATGGATAGTGATAATTTCATCAGTTATGAGCCTACCTCAGATAGAATTCCCTTGAAAAGGATCTATGATGGATGGAAGGACTTATTTGAGTCTGTTTGTAAAGACTTTGGATAGACATTTGTAAATAAAATTGCATAGACTGATAGGTTTGAAGTTAGAGATGGATTTACAATCATGGGTTTTGGGTATGAGGGCAATGAAGGTAGAATTAATATCTCTAGGTAGTGACTTGGTCCTTTGAATATCCTACATAGCTTCAGAGATGTCTTTACCAACAATATCCTAGAAATATTGAAAGAACCAAGGAGGAAACTTGTTTGGTCCTGGGGCTTTATCAGGAGACATGGAAAACATGGCTTCTTTGATCTCTTCATGAGTGAATTATTTTAAAAGCTTCTCATTGAACTCCTGGGAAATGAGATAGGGGATGTTCTAGATGAGAGCATTGTGAGCTTGGGGAGTGCAAGGTGGGCATGGTCCCAAGATATTTTCAAAATTATTAACTGCTTTAGACCTAATTTTTAGGAATATTGGAAGTGCTTGTCTCATCATTCCTTAAAAATACTCTAATTTTATTGGAACTACTGTTCTTGAGAGTTGATGTATGGAAGTATTTGGTGTTAGAATATTCTTGAAAAAATGTAGGTGAATATGGCAAGTGATATCAACATCAGCAATGATTCTCCTCAAGTGAACAGTCCTTAGAAATTTGAATTTTTAGGAAGTGATAAATCAAGCGATAAGCTAGGTTGGATTCCAAGAGAAGATTCAAATATTGGTGATAAAAATTTGGATGACCCCTAATTAGGCTCTCTTAATAGATCAAACTAGGGTTTAGATATCATGGGTGTTGGTGGGGTTCTATCAGACCCACCCTAAAAACATTTTTCTACCTCTTTCACAGATACAGTTCAAAATGAAGTAGTTTTTTTCGACCAGTATTCCCCAAGGCTTCTCCTATATCGATTTTAGGTGGGGAAGTAACTATTCCTCTAGAGTTCATAGCACCCCTAATTTCTCAATAATCCTTGTACTTGGTGGAAAATTTTGTTGGCTCATGACCAAACATCGATTCCATTCACAAATGGGCATTCTCCAAGTGGCATCCCATTGGCAATATGGAGTTGGTAGCTTTTTCTAGGGGCTTCTTCCTCAACTGATAGGATTTTGATTCTGATACCCAAAGCATAAATATGGCACCAATTCGGGTTAGATTACCTAGCCTCTCGATTTAGTTTTAGCATGCAATAATCTTGAAGGGCATAACTCAAACCATTGGGGACGTTGTTGCTCTAAATTTGGTAACCAAAGTAAAATCTCGGATGACTTACACCCATTTATGTGTTATTGCTAACCTGGATTAAGAGATCCCTACCCATGTGGATCTCATTTTGAGTTCCTGCCATAGGTGATAGGCAGTTGAGTATGAGAACAAGAGGGTATTTTGTATTGAGTGCCAAAAGCAAGGGTACCTTTAGGCTCAATGTCCCTTATTGAGAAGATATTTTAAGAGGTATGGGTATCAGGGCAGGAAAGGCTCAAATAACAACAAACTAAGTCAATGGTTTGAGGAAAAAATAAAAATGATAAAGGGAAATAACTAATTCCTAACATGCTTGAGAATGACACTGACCATGTACATTCCTTCTTTTCCAAAACCAACCCATTCATTCTATTAAGTGGTCAAGATATTGATTCTAGAACTATATTAGTTAATGGAGCTTCTAAAACCCCTATACGTAGCCCTTTACCCCATGATTCACAAGCTCATCTCTTAGATGTTGTAGTAAAACCTTAGTCCCCTACTAGGTTGGGCCCTTCTGAACACCCCTTTACCAATTTGGACTATCCCCAATACCCCTCTAGGTAGAACCGTCAGGTATCCCTTTCTCTAATGTTTCCTTGAACATCCTCAATGACCCGCCTTCTCAGGAAGAACCCTTTACCTATCCTTCAAGCAATAATTCCCCTATTTTGGAGTAACTTTATAGCCCCATTAAACAAGAAACTAGAAGCCAAACAAAAGTTGTTACTAATGTTGGTAGAGATAAAAATAAAGGATGATCGTCTATCCAAGAGATTAGACATAAAAATATTGAGGATGATATTGCCAACGACATTCAATCTACTATCCTATCATCATTGGTAGATCAATCAAACTTAGATCTTTTAAAATATGATGGAAAGTGATCCAAACCACCTCCATCCCAAGGTAGGGAAGGGGGAAAAATATTCAACAAAAATCCATAGATGAAGATCCTCTCATGGAACGTGAGAGGCCTCAATGGGCTTACTAAGCAAAGGCTAGTCAAGTCCATGAGGAAAGAGCTCAAGCCCAACATCATTTTACTTCAAGAGACCAAGAATAATATGGACAACAGTAATAGGATTGCTAAGTCATTATGGAAAAATAGTGAATTTGTTTTTAGCCCATATCAAGGCTCTTTTGGTGGTCTCCTTTGCATGTGGGATCCTGATAAAATTGAAGGTAGAATAATTTCTTCCTTAGAAAGAATTATCAACATTCTTCTATTTGATAAATATTCTAAAATTCAATGGATTCTATCAAATATATATGCGCCTAAAAGTCCTTCTAGACATTTGGCTTTATGTAGAACTATAAGACAAATGAGAAGTAATTTCCCGAACAAGGCATGGATGCTTGTTGGTGACTTTAATACCCCCTTTATCCATCTAAAAAGAGAGGAGGGGTTCCCATTTCTCCAAGATGTTTTGAAGACTTTGCTAAATTTGTTGATGGGAATGAATTGATGGACATTCACCTCAAAGGAGTAAAATTTACTTGGAGCAATAGAAGAGTGGGCAATCAATTGATTCAACTAAGACTTGATAGGTTTCTTCTATCCAAGGAAGCAATTCAATTTTTGGTGATGCTACACTCCATTCCCTTCCAAAAATTGGGTTGGATCATAGCCCTCTAGTCATGGAAAGTTAGAATTTAGTTCTCCCTTTTAAAATGTCTTTTAGATTCGAATATATATGGCTTCATCATGAGTATATCAAAAATTTTGTGGCTGAATGGTGGGAGAATTTTTTTTTAGGCTCACCCATAACCTATTTTGCCAAAAAGCTCTGCTTCATTAAGATTAATATAAAGGAGTGGAACAAAGAGGTGTTTTGAAATATTTTTGAATGCAAACAATAAATTGCAGACCAATTAAAAGATATATAAAACCATATTTAGAATAAAGAGCTAGATCCTGAGCTCAGAAGTAGGGAAAATGAAATTTTAATAGAATATCATAATATTTTGGTGAAAGAAGAGGTTTTCTAGAGGAAATGTGACCATATTTATAGATAAGAGATTCAAAAAATAAATTTAACCAATTATGGTGTTGACCTTCATCTTGGTGAAATTCAAATTTTAGAAGGCAATTGAGATTTTATCTCTTAATCAAAATGATGTCAAGAAGCCTAGTATGGAAACATAGCACCTCAAGGAAGTTGAAGAATATATTTTATAGAAAAATATTTTTTTGGTGAAAAATAAATTCTTTTAATTGACCTAACAACAAATATAATATTTTTGGTATTTTTATGGGAGTGGCCCCAATAGAAGCCACATAAAATTTAATTGTTAATTGGCAAGAAAAAGAGATGATTAGAATATATTTTAATATATACCATGATCTTGATATGTTATTTTAAATTTTAAATAAAAACAACAATAATGTAGTACGACATACTATTAATCATATAGTCATTCCTTTAATTGTATTAGATTCATTCCTATATTATATGATTAAGATGATTCACATACAACTATAAATACAATTATATCCTATTTGTAAAAGCATTCATGTTGTGTAATAGGTATTTACATCACTTTTGAATAATTATATTTTTAGAGAGATACATGCAAATATTGTAAGTTTAAACCAAATCATTTCAAGAGCTACATTGATTCCTATATAGAATAACCAACATAGGTTATAGGGGCTTCCACATTTCATATATATCCTACCAAAGATAAAATATATTTCATATAGATTTGACAACAAATCAAACCCATTTCACATAAGCACATGATAATATACATAGATCATATATGACCTATGTTCCTAGATCCCATCAAAGAACCATGGCCTATCTATGGAAATTTAAACTCCAAAAATCCAACATATATCATATCTTCATATCTCATCATACATCATCTCTTAATATCCTAACATACCTCATCTCTTTCTATTCCAATGTACCAAACCCTAAATTACATTATAACCCAACATATATCATCACATTCTCTATCTTGATCTGATGGAAATGCCCATACATCTCCATTCCATGACCTTACTCTACAAACCTCATGGGTTTCTACAATAAGCCATGGGGAGATAAGTGCATTCTACGGGATACATATTGCAATCTTATCCATACATAGAAAATTTTATCTTAGGGATGCTTATAGAAATTACACAATTTATAGGCTTACAATAATACCACTAACTATACTTAAGCAAAAAATAAACTTATGGATAATGCATTCTTTCCATTTGTCTTATATGTTAATTACATAAATATTAACATTTCATTTCTTGTAAGAGAAATTGTAATTTGTTAATTATCTTTAGAAAAGTACCTAAAAATCTTAATTGATTGTTTTCCCTTATGTACAATCCTCTCCCTTCCTTGCTAATATGGTACATCCATGACTACCCACATTCACCTCTATAATTATTTCTTCCTGTGTAATAGTTTCACACTCTTTGTCATCTCCACAATCAAGAAATTTTCTTTATCCTCCAAATTCCTCATTTTTCCTTCACTTCATGCATCCACCCCTTTCTTCCTCACCTCATTTTATCCAAAACCACTCTTCTTTATTCTAATAATTCTCACTTGTGCCTCTTCCTTTCTCAATCCTAACTTCATATTCTAACACCACTATCCAAATAATTTTTATGTAATATTTTTTTAATTAGCTTTTTCTATATTTTTAAATTTAATGTGTACTTTACCCCTTATTTCTCCTTGACATGTGTCCTTGACACTTATAAAATTTTCATATAGGCTTATGCCTATATATTGTACTCTTTTCATGTATAATACAACTCCTTTCAATCCCAACATTTGGTATTAGAACCAGGTTTTCCTACCCTGTAGGCTTGAGGGAGGGTTTCCCTCATGGAAATCCTCCCTCATTCTCCCCTCCACCATGAATTCTTTTTCAAGATTATGGATTTTATGAGTATAAATAATACAAGAGGTAGGTGACACATGTCACCAAGCTAAACCCATAAATGACACATGTCATGGGTAAAGAAAAAAAGAAGAAAAAAAAGGCAGGGCTTTCCATAAAACAACCACAAACATTTTTATTAAATGTTTCTATTTCCATTTTTTGGAAAAATAAATGGGGAATAGATCGCATGGACTGTAGCAAGTGCCATATAGAGTGATATTCCATTTGATCATGCATTTGTGTCGGTGCTTGGGTGATTTTAGACAACAGGCATGTCCATGGTTTAAAAAAAATGAATTACAAAAGACTCATGTAGTGTCTTGTGACATCAGAGCTATATGGTGATGTCACCTGAGTATCGACACCACCACTATGTGCAAGAGGTACACGAGTGTAGGACGTGCCCCCAAAACATGCCACCAGCATGCAATCCCACAATAATGCATGCGATAGTGGGTATTTTTATTAAAAAAAATGTTTTTTTAGCCGCATGAAACATTTATTCCCCTTGTTATTAAATACAAGGCCTATTAAATCTACCATAGAATAAAAATTGGATGTGATTTATAGGAGATGCACTACTCAATCTTGTCTATTTTACCAGTTTTTAATATGTGCTTGACACCATTTTTGGGCCATAGAGTTCGTTACTTCTTGGTACCGACTGCTCTCATGCATCCTTGGGGTATTGTTGTGTCATTCATAGGGATATACAGGTGCATCGAAGTTCTGTTCTTTCCCATGATCCAACTCAAATAAAATAAAATCCTACTCCATGAAACTACAAATAAAAGGAAGTGGTAGAAATCATTATGAAGAAGATTCACACCGTTAATCTCAATCCCTAGCACTAGTATATCTAGGTGGGGTTCATGACTGAATTTGTGATAGTGTCATCCACTCTTTTGTTGAGATTGCAACTACCTATTGTGGGCATGTGAGAATTAGGAGCAATAGGAAAATGCAAAAATATTATATTCAACCTTGGAAACATAAGAATTACAAAGTTTAAATAGTGGTTGATTAAACAACCTTAGGGAATATAGGAGAAGTTAGGAAAAGAAAAAGAATAGGGATGAAATGGGAAAGAGAATTTGGTTTTGTCCGCCTTGCTGCCCATGCCGTCCAATATGCCCAGTCAACTGCCATCCAAGTCAAACTACCTGCCCAGTCAGCTATCGTCCAAGGAGGTAAAAGGGTAAGATCCAAATCTTACCATTGCAAACAATTTTTTTACTCCTTTTAACTGGCTTAATTTCCAACATTATCCCCCTTAAAGTTGAGAGGACTGACTATACAGTCTCTCATATTTATATATTGAGCTTTAGCTATACCTTTGGTGAAGATGTCTGCAATATTATCCAAAGTTCTACAATATTGAAACTCAACTATCTACTGTTCCACCATATCTCGAATGAAGTGATACTTCATATTGAAATGCTTTGATATGCTATGGTGGACTGGATTGTATACCAACTGAATGTCACTTATGTTATCACAATACAGTCGAATTGGATCACTTTGACTTTCTCCAATCTCTTCAAGGACTTTTCTCAACCATAGGGCTTGAGTACTAGCATGTGTGATGGCTATATACTTAGCCTTAGTCGATGACAATGCTACAACAGTTTGTTTCTTGGAACTCCATGTAATTAGTCTTGATCCTAGAATAAAAAAATTTCTTGATGTAGATTTTCTGTCATCTATATTGCTGCCCCAATCACTGTCACTGAAGCCAACTAATTTCATAGAATTACATTTTTGGTAATGGATTCCAAAATCCAATGTACCTTTTACATATCTTAAGATTATTTTAGTTGCTTGTAGATGCAGCTCAGATGGACTAGCCATAAAACTTGAAACTAGAGAAACATCATATTGAATTTTGGGCCTTGTGTTGGTGAGAAACATCAGACTCCCAACCATGATTCTGTAAGTGGTCATGTCAACCTTTGATGCTCCATCGTCCTTACTTAATTGGATCCCATGTCCAATTGGAGTTGCAACTGATTTGCACTACTCCATGGCAAATTTCTTGATCATGTCTTGAGCATACTTGTGTTGACATATGAAGATCCATTTATTTGATTGATGCACTTCCATACCTAGGAATTATCACATTAAACCAAGATCTTTCATCTCGAACTATTTCATCTTGAATTTTTTGAACTCCATATTCATTTTATTGTTACTACCCATAAATATTAGATCATCCATATACAAACAAACTATGAGAATGTCTACTCCATGCTTTAGGTAGTACGTAGTTTGTTCACTTTTGCTTCTCATGAATCCATACTCGCTGAAATAGCCATCAATGCGTGAGTACCAAGCTCTTGGTGCTTGCTTGAGGCCATAAAGTGCTTTCTTCAATTTGTAAAAAAGGTTCTCCTTTCCCTATTCTTGAAAACCTTGAGGTTGTTGAACATAAACCTCTTCTGTAAAGTATCCATTTAGAAAAACACTTTTCACATCCATGTGTTGAACATTCCATCCTTTATGGGCTGCTAAGGAAATAACTGATCTGATTGTTTCTTGTCGTGCAACAGGAGCAAAGGTTTCCTCATAGTTAGTGCAAAATTTCTAAGTAAAACCTTTTGCTACTAGCCTTATGCCTCTCAATGCTTCCATCAACATTGTACTTGGTCTTGTAGACCTATTTACACCCAACACATTTTTTTCCTTTGGGTGGATTTACTAGCTCCCATGTATCATTATTTTTTATAGAGGTTATTTCCTCTTTCATGGCTTCTTGCCATACATTTTGAGTACAATCCTTATCATAGCTAGATGTTTCTAGCTGTGTACTAGCCAATAAAGCATAATTGACTACATCATGGGAGTCATCATCCCCATACAATTGCAAATTTTCAAGTTGCTACAAAACTATATTCATTTCACTAGCTTGGCTTCTAGTGAATCTTACCTAGAAATTTTGATCCAAAATTTTAAAATATGGATGATGTTGTAATGTTATTTTACCTCTTGATGGAGATTCTTTTTCAATATCCACCGGTGAAGAACTTACTGATATTTGTGGAGAAGGACTTGGAGTGGCGGTTGAAGTACTTGATGTGGTACTCTTGCTTGGGCTTGGAGGGGATGGCATAACTTTGCTTTTCTTTAGAGACACCTACTGTACCTATGAAGAACTTAAATCTTGGGACTCATCATTAACAAAAATTATTTGATGACCCCATTCTCCCCCTTCATCAAAAATTACATCCTTGGAGAGTATAACTTTATGAATCTTGGGATTGTAGAGTTTATATGCCTTTGTAGACTCACAATACCCTACAAATATACAAGCTTGACTCTTTGGATCAAGCTTCTTCCTTTTCTCATCAGGAATGTGTGCATATGCTAAAGAACCAAACACTGTGAAATGCTTTACATTAGGTTTCTTTTCGTACCGCCCCTCATAAGGCGTGACACCATCTAAACTAGAAGTAGGACTTCTATTTAGAATATATACACTGGTTCTTACAACCTCTGTCCAGTACATATGAGTTAGATGCTTAGTTTGAAGCATCGATCTCACCATTTCAACTATGGTGTGGTTCTTTCTCTCGACCACACCATTCTGTTGTGGGGTATAGGTAGTGGTGAATTGCCTTTTAATCCCACTTGCTTTACAATATTTCAAGAATAATTTTGAGGAGTATTCACCTCCTCAATTTGTCCTAAAATATTTTACATAATTCCCACTTTGATTTTCTACATTGTTTCTAAAATCTATGAAGCAATCAAAAGCTTCATATTTATGTTTCAAAAAATAAATCGAGCACATTCTAGATAAGTCATCTATGAAAGTGAGAAAATAAGAATAGTTTCCAAGACTTTGTGTTTGCATTGGTCCACAGATATCTAAATGTACTAACTGAAGTGGATAGTTGGATCTCCACGCTTGTCCTTTTGGAAACTTCGACCTTGAGTGCTTTCCCAAAGCACATCCTTCACATACCTCCTTTTGTTCATTTATTTTGGGAAGTCCTATCACCATAGCTTGAGAATTGAGAAGTTTTAAGCTAGCAAAATTAAGGTGACCATATCACAAGTGCCAAAGGACACTTGGATTTGTTATAGCTACATTTGCAAGTTGAGATCCTCCTCGCTCACCAAATTTGAGAGGGAATAACCTGTTCTTGGTCATGGGGACCTGTGTGATGACATGATTACAATTATTTTTATCAAAAATGATACATTGTCCTTCATCAAATACAAGCTTGTAATTGTTTTCTATTATTTGTCCAATGCTTAGCAGATTGTGTTGGAGCTTTGGAGTGTAATAGATGTCATGCACTTTCTTTAGTCCTTCTTTGGTTGGAACCTCCATGGCTCCAATACCCTCTACTTGCAATGTCTTATCATCCCCTAATTTGATTTGGGATTTATAAGTGGAATCTAGAGTAGCAAATAAATGTTCTTTGCCACTCATGTGGTTTGAACAACCAGTATCTAGAATCCATGTGTCATTTAGATTGTGTTCTGATTGTCCATATGAAAGAAAAATATTAGAGGAATCATCTTCTTATCCATAATTACCATATTGACTACTGTTGCCTTGTGAATATTTTGACCAGTAGTCGCGAGCAAAGTGACATGGCTTGCCACAGTTGAAACAAGCTAATTTTGACTTGTCACTTCCTCGCCCTTGATTTCCACTTTTTCCTTGATTTCCTCCTTGATTTTGATTTCCACCTCTTTGTTTATTGCCTCCTCTGTATGAGTTTCCTCCTATGTTGGAATTGCCTCCTCTGTTCTGGTTGCATCCTCTGTTCTGGTTGCCTCCTCTATTTTGATTGCCTACTCTATGTTTTTTTATGCCTCTATCTCTTTGCTTGACTTTGCCTTGACCTCTTCCATGTTCTCTTCCATTGTTTTCATTGGAAGTGAAGGCCTTATCATCGCCTCCATAGCTGGTTGAAGGAGTTTTAGGAAACCTCTCTTCATGTCACATTAATGATCTAATTAATGCATTGAATGTTAAAAGGGAAAGATCTTTGGATTCTTCTATAATTTTGGGAATATGGTTTCATTTATATGTAAGTGTTTGCAACACTTTTGTTACTATTGTCTCAGGTATGATTGTTTTGCCTAGTGTAACCATTTTATCCATAATTTATTTTACTCTAACACAATAATCATCAACGTTTTCATCATATTTCATTCGGATATTTTCAAAATCTCTCTTTAGTGTTTGAAGCCTTACCCTCTTCACTTGATTACTACCCTGGAATCCATTACTCAATGCTTTCCATGCAGCTTGTGTAGTTGTACAAGCTGTGATTCTAGGGAATATGTTTTTCTCCAATGCAGCTTGGAGATGAGAAAGAGCAAAATAGTTGCTCTTTTTATCTTCTTTTCATAGGTTTATGAGGTTTTTGTGTAGCCCTCCTCTATTATGTCCCATAAACCTCTTCCTATGAGTAAGATCTTCATCTTTATAGACCAATACTCATAGTCATAACCGTTAAATTTTGGTATATGTAAGCTATTGTGTGAGGCCATAGTTACCAAAAAAATCTCTTTATTTCACGGTTACAATAAAGTACTTTGTTGTTTGAAAGAAGGAAAGAAGAAGAAGAAAGAAAGAAGAGATTACAAACTTAAGTCAAATCTAACTTGTTCTACTCTATCATTCACTGTTTATTCCTCTTGATGTGGGGATGCTATCTCTTGATTCACAAAATTATCTGCTACTTCTTCTTCGTCGTCACTTATCAATATTATTTTCGGTGATTCTGGTTCTAAGATTTCCACTAAAATATTGTAGTGTGTATACTCTAATTCTTGTGGTGCAGCTTGTATGGATTCTGATTGTTCAAATTGACTCCTAAATGAGTTATCTTCAAAGTCTACCTCATACCCTGAGTCAGGATGCCTTTGATGTGCTATCACTACATTTTGAAGTTGGCTAAACACAATGTTGAGCCCATAACCTCTTACTTTTTTATCAAATCTCTCTGCACATTCTCTTGCTAGAATTGCACATAAGGCATTCCCTTTCTCTTGCTAGAATTGCACGTAATTGATCTACGTCAATTTTGAGTCATCCAGTCTATGTTAGTCTTGTTCTCCTCTTGCCATGTGGTGCTCTCCAGTTGGTTCTTCTGAGTTGCTCCTCATCATGTGCTTGTTGTGCGGACCTGCTCTAGACCTTGCCTTGGTTCGTGAATCATGAGCTTGCTCTAGACCTCACCTCAATTTGTGAATCGTGGGCCTTCCTCACCTTGAATTGCATGTTGTGGGTCCCACTCGACCTTGCCTCGATGCTCATGCTACTTGGTTCCTCCACCTCGGTCCTCGGGCCTGGTTCCTCCATCGACCTCGATTCTAGCATCCTCTCCGGCTTCGACTCTGATACCAAATGTGGGCACGTGAGAATTAGGAGCAATAGGAAAATGCAAAAATATTATATTCAACCTTGGAAACATAAGAATTACAAAGTTTAAATAGTGGTTGATTAAACAACCTTAGGGAATATAAAAGTTAGGAAAAGAAAAAGAATAGGGAGGAAAGGAGAAAGGGAATTTTGTGATGGCCACCTTACCGCCCATGCCATCCAATCTACCAAGTCAGCTACCATCCAAGTCAAACTACCTGCCCAGTCAGTTGCCATCCAAGGAGGTAAAAGGGTAAGATCCAAAGCTTACCATTGCAAATAAATTGTTTACTCCTTTTAAATAGCTTAATTTCCAACACCTATTTGGAGGAGTTCAATAAAATCTAACACTCATTCATCAGATTGCCCCTCTTCCCCTGAATCCCATGTTATTATTGATAAAATTTATTAAAAAAATTATGTGTTGGTATGCACACCCAATACGCTAGATCTTACCCCCTCAATTTTTTATTATTTCATTCCTACAATTGGATTTATTAAAACATTTGTAGTGTATAACATGGATATTTTCTTGCCATTGGTCATGATATTGACACCAAAAGGCAAAATGACACTTTTTTCCATCAGTTGATGTTGATAGAGACATTGCGAGCTTAGAAACCCCCAATAATACTGAGAAAACTACCATTTCAATGGAGATCATTTTCTCCTACGAGGCATCCGAGGACACTGATGCCATTTCTCATGAAACTCATGGTGGTTTTCAAAAAATTGTAGGATCTTCTTCAATATCAAGTGCACAATTTTTTGATCAGGATGAGTGTGGTAATGAGCTATCGTGAGACTATAGTCATGCACCTTGTAAAAGGTGTAGTTGTGGCTAGGATTATATGATAGTGGTCACAAATTCAGGAGGTACCATGATTTTCTAATCAAGTCTAGTTTGCCAAGAGATCAAAGGGTGAGGGTGGATATTTTTTACCTTCATGTGTAGTTTTTATGGTTTTGAACTACAAACTATGTGCTGCTCTCAACATACGATCATTCATATACATCATCATTGATTGATATTGACATAAGGTACTCTAGCTGAGGAAAATGTGGAGGCTCTTTTCTAGTTATTTAATATAGTTGAAAAATAGCTCAAGGAAAACCCAAAATCATGAGTTATTAATGATTCTTATTTTGCTCAAATGAAGGAGCTAAGTAAAAATACCAAACTTGCAATCTCAAATGAGTTTCATGTCTACTTTAGCACATCACACATGGTGGGTTTACAATGGTGCATAGGCACCATAGGTGCACCAATTTGTAGGTGGAGAAGAGCTACTCAGATGGAGTGGCCAAGTTTTGCCACTAGAAACACTATAATAAGATCCTCCATAGAGAGGAATCGAGTGCACTTATTTGTGTATTCATAAAAGAATATCCCTCAAGTGTTGCTTGTAAGTTTTGATGATGAGTTGACATCTCACCATATGTGGCCTTTTCCTCCCTCCTTTTTTCTCAAAGCCACAAGAGCATTTCCTTTAGGAAGTATTTTTGGTATGCTATGATGCAATAATGTTTGATGGTAAGCTCTGGTCGCCATGTAGGATTAAACCATATGGATGTTGGGTAAAACATTGGTTAGTTTTTCTATGGTTCAATTAATTACCTCCATTTAATTTTCAACCCGAGGTAGCTCGTAGTCTTGTGAGTAGCTATGCAAAATCTATGCTTGTAATTTCTCCTTCAGAGATGAGTCCCTTGGATTATGGTTTGGGAGGTATTTGGTGTTCATTGGAGTTTATGTTTAAACCAATAATATCATGCTAAGTCTAAGAAAATAGGACTAAAAAATATTTAAAATCTAAATGACTACCTTGTTGGAAATCACAGAAAATAGGGGAAATAACTGGAAATAAATTAATCTATGAAAATAAATGCAAAAAATAGGGGAAATAGGGAATAACTCTATTGTAAGTGGGCCCACACTTCCAAAAAGTTTTTCCCATGGTAAAATGATCATTGGACATTTTTAGAAGATGCTTTACAGGAAAATATGCAAATATTTTATTAATAGTTGTAGGAAAAGAAAATTACAATAAAAATTTCGGGGGGTCTTCTTCAGGGGTGGCCTGCATATTTATAAGGTATGCGGTCAACCCTATTACAATTTTCAAGATGAATTAGAAAATGATTCATTGTTACAACTATTTTCTTGATTAGAGGAATCGGATAAAAATGATATTTTAGTGTATTCTATTTTAGTGTATTCTATTTTCAAAATACACTGATATTTTATTTGCCCAACTTACAAAAATGATTTACGTATCAAATAAAAAATGGTTGACGAGTCACCTTTGACATTGTCCCATGTACGTTTTCAATGCTGGAAATCCCTTCATGTTGGTTGCCAAAGTTTCGCTCTGTTCTGCAAACCACAGAGTCATGCTAAATTTTGGCGTTAATGGAAATAAGGCACCACAATTGAAGAAGTCGGGAAGCAGGTGCCTCGTATGCAGAAGTCAGGAAGCAGGTGCCTTGTATGCAGAAGTTGTGAAGCAAACACCTTCCATCGTATAGTAGGAAGTAGGCACCTTCTTCCATACAACAGGAAGCAGACACCTTCCACCATACAATGGGAAGCAAGCGCCTAACAGAAAGTAGGTGCCTATCGGGAAGCAAGTGCCTAACAGTTAAGTACCCAATGGAAGTCAAGCACTTCAAAGGAATTTGGGTGCCTAACTTCGTACCTCTTTACCAAAATTTTGCAGATATTTTTCCTTCATTAAATTGCAAGTGCTAGGTCCAAGTGGGACATCGATGAAAACATGCCAAAATGCAACAATTTCCACTAAATCTACAAACATTACACTTAAAGACAAATACTAGAGAACATGTAAAATAAACATGTTAATTATATATATAATTTCCATAAAATATTTATATCTATAAGATTATATGCCACACATTATGGAGAAAAGAGTACAAAAAATGATTAATTTTGTGGCTCATCATCCCCCATGCTTAAGGGGTGGTCTGTACCTGTGCCACTTTGAACTGGTAATTACTAGTTCTGTTCACTTCATCCCAGTAAGCCCTATTGGTATGTGTCCTCTTCTTCTTAGTGGCCTTGGATTTCTCTTTGTCCTAGGGATTTCGCCCCTTTGATGCCTTGGGAGTGGCTATCTCTTGATCCTACTACTTTTAACATTTGCTGCGCCAAAGTGGTTCACTTCGCCCTACTCTCTTCTTGGGTGGTTATCTGGTCAGACCACATTGCCCTTATCAATGTTCAGATAATAACTAGAGAAACTAGTGGCATCCTTTTATGAGAGTAGGTAGGGTTTGGATGACTTCTATTTTATTTCAATCTACTTTGATCCCATATGTAGAGAGGTGATGTACTAAAACTATCCTTTCCTGCATCAACATATAGCATTTATCATTGCTTAAGGATAGGTTAGTTTCCTCACAATGTTTAAGTGTCTTTTCCATATTTTCTGTGGTAATTTTAAAAGTTTCACCATATACAGTGAAATCATCCATATAGACCTCCATAGTCTCTCCAATCATATATAAAAATGCTAAGAAATGCCCTCTGAAAGGTGGCAGGTGCATTGCATAGGCAAAATGGTAAAATCAGTAAGCAAATGCCCCCCATAGACAAGTGAAGGTGGTTTTATCTTGATATTCCTCCCCTATTTGGATCTAATTGTATCCACTGAACCCATCTAGGAAAGAAAAGTACTTCTTGCTTGCTAAGGTGTCAAGTACCTGATCTATAAAGGGTAAAGGGAAGTGGTCCTTCTTGGTTGCTTTATTTAGTAACCATTAATAAAAAAAAATTCTCCACTTTCCATTCTTCTTGGGCACCACTACTAATTGTGATACCCACTCACTATCTGAAATGGGGTATATGAATCCAACTGTGAGGAGTTTTTGTAACTCTGTTTTGACAATTTCTTTCATGGTTGGGTTCATTCTCCTTTGTGGTTATCTTACTAATCTGACCTGGTCTTCTAGATATATCCTATGTGTACAGGTCATAGGAGATATTCCTCTCATGTCAGAATACTCCCAAGCAAAGGCATCTTGATGTTTTTCCAATGTTTTTTTTAGTTTGGTTTATTGTTTAGTTGTCAACTTGTTATCCATATTTAGAATTCTACTAGGTGCAAATTCTATTTGATGAATATGGTGGTATTTCACTAATGGCAACTCAGGAGGAGGACATGAGGGTTCTCCTTGAAAAAAGTGAGATATCACCTTATCCTCATCACTTTCATCTTCCAACTCCTCAAGTGTCATCATAGGTTGGATTATTGATAGACCACCAATATTTTGATTCTCATCCTCAAGTTCTCCCAACAAATCTAAAGACTGTAGTGTGATGAGTTTCTTTATATTATGACCATCTAAAATGGTCATTTTCCCATCTCTACAAATTATTTAGGCATCAGCTATTGCCAGCCAAGGTCTACCTAAGATTAATGGGTATCCACCTAGTCCAGACTTAGATTGTAACACTAATAAATATGTTGGATACTCCCAGGCATCTACAGTAATAGTAATATCTTCTAGTATTCCTTCAGGGAGTACTATAGATCTATCTGCCAACTACAACAATGTTTTAGTGGGCTTAAGATTAGTCAATTTTAGTTTTTGCATGGTTTCCTAGGGCATGACACTAATGGTAGCCCCCAAATCTACTAGTGTGTTGGGTAAAACATAACCTTCTATTTTTACAGTCAGCACAAGGCTTCCTATATTTGTGTACTTCTAGATGTAGGTATTCATAAACATGAGGTCAGATAATTGACCTACCAAATTGATTATTTTAGCTGGTTTCCTCCCTGGTTTCTTGAGGCACAACTCTCTTATGGCCTTTCCATAAATAGGTATGTCTTTGATGGCCTAAAAGAGAGGTATTGTGATTGTTAAGTTTTTTAAACTAGAGAGGATATCAAAATCTATTTGTATTGGTTTCTTGGGTTCTTGCAACCTTTGTGGAAAATGTGGAACCTCCTCTTTGTTATGTACAAGTGTTGATTCTTCTTCTACCTCTTCTATAAGGGGTGATTTCTCTTTCTCTATTTCTATTGGTTCCTCTTCTTCTACAAGAGGAGTGACTTCTACTCCTACTTGATTTCTTGACCTTAACTGGATAGGATCACAATATACCTTAATATTATACATAGGGTACATCTCATTTTCCATCTGATAGGTTGGTTGTTGCTTGTTGTTTGGGTTTGTTGTTGGTTGTGCTGGTAATTGAGGAGTCCTTAGAGCAAGAAGAGTAGGTAGACTTGGCTATAGTGGAGCTAGAGTAGTATGTTGTGGATACTAATTCTAAGCATTCTAATTTCTCCACTACTACCTAGGCTACTGGTATTGGTTCCAAGGGTAAGGGTTGTAAGGATTAGCTCCTTGGGGAAATGGATTCCAAGGTTGTTGACCATACCAATCCATGTTGGGTGGTTGGGCTTGACCTTGGTTTTGGTAATTGCTGCCCCCATAGGATTATATTCCTGACTTCATATTATTACCAATAGGAGGCTATTGCCAGTTCCTCCTATTACCTATGAAGTATACCTTTACAGCTTCAGGTTCCTCCTTAGATTTCATTAATTGTGGACACAACTTTATTTTATGATCCTTTTTACAAATAACACATACATGAAATTTGTTTTCTGGGCACACATTTTTGGGGTGTTTGCCTCTGCATTTAGGATAGAATTAGGCCAATGCTGCCATATTCTCCTACTTCTTTCTATGAAGTAGAAGAGTATCCATTTGAAGAGCTAGAGATGATAACATCTCACTCTTAAGGTCCTCTAGCATGTTACCTATTTCTATTTTAGTGATAGTGGCTAATTACTTCACATTTCTAGGGGTTAACTTACCCTTTCTTATTGAAAATTTTTGACACAACTACCGAATATCATCCATTTTGTGTTGGTAAATTTCTCCCCCAAAGATCATGTTTAAAGCTTCCAAGGATTCATTTATCAGTACTTTCATAAAAATACTTCTTAGGGACCTATCTCCTAGTTTTTAATGGGGTGATATTTATAAATTGAAGCTAAACCTATCCCAATATTCTTCTATAGATTCCCCTTCCTTTTGGGTCATGTCTAGGACTTCCTCTTTTGCTCTACCAAAATCCTGATACTAATCCAAGAAAATTTTCCTCAATTGTTCCCAGGTAGTTATCCATTTATCTCCCAAGATGATGAACCAGCACAAAGTTGAATCATCAAGGGTGGAAGGGAATAATTTTATTTTCTGAGAATCTATGGTGTAATCCATAGATCTACATAAAACATAAAATTTAAATAGGAACATATATGGATCTTTTGTTGGTAGTCCTCTAAAGGTTGTAAGGTGGGCAATAAAGATGTGTTCAATCTTGTGATCTCCCCCTGCCTCTCCTATTGGAAAACTAAAACTAGTGGATGTTTCCTCTAGATTTTCTATCATTCTGCCTACTACTAGTGTTTCTACCCCTGCTTCATTCAAAGCAGCTATCAATGCTTCTATTTTGTTTCTTTTATCATTAATATGGATGGATAAGTCAACATTTGAGATAGTTCCATCTAATACTGCTTGCCAAAATTCAACATTCAGTAGATCTTCCTCAGATTAAAATCTACTTATCTTCGATCCTACTCTAATATTTTGTTGGATTATTTCAAAAGGATCCTATGCAAATAGTGGGTGTTCCTGCCAATGCATAGGTGGATATTGAGATGGTGAGAGTTCAGTATCAGGGTTAGGTTCTACTGAAGCAGAAGGATTCTAAGAAATAACTTCTTTATTTTTTATAAAATGACCATCTAGTCCCTTGTTCTTAGGTGGACTCATACAAAGTTTCAGATGAAGGTTTTTGAAGAAAACACTCTAAAATACTATAACTATGCTTCCTTCAGAACAAGATATTATAATGTCTACTCCCCAAAAATGGCACCAAAATTTTGGGTAAAACATTGGTTAGTTTTTCTATGGTTCAATTAATTACCTCCATTTAATTGTCAACCTAGGGTAGCTCGTAGTCTTGTGAGCAGTTGTACAAAATCTATGCTTGTAATTTCTCCTTCGAAGATGAGTCCCTTGTATTATGGTTTGGGGAGTATTTGGTATTTTTTTGATTTTATGTTTAAACCAATAATATCATGCTAAGTCGAAGAAAATAATACTGAAAAAAATATTTAAAATATGAATGACTACCTTACTAGAAATCACCAAAATAAGGGAAATAACTGGAAATAAATTAATCTATGAAAATAAATGCACAAAATAGGGTAAATAGGGAAGAAATCCATTGTAAGTGGCCCCATAGTTCTAGAAAGTTCTTCCCATGGTAAAATGATCACCAAACGCTTTTAGAAGATGTTTTACAAAAAATTATGCAGAGATTTTATTAGCAGTTGCAGTAGAAGAAAATTACAATAAAAAGTCCAGGGGGGTCTTCTTCAAGGGTGGCCTACATATTTATAAGATATGTGGCCAATCCCGTTACAATTTTCAAGATAAATCAGAAAATGATTTGTTGTTACAACTGTTTGCTTGATTAGAGGAATCAGGTAAAATATCATGATATTTCAACGTATTATGTTTCTAGAATACATTGATATTTTATTTTCCCGACTTATAGAAATGATTTACATATCAGCTAAAAAATGGGTGACAAGTCACCTTTGACATTGTCCCATGTTCGGTTTTAATGCTGGAAATCCCTTCATGTTGGTTACCAAATTTTTGCTTTGTTCTGTCGACCACAAAGTCATGCTAAATTTTGGCATTAATGGAAATCAGACATCATAATTGAATAACTCAGGAAGCAAGTTCCTTGTATGAAGAATTCAAGAAGCATGCACATTGTATGCAGAAGTCAGGAAGCAAGCATCTTCTATCGTGCAATGGGAAGTAGGAACCTTTTATCGTACAATGGGAAGTAGACACTTAAAAGTTAAGTTCCAAATGGAAGTCAGATGCTTCAAAGGAATTTGGGGGCCTAACTTCGTACCTCTTTATCGATATTTTGTAGATGTTTTTCCTTCATTAAATTGCAAGTGCTAGGTCCGAGTGGGACCTCGATGAAAACATGCCAAAATGCAACAATTTCCACTAAATATACAAACATTGCACTTAAAGATAAATATTAGAGAACATACAAAACAAACTATTAATTATATATAATTTCCATAAAATATTTATATCTACAAGAATATATGTCACACATTATAGGGAAAAGAGTACAAAAAATGAGCAATTTTGTGGTTCATCAGTGGCTTCATCTGCATGTCATAGGTTGCAGTGTAGAGAAGTGTGACTTGATCCGTTCTCATATCAAATTTTGTGGTGTGGGGATCACATTCTAAAGGTGCATATTCCTACATCAAAGTGGCCTTAGGCCCTTGTGACAAATAATATTTTCAAGCATTGGTGGCCAATCAAGTACATGTGGCCCAAGCCACCAAATTCATTCACATGACTTTTTTTTTTTCATCCTATATGCTGCTCGACCAGACTACATTTAGCCATTAAATATTTTACTTTTCTCATTTTATTCAATATGATTAAAATCCAAGAGGACCAACATACTTTTTAAATAAATTTTATTCAAACAAAAAGGGGATGGCCCATGCATAATTTAGTATATTTGTTAGATCCTTGGTGTGGTTCGGCATGTGGTCATCGTGCCCATGTGACAACCACATAAAGCAATTCTCACATGGCCAATCAATTTTTTGAAAGTTATTTTTAATGTTTTTCCCACATGGAGCATGGGAGGGCCTCATATGGCCATACAAAATTTTTCAATCATGCTTTATTATTTTGAAGGAAATTTTTTGGAATATTCTCTTGTGAGGGAAAATTGAAATGATGCTTTGATTTCATTTTTTCTTTTACTGCCAAAAAATGATGCTAGGATTATTCCAAGGAGAATATTTTAATGCCAAGAATATTCTTAATTCCTACGGTAAAAGGATAAAGTTTCTATCTTATTATTTAAGGCTCAGATTAGATCCAAGTATAGTCATGCATATACTCATTGGAAAGAATTTTTGAGTCAAACATAATGGAGGTGTCCATTTTAAGTTTTTAGGCAGTTTGATATACTTTTTTGAGCCTCAAAGCTTTTTGTATTTTGGAGTGCACTCTCAGTTGAACCCCACACTCCAAGGTAAATATAAGTGATCATAGTATCTAGTCATTTTCTTTATAGCACCTAACGAATGTAGTGATTTGTTATCCATGCATTCCGATAGGATGAGAAGGTTACCATAAGAAAACCTACCACTCTAGGGACTACAAAATCTTGACACCCTAGACTCTATTTGAAGACTATTCCATGAAGATAATTTGGATCAACTTCTAAATACTATAAATATAAACACTTTAGAAGATCCTTCTTCTTTTTCCAAATCCTTCATTTTTGATCTATGGCTTATTTTTGTAATATAGAGTGCATTTTTGGTAGATACCAACACTCTCAAATGGCTCAATTTATTGTATAAAGGTGCATTTTCGGTAGATATTAACACCTTCTAGATAAATATTTCACCATGATGAGGGGATCATACCCATGGTGAACCTAGTAAGTGACCTATAAAGGTAATAGACCTAAGGAAGAGGTTGAACCTGAGGCACTAAGACAAAGGTTGACTTAGAGGTAACAAACTAAAGGAAGTGGATGACCTTGAGGTAACAAACCTAGAGGTAAACACTATGGATCTAGCACTATTTTTAAAAGTAGAAGAGCCAAGAGCCAAAAGCAAAAGCCTAGATAATATTCTAAATCATGTAATGGAAGTCAACATTAAGGGAGAATATCTATAATGTTGACTTGCCTTTTTTATTTTGGAAAGTACACATTAAGAGGGAATGTTAAAGTTAATGTGTACTTCTCCTCCTTGACATATATTCTTGACACATATGTACTTCTCGTTGACATATTTCCTTGACACTTGTCATTTGTTTTTTTTATGATGACATGTGTCATATTTTACCTTTGTTATAAAGGTATTGTAATATGTTATTCAAGAAGTGATTTTTTGTGCCAACATTAAGGAGGAATGTCTCTAATATTGACTTACTTTTTTAGGAAAGTGCACATTATGGTGGAATTTTAAAGTTAATGTGTACTTTACCCCTTATTTCTCCTTGACATGTGTCCTTGACACTTGTCATTTTTCATATAGGCTTATACCTATATATTGTACTCTTTTCATGTATAATACAACTCCTTTCAGTCCCAGCATATATATTTTATTATTTAAAGAGGTTCCTTATATTTTTCTTTGAATATTATTTTAATTTATGAATAAAAAAAGTAGAACCACATAAGCATAACATTAACACACACACATTGTTCCTAAGAATAGTAATTCACATTCCAAATTTATAATTGGTAACACCTACAAAACCTAATAACATGGTGTGATATAAATAGTAGATTTACACATGATATGCGTAATCCTTAGCTGGTCTTCATCACCTATACACATGACCCCCAAAATTTCTCTCTTTAGAGTTATCATTAATATAAAATCACATAAATCAACATTGCATTGGATATATATAAATTTTATGTTTTATATACTAAAATTGTATTCAATATAATAGCCATATATGTAAATATTCATGTATATTCAACATAATAAGCCATATGAAACCATCAAATAGTATTACTCAACCCGTTATATTCTTCTACTTTTAAGGAGGATACCTAGATTTGAATCTTGCTAAGATATACATGTATAATTTCCAGGTTGTGATACCACTATGTGGTCATGATGGAATATAGGTGGGGCCTATTTTAATCCCATATAACCCATTAAAAAATAATCCATATAAATTCAATGTGTCAAAAAAAAAAACTATATCAATAAGCATACCACTATATGATCGTGATGTAATACATGTGGGGCTTGTATCAATCCCATATAATCCATTAAAACTCCATATAAAATAAGTGTTAAAAAACTATATCAATAAGCATAACATACAATTATTACTTCAATTTTTTAATGCTACTAAAATAAAACAAATGGATAATCTTTGAGGGGATTCAGCATCACACAAATACATTTCACATCTTCAATACTTATGGTTACTACTCAAGTTTTTGATATTAATGGAATTCAAATCTTCTAATGCTTATTGTAAGACTTATTTAAAATTCTTAAGTTTAATAAAATGTAACATTGTTAGTAGATGCTTATATATATTTTAGAAATATTATCTTAATTGACCTAAATAAACTAGAAAATGGTGGAATACAATATTAAATTCTTAATATTGTATTCTAACACACTCAAAAACACACCCCATAATGGTTTGAATTTGAGTCTCTTAGAGCCCAAATCCATACCACTATGATGTCCTAAAGGAACACTTCTTAATATTTTCAAGTTTGATCTAATAATCCTTAATAAATTTTTTGTTGTCACCTTCAATTATTATAATTTGTTATCTCTTGAAATAAAATCCCAACATTCTAAAAATAATATTACCTAAGCCTCATCTACCAATGTTGTAAGCTATATTGTTACACTATAATATCTTGTCTTCATTTCTAATTGTCCTAAATGTGTTGATGTTCTTGGCAAATGTAGTCATAAAATATTCCAATAAATCCTTTGTACTATATGATATATGTCCAAAATGACATTTCAATTGTTGCTTAAATATGTTAAAAGTATTAAGTGAAATAATCTAACTTAAATGTCTAGCTCTCGTCATATAAGATGTACACGTTATAGGATCTTATAAATATCCATCTTATTTAGTTGAGTCACTTAGTCCACATTTGTTATGAAAAATTAGTTAGATACTTTCACATATAAGGAAGATAATGCCAACACAAATGATTTTGATGCAATCTATGCATCTATTATTTTCTATATATTAATATTCTATCTAATTGTTGGTAGATGTAGTTTATTTTATTTCAAATCATAGTTTCAATTATATTTTCTTCTTAAGTTTGAATAACTATAGTATTTGTATTTAATTTGATTTATTTTAATATAGGTTTTTAAATTGTGTGCATTATTTATGACCTTAGGTTGGTAATGAAAGGGTATTAAAATCCCTATTAATGTTATCCATACTTAAAGTTGACTAAGGCCTTTAGACCCTTTATCATCATGTTAAATTGAATATTGGTTACCAAATTATACGATAGTTGATCAAACTTATAAATATTTTTTTATGGTAAGGAAAAGGTTATGGGCATATTAAATTAAACCATATACTAAGATAAAATAATGTTGTTTCAAATCATGAAAAGGTGTGAAGCACTTAGTCCACATTAGTTATTAAAATTTAGTTAAATACTTTCACATATAAGGAAGATAATGGCAACACAATTGTGATTTTGATGAATTCTATAGATCTATTATTTTTACTATAGTAATGTTCTATCTAATTGTTGGTAGATATAGTTTATTTTATTGCAACTCATAGTTTATTTTTTGTGGATCCAATTCAGTTATATTTTATTCTTACGTTTGAATAATTATAGTATTTTTATTCAATTTCATCTATTTTAACATAGGATTATAAATTTTGTGCAATATTTATGACCTTAGGTTGATAATAAAAGGGTTCTAAAATCCCTATTAATATTATCCACACTTAAAGTTGACTAAGAATTTTAGGCCCTTTATCATCATGTTAAATTGAATATTGGTTACCAAATTATAATATTATTTAACCAAATATTATATATTTTATTTAAGGTAAGGAAAGAGTTATAGGCATCTTAAATTAAGCCATATGCTAAGATAAAATAAGGTCATATCAACTCATGAAAATGTGATGAAAAGGTGTGGTACTGTGGTGATGTTTCATATCTTACTTGATTGTCATTACACCATATTAGATGCATTTCTAACTCATTTTGTTAAAGTATATCATATTGCATATCAAATATCCTTCACTATTCTTATAGTTTTACTTTTTATTTTAAAAATTATACAATTTTAAATATATACCATAGTGGCATACAAAACTTTACATCCTATTAGGATAGTATAGTAATACTTGTATTTAAAATATTTATCAATATATACACTATATGGTATGACATTACATTCTTATAATGACATAAGTTTCAATACATAATTAATTAATGTATCTTTTATATAATTTATTATTTTTCGTAGCAGAGTTAAAAATTTAAAATTCAAGTACCAGGCTATACCTTTACAATTATTTTCTAAATAGTTAATCTTTAATGCATTAATAAATTACTAAAATATCTTTTGAATTTTATTCCATTTTGAAGTATAGTTCCATAAAAGTTGTAAATTTTGCTAGTGGAATCTTGTTAATTAGTTAATATTTTTTTTAAGATTAACTTTAAGAAAGAAACTCATCTCCAAAATTATATATTATTAACTATTAATAATTAATTAAAAATGAACAATATTTTCCATATACACGAAAATAGAAAATAAAATCACTTTCTACTGATAAAGGTAATAACAAATTTGAAATTAAAGTAAAGAACATTTTAAAAACCTTTATATGTTATTTTTCCCATTAAAGTTCAACCTTTAAGGGAAAGGAAGTAATTCAACATTTCAATTAAGGGTAACTTAAAATTTCACCCATACAAAAAAATCTATATAATATTTTGTAATAAAATTAATATACAAATATTATTATGTATATAAAAAATCAAGTATTTATGAAATAATAGCAAATAAGATGGAATAATATGATTGCAATCTAATTTTATTTTCTTGTATTTTGATAGACATCCATGTGAAAAAAGGTCCTGAAAATTATTTAAGTTATTTTAATATCACATTATTATGTTTTGTTGAAATGCTATTATAATTACATTATTATGTAATACGAGTAGGTTTATTTTAATTACATATAACCAATTCAAAATATTAAAAACTAAATATAAAATATTGAGTTTGAGAAAAAAATATTATATATTTAAAAATGTAGAATATTGGCTAATAAAAAATATAAATCATAAGCATATTAGGAAACACAAAATCCATAAATTCTATAAGAAGTAGTATTTGTATTTTTTTATGATCGATGCAAATGTGTTTTGAGTATAATATATAATTATATTTAAATAGAATAAAATGAAAAGAAAAATGGATTTTAATAGATTAGAGCTTCTATTCCATGTCACTAAAAGCATTTTTTTTGTGTTAAATAAACTTTTTAATTTTATTTGTATAAAAGTTAAATTTAAAAAAGTTCTAATTGTGCCCATGATTCTATTTCAATATTTGGAAAAGGGAACTATTTGGATTTAGGTTGTATCCCCACTAATTATGTTATTTTAATCTAATCTAAATGCAAAAAAAAAAAGTAAATTTTACAAGAGTAGGGTGTTAGAGATTGAAATAAAATACAAGAATTTAAAACATGATCATGACCATGGTAGGATTAATGAACAATCAATCAACACATCAAAATAAATTGAACAACATCAATGTGCTCCATCATGTATACAATCAAAATAATAGGAGAGGACTAACAAAAACCCAAAGGAAAGTGTCACAATTACTATGTACCCTATAGATCAAAGGGGAAATTCCATAATTGAAAAGCAATTGTCATGCATAATCTTTCTATATGTTGAAATTTATAATAATTTCAAGTAATCATATGAAACACAACATTAACCATAAGCATATGCAAGAGAATAGAGAGTAAAATAGAAATATCAAGAACACAAAAAAAGGATGGTTGTATGTCAAAGGTGGGAATCCATAATAATAACTCACATAAGAACAATATACTTTAATTCAATATAATGGATTAGTGGTTGGTAGTATTTATAGTAGATACCTAGTTCCCAAATTATAACTACAATTACATTAACCAAAATCAACATAAGCCTCAAAACTAAGTCAAGCTATTAAAATTTTAATTAAAGGTTAAACTTAATCATCAAGGTGGCTTAACCAAACCCATAAGGGGTGAATACATAACCATCTAGGTGGATTAACTAATCCCATATGGGATGAATACAATAATAGTGCTCATAGGCTTACATCAAAGGTTGCTTAAAGGATTGCATCATCATAAGATTACTTATAGTCTTACATCATTATTTGTCAAACTTGGCTAATAAGGTCAAATTACCATATCTTTCAAAAACCTCCACAATATTATCTTGGGGTAAAGGAGACAAGATATTAAATTTTATGTCATATTTTCCCCATAATGAATGTTTGATAGGGCCAAAGAAATGATTATGCATGTAAAATATTAGTAAATGAAAGTTATTTGCTTTGGAGTAATTATTCTCCTTGTTATATCTGAAGCACCTTGATATACCTAACAAATTGAAGACAACTAAGTGTAGAGCTAATAAGGATGTAAGGTTGTCGTTTATTTTTTTGTGTGAAAGCATTTCAAATTATTAAGCACATAATTTTAGGATTCATAAGGAGAAAATTTAAATTTTCATTAAATTGATGAAAATGATTGATAAGGAGATAAGTTGTTTGAAATTTGAATTAAAATTACAATTTAGTGGAGCAAGGGTGAAATTAATATTTGAAGGAGACTTAATAAAATTATGAATAAAATTGGAGTAATAAAAAGTGAATACTGATTGAAATTAATGAAAATTAAATTTGGGAGCTATAAGAAAAATTAAAAATTATAATTATAATTACTTTGGGAGATAAAAAGGAAAAATGAATAAATCATGACAATTATTAAATGATATTATGATACAGATCATTGGTATATTGATTCAAGAGCAAGCAGGAAATAAATAATGGTTTAATATTTTTCAATAAAAAAATGAGAAACTAGTCGCTATAGCTGATAATAGAACATGTGAGGTCAAAGGAGTATGAGATATTTGAGATATTTTTCAATTTATGTAATGCAAAAGGTATAATTAACAATGAGTTGTATGTGGCTAGATTAACTGCTAATCTACACTTAGCATATCAAATGGTGGATCAAGATTTAGTGATTTAGTTCAAAATTATTGAAAAAAAAATGAAATGTCTTATTACCAAATAAGGAAAACTCATAGCCTTTGGTTCCTACATAAATGGCCTTTTTTTCCTAGATACATTATCAAATATTGTTCTGTCAACAAGAACTTTAGTAACTAGAGAATTTTAGCACAAAAGGCTAGGACATATAAGTGCATCTTCTTTGAATGAAAAGAGTAGATATCAAATGACAGTAATACTACCTAAATTATCATGGAAATCTATATTTTATCTAGAATGCATTGTAGGAAAACAACATAGAATACCTTTTGAACTCAGTAAATACAAAGCTCAAGAGCCACTAGAATTAATATATACAAATTTATGTGGACCAATGAACACTACTAGTCTTGGAGGACAAATATTTTTAGCTATTTGTTAATGATTATTCAAAAAAAAAGGGTATATTTTTTAAAACTAAAATTAGAAGCTTTTAGTTGCTTTAAACAATTCAAGCAACTAGTGGAAATAAAAATAAGAAAATCAATCAACAATCTTGTTTAAATAGAGGTGGTGAATTTCTATCAAAATAATTTTATTCATTTCTAAGATTAAATGGTATAAAAATACAACTCACTACAACTTATTCACCTCAAGAAAATGGTATAGTAGAAAGAAATTGTTATTACGAAAATTGTACATTGCATGTTAAAAGAATGACTTGATTGGAAATATTGGGTAGAAGTTGTTAAGACTACAAAATACATACAAAATAGATTATCCACAAGAATACATTACTATTGAAGAAGCATGGTCAGGCCGAAAATCTTCAGTGGAACATCTAAGAATCTTTGGATGTAAGGCACATCTACATGTTCCAAAGCAAAAATGTCAAAATTAGATGACAAAACCATATGTGGTATATTTATTAGTTACGATTATAATTTAAAAATATATATAATAATTGATCCAATCACAAAGAAAATCCATGTAGTCAAAGATGTGGTTTTTGATGAAGAAAACAAAATCTTGTTAAAAACCCAAAGGTCAGTACAATATTTATTCTAAATATTTTATATGAAGAAAATTCTTCAAGTGAAGAATCAAAATCAGATATATTTAATGAGCCAACTAAAAACTTAGAATTCATAATGTCACCACAAATAAAAGAGGTAAAATGGTACATAAATACTCTTAAGGATTCAAATCTAGAACAAATACTAGATCTTAGTACCATAAGACCTCAAACTTGTAGTATGATAAGAATGAATATGGGATTAATGAGTTTAGTATCAAAAGCTACTACACAATATGCCATAAGACAAATAGAATAGAAAACATCCATGAAATCAAAATATGTAACATTAATAAAAAATAAAACATGGGATCTAGTTGATCTACCATAAGGAAATAAAGCAGTTGGATGTAAATGGGTCTGACAAATACAAGGCATGAATAGTTGCAAAGGATTATACTCAAACAAAATCAATTGACTATGAAGAAACTTTTGCATCTACAACAAGAATGACTACTATTCAACAATTTGTGCATTAGCAACACAACTTGGGTGGAAATTTCATTAGGTGGATGTTAAGAGCGCATTTCTTAATGATGATCTTGAACAAGAAGTATATATGACTTAGCCAAAAGTTTTTTTTTTTTAATAAAAGGATGCGAGCATAAGGTCTATAAATTAAATAAAGCATTATATGGATTAAATCAAACACCAAGAGCCTTGTATATTATGATTAATAATCATGTGCTACGAAACAATTTCAAAAGAAGTACATTATATTTAAATCTTTATACAAGAAGGTTGAGTTAGAAAGAATAATAATTGTAGTATATGTTGATGATATAATAATGATAGGAAGATCAAATATTCTAATAGATTAAGTTAAAAAATATTTGAAAAAAGTTTTTGAAATGATAGATCAAGGACTACTACACTATTATCTTGGTTTAGAAATCTATTAAAGAGACAACATCACAATAACATAAACAAAGTATGCAAAATTATTACTTAAAAATATAGAATGACAAATTGTAAATCTAAAGACACTCCTATGAAACAAGGATTTCAATTATCCATATATGGTAAGACATCTTTAGTGTCTACTACTATGAATAAACAACTAGTTGGAAGTCTTCTATATTTAATAAATACTAGACCTAATATTATTTTTGTTGTAAATTATCTCTCTAGATTTATGCAAAAACCTATAGAAAGTCATTGGAAAGCTACAAAGAGGATACTACAATATATTAGAAAAAACACAAAATATGGGTTAAAATATGAAAAATAATAATTTTTACTTACATGGATATTCAAATTTTGACTATGTTGGATCTATAGATAACAAAAAATCAACATGAGGATATGTATTCTATCTTGGGTTAGGATCTATTTTTTCGTATAGTAAGAAACAACATGCAATGGTTCTTTCCTCAACATAAGTGGAATTTTGTGTAGCAAAAGATGCAATTTGTGAAGTACTTTGGTTACCTTATATTTTGTCAAATTTGGGAATCAAAAGGGATCCTACAATAGTAAATTGTAATAATCAAGGAGTTATCAAATTAATCAAAAATACTGCGATTCATGAAAGAACAAAATATATTGAAGCTCAATGTCACTTTATTAGAGATCATGTTCAAGATCATCATATTTAGATAAAACATGTTCCCACTAAATAATAGATTGTAGATATTTTTACAAAATCTCTTGGATGAAACAAGTACAAAATATTTCAGAGTCATTTGTGTACATCAAGATATTATTATACCAAATAATGTAATATGGAGGTTGTTAGATATATTACATTATTTGGTAGCATGTGATGTATTGCATATTTGTAAATATTATATTAGGGAGTGTGATTTATATTTTTCCTAAAATATGTGTTAATATGTAAGAAGAGTCCAAATGTCAAATATACAAGTGAAGAGTCACATGGTGTGTGGTAGGATGTAAAATCAAGAGATATGAGAGTTTTGTCATATATGAGGAATAGGAAAGGGTGCATCTTCTAGATATGTGAGGAGAACAATAGTCAAGTATTGAAGAGTTATATTCTAAGGTTATATTATGGAGACAATGCTCCATGTATTGTATCAAATAAAATTTGAAGTTGTATATTTGATTCATCAATTATATTGTGATTTTTTTTATTGAGTAATATTATTGTTTTATGAATGTTATATTAATTTATATTGATAAAAGAATTATATGCTTCCAATATTGTGGTTGATTAAGATCCTGGATATTGGGACTTGTGATATAATCTGGCTAAAAAACCATCAACTTCCTCTAGATAAAATTTAAATTTGTTTCATTTAAAAATTACTAAATTATATTTTAAAGTTTTTTGTTATGAGAATTAATAAAGTTTTGGTTTTGAATAAGTATTGTATTATTTTTCTTTTGCATTCCTTTAATCTATTTTTTTTAATAAAATATTGTTAGTGATATACAATAGAAATACAATTTTATTTATTCCTCATGTTAAATTTTTGAGGTCTCTTTATGATTCAAAGTGTTCTCACTACATGGAATGTTTTAAGAAATTACTATATTTTATGCAAATCTAAAAACCAAGAGGAAACACTAGTTTGTTCTTAATTTTTGTTATACATAGTCTTTCTTAGGATTTTTACTAAGAAACAATTTTGTATGTTGTTTTTATTATGGTTCACTTTCGGGTCATCTACATGTAGTAATTTATAATTGAAAGGTTAGTAGATTTCATATGTCAAATATTTTTATTCTACATCTATGTTATTGTATATGTTTTAGAAATATCATATAGAATTTACAATATTTGTATATAAAGAATAATATTTTTGGTAGCATACATCCTTACTAGAAGGATATTCTTATAAATATGCATGCTTGGAATTCTATATAACATTTTATCCATTTTTTACTTGCAACCCAATAAAGGACTCCACTAGCAAATCCATGTAAACCTCATTAGGTGTTATTTTTTTTGAAATTTTGAGGAAAATGCTATGTATCAAATACTCCTTTTTAATGAATCCAATATAAAATATCATGCTATAGTGTCCTAAGTTACAATTAATCATATGTATTGAAATGACCAAAAAAATGATGCTAAGACATATGTTATCCATTGGGAAATTTAGTTCTGCATTTATTATACTTGTGCAATTTGCCTTGTACAAGGAATTGATACAATATGGCTATCAATAGCATCAATTATGATGAATGTGCCAGGCGAATGTGATAAGTGTGACGAACATGTCTTACAATTTTTTCTAAAATAATCATTTATTTACAAAGGTAAATTTTTCAGTAAACATGTTATGGTATCTTAAGAATGTTTGAAAGATATAATGTTTCAAGAATTTATTTAACTTCGTCATATTTTATTGTATTGTAGATGAATTAATATTAATAAAAAAATAAGAATAAGATTAGTACATATCCGAAAAAAACTAAGCAAAATTAGTGTCAAGTATAACTTACAAAAGACCATACAAAATAGTGTGCAAAAATCAAGGAACAAAAAAAATAAAAAATTACATTATACAACTAGTCACATTGCCATGGCATGAGAAATGAGTTCAATCTTATGCATAACATCCAACAATGAAATTTTAGTTACTACCAAGAGGTAAACATAATCAAAGTCCAATGCATCTTCATAATTTTGTTTGATTTCTTCAAGTAGACTATTGTTCACCATCATTTGAGATCCAATGCTTGAAAATAGCAGCCAATACTTCTTTTTGTCACCTTCATTCTATTAGAGTTAATGTGTACTTTGTCTGCCTGTTATGACATGTGTCCTTGACACTTGTCATATTCTCATATAGGCCTCATGACTATATATTGTAATATCTTGTATCAATATTGCATATCATCTATTTTTAGTCCCAACATTTGGTATCAGATCCCAAGCGCTCTCCTACCCATGCGAGTTTGAAGGGGGATTTCCCTCATGGAAATCCCCCCCTCAATTTTTTTCCCCTCATTTTAGCCCTCTATTTTTTTTTAATACTGAGGGAGTATGCTCTCCATTTTTATTGATGGATCAGAAACCAGAAGTTGAAGATAATTAATGGCTACCAAATCCAATTTTTTTTAGAGTGATTTATTGGGGAGGTTAAGTTTATTATTTTCTATTTCTATCCATAGAAGTAGTTTCTCTAGGGAGAAATGAAAAATGGGAAACACATTTAATCTTGGTGGAGGTTATCAAGTTCAATTTATAGGTTCTATATTTGTAAATATTTGTCATATGGCCCAGATCTAGTGGTTGAGCAGTTGAACAATTTTTTCGTGATGGTGTTGTGCTGAATGTATCTACCACACCATGTAGTTTCCAGTTTTGTTATGGTCGAGCCTGCACAATGATGCTTGTGTTGCATGTGTTGATGATGCCTACACCACAAAAAGTTAGTCCATGTTACAAGAAGTAACCCATTTTCCTTATGATGGGCTTTGTTTTATTTTTGCATTCACTTGTTGATGCTGCATGATACCAAAGGATAGTGGATGTAGCTCCTTTGCCTTCATCTCCTTGTGATGGTACAATATCTCTATCGATGATAGAGACCTCATTCATGATATACAGTTGGAGTATTGCAAAGAGCATATTCATTGTCGAATTCACCCGAAGGGATAATGATGGAGCAAAACACAGTCTGGATTTGCAGTCACATAGGTTTATTTGGTAGTGAGACAACATTACTCCAAGTTATTTATGCATGATATACTGAGGGTAGATTTGAGGTAATCTGTTTGATATATGCTTTGGTGTTATCTCCACTATGCATTGTTGTTTTATGGTTGCACCATTAAAGAAATGATTTGCACTACCATTAAATTCATGTCAAGGGGAAGATTCGATGTTGTCGGGCTAATTTGGTCATCATCATTTCCATATCACATGGAGCTAACATTATGGTTTTTTCAAATTTTCCTCCATACCTATTTAGGGGAAATTTATCTATGTTTTTTACGTGTATTTTTTATAAATACTTGTAATAAAAGACGTTGATGGTACTAGTTTTTTTCGGTCATGCTAGTTGTTGATGGTCATTATGGTTTTTTTGATGTTCTGTACGTAATAATTCATCCTATTTTTTTTGTGTCTTGGAACAGACATAGGCACTGCTCAAAGCACACGCGCAGCCTCATGCACTCCACATAGGCACTCACTCCCACCTCAGGCCCATGTTGGCCCAGTGTGCTTAGTGCCCAAATGATTTAAAAAAATTGAATTCTTTCCCGCTTAGGTGCACATTTGTTTTTGGTGATCTGTATTTTATTAACTAATATATTGCTTGCAGTATCCTCTACCTTAAAACAATGAACAATATTTTTTTCTGCATGCAAATTGATGAAGGTCACCTTTTGTATAATGGCATGGCGACAGTATCCAAGATTCATCCAGAGAAAAAAGGAGAAGCCATGTTTCCTATTTCCTACATCGGAGATCGAGCGAGATACAAATAATTTCTATTTGACAAATTACAATGCTGACACAACATACAAGAAGTTTTCACGTGTGACATTTAGGTTTTTGTGGTGCTACTTTGGGATGGTGAGAGTCTTCATGTGTGGCTTCGAGGGCTTGTAAATGATTGGGATTATTTAGGCCAAGTGTTGATTGGGCACCTGATATCGAGCTCCTGCACATCCTGTCGGTCAAACAATGCAACTGTTGTTATGGCTTAATTTACTTATCTCTACATTCAACATTTTCCAGCTAATCATGGTTAATATTCTATTAAAATTCATTTTTTATATAGTGGAAAGGGAGGACCATATTATTTTTTGTATGGGGTCTTGATATGAGTATTTGCCAATAGTATGGCCTTATTGGCCACTATTTTTAATCATTATCCACATGGAGAGTGGAAGTGAAAGTGGAGGTCCATATTGCCTTATTTATTGTATTCCTTCGTTTGAAACTGATGATGACCCACATGGCAATGTAATTCCCCTCCGAGGGAAAATTGAAAAAAATCTGTCTTTTATTCCGCCAGAGAGCGATACCAGGAGAATATTCCTGAGGTTTATTTGTTGCCTAGAGAAGCAGTTGTTATTTTTCTCACATATGGAGGACCCATTTAGATCCAACTATAGCCTTATATATAGTCATTGGTAAAACATTTCGAGCCGAACCCAATGGTGGGGTCCATTTTCAGTTTTGAGACTATTTAATATGATATTTTGAAGCTCGAATATTTATATATTATGGAGTGCACTCTCTATTGAACCCAACACTCCCAAAGCACTTGTATGTGATCCTCATATCAAGTCACCTTCTCTATAGAACCTGGTAAATGCAGTGACTGGTTACCCATGCATTCTGGTAGGATGAGGAGGTCACCATAAGGACACCTACTCTAGGGACTACAAACATAGACACCCTAGACTCTATCCGAGGAATTTTTTGGATCAACTTTTGAAGACTACAAACATAGACACTTTAGAAGATTATATTATCTTCTTTCTTCTTCTCCTCCACATTTGGATTCTATGGCTCATTTATTGTATTGGGACTGAAATAGATGTAATATATTAATATAAAATAAGTTACAATATATAGGCATAAAACCTATATTATAACATGACAAGTGTCAATGAAACATGTAATAACATTCAAAAGACAAAGTACACATTAATTCTAACACATTCACTTGTGCTTTCTCCATTATATTTATGGTTAAAGCATCCACCTAAGAATTGTAGTTAGAGTATAGCTTATGAATTTGAACCACTATAAAATATTATCTTCATGGAATAATTTGTAACTTCTAATAAACTAAATATAAGCAAGTATCACATATTTAAAGGGTTTATATAACTTGTCAAACTAACAAAGAACCCAAGAAAAACCTCCTTCTAATTGATTTTTCAATTGAAGAGAATATATTATTTTTTTGAAACTTATCCCATATAATCCTAGTAGATCAACAAGACTAGAATAAATATTTTAAAACTTTAGGCTTGCTCCAAACCATATAGTTATCAATAGTTCAAATCTTGGATAATGATATTTGAATTTAATTTTTTAATGTAGAATTGTCCATGCCAATAACTTGTTTGCCATAGAAGAGTCTACCTTCAAAAATTTAAAGTTATGTAGCCTTCATGTGATTTAAACATGTTACCTTTCTAGGGGATGGGTTTATGCTAAAAACAAATACCCAAAAACCTGTTTTATATCCTAGCCACACTATTAGGGGTATAACTTGGTGCTTAGGATTTTGTTTTGATCCATTCAACAAGCATTAGAAATATTGAAGAGAAAAATAATTCAACAACCCTTCACAAATAGGGTTATAGGGAACTACATGGAAAATAATGCTACAAAACCCCTAATAAATGCAAAACAAAATATTTATTAAAAATAGTAATGTTATAGTTTTAGAATTTTAAAGCCAAAATGCATATCTAGCAACATTGACACATCAATAGAGGAAAAAAACACAAAAGGACAACTCATATGTATGTAATTTATTTATATGCACTTTATCACTTATAGAAGGTGAATCACTACATTTTTATATGGGTGACATTCTAAATTATGGAAGGTGAACCTTCATAATTCCATGTCGGTGACCTTCCATATTCAATATGGTGTATTTTCCACACATAAAAAATATTGTATAAAAAGATATGTAGTCATGAATGTAAAAAATATAGGTAATGGATGTAAACTTATAAATTCACATCTATTCTTAGATATTGCTTACAATGTACTCTATTTCTATGTAATAAAATCATTATGTTATTTTACTTATGTATCTATGTTTTTGTTTGTACTTTTTTATTATTGAATTTCACTCTTTATTGATCTTCCTTAATTCAAAATTATGAGTTTGGATTAATGGTATTAGAGTAGTATATTGTATGTTAAATTTATGTCAATAAATATGAGATTAATATATTTAAAGTTTGAGTATTAGACACAAGATCCATCTTCTCTACCTCTTGTAGACCCAAAAGGCTACATACTTAGCAATTTTTGTAAAATCAGCTAAGTGTTCAAGAGAAAACTCCTAAGCAATGCTAAACTCCGCTAGTGTGCAGAATCCATGGTCAGCATGGTCAAACAGTGCCTAGCAGAATTCAAAGTTGTGAAATCTAGAAGAAGCGACACTAGCATGAGGTTAATTTCCACGATGGAAGATCACAAGCATAGAAATTTTTGGGTAAAAATGCAATTAAGTGTTGGAAAGGTTAAATCCACTGGAAGCCAAAATTCATAGTCAGCTTGGTCAAACAACGCAAAGCAAAATTCAGAGTTGCAGATTTTGAAGGTCAAGAGGTAGAGCATTGTCAAAATCCACCCAAAGTCGATGCAAGATTGAAAATCCATAGTCAAATTGGTCAACCTGGACCTGGCAGAAATTGAAGCAACAAATTCATAGAAAATCATCAAGCACTGCAAGAACCTCATTTTCATGGTCAAACTGGTCAAACCTATGTTAGCGGAATTCAGAGTAGCGAATTCTAAAGAAGAGGAGAATGCAGTGAAACCTGAGAAATGCAGCAGAAAATAGAGGAAGACCAAACGTCATCGGAATCAAGACTCATCTACATTTTTAGTTGCAGATCGATGATGGAAAATCTTCTCAAGAACATAGGATGATCCAGATCAACCTGTAACCATCCTAGCTGTAGAATTCAGTTGAGATATGAACACAACTTGTAGAGCTTAGAAGTGTAGTGTTCATGGAGTACAACTCATTTTTATTTCTTGAAAACCAATGAGAGGCTGCCACCTTAGTATTTTGCTGATCTGGCAAGAAATTCCTTGTAATATTTCCAATTTTTTACTATCATTGTAAAATCTATATAATGAGGTCGAACCCTCATGTTTAAGGGTCGACTCTAGAGTGTTTTCCTGATATATTATTGTAATTGCTATGAAATCAATAGAAGGAGCATTACTTGGATGTTTGCCTCTAGCTCTTGTCTTCATCAATTGTTAGTTTATTCTATGAATGCATTTATGTTACTGTTGTCATGATTAGTCAATTCTGTTGATATTGGATTGTTGATTTGGAGCACCTTGGAATGGTTCATGCCTAAACAAATGTTGTAGAAGACTTCTATTTATGTTAGTCTAATTTTTGATCTAATTTTCTATTTGGATTATTAGCATTTAGATGTTTGAAATAGTTTTCTGAGCATTTCCTTATTTTAATGGTGAAGATAGTGAGTTTTGATTGTTGTTAGTCTCAAGTGTGGCATACTGGAAATGTGATTGATCAATGGATTCTTGCTATTTGTCAATGTTGTTAGCTCCATCCGACCATTATTTTCTCAACCATTTTCTAACCCTTATCTCATTTCTATCCCTAAACTTACACATTATTTTGAGCTTAATTGAGTCAACACCTAAATTAGTTGACAAGGTATACTAGCCTACTCTAGAGGTTGGATTGAAGTTAATCTCTAATCCATCCAATATCGAGGTTTGAGCTGTGATTAGTGGGTATGCGCCTCCCAGAAGTCAAATATTCATAATCATAGTTCAAGTTTACCTTGATGTCAATTCAGACCCCAATAGTTTTGGCACGCCCGGTGGGACCCTATTTACAAGAAACATTAGTTAACCCACAAAGTTTTATTTCTTTTATCTTTCTCAGAGGAATCAAGATTCAGTGAATTGTCTTGACCTCATTAAGTGGTGAACTATAAATTCACTTGGTGACTCCCCTGAATGCAAGAACCTAGAAAGCCATTCCAATAGATCAAATATTTTCATGAATACTAGGTCATATACGAAGAATAATCTAGAGTCTTTTATCTATTATGAGCTCCCTTTAAGAGGATCCACTATTATAAGAAATATTAACTCATATTTTCAAGAAGTTCTAGCTGGACCACCCCTTGAAGTACATCCAAGACCACCTCCAGTAGTAATAGTACCTGGAAATATGGCGAACACAGCCCCAAACCAGCCCTTGCAAAAATATCCCAATTGGAATATAGGTGGTCCCTTGAGACTTGCCCACATGCATGATATCCCTCAGGATGTATCCAAAGCTATACCAACTTATGATGGGTCAGGAAAAACTATGTACGAGCATTACCAAGATATCCTCAATCTAGCAGTAATTCATAATATCAAAAATGAGGATGTCATTGTCAGAATCCTAGCCCTATATTTTAGAGGGAAAATCCTTCATTGGTTTAGAACCTTAGAAGACAACAACATTACCTCATGGGCTGAATTAGCTGAGCCTTTTGTTGAAGAATTTAATGAGTCTGCTGATCCTTTTTCTCTCCTAAACCAATTCACATCCATGCAAAAGCATCAGCAAGAGTCAGTTTCAGATTTTAATCTAAGATTTAGTAGAACTTGGAAAAGAATTCCACCTAAAGCTAGGCCTGTTGCCCCTCTTGCTTTTATGTACTATATCAGAGATTTGGGGTTAGAACTCGAGTTACAAACTTAGTAGTTCAGAGTCTACACCTTCCCCCAGGTTTACAATGCGATTTTACAAGCCGAGAATATCCTTATCAATGTAGGAAGGTTACCTCCAAAAATTGTTATGCCTTGTTGTTCAGAGATTCCTAATATCTAAAGTTAGCCAACTCCATCTTCCTATATGGACCCTCCTCCCTTGTCATCACCACTCCCTCAAATGGCTCCTATTTTACCTCCTAAAATACCATCTCCTTCCATCCCCTTCCCACCACTACCATCTCAAGCACCTCAAGAATCCACTATGCTTCTTGATATTCAGAGTACTCTCAAAATGCTCAATAATAAGATGAATGCGATGGAGAAGAGAGAGATAGAAAGGTCTCAACCAAGGATATTCCCCTATATTAACAGATATCAGAAGCTTGGTCCCAACAATAGTACAAGAATCAGAGTTAATGCAAATCAAGAAGATCAAGAATATACTCCTGAGACTAGTCTAGTTAACGTGTGGTGTCTGGTGTGCAATGACCCCCATGATTCAAAATCTTGTGCTATGTACCAATGTCATGTGCAAAAAGCTATGGAAAGAGCAGAAAGAAACCAAAAGGGGAGAGTTAACATGTTGTGATAGTATGATCAAGTCATGGTCGAACAAGATTTTCTTGAAGAAGAGCAAGTCTCAGTCATGACCAGGTCTGGAAAGAAACCCTTACAAGTAGACCCATAGAATATGGGTAGTTTCCAAGTGCCTTCTCAAAAAAGGAGAGAACCACCACTACAGGGGAATGATCAATTTCCTATTCTACAAGCAGTAGATAAAAGCAATGTAGCACCTAGGAGACAAGAAAGGGAGATAAGTATTCCAAGAGGAGGTGAGAAGGAAAGGAACAAGGAGCAAGAAAGTGCAAGAAAAGAAGCCCAAGAAAAGCTAAGTTTCCCTTCCATTACAAAAAGACAAATAATTGAGGCTACACAGCAATACAGAAAGAACTATGGAGAACCCAAAAGGAGGTATGAAAGACCTTCACTAGTTCAAATGGAATATAATATTGTGGATGAGTTAAAGAGGGTTCCATCTAGAGCAAGCCTATATGATACTCTTTTTCTCCCTGGTCAAATAGATTTGTTGAAGGTATCTCTTCATAAAATGTCCCAAGGAAAAGAAACAGCCACCATTTTCAATGTGTCACAAGATAAAGAAAAAATATCTCCTACCACCTTGAAGAACAAGCCTCCTCCATTCTACATTTCACTTAGAATGGAAGGATGGGTGGTCCACAATTGTATGATAGACTCAAGTGCCTCAACAACTATTATGCCAAAAGTAGTCTGTGATGAGATGGGTATGGAGTATACAAGATCTTGTCAGGGGGTTTTACAACTTGATGGCACCCCTGTGAAGACCATGGGAGTCATAAAAGATGTATTGATGAGGTTGCACAGGGCCCCAAAAATTACCATTGTTCAAGAAATTGTGGTGGTAGACCTGGAGCCTTATTTTGGTATTTGCCTATCAAGGGAATTCACGACCAAGATGGGAGGATATATGTATCTAGACTACTCCACTATGATAGTCCCCTACAAAGGAAAAAGGATAAGAATAACCCCAAAAAAGCCTATGTCCTTTCATATTGGAAAAATTGAAGAAGACTTGTACAATCACTCAGTGATGGAAGAGCTAGAGTTAGTGGAAATCTTAGAAGATCTAGAAATAGAAGATGATTTACCCTTTAAATATGATTACAACCTATCAAAAATTGGGCTAGGTACATACAATATTTCTATTGAAGCAGAGAAGAATATCCCTGCCATATCCAATCAATCACTCAGGTAGAAAGAAGTTTGGACAATGCATTTTGATGGAGCAAGATGCAAAAATAGAGTCAGAGCTAGTGTAGTGTTGAAATATCCCTCAAAAGGAGTGAAAATTTTTTCTTTCAGATTCACTTGGGCTTGCACAAATAATGCTATAGAATATGAAGCTCTATGCTTGGGATTGATGCAAGAAAAAAATATGGGAATCAAGATATTAGACATTTATGGTGATTCAGAGCTAGTAGTCAACCAAGTGATAGAAAAGTGCAGTAGTAAACATCACTATCTAAAGACGTATAGGAACAGAGTATGGGACTTAATGGAATCTTTTGATGCACTAAATATTCACTCTATCCCCAGAGAATAGAATACACTAGCGGATGCTTTGGTAGTTAAGGGTTCTAATTTTAATCCTTCCTCAGACCTTGGGTCAGCCATAAGTAAAAGAGTCAAATTAGTCTTTAGACCAGTAGTCCCAGACAGATAAATCTTTTGGTAAGTTTTTGACAATGATGAGCAGATAATCGATTTTCTAGTCAGAGAGGCTTGTCTAGCTAATGTGCAGGAAGAGATTTCCCAAGAATTAGATCCACAAGATGTTATTCAGTTGAAGAATAATCACATTCCTAAAGGCATGATCACATTGGAAAGCTTATTTGACAATGAAGATGGAAAGAAGTCAAGGACTATGAAAGTTGATGGTAAAATCTATAGCGAAATTGAAATAGAAGCAAACAAGAAGATTAATGTCAGAATAAGATGCTCTCTAGAATAAGTTGAAGGAGTCAAGGCACTATGTTTTAAATATCTAGAAATTATTGCATGGTCTTATGAAGACCTCAAAGTTTATGATAAGAATGTCATTCAGCATACCATTGAGTTGGAACCTGATGCAAAACCTTTCAGATAGAGGTAGAGGCCTATGAATCCGAATATCGAGTCCATAATGAGGTAGGAATTGATTAAGCTTCTAAAAGGGAAAATTATCTATCCTATTAAGCATTCCACATGGGTTGCCAACTTGGTCCTAGTGAGAAAGAAGAATGGAGACATCCAGTTATGTGTGGATTTCTGGAACTTGAATAGAGCTTCCCTGAAGGATCATTACTCACTTCCCCAGATGGATCAGATTCTGTAGATGGTGTCAGGAGCGAAAATATATTCCTTGCTAGATGGCTTCTTCGAATACAACCATATTTGGGTTAGAGATGAAGATCAATTCAAAACAACTTTTACCACTAAGTGGGGCACATTTTCTTATCAGAGAATGCCATTCGGTCTATCCAATGCAGGAGCCACCTTCTAGAGGGCCATGGACTATGCTTTTGGTGAGCTGATCAATAAAATCATTATGATTTATCTAGATGATATGATAGTGTTTTTACATAGGAAAGAATCACATCTTGAACATTTAGAGAAGGTTTTCTAGAAGTGTAGAGAGTTTGGCATATCTCTCAATCCAAAGAAATCATTCTTCATTGTTCATGAAGGAAAATTATTGGGACATGTAGTCTCCAAAAATGGGATGGCAATAGATCCAGATAGAATAAAATCAATTCTAGCCCTTCCTCTACCTACAAACAAGAAAGGGTTACAATCTTTCTTTGGGAAGATTAACTTTGTAAGAAATTTCATATCAGACTTTGCTCAAGTGGTCCAGCCCATATCAGAGCTACTTAAGAAGAATATGGAGTTCAAGTGGACTGAGAAAATAAAACAAGCCTTTGAAGCTATAAAGCAAGCAATTGCAACTGCACTAGTATTGATAAATCTAGATTTCAACAAATATTTCATTTTATATGCCTATGGAGTTGAGGAAAGCTATGCATCAGTATTCACTCAAAAGGGTGAGAATGGAGAGGAACATCCTATCTTCTTCTGGAGTCAAACCTTGCATGAGTATCAGACAAAGTATAATTTTATTGAAAGATAGGTATTTGCTGTAATGAAATATCTGAAGAAATTTTGGTAGTACTTAGTCCAAAGTAAAACTTTGGTTTATGTGGTACACCCAGATGTGAGAAAATTTATCCTCCAAGGAGAATTGGGTGATAAAAGGGCTGGTTGGATTACCAAGATACAGGAGTATGATGTAGAAATCCACCCTACAAAGTTGGTCAGAGGGAGAGCATTATGTCAGGAACTCGCAGCTAAGGCAAATTTAGAACAAATAGTAGCCTGTCAAGGAGCAGAGGATGATCAGGAGGTCACTTTTCAGGATAATTCTGATTGGATAGATCAATTGATAGCCTATTTCCAAATAGGGGTATGTTCACAAGGTCTCAATCCTTCACAATGGAGGAGATTCATATTGTAAGCTATGAAGTATGTATTACTCCTGGAAGGACTATACAAAAGGAACTTGGATGGAGTGCTTCTAAGATGTCTGAGAGATAATGAAAAATAGAAGGTCATCAAAGAATTTCATGGAGGCCTATCGAGAGGTCACTTTTTAGGAAGAATAACTACCATGAAGATAATAAGGGTAGGATATTATTGGCCCACTATCTTTGCAGATGTTTTCAAAGTAGCTAAGTCCTGTGATAAGTGTCAAAGGTATGTGGGAAGAACCAAGAATGCAACATTTTTGCTCAAGCCAATTTAGGTAGAGGAACCCTTCCAACAATGGGGACTCGAATTTGTTGGAGTCATCAGTCCAAATTCATCAGCAGGGCACAAGTTCATCCTCACTGCCACTGACTATTTCACTAGATGGGTGGAGGCTATTCCAACCAAGAAATCAGACCAAGAAGTGGTAATTGATTTTCTAGAAAATTTGATCACAAGGTTTGGAATCCCAAAAGCGTTAGTAAGTGACAATGGCCTAAATTTCATAGGTGAAAAATACATTGAATTTACAAGCAAGTATGGTATAAATATTAAAAATTCTTCCAACTATTACCCTCAGGGTAATGGATTGGTGGAATCCACCAATAAAAACTTGCTCAAAATTCTAAAAAGGGCACTGGAGGAGAACAAAAGGAGTTGGCATCTATTACTTGACCAGGTTTTATGGGTAGATAGAATCACTATCAAGAGGTCTATTAGGACATCTCCTTATGCATTAGTATATGGCAAGGAGGTCATTCTACCTACTCATCTGGAGATACCAAATTTAAAATGGGCCAACCAAGATCAGGAGCTCAATCAAAGTCTACTAGAAGCCAGACTGATGCATCTGTTACACTTGGAAGAACAAAGAACTCAGGCATATGAGAACTTTTAAAAATACTCCATGAATACCAAAGAGTGGTTCGATAAAAAGGTAAAGTTTAGAAAATTCAAAGAAGGAGATTCAGTGCTAAGGTGGAATGTTGAAAAGGCTAAGTCGGGTAATCACCAAAAGTTTGACTCATTCTAGGAGGGACCCTTCAAGATTGTCGAAGTAAAGGAGAGCAATGCCTTTCAGCTTCAAGATCAAAGAGGAAACATACAACCCATCCCTGTTAATGGGTATCATCTCAAACTATATTTTAGTTAGAGAAATCCTCTTGTTGTAATATATGTACATATGTTGTATTATATTTCTTTTTATTTTTGTATTATATTTCCAAAAGCAAATGAGGGAAAGGAGGTCATTTTTCCACTTGCAAAAAGGGTTGTGATATAATCCACCAAGAAGTAACGCAATGAAGAATCCATAGTCAAAGTAGTCAAACGACTCTTACCAAAATCTAGAATAGCGAAATCCTAGTCCTAGCGGAGTTTTCAAGAGGCCTAAACCCTTCAAAAGTTTTCGAAATAGGCATGGTCCCAAAATTCATAGTCAACTTGGTCAAAGTTACCTTTGCAAAAATATAACTTGTAGAATTTTAAGGAAAGCATGAAAAGAGCATGCATTTTTAGTCAAGCGAAACTAGGAAAGCAAGTATAGCATCAAAAATCCACTAGGTTTATTATTCCACCGTAAGGATGGGTAAATAAATGTACCTTGAGAAGTGTACCAATGGATAGTTTACCACCATCTACCATGAATTCCATCCAATCAAAGATGCATACTTCACTGACAAGCCATGCTTCACAGCATATGATTCACTCATTTGAAATCATGGGAGGTAACCATCCACTCATTCCCATTAATGATGGAGTGCTTGAAAAACCTATTTAAGTAGACAAATTTAAAATTTTAATCATTTATGAGCAAGCGAGATGAGGAAAAAGAGTGTTGTAGAGAATATTTGTTGCATAATTCCTAGAGTTGTGAAGGAAAGGTTATTCAGAAGCTGAAATGGCATCATCTTCAGTGAAGCAGACTAGGCAGGCTAGCAAGACGGACAAGCCATACTACACAGACAAGAAGGCAGGGGTCGTAGACACAAGGATGACGTACTCAACCAAAGATAACCTAATATGGGGATACAAAGAGAATTTCTTCAAGGGCAAGCCTCTTCCAGACCAAGGTAAAGGGGCCATGTACTCTTTCCTTGCTTACTATATTTGTGATGTTGTACATCCATACCCTGAGTTAGTATCTGCTATAGCAAAATATTATGACCCCGCATCTAGGGCTATGAGAACGTCCCACGATAGGGTTTTATTTCACATCATTGAACAAACCTATCGAGATATGTTCGCAATAGGATAGAAACCTCGAGTACCCCCTAGAGAGTTCAACCTAGAGCAACAAGCAAAATTTTATTCTCTAAGAAATTGGGCACAAAATGGAAGTCATTTTAGAGACTGGGTGTATGGCCAGCTCAAGACTATTAAACCTGATCAAGCCCTACCCACAAATCCTATTCCCACTAGCGAGTTTGTGGAACCAGAAATCTACTCCATGTTAGCGGTCATAGCAAACCTTGAGTCATATGTAGATGTAAAATACTAGAAATTGGCTATAGCGTATTGCATCTCCAATATCAGGATGTATACCCCACAGCTAGGTGATAATAGTAATTCTCCTATTTTCTTCAATTGGCCTGCATTTCTTGCCAAGAAGATGCATGAGCAGCTGGTAGATATGAAGGATGAAGAAGAAAAACTAGTATTCAAGCATTGTTCCAACCTAATTTGGATGTTCTTTGGTGCTACTAGAGAGGAGTACCCATGGATATCAGTGATTGATAAAGATGCAGATGGACATGTACTACTAGTATATTATTGGACAAGGGTTATGAGAAGAACATAGTCATTTTACACTTTTAATTTTGAATTCCTTGGATCGACTCTTAAAGTTATGTATGGCGACTATCCCAGACTGGCCCCAGAGATTGAAAAGAAAATCAGAGTAAAAGGAGTAGAGGAAGGATACTGGTATATCCTAATAGAGGGTATGGTCATAAGGTTATATGGTTTCACAGAGAAACCTTTCTTGTTGCCTCATTATGTCACCCATCGCTTATTCGCACTAGAATATTGCAAGTAGGTAGAATACATAAACTATAGGTTTGGTTTCGAAAAAAAAAGGAGAGCAATTATGAAATATGGTTTCAATGAAGGTGATATCACTATGTGGAAAAAGTGGTAATGTGAGAAAATCATGATAAATTTGGACAAACTAGGTCTTACCCAGCTTCCACAGAGGTGGGGATATGACCAAGATGACTTGTTTACATAGAGGATTAAATAGCTGCATGGAGAGAAAACAACTAAATTAGTTAAATCCAAATGCACACACATAGAGAAGGATAGAAATAATAGAGAGCAGTATCCCTTCCGATGGAATGTAAGCAAGATGGAACCACTTCCACCATGGAGATATTTCTATGTACATGCAAATGATTACAATCCAACCAAGGTCTCTTATCAGCTCAGTGATGTAAGAGCAAAATAAATGGAAGAAACCCACAAGTGGTCTTCAGCCAAAATCCTCAAATGGTGGAAGATGAGAGTGGAGATAAATGCAATGAAAAACAAATATCCCACTCCCAAAATTTGTAACAAATGTAAGCAATGATGAGCATTAGCATTGATATGAGGTTTGATTAAATACAAAAGGTAAGGTAGTTGAGTAATTACCAAGGAGAACCACCTTCCCAATTAATTGGAGAGTGCATAGAACTATTTTGTAAACTAATGTAATACCTTACCTATGTGCTAACATATGTTCTAACATCCCCCCTTATTACATTATTGGAAAATACAAAGAGCATTGCAAAATAATTTAAAAATTACCACGTGCAAGTGGCTTGGTGAAAATGTCTACAACTTGCTTATCAGTGGGAATGTACTAGAGCTATATGTTGTGCTTTGGAACTTCATATAGAATGAAATGAAATCGAGTATCAATGTGTTTGGTACACTGATGAAATACTAGATTCTTTACTAGATTAAAAACACCTTGATTTTCATAAAATGAATGAAGTCGAATATTCTTTAGAAGACCTATGTTTGTAAGAATGTGACTTAACCTCATTATATCATAGAATGCTCCACTTGCTACATGATATTTTGCCTCCATAGAAGATAAAGTAACCACCTACTACTTCTTACTATGCCAAGAGATAGGTCTAGATCCAAGATGGAAAATATATCTAGAAGTCAACTTGTGATTATCAATGGATCCGACATAGTCTGAGTTCATGTATCCCTATAAGAGGAACTTGTCATTATTCTTGTACTCCAAGGCATAGTCTGTACTACCATGGACATAATGAAGAACTCTTTTTTTGATTTCCAATGACTCACCCCATATTCCTACATGAAACTTGAAAGATAACCCACAACAAAACTGAGATATGGCCTAGTATTTGTCAGATATATGAGACTCCCAATAAACTGGTAATAGAGAGTACCATCTACCTATGGTGATTTATCATATCATGATAACTTAAGTCATGGCTCCATTGGAGTCGCTTTAGACTTGCAGTCATTCATGCGATATTTTTCGACCAATGTCTTGGCATACTTCTTTTGTGTTACTCCAATATTATTCTTTTTCTAAGTTTCTTCCAAACCAAGACAATAGTGAAGAAGTATTAGATCTATAATTTCAAAATATTATTTTAAATCATATTTCACTACATCAATCATGTTCTCTTAATTACTTGTTATGATCAAATCATCCACATATAGTACCAAAATCACTATGTCAAAACCATTGTTCTTGATATATAGATTTACATATGAAGGACTTCTTTTGAATCCATGTTGCACAAGGTGACTATCTATTTTTATGTACCAAGCTCGTGGATCTTGTTTTAGCCCATACAAGGATTTGACCAACTTGCAAACTTTTTGTTCTTGCCCTTCAATCACAAATCCTTCTGGTTGGGTCATATACACTTCTTCTAGCATGAACTATTCAAGAAAGCACTTTTGACATCCATCTAATGTAACTTCCACCCAAACTGAGCTACAATGGCACAAAGTACTCGAATGGTAGTCATTTTTGCAGTAGGGGAAAAAGTATATTTATAATATATGCCTTCTTTCTAAGCATAGCCCTTTGAAAAAAGATGAACCTTATGCTTATTAATAGTACCATATGCCTTATACTTCACTTTGAAAACCCATTTGCAGCCAATGGGATTCTTTCCTGAAGATAAAAATACTAGGATAGATTCTTTGATCATACATTCTTTTAAAAAGCTTCTTGAAATACTAAAAGTATAGAAATACCTCTAACTTCAATTGGAGAAATAAAACCCACATCCTTCGTGAGTAATCATCAACAAACAATTGAAAATACCTCTTTCCACCATAGTTGTTTGGCATAGGATCGCACAGATCGATGTGTACCAACTATAAAGGTTTCTTAGCTCTTAAAGAGCTAACCTCAAACGGTACATGGTAGTGCTTCCTTACTAATAAATTTGAGCATATTGGAAATGTGGAGGAAATGTTGGGAAGACCTTCACCATCTCATGTTTTCTCAACTGGAGCAAATATCCTGAACTCAGATGCCCATATCTCTTGTGCCAAAGAAAATTATCCTCCTTTGTAGTTTCTACCATGGCAACATGAGGTGGTGAAACAAAATCTAAGATGAACAAGTCATGCATGTATGATTATTTTCCTACATGATTTCCTTTTTTGGTGATAAAAAATATCTTTCAGCCCTCCTCAAAATTGAAAACAACATCCATGTCTCTATCCAAGATCTGAGATATGGACAACATTATTGGCCAATCTAGGAATATAGAGAACCTTCTCAATCTAAAATTTTCCATCTAGAAGAGTGATGGAAACATCACCTTCACCACGGACTCGATAGGTCTTATCATCAACTATTATCACTAGCTTACCCTTTGCCTCAAATATATCAAACCATGATCTATCTCTATTCATGTGTTTACTGGTACCAAAAATCAATATACCACATTGCATTTTTTGTTGAGAAGATGTGTGAGTCATGAGCACCTTGTGTGCTCTCTCAAAATCTGATTCTGAGTCTGATTCGGCATAAGAAACATTCCCATTTGGTTGCTTATTCTTCTTCTATGGTTTGTATTTCCCTTTTCTCTTTTTCTTATGATCTTGGTCATTGTGTTGTTTATTCTTAAACCAACACCTATTGGTGTTATGGTTATTCATATCATAGATTTTGCAATATTGCTTATCGATTTTTTGAGTTTATTTCCCTTTTCCTTTTGATGAAGATCCTCCCTTCTAAAAATTACCATGTTTCTTACCCCTTTGTTTGGAATAGAGTGCATTATCTGGCACTTCATCTTTCTAAAATTGGTTTGCCTCCTAAATTTGAAGCAAATTTACCAATTCCACAAAGGTAACTTGTCTTCCAAAAATATTGAGAGAAGTGATCAACACTTTGGAGGATTTTGGAAAAGGTCTCAATATGACTTAGGTCAAGAGAGTATCTGCCATTGTCTCTCCCATGACATTCAATTTGGCTTTCAATTATGCCACTTTGCATAGGAACATGTCAACTATCTCACCAAATTTCATACTGAGTGTATGTAGTTGATTTTGAAGGTTTAGAATAATGGACTATTTCTTCCCTTAATAAATTGTAATAAAAGCATCCCAAGATTCCTTACCAGATTTGGCATCACATATATGAGGTTGGACCTCATATGTAGTAGCAATCAGAATAAACATAAGATATATTCTATCCTTCTTATCAAAGGCCTATTGATCTGGCCCTGATATTGTAGGATATTTGGTAGTTCCAATCACCACATCCCACAAATATTTAACTTGAAGGATAGATCGCATATTTGTCTTCCATGGTGTAAAATTAGAATCTTTGAGTGACTATGAATCTGACAAATATTTATGAATAGTGGCCATTGTGAAGGTTCCTTATAACACCAAATTATCCCTCTTTATTTATACTTGTATAGAGTACGTGAAAGAGAATTCAATAAAATTGATGGCACATACCTCAAAACCCTTTGAAAGAAGGTTGATGAGTTGGAGGAGTTTAAGTCAAACAACCAAAAATAATTAGGGTATGAAATGGAGTGCATATCAAAACTGGTTTGCCTTATTTCCCCTCAATGATTTATAGAGAATAATAGCTCAGATGTCATTGTTGCAGCTATATTAGGCATAAGATACAATATTCCAAGCATGACATCTCCTGTAAGTGTGGACCAGAGGTATATATACTGAATATTGTTGTGAAATAAATTGCACAAATAGATGTAAAATTTGGGGTCTTTTACTTGCTTTGTATATTTTACTTTATGATTGAAATGCAAGAAAATAGGAAATTTAAATGCAAAAGCAATCACAAGTGCCCACAAATTTAAACACTTTAGGTGTCGGTTTCCACTGAAAATGCACCTATTACAATGTCAATTTTTTTACAATGATGATATTCAAATCCAAAAGTTTTTTTCCAAGCAACAATTTTTTTCCCCCATTTGTATTAGAATTTTGCAAAAGAAAAATGCTTTTGATCCCCCATTTTTTTTGAAAAACAAACAAGGATGAAAAATTGTGCTATACCCTTTCAAGTGCCAAAAAAATACTTATCCCTCCAAAATTGCTTGAAAGGAATAAACAAAGTATTTAAAAAATGCCTCTGAAAGAGCGTTTTCTTTTTTTGTTTTGTCTGCAAAAGTGGACAAAAAAACAAGCAAAAAATTTGCTTCTTGGAACTCCCTCCATTGTCAATGATAAAAAAAAATTATAAAAAAAAAACAATTTTTGTTAGCAAAAAAAAATTGCTAGCAATAAAAAATTGTCATGGTGCAAAATTTTTCATAGCGTAAAAGTTGTCACACGAAAATTGTCACACAAAAATTATCACGTGCAAAAATTTTTTATCAAGCACACCCTCTGCGGGATTTGAACTGGTGATATATGGCCTAGCAAGAACCATGCTCACCAGTCGAGCTATGTGGCTTGACAAGTATAGAAAGAAACCATGTCACCTTTCTTTTGCTTGCCCAACCAGAAAAACAAAAAAAAATGAATTTTCTTTGTCCCACATGCATTGTGGGAAGGCAATAGGGCAGTTGAAAAATTGCTCAAGATAAGATAGCTTTTTATTACCTTTAGGCAATCAAGCCCCACATTTTACCTCTTTCAATAACCAATAGATAACTGCCACATCACCTCTCAGTCCAACCAACCAAATACTACCATGTCACCTCTCTGCCTGACCAATCGAAAGCTTCCATATGTCACCTGGTCTCAGTTTACATGTGCCACATCATCCACTATCTTGATCTCCAATATTTTTGGTGGTTTGTATATTTACAGTCTTGCTAACGGTCTATGTTAGTCACGTTACATCCTATCGATTGTTGTCAGTCTGCATCTATTAGTCTTTGTCTTGTCGATTGTTGTCAGTGCAATTTCTGTGTCAGGGCTGTATCATTCTACGTCCATATGTCAAAGTCTGGTCTAGAAAGGTCTATTAGTATGTGTATGTCCAATTCGTCAGAGTCTTATCTAGAAGAGTTTGATAGTCTGCATCTTTTTTGTTCATCACAGTCTATTCTAGCCTCCCCAATCCTATGTATCCATCGTGCCTCCTACACCCATGTTAGGGTCTTGGTATTCATGCCATCTCTATTGCGCATTAGAGTGAGTTCTTGATGGAATAGTTAGAAAACTACCTTGCCCAACAAAATCACCTTGCCCAACCAACCGTATGCTCTGATACCATGTAACAAATGTAAGCAACGAGCAACATTAGCATTAATATGAGGTTTGATTAAATACAAAAGGTAAGGTAGTTGAGTAACTACCAAGGAGAACCACCTTCCCAACTAATTGGAGAGCGCATAGGTCTATTTTGCATACTAATGTAATACCTTACCTATGTGCTAACAAAATTGATGATGAGTTTGAGAAAAGATACGATGAATAGGTTGCAACTTGAAAAGCTCAAAAAAGAAAAATCCTAGCATTAGTTCTAGTGAAAACAAAAAAATGTGAAGTAGGAAAGGCAAATTGAAAGATTAAAAGGCCATAATAGCTAAGAAACATCATGATTCCACTCCACCATCCTCTATCCCATTACAATGGAAAGAGGGATATTTGAAAGAATCATGAGTAGCAGAGGATAGTCCAAGAATGAGAAGGTCAAAACATAGAGTCATTGAGACTAAAACCCTTGCAAAAGAAGATTAGAAGAAAAATGAAAAAAGTGTTAGACCTCACTACTTTAGCCCCCTCTAAGAAGAAGGGTAAATCAACTCTAATTACAAAACCTTCAAAAGCACTTCCTCAACATAGATCATAGGTAGCTATTTCATTCAAGAGGAAGGTAGAGGGCACTGTATTGGAAATTGACACAAAATCTCTAAAGAAATAGAAGTTGGATAAAGCAGATGAGGTAACACAATCTCCCACTACATTTGGTGGGTAGGATATTCAAGAAGACCAATAGAAGAACATTGAGGAGACTCTCATATATTCTACCATGGTAGGATCAGGTATGGTTTTTGATCTCTCTCCTACTTCTTATCCTACTTATTATCTAGAAAAATCTCATTTCCCTTCTCACTATAAAAATATAGTACATCTATATTTATTAAAACCATATTCCCCATAACCATCTCTGTGTTATACACATTCAGTTCTTCATTTAGTCCACTCTCCATCCCATACTATTGAGAAGCCCAAAACTTCATCTCCCCCTCTTTTATCACACTCCCCATTATCTTCTCCACCTCCAACTTCCATAAATCCAACTCCCCCATCATCATTACCTCCATTAACAATGGCAACATCATTGCCATTAACTCCTTCATTAACCATGACAAGTAGTTCCATTTCAATTGCTATTTCTATTGTGGATACATATTCTACTCTTATTACCTCCACTCCCCTTTCTACTATTGTAGCCCCTCTTTTCCATACAAATGTCACTCCATTCACTCCTATGGATCACCCCATAGTAGCATCTCTACAGAAGATTAATATCACCTCACTACGAGAAATTTTTTTTGGAGTATGAAGCTAGCCCAATCTTTCGAAGGATCAGCTAAGGTGAGAAGGACAATAGTAGTTGACCCTGTGTTCCGATAGAGGATAAAATATAAGATGATTCCCTTGGTTGATAAACAAAAAAAATATATGATAGTGGAAGATAATCAGATTACTAAGAAGACTGAAGATATAGAGCAACTGACCATAAAGGATGTGATGATCACAATCAAAGTAGGGATAGAAACTATGTAAAAACTTATTTTTATAGGGTAAAGTCCACCAAATTGAAGAAGTTTTCCACGCTTCTATCTACCATAAAGGAACAAAAGAAAGAAATACAAGCTTTGTAAAATGATGCTAAGAAATGGTAGAATATGTTTGAAAATATGACTGATTTCAAGGAACAAGCCTAGCAGTTGTAGGAGCAAAATAAAATATATGCAGAGCAAATTCAAGCTTTACAACAACAAATATAAGTTGAAAGAATAAAGGTGGTCGGATTCTCCAAGTCCAAGGTGAAGCAAGTTAGAAGAAAAATCTTATTTGAAATCTTGGAGAGATGCTCTAGAATCCAACACATATTTGACTTCATGAATGAAGCCAGTGAAGTGTTGCCAACAACAAAAGAAGACATAGAAGTATCACAAAACAAATACGACCAATTGCTCCTAAAGCCAATGAGTTCCTCAATTTTTTTGAGGCTAAGTATAACCAATTGGGTAAGCCTATTCCAAATAAGGATTGGAACACTTCAAGAATTTTAGCCAAAATTATCCTGAAAAGAAATAGTTTGCTTCAAAAGGGTGGCCATTGATTGATAAATTAGATGAGGAGCTATAGACGATCATTGATATCAATGAAGAGATGGTGTAGTTTCAAAAAAAATTGGGAGGAAAATAACAAGATTATATCAAAGAAATATTTCTATAATATCATACAAACATTGATTGAGGATGAATAAAAAATAGATGCATGGTAGGAGTCAATTGACCAATACAAGGTCACTCAGTTGATAAAGAGCTCAACCAGATTGAAATATTTAATGACAAATTTGGTAGAATGGGGAACTTCCTCCTCCTATGATACAATGGTGCAACTACGTTATGTCCATCAAAAATTTTTGGAAATTCAAAATCCCACACTAGCATCTTGGAACAAGGCCATGAATATCTTCAATCTAGCCAATCAAACTCAAAAAGGAGAACCTAAATCAAAGAAGTCTAAATATCAAGGTGAGCAGGAAGAAGACCAAGAGGTAGAGGGAAATTAATATGAGGAACATGAAGATACACATGAAGAGGAACAAGAGGGAGAGGTTGAAAGAGAAAATGCAACCATAAATCTCTTAGATGAAGAGGCAACAAAAGATGTTGCCCAAGGTCAAGACCATTCATAAAGGCAGAAGTACCAATAATTTTTTTTGTAACATAGTTCATAAGTTTTGAATATTAGTTATTAGTAGTATAAGCTATAAAGGTAGTTTTGTAGGAGTATTTTTGATCCTGAATGTGTCAGAAGGTAGAAAAGGGATGAGCTTGTTTGAGCATGAAAAAGCTATGAAACTGGAGATAGCCACGTGTATAAAAGAACATGCTCCCATGTATTTTGAGTATAGTAGTAGTTGCTTTTAAGTATGGTTTCCATGTGAACCATTACTCTCTAAGTTTTCCAAATAGTAACTTAAGAGAGTGGGGTTTGCAAGGAAGTTGTTCTTGGAAGCATTGTTCACAACAAACTGAAGTGGATTTTTGCTTACCTATAACAAGATTAGTTTACAAAGATGAAGACAACAAATTGTGGAAGTACACAGTCATGGTGCTAAGCTCGCACATCATATTATTTTAACTCCAATGCCTAATGGATAAGGATATGAGTTCATAAACCTTTAAATCATTCTATTGATATAGTTCCTAGTTATTATTTGTCTAATGCACCTATTTATTGTAGATCAATCCTTGAATATGATGAAATAAAAAGGTATATCTAAGATTTGATTTAGAATGGACACATCAAACCAAGAGCTTTACCATGTGGTATTAGAATTGCCTTGGATCCAAGAAATGTGAAATATGTTGTCTCTATAACAACTATAAAGATTTAAATAAATTAGCTATGAAGAATTGCTATCCACTACCTTTGATAGATGATTTATTGGACTAACCATGTGGAGAAATATTCATCATCAAAATTGATCTGTAGATTGGCTATCATCAAATACCTATTGACCCCACTAACATATAGAAGATTATGTTCAAATCTAAAGAGGGTTTATTTAAGAGGTTGATAAATACTTTTGGCTTGACCAATTCACCTATAATATTCATGAGGTTGATGGATGATAACTTGTATACTTACACCAATTTATTTTTGGTAGTCTACTAAGATGGAATTCTCATGTATGGTAGGACACGAAAGGTACTTTAGATAGTTACAATATATAATTTATATTCTAATTTGGAGAAATGTTCATATGGCATGACAAATATTTAATATATTGGATATATTATTTATAAAAAAGAAATCCATGTTGATCTTTTTTTTTTAAAATAAAGGGGTAAAAAATTATTGATAAAAAATATGGATTACAAAGTACAACTGAGCTTCCAACTAGGACTCAAATAAACAGTCAAATAGGATAAAACCAGTAGACTAGAATGACACCCAAAAAATACAAAAAGAACAAACCACATTAAGTCTGTACATCCTTGTGGATCAACTCCCACAGGAATTGAGAATCCCCAGATGAGAGACTCTCCCAATTATCGATACTCCAAGGATCTAGTAGCTCAGAATCCCTTTTGGCTAGGTAATAAGCAACCACATTCCACTCCCTTGGAATGTGCACAAAGGATATAAATTCAAACTCTTCACTCATTCTGAGAATCTGAATGGCTACATACGCCAACTTACAATTAACTTCCTCCACCCTTTTACTGTTTAAAATATTAACCAAAATTTGAGAGTCAGAATCGCAGATAATCCTATGCTAGCCAAGAGAAAACCCCCTCCGCAAGGCCTCAAGAATTGCAAGAGCTTCCATAAAATTGTTGGAGTGAACACCTTTATAAATGGAAAAAAAAACTAACACCACCAGTAGAATCTCTCCCAAAATTGCCAATGCTAGCATGTCCAATATTACCCTTGGATGATCCATCAGTATTAATTTTTAAAACTCCTCTAGGGGGTGGCCTCCACATACCATCTCTCCTAATCTTCTTGTTGAGCTGAGGAACCCTACCAGGGCTAGAAGAGTTCACACCATCCCAAAAGATACCAAGGGCTTGTTGTACCTTCTCCTCCCTAGAATCCAAAAGAGGGTCCACATCACATTTGCTATGGATGGTTTCCTGAACCATATACAAGATCCTTTGCCAGATCTTTTGAATATCCAAATAACTACCCTGAAATATGCGTCAATTTCATTTGAGCCAAATTTACCAGATGATGCAAGAAGGGCCCAAATTCCAAGCCACCCAAAGGAAGGGGGCCTTGGCCGGAGGTCTGCCTAGACTACTCCAAAACTCCACCAAGGATAACACATGAAAACATGGATGGTTCCAAGAACTCCACCAACGATGCCAAATGTCTCTAGCAAAGGAGCATTGGAAAAATAAATGAGAAGAGTCATCCTCATTCTTACTGCAAAGGACACAAAAAGAGGGACCCTAAAATACCCTCTTTCTCACATTATCCCAAGTGAGGCATTTATTACGAGCTACCAACCAGAGAAAGAAGTTACATTTTGTCTAGGAAAATTTGTTCCACACATTTTTCCACCAAGTGACAGGAAGACTCCCATACTTTTGTTTATCAAGAACTTGATAACCATAGGCTATCGAGTAGGTTCCCTTAGGATCAGGGTTCCAAGCCAGAATATCTTTACCCCTCAATGAATAACAAGGCCTCCTCATAATAATAAGAGCAAGCACCTCTCTGTCCTTGGATAGTCCCCCCTGGGGCCATTATTGCGAATCTTTCCACCTGTACATCTCCATATTTCCAAAAGACTAGATTTTTTTAAAGTCCTCCACACGAGACCGACCTGCTTCCAAGAAAAAAATGCTTAGGGAACGTAACCTAGGATATTGATTCAAGATAGGAGGGTGTCCATCCCAATAATCTTCCCAAAAAAGAGTATTTGATCCTTGATTACAAATCCAGAACAAACCCTGCTTGATTAAATTAGCTCTTTTTTTCAGAGTGTCCCAAATAACTAAACCTTTCCCAACCAAGTTGAATCTAGGGATATCAGCCTCATAAATACCTCTCAAGTATTTACAAGATAATATTTAAACCCAAATCTTATCTTGAGAGGTACACCATCTCTAATAAAGTTTTGCAACCAAAGCCTACCCAAAAAGAGTTGTTTGTCGCAACCCAAGGCCTCCCTCTTGCACCGGCCTACATATAGAATCCCACCTAACCAAAATCCATTTATATTGATCAAGTTTTCCAGACCATAAAAACTATCTTGACAAAGCATCCATGTCATTGATGAAGTGAGAGGGAGCTATTTGTACAAAACATCTATAAATGAATAAAGCTTGAACAACAAATTTTAAAAGCAACACATTACCTGCAGTGGATAGCCATATGAATGTCCAGTGATTCACCTTCCTTCTAAACTTATCAAGAATAGACTGCCAAGAAGATCTAGATAGAGGATGAGATGAAATTGGAATAACAAGATAAATGAAGGGGGGAGTCCCAACCTGGAATCTTAGAATGCGAGCAATCCTGGCTTGAATAAGAGGAGGGGTATTGAAGAAGAAAATAGAAGACTTTTCCTCATTAATCAATTGTCCAGAAGCACCAAGGTATATTTCAAGAGACTGTCTAATATTGTCAACTTCCCTGATAATGGCAACTCCCAAAAAAATAGTATCATCAAAAAATTGAAGGTGGGAAAGATGTGGAAAACTACTATCCCACTTCCATCCCTAAATGAGACCCTGCATGACTTAAGACTTGAGCAATCTTCCCAACCCTTCTGCCATAATGATAAACAAATAAGGAGATAAAGGATCTCATTGCCTCAATTCCCTTGATGCATTAAATAGATCTAATGGCTAATCATTAACAAGAACAGATAATGAGGAAGAAGAAACATAGCTCATCACCCATCTAATCCATCCCTCATCAAATCCAAAAGAAGCAAGAACTTTCTGAAGAAAGGACCATCTGACCCGATCATAGGCTTTGGACATGTCCAAATTAATGAACATAGTTTTCTCCTTAGAAGTTTCCATCGAGTGAATAGATTTTGTAGCAATAACAACCCCATCCAATATTTATCGGCCAGCAACAAACCCTCCTTGCTCCTCAGAGATGATTTTGCTCAACCATATCTTTAGCCTCTCAGCAATAATTTTTGTGATGATCTTATACACAACATTGCAGAGAGCAATAGGCCTGAACATATCCAAGGAATTTTCTCCCTCTTTTTTGGGTATAAGCACCACAAATGTAGCATTTATGACCCTTAGCATCTGTTTGTTCTTTTGGGACTCATGGACCACCTCCAAAAGATCAAATTTTATTAAATCCCAAAAATATTGATAAAACTCAATTGATAATCTGTCTGGGCCTAGGGCTTTTCCTTTTTTCATCTTGAATAATACATTTTCCAACTCCTCAAGGGAAATTGGACCCATCAAGTGCTCATTCATCTCTCTAGAAACAATCATTGGAATACAGTTTAGAATAAGATTTTCATTCTCATCATCCGATAGGGAGTCCTCCTTGAAGAGAGAGGAAAAATACCTCTTAGTCTCTTCTGAAATATCCCTGAAAGAAGAGAGCAGGGCACCCTGAGAATTCACAAGAGAGGTAATCAGGTTACCATTACGGTGAGCCTTAATTGAGTTATAAAATAAGTTTGTGTTCCTATCCCCTTCCTAAAGACAATCTACTTGAGCTTTTTATTTCCAAAAAATTTCTTCCCTCAGTTCCCATTCAACAAGGTCTTTCGCAACCTCATATTCCTCAACAAGAAGCTCCTTCATGAATCCCTAATCTCTAATATTCCTTGAAGCTTATTCCACCCTCCTAAGAGCTGCCAACTTAGCCAAGGAAAGGTTCCAAAAATTTAGTCTATTCCATCTCTTCAATTTATGTTTTACAAATTGTAGTCACTTCATAAAGGAATACATAGCGGTGCCATGAGGAGGTTTGCCAATGGCCCACCAGCCTTGCATGAAATCATGAAGCTTAGTATCACCAAGCCACATAAGTTGAAACTTAAAGGAGGGATTTTTTTTTAGCCCTAACTCCAAAGTAGAGAGTTTGATAGACCAATTATCAGATCCCCTATCCTCTAGAATTACAGAACTAGCACTTCTGTTATTACCCATCCAATAATTGGATATCAAAAACCTATCTAGTCTCTCTGAGATGGAAGCTTCCCCACACCTTCTATTGTGCCAAGTAAAGATCCCATTATTTGGCTTGATTTCAACCAAGTTTAGGTCCTGGATATGAGCATTAAAGATAGAAGAAAAAGGCTCGAGATGGTCCACCCCACCACGTTTCTCCTCTAGACAAGTGATATAGTTGAAGTCTCCAGCCAAAATTCATGGGTACAAGGGAACCAAAATTCTCACAAAGCAAATGTGCTCCCACAAATTCACTTTACCATTGTAATCAACAGGAGCATACACATTTTTAAGTAGGATGGTTTCACCAAATTCATTATCATGCTCGACCATCAAAATAGACCATCTACTAGAAATCCAAGTAAGAGGGGATATCTTAACCAAATCCCATAAACAAGCGACGCCACCAGCATATCCACATGCACCAATACACTGGCATTTCCCCCTTCTCCACAAATTGGGAGAAATATTGAACATAATATCAATAACCAATTTAGTCTCCTGAATAAACACCACATCCAAAGAATGCACACAAACCAAATCATCAATAACTTTTTGTTTTGGGATGTTGTTCAACCCCCTTACATTCCATGATAGAATAATCATTTTTGGTGTTTATAAAAATGGGAGTCCAATGTTCTCACCAAGCCTGAATCCACAAAAGTATCCCCCATTAACTTAATTTTATCCCGGTCCTTCTTTTGACCCACCTTCATATTCTTATCCGAAAAACTTTTTTTAATTATTTTATGTTGCAATCCCAACACCGTAGGAGTTTTGCAGTCTAAGGATGACTACATCAGTGCCTGAGTAGGAGAGGGCATAACTAAATTTGTACCACTTTCTAAAATAGTTTCCCTTATAGGGCTAGACCCAACCATGTCCCCTATACTCAGATCCAAAGCCCTTTGTTCTTCATTTAAACCCCCTAGATTTGATTCCTTAAGTTCCCCCTCAAGAAGAGACATCTGATTCGACCTTGTATATTTGCATCAGGTAGTGACATTTCAGGTATCTCCATGCACTAATCAAGATCATCTAATATTTCAAAATAGTTGATTAGAGAATCTAGCTGGCTATCCTTAAGGTCTTTGTTTGCCCTTCGTCCTCTATTTTGGGCTTTTATCGAAACAAAACCTTTCTTATCCCATTCCCATTCCTTTATCGAGACTTTTTCTTTATCCAAAATTTGTCCAGACCGATATGGCCCAGGATTTGAAGCCATAGGCGGGACAAACTTAGGGCATTTTCTTTACAAGTGGCCATATTCATAGTAAATCCGACAACAAAATGGAAGATCTTCATAGTCAAGTTTTTGAACCCATGTAGTTGATCCAAATTGTATTTCAATAGAATCTAGAATAGGATTATTTAAGTCAATTTCAACACAAATACGAGCAATAGAGATTACATTTTTATCCATTGTTTTTTGTGACGGTCCAACTGACTTCCCAAGTAGAAGGACAATCTTATGCAAGATATCAGTTCTCCAGAATTCCAATGGGAGCCATGGAATCTGCACCCATACTAAAACCTGGGATGGTCGCTCCTCTGATGGGTTGAAACCCACATACTAGGTTTTAAGAAAGAGTACCACTTTGTTATAGATATAAGTACCCCTTTCAAATGCTTTATTACGATCTACAATACAAGAGAAAACCACCATAAAATAGTTGTTTGCACTCATCATCGCCTCCACATAGCCTTCAGGATTCCAAGTCTTCCTGACCCAAGCCTCCACAAAGGGGAGAGAAATTCGGATGCCCAAAAATTTACCAATAAGGGCATGTTTGGTTAGATACTCCACATATTCCACCACCGAGTCTGGTTGAACCACTAGAACTGGCCTGGATTCACATCGTTCCAAACATCCATTGTTATTTAACAAGCGGTTCTCGACATGCACTGGAAAATCCTATTTTTTCCAATAATTTTTAGATGAAAAAATATCACGAGCATGCACTCTCTGTGCCGGACCCGATGCCATCATGACATTCCTCCAATTTTTTAGACCTCCTTCGAAAGCTGCTGCCATCCCCACAAAGCAATTTTTCTTCATCAAACCCTAGCAGAGTAGTTTTTCCTCATCAAACCTTCTCTTCTTCCTAACACTTAAAAATTATATTTAAGTTACAATTTCTTAAATCCATGTTGATATTAAGAATATTCAAGTCATTATATATTGGCATACCCAAAGAATCTAATAGAGCTTCACAATTTTTTGGATTTTGCTAATTTTTATCAAACATTTGTATTAGGATTCTAACATATTATTTTTCACTACAACAAGTGACCAAACGAGGTGCCAAAGCCAAAAACCATTAGTGATATACACAACAAAGGGCATTTGAGAAGTTGAAGGACCAATTGTGTTTAGCTTTAACACTTTTCCTACATTATTTGTAGTAGCCTTTTGAGGTAATGAATGATACATTAGAGTAGCATTGGGAGATATCCAATAGTTTATCATAGTAAAACATTCATTGAAGTAGTTTAAAAATATCCCACATATAACAAAGACATCCATGTCATTGTCCAAGCATATAGATAGTAGTATAAGCATTAAATATTGGAAAAGGAAAACATCACCCATATAGATCATATGATTTTGGAGTTAATTGAAATACAAAGTAAACTAAGACATGAAGAACATTAGAAGTGCACCACATATCTATAGCATTTTTATTTAATAATCAACCACATGATTGGAAATACCAATTTAGCAGCATATTATTTGAGTCAACCTCCAATCATAACACTTATACCATTCTTGGTTCATGTGGGCATAAGACTTCCAATTGGTCCACCTTGTATAAAGGAGATTCTAATTTTGTAGATGCATACTAAGCTCTTTGTGTGGGTAAGGACATTTCTAATTCTTATTTATAAAATAACCTCCAATATCAAATGGGGCACATTTGTATACAACTAGTAAATGATTACATATGATTTAGTAAGCGTACCTTAGTAAAGTAGTGTTAGCTTTTCAAGCTAAATACAAAATAAAATTCACAAAAAGATCTAAAACAAAGTTGCAATACTGTATATATGATAATGGCACTACTCTAGATGTATAAAACTCAGAAACAACTTCAACAATTACTCATAACATTGCCATTACAAATGCCCACAAAAATAGTACAATAGCTTTGAAAGTATCAGGTAAGTATCAAGTCATGTCCCTCACAGACACATAGGTACATATATAATGTGGTGTAACTCTTCATATGGAGCACTCTTGGCCTTCACTCTTCTAGAGACTCTTCAACTTCCTATTCTATGGACACACGTGCACATGGACTACTATTCACATTTATAATACCAAAATACTTTGCATACTTTAATAATACTTGTGCATTGATTACATCGCATAAAGTAAATACTCAAATTCTAAACTAGGACACTATTTCCTAATCTAAAGATGTACCCAAGGTGGTACATTAGTATGTACCAAATAATGTAATATATTCCAACACCCTCCTGTATTATATTATTTGGTTATTGAAGACTTTTGTCTTCAATATGGATATTCATCTTCAATATTTTTATCTGAAGCCTTAAGACAAGTATCTTCATTTGATTCAATTTTCATCTTGCTTTTCTTGATCTGATTTATTTTCTTTATATTTGAATTATGCCTTCGTCTTGGACTTTCAATATAGTTTATCATCAAATAACCTTGTTGAGTAAGAGATCTAATTACATCTCCAGTCTACTTTTGTTTTTCCTATTCTGTGGATAACCTTGTTGCTTGCTCTTCATGCTTGCCTTCAATGCTAGTAAAATCTTTAGAAATAATTTTTTGAAATAGACACTCTAACTTGTATGTTAATACTTTTCCAAATTTCCTATAATATTCTTCCTTGTAATAACAAAAAGTAGATGAATGTGATTATTTTTCATAATATTTACAAGGATGTAAATTCCAACAATTAGCTTCTTCATGTCCATATTTATTATAATATGTGCATTTCAAATCTTCTTTTATTGTTTTGTAAACTTTAGTTTCATCTATTTTCTTGATCAACTAATATAACCATTAGTTGAGGCAATTTTGCCTTTTCTTTTTTCATAAATTTGTAAGAGATCTTCTTGACTAACATTTTCTATTATATTTTGAGAATTATATTAATTATCATCATTTTTTTCTATAGGATCTACTATTGTCAAACTATCAATTTGTGATTCCTCAAGATTTTTTCTAAGTCATATTGATTCTTTTTTCCTAATCATACTTTTCATATTATTATCCCTTGAATCAACCATAGTTCTTCTCAAGTAATTTTTCCTAGTCTCAAAAAATATAATGTGTCTTAATTCTAAATTTCTTAGTTCTATGTTGGTGTTGAATTCCTTATAACTCTAAACTTATAAATTTAGAAATTCCATAAAAATGATATTTAAAATTTTTATAAATTAAATTTGATGTAGAAAACCTTATTAATCCAATCTAATAAAATTGCCAATATTACAAAAATGTTTTGTAAAATCAAATAATAAAATTACAAAACTTTAAATTTATTCCTTACTCTCCTTCAAACCAAATTTAAATTCTTCATAAAATTCTCAAATAGCATTAATCTTATTTCTAAGGTTTCAAATATTAATTCTTATCCCTCCAAAATTGATAGTTTCACTTTTATCCTTAGAAAATTATATATATATATATATATATATATATATATATATATATATATATATATATATATATATATATATATATATATATATATATATCGTGTGTGTGTGTGTGTGTGTAGAAACCAAAATCTAGCATCATTTAGTTCACATTCACCACCTCACCATCAAATCCTGCATAATAAAGATATATGCCTAAGTTCTAACTTAGGGATATAAAATCCTGCACATCAATATACTTTTCTAATTTATTTAATTTGGAAAATCACCCTAGGATACCCTGTCTACCCATTGGACATGTGTCCTGGACACTTCATCCAACATCCATGCCACATCTTACCCACTCCTGTCCCCTTTGTCCTTGCACATGAGACAGATTCCCAACACCCATGCCACAACTCCTTTGTTGTTGTCCCCTTGTCCCTTCACATAAAGAAGAATCCCACATCCCACTCCACTTGGAGCCACATCACCTCAGTTAAGTGAGCCATACTAAGTGACTCACTGTAACTGCCCCTTCCACCTGGTAGTCCTTATTTACCACTTGGCAAGTCAAGCTTGCCACCTCACATTTTTGTCCAAAGCCCCAGGAAACCTATAAAGACACCATCAATCCACCAAATAAAGGGAGTTGAATCTACATACCGACAGGATACCAAAATAGATCTAGACCCAACAAGAAATTGAGGGTGCAAGCCCTACTTTGGTTGTTGGCTCAAATTTAGAGGCAATCTGTTATTCAGCCGAAACCGCCCATCCATGGTTCCATAATTTAAAACGTGCATCCGTAGTTTCACAACCGTAGGTCTATGGTTTCCATCCCACAACCGCGCTTTCATAGTTCCAAAGTCCCAAGAGCAAAAATGGATTTCATCGACAGAGTTTAGTGATTTGAGTACTAAGCAAGGCTTGGTTTGTTGATTGTTTTGTGCTATCTGCTTTCCATTCATATCAGTAATAGGTTTATGTGTAACATTAGGTTTATCACTTGAATATACGGGTGCTACTAATCCCCCTTTGTTGGTTTGCATGTGTGCAGGTAACAAGTATCTGAAGAGCTATTAAAGCTAGGAGTGGCCCATCATTGGATACTCAAGCCCACTCACCAATTGGATTGGAACAAAAGAAGACTAAAGACACCACCAGTAATCTGATTAGCCAAAGGGGTTTTTCATTACTTTTCTTGTAAGGTGTTGTCTTCTTTTGCTTACAAAATGGTGATCATGGTGGGACCTCCCAAGGGTTTCATTTTGTTTTGACTTGCTTTATTTTAATCTTACTAATAATTTTTTGCATGTACAGGTGCTAATGATTTGAAACACGTGAGAATTCAATCTTGGATTGGCAAATCTGAATTGTTCTTAACCTGCCATTGTGAAACCGTGCATCCGCGGTTTCTAATTTGTGAAACCGCGCATCCGCAATTTCTAGTTTGAGGAAACGCAAATTTGTGGTTACTGCACTGTTGAAACATGGATTGACGGTTAAAATCTAGAAGGAGCAACAAAAGTAACACACGTATGTACCTTGTGCCATATTTTTAATTTCTCTTTTAGTTTTGGATTTAGGTTACATTTAAGTAGATTAAGGGTTTCAGTTTTGTATTCCAATGCGTGCATTTAGGTCTTAGGATAGAAAAATCTACTTAAATCTTGCATTCATAAACACAATAACAAAGAAAAATAAACAAGAATCTGCATATGCATAGTAGGTAATAATCATATTGCTTGTACCAGGTTAGAAATAACCCAGGTATTTCTTTTTCAGGGTTTCAGCTTGTATTCGACTTTTATTCTATTGATAGAAAGGACCCGCACAACTGCAGTTGGGATCTCCCAAACGTGCATGTGCGGTTTGCAAACCGTATACCCACGGTTTACCAGAACTAACCGCCCACCTACAGTTAGCCCTATTAAATAGAATTAGGCCGAGTCTTACCTCGATTTACAATTTTACCCCTAATATGATTTTATCTACTATTCTATGTCTTTCCTGCTTTCTGCATTAGGCATAAAAACATAATTGCATGTTAGATTTGCATCGCACAATATAAAAAAAACCTTCACACACACACGTATAATTAAAACATTGGTCCAGTTGGATTTCATCACCAACCCCCAATTCAGACCGGTGACATTGGAATTCATCTCCTTCCACCGACTTGCCCCCTAGATCATCCGTAGACAGGATAAAAGTGCTCTTTAAGCTGGTATAAGTCATTGGTATTCAAGTTGTCTCCCACTATTGGAATGATTGTTGAATCAAAGTGGAAGAGCTAGGCGAACCCCCCACTAGGATTTAAGCGGTGTACCCTAGCTTCTTTTGAGAAATCATGCTTGGTGCTAGTGTTCTTAATCACCATCTTCATTGAGTTCTATTATTCTATTCCAAAAAGAACAAAATCTCTTCAAAAATAAAAAAAAAACACACACAAAAACACATCGAAAAAAAAAATTTAAAAAATTTAGTGTAAACTAGGGTCAAACACTTTGTATGTTTATTTGCTTGGCATTTTGTATTGCATTGTACTTTATTTTTAATTTACATAGATAGCATATTAGTGTATGGTAGTGACTCGTAATCAAGCTAAGAAATTAGTGTCAAGCCGAAGTCAGTGGTCATCCCCTATGGCCTCCCAGTATGGCAATGTCCCTCACACTTTGGTGGTGGGACAAGTAGATGTGCCTCTTTCTATGTCCTCGAGTATTTATATATGGTCTTCTAGTAATACCCTCAACACGGACATAGACATTATGCATAGAGTTACTCACACAACTATACCTGAGACACCTAGCAGTGAACCTCCTGTAGCAATAGATAGTCGGGTCACCATGATATATATGGAAACTATTAGAATGTACTTGAATGTAGCTAGAATGGTATTCTCATCATTACCACCACTCTCCATACCATCATGTGTCGTACCCTCATCACAACAAGAATCCATATTCGCCTATCCACAATAGTCACAACAGATTTTCACCAATCCTCTCTTTGAGTTGGTTGTTGTAGCATTAGCCAATCAACCATTGTCATCCAACCAAATTCCCCCCACATTATCACAACAAATGACCATTACCACTAATCCCTTGTATGAAACAATTCCTATTGTTTCGCAAGCCCCAATATCCATTCCTCCATCCAAACTTGTAGGACATACATCTCATACCATTCCATAATCAATGGCGATACCCTTTGCTACTTACCCCCCATCTACCTCCACTACCATGGTTGTTCCACAACCAACTCAGTCTACCACATCACAAGTAGCAGTACCTATGTCAAATACAATTGCTATGCAACATGATTTCTTACATTTGTAGAAAATGATTCTAGATAATGCTAACTGTAGCATGATCCCTGACCCTAACCAACATTTGCAAGGGATTGAGCAAAATATTCCACCTACATCTCATCAAACTAATGCCTTTATCCAAGATCCATCTTGGGTAATGCGTCCTCCCTCTACCACTGTGGTTCACAATCAACCATCGCACCCATATGCTAATGTAGTAGGTCAGCATAATATCATACCTTCATCACCCCATCCATATCATAACATCCCTCAACATCCATACCATAACACATTTCCGCCAAACATGTCTTATCATCCCCAACCTACATACAATCCACCCCATTACCAACAACATCAAGTACATTCGAGTGTCAGTCCTGTAGATGATCCTAGATACCAGTTTTTACAGAGTCATATTGATAGTCTTGCCATGCAAACCCCAGGATTGAAATATCAAAAGCCAACTTTAAGGTAATTACTCAATCACCCTATTCATGCTTCAGTACCATAATTGCCATATCCACATGATTTCCAAATACTAAATCTTGAATTTAAAGGAGAAGAGGATCCTTGTGAGCATGTAACAATATTTGTGAATGCATGCTTCAAAATCAAAAGCAATGATGCATTGCTATTACATACATTTCCTCAAAAATTAGGGGGGGAAGCCCAAGACTGGTACAACCATCTCTCGCATCAAATTATTTTTACCTTTGAACAACTAGCGGACCAGTTTCTGGAAAGATTCACCCTAAATGTTAGAAAACAAACAACATTGAATGATTTGATTTACCTAAAACAATATGACGATGAATCAGTCTATGACTTTGGCAACAGATGGATATCAGTGATGATCAATTTACCATTTTCACTCCCTATGCCAGAGATAATATGAATGTTCATGAAGATTTTTGGTAGACCCATCTCTTCATTGCTACAACTACAACAGTATAGAACATTCGATGAGGCACTCATCCAAGCAAAACTGTTTGAAGAAATAAAAATTCAAGAATGCAAGTTTAAGTCTAAGAAGAAAGAGTGGCACAATAAGAATCAAAATGGGAATAACCATGGTCAGTCCAAGACCAAATAGGTTAATCAGATAGTTTTTAGCCAACCATAGTCAAATAAATTGACTCAAAAATAAATCCAACAATCCCAACAACAACAACAACCACATCAACCGAATTATAAAGCGATTCCACCCCCACAGCAAGCACAAAATCAGACACAACCTGTAGAAAGGCAACAATGTTATTTTAAGCAAAAAAGAAATTACATGCAAGTACAAGATCCATATTCATTAGTATTTTAGAAATTGTATGCGGAAAAACTTTTTAATTTATTGAAAATGAAACCTGATGATCCTAACAAACCAAAGACAAAAGGTTACAAAGAATACCTCTTTTGCATCTATCATAGACAAAGAGGACATGATATTAAAGGTTGTCATGGATTTAAAGGAATTGTGCAAGATTTATTGGAAGCGGGTACAATCAAAATTGACAACCCACTAGCCCAAAATAACCAAAACCTAGGCATATATCAGACACCTTTGCCACATCGAGAGGCGAATCAACAACCGATGGGAGCATCAACTTCTATAGTTCCTCCCAATCAGGTTAATTATGTGTCTCAACTGCCACAAGGTTTTGTAGGGGCTATCAGTATAGTTACCCGTGGACAAAGGTAAGCTAATCGCACAACCCAAGCTCCAACAACATCACCAACTAATATGCCCATACAACTTGGATCGAGTGGGCCACCACCACAATTCCACAACCGCCCTATTGTTACATTAAACAACCGATTAACATAGAGTTTGAAGATGGCTTCAGCAAAATTTTCAATTTATAAACTAATACAACAATCAACACCTCACAGGGAAGCATTGATGGAAATTTTAAATAATATTCAAGTACAATCAGAAGACCCCAATGCATTCAATTCCTTTGTGGGTAGTGTGCAAAATTTCATGGAACCCTCGATAGTATTATATGACTTCAAGGAAAAACAAATATCAACATATTCACCTTATCCGCCATTACACATAGTAGCTCACATTGATAGTAAAACCTTCAAGAGAGTGCTCATTGATATAGGTTCTTAAATCAACCTCATTACCACACCTACCATGATGAATCTCAACGTACCATCATCTCACATCCCAACATCCACATTCACTCTTAGGGACTTTAATGATGCTTTGTGCTCAACTGTAGGGAATGTTGCTCTTCCCATCACCGTGGGGGTGAAAACAATACATGTTCTCTTTCACATCTTGGAAGGGGAAATGTAATATAACATACTTCTTGGATGCCCTTGGATTAGGGAAATGAAATGTGTTCCTTCAACATTGCATCAATGATTAAAATATGTGCATGAAGGCAAGGTACATTGCATACCAGCTGACACTAAACCTTTCAAATACTGCAACTTTATTCCAAACCCTTATGAGCCTTTACTCCCATAAACACATCTAACCATCCAACCACTAGTCATTAGGACCATTCCATCAAACACCACATCATCAAAAGCACCCATTCTAGAAGAGTTACCTATAGTTGATCCAAATTTCGCATCTAAAAGTGTTAGCTCAGTGCATCCTTCAAACACCACATTTCATTTTCAAATTATCTTGCTAATCAATTGCCAGCTCCATATAGTACACTTCCAGATTCAAAGCCACCATTCACATTCAAAGCACAACCCACCTCATCAGCCACTACTTCACAATCATTAGAACCCGTAGTCTCACAAAGAGGGCCACCTGTTAGAGATAATCCAATGCCACCAGTAGAGCCAAGAGCTAAGGCTCAAGAACCCTCTTCATCCATTGATCCATTAGTCACACAACCATCTAGAGTTGCAGTACATCTTGCCAATCCAAGTATTGGTGAGTACATTATTGAAAGTGTAACAGTTACACCACCTATCGATTCATTCAGATATTATGGTCGCCTTCACGACCCACCTTTAGATATTGGTGATATATATAGAATGGGTTATGAAACAAATGTAATCAATTTCATAAATGGAGGGATGGATTCTTCATCGGAACCACCTCCTCAAAATGACAATTATTTACAAGAGTTTAATGAAAATATTGATTATCTATCGAACCCAAGTTTCCCAGTCATATATTTTTTAAGGTTTAGTTGGCAAGGATATGGACTTGGAAGACATGAACAAGGTCCTCACCACATTATTGAACTATAATATAGAGAGCCAAGTGACCGCTTCGTTCTAGGCTATAAACATTTCATCACAAGCTCTTCGCTTAATCAAGCTTTCTAGGAACTTGACATAGAATGCGAACAAGAGGAGGAAAAGAGAGATGATGAGGATGAACCTAATTATGAGGATGAACATAATGATGAGGATGAACAACTAGAAAGTAGATACCAAATCTACAATTTTTACCCTCGAGAGCAAGCTTTACAACAAGAGGCATATTATGAAGATCCTACTGTGATAGCATACCTTAGGCAAGACCTTGAGCCACTAATGCTAGGACCTCATACAAACACAAATGGATTATGGATGAGTGACAATGATGATGATGAAACTAAAATGATTTTCATCAACCATGCTCTTGAGATACAAGCCAGGAGAATTCTCCAAGATGAAGCATATCCTGAATGGTTTAATCAAGAAGAAGAAGAACCTCAGGAAGAGATAATATATGGAGAAACCATGCAGAAGGATAATTGGTATCAATAGAAGTTTCCAATAGAACGCACACTTTTTTGGCTAAACAAAGAGCGTGAGGGTCTTGAACCAAAACCTCCTCCATCACATTGGCAAATCATACAGTAAAACCAATCACACACATTAGGTCAGTTGCAACCTAGAGAATACGAGTCATCAATTCTTGAATCACAACCACCTCATTTCCATCAAGTCAACATGATTTTTGTTGATTTGCTCACCCCACTCCGTAATCCATATAATGAGACAAAACCGATATATATCGACACCAGTCTCATAGCCATGGATATGATTTCATCCTTGCCATCCACTGCTGAATTCATCCTATCCGAAGAGTTGTTGTATGCTTCAAAAACTTATATTTTGCAATAACCTTCATCATCAAACAATTCAATTTTTCAAACTGAGATAGATGGGGACACCCCAGACACATTTGAAAATGTGGCAGATGATATCCACCTCATCCCAAATCCACATCAGCTAGAAGAAGGTTCTCATATGCTAATAGAAGAGTCTATAGATGTGAACCTTAGTGAAGACGTGGATAATCCCGAGATTGTCAAAATAGTAAAATAATTATCCACAGAAGAAAAAGAAAGCATCATAAACATGCTTATTAAAAATAAGGAAGTTTTCGCATGGTCCTACAAAGACATAACTAGATTAGATCTGGAATTGGTAGTCCACAACCTTACGCTAGCACATGATGCCAAACCGTTCAAGCAAAAGCTTAGGAAAGTTCTTCCAACAGTCGCATTAATTGTGAAAGAAGAGTTGAAAAATTTATTGGATGTACACTTCATAGTACCAATTTATTATCCTGAATGGCTTTCAAACATGGTACCCGTTCGTAAACCGAATGGGGGGATACAAGTATGCATAGATTTTTTATATTTAAACAAAGCATGTCCCAAGGATGATTTTCCTTTGCCAAATATATATCAATTAGTAGACTCCTGTGCTGGTCATGAAATGCTCTCCTTAATGGATGGTTTCTTCGAATACAACCAAATTCGCATTAATCTTGAATATCAACATAAAATAGCATTTACAACATCTTGGGGGACATTCTGCTATAGAGTGATGCCTTTTGGGTTAAAGAATGTAGGAGCTACATATCACCATGCCATGATGTACATATTTCATGATTATATGCATAAGATAATCGAAGATTATGTATATGATCTTATTGCTAAATAAAAAATGTGTCTTGAACATATAGATGTGCTAGAAAAGGCATTTGATCGATTATTAGAACATAAGGTAAGGTTAAATCCTAAGAAGTGTGTATTTGGTGTAACATTAGGAAAAATTCTAGGATTCATTGTCTCAAAGTGAGGCATTGAAGTAGACCCAGGTAAGGTAAAAGCAATATTAGAAATGTCACCTCCCAAAAACTTGAAAGAGTTGTGAAGTTTGCAAGGAAAAGTCCAATATATTCATCGATTCATTTCACAACTCTTAGATAAATGCAGGCCTTTTAATCACCTGTTACAAAAAGGAGTGATATTTTCTTGGAAAATTGAATGTTAGGAGGTATTTGATGATATAAAGAAATATCTAGCCTCACCGCTGGTTCTTATGCCACCAAAAATAGGAGTCACATTTCACCTATATATTTTTGCAACAGATTTTGCTTTAGGAACAATTCTTGCACAAAATAATGAAAAAAATAAAGAGCAAGTGGTTTATTACATCAGTCAAACATTGGTAAGTTATGAAACAAGATATTCTTATGTCAAAAAGTTATGCTTAGCAATGGTTTTCACCACCAAGAAACTTAGACATTACATGCTAAGCAATACCACCTATGTTATAGCTAGAGAAAACCCTTTGCGATACATGATGAATCGCACTTACAACAACACTCGCACTGCTAAATGGACAATGATTTTAGGAAAATTAGTAACTTGCCACAGTTGTTAGGAAAATTTGATTGGTATAAAATTAGTAACTTACCACGATCAAAAAATAGATTTGTGGATGCAATGGCTTCCTTGGTATCTCTATCCCTAAAAATGAACATGGAGAAATGCAACCACTAATCATAACAATAGTTTCTAAACCATCAATTCAAAAAGCAGAATTTATAGGTGAGAAGAATGTTTGTTTGATACATGTCGAACCTTACAATTCTTACCTTGATGAGATAAAATATTTTCTCAAATCAGGCACACTACCAATGGAAATGACACGAACTACAAAAATAACATTCAAACAAAGAGCCATTCATTTCACTTTACTTGGAGATGTGTTATATAAACATAGTTATGATGGAATACTACTATGATGTTTAAATCCAATTGAAGTAGAAAGAGCAATATCAGAAGCCCACGATGGTACTTGCGATGGTCACTTTAGCGAAATGGCAATTGCAAAAAGAATATTACGCAAGGGATACTATTGGCCGACAATGGAAAATGATTGTTGCAAATATGTCAAAATATGCCAAAAATGCCAACATCATGCAAACTTGACCCATGTGCCATCACAAAATTTGAAACCCATTCAAAGTTTGTGGCCATTTTTACAATGGGGCCTTGACTTGATCGGTAAAACAACATCTGCTTCATCAAGACAACATAAATTCATCATAACTGCTACAGAATACTTCACAAAATGGATGTAAGCAATTCCACTGACAACTACAACTGGACCTCGAATAGAGGATTTTATGCTTCAGCATATTATCTGTCGTTTTGGAATACCCTAAAAAATAATTTATGATAATGGAAATTCATTTAAGAATAAGGATGCTAGGGCATTGTGCAATAAATTCAAAATACTACATAGCTTCTCAATACCTTAATACCCATAAGAAAATGGGTAAGTTGGAGCAACAAATAAAATAGTCATATCCATTCTCAAGAAAGTGGTAAAAGATAATCATCGAGATTGGCATACTCACCTCCCTTTAGCACTATGGGCTTATAGAACAAGCATAATAATGCCAATGGGAACAACACCATTTTCACTATTTTACGGTGTAGAAGCAATATTACCATTGGAGCTCGAGATACCATCCTTACGAATCGAGATACATGAATTCATGAACAATGATACAACTAGACAGGAGTGTCTTGACCAATTGACAATTATTGATGAGAAACGTATTAATGCTCTAGAACATTTACGATTATATCAAGATATATTCAAGCGTGCTTACAACGCAAAAGTCCATCCTCATGAATTTCAAGTGGGTGACCTAGTGCTCAAAGAAAACCAACAAAATACTTATGCTTTACTGCACTTAAGGGATAAATTTGCAGCAAATTGGTTGGGTCCATATATAGTAGAGCAAAAATTATGACAAGGAACGTATAGACTCTCCAATTTAGAAGGGAAATTAGAGCTAGAGCCACTGAAAATTATGCACCTAAAGGCATTTTATGCATAAAATGACTTGCAATATATGTATATATATGTACATGGCTAAAATATAAAAAATAATAAATAAATAAATAAACAAAAGATTTCATTTTACAATTTTGCATGCATTTCACATTGTAAATAGAAATATTGCATTTTTCATATGGCATTTGCATTTCAATTATATGTTCATATACTATATATATATATATATATATATATATATATATATATATATATATATATATATATATATAGTTGCATCTATCCCATCCCTTGCTCAGTAATCTTTAATAGTGGTGATGATAAGACCAAGAAAACAAATTCCAAGAATTGGGGCTATTCAAGTAAGATTATTTACAAATCACAAATCATACACATCATATATGATATATCATACAATTTTCAGTCACTCAAACATGTCTAGTGAAAAACCAAACTTCATGAAGTGTCCAATTTTCTTTAGGACCAAAGCACTTTCATCACATTAAGAAAATCTTGAGTATGGTAGATTGACCCAAAAGCAATCTAGAACCAAATACACTTTTACAAATCTTAAAACATCTTGAATAATAGAAAGATAACACCAATTTGGGTAAACCTCAAAGCGAAAAAAGTCAAATTCTTCGCTTACCCTCACACAACATAGTCCAAAAATAAAAATAGTGGTTATCACCACTACCATAGTGAAACAAAAAATATAAATAAATGTAGAGTAGTAAGGATAGGGTAACATTCTCATCATACTTCGGTTGAGAATCCGATTTCCCAAAACTCTACACAAAAACAATTAACAACACACACCACAGATCTCTAAAGATGAAAAGATTGTACTATGTTCCCCTCATAATGTTATGTAGTCATCACAAAGGCTTAAAGATAAAAATCATTGGACTATGGAGTGAGCCTCCACCGGGGCTATAGACGCTTGACGGGTAGTGGAGTAAACTCATGCAGGGCGATATATCTCTCTCTTAATAGGGAGACCTCTGAACGCACATACAGGTAAGCTAGCCAAAAAAGAAAACCCATAAAGGTACCATCCAAAAATTACTCAAGATGGGGCAATAAATATCACAATCACATGCACTGGTTCTGGATTTCTTAGGGTCATCGACACGCAATATTTAGAAAATGAACTTCACTTGCACACAATATGGTCCTAAAGAAAGAGATAACATTCAAGAAAAATGGTTAACAATACTAGCTTCTTTGAGTATTTGAGAATATTTTTAGTTACATACCAAAAGAAAAATCATTATCCATATCACCATCCACATACCATTTATACATACCACATACATCACCACAAAGAATAATCAAGTGGGAACCCCCAATTGCAAATATGAATGAGTGAAGGTCAACTACTCTGAGCTAAATAAGATTACATGATCACCATGCATACCTTCATTCAGTTACATAACTATAAATAAAAATGTATTTTACATGTTCACTTGCATTCATTATCATAGCATTAACATAGAAATATAAGATTACATAATATAAACATTGCAAAAAGCATAAAAAGGAAGAATACATATACAAATAATGCATGTGGATACCGAAATAAAATGCCATGTATATATATATATATAAATGCAAAAGTCTACAAGGTACAAAGTGCCCGAAGGTAGTAGACATCGGAGAACTGAGGCTCATACTAAGATAAAATATACAAAAAACAAAAATAAGGCAAATACAACATCTAGCTAGTGCCAGTAGGATCCCTCCGTGGACCCTGCACTGTAGAAGCCCCATGAGAGCTAGAAGTAGGATGAGTCTTGTGACTCATCTTAGTCCTTCGGGTAGTAGTGGCAGCAGATGATGAAGGAGGAACATGTAAAGGAATATGATGCTCATGAATAATGTTCTCCAACATATCGATGTAGATAGCCTGCTTATGCAAGCTCCTCAAATCAACACCCTGGTGAGTGACCCTCTGAGAAATCTCTACTCATAGAGAAGCAATAGTTAGAGTCGAATCATCACCTCCAGCACCTGACTACAACCGAGATAGCTCACCCTGTAAACAGGTAATCTCACCATCGAGTCTGGTGATCTCTGCATCCTTAGTAGCCACAACAGTACTGCTAGGTCCAACCCGTAGCCTGTACACCTCAGCCTAAAGATGAGTCACCTCACCCTAATACTATGCTAACTTGGCCTTCACTCGACCTAGATCCAAATCCAGGCTATCTCGCTCAGCCTAGAGAATTCCCCACTCCTCCTTTGACCATCGAGGAGGTAAACCCTCATCATCATTGCCACCACCCTCCTTAGGCTACTGAACATCCATGCCTGTGACAGCTCTCAAAGAGCTACCACATTGGCACTTCGTCGACTAAGGAACCCATCCACCCACATCAAAATCATCACAACTCTCATCATCATCTACAATGATGCTAGGGGTCCATAGAGGTTGACTCGTAAACCAAGCATCATACTCAGTAGTCATGCCAACATCATCCAATTCAAGCACCTCCAAGTCTGAGTCATCAGCAGGATCATTGACTCACGAGAATTAGGAGCAACATGCAACCCTAACTCATCACCCTATCACCTATATGTAATAGGCACATCCATAACATCATGAACAAGACCAAATTGCCACACTATGCGAGAGAACCAGATAAACTCCATATCCCTCAAATGGGTGCCAACAACCCATCGTCTTCCTCTAATGTGACAAAGCTTCGCTACATCCGTCACCCAATCCAAATCCCTCCAAGACCACCAACACATCAGGTCCCTAGTCAGAGAACTCAAGATATCTCTAAAATATGATGCACTCACAGCAGATCGACTGACCTCCTCACTGAGTAACTACTTGTATGCCCAAGTAGAGGTGGCATCCACACCACAAGGCAAACCAACAGGGCGACCAATGATAACATGCTACCAAAACCAAATCTAGAGCAACAAACTGTAGCCCAGGCCCTTACACCCACACCTCTTCACCTCATAGAGCTCGCTATAAACCTCATAGAGAAGAGCAAGAGCCCAAGCTAACCGATGAGGATCAACTATCAAGTCAAGAACAATAGACACCTGGTTCTACGATATCCTCGATCCCATGGAATTGGGCAAAAACATGTTGCCCAAAATGTACATCATGAAGGCAGGCAATGCACCCAAGATTCCAGCTGTAAAAAGATCCAGATACACAATGCCGCCCCTGCTACAATCGATGTCCCATATCTCAACAAATAGAGGGAAAAGGGCCTCATTGTCAAGGCCAACATGAACAGTAAGACCCTTGATAGGGACGCAGAAGATACGATAAATATCCTCAATAGTGATAGTCAGCTCCCTTGTGAGCTAAAATGTGCCTTTGTCTGGATCCCAACTCTCAACAAGTACCAAAAGGATATCCTCATCAGCTCGAATGGTGCCTAACCGCCCGCAACCATCTAAATTAGTGGTCTGAAGTAGAGTCCAATCATCAACAGAAAGTGCTTTCCGCACTTTTCGAATGGTCCTTGGCCACCTATGTCGAGCATCAAGAAGCTTAACCTGAAAATAAAACATATAAAAAAATGAAATTTAGCACAACATGCTAGAAATAAAGCAAAAAAAAAAAATGAAATTTTTTTACCTACCCTAAGTAATAAAAGCAAAAACGAAAATTTTTACCTATACATGGTAATTAAAAAAAAAAAGGGGAAAAATTTTACCTACCCTAGATAATAAAAGCAAAAACGATAAATTTTTACCTATGCATGATAATAAAAAAATAAAAAAATAAAAAATAAATTTTACCTACCCTAGGTAATAAAAACAAAAACGATTTTTTTTTACCTACCCTAGGTAATAAAAACAATTTTTTTTTTTTTTTTTACCTACCATAAATAATAATAATAATAATAAAAAACAAGTTCATTGCCAGCCCCGCTTAATGAGAAAACAAGAAAAACAAACGTAAAACAGAAATATATATATATAAAGGCTAAATTGCCCACCTCTGCAAACCGACTGCCAACTTCCACTCCAGTCGAGCCACCACCACCGCTCCCCTCGCCAACCTCCATCTCACTCATCACTTCAACCAATAAACCAATGAAAATTGGCAGAATGATTTTGAAAATGATAGTAGCCTATAAATAGCCACTTTTAGCGACGAAAAATGCATGCCCACGTTTTACGTAGCGTGCAAAAACGTAAACCCATGTTTTGAGGCATAAAAACACAAAAATGAAATTTCATAAAGGAAAACACAAATCCGCGTTTTTCATAAAAATAACAGCAAGTCAGCGTTTTCAAAAAAAAATGCAATCCACTTAATCATCTGGAGTGAAACTCGTATCTAGTGGATTATCCTATACACCTAGCGGTTGCAGCGACTAGAAATCCATACAATCCGATTGGATGGGTAAATCACCATAAGGAAGCTCATTAAAAAAATTGCAACAAGCAACAATGAATCAAGACAATAGGCCCCTAAATCTATGAGCTTAAATGTGTTCAAAAACATATTTGCAAGGTAATCCTACAAAACCTTCCGTTGGGTCAAAAGCGGGACAACAAACAACAATTTGGTAAAATCAAAAAATGCTAGAGCATCAAATCCTTGACGACTGGTTCTTTAAACCCATCATTTGGAAGGAATTGCTAAAGTCATAGTGGACGAAAACTCAAAAAGTGGTCAGATTTTTACCATGTATTCTACACATTAATGAAACCAAAAGAAAAATTACAAGAACACAAATAATCCCAAGCTTGGGGCACAAAAAAATATCAAGACAAAATTCATTAACAATATCAACATCATTCTATTAACAACCCACTTTCACCATCCGTATTTCGTCAATTGACTTATGGGTGTCAACCTTTACCCAATCGTCAATTGAGGGGGTAAGCAAACAAATCAAAAATTTTAAATTCATTCATTCTGTGTGTCAAAGGGAAATGAACCCATTCGTCCAATAAAGTTAGATGTTATAAGTTTTTGCACCGCATTGTGTTGTACACAACGTAGTACAAAAAGGGGTAATTGTAGACACCAAAATCTAGCACCCTATAGTTCACATTCACCACCTCACCATCAAATCCTGCATAGTAAAGATATATGCCTAAGTTCTAACTTAGGGATATAAAATTTTGCACATCATTATACTTTCCTAATTTATTTAATTAGGAAAATCACCCTAGGATACCTTGTCTACCCATTGGACATATGTCCTACACACTTCATCCAACATCCATGACACATCTTACCCACTCCTGTCCCCTTTGTCCTTGCACATGAGATAGATTCCCAACACCCATGCCATAACTCCTTTGTTGTTGTCCCCTTGTACCTTCAAATAAAACAACATCCCACATCCCACTCCACTTGGAGCCACATCACCCCAGTTAAGTGAGCCACACTAAGTGACTCACTGTAACTGCCCCTTCCACCTGGCAGTCCAGATTTACCACTTGGAAAGTCAAGCTTGCCACCTCACATTTCCCTCCAAAGCCCCAAGAAACCTGTAAAGACACCATAAATCCACCAAATAAATGGAGTTGAATCTGCATACTGACAAGCTATCGAAATAGATCTAGATCCAACAAGAAATTGAGGGTGCAAGCCCGACTCTGACCATTGGCTCAAATTTTGAGGCAATCTATTATTCAGTCAAAACCATCCATCCACAGTTCCATAGTAGAAAACACGCATCCACGGTTTCACAACTGTAGGTCTGTGGTTTCGAGCCCACAACCGCACTTTCGTGGTTCCACAATCCCAAGAGCAAAAATGGATTTCATCGACAGAGATTAGCGATTTGAGTACTAAGCAAGGCTTGGTTTGTTGATTGTTTTGTGCTATCTGCTTTTCATTCATATCAGTAATAGTTTTATGTGTAGCATTAGTTTTATCGCTTGAATATATGGGTGCTACTAATCCCCCTTTGCTAGTTTGCATGTGTGCAGGTAAAAGGTATCTGAAAAGCTATTGAAGCTAGGAGTGGCCTATCATTGGATACTCAAGCCCACTCACAAATTGAATTGGAGCGAAATAAGACTAAAGACACCACCAATAATCTGATTAGCCAAAGGGTTTTTTCCCCTCTTTGTACCCATTGTATCATGTGAAAGCAAACATTCACTTATTGTAATCATACCCCTATGCACTTGGGGCAAATCACTTGTAAAAAGGAGACTAAGGCTCCAATAAAGTTCAATACAAAATCCTTTGATTCTACAATTGCTTGTTTTCATTATTTTGCTTGTAAGGTGTTGTCTTCTTTTGCTTACAATGTATATACATACATATATATATACATGTATATATACATGTATATATATATACATGTATATATATATATATATCCCTTATACCTCCTATTATGAGCATATAAATAAATTTGAATAAAATGAATTACCTTAAACATTGAACGTGGTAATTCTCTTTGGTCAATAGTGGTTGACTATCTCCTAATAGGTTTTCTTCCTTCTATGAAACCTTTGCTATGCTTTGGCTAGCTTTGGAAAAATCATTCTTTCCCTTTGATTGGTCAAGGGAATTCAAACTTTACATAGGTTCTATGCAACGTATCCAATCTCTGACCCTTTGAATCCCTTGATGTACGTAGCTTGAATGTCTCATGTACAATGCCAAATAGTGTATCTCTTCTCACTCCCACTTAGAATTCAACTAATGAACTCTCTTGCACCTTCTATTTTTGGTGCTTCCTTGTAAAATGTTCTTGTTCTAACTTTAGCTCCTTAAAATATATTCTCTCCTTGAGATGGGCACTTTAAATTCTTCAAACCTGTTGACCTTCCACTTTATATATGCCACATGGCACTCAGACTCTTCCAATGCTTTAAATTCACCTCTGTTATTCTCCTTAAGCTCATATAATGTATTCTTACCTAGGTGGATGATAGTATGACAATTTGGATGTTACTATTAATAAGTGTCTTACTTATAAATAAATATTTAACACCTTCTTTTAGCCTTGGAGCTTATTTGACACCCAAAAATTTTGCTAGCTTTTCCTTTGTCTTCTCTAACACATGTCCATTGCATGTAATATATCTACCAATCCTCAACACTTGGCACTTGATATAATATTCAATCCTTCTATATTATCTATGTATCCTTTTGCACTCTTTTGCTAAACGTATTTGTTTGATCTCGAGCAAAATTTGATAGCTTGATCTACATTGTTTTTTATGGTGGCTCTTCCTTAGAAGGTGGTGGCTTTCCTTTGAATTGTGATGGCTCTTCCTTGAGAAATAGTAATGCTCTCTTGGATTATGGTAGCACTTTTTTGTATGGTGGTGGTTTTCATTTGAATGGTGGTGGCTCTTCCTTGAGAAATAGTGGTGCTTTCTATTCCAAATGGATGCTTACACTTCTCCTTTGGACTGTAGATTCTTAGTGTCTTTAGACATTACAAAATATTCTTTATTTTTTAATCCTTTCTTGGTATTCAACTTGCTTAGATAAATGCTCTTACTTTATTTCTATTTACTCTATTAAATATACACTATTTAGATGCTTGACCCCCCGTGCTTCTATAGCACTTAGACTTTCTATTCAGTGGTACTTTATTTGGTGGATCGACCACCCTTTTTGGTGGCTATTCTTCACCAATGTATTATGCAAATTTGGTACTCCTCTTGGTATCTTTAGACACCTTAAATCTACCTCAAATTTGAGCACTATTTGACCTTTATCTTAACTAATAGAACTTAGAATATATCTGCACTTATTTTGTTATAAAAGACAACATATAATATTCTTCATTATAACTCCTTTTTAGCACTCTTAAATTTACTACGTGATGTTATATTTTATAGATATTAGAATGATAATGGTGTCTCCTTACTTGGCTTGAAGACACATAACTCAAAATTATTTTTGTTAGATTTTGATAACATTAATATGATGCTTCCAAAAAATTAAAATAACTAATTTAATTCTTGTATAAGAATTCTTTTATAGCATCAATATTACACACCTGTTATGGCCTTCTTTGAATCTAGTCTTCCTGGTAATTTGATGCCCTAGATTTATGTATTTTTGTAGCTTCACTCCTTTATATTTTGCTGCTCCAAAATCATCAATTTTTAGCTCTAATTGTTGCCCAAAATGTTTACCTCAAATCTTTTAACTTGGTTCCCAAAACCTATTTCAAATCTACCTAGAAATTCTCCAAATAATAGCTCTTTTCCTTCTAATGCTATCCATAAAATCTGATTTTATGGTTCAAAATATCCTCCAAATATGTTCCTTTGAAATCTGAAATTTATAGCTATTAATGCTTCCCAAATGCTATTTTATTGCTGCCCAAATATCTATCAAATATATCCCTAAACTCCTACAAAATGCAAATAACTTTTATCTTTCTAATGCTGCCCAAAATCGCAGCTTAAACCACTAAAATTGTTGCTTAAAAAATCTGATTCTTTTTTGTCCAAGAATATTTCAATTTTCTGCCTTCTTTCGCTTTCACAACATCCTTCATTATCCTATTCAAGGGCACTCCAAAATCTTCCCAAAACTTTTCAAAAATGCATCTCAATACTTTATTCAGTTTACTATCCTGGAATCCTTCAATTTCGTTTTCAAAAATCATCAACCTTCTCCTATGAAATAAAGCCTTCAAAAAATATTGTGGCTGTCATTAAATTTCCCAAAACTATGGCCTCTTCTATATTCTCTTCTCCCTCAATCTTCTTTCTACATTCTGACTTCAAATATAATTTCCTTCACTATATTATTCTTCCTCAAGAATCTAAATGTGTTGAAGTCTTCAAAAAACTTTCTTCAAAATTTGGCAATATTTTTGCCAAAACCTTATTCCTTGTGGACTTGTTGCCGGATGGAGACAATTGTCCCAAATTCTTCTTATTAGAAACTTCTTCTTACTTGCAATCTCCTTCCTCTAGATTTCTTCGTAGCTCTTCCAATGGCAACTCCTTAAATTCTATAAATATAATTTCTCTAGCCTTCTTCTCCTTCTCCAAATTATCTTGATACCTCTTCTCTTGGGTCTTCTAATTCAATAGCTACTTGTTGGAACAAAATCGGCCTATGGTTGTTATTTGCGCCTACGACCTTGTCAACATTGAATAGATGGACTTGGTGTTGGGAGCTTCCATCTAATCTCCAGAGGAGGTTGGTTCCTTAATGGTTTTTATGAGAAAAGGGAAAAGAGATTTACTGAAAGAGAGGGAAATATAGCCGTAGCTAGAGCTTTTCTCATGGTACAGATTAAACAAAAACTAAGATAAATGTATATACCCTTTCTGTTCAAGCATTTATTATATCTTCACGCAGAAATCATAGTCTTCAAATGTGATTTAGATATCTATCTAACACGTACATGTATTGAATTTTAACTCCAGAAATATGATTTATATCATGTATAAGTCCAGATTCTAGAACAGATACAATATACAACTCAATAATGTGAATAGAAGCATCAAATGTTAATACATACACTTGCACACCATGAACCAGAAGCCAATAGAAGCGTATTTTATTGCTTGCATTCAGAGTACATACATCCAGTCTTGTAAACGTCTAAGAGCCGACCTCTATTCAGGGTGTGTTTACTATTATATATACCCTATGGTGAGCATCTTTTACAGCTAGTATATTCTGACATAAAATCAGTTACAAACAATCGAGCTATAAAAATGCGTCAGTATGCTCTGCATGGCTTCCTATTGATCTAATGGTAAACAAAATATTTGATAACAGAAATCTGAGATTTGATGCTTTCTTCACTGTCTATCATCAGTTGCCGACACATTCTTTTGAAGGTATGTTTATTTGTTTCTACTTATATCTTTGTCCTGCGAAAAACTTCCTGCTCATGAAAATCTGTCATGTCATGAAATCATGACATTCCTTTGTACTTTGGCTTCTCTTGGCTGCTTGCTCATGAAAATTTGTCATGTCATGAAATCATGACATTCCCTTGTACTTTGGCTCCTCTTGGCTGCCTCTTGTCAAAAATTTCATGTCACGAAATCATGACATTCCTTGGTACTTTGGCTTCTTCGGGCTGCTTGCTCGTGAAAATCTATCATGTCATGAAATCGTGACATTCCTTGGTACTTTGGCTTCTTCTGGTTGCTTGCTCGTGAAAATTTGTCATGTCATGAAATCATGACATTTTGGTGCTTCAACTCTCTTCTACTCTTCGAACCCGTGAAACTTTGTCATGTCGCGAAATCGTGACCCTTTTCATGCCTTAGTCTTTTTATGCCTTATGTCTCAAAAATTGAAACGTTGGTTTCAAACTTCAAAAACTTTGCTATCTTTCAAGGTAGTCTTTTTAGACTAACATTCTTGGTGCCTTCCGAGGAATTTTTCTAGCAAAAATATTAGAATCCAGGACCTTCATCCATTGGGAAACGGAGTCAAAACAATATGGAAGAGGAGATTGTGGAAGAAAATAATCAAGAAAAATGCACTTAAACAAGTAAAGCATTACCTTTCAAAATACCTCTTACAACTTATGCATACTTTACTAATATTACATTAACACCTCAATAATTTCAAACTTGTTTCACTTGTGGACCACTGGTCCCACCTTCTATCAGCTGCCTTTGGTCAACTTGCTTGGATTTCTTCAGCTTTTCTATCATAGTGATGACTTCATTGTAAGTGAGGTAAACCTATTTCCAAGCTTCATCCTCGAGGTCTGATGAATCCATGAACAACTGATATACATATTGTAATTCTTCCACTTTATCATGAGACACTATTTTATACCTTAAAATCAACTCCTGTAAATAGGACTTAATCTGTGTGAGGTTTTGCACCATAGAAAATATTCGTGCTTCCTCTACAGGTTCTTCCCAGTTTTCTATTTTAGATTCATCCTCCATAAAATATTTTAGGGACATTGTTAGTGCATCTTCACTTAAAAATTTTGAATTTTCATCCCACAAATATGGAAGTCCGCATTTTTTTGCTAGATTTAAATGCTTCACTAGTCCCTTAGCTTCAGATTCTAACTCTTGAAGGAGTTTTTCACCTTGAGTTACAAGTTTAAATCTTCTAAAGAAACTTCTGGCTGCAATCTTGGCCTGAGACCAAGCTTCACTTCGGATCTTAGCAATGACACTCTCTGGCATTTTCTTAGACAAGACTTGAATTTTTGTTGTTGCATCTGATATTTCCTGTAGAAATCTCACTGAAGCTTTTAACTCATCGCTGACCACTTCAATCACTTCTTTTACTTTGGCTAGGTACAACAACATAGGCCTCGCTCTAAGGCTCAGTGACAAGATGTCCTCGAACATTTCTTTTCTTACCGCTTTGGACTTTTCCTTCGATAGGCCAGATGGTGCGTTCTACTTTTCTAGGATCTATTGTTGAAGTTGTTGAACCTGTAGATTCAGAGATTGAATCTGTGCATCTGCCTCTTCAAGTTTTTCTTTATATTTGGTTGCTTCACTGGCAGCCTCACCAAACTTATCTTCCCATTTCTTTACCTCCAGCTTTAGAGCCTTTTCTACTAATTTTTGTTCCTGTAGGACTGACTCCAATTCTTTCCTGGCCCCTTATTCTTTGATGAATTTCTCTTTGAAATACTCTCCATGCAAGTAGATAGTTCCTAGATGGGCCTGAGCCATTCCCCACTCATCTGGCATATGAAGTTGGGTAATGTCTTCAGTTGTATCTTCTGCTTGATAATCTTCAATGGTCATTTCTCCTTTAGACTTCTTTGATATTGGTGTCAATTTTACCTTTTTTTGTTGCATGGTGGTGGGATCAAGAGCTATTATCTCTTGAGCATGGGTTGGAGTCTTGGAATCTCCAGCGGAATGAGATGTCCACCAGTCTAAGGTATTCTTGTTTGCCTTTCTCAAATATTTTAGTTTTGAAAGAGTCGGATGATTCTCAACATCTGTAGTGGATATGGATTTAATAGTTGGAATGCAAACACTAGGAAGAAATGGATTTGGAACCAATGCAGCACTAGCCTCAGACTGGAGCTGTGAATATAATGTTGGTTCTAGGGAAGGAAACCATGGTTTCAAAGGAAACATTATATCTTTCTTTGAACTAGAAATGGAAGGAGATTTAGTTCGAGAATGAGTAGAAGGAAAAGAGTGAGAGAATAGAGAAGCCATACCTATTTCTATCTGAAGCACATGTTGATTTCCATATTCTTCTTCACGATCTTCATTGACTTCATTCATAATAGAATTCTAAACTTCATTCGGTGTAGAAATTTCTTCTACATTTTCTCTTTCATCAGCTTTATCCTCATTACCTATATCTTCCTCAAGATTTATTATTTCAATATTTAGGGGAATTTCCCCACGCTGTCTTTTTTATGTTCAACATTCTCTTTCTTTACAACAATTTCTTGAAAAATAGCTACATTTTGACCTTCTTGAGCAAGGTCATTTGTATCATCAATTGTTTCACTTTGAACATCTTCCTTTTCAGTAGGATTTTTAGTAATCTCTGTATCTGGAACATTATCTTCATTATTCTGAATAATTTGCTCACCTTCTAGAGCAGTTTCAATATTTTCAATATCACCATCTCGAGTAGCTTGAGTAACCTCTATGTGTCGATCATCATCACCTTGAGTAACTTGTTCATTATTTGGGACTTTTTCAACATCTTGTTTTTTCTTTTCTTGAGTTTCTGCTATAGACTTTAGCCTCCTCCTCTTAATGCCAAGAGGTTCTTCATCAGATTATGTAGCTGAGTTTGAAGGGGGGACAAATTTTAGAGTTTTAGAGGTTGTGGTTCTACCTTTTGATGAGTCAACACCTAGTGCCAAGTGTTTTCCTCTCCTTTCTACCTGTAAGGGTTCAGTGATCCCTTGCCCTTCTTTACCTAGTCCTTTGCCTTCATATCCCATCTTCAACATCATCTGAGAAACTTTTCCATACATTTTTCCTTGTTCTTTCATGAAGATGTCTTCAATAAACCTTTTCTTGGAAGTTCTAAGCCTGGTTTGTGCCTGGGATAATAATTGCTCAACTACAACCTTCTTTCCTTTACTTTGGTCAATATTCTATCTTTTTGCAGCTTCAGGACTTGTTGCCTTGTTGCCGCCAATGCTAGGAGGTACTTTTACAGGAAAATCCCCTGACCAGGAATCTTGATAATAATCATAATGAACCAAGAATTCAAGATCATTTTTCATAGGGTACCTTGAATCAATCATATTTGTTTGTACTCTCATGGTCCACCATTCATGAAATTTTCCCACCATCCATTCTGCCCCTTTCTTCTGCATTCTAGTAATGGTATTTTCATCCAACACATGCTTAGAATTATTCTTAGGATCATAATACATTACATGTTCATAAAAATCATGCCAAGGGGGCAACGGTTGCATCCTTTCTACATGCCATTCTAGTGCATCATCTTCGTTATTATTTTTGCAAGCTTCAATGTCTGGTCTAAGGGACGCATGATAGCTCTTAATTGAGGTTCTATTCAAAATAGTCTGCCTCTCTACAAATCTATTTATAGGATCATATTTCCATCTCTGAGGTATTTCTATTAACCCCAATTCTCTCAGAGCTTGGGTAATTTGTTCATGTTGACCCTTCTTAGAAATAATAATACCCTCAAACTAAAATGGCATAGTATAGGTACCAGTTTTACCTATACCCGTACCATATTTGAAATTTATTTGTTCAGTTTGTCTGACATATTCTAAAGCAAATAACTTGTCAGTAACATAATGGGGAAGTAAGAAAGGTTTCCCAGTAAACCCGTACAACCTAATGACAACCCCTTGAGTGAGGATGAACCAGTCACCCTCCTCTGCATGTTTGTTCTGTAGAACTTTTTCAGCTTTTGGGGTTAACCTTCTAATTTCCCCATACATTATCTTTAGAGCTGGACCCAAAAATTCTCTATTAAAATCATAATATGATTCTATTTTGTGCAATACATTGGTCCACTCATACACTGGCAATGTCCTTCCTTTTTCATCTTTATCATTTATAGAAATAAAAGCTAGCTCCTTAGCCATAAAATAGAAGAATATCCATACTAAATATGAAGAAAAATGGAAAGAAAATTGAGACCCCTTTTTCATTGCAGACAAACCTTCATGAATTTCTTGAAAGAGATACCCCGGCCAATCAAAAAACAAAGGCCTAACATTTTTATCCATGACTGAAGAGTCATAATTCTTTGGGTTTGATAGATAGTTTACTAAGGCAATCTGCCACCCATAAAATTTTTCATCAGTTTTCAGTCCAGCCACCATAGCCAATATGGAGAAAAGCTCCAAATTTTTGAAATCTGTTAAGGGAATAGGAGTTTCAAGTATATTTCCTCCAGTAGGTGGTTTTTTCAACTATATAGTGAGGAAATTTTTCATCTTCTCAAAGGGCACAAAATATTTTGCTTGTTCAGTGGGGTCGAAAGCTTTAGGTTCAAATGCAGGCACATAACCAATGGTGAAAGCAACAATAAATGCATCTATACTTAGAGTAAAAATAAGTCTCCCTCTAAAATCTCTAACAAATTTCTTCTTTTCATCATAAAAATTTACAATTGCTTTGACCAATTCAGGACAAGGGTGTACAAGAATGTAAACATACCAGTAGAGTAATGAATGGAAAGCAAAAGTAGTAGGGGAAGATGCAGTGATACCAGTGGCCATCCTATCTTCGATATCTCTTCGAATTCTTCTTGGATATTTCCATGTCACTACTGTGTCACCAATTCTAGCATCTCTATCAACAAATTTCTCACCCATTTCCTCTTCACGTATCACTATTGAAGGTACAGAAGATGAAGTTATCATTGTTGTTTTTTATTGTTCTTCTTTGGAGCCATGAGAAAATATCACACTGAGTTTATCTGAACTGAACTTGGATTCAAAAATAGGAATAGAAAGTGGTGCAGTGGAACTTACTCAGGAGTGAAATTTTTACGTTAATTAGAAAAGACATGCATGATTGCATTAATTGCGGTTGGTGGGCTAGATTTTCTCGAATCCTCCCATGCCTTGTTTTTGTCACCCTTTTGAATGTTTTGAAAATTCAGCCAATGGCTATCAACTGCATTAAAATAAATATTACGCTTACCAAAGCTTCTTCTATTTGCAAAGGTGGTTCCTATTTTCCAATCATCGAAAAGCCACATGGCAAATTTTGAATTTCTTTCGATGGCTGGCTAGCAACTTTATTAAATGAAAAATAATACTTCTCAAGGCTTCTTTTATTCTCAAAAGTGATTCTTTCCCACCAATCATCAGAAGGCTACATGGCAATTTCAAATTTCAACCATTATATCCGACAATATAGCACTTTTCGATTTTATCTTCTTCTTGGTAAACTCTGGTTGGCCATGAAATGATGACAAAAACCTTTTTATAAGCCAGAAAAACTTTGGGAAATATTTACAAACCTTTTATAATATACATAATATACATAAAATTCTCCTTTTTTCTTTACTTGAAGTAGAGATTTAAGTGAAAAGCATTCACTATTATGGGTAGAATCATACCCTGCTGATATTTCAGTTGAAACGAATTAAATTGCTTTTCAACAATTATTTCAAAAGGGCCCTCCCAAAAGGCATCAAATTTTTTGTGGTTGCCTGGCTTAGCTTTTTTCACATTCCATTTCAAAACCAAGTCCCCCACCTTAAATTTTTTGAAAGTGGTCTTCTTATTGAACCACCCTTATGTGTCTGCCATATGCTTTTGATGGTGATTATAGGCATGTTCTCTCTATTCTTCCAGTTGTAAAAGTTGCATCAATCGGGCATCCATTGGTTGACCTCCTTCTTCATCCATCTGATTAAGTAACTTTAATGTTGGTATCTCCATGTGTATAGGTAGAATAGCCTCTTTACCATAGACCAAAGAATAGGGTGATGTATTAATAGATTTCTTAATTGAAATCCTATCAGCCCATAGTGCTTGGTTGATTAAGGAATGCCAACTTCTCTTGTTATCTTCTAACATTCTTTTTAGGATTCTGAGGAGGTTTTTATTTGTAGACTCAGCTAGACCATTTCCCTGTGGATAGTAGTTGGAGGAGGTCTTCAAATATATACCATATCTGCTAGTAAACTCAATCATTTTAGCTCCGATGAAAGTTGATCCATTATCTGTAACCAATGAATATGGTATACCAAACCTTGTAATCAAGCTTTCCATAAACTCAATTACAACCTCTTGATCAACTTTCTTAGTGGGAATTGCTTCAGCCCACTTGGTAAAATAGTCTATGGTAGTAAGTATATACTTGTGGCCAGCTGATGAATTAGGCTCTATTATCCCAATAAAATCTAACCCCCACTGTTGGAAAGGTTCTTCAACTTGGATAGACTTTAAGGGCATAGGGGCATTTATGTTCCTCCCTACGTATCTCTAGCATTGCTCACAACTCTTGGTTATTTTGTAAGTGTCAAAAAAAATAGAAGGCCAATAACAACCTGCTCTGAGTATCTTCAAAGCAGTGGTTCTTCCTGAATAATGTCCCCCAGAGAGACCTCCATGAAACTCTTTCAACACTTTTTGTTTTTTATCATCTCCTATGCATTTCAATAGTACACCATCTATATTTTTTTTGTACAACCCTTCTGATTGAAGGGTGTACTTTAATGCTTGTGCTCTATACCTTCTTCTTTGTGAAGCATTCAGATTATCAAGACATATTCCAGTCTAAAAGTACTTCACAAGATCATCAATCCAATCAGCATTTTCCAGATTTTGATCTAATTCTATATTTACCATTATACTTTGGTGATCCACATGACCATTTGCAACCTGCTTGGCTAATTCTTGGCATAGGGCTCTACCCCTTACTATTTTTGTTGGGTGTATTTCTACATCATATTCCTATATTTTAGTCACCCAACCAGCTCTCTTTTCACCAAGTTCTCCTTGTATTATAAAATTCTTGACATCAGGATGGATCACATAAACAATGATCCTGCTCTGTGATAGGAAATGTTTGAATTTATTCAAAGACTTCATGACAACATATACTTGTTTCTCAATAAAGTTGTATCTTTCCTCATGATCATGCATAGTGGCACTCAGAAAAGCTATGGGTCTTTCTTCATTATCTGCTCCCTTCTGTGTGAGGACTGCAACATAACTTTCTTGCTCACCAACAACATATAGGATGAAACCTCGAGAGTAGTCAGGATTAACCAGCATAGGTGCTTGAGCTATTTCCTCTAGAATATTTCTGAAAGCATTCTTCCTTGGATCTATCCATTTGAAAGGTGCATCTTTCTTCAATAATTCAGTCATTGGTTTAACAATCTGTGCAAAATCTGCAATAAATTTATGCATAAAATTTATTTATCCGAAGAAATATTGCAAGCCTCTCTTGTTTGTTGGTAAGGGAAGTTCTAAGAGTGCTTTCACTCTATCAGGATCTATGGCTAATCCAACTTTAGAGATGACATGACCAAGTAGGATACCTTCCTCTACAATGAATATGGATTTCTTTGGGTTCAAAGATATTCTAAATTCCCTACATTTTTCAAAAACCTTCTCGAGGTGTGTTATATGATCTTCTTTATGATGAGAAAAATTATCATATCATCTAAATAGATGACTATGATCTTGTTAGCAAGCTCACCGAAAGCTACATCCATTACCCTTTGGAAGGTTGCTCCGACGTTAGACAAACCGAAAGGCATCCTTTGATAGGTGAATGTTCCCCATTTGGTGGTAAAGGTAGTTTTATATTGATCTTCATCTCTGACCCATACCTGATTATACCCAGAAAAACCATCTAGCAAAGAAAATATCTCTGCTCCTACAACTATGTGTAAAATTTGGTCTATCTACGGAAGAGGATAATGATCCTTGAGTGAGGCTCTATTCAAATTTCTAAAATCGATGCATAATCTAATGTCTCCATTTTTCTTCCTGACTAGAACTAAGTTCACCACCCAGGTAGAATGTTTAATAGGATACACTATCTTAGCTTGAAGGAGCTTTAACAATTCTTGCTTCATCAGAGCTTCTATCTTTGGATTCACAGGCCTTTGCTTTTGCCTGAAAGGTTTGGCTCCTTCCTCTAATTCAATGGTGTGTTGGATAATCTCTTTCCTGTACACTTTTAGATCATTGTACACCCAAGCTATAATATCTAGAAATTTCTTGCACAATTCCCTGATTTGGTTTAACTCTTCTACTATACAACTAACTTCAACTTTAATCATTTTTCTCGGTTCTAGCTCAACTTCCTTATATCGGTGCTTATCAACTTTTATTTTATGGCCTATTGCCCTATCATTATTATCAAAAAGACTCTCAAGGGTGATAAGTCCCTTGGGAATATGATTATTCTTTAATTGAATCAATCCTTCTTCTTCTTCATCTTGCAACATTCTACCGCTCGAGTAGTTCATCTCATAGATTAAAAAATCTAATATTTTCTCATCATTTTCAAAAACTTGCCAGAAGATATTTTTTCTGGCATGGAGGGTCTATATATGAGTCTAACCATCTTAGATTTCTGGATAACGTTGTTGATGGGGCAAAAATTTGCTCCCACAGATGCCAACAAATCTGCATGGGTATTCTGCTCTCTAGGAATAGACTTCATATTTAGAGCCTCAAAGGCTTCTAAAAGGTCCCACACTTTATTTTTGTATGCCTTTAAGTAATGTTGTTTACTGATACATTTTCCCGTGACTTGATTCATGATAAGTTCTGAATCTCCATAAATTAGTAACTGCTTAACCCCTAGTTTCTTAGCCTTTCTCAGGCCCAAACAAAGTGCTTCATACTCTGTTGCATTATTGGTGCAACTCCACGTTAGCCTATAAGAGAAAATTATTTCTTTGCCTATAGGGGAAATCAAAACTATTCCAGCACCAACTCCGTTCTTACACCTAGCTCCATCGAAGAATAGCTTCCAAAGTTGACTGGTAGAGTCATCTTCTTTGGGAGCGGGTGCCAATTGCCTTTTTGGTTTTTCAATGGAATAACTTCCCATTTCTATTTCTATCATGGCATTGAAATTATTTAGAGAGAACTGATCTTCTATTTGAAGCTCCTCTAAGGTCTCCTCCATTAGATCCAAATCTTTGATTTCCTTGATCATCATATTTATAGTGTCGGCCTCCCCTATCTTTTCTACATGAAAAGTAGATGGTTTTTCATTAAATATCTTGATCCTCCTACCTTTGAAAGGTATTTCTAAATGTGAGTAGTCTAGAGATAGATATCCTCCTATCTTGGTTGTGAATTCTCTGGATAAACACATACCGAAGTATGGCGCTAAATCTACAACTACCACTTCTTGTATGACCACCATTTGAGGCATCCTATGAAGTTGTATGGGGATGTCTTTAATTACTCCTACAATTTTCATTGGAGTACCATCCAACTGTAGGACCCCTGGATTGCTTCTAGTATACTCCATCCCCATGATGTCACACACTGCTTTTGGTATCACTGTAGTAGCAACACCTGAATCTATCATGCAGTTGTGTATGACCCACCCTTCCATTTGAAGAGATAAATAGAAGGGAGGTGGTCTATTTTTTCTAGTGGCAGATGTTAGATTCGCCTGGACTGTATTTGAGTAAGATGTGTTCTTACCTTTATTTTTCATTGTCTTTAAATATTCTTGTAGGAGATCAATCTGACCAAGAAACTGAAGGGCATCATACATGCTTGCCTTTGAGGGAGTCTTCTTCATTTCTTCCACTATGTTGAAAGAATATGGTTCAACACTCTTCTCTCTCTCCTTGGAAAAAGTGTCATATCTATTTTTGTATCCCTGAGTCACTTTCATTCTTTATCTCTTAGTTAGTGAAGGAAATCTTAACCTCTCCTTAGCTTGATCTTGAGTCTCCATTTCCTTTCATGGAGTAAACTCTTTACGTATTTCTATCCTAGAGCTCTAGGTAGGAACCTGAGGTCCCTTTTCATAGGAAGAATCCTTTTTAGGTGTTGCTTTAGGAGCTAGGGGAAAACTTAGAGGTTGAAGCTCCTGAGGATCCACTTGCAGAGGTTTTTTTCCTGATCTAGTTAAGACTGCAACTTGTTCAACTGAAGGCATCATAAAATTGTGATCAGTTTCTCTAATCATGCTTACATGGCCTTTCATATTTTTCTCTGCTTTCTCAATAGCTACATTTTGTACATAGTGTTGATGAATCATACATGAACTTTCTCCATGTGGATCATTACATGTGGTACACCAGTAATCAAAATTTATGGGAGGAGCTACAGCTTCCTCGGCTTCATTTGCATAAATGACATTTGATCTTTCCTGCCCTCTATTGCTTGATGGAGTCACATCCCTTGTTATTTGAGGAAACCTTCTTGGTTGAAAATTTCTCTTGGCCTCTCTTCTCTTCATTGATATCATATCATTTACCAAAGTTTTTACCGTGTCTAGTATAATAGAGAGCTGATTTTCTTGGGTTGGTTGAGTAGGTGGTGCAGGTAATGCGAGAACAATGGGAATAGGAGGTAATGCTGGGAGATTTTGAGGCATCTGTATTATAGGAATGGATGGTTTCCCATTCCATTTTGGAAGGTCTATACTTGGAAAATGGGAAGAGCTTGAAGAACTAGTACTGGAAGCTTGGGGAATATCTAGAAAAATTGGCATTATTGCTTTTGGTGGATACCTCCCAGTGGTGATGAGATCTCTCTCTACTTTAGATGCTTCTTGGTAAATAGTAGGGAAAGTGAATATTCATGATTATCGTATTATCATACTGATATCAGAATCAAAGGCTCTTAAATAATAATACACCGCTTGTTCTGTGGTTGGTTTCAATCCGATGGGCACTCTTTCCCAAGTGTGGCTGAATCGGATATTGAAATCAACAATTTCCTCTTGAGGATGTTTCCTGATAATGTTGAACTGGCTAAGTAGGGAGAATGGATCTGCATGCTGATTAAATTCATCTACCAGCCTTCCAGCGAGTTCGGCCCAACTTGTGATGGATTGAGCGGGAAGTGCTCTGTACCAATAGAGCATTTTTCCTTTTAATGAAATGACCAACAACCTGATCATTACATCTTCTTGAGTGATGTTGTAAATTGCTGCCAAAGAAGCAACATCTAAGCAATGCTCATACATCATTTTGCCTGTTCCATCATATGAAGGCAATGCCTTCAAAGCTGTAGCAGGAATCGGATTCTGAGCCACCAGGTTCAATGGACCAGTGTGGTTCCATGTAAGATAAGTTGGTGGAGGAGCGGCCATTGTAGCGACTGTACTTGCCTAAACTGTAGAACTACTGGTAGTTATATTTGAAGATATATTGACAATAGGGCTGGGAAAAATAGTAGGTACAAGGGTGGTAATACTGGTAGCAGGTGGGTTTGATCTAGCAGATAAAACTGGATGTACCCTGAGGCTACCAAGGTGTAACTCGAAGAACTCAATGGGTTCTTCAGAGTTTCTTGCTTTAGATCTGGTTATCATATAGGTAAACAATCATAAGTTCTAACCAGATAAATAGATAAGGTATTTCTTAGGTCTATACCTTCGGATGGAGTCACCAGGTGATTTGATTTAGATCTTAAATAGGTCAAAGACAAACACCAAACCTTATAAAATACTGTGGGATTTAGGGTCCCACCGGGCATGCCAAAAACTATTGGAACAAAATCGGCCTATGGTTGTTATTTGCGCCTACGACCTTGTCAACATTGAATAGATGGACTTGGTGTTGGGAGCTTCCATCTAATCTCCAGAGGAGGCTGGTTCCTTAATGGTTTTTATGAGAAAAGGGAAAAGAGATTTACTGAAAGAGAGGGAAATATAGTCATAGCTAGAGCTTTTCTCATGGTACAAATTAAACAAAAACTAAGATAAATGTATATACCCTTTCTGTTCAAGCATTTATTATATCTTCACGCAGAAATCATAGTCTTCAAATGTGATTTAGATATCTATCTAACACGTACATGTATTGAATTTTAACTCCAAAAATATGATTTATATCATGTATAAGTCCATATTCTAGAACAGATACAATATACAACTCAATAATTAACAATAAAAAACATTCTATTAATCAATAACACATTTACAAAGATATATAGGTTCTTCGAGATAACCATAATAGAAAATTTTGGTGAGAAATATTCTCAACCAATTCAACTAACATATCTAGAATAATGCTTTAGGAAACACTTCCTAAAAAATAGCATAGACTATAATCCTATTGACCAATCAAGCTAATATCTCGACATTCTAACAAACAATTAATCAAAATGCTAAACTTAGGAATAATACTGGATATTCCAACATTCTCCCCCTTGATGTTGATGGAACTTCTTACAGAAGTTCATCAGCATCACAACATTGGAAGAAACACAATCGTTTTTGTTTCCTCCAATCTATCACCAAAAAATCACAAAATGCAAAATGATGTCTGTGGCACTCCTTCCACCGTTTGTGTGATATCTCCTTCATCTTTGTTTTTGCTCCTTCTTGCAAGTAAACGAGTGCCTCCTTTTTATGAGCTACTCCCCCTTCATCAAAAGCTTCTTCAAATGATAATATTCCCATAATACCATAAGTATTGGTTCTCACTAACCAATCTAGTACATTTCTTTCATCATTATTTCTATGGTATTCAAACCATATTGTAGCTCCTAATACTCCTCCCGAGTATGGACAATGCATCATATTATGTAGATGGTTTTACCATATTACAATTTTACATACCTCTACATAAATATTCAAATAAAATATAGCTATGCAATAGCTAGTTACAAATGCAACAACAAATTGTTGGTCCTCACACAATGTTTCACTCTTTACTATGGCTTTACATCATTTCTTCCAAGGAATTTTAAACACAAAATACAGCCAACACTTATCCATGGTTTTCATCACCATGCTACCCATGTCCTTTGCAAATGAAAGTAATTCATCCAAAGATGTCTCTACAAGACAATTTTTTTTCAATAATGCCTTTGGAAGACATTCTCCTTCATTCTTCAAATACCTGTTCACAAAAAACAAATCATTAATCACAAAAATATTACCTCCAGTGTGATTAGATTTGGTGCTCCTCATAAAGCTATTTTGTGACATTTATCCTTCATTGTATGTTGCTTCAAGAACAACCATGAAATCTTCACTAAGAGTTCTCCTCCTTTGTTCAATCCATGTTGGTGTGTTGAAACACCATTTATTCAAACAATCATACATTGTTACCTTTTCAAGACAACTCTTTTCCTTCAATGTAGACACTCCAAGTGAGTGATATTCATTCATGAGTGATGTTTCCTTTGCCATTACAACAAGAAAATCAACAATCTCATTTTCATTTTTTGTTTCTATCTCTTTTGCTCTCTCATTATCCACCTCACAAATGAGATAATTATTTGTGCTATTTTCTTCTTTGAGATTCACAAAATATCTCTTCACACAAACTTCTTGGGCTGATGGACAAGAAGCATATCTATTTATCACTCTTGATGAGTGATCTCTATTGAGCATGCAACTTATAGTTTGCATCTCCTCTTTATCAACAATATCATGGTGATCAACATCCCACATAACTTGAGCCTTACAATCAACATTCACTCCATCTAAGTGAGTTTCCATATTTACATCTTCATTTTCTCTTTCAAGAGAACACACATCCATTCCATGTGAATGGTCTTCATAAAAAATAAACCAAGTCTTCCATGAACTCTGCTCCTCCATCATCATGCCAATAATTTGTGGCTAGCTCTTCATCATTCTCCTCCATGAGAATATTAGGTACATTCTCCATAATGCACTCTTCATGTGTGATACTTTCTCCATCATACACCATCTCATCATCTATATGGTCTTCAAGCAAGGAACACTTCAATGTGAGTGTTTCTCTTCCTTAATATTCAAATTCTTCTTCAACTATCAAGTGGTCTGTACAACAAAGTCTTTGAGAAATTGTCTCTCCATTGAGACATCCATCCTCTTTGCCATCAATGTGAATGTTTTCCAAGCATACAATTCCTACAAAAAATGCATTAGTATAGTTTTTTTTCATTTTTTTCTCCTCCTAAAATAAATAATTGACTATTACAATTTTCCATTCCTTTACAAGACATGTCTTCAACTATGGGTGTCTCACAATAATATTTTTCATGACTCTCTCCAATGAGAGATGTACAAGGCTCCTTCTCCTTCTCATCCTCTTCTCCATGAAGGGATTTATTATCTGATTATTTCTTCTCTTCAATAAGAAGTTCATCAACACTCTCTTCCTCATAAAGCTCTTCTTCAAACATGTCTTCCTCTTCAAGGAAGAATATACCATCATAATAATGGATGTCTTCTTCAAAAGACTCTTCAAAAACTCCTTCAAAGAAGCAAGGCTCCTCCTTACTCAAATAATCTCCATGATTGTCACACAAATTTTTATGGGTGTTATCATCAAACCCATAAGTATCCTTCAACACTTGTCATGCTATTGTAGCTGATCTAAAATTAGCTATGAGAGGGAAAAAACTTGTTTCCACTCCTCTTCTTAAATCCATAAGAGCTAAGCAATTTTCATATTTCTTTCCTTTCTTCATCTTCTTTTCCTCTTCACCAAGCATGCTCCAAGTGGGTTCCTCATAGCCTTCTTCTACAATGCTCCATAGGTATTTAGCCAACAAGAAGGTCTTCATCATTATGCTCCAATAAGCATATTCTTCACCATTAAATTTTGGTACAAGCAAGTCTACCTACATGGCTACCATCACATTCAAGTCTTTATCTCATGAAACAATTTTTCAAACTTGAGTACACTGAGCCTTCTCTTTTAATTAAATTAAAGTTATTTTTAAATGAAATAAAAAAAATAACTTTAACAAAAATTAAAAAATTTAACTTAGCAAAACAAAAATGGGGGTACTTTTGTTTGTGGATCGAGGGGGATTGAACCCCAGATCTTCCAATTGGCAGTGTCTTGGCTGCTAGCTACCAACCACCCCGACTACCACTGTTGGGTGGTTGTAAAAGAAGATGAAATTCTTTTCAAGGGTGGTGCCTCTTAAAATGGGTAGAATAGCCAAGGCGGTGCTCCTCGATGGTGCACACGGTGGACAACGGCTCCTACCATAGGCAATGATAATTTTTTTTTGTTTATTTGATTTATCTACCAATTCAAAGTAAGCCTCTGCACATAGATCTGAGAAAAAAGTTTTGTCCACTTGAATAAGCCTACAAAGCTATTATGAAAGGTGAAAAATATTTCCCCCAGGTTGCAGTTGTTGATCGCTGCTGCTCACAGATCTGTCTCTCCTCTTCGTTTCTTGAAGTTGAAATGCATGTCTAGCTTTCTATGTCTCCTTACACTATAAATATTTGCCTACGATAATCTGCAATTCATAGTGAATGGTGATGCGCTTTTCTTGTTGTCATTCATTGTTTAACATCAAGGTTCATATGCAATTTGGTGTGATAGATGCAATCACTTCATGCTACTACAAAACACGTTAAATAGATTAGCACATCAGCTACGATCGATTCTTCTCCACACATCTGCAATCCTCCTCTCCTCACAAGGAAAATTATTGACTATCATAGAAATTCACCACAATCCTCCATTGTAAGCCTTCGTCTCAGCATCCACCAAAAACGTCTGCAATCTAGATCTATGGCACAAGGAATTTAACAATGCCTATCAATGCAGTTGAATAATGCTGAGATGAAAAATCTTGCAACACATCTAAATAATAGGTTGGCAAACTAGGTATTCTTTGATGTCACATAGTAGATCAAGCTACTCAATGACACATTCAACGTAGTCAGCATTTGATTATAGCAAACTTGACTACTAGCATGCACAATATTTTTGTTCGTCGTCACTGATATTGATGCTGGTTTGAAAGTGCAAATTGGCACACCTGTCGAGTGTGTGGTTGTCAAAACAGCAATGGAGGAATGATTTCATCGCATTGTTACTTTGTACCAATACCAAGACACATTTTCCCGACCTGCGATTAACAATACTATGGCTATGATTTGTTCAACAAAGAAAAATGATGATCTTTTACACAGGGTCGAAACACGATCGACTCAATTATATTTGATGAGATTTGATGTTTGATTGGGGTGAAGCTAAAGTCCTTAGCCAAAAATGTGGCTTTGTCACTTGGTTCTTCAGATCAGCAATGGTATCCCGATGAGGTTGAAGACTTCACCCAAGCACACCATTTCCCATGTACTAGCTAATATTACACCAAAGAAAATTTCATCGAATCATTAAAGGATGTCTACAATGGCACCTAGATTTTTTGTGAAGTATGCATGATATAGTCAACTGGCGCTATTCTCCTTCGATGAAGAATGAACTTCAGTCAAATGGGAATAGTTCCTCACTTGTAAAACATTGCAAATAAATGTGATAACTCACGACACTCAAGATTCTTGTCAGCTATCAGTAAAGTGTCATAACAATCTATCAACACAACTATATGATCTGCAGCTGGGAGATCTGGAGTAGTATTGAGGTGTGGTTGGTGGCTAAAATAGTCCTTCCTCAGCACAATCACCAATCCAAATGGTTACCTAGATGATTTACAGAATGAACACTGCAATTGTGATCGATCTTCTTAGGTGCTCTTACTACAAACAATGAATGACAACTACATTGTTGATGGGAATGATAGTCCCACATTCATCATGCTAAGGAAATTTCATGGTTTATAAAAAAAATCACACAATATGCTATGTGACCACCTTACAGTGGTCAGTCCCTTGCTTTGTTTTTCCTATCAATCACTAGCCTATCATGCGCTACATCATAGCTCACCCTTCAAGCCCTGTAGATGCTTTTGTGTTGGTCTTCCACCAATTTCCACATAGTCCAATGTAGAATTCCTTAGATTATTTACCTAGATCATTTACCATCAGGTTTACCATGTAGAATCCCTTAGATCATTTGCTACCAGGTTTACCATCACACCAATTCGTAGACCACCAATTTCCACGTAGTCCAATGCAAAATCCCTTAGATCATTTGTCGTCAAGTTTACCATGTCGTCAAGTTTACCATCACACCAATCCATGTTATTTAGACCACCAATTTCCACGTAGTCCAATGTAGAATCCCTTAGATCATTTGCTGTCAGGTTTACCATCACACCAATCCATGTTAGTTTTAGCCATTCAGAAGCTTACGTCTACGATGTCTTTATTCCAAAAATTGCCATATAGTCATTAGATCATTGCATGCTAGTTCTATCATGTCCAGTTTCCATCTTTGTCATATTCCTTCACTAGGACCTCCATTGAGGATCCATCAAGATGCATGATCTGCATTGTCCACTCGCTCACCTCAGAGTCTAAATTAGCCCTAGGATCTATCGCTATTAGCAGCTCTCATGTCCAGATCAGTGTCTAGCTCTAGCAAGCATCAAGATCGCTAAGTCCTAGTCAATCCTATCTCCAGTCCTGAGATCTGATCACCTCCAATCCTGGTCAGGTCCAGATCCAATCATGCTTCCACTCATCAATTGCAGAATCCCTTATATCATTTACCGTTAGGTTTACCATCACACTAATCTGTGTTAGTTTTAGCCATTCAGTAGCTTACGTCTATGATGTCTTTATTCCAAAAATTGTCATGTAGTCATTAGATCATTGCATGCTAGGTTCTATCACGTCTAGTTTCCATATTTTTTAGATTCCTCCACTAGGCCCTCCATCGAGGATCCATTGGGATGCATGATCTGCATTGTCCACTCGCTCACTTGGAAGTCTGAGTCAGCCCTAGGATCTGTTGCTATCAGCAACTCTCATGTCTAGATCAATGTCTAGCTCTAGCAAGCATCAAGATCGCTAAGTCTTGGTCAGTACTATCTCTAGTCTCGAGATCTGGTCACCTCTAATCCTGGTCAGGTCCAAATCCAATAATGCTTCCACTCATCAATTTGAGCAGAGCGATACTCTCGATCTGATACCAAATGAGAATCTAAAACATTATATTAATAAATAACGCATTTATAAAGATATATATGTTCTTTGAGAGAACCAAAATAGAAAATTTTGTTGAGAGATATTCTCAACCAATGAAACTAACATCACTAGAATAATGCTTCAGGAAACACTTCCTAAACAATAGCATAGAATATAATCCTATTGACCAATCAAGCTAATATCTCGACATTCTAACTAACAATTAATCAAAATCCTAAACTTAGGAATAATGTTGGATATTCCAACAATAATGTGAATAGAAGCATCAAATGTTAATACATACACTTGCACACTATGAACCAGAAGCCAATAGAAGTGTATTTTATTGCTTGCATTCAGAGTACATACATCTAGTTTTATAAACATCTAAGAGTCAACCTCTATTCAGGATGTGTTTACTATTATATATACCCTATGGCGAGCATCTTTTACAACTATTAGATTCTGACATGAAATTAGTTACAAATAATCGAGCTATAAAAATGCATCAGTATGCTCTGCATGGCTTCCTATTGATCTAATGGTAAATAAAATATTTGATAACATAAATCTGGAATTTGATGCTTTCTTCATTGTCTATCATTAGTTGTTGACACATTATTTTGAAGGTATGTTTATTTGTTTCTACTTATATCTTTATCCTACAAAAAAATGTCTACTCACAAAAATATGACATATCATAAAATCACGACATTCCTTTGTACTTTGGCTTCTCTTGGTTTTCTGCTCTTGAAAATATGACATGTCACAAAATTGCGACATTCCATAGTACTTTGGATTCTTATGGATACCTACTCATGAAAATTTGTCATGTCATGAAATCGTGATATTCCTTGGTACTTTGGCTTCTTCTGGATGCCTACTCGTGAAAATTTGTCATGTCGTAAAATCATGACATTCCCTAGTACTTTGGCTTCTTCTAGTTGCTGTCGTGAAATCATGAAATTCGGGCATTTCAACTCTCCTCTATTCTTCAAAACCATGAAACTTCATCATGTCAAGAAATCGTGACTCTTTTCATGCCTTAGTATTTTTACGCCTTATGTCTCAAAAATTGAAACATTGGTTTCAAACATCAGAAACATTTGCTATTCTTCAAGGTAGTCTCTTTAGACTAACACTACTCAACTCCTTTTCTCAAAAATTCAATGATATATTTCCTTGGTCTCTTCAATCTTCCAACTATGTGAATTCTACAATGAGATCTCTTTCTTGGATCTCCAAAATCTACTACTTTTAAATTTTGCAATAAGACCTTTTCTTAATCCTCCTCTATCTCTAATATTTAGTCTTCAATATTCCAAATTTGGAAGTTCTTCAATGTGACCTCTTGGGTCCCTTCAACTTCTTCAATTTGCAAACTTCAATATTTAGTCTTCAATCTTGAATCTTCTCCCTTCAATATCCAATGGGTCCTTCTTTCTTGGACATTATTAATCTTCAATGTCTATTCTTTTTTGTAACTCAAAACTAATCCCTACATGATGAAAGCACATAGATGTTTAGGAAATCAAAGGTGAAATTCTTCTCTATCTATTGTAGGAAGCTTCTCAACTTCTAAGAACTAATTTTTTGCAACAAAAAACTTAGACCAAATGCATTAAATTTCTAGAATTCTAAAATGAATAAACTTCACTAGTTATTCTCAAAACTAGTGGAAAAATTTCTATGTTGAATCCTAGTATTCATGATTTATCCTTCAATATTGTTGAAATACTCTAGCCAACTTGCAATTTGGCATCTTCTTCAATGTATAAAAATCTCCAATAGGACCTCCTTCTAAGGTATCTTAATCTCCTCAATGTCAAGGTCTATCTTCAAGACCTGTAGTTTTCTTCTATTTCAAATTTGTTCTTGGAATAGGTAAATCTTCAAAATTCCCCGGTTTTCTTTTCCAAAGATAATTTCTTTAACTTCATTGGTTTCTCCTTAATAAGTGGAAATCTACTTTGCAACTTTAAAACATGTATAATTCAAAACCTTGTTGTGGCTCTAATACCACTATTAGCTTTTGAATCTAATATCAAAATATCTAAAATAACATTGCAATACAATATATATGATAACGGTAATATTCTAGATGTACAAAACTAAAAAATAACTTCAGTAATTACTCATAACATTGCCATTAACAAATGCTCACAAAAATAGTCCAATAGCTTTGAAATTATCAAGTAAGTAACAAGTCATATCCCTCACATGCACATAGGTACATATATAATGTGGTGTGACTCTTCATATGGAGCACTCTTGGCCTTCACTCTTATAGAAATATTCAACTTCCTATTCTATGGACACATGTGCACATGGACTATTATGCACATTTGCAATACCAGAATACTTTGCACACTTTAATAATACTTGTGCATTTATTACATTGCATAAAGTAAATACTCAACTTCTAAACTAGGACACTCTTTCCTAATCTAAATATGTACCCAAGGTGGTACATTAGCATGTACCAAATAATATAATATATTCCAAAACCCCCTGTATTATATTATTTGGTTATTAAAGACTTTAGTCATCAATATGGAACTTCATCTTCAATATTTATATCTTAAGTCTTTAGATAAGTATCTTCAATTGATTCAATCTTCATCTTGATGTTCTTGATCTGATTCCTTTTCTTTATCACTTGTATGTTAATACTTTTCCAAATTTCCTATAATATTCTTCCTTGTAATAACTAAAATTAGATGAATGCGATTCTTTTCCAAAATATTTACAAGGATGTAAATTCCAACAATTACCTTCTTTTTGTCCATCTTTATTACAATATGTGCATTTCAAATCTTCTTTTGTTGTTTTGTAAACTTTAGTTTCATCTATTTTCTTGATCAACTGATATAACCATTTGTGTATAATTGAGGTAATTTTACCTTTGCTTCTTTCATAAATTTGTAAGAGATCTTCTTGACTAATTTTTTTTGCTATATTTTGAGAATGATCTTTGAGTTTATTCTCAATATTTCCATTGGTATAATTATCATCAAATTTTCTATAGAATCTACTCTTGTCAAACTATCAATTTGTGATTCCTCAAGATTTTTTCTAAGCCATATTGGTTCTTTTCTCCTAATCATACTTTTCATATTATTATCCCTTGAATCAATCATAGTTTTTCTAAAGTAATATTTCTAGTCTCAAAAAATATAAAATCTCTTAATTCTAAATTTCTCAATTCTATGTTGGTGTTGAATTCCTTATAAATCCAAACTTAGAAATTTAGAAATTCCATAAAAATGATAATTACAAATTTTATAAATTATATTTGATGTAGAAAACCTTATTACTCCAATCTAATCAAAGTGCAAATATTTTAAAAATGTTTTGTAAAATCAAATAATCAAATTACAAAACTTTAAATTTATTCCTTACTCTCCTTCAAACCAAGTTTCAATTCTTTATAAAAATCTGAAATAGCATTAATATTATTTCTAAGGTTTCAAATATTAATTCTTATCCCTCCAAAATAAATAGTTACACTTTTATGCTTATATATATATCCCTTATACCTCCTATTTTGAGCATATAAACCAACTTGATAAAAATGAATTACCTTAAGACTTGAATTTGGTAATTATTTGTAGTCAATAGTGGTTGACTATCTCCTAATAGGCACTCTTCCCTTTGATTGGTCAAGTGAATTCAAACTTTACACAAGTGCTCTGCAACGTATCCAATCTCTAACGCTTTGACTCCCTTGATGCATGTAGCTTGAATGTCTCTCGTACAATGGCAAATGGTGTATCTCTTCTCACTCCAAGTCAGAATTCAACTAATTAACTCTCTTACACCTTCTATTTTTGGTGCTTCCTTGTAAAATGCTCTTGCTATTTTCTAACTTTAGCTCCTTAAAATACATTCTCTCCTTGAGATGGGCATTTAAAATTCTTCAAACCTGATGACTTTCCACTTTATATGTGCTAGATGGCACTCAAACTCTTCCAATGCTTTAAATTCACCTCCTTTATTCTCCTTAAGCTCATATAATGTATTTTTACATAGGTGGATGATAGTATGATACTTTGGGTGTTACTATTAACAAGTGTCTTGCTTCTAATAAATATTTAACACCTTCTTTTAGCCTTGGAGCTTATTTGACACCCAAAATTTTTGCTAGCTTTTCCTTTGTCTTCTCTAACACATATCCATTGCATGCAACACATCCACGAATCCTCAACACTTGGCACTTGCCCTAATATTCAATTCTTCTCTCTTATCTACGTATCCTTTTGCACTCTTTTTCTAAAACATATTCATTTGATCTCAAGAAAATTGATATATTGATCTACATTTTTTATGGTTACTCTTTCGTAGGCCGTGGTGGCTCTTCCTTGAATGGTGGTGGTTCTTCCTTGAGAAATAGTAACGATCTCTTGGATTATAGTAGCACTTTATTATATGGTGGTGGCTCTCCTTTGCATGGTAGTGGCTATTACTTGAGAAATAGTGGTGCTATCTATCCCAAATGGATGCTTTCACTTCTCATTTGGACTGTAGCTTCTTAGTGTATTTAGACACTAAAAAACCTACTTTATATTTTAATCCTTGCTCGATCTTCAACTTGCTTAGACAAATACTCTTACTTTATTTCTCTTTACTCTAAGAAATCTACATTTTTTAGATGCTTTCCACTTGTGCTTATATAGCACTTAGACTTGTTATTCAGTGGTGCTTTATTTTGTGGATCTACCACCCTTTTTGGTGGCTCTTCTTCACCAATGTATTCTGCAACTTTGGTGCTCCTCTTGGTGTCTTTAGACACCTTAAATCTACCTCAACTTTGAGAACTATTTGACCTTTCTCTTAACTAATAGAACTTAGAATATATCTACACTTATTTTGTTATAAAAACAACATATAATATTCTTCCTTATCACTCCCTTTTAGCACTCTTAACTCTAATACTTGTTATATTTTACAGATCTTAGAATGATAATGGTGTCTCCTTACTTGGCTTGAAGACACTTAAATCAGACTTATTTTTTTTGGATTTTGATAACTTGAATATGATGCTTCCAAAGAAAATTAAAATAACTAATTTTAATGCTTGTATACAAATTATTTTATAGAATCAATATTACCCACCTCTTATGGCCTTCTTTGTACCTAATATTTTTTGTAATTTGCTGCCCTAGATTTATGTGTTTTTGTAGCTTCAATCCTTTATATTTTTCTGCTCCAAAATCATCATTTGTGTAGCTCTAATTTCTTCCCAAAATGTTTTTTTAAATCTTTTAAATTGGTGCCCAAAACCTATTTCAAATCTACCTAGAATTTCTCCAAATCGTAGCTCTTTTCCTTCTAATGCTATCAACAAAATCTGATTTTGTGGTTCCAAATATCCTCCAAATTTGTTCCTTTGAACTCTGATATTTGTAGCTATTAATTCTTCCCAAATGCTACCTTATTGCTTCCCAAATATCTATCAAATATATCCCTAAACTCCTTCAAAATGCAACTCACTTTTCTCTTTCTAAAGCTGCCAAAAATCGTAGCTTAATCCACTAAAACTATTGCTTAATAAATATGATTCTTTGCTTTCCAATAATATTTCAATTTGTTGCCTTATTTTGCTTCACAACATTATTTAATCTCCTATTCAAGGGCACTCCCAAAACTTTTCAAAAATACAACTCAATACTTTCTTCAATTTACTATCCTAGAAACCTTCAATTTCTTTTTCAAAAGTCAACTTTCTCTTATTAAATCAGACTTCAAAAAATATTGTGTCTGTCCTTAAGTTTCGCAAAACTATGGCCTCTTCTATATTCTCTTCTCCCTCAATCTTCTTATTGAGTTATGACTTCAAATATGATTTCCTTCTCTATCTTCTTCTTCCTCAAGAATCTAATGTCTTGAGGTCTTCAAAAACATTTCTTCAAAATTTGAAAATATTTATTCCAAAACCTTCTTGTGGACTTGTTGCTGGATGGAGACAATTGTCCCAAATTCTTCTTATCAGAAACTTCTCCTTGCTTAAAATCTCCTTCCTCTAGCTTTCTTCGTAGTTCTTCCAATGACCACTCCTTCAATTTTGTAAATATACTTTCTCTAGCCTTCTTGTCCTTCTCCAAATTCTCTTGAGACCTCTTCTCTTGGGTCTTCTAATTCAATAGCTACTCAAATTATTTTCTCAAAAATTCAATGAGATATTTCCTTGGTATCTTCAATATTCCAACTATTTGAATTCTACAATGAGATCTCTTTCTTGGATCTCCAAAATCTGCTACTTTTAAATTTTGCAATACGACCTTTTCTTAGTCCTCCTCTATCTTTAATATTTAGTCTTCAATATTCCAAATTTGGAAGTTCTTCAATGTGACCTCTTGGGTCCCTTCAACTTCTTCAATTTGCAACCTTCAATATTTAGTATTCAATATTGATTCTTCTTCCTTCAATATCCAATGGGTCCTTCTTTCTTGGACATTCTTAATGTTCAATGTCTATTCTTTGTTGTAACTCAAAACTAATCCCTACATGATGAAATCACATAGACTTTTAGCTAATCAAAGGTGAAATTCTTCTCTCTATATTTTAGGAAGCTTATCAACTTATACGAAAAAAATGTTTAGCAACAAAAAAATTATACCAAATGCATTAAATTTCTAGAATTCTAAAATGAATAAACTTCACTAGTTACTCAAAACTAGTGGAAAAAAATCTATGTTGAGTCCTAGTCTTCATGAGTTCTCCTTCAAAATTATGGTAAGACTCTAGCAAACTTGCAATTTGGCATCTTATTCAATGTCTAAATCTCTCCAATAGGACCTCCTTCTAAGGTATCTTAATCTCTTCAATTTCAAGGTCTATCTTCAAGACTTGTAATTTTCTTCTATTTTGAATTTGTTCTTGGAATAGGTAAATCTTCAAAATTCCCTAGTTTTATTTTCCAAAGATAATTCCTTTAATTTCATTGGCTTCTCCTTAATCAGTGGCTATCTAATTTGCAACTTTAAAACATGTATAATTCAAAACCTTGTTGTGGCTTTGATACCACTATTAAATTTTGAAGCTAATATCAAAAGATCTAAAATAACGTTGAAATACAATATATATGATAATGGCAATATTCTAGATGTATAAAACTCAAAAATAACTTCAACAATTACTCATAACATTTCCATTAACAAATACTCCCAAAAATAGTACAATATATTTGAAATTACCAAGTAAGTATCAAGTCATATCCCTCACACACACAAGTACATATATAATGTGGTGTGACTCTTCATATGGAGCACTCTTGGCCTTCACTCTTCTAGAGACTCTTCAAATTCCTATTAAATGGACACATGTGCACATGAAATATTATGCACATTTACAATACTAAAAATCTTTGCACACTTTATGATCTAACAAAAAAGTGTGCACCCATCTACTGTATTATATCATATTTATTCATTCAAAGCATAAAATAATGACAAGATTACATAGATTCAACAAAATAAGTGTTTCTTGTATTAATAATTGCAAAGAATCCTGATTACGATCATGCCCCTCTTAGGGTCACCCAAATGATGATACAATTAATACAATGCCAAATCCCTCAATAGGTTGGGCGTATTAATGTTGCTTTTCAACTAGTCATAAACTGCTCTAGTGTAGAGTTGCCCTCTTTTTCGCATTGGGGAAGGAACTTGATGGTTGAATCTCCTTTGAATATTTTCCCTGCGGTCAAGGAACAACATAAAAGTGTCAAAAAGATAGGCAGACTCTCATGATGAGGCCCTTTTGAAAAAAATGCATAAAGATACCATTAAGAATGTATAATCAAGAAAGTGTGAAAAACATCTTTAAACTATGTTAACTGAATCAAGATTTATGGAATTGCATAAGGAAAGATAACATTTACACTATGCATGGATCAATTATGTAAAATAAAGCATGAAAGTGCATAAAGACTCCATTAATGCCCTATTTGATGCTTAGCACAAAGAAACTATTCTAACCTAATTCTACTGGTAAAAAATATGCTAAACTACAATTGAACCATGGAAATAGCTAAACTAAGCTAACTAGCCGGATAGAAATGAAAAGGTAAGGCGAGGATACCTCTCTTACAAACCGTAGCTCTAATGAGTGGTCTACATTGTAAACCATAGATGAAAGCTACGGTTAGAAATATGATAGGTTTACCCTCAATTTCAAGGATAGTGGGCTTGACCTCCTTGTCCAGATTGATGTTCAATGGTCACGTTTGGTGTCCTTAGACTGATTTGGTAGTTGATTCGTTGTGAGGGGTCTTTGTTTACCCGAATATGTGCTTATTGGCTCTCCTACGCTCTTAGGGCATCCATAATGCAATTCATTGTGAATCTTGGAAAGTAGGTAGGGGATAAGTTCAATAGCTCTCTCTTAGTCTACTCATTTGAGTGTACAATTCGATAGGGCTTCGTTGCTCAAATATCCAATGCTCTTTATGATATTTTGCCTTAATTATGATGGGTACTTGTAGGACTACCCAAGGGCTAGGGGTAGCTTCATGGAGAAGCCGAGATCAAGAAGGGGTGGTTAGAAGAGTTGGATTGGAATATTCCATCCTCTAACCAATGTATTCTAGATCAAATGGCCATTCAAATCGATTTGGCTCGGATGAATGCCAACTGAAATTCAGTTAATACCGTAGGTTACAACTATGGTCTAGACTATAAACCTTAGGTCTCGACCGTGGTTCAACCTGTAAACCATAGGGTTGGGCAGCGGTTTAGATTTATTAGGCCAAGGAACCAAAATTGAGTGGTTAGAACCACTGCTCTATCTTGGAGTCTGTTCAAGATCCTCCATATGGTCTTGTAGCATGTCCATATGAGTAGTCGTCCTCGACATGACACATATTAGGTGTCTTCAGATGCCCCTTTTGAGATGCATTGTAAAATCAAACAAAACTGAGCAAAAATATACCTCCTAAAATTATGTCGAAGGTTCTATGATGAACATTAGTCAGATCAACATTAGATGCCTCTGGTCCAACAAAAGGGTGCATATCATAGAATCATTGCTTCCAATTGGGTGAAAGGCTTACATTTGAAAAGGTTGTGCCCTTCTAATCTCATTCGATGTAGCTATGCATTCCATAGGTATCTTCTGACCCATAGATCTGAAATGCAGAGAACAACAAGCAAAGTCATATTTTCTATTTACCCCTGTATCGCTCCAAATTTTTTGCATCCCTACCTTCAGGCTATTGGATCCGCGCCCGGAAGGAGGATGGGAAAAGGATGGTGCGGTACCTCGGACGAGAGGACTTCACGAAGGTCCCGCCTCTCAAGGGAGGTGTATTTTGGTGATTTTTCGATGGATGGTGGGTTCACCAGGAAACATTTGGCGGTAGTTTCCACGCCTAGGTTTTGGAATGTGTTTAGATGAGTTCGTTTTATCCTTTAAGCATTCATCCTAGGTTTGGCCGAATGAATCTAACTTAATCTATATGAAAATGCAACTTTCAATGAATACAGAAAATAGATTTTGAAAGCAGAAAACAGAGAATTTACAGGAGGAAAATGGGGAATACCTGATCCGGATGTCTGAAGAAGATTCTGATTTTGAAGCAGTCCCGATCGTCTGAGATTCGACAGAATCGTCTGCAATCAGACGAGATCGTCTGAGATCTGACGAATTCGTCAGAAACCTGCAAAACAGAGAATAGATGCAAAATGCAAGAAATAACACTATGCTAACAGAGGCAAATTACACCAAATGATAATATGAATGCTGAACACTATTCAAGAACAGAAATTAATGCAAATTACTGTGCTTAAATGGCAGATAATAAACTTAGCATGCAATCTAAGCTAAATGGGTGAACTCCAGATGCAAAATAGGATAAAAACTGAATATATTATCTAATTTGCAAAACAAAATAATAGAGACAAAGTTGAGAAAAGCAAACTCCAGGCACTGATTGCCTCGATGTGGGCTGCAGTCGAGATCGTCTCGCATCAGTACGAAATCGTCTCGAATTCGACAAGATCGCCTCCGATCTGGACAGGTTCGTCGGCGACGATGGGTGCTGGCTCCGGTTGAAAATCAATGATATACCTGCATCAAAATTGCTATGGGACTAATGCAAAAATAAGATTATGATGTTTTAGCGCAGAAGGGTTCAATTTGCAGATAAATTCAGCCAGGGGTTGGGGAGGGAAAATCTTAGAGTTTAAATAGGCTTAGGGAGAGTTGTTGGGAGGTTGGAGATCTTCCCAATTTGGGAGATCTCCAACGGGGAGGGTCCCAACGGCGCAGTACACGCTTCGCCCGGATTGGAGACCCGTTGGAACGGATTCCAACTATGCAAATTCAGTTTTGCGACAAAATCGTCTGGACGTTCTAGTCCAGACGAAATCGTCAAATCTGGGGCGATATCGTCTGATCGGCGACGATATCGTCCAACGGTCAAAACAACCTCTAAAAATGGCACGGAAAAAGGGGAAACGGGTTTCTCGACGGTTAACGGGCGGTTTGGGAGGTTAAATTTGAATTTAAATTTATTTACTAAGGTGAATGTAATTATTCCAATTTTATCGCGCCAATTTTAGGGTGCTACATTTTGCCCCCTCTTTAGCGAATTTTCCGAAGAAAATGCGTTAAAGATGAGTTCTTCTCGATCTACGAGAAAGCAAAAAATTATACCCATTTTTAGGCGACGATTCTTGGTCGAATCGTACGACAGCTTACTATGGTGCCCCCTCCGTGTTTTTACCCAAATCGAACGTTTGAGGTAAAAACGCGAAAAAGCAAAAAATTATTTGAATTATTTTTGAATGAAATTATGTTTGATATATGATATGTTTTTGATCATATGACTTGTGTTATGTGTATGTTTATGATGCTTTTATGTTTGATTGATTGATTTGATAATTCATGTAATTATGTCATTTGGAACATTATAATTTGGATGTCATGCTATAATATTTTAAATGAAATAATCTGATGTAACAAATTGGTTGTTTGTAATGAAAATGTGATAAAAATAAAAAGAGACTTCTAACAATAATTTCAAAGGACATTGTCGCTATTATAGACCATTTCATGGAGTCGCCGCTCACTCGGTCGTCAAGCTAATCCCATTGATAGAAATATTGTTAAAAGTAAAAGAGTGCTTAAGAGACTGTCTTAAGACTTTGGTGCAATGATGAAAAATGATGATGATGATGATGATTTGTTTTCAGATTTTCATGAAAATATTGTGCATGAAATGATTTTTAAAATGATTTTTTGCTAGGCATAAATTCCTAAGTGTGATAAAATTTGTGAATAATTCCTTAGGAATTATACCATCATTGCAAAGTTAAAGGTTGACATAATGACATGAAATAATGAAAATGTGTTTGCTTTTGAAAAAAGCATAATTTGTATAAGATGAAGTCATATGGTTTTTATGATTTTTGATAAATGGGAATAACAATTGTTACAATGGCTTGCGCTAGGCATAGAATATGTAGGTATAGACTTATACCATCATCGCGAAAATCAAAGAAAATAGTTTTATTGCATGGTTGATTTTTGATGAACAGAAAATATGAAAATGAGGACTTGCGCTAGGCATATAATTTCAATTTTGGTTTTGAAACTATACCATCGTCGCGAAAGTCGATATGATATGTATGATATGTTTTGAAAGAAATTTGTGATTTTTCTATTATATAGTTGTCTTTATGAAAAATAATTGTACTTGATTATTCCAAACAAGTTGCAAAAATAATATTTCAAAGTATTTTGAAGACAAAAATTAGATTTATAAGGAATCCCATGTGCATATGTGAATTCATTTCCAATCTTGATTTATCATAATGATAGACAAAATCTCTCAAATACAAATGTGTGTGCAATTGTATTGTTCATTTACCAGGTTTGAGCAAGATACTATGATACAAGTGATTTGAAGAAACCAAATAAGTGTTCATTAACCATGATGTAGATGCATATAACCATATTAGACTACTATGTAGATCGGATTATCAAGAGCTAGCTAATCCATAAGCGGACATAGGTCCGTACAAAAGAAGGTCGCTAATGTGACGGACATATCGCCACGCTAGGAGTTACCCAAGGCCAAGCAGATTGGGCACAAACCACCTGTTATGGGGCTTACCTCACAGATTTTCGAATAATTGAGAATTCCAGGGATTCAAGCTCATCAACCCTTCTTTTCTTTTCAAAGGGTAGGGAAAGGGATTTTATTGCTTTCTTGCTTTCTTTTGAACTTTGTTTCTTTTTCTTTTGTATTTCTTTTGCTTGATAATGCTTGGAATATTGCTGAAATAACATTTTTCTTTTCTCTTTTTCTTTCTTGAACTTTTCTTTTTTTTTCTTTTGCTAGGGATACTTGCTCGGATTAGTCTGTAGAGCAAGGGATTTTTATTCTGGGTAGGGGTGAGCTTGTCCTTTTGCCAATTCTCAAAGATTCTAGACCATGTGCATGATAGGATAGCAGGGGAAACTTTTCACCCAAGAAATCAGTTCTACTATGTAGCAAAACATGGAAATTACAAATATAATCATTTTATTGTGAAAAGATGTGCTTGGTTTAAGTAAATAACAAGATCAATTCTCTATGCTCAAACTTTATTTAATTGAATTTTGTGAACTTTGATATAAGAGAGATTAGTAATCATGCCAGATAAAATCAAGATATTTATTGTTGTGAGTGTGCAAGTGAGGGATGCCAAATAAATGCTAATTGTATCCAAAATAAGTTGAAACATATAACTCGCAATAATTGTAAGAAAATATATATACATGATTTTTTAGAAGTTGGGAGAATGTTGACTCTCTCTTTCTTCTGTATATTGTTTTGGTTTCGAAAGAGTCAAGCATATAGTTGTTTTTAGATTTTTATTTAGATTTTTGTTTTTGAGCAAAAAGAACTTTAACAAGTGCTTTAAATAAATGCAATAGATAGTTTTTGAAGATTTTTGGATGATTATGAATGTTTTTGATGTTTTTGAATTTTTTTATAAATTGAAAGAAATACAAGAGAGTAATTTTGAACAAATATATACATGGATGAAATGACCAAATTTATGCATAGTAACGTTTAAGATGCAAAATATTCATGGGTTCTTTAAGTTCTTTACCATCTAAGGTAGATAATTTATATGCTCCTGATTCAAATTTAGCAGTAATGATGTATGGTCCGAGCCAATTGGGCTCAAATTTACCTTTAAGGTCCTTAGTTGCATTTGTATTTTTTTGAAGATTTTGAGGATTTTGATTTTTTTGTATTTTGATTTTAATTTATGAATTGAAATTGGTGGTATATACAAGATGATCTATATACACTATACAAGGTTATTTGAGTATAGCATGTCTAAGGTTGCTTCAAAATCAAAGGAGGTTTTGAAGGATAATCTGGTTGAGGTGAAGGTAAGAACAAAAGGTGATGAATAAAAGGTAGTGATAACAAAAGCTTTGTTATAATGTAGAATAATGTAGCAAAAGATTTGACTTTTATATGTGTAAAATTGATCATGTTACAAAATAAAATGTCATAAATATAAGAAAGTTCTTCATTCTTATCACTATCTTCCAAGTCTTGATAAGATGGAGAAAGTATATGTGAAAGATATGCATGGGTGTTATTTGGTAAACAAGGATGATCATATATGGATGAAGAAAAGTGATGGATAGAAGATAATTGTGATAATAGAGAATGTATAGAACTTGATGTTTCAATCGTTAAATATTCTTCAAATGGTTTTGGGTCACCATGTATGGTAACAATTTTATTTGTAAGTTCAAACTTCAAACATTGGTGAAGAGTGGAAGGGAAAACCCTCATCGTATGAATCCAAGGACTCTGGAGAAGTAGGTTGTAAGGTGAAGGACAATATCCTACATAGAATAAAGTATCCAGGATCTTGGATCCAATATTAAGGGGAATAATTATAGTACCTTGAGCTTCTTGAATTTCATTGTTAAAAGATTTTATAATAACATTTGATTCATTAAGATCTTCTTCCTTTAATTTGAGTTTTTGGAATAATTGATAAGTGCATAAATTAAGAGAGGAGTCATTATCTACCATGATAGTTCTAACAAGTGTTTCTTTACTAGATCCGATAATGTAAAGATAGGAGTCTTCTTGTGGAGTAGAGGAAGGAATATCCTCATCATAGAATGAAATATGGTTAACCTCAAGAGGGTTTATACCATTAATTATGTTCTTAGAGAAAATATGATGAGGAACAAATTGTTGGCTAGGTATTTTGAACAAAATTTCCTTATGAGAAATTTGTAATACTTCTAAAAGGGATATCTTTGCTTGAGGATTAATCACTTGTTGTTGGTTATCAAAGTGGATTTCAGATTGAGATTTTGATTCTAAAGATGAGCTTTCTATGCTTACATTCCATTTTGGATCATTCTCTAGAGCCAAAGATAGTTTTGAAGGTTGGTCAAATGAGGAATCCATATCTTGAATATCGGATTGAGTTGATTGAACTTGAGGTTGCTCATTTGTAGTTTTTGTTACAATATTAATAATATCATCATGATGGGACACATTAACATGCAATATTTGATTGGTTTCTTGTTGTTGATAATTGAATAGGGGTTCTTGGGAGATCCCCATGTCTTGATTGATTATTGGTATTTGTTGTGTAGGAGTTTGATTGTTTAATGGAGATTTATAATCAGTTGTAGATTGTAATTCCTTTATATTAAAAAGACCCTTATCAATCAAATCTTGAATTGCACATCTTAAATCTTTACAATTTTGTGTCATATGTCCATCTACTCTATGATATTCACAATGTAGCTCAAGTTTAAACCAATCTGATGTGGTATCAGGTTGTCTTATGGAAGGGAGTTCAATATTATTTGTGTCAAGTAAATACTTGAGAATTATATCCATTGGTTGATTAAGCTTAGTAAATTTACGTGATGAAGGTTTTTGAGAGGTTTTTGATAAATGCCTTAGGAATTTCGTCATAAAAGGGCCTAATGGTTTCTCACCTCTACTTTCTTTATTATGGGTAGAATGATGATAGGAAGATTGCGATGTAGGAGGTGAGTGCATGGTAGAATTGGAAGAATAAGTATTTTCTTGTTGAAATGGATGTGTTGTATTGAAAGAAGAGTATTGAAAAGGTGGCGGAGGATTATATGTGGATTGATAGACATAATATGGATATATGGGAGAATAGATAATATCATTATGAAGAGGATTGGCAAAGGGATTGTTTTGTTGGGTTATGGATGAAAAATAAGAGAAGTGTGATGGAGGTGGTGTTGAATAGGGATGAGGTTGGTCATAATCAACAAATGTATTTGGCTGAATTCTTCCAACATTACTAATGGGCTCATATTGATTTGAGTAAAAACTCATGGTTTCTTTAGTACTTCTAAAAGTAATATTTAGCATCTACTATTTAGAATTGAATCTAAAAACATACAAACTTGAAATGATGATTTTGTTTTTGTTTTTCTTGTATATATATATATATATTTTTTTTTGTTTTTGTTTTCAAAAGGTTTACAATGCATTCACGTCGGGTTCACCAAAATGTATCGCTCCAAATTTTTTGCATCCCTACCTTCAAGCTATTGGATCCGCGCCCGGAAGGAGGATGGGAAAAGGATGGTGCGGTACCTCGGACGAGAGGACTTCACGAAGGTCCCGCCTCTCAAGGGAGGTGTATTTTGGTGATTTTTCGACTGGATGGTGGGTTCACCAGGAAACATTTGGTGGCAGTTTCCACGCCTAGGTTTTGGAATGTGTTTAGATGAGTTCATTTTATCCTTTAAGCATTCATCCTAGGTTTGGCCGAATGAATCTAACTTAATCTATATGAAAATGCAATTTTCAATGAATACAGAAAACAGATTTTGAAAGCAGAAAATAGAGAATTTACAGGAGGAAAATGGGGAATACCTGATCCGGATGTCTGAAGAAGATTCTGATTTTGAAGCAGTCCCGATCGTCTGAGATTCGACAGAATCATCTGCAATCAGACGAGATCGTCTGAGATCTGACGAATTCGTCAGAAACCTGCAAAACAGAGAATAGATGCAAAATGCAAGAAATAACACTATGCTAACAGAGGCAAATTATACCAAATGATAATATGAATGCTGAACACTATTCAAGAACAGAAATTAATGCAAATTACTGTGCTTAAATGGCAGATAATAAACTTAGCATGCAATCTAAGCTAAATGGGTGAACTCCAGATGCAAAATAGGATAAAAACTGAATATATTATCTAATTTGCAAAACAAAATAACAGAGACAAAGTTGAGAAAAGCAAACTCCAGGCACTGATTGCCTCGATGTGGGCTATAGTCGAGATCGTCTCGCATCAGTACGAAATCGTCTCGAATTCGACGAGATCGCCTCCGATCTGGACAGGTTCGTCGACGACGATGGGTGCTGGCTCCGGTTGAAAATCAATGATATACCTGCATCAAAATTGCTATGGGACTAATGCAAAAATAATATTATGATGTTTTAGCGCAGAAGGGTTCAATTTGCAGATAAATTCAGCCAGGGGTTGGGGAGGGAAAATCTTAGAGTTTAAATAGGCTTAGGGAGAGTTGTTGGGAGGTTGGAGATCTTCCCAATTTGGGAGATCTCCAACGGGGGAGGGTCCCAACGGCGCAGAACACGCTTCGCCCAGATTGGAGACCCGTTGGAACGGATTCCAACTATGCAAATTCAGTTTTGCGACAAAATCGTCCGGACGTTCTAGTCCAGACGAAATCGTCAAATCTGGGGCGATATCGTTTGATCGGCGACGATATCGTCCAACGGTCAAAACAACCTCTAAAAATGGCACGGAAAAAGGGGAAACGGGTTTCTCGACGGTTAACGGGCGGTTTGGGAGGTTAAATTTGAATTTAAATTTATTTACTAAGGTGAATGTAATTATTCCAATTTTACTGCGCCAATTTTAGGGTGCTACAACCCCAAGCAAAGGGGTAAGCTTATGATAGTTGTTGACAATGATTTGCAAGGACGAACACAATTTTGACAAGATCAAGGGATCTACGATCTTCGGGATCTTCTGTTGATTTTGATTATGATTTTATATTATGACTACCCCCTCAAGCGATGAGTCGATGAGGGTAATGACAATGATTAAAGCGACGATGGCGCTTGACCACTATGGATGATATGAACAAATTTATATTTGAGCATATTAATGCCTTGGCTAGGCCTAGTTCAACTTTTGATTCTAACTGTTAATAGTGATTGTACATTCCTATCCCATGGAGCAGTCTGGCTACAATAGCCATCTTAGAAAATCAAAATGATACAAATTCAATTAGATTTGTGTTGAATCAAGTTATCGATGATTTGCTGAAAGATGTCATAGGAGACATGACATAAAATGCCTCGTTCCCACGAAGAAGTCTAGCCGCAAAGGCCTTCTAAGGGATTGAAAAGAAGCATATCAGATCAACGATGACAATTTTACCCCAAATGTCCTTATGGTAATTTACTCATCTTGTCGGATTGCATTGATCACAAGTCACTACAATTGCTAAGTGTATAGGGTAAATTACTGAATACGAGGCAAATTTGATGTTTTTAATTATTTGATTTTTTTGTTAATATTTTAAATTTTTGAATCGATCTTGGTTTTTTGGACATCACCCAATTTGCAACATTGATTGCTCTTTTTGAAAATTTGATCCGATGGGAGTCATTAATTTACCTTTTTAGACCTTCCCATGATGGGATTTCACTAAATTTACTATCAGTTGCAAATTGCGGCTAGGGTCTACAGTTTCCAATTACAATTTTGGGAACCGCAGCTAGGGTCTGTAGTCCACGCAGAATAAGAAAAGCTTATAAAAGCTTAATTTTCAAATTTGTTCATTATTCCTTGACAGCGATTGGCAATTGGAGAGCTCTAAAAGTGATAGCTAAAAACTGACCTTACCCTATCAAACTCTACATCCACACCCTACAAACCACACGATGGCATACTGTAGGTAATCTTCATCCAGTCGAGGCAGAGGCGAGGGCAAGGTAATTCAAAACCGAGACATCACATCCATTACTAGTAAAATTAACCTCATTAAGAAATGGGCTAATTTAACTTAATTAAACTGTTGGTAATGAACCTCATGCTAAATTGGGCTAGTTTAGGCTTTATTTTTATTTTATTTTTTTGTTTTTTTTGCCGCAGAAATGACTCGGGTGGGATCTCAGTCAGAGACCATAGGTACCAGCTGCGGTCCGCATTTAAAATCCCAATGATCAATTTTTTACCGCATGCAAACCGGAGGGTTGACTTGCGGTTCACAAATTTTAGGAACATTTTATCAAATTTTTAATTTTTCCAAGGTTTAATAGGCAAATAATGTCATTTAATGCATTTTTGACTTGTCTAAGTGACATTTTTTATTTTTAGGACTGCCTGATGACATGTTTTTGTACTTTTATTAGTTTTTAGATGTTTTTGATGATTTTTAGGTCATTTTTAAATGTTTTTGCTTATTTTTAGTTATATTTTCTCTTATACTATGCTTTTTATTTTAGAGGTTGACCTCTAGAGCTTGCGAGCCCGACATCTTTAAGATTCTCTATGGAGAGCTCACTTATGGGGAGCGGAGATGGTTTGGAGCCGTCAGCTTCGACTACATCCTAGATCTACCCACAATTAGGGTAGATCAAGCTTACTTGACTACGTTGGGCCGACGCTGGAATGTGTGGACCAACACATTTCACCTACCTATAGGTGAAATGACTGTGACACTAGAGGACATCTATAGAATATTTAGGATACCCATTGATGGCGAGGCCATTGTATCTTCTACTTCTAAGGCCAAAGGACCTATTTTTTATGCTATATTTGGTGACCAAATCCAGGAGGCTCAATGTAGTATCGATCATGGAGGAGCCCACATTGGATACTGGTAGAGGAAGAACATATTCTCTATGTGGGAGGTCATTTTTATGCACCTGGTGGTGCAATTTTTTCTTCCAAACTCCTCGGGCATGAGGATTCCTTGGAACCTCCTAGCCACTATCCAAAGAGTGGTTCAGAGCTCAGCAGATCAGCCACTATGACTAGCTTGGGGGAGCACCCTACTTTGTCATTTATATAGAGAGCTATATCAGATCACTAACCAGAGCCACTGGGGCATCAACTGTAGCCTGCTACTTTAGATTTGGGGCTCGTAGCACATCAGGATAGAGTGTCTTAGAGAGCTACCACTACATATCTCATAGATCAACGATGACCACCAATGCTATGCTGCCTACTGGCCTCATGAGGAGGAGGAGTTCAGGAGCAGGACCCATGCTGGTGACATCCAACATTACATTACATAGTTTACATCACTCGACCTGGAAGATATTGAGTGGTGGCCATACATGGATTTCCCAGCATGGGATGAGGCAGGCGAGTGGCTTCGATAGGCTCATAGAGATAGGTGGCTACATATCCAAAAGGTCGATATTAGAGAGTATAAATTCTACTCTTGTGTCTTGCATCAGTTCAACATAGTGCAAGATATCCCAAAGATCCCATTTGTATATCGATGCTTGGCTTTAGAGCAAGATCTACCATGGATTCAGCCTTCGGCTATAGGGGATGAGCCAGATGAATTTTGGGAGGCTAGGGTTGATAGGGCTATTACCACCCCAACATATGATCAATGGTGGTCCATGCTCCGATGGCATTTATCAGGACCTCTGGGCAGAGTGCCAAATAAGGCAAAGGTAGAGGCAGATACTAACGGGTGTAAGGTGTGCTAGCAAATAGAGGGTAGATGGGGCATATAGTCCACCATCGAGGAGGCTCCTAAGATCAACCCAGATGATGAGGCTCCAGATGAGGGTGAGGTCTCTCCTGAAAACATAGAGGGGCTGCTCCTGGCTCAGGTTGCTGACTTGTAGAGTTAGCTCGATAGATATGTTACATAGTAGACAAAGCAAGACACCACTATTGCCACTCTATGGGCATAGCTGAATGACATAGATAGCATACTAAATCAAGTAGAGCAACATATCACTAGCCTAACTACACAGGCTATGGCAATAGAGGGGTCCAAGAGCTTACTAGTGTGCAAGATTTGGCAAAGGTGCGACTGGGTACAACTATAGCAAAGAGGGACTTGGCCCAAGCTTAGAGGGGAGATCCTTCATCTTTCCATGTTGTAATGGCACCACTTGCAACACCAGTGCTAGTGCTACCTAGCGACTACGATCCCATGTCAGATATCCGATGCTTACAGGCCCTTATGGAGGAGGGCAATTCCAGATATATAGGAAGGGTAGCCTACATAGACTAGTTAGAGGGTTACATCAGGTTGATAGGTGGGTAGGTCCCAGAGGATTCTCATGCTATAGGGAGTCAACGGACTAGATCCAGGACTATAGGGTAGTCCATGACTAGCTCCAGCTAGAGGACTCACAGATCAGAGAGGACACACAGGTCCTCCAACACACATGTCGGTAGCTCACACATGAGCCATAGGAATATGGGTGAGACTTCTAGCCATAGGACTAGCTACCTAGATATACCAGTATCTCGTGTGCTAGGTCTCTTTGGGTTAGGTGGTACATAGGGTCCTCAACAGGGCACACAACAAGCACCAAATATGACTGCAGAGTAGACTCTAGGTTATAAGGCTAAGGGAGGTGGTGAGAGCTCCATTTTAGGGGGAGTCGACCAAATCTAGGGCTCTTTCCAGATCACAGCTATAGTTTGTATATTTACCATTTTTGGTGTAAGGTCGAGGACCTACACAATTATAGCCTACGGGTATTTTGTACTCTTCTTATGTACTCTTGTGGACACACACACACATATATATATATATATATATATATATATATATATATATATATATATATATATATATGATATGACTGATCAATTTTAGGTCATGATGTGTACTTGATTTATATGTTTATTTGATGCACATGGATGCAATGCTTATGTTAATTTAATGCTATATGATGTGATGTATGGATGACATGCACTAGATAGCTATTTACTTTATGATGATGGTATGCAGTGATCTAGATGTTTAGATGTGCTATGTATGATGGATGCATATGGATGCAATGTTTTCTCTTAGCGCATATTCGATAGTGCTTTATTGTATGCATTAATGTATGTAATGATTTATTTGCATGATGGTGATCTAATGTAAATGAACTTGTATGTTTTAATCACTTAAAACATAAGGAATGAATGTAAATATGTTTATAAATCTAATGGATGACACCACATAATGTATAAAAATAATTAATGTAATTGAAAATCCTTAAGATAAGAATTTAATCAATTAATCACCCATATATGAAATGCAATGAATGCAGATGTTTGATGCGAATGATATAATGTGCCATTCTATTTTATTTTGCAAAATTTGAAATATATGCATGATATTCAATGGTCGTATAAATATTATTTCTAATATTCATCCGGTATCTATCCTATATTTTTATTGTGCTTCATATGATGATGTATCATGGACTCGATACTTTACAATTTTATGATTTTATATGGTTTGCAATATTTGATATTTTGTTGCTATGAGAGAAATTTTTTGAGGTTTTCCATGAGACTCAAACACCGTAATATACTTATAAAAAGTTGCATACTAATCACACTATACTTCTAATATAAAAGGCTTTTTCTAGGATAGGCCCTAACTGTTCATTATCCCTGTGTGTGCACATGATTATTTTAAGATAAGACACAAGCATTCCCCAATGTCAAGTGGGATTCTTTCAACCCATTGCTAATATAGGGGTTCCACAAATGTATTATCCAATCCCAAGTTTATATTTTAGTTGGACTAAGACACTAGGCAATGTAGGACACCTAAAGCTAGCTCTTACACATTCAAAAATTGGTCTGCCCACAAGAGAGATGCAAGTGTATCAAACATATCGTCATGTGTAAGGTACAGTAGTGCTAATAATTCCAAGGATTTAGGCTCATTCCTTTCTATCCTTCAATTTTTGGGATACTTGCTCATATGTAGTGAAGCAAGGGAGTCGATTCCATATTTATTTTGAACTGTATTTAGATCTTCATTTGATCTCTCTTCGAACTAGATTTTGGATCTTCACTTGATCTCCACTAAAAATTTGATTTATGATCTTCATTTGATCTTCACTTTGAACTTTGATTTAAGCCTATTTTCTAATCTTCATTCGATCTTCACTTTTCAGCATTTACATTTGATAATTTTATTCAAAAACTTTTCTTTGGGGGATTTACTTGGAAAACAATTTCCTGGTATATTGATTGAGGATATCGATCTTATGATATCAATATGGGATATCAATATGGGAAGTCAATCTATGATATCGATATAGGGTATCAATCATGAGGATTGATGTGGGATATCTCTTTGGGATATTGCTCATTTTATCATAAGCAAGGGATTTTTAATAGGGAACTAACCTATCCTTTTGCCAACTGCCAACATTTCCCATACTGTTTGTACAAATGGATAAGCAAGAATAACTATTTTCACTTTAGGATACCCGGTCCTGCTTTGTGGCTTTCATATTCCCCTAGTCCTTGTTAGGATTGTTTAATTTGTTGATTAGTGATAGGCTTCTGATATGCTAAGGGCTATACTAACTGAACCTTAGCTACAAAAGCAAAGCAATATTTCTACCAACTCTTGATAAGACCACTAGGTATGGTTGAATGATCGAAAAACCCTAGTATATCTCCATAGCAACAAAATAGGTTATGTTTAAAAACATAATTACTCACATGAATTATGGATCATGATAAATGCAGAGATGCATGATTTAAAAACAAACGTGGTGTCATTTGTAAGACTGACAAACATAATACCTCCTACTACGGAATGCAATGGATGATGAATGCCTATATGTAATGTAGTAATGTAGCGAATGCATGTGTGAATGCAAAATAAGAATGTAAAATTCAAATGCAAATGCAAATATTTTTAGATTTTATGCTTTACTATTTTTTTTGGATTTTATTGATTTTATAATTTTTATGGGTTTTGAGTCTCATAATTGACCAAACGGCGAGTACATACCTTTGGGACCTTTAGATTGACCAAGCGATTTTTTACAAAATCCTTGGAGCTTTTAGGATTGACCAAAGGGATTATGGGCACCTTTGGGGCATTTTGGGATGACCAAGTGATTTTGAGAATCCTTGGAGCATTTTGGGTTGACCAAGTAGTTTTTTAGAAACTCTTGGTGCCTTTTGATTGACCAAACTACTCATAGACGAGCTTGGAGCCTTTTAGGATGATTGAGCGATTATAAGCAACCTTCAAGGCCTCTTACTGACACGAACAAGCAGTTTCATGAACCCTTGGAGCCTTTTGGGATGACCGAGTAGTTTTAAAAAAAACCCTCAAAGATTTTTGAGGTCTGAAAAAAGGGGTTACAGATGCCTTTGGAGATTTTTGATTGACCAAAGCACTGATGAGAGTATTTGGAGCTCTTTAGGATGACCAAGTAGTTACAAGAAACTCTCGAAGCCTTTTACTATTCTCTTCAAGCATAAAATACCTTAATATGGATGATGTTGAGAGGTTCAGGATCTTCAACACCTCCTAGTGACGTTAGGCGATAGGTACCCAGACCAATATTTTTAGATATGATGTAGGGTCCTAGCCAATTAGCCATGAATTTATCTCGCATATCTAGCGGTAAATTAGAGTTCTATTGGTTCTATTTCAAGACAAGATCCCCAACTTCAAAGTCTCTCTAGTGGACTTTGATATTGTAAGCTCATTTTAGTCACTCATGATAAACACAAAGATGCTCCAAGGCATTCACACAACGTTCATCAAGAATCATCAGTTGATCCAGTCGAGCTTGTCGCATAGTGTTGTCATCAATTTACTCTTTCAATGCGATGCATAGCATTGGAATTTCTAATTCCAATGGCATAATGGCCTTAGTTCCATATACTAGTGAGAACGGTGTTGCCCTAGTGGGCATTTAAATACTAGTCCTATAAGCCCATAATGCAAGGGGTAGCTAGATATTCTAGTCTTTGTGGTATTCTTGTATCGTATTTTTCAAGATGTCCACCACTGTCTTATTTGAAGCTTCAACCTACATGTTTGCTTGAGGATAGTATGGAGTCAAAAAACTGTGTTTGATTCTATATTTAGATGTCAAATCTCTCACATTTTTGTTCTTGAAAGATGTTCCATTATTCGATATTATTTTGGATGGAATCCCAAAATGACTTATGATATGCTCCAATATAAACTCTATTATACGAGCTCCAGTTATCGTTGTTAAGGGTATTGCTTCCATCCACTTTGTAAAATACTCAGTAGCCATGATTATGAATGTATTTCAGCCCGATGATGGAGGAGAGATCTTGCCTATAAGATCTAATTCCCACTGAGCAAATGGCCAAGCCACTTGGATTGGTTGTAAGGCCTACAATGTCAAGTGCATAAGATTAGCATGATGCTGGCATTTAATGCATTTCTTGACATACACATTGCACTCATTCTCCATAGTGGGCCAATAGTGGCACATTCTAAGGATGTGCTTGATGATGGCCATGCCACTAAAATGGCCACCACATGTACCATCATGAGCTTGTGAAATTGCCCATGATGCCTCTTGGAGCTCTAATCAATGAAGGAGAACTCCATTGTAGCCTCATCGGTACAAGATGTCTCCTATTAAGAGATATTTAGTCACTTTCTATTTAAATGTGCACTTCACAACACGCGGTAATCCCTCTAGGTATTATACTAAGCTTTAGGAAGTCTTTAATTTATGACATCCAATTTTTATAAATATTAGCTTCGACTGCTAAGATTACTTGCTCCCTCTGCAAATTTACCTTTCCAAATGTAGACTTGGAAAAAACCCTATGGTTAATGGTAGTACCACTCCCCATAGGACTCTAAGAGGTTAATAACCCCTAGGATGCCTTATTAAGAAAGTCTTCAGCTTTACAGAACCATTCAAATTTTGGTTCTACACTAATCATGTTGACCAATTATCTGTTATCATAGACTACACGCTCTGCTACTAGATGTGAGAGCGTATTAACATGGATGGTAGTGAAATCAACAGATGGATTATGAGGGATCAAATATCCCAAATAAGCCATGGTGTCTGCAAACCTAATTAATGATTGAGGGATTACCTCAATGTCATACCATTCAAATTTGGCCAAATATGTGTCAACTAGATCTTTATAAGCTTTCAGTATAGGACATCGACACTGAAAAAGCTCCTTCACTTGATTTACTATGAGCAAGGAATCACCAATGATGTTTAATCTCTTAATATTCATGTCAACGACTATATGTAGGCTAGAAGTAGGGCTTCATACTCAACATTGTTGTTGGTGCACGGAAAATCCAACTTGAATGACAAGGGCATTGGATCTCCTTGCGGCATGAAGAACACTATTTCAGCACCACCTCCTTGTTCGCACTTCAAACCATCAAAGAACATAGTCATATCAGCATTGTTCTCTAGTTCTTCGAGTTCAAGAGCTTTAGATATGATGAAGACTGCATTGTACGAAAGCTCAATTGTTAGAGATCTATTGTTTGATAGTGGTGCCTCAACTAATTGATCTGCTATGACCTGTCCCTTAATGGACTTCTGGCTTATGAATTCTAGATCAAATTTCATTAATAGCATGATCCACTTCATAGTACGTGTATTATGATAAGTCTTACTCATCATGTACTGCAAAGGATTTTATTTAGATATAACATATGTAGTATGACTTAACATATAGTGTCACAATTTCTTTGTAGCGAATACTATTGCTAAATAAAATTTTTCCATATATGCATACCTGAGCTCATAGGTCACCAAGGTTCGACTAATATAATATATGGTCTGTTCTTTGCCTTGCATGTTCTTTTGAGCTAACATGGTTTCCAGTGCAAAGTTAGTTGTCGATATATAGTAGAAAATACACCTCTAGACTTGGTGGAGCCAACACTAGCAACGTCACTAGGTATTGCTTTATTTCAGTGAAGGCTACCTTGCAGTCCTCGTCCCAGTTGAATGGGACTCCCTTATGTAGCAGTCGATTCATGGGTCGACATTTATCCGATAGTTGAGCGATAAATCGCTTTATCGAGGCTAATTTGCCTTGAAGGATCCTTAATTCCTTAATATTGGTGGGAGGATGCTTTTCCAAGATGGCCTTGACCTTTGCTGGGTCTAATTCGATGCCTCTTATTAGAGACAATGAATCCTAGTAGTTTTCTAGAAATTAAGACAAATATGCACATCTTAGGATTCAGCCTGACATTGTGCTCTATTAGGTGATCGAAGACTTTCCTTAAGACCTATGCATGCTCTTCTCACAGCAATGACTTGGCTAACAAGTCATCGATATAATATTTCATAATTTTGTGCATATAGTCATGAAAAATGTATGTCATGGCCCGCTGATATGTGGCACCAATGTTTTTGAGGCCAAATGGCATAACTTTGTAGCAAAATGTTCCCCATGGTGTTATAAATGCAGTTTTATGCTGGTCTTCGGGTTTAATCCAAATTTGATTATAACCAAAAAAATCATCCATTAAGGAGAGCATTTCGTGACCTGCAATTGCATCTACAAGAGCATCAATATTGGGAAACGGAAATGAATCTTTGGGTGTTGCCATATTTAGGTCTCTAAAATCCGTGCAAATATGGATTCTTCCATTGGGTTTTCCCATGGGTACCATATTGGACACCCATTCTGGATAGTCGATGGAGATCATAAATTCCACATCCAACAACTTTTGTAGCTCATATTTCACCATTAAGGCTACTATTGGGTGCATTTTTCTAAGATTTTGCTTGATCGGCTTCTTTGTCAGATCTAGAGAAAGGTTATGCATAACCAATTTTGGGTCTAGACCTGGCATATCCTTGTACGTCCAAGCAAACAAATTTGGTCTATATTTTAGCAAAGGGATGATGGTGGCCTGCTCATCTGGAGTGAGACTCTCTCTAAATTTAACCTTCTTTGCACTAGCGGGATCATTACTGATATCCACCTCAAAGGTTTCCTCTACTAACATATGAGATCCCTCCTCAATCTGGTGAGGTGTAGGAATCATATGGATGTCATCAGTCGGGTTGATCGATTCCACATTGGAACCATTTTTGGCATGATAAATATCATATGCATAGCTTGGCACAAAATGAAAAGGTTGCAATATTTCTTTGTTGGGAAAGAAATCCTTAGGCTCAATGGGTGAATCAATGCGATCCCAGTTGATAGCATATTTGTTAAGATACAACGGTTTGGATGGATTTGCTAGATTACGAAGTGGAGTGGTCAAATCAATGGAGACCATGTTTATGGAATGGAATTGATCTCTAGGACCACACGGATTGACTTCTACAAAATATGCTAGTCCTAACACGATCTCTAGGATCCTCCCTATGCACTGATTGTAAAATATGATTATTTGGCTCATAGATATCCATGTAGGTTGGTGAAAGGGGATTAACCAATTGATGAATTTGATCCAAGTTTAATCGTCTTGCTCTCAGATGAGGACCAACACATAGCTGCCAATAGACCTCATCAATGTTGATGGGTTGATGACGGTAACACAAATAAGGAGGACCAAGGTAGGCCCTCTCTAGCTCATCTTCTTCATCACTGTCATAATAGAATCCTTCATTTGCCCCTACTCCTGGAGGGCACTCTAGCAAGTGTGGCCCCATGAATCTAATCGCTTGATCATTGTCATCACTATCTAGATAAATTAGATAATTATATCGTAAGTGTGACATCGCCAAGAAATCTAGCTCTGCTTCTTTCCCTAAATGATCAACGTTGGGAAGGATCTCTTCGGTAACCTATACCGACTCAATAGGAAATAAATGACGCGCATGTCAGGGCCTCACATAGGCACCTTCGACTTCATCCCTAGATTCATCATCGTTTGAGGATTCCTCATCTACATCATAACTTGGTCCACTCATATAGAGGTGGACTCTACTCCATCTTCATTACAAAGATTGCCTAGCTCAAGATCACCTTTAGTAATGGTGTTATGCCCCTACATGTCTATGTCATCGATTGCATCATGGGTTTGGTGTCCCAGGTGATCTATGGGGTTCAATTCTATCTTAGTCTTCTCAAGGAGCCCTTCATGATGATCTTTGAGTGGCTTAGTGGTGATGACATATATCATAGGGTGATTCCTCCAAAATATGGAAGGATCCGGATGATATGGATTAAAATCCACATCGTCCTCCATACTAAGGTATAGACGATCTAGGGATGCTACGAGCAAATCGTCCTGCCCTTGTATTTGTAACCCCAACCTAAACCTATGAGTGACTAACTAATAATGGGGTTCCAACGGAGTCCTCCGTCCTTGTTCAAAGAGACCAAGGTTGTATCCATGCCAATGATACAACTCAAAAATATGTATGGCATACTTCGAATTGGATAGATAATGAACATTTATGATGAAAGGTTTGTCATCATCTTCATCCATGGGCTCTCGTGTTGGAAGCTGGTCTAGCCCCACATAGATGAAATTAGTCTGATTAGGTGGCTCTCCCAATGGAACCACCGATCCAACCGGGTAACGATGAGTGGATGGTCGACCCATATCTTGCGTAGTCTTCAAAATTGGTTCGAAGGTTACATTCTATACAAGGTAGTCACCTAATACGGTATTGGTGAGATGTACCATCACCCACAATATGTAGGTGAGGTAGGCTGAGGTGCCTCCTTAGCTTTGTCTTGGGGTTCCTCGACCTCCATAGGAGTGGGAACCTCCTCAATGATTGGCTCGGGCTCATGCTCCTCTTTCTTGCCCATTTTTACCTTCAACTTCCTATCATCCCGATGCATGAATGATGCTAATGGTTTTAAGGAAGTGGTAGTGGTGTGCTCCAATCTATGTGACATAGATGGCATTGGTTGAGCACGTACTGTTGGTTTACCTCCTTGTTTCTTTATCGGTGATGATGGCTGAACATCCAAGTGCATTGACGGGAGTATGAAACCCCTAGGCAAATCTGCTAGGTTCACGAAATTAAATGGTTCTTCATTCGATGCCACTATGTGAACCTATCCCTCATGAATATACTTCACACATTGATGCAATATCGAGGGAACGCAATGTATTTCATGAATCCAAGGCCTACCGAGTAATATGTTGTATTGCATGGCCCCTTCTATCACATGACACATCACAGAGATGGTCTTCAAGCCTACCTGCATGGGTAGGATAATTGTGCCAATAGTAGAACATAGTGTATCGTTAAATGCTCTCAATGTAAATGTAGTGGGCACAATGTGTGATTTAGGTAGCTTCAAATGACTCAGTGCCTTGGTCGTTATTATGTTGATCGATGAGCCGATATCGATCAAGACCCTTTTAAATGGCATGTGATTAACACATGTGATTATGTGCAATGATGGATTAGCCATGGTTGTAGAAACCATCCTTATCTCATGATCATAAAATTGGATCATTGGTTCCTGACACTATTGTACATGTCCCAAAAAATTAGTAAACATTTGTGCATCATTGTACTATAATTAAATGGACCTTAGAATATCTATAAGAGTCTCCCTATGCCTATGGGATTGTTGTATTAGCTCATATATCAACAAATTTGTAGGAGTTTTCTGTAGGTTTTGGACCAACCTGCTCCTTATGGTCACCACCGATCTTGTTGGTGGGCCTAGAATATTCTCCACCGAATGCTGATTCGATGTGGCTTGTATTTGAATGGGAGTACGAGGTTGATTATATTTTTCATATCTCCCATATATTGTAACAATTTTCACCATGCCTACAAACCCCTGGGTAGGTGGTTCGACTTGCACTTGGTTGACCTGGCCAACGTTGTTGCAAGGCACCTCATGATTTGGCAAGGGGTTTTTGTAAATCCTCATATTCTGATTATCGGGTGCCTATGGGTTGTGTGGCACTACAAGCTCACCTTTTTCAATCATATTTTGTACCATGTGTTTGAAATTCCAGCACACCTCAATGTCATGGCCTTTCGTTTGATGAAAAATGCAAAATAGATCTTCTTGGTACCCCTTTGGTTTGGGTTGATTGGGGTCTACCATCTTAATTTTGGGTAATCTAATTACCTTGGCCTCGCATAGTTGATGGAAAATCGATGTCAGTGAATTCTTAAATGGTGTGAACTGGCGAGGTGGGTGTTGATCTTTGTTCTTGCCCTTATAATTGTTGTTGCGCTTGTCATATTGCACAGGAGGAGGTTGGGCCTGATAATTCTATTTCTTTTGCCCCTTGTTCTCCCTATGGAGATTCAACACCACTTGATTCACATGGGCCTGCTTGCCCTATTGTTTTGTGGCACTCTTATTTTGTCCCTCTCTCCTATTCTTGAGCTTCAAGTTGCCTTCCTACAACTTGATGTCCTCAATCACTTTGGCTTGTGCCAAAGCCTCTTCGAATGTAGGATACTACTGTAGTTGTAGCAATAACGAGATGTGCTTGGCACAAATCTTTGTAAACATTTGGGTTAACTCTATGGTAGGAATAGGGAATGGTAACTTCACCATTAGTCTCCTCCATCTCTTTTTGTATTGCTCTATTGGCTCATCATCACACTGAGCTAGCGCAGCCAAATCAAAAATATTGGCCTATTTCTTGATGCCAAAGGAATAGCGTTCAAGAAAGGCATCAACTAATTGCTCGAAACCAGTTATGCTATGTTTCTTTATCTGATTGAACCACTCCTAGGCTGGATCAAAAAGTGTCATGATGAAAGTACACAACAACAATGCATCATTGCTTGCTATCTAAAAATAAGCATCCATAAAGCTTGTGACATGTTCCTGTGCATCTTCATCACCCTTAAACTTGTCTAACTTGGGCATATCAAAATGCTCAAGGTAAGCCGGAGTAGGCATAGAAGGATCCAAAGGCTCATTATGAATTTTCCTTAATGTTGGATTTTGAATAGTCGCACCTTGTCTCTCGATGGCTTTGATCTTCTCGGCTAAGGCCTTATAGGCCTCCGAAGATAGAAAGTCCTCCTTCCTAAGTTGTTGTGGAGGTGGCTTAGGAGGTACTACCTTCCTCATATGAGATGGAGGGCATTGCTCTTCCTCCTCCTCAGCTTGAGAGATCTCAAAATATTCTTACTCGTATTTGTCTCCTTCTGCTTCTTCATGCTGTCTTTACCTTTGATTATCGAGCGGTGGTGGCCGCTCCCTCTATTTGGCACTAGCATGAGTATGAGAATATCTTTGCTCTTGATGCATATCGGCTTGAGATAAAGCCTTCCTATATACGTGCTCTCTATGCTCATCATGAGGATATAGGCCAGCCCTAGCTAACCTATCCTCCTGCTCCATGCGCTCCTTCTAGGAAAGGATACGCTCTTCATGCATGCGCTGCTCATATAGTCTCTATCTAATGAGCCTCTGTACTTGAATATTTTCATATTCAATGCATTGCCTCTCTAGGTGAGCATCCTCCAATTGATCTTGGAGGAGTTGGCATTTTTGATTCGATACCAATCGATGTGATCTATCTATCTGATCGGCTGTGGGAGGCCTCTAGTATCCTTGATCCGTACGAGTGACCTTGTGGGTTTTGTACCCATCATACTGATATGTTGTGCCTTTGCCATCTATTTGTGAAGATAGCATTGGCATCATGTTGTGTCCTATACTGTGAACCACCATGTGCAAATAGTGGGTGTGTGACATGAGGGTGCTTAGAAGCCTCTCCATGCTCTCTAGTAGTCCTGACGACACTCACGCTACGCTCACTCAGGGCATGAGTGGGTGGAGCAGAAGGCTTGTAGCCTAGCTACTCTAAGACACTACCTAGACCCTCTAGCTTCCTAGACCACCACCGCTATTGTAGAGGTGTGCCATTATCTCCAACCTTTGATATATCAATGGTGATCTTGCATGGTGGACCATGCATGGGAGTATGGTTAGACCTATGCTCGATAGCGAGCCTATTTGCCTACCCCTGAATGGGTGGATATCTAGTCCTTCTATACTCAGAAGGTGGAGGCATGGATCCTCCTGTGGACTTAGTACGTAGGGGCACCAACCTGGTCCCCTACACAACAAACTCTTTAGCCGATCCCATGGACGCATGTGTAGTGTGGTCTCGGTAATGGCTCTTGAGTGGAGCACCCTCATGCTAAGAGGCTCCCTATTCTATCCTATGCCTAGAGGAGTGTACTAAAGCTCCTCTATCTGGGGTATGCTCTACAAGCTCCCCTCATGTTGAGTTATCTCCTCTGATGCTTGCCAAATGACGTTTGGTTCACTCATGTGGTTGAGGAATTGACACGTGCTATTGTGAATTGGTTAGGGGTTGGTCATTGGTGTTAGGTTTAGACATTTTTTGACCACCCCATGTATCCACCATTGTGTACCTAGTGTCTAGATGTATCTTTTATTATTAAGAAAACAAGGTATACAATAATTATTATCTCGTATTAAATTTTGAAAGTGAGTCCTAAACTATTTGATGTGTTTTCAAGATTTGTTGTATCAGTGTAGAAACTCTTATCATGTTTTGCAAAACTTGTTGGATTTTATTCTCAATTTAATGGCTTTCACTTGTACACTCATAGCTCGAAAACTTGGCTATGAACTCCAAGTCATGTAATCCAACCTATAATGTGTGGTAATGAAGCCCACACATGGTCAGGGAGCACAGGTCCTCCCAGATCCTCACCCATTTTCCCTCAGTCAGCATTATACCCTTCGAAGAGAATACATGCAAATTTTCTAGGGTACAAAAGGTTCTCGAATTTCGGTATTGGTCTAGTATCCAAAAGGTTCATGGGATTTGGGCCAATGGATGGATGTTACGCCCACCGTCGTTGAACCCTACTAGTGGTTGGATGTCAAGCCCAACTCACTAGCGTTTAAGTGCCAAGTGGTGTGTGTGGTTCCTTTTAATTTGCATGAAAGAGAAATGCATAAGACAACATTCAAATGATTCTTCTCTATATGTAATGCAAAAAAAAAGAACATTTCACATTAAGAGAGTATGCATGATTAATTTCATATGATATTCATATAATGCATACTAACTATGAAATGGCCATTGATCGAGCCTCAAGCAAGCAAAAAGAATACAAAAGACATCCTAGCATGTTGGAGACTAGGGCGGATTGCACATAGAGGTCCGTTGTTCCTAGTAGTGCCTAGTAAAAATCTAAAAATGAAAGACCTAAGGACTTATGCGCATATTTCCAATTATGTTGTCTTTCCTAATTAGTCAAATTCATTTTGCATTCTAGAATTTAATAGATAATGAAAATAGATATAGAGAGTGATAGTGGGACCTACCTCAAGTCCTCATCCAAATAAGCTTTATCCCTCTATTGTTTGTTGTGTCTGTTGGAAACCGTAGGTCTGGTCTACGGTTCTGACTGTGGCCCACGGGTTGAACCTACGATTCAATTGTTGGCCCATAGCTGATAGCTACGGTCTGTACCTACAAGTCACAAAAACCAAAAATGATAGTTAGATCGCTTGAATTATGGAGTTCCACCGTGATCGCCTTCTAATCTAACCAAAAAGCATGCACCCATCTACTGTATTATATCATATTCATTCATTCAAAGCATAAAATAATGACAAGATTGCATAGATTCAACAAAATAAGTGTTTCTTGTATTAATAATTGCAAAGAATCTCGATTACAATCATGCCCCTCTTAGGGTCACCCAAATGATGATACAATTAATACAATGCCAAAGCCCTCAACAGGGTAGGTACACTAATGTTGCTTTTCAACTAGTCACAAACCGCTCTAGGGTGGAGTTGCCCTCTTCTTCACATTGGGGAAGGAACTTGATGGTTGAATCTCCTTCAAATTTGTTCCCTACGGTCAAGAAACAACATAAAAGTGTCAAAAAGATAGGCAACCTCTCATGATGAGGCCCTTTTGGAAAAAATGCATAAAGATACCATTAAGAATGTATAATCAAGAAAGCGTGAAAAGCATTTCTAAACTATGTTAATTGGATCAAGATTTATGGAATTGCATAAAGAAAGATAATAGTTACACTATGCATGGACCAATTATGTGAAATAAAGCATGAAAGTGCATAAAGAATCCATTAATGTCCTATTTGATGCTTAACACAAAGAAACTATTCTAACCTAATTCTACCGGTCATAAATCTACTAAACTACAATTGAACCATAGAAATAGCTAAACTAAGCTAACTAGCTGGACATAAATGAAAAAGGTAAGGCAATGATACCTCTGCTGCAAACCATAGCTCTGATGAGCGGTCTACACTGTAAACCATGGTTGAAAGTTGTGGTTAGCAATCTGATAGGTTTACCCTCAATTTCAAGGGCAGTGGGCTTGACCTCCTTGTCCAAATTGATGTTCAATGGTCACCTTCGGTGTCCTCGGACTGATTTGGTGGTTGATTCACTGTGAAGGGCCTTCGTTTACCCGAATATGCACTTCTTGGCTCTCCTAGGCTCCTAGGGCATCCATAATGCAATTCATCATGAATCTTGGCAAGTAGGTAAGGGATAAGTGCAATAGCTCTCTCTTCGTATACTTGTTTGAGTGTACAATTTGACAAGGCTTCGCTGCTCAAATCTCCAATGCTCTCTCTAATAGTTTGCCCTAATTTTGAGGGGTACTTATAGGACTACCCAAGGGCTAGGGGTGGCTTCATGGAGAAGCCAAGATCAAGAAGGGGTGGTTAGGACAGTTGGATTGGAAGCTTCCATCCTCTAACCACCATCTTCTAGATCAAATGGCCATTCAAACTGATTTGGCTCGAATGAAGGCCAACTGAACTTTAGTTAAGACCGTAGGTTACAACTACGGTCTAGACTATAAACCATAGGTCTCAGCCATGGTTCAACTTGTAAACCGTAGGTCTGGGTTGCTGTTCAGACTGATTAGGCCAAGGAGCCCAATTTGAGTGGTTAGAACCACTGCTCTATCTTGGAGTCTGTCCAAGATCCTCCATATGGTCTTGTAGCATGTCCATATGAGTAGTCACCCTCGAAATGACATGTTTTAGGTGTCTACACTTTAATAATACTTGTGCATTTATTATATTGCATAAAGTAAATACTCAACTTCTAAACTAGGACATACTTTCCTAATCTAAAGATGTACCCAAGGTGGTACATTAGCACATACAAAATAATGTAATATATTCCACAACCCCCCTGTATTATATTATTTGGTTATTGAAGACTTTAGTCTTCAATATGGAACTTCATATTCAGTCTTTATATCTAAAGTCTTTACATAAGTATCTTCATTTGATTCCATCTTCTTGTTTTTCTTGATTTGATTTCTTTTCTTTATCTTTGAATTCTACCTTCGTCTTGGACTTTCAATAAAGTCTATCATCAGATAGCCTTGTTGAGCAAGAGATCTAATTACATCTCTAGTCCACTTTTGTTTTTCATATCCTTTGGATAACCTTCTTGCTTGCTCTTCATGCTTGTCTTCAATATTAGTAAAAGCTTTAGAAATAATTTTTTGAAATAGACACTCTTACCTGTATGTTAATAATTTTCCAAATTTACTATAATATTCTTCCTTGCACTAACAAAAAGTAGATGAATGTGATTATTTTCCATAATATCTACAAGGATGTGAATTCCAAAAATTAGTTTCTTTTTTTCCATATTTATTACAATATGTGCATTTCAAATCTTCTTTTGTTGTTTTGTAAACTTTAGATTCATCTATTTTCTTGATCAACTGATACAACCATTTGTGTATAATTGAGGTAATTTTGCCTTTGCTTCTTTCATAAATATGTAAGAGATCTTCTTGACTAAAGTTTTATATTATATTGAGAATGATCTTTTAGTTTATTCTCAGTATTTCCATTAGTATAATTATCATCAATTTTTTCTATAGATCTACTATTGTCAAACTATCAATTTGTGATTCTTCAAGATTTTTTCTAAGGCATATTGGTTCTTTTCTCCTAATCATACTTTTCATATTATTATCCCTTGAATAAACCATGGTTTTTCTAAAGTAATCTTCCTAGTATCAAAAAATATAATATCTCTTAATTCTAAATTTCACAATTCTATGTTGGTGTTGAATTCCTTATAACTCCAAACTTAGAAATTTAGAAATTCCATAAAAATGATATTTACATTTTTTGTAAATTAAATTTGATTTAGAAAACCTTATTACTCTAATCTAATCAAATCGTAAATATTTCAAAAATATTTTGTAAAATCAAATAATCGAATTACAAAACTTTAAATTTATTCCTTCAACTCCTTCAAACCAAGCTTCAATTCTTCATAAAAATCTCAAATAGCATTAATCTTATTTCTAAGGTTTCAAATATTAATTCTTATCCATCCAAAATAAATAGTTTCCCTTTTATCCTTAGAAAATAATAATCATATATATCCCTTATACCTCCTATTCCCAGCATATAAATCAACTTGAATAAAGTGAATTACCTTCAACCTTGAATGGGGTAATTATATTTGGTCAATAGTGGTTTATTATATCCTAATAGATGTTCTTCCTTCTATGTAACCTTTGCTATGCTTTGGAAAAATTATTTTGTCTTCCTTTTGATTGATCAAGTGAATTCAAAGTTTACATAGGTTCTTTGAAACATATCCAATCTTTGACCCTTTGACTCCCTTGATGCACATAGCTTGAATGTCCCCCCTACAATGCCATATGGTGTATCTCTTACCACTCCCACTTAGACTTCAACTAATGACCTCTCTTTCACCTCCTATTTTTGGTTATTCCTTGTAAAATGCTCATGCACTTTTCTAAATTTGGCTCCTTAAAATATGTTCTCTCCTTGAGATGGGTACTTGAAATTATTCAAACTTGTTGACCTTCCACTTTATAAGTGCCACATGGTACTCATACTCTTACAATGTTTTAAATTCACTTCTTTTATTCTCCTTAAGATCATATAATGTATTCTTGCCTAGGTGGATGATAGTATGATACTTTGGGTGTTACTATTAACAAGTGTCTTTCTTCTAAATAAATATTTAACACCTTTCAACCTTGGTGCTTATTTGACACATGAAACTTTCGCTAGATTTTCCTTTTTCTTCTCTAACACATGTCCATTGCATGTATCGTATCCACCAATCCTCAACACTTGGAACTTGCCCTAATATTCAATCCTTCTATCTTATCTACATATCCTTTTGAACTCTTTTGCTAACATTTTGAGCTCAAGAAAAATTAGATAGCTTGCTCTACATTTTTTTTTATAGTGGCTCTTTCTTAGATGGTGGTGGCTCTCCCTTTAATGGTGGTGGCTCTTCCTTGAGCAATATTAACACTCTCTTAGATTATGGTAGCGCTTTATTGTATGGTGATGGTTCTTTCTTGAGCAATATTGACAATCTCTATTCCAAACGGATACTTTCACTTATCCTTTGGGCTATAGCTTCTTAGTGTCTTTAGACACTAAATTTTTTTCTTTATTTTTTAATCCTTTCTCGGTCTTCAACTTTCTTAGAAAAATGCTCTTACTTTATTTCTCTTTACTCTAATAAATTTGTATTGTTTAGATGCTTACCTCCCCTGTGCTTCTATAGCACTTAGACTTGCTATTTTATGGTACTTTATTTGGTGGATCTACCACCCTTTTTGGTGGCTCTTCTTCACTAATGTACTCTAGAGATTTTGTATTCCTCTTGATGTCTTTAGACACCTTAAATCTATCTCAACCTTAAGAACTATATGACATTTATCTTAACTTATAGAACTTAGAATATATTTGCACTTACTTTATTATAAAAAACAACATATAGCATTCTTATTTATATTTTGTAGATCTTAGAATTACAATGGTGTCTCCTTACTTGGTTTGAAGACACTTCAATCACACTTCCTTTTGCTAGATTTTGACAAATTTAATATTATGCTTCTAAAAAATTTAAGTAACTAATTTTAAAGCTTGTATAAGAATTATTTTATAGCATCAATATTATACACATTTTATGGCCTCCTTTGTATCTAGTCTTCTTGGTAATTTGTTGCCCTAGATTTATGTATTTTTGTAGCTTCACTCCTTTATATTTTGTTGATCCAAAATCATCAATTTGTATCTCTAATTTCTGCCCAAAATATTTTCCTCATGATTTTAACTTGCTGCCCAAAAAATATTTCAAATTTTCCTAGAAGTTCTCCAAGTCGTAGCTCTTTTCCTTCTAATGTTATCCACAAAATCTGATTTTTTGGCTCCAAATATCCTCAAAATTTGTTCTTTCGAACTCTATAATTTGTAGCTATTAATGTTGTCTAAATTCTACCTTATTTCTGCCCAAATATCTATCAAATATATCCCTAAAATCCTTCAAAATGCAGCTCAATTATCTCTTTCTAATGCTGCCCAAAATCATAGCTTAAGGCACTCAAATTGCTCCTTACAAAATCTGATTCTTTTCTATCCAAGAAACTTCCAATTTTCTGCCTTCTTTCACTATCACAACCTCCTTCAATCTCCTCTTCAAGGGCACTCCAAAATATACCTAAACTTTTTGAAAATATAGCTCAACACTTTCTTCAATTTACTATCCTCCAACCTTTCAATTTCTTCTTCAAAAATCAGAAACCCTCTCCTATTAAATCAGCCTTCAAAAAATATTGTGTTTGTCCTTAAATTTCCCAAAACTATGGCGTCTTCTATATTCTCTTCTCCCTCAATCATCTTGCTAAATTTTGACTTCAAATTTGATCTCCTTCATTATCTTCTTCTTCCTCAAGAATCTAAATGTCTTTAGATCTTCAAACAAAATTTTCCAAACTTTTGTAATCATTTTTCCAAAACCTTCTTCCTTGTGGGCTTGTTGTTGGATGGTAATAATTGTCCCAAATCCTTCTTATAAAAAATTCTTTTTGCTTACAATATCCTTCCTCTAGCTTTATTTGTAGCTCTTCCAATGGCCACTCCAATTTTGTAAAGAGACTTTATCTAGCTTTATTATCCTTTTCCAAATTCTCTTGATACCTCTTCTCTTGGGTCTTCTAATTTAGTAGCTACTCGATGCATTTTATCAAAAATTGAATGAGACCTTTCCTTGGTCTCTTCAATATTCCAAATATGGAAATTTTACAATGAGATATCTTTCTTAGATCTCCAAAATTTGATGCTTCTGAATTCTGTAATAGGATCTTTTCTTAGTCCTCCTCTATCTCCAATCTCCAATCTTTAATATTCCAAATATGGAATTTCTTCAATGTGACCTCTTGGATCCCTTCAACTTCTTCAATCTGAAACCTTCAATATTCAGTATTTAGTCTTCTATATTCTATGAGACCTCCTTCTTGCTTCTCTTCAATCTTCTTCCTTCAATATCCAATGGGTTCTTCTTTCTTGGACCTCCTTAATATTCAATGTCTATTATTTTACTGTAACTCAAAACTAATACATACACGATAAAAGTACATAGAATTTCAAGAAATAAAAGATGAAATTCTTCTCTATCTATTGTAGGAAGCTTCTCAAATTTTGAGAACTAATTTTTTTCAATATAAAAATTAGAACAAAAGCATTAAATTTTTAGAATTCTAAAATGAATAAACTTCACTAGTTATTCTCAAAACTAGTGAAAACAATTCTATGTTGAGTCCTAGTCTTCATGAGTTCTCATTTAGTCCTATGGAAAGACTCTAGCCAATTTGCAATTTGGAATCTTTTTCAATCTCTCAAGCTCTCCAATAGGACCTCCTTCTAAGATTTCTTATTCTCCTCAATGTCAAGGTCTATCTTCAAGACCTGTAATTTCCTTCTACTTTAAATTTTGTCTTGGAATAGGTAAATCTTTAAACTTCCCTAGTTTTCTTTTCCAAAGGTAATTCCTTTAACTTCATTGGTTTCTCCTTAATCAGTGTAAATCTCATTTACAACTTTAAAACCCATGTAAGTCAAAACCTTGTTGTGGATTGTAGCATAGGGGTGGAGTATTCCTGGTGGGGAGGTATTTCCCAAGGCTGAGAATGATCAATATGCTAAGCCCAACTCAATTACCAAATCATACAGTCTTAAGACCTTTCAAACTACCCTTGTACGAACCATGATCACCTTGTACGGACATCAAATGCCTACACTGTACGATCTCAAATCATACAGTGTCATAGATGGTACGATTTTATACTCATAAAAACTGACAGATTCAGTTTTGGAGGCTGTCGTACACAGTTTTGTAATCGCTCAAGCCGATTTCCCAAAACTGCCAAATCGGGTAAGTTTCTCTCAATCGCCTGTTTTACCAAATCGGGTAAAAGTACTTTGTACGATTTATACGGATGACGATGTACGATTTGTATGAACCAATGGTGCAGTATGATGCTAGTCTAGGTATTCTATTGCCCCAATCTCTCTCCTGGATGTTTTGTAAGAGTTTGATATGCCAATCAATACAATCTCCACAATAGGCAAAACATCTTAACAGGACTGTTGAGAGATTCCATGTGCATGATTACATCCAAAAATCATACAACATCTTTCAATACATCTTCCTTGATACTACCATGCCTCTAGATCATTCTCTAGGTTTCACCAATGCCAGATTCTACTAAAATGTTACAACAATGCATAAAACTAACCTATAACATTCAATAGAAAACACACACATCAGAATTCATCCACAAATCACCATCCATCATTACCAGAATCATACACAGTCATACAATAACATCAATATGCTCATTGATGTATTATTCTATCATGGATTTGAGTACAATATGGATAATCTATCAGCAATAACTCAGAAACAATGCTATACTCCTTTATTCTAACCAGTAAACTACTAGTGACAACATCCAGACCTACAAAATTGAAAATAGGGCCTTTTATAATGTTGCCCAGGCTATTCCAAAGTGGTTCCTGAGGCAATTCATTATTTACAACTGCCCATATACAACTGAATACATTAATTTGGCTTTTTACTAAGTTTAACACCTTAGTTAGCAAATCTATGCGCCATTTCACTCTGAAATTACATTTCCCATGCATTTGGATGAATTTTGGTGCACCCTGTATGATTTGCCACTGCCTTGTATGATTTGCCATTCCAGTTGTATGGTTTTACCCTTTACTATATGGTTTGCTCCTACCTGTATGATTTACAAAACTTGGGCAAACTGTCACCTATGCCAAAACTATCAAAATTGAGCAAATCCTTTTGATCACTTCTTCTTTTGGGAGGTGGATTTGCTGCCTACATCTACCCTCCCATTTACTTTGGTTGGTGTCCTCACCGACTCATTCTACTTCTTCCATTATGCCTCATAATCTGCCACTACAGCCTGTAAGTCCTTAACTTGTGACTTATACATTTCTCATTCATTCTTCAACTTGGCTGCGTAGCTTCCCATATCTACTACTTTCACCCCATGGAAGTTAGCATTTTCCTTGATAGTTTTTAGGAACTCCATCATCTATTGTTCACGTTCTGAGGTACTCTTTTTCAACTTCTCCTTCCAGTGAGCTTCTGCTCGAGCTACCACCTAAAGTTCTTCATTATTTTTAGTAATGGTCTACAGGTGGTGATTGATATCAACCTCCATAGCTCGAACATGGTCTTATTTAATCTTCAACTGAGCTTGCTTTTCTAGGACCATCTCATTCAAATTTTTACTATCCTTCATTAGCTCCTCTATCTGCTTGGCTTGTGTTGCCATTTTCTCACTCTTTTTGGCCAATTGAGTTGTCATCAACTCATCCTTTGCTTTGAGTTGTGCCTCCAACTCCTTAATTCTATCCTCTACCATCTATGAGATCTATCACTTTTCCTCTTCAAGCATGCTAATTCTAGCTTTAGACTCAATTTTGAGGCCTGACAGATCATCCTCCAATTTCTTTATTTTCTCTTCTACCACAATTCTACTTTTTTGTAGTTCTTCTTCCATTACGGCCAATTCCTTTTGAGTGGCTATAGTTTCCTCCTTCTGAGCCTCCTTGAGCTGATGGATTTATTCCAATCCAATGCTCAACCACTCTATCCAGTGTGTTAGGAAGTTAAACTTCCTCAGGGTGATAGCCAATCCCGTAGCAACCCTCTTGTACTCCAACTCTATCATATTTGTGGGATAGGTCGGATGATTGACTCTATCCAAGTACATCCTTGGATCTTTCCTATAATTTGTGACCACCCCTTCTGGCAAGTCTTCCCTTCCCAACATTGTTGTTACCTCCTCCTTGGGTAACCTCCATGGATGTTGTGCATGAATGTCTACTATCTTCCTCGTACGCTCCACACTGCTCACCCATTCTGTTATCTTCTCCAATTTGAGAGACACTTGTTCTTCCCACAACTTCAATTCTCCCACATGGCCAATGCAAAATTCCAATCTAGCACTATTAATCACATGGCCTAACTGAGAAAATAAGTGTTCCACCTTATCCTCTATTCCACGTGCCTCCTCCTCAGTTGTAATTCTGGTGAACCGAGGTACTTCCAGTAGATAACTGGATTGCAACCCTCGTCGTTCTTCCTCTGTAGGAGTTCATTCTTCTTCCTCCTCCATATGGTGGCTAGAGCTTCCTCCAAGCTCCCAAAGTGCTCTCACTGTATCGATCTTCTCCTGAGGTGGAGACTATTTTACAATTTTCTCCTCCTCACTATCTTCAATATTTACAATCTCCTCTTGAGATTGTTGTTGCTCAACTTGTTCTTGAGCCTTCTCTGATTCAGCTGAGCCCACCTGTTGCTCTTCAGTATTCTCCTAGGCTACTTCTTGCTCAATGTTGCCCACCTATTGTTCCTCTATCACTTCTTCTTGCTGAACTTGCTTGGGTGTTCATTGTTGTGACCTATTCAACAACAAGTTCTTCTTTATCTTGTGATGCCTCCGTATTCTTCGGTGCATCTCTCTTACTTGAGCTTCCTATTACAAATTTGTAACGAGGCTTCTTCTTGGGCTCTTCCTCCATGGTATTTATTCTTACTTCCACTTCTTCCTGGGTAGTGGCTATTCCATCTTGCCCTACCTCGAATCCTTTGAAAAATTTAGAAGCATTCATCTTCTCAAAATGTTGGAAGATTTGTGGAGATTGCACTATTCTCTCCACCTCTGTCCAATACAACTCATCCAGTTCCATCACTTTCGAGTCCGACTATTCTTTTTCCTATACTTCTAGAACTGGTTTGCTTGCCATTCTTTCCTACTGCCTTCTCATCATTATTTGTATGGGGCTTCCTTGCCTCTTCTCCCTTTCTTGAATGAGTGGCTGCTCCTACTACCATTGCCTAGGTGCTTGCTATTCTAGCTTCAGTTCCAACCATCTAGGCATTTTTCTCCTATGGTGTACATCAACATCTTCCTCCAGAGTAGTATCTTCTTGAGCTCCACTGATATGTCACTCACTCCTCGTTCGAGGTCTCTCCAAGGTCACTTTTGATATTGGCACTGACTTCACCCACCTCAATATCATCGGTTGTCCTAGCCTGATTTCTCGAGGTGGCATCAATCCTGGAAATTGGATTCCCACTTCTATGACTACATTTAATAACAATCCAATAGCATGGAAAGTCATTCCAAAATTCTTTGGCCTTTTCATTAGTGCCTCGTGCATTCTTCTTTCTAGAAAGGTACCCCAATCATACTGAATTCCCTTGGTGATACCTTCTGCATACTATGCCATCCACATTGGCATTTTTGTGGCCCTTATATCTCCTGACAGTCGAGCCATGACTATATTCATTGCACATGGCCAATGTTCTCCTTTCAACTAGCTCTATTTTATTCCGTGTGTTCCTGCACTTGAGATCTTTGCCTCAGTCAGTGATTTGATAGTGGTAAGGGTAGTGATGAGGTGATATGCCTCTATTGGATCTACCAATATTTTTACTACCTCCATGCCATATTTCGACAAGCCAAATGTCTTTCAAAATGTCTCTGCCAAAATATCCACCTTCACTGACCTCTTGCCCACATTGACATAGGCAGTTTGGGTCGTAGGGTTATACACCTGAACTATCTGCAATAGATAGTTATGGAAGAAGGTTTTGTGGAATGGTGGAACTTGTGCAATTACTGCCACACCAGCATCCTCGAACATCTTCCTCCAAGGATGATTCCTATTCTTCTCATCATTCCACCACTTCCTACATGCATCCGCTCCATGTTGTACAAATGCAATCTTTGTGATTTCAACCTGGCCTTCTTCCTATCCACTACTCAGATGCTCCTCCTACTCTAGAAGGTGAATTTCACTCCTCAATTCCCTCCATGAGGTTCTTTCTTGTGCCATTCTCTCCTCTCAATGTCTGAGTGGCATCCTTCTCAGATTAGCCCACCAATGTCTCTGTCCCCTCCATGACCTATATCCTCCTCTCCTCCAAGGATGATTACCATGCCAATCATGGGATTGAGACTATCACCCTTGGTGATGCCATGGGTATACCTCTCTCTCATGTAGTGGACCTAGTGATCTCTCCACCCTATTGGCTGCAATCCACCTTAACCAACATCCAAACTCTTTCGTTGAGATCATTCCTCCAACATCTCACCGATTAACTTAACATCCACATCACCTATTTTTACAATCGAAAGCATACCAAAAATCATACAACTTACTATAAAATCATACAATGTATGATTCTTTGTACCCTTGTATGATTTTACCCTCACCAACCACTTCCTAGATCGTACACTTTTCTCCTTTCCCTATAGTTTGATTTCCAGTCCGTTCATCTTCAAACTATCATATCTTCACCAAATCATACATCTACAACCTAAGACCATATAGTATGATAGTACTATGTACGATGTTGCTTTTTACTACTTTCCCCTTTGGAATTCATACAATTCCATACAATTTCATACGATTTGTTTAAAACTACCTGAAATGGCCTAAAAATCACCCAAAATTGTGCTAATTTTCTTGGAAATCATACATGCTGCCCCCAAAATCATACAACATGACTTCTCAAACCCTAGGTTGTGAAAAATTCAAAATCTTGACCTCTTTTTCCGAATCTTTCACCGACCCATTTTTCGGATTGCCCCGATCTACCTTTTTTGTGTTTTTCGAGAGCAATTTTCCACTCTTTCACCTCTGGCACAATTTATTTCAAACTGATAAATTTTTGGTGGTAGTTTTATGGCTGTACAGACTTCTCTTATCTCCTCACACATTTCTCAGCTTTTTTTCCAGATTTCACCGATTTTAGGGTTTAAATCTTCAATAACTTGCAATTTCCACCATCCTTCTTCAATTTTTCACTTCTCCAGACTCCCAACAACAATTATTCACTTCTGCATCCATACTTTGATGTATTCTACTATATTTTTCACTATTCTTGGCTGAATTTTGAATTTCCCCTTTTCATGGAGTAAAACCCTAGGTTTCTCCTTCTGATTCCTCTCCCAAGTTGAATCTTTGAAAATGAAAAGAACTCCCTAGTGCTAATTAAAAATGGGTCCTTAAAAATTCAGAGTGTTAATGAAATTGGCTGCCCATATGGTCTTCTTCCTCCAATTGCATGCTTTCCACCTTCGTCCTCCTAAAAAATTTGAATTCTCACTTGTACGATTTGATAAAAATTGCAATTCTGCCTTCCTATTTAAAGTACTTGGAAACCCTAACTAAACCCTAATTCGATCAAATTTAAATTGTGCCACTTTGCACAATTTCCCTCCATATTGCGTGGATGATTGACAACTCAATAGGTTTTTTAAATTTCATCTTTTTCCCCTACTTTTTCCTCCAACCGTTGCTTTCTCCCATGCATGCCGCATTAAATGGGTAGTTGGAAATCATACACCATGCTTGAAATCATACAGTGTATGATCCAAATCGTACAACATGTCATTTTGTACGATTTCCCATGTCTTTATATCAATTTTTCTTTGTACGATCCCCTAAATTGTATGATCTCATCCTCAATTTTACTTTGTACGATCTTTATACTTAGAGAATTTTTCAAATTTTCTCTCTCTAAAGAGGCCGTCATTTCCGGTTTTCAACCACTTCCTTCTTAATTGCATCCCGAGGGATTTTCACAATTAAGGCACATTTTTTTCAATTTTCTTTTTTTCTTTTTTTTTTTTTTTTTTTTTTTTTCAATCCTAATCTATTTATACTTACCTTCTTGGCAATCGTACAGTGACATTCACTTGTACGATCCCATCAAATTCTTCTCTTGGGGCTTCAACTACAATGTTTGGAGTGGTTGTGTCACCTATCGGTATTTGTTCCCTAGGCCGATTCCTCTCCACTTGTGATGTTACCGAATCCTCTAGCCTTCTTCTTCCATGTGTACAATTTGGAATTGTACAATTGCAAGTTGGAGTATCTTCACCTGGTGTCCTTTCCCTTTGTTGCACAGGTGATTGATCCCTTGGTAGCGGTGTCCTTACCACTCTACTATCATTCGAGTGACTTCTCTACCTATCTCCTCGGATCAATTCTAGCTCCAGACTTGGTGATCAGGTTCTTAGTTGTCCTTGGTTTCTTTCATCTACAAACTGTACTCTTCCCCTACCGGTAGGGCCTCTTTCGCATGAGTGTCTCCCCCATCCTATTCCTCTTGGTATTGGGTTTCTCTGCGTGAATGGTGATTCCTCCCTTCTCTAGAGTAATCCTCTACCAACCCTCCCTTGTTGAGGTGGTTTTCCCCATGGATGTTTCCTTGCGGTATTTGGTAGGATTCCCATCAATCCTGGTAATCCTCGTAGATTCCTTGTCTAGTTCAGACAAGCTAAGGGTGTATCTCCTAGCCATCTAGGAGTAGGGGGTCAAAATATTCCTCGCCCTCTTCCTCCTCTAATTGTAACATCACCTCATCTTTGTCCATTTTGTAGTTGAATACCTCCCCCCTTCCTGGCTGAAGTCTTAGGGGTCTTTCTCTATTTCTTCCTCCCATTGTTTGAGTATCAGGAGTTATCTCTACCAACTCGATGTTGGCTAGTGGACTTCTTACTTACTGGTGATAAATGTCATAAGGTTTTTATTCTCATGTCAGCACATACCAAGTGACATCTCCATATTCTTTCCTCAAAGGATCTCTGGGGAGATGAGGATACCAATACTTCTCTATATGCATCAGAGAAGTCTGTCTCAGAGCTAGAGTCAATCTGACCCTCTTCCCTCTATTTTGCCCAATCGGTTGGAAAATTCATCACTCTCTCCAATCTTTGTACTTCCCTTCATTGTCTTCACAACTATCGATAGGCTATTATATAATCTTGTGGTCCAAGGTTGGTTTGAAGTCCCTATGTTCTCCCCACTTGTCGTTGTGTCCTTGTAACTGTTGGAGAATCATGATTACCTTGAGGGTTATGAGGGTTCTCTAGGTGATTATCTTCATCACTACTATCTGTACTAGGCTCACTTACTAACCATGACATTCCTTCATCACTAGAATCAGTCATGTCCAATAATATATTGCCTGGTGATTTGGGTGATGTGGTGGCCTCCTCAATATCTCGCCACAGTATCTTTGCATCTTCATTTGTCATAGGTGGATCACTTGGTGGTACTTGTGAGCTTGTGCTAGTGCCCTCATTTCCTCCACCACTTCTTGGAGTTAATCCTTCCACCTCTTCAGTTCTCTTTCAGTTTCTTGTAGCCTAGCTACCCTCTGTTCATCCAATCTTCGTATAGTACCATCCAACTCCTAGATGATTTGCTCTCTCAATATTGCATTGTGACTCCACAACATTTGATATTCTTCTTGTAATTGTTGAGTTTGGACTCTCATTCTCTATTGTAATAGCCCTATCTGAGCCAATGGAGTAAGTCCAGCTAATTCCTCATCAATAGTCTCATTCCCTTCCTCTTCTAGAACTTCCATTTCAAATGTGTCCACTCTATCTTCATTATGCACTGTTAACCGTATCCTTCTATCGTCCTTTTGTTGAGGTAGTTCTCTCCGTGCTCTACTTATGGGTACCTCTTTTTCTATTTCTAGGTAATAGTACTATCTCCTAATATTCTCTTGGTCATTGGAGAAACCCACTCTTCTTCTCTTCTAGTCCCATCAGACATTTGATATGTACTCGCATATCTTCTTCTTTCCAAGGTCAAGGTACCAACTCCTATTGTTCTATGATTGGTTGTGTCTCCTCCCCTTCTACAAATAAGTGTGCAAGTCCTATATCAAGTTCTTCTTATGATGGACCTGGCTCACTATGAGCCTCATCTTGAGCTTCCACTCATCTTCATCATTCAATTTCTTCTGAAGCAATGAATAAGCATTATACCTTGTAAGGCTTCAACTTTGAGCCATTTATAGTATTGGGTACCTCTATCCCATTCAAGTTTTGTAGCTTGACTACTCCATTATCCATTACTTCCACTACTTTATAAGGACCAAGCCATAACATCTTCAACTTACCTAGCTTGATTTCCCTCTTTCCATTAAACTTTAGAACTAAGTCACCCGGACTAAGTTCCAACTTCCTCAAATGCTTGTCATGCCATGCCTTCCATATTTTCTGAGCTATCTCAATCGCCCATTGTGCCATGACTCTTTATTCATCTAACTTAATCAGTGTCATTAGTCATTCTTCCAAACTCTCTTGATCCCCCAAGCGATGCTCTACCGTGACTCTCAAACTTGGTATCAAGAATTTGACTGGCACCACTGCTTCCTATCCATACATTAGTTGGAAAGGTGTGTGTTCCATTGTAGGTTTAAAATTTGTTCTGTATGCCCACAAAATGGATGGTAGCCTTTCCTCCCAGTCTGCTCCCTCTATTCCATAGGTTTTATATAGAGTAGATACTAAGACTTTATTTATCGCTTTCCACCTGCCCATTCGCTCTAGGGTAGTACGGACTAGAAAATGAGTGTAAAATCTTGAACTCTGTTGTCAGCATCTTGATAATATCATTAACAAAGTGTCCCCCTCGATCACTTGTTATTTGTAGTGGAATACCAAACCTTGTGATTACCTATTCATACAAGAATCTTGCTGTACTTTTAGCCAAATTATCAGGTAACGCTCTTGCTTCCACCCATTTTGTCAGGTATTCTATTGCTACTACAATGTATCTACACTTCCATCTCTGATATGTCTTCAATGGTCCTACGAAGTCCAATCCCCACCGTTCAAACAACTCTTGTGGTTGTGATGGGTGTAAGGGCATAAAGTCCCTCTTGACCGACTTTCCTGCTCTTTGGCAAGTGTCGCAAGCTTTCACATGCTCCTTTGCATCATTATACAGTGTGGGCCACCATAGCCTAGCTAGCAATACTTTTCTAGTGGTCGCATCTGGTCCCATATGTCCTCCTGCTAAGCCTGCATGGGCTTCTTTCAATGCCACCTTGACTTCTTCATCCATTACACATCTTCATAAGATACCATCACTTCCCATTTTATATAGTAATCCTGCTATTATCTGGAAAGGTGCTGACTTCATTATTACTTTCTTCTTTTCGGTTGCCATCATCTCTTGTGGCAACTCACCTGTGGATAGATATTGGCCAACCAACTTGTACCATGATGGAACAACATTGATGGAGAATAATTGTGCATCTAGAAATTCATCAGGAACCCCTGTTCCTGTAGGCTCCCCTGATCGTATCCGAGACAACTAGTCTACAATCACATGCTTCTTACCAGGTCTCACCACTACTCAGAATACGAACTCCTGAAGGGTGACGAGCCACCTGCTGACTCATCCTTGAATCACCAGTTTGTTTATCAAGTACAACAGAGCTTGGTGATCAACATAGAAAGCAAAGGGATTCACCAGTAGGTAATACCTAAACTTTTGAACTACATATACCATTCCCAAAGCTTCCCTTTCTGTTGTACTATAGTTTCTCTCTAGCCTTGACAAAAGGTGACTAGCAAAGAAAATAGGTTGATCTAGCCTAAACTATCCTTCTTGTGCTAAAGCACATCCAATTGCAAAATTCAAAGCATCAACATGGACATGGAATTCCTTATCCCAATTAGGGAACACCAAAATTGGACTACTCACAAGCTTAGCCTTTAGCTCCTCGAAGGCTCCTTGGTGCTCCTCTATCCATCTGAAAGGAATATTCTTTTTCATCAAAGAATCTAATGGGTAGGATACATGTGCATAATTCCTGATAAACCTTCAGTAGTATCCTGTCGAACCAAGGAAGGTCTTGAGTGAACTCACATCAAATGGTTCTTCCATGTGTAATATCACACGGATCTTATCAAGGTCTATCTTCAATCCTTCATTGCACACAATGTGTCCTAACAATTTCCCATATGGTACCATCAAAAAACATTTCCTGGATTTAATGATATCTATGCATTTTTACACCTACTCATACATTCACTGAGGGTAGGAAGATGCTCCTTGATCTTCCCATAAATGGACCAATCATCCAAAAATGCTTTAAAATTCCCTATTGCTAGCTGATCGAATATATACAGTATGATGCACTGAAATGTAGCTGGGGCATTACAGAGTCCGAATGGCATTTGGTTGTATGCATAGATGCCATTCTCCATAATAAATGTGGTCTTCAACTTATCCTCCTCGGCTATACTGATTTGATTGTATCCTGAGAATCCATCCAAAAATGAATAGATCTCATGTCCTATGACTTCTTCCAAGATAGAATCTATGAAGGGAATGGGGAAGGGATCCTTAATAGTTACAACATTTAGACTCCTAAAGTCTATGCATATTCTGATCTTGTCTACTTCCTTCTTCAAGGTGATCACTATAGGTGAAACCCATTCACTATTTGTCACCCTAAAGATGATTCCTGCTTCTAGCATCTTTTCTATCTCCGCATTCACTAATGCAACATACTTTGGATTCATTCTATATGGTCTCCTCCTTACTGGTTGAGCACCAGGCATTAGTGTAATCTTATGGACACATAGTTCTGGTGGGACTCCTTTTAGATCCTTATATGTCCATGCAAAGACATCCTTATATTCCAAGAATATCTTAAAATTTGTCGCCTTCAATACAAGATTCCAATCATCATCGTAGTGAATCAACCTAGGTTCTTCCTCTATTCCCAGATTGATGTCCACTATCCGAGGTCCTTCATATTTGATATTTTATGGTTCACTCATAGCTTTCTCTACATTCTCGGGGTGTGTCGGCCTTGTATCAATCTCTGCATCTCCTACTATATACTCTGCAAAGCTTTTCAGAAATGTCCATTTCTCTTCTACTTCTTTCTTAGGTTCCTGGCTAACCTTCGATTTGTCTTGTGTTTCCTTGATCTCCTCTGACTCAATACAGAGGTAGTTGGGCTGAAACATTTTGTACTCCTCCATTTTCCAATGAAGGAGTCCACTATCAGATCTAGCTTCATCTTCACTACATTCATCTAGGTACAACATTCCTTCTCCATCAAGTTCATGCCCTTCATCTCCTGAGGAATTTTTTGATTCATCTATCATAGCTACATCCTCACTAACTCTTTGATTAGCTAGATTAATCATATATTTATGTTATCCCTTCTTAAAAGTGATCTGATTCTTTCCCCAGTTATGATTGACTTTGGCTACTCGTAGCCAACCTCTCCCTAAAAGAGCATCGTATGTAGGTTTTTGCATTGTAATCACAATGAAATCCAAGACAAATTCTTGTTCAACTATCATTACTTGTTGTGCCATTAAGACTCCCTTTATCTTGATACCATTATGGTCAACACCATATAACCAGAAGCTCGATGCCCATAGAGATGGAGCACCTAATTCTAGCCAAGTTCTTTTAGGTAGCACATTGATGTTGGATCCTCCATCCATAATAACTTGTGTCAATTTGTGCCCTAAGATCTCCATATGAACTAATGCAGGTTTCTTTCCCACATCAATCATTAATACGGTTGGATCCATAAATTGATCTTTTCATCCTCCTCCTAAATTGGTTGGCTCTGCACTTCCATCACCTTCTACGGTTGCAATTCTTCCACCATTACCTTCTGCAATGCTAGAATAGCTTCTAACAGGTTAGATACTTTAATTTCCACTATGGTATCCAAAACCTATGCTGCCAGATTTTGCACAACTATCTCCTAATATGATGGTTTTCTAAGTTCCTTATCAGATGTTGACTCTTCTCGCTTAGTCTTCTCAGCTTCCTCTTGCAATATTTTCTTTGTTGCTTGCTAACATTGCTTTTCCTTTGCTGGCTCTGGATACTTATCCTTCTTAGCCTAATTCCTCATCATGGCTAAAACTTCTTGGGTTGCCTCCTTAACTTGAGGAACCTCTATGTCCAAATAACTAACGTTCTATGGGTTACTCAAACTCGCCTACTTTGGACAATTCTCTTCTTTGTGGTTCCCTGGACCACACCATCTACACATATGTGTAGTGCTTGTTTGTGGTGTTTCTTGCCTCTGAGGTGCAGGATAATTTTTCGCAAAATGCCCCCATTCCTAGCAATTGCGACATTGTATGATCGGTCTTCCTTTCGAGTCATACTACAAATGACTTTGTCCTCCTTGTCGATTACCTTGATTCGGCCTTCCACCTCATCTATTGTTTCTATAACCACCACTCATTGCTTGTTGCATGCTTCCTTGGGTCTTCGATTTCTCTTCCTGCTCTTGGATTGACAATACTTGTGGTCATACTCTTGCATTATACGGACATAGCATTACCTCATGCCCCATCACATTACAAATGTGGCAATAGTCATTCCTCTAAGACACTTCACATTTGTATGTCCCTCCATTTTGCATTTTGTGCACCATATGTCATTTCTATCCGGTTTGATCTTTTGCTCTTTTATCAGTTTATCAAACTCCTTGTGAAATGATGCCACTGTTCATTGTATGGTATCATCTTCTCCACTATCTAAATCATTCAACTTGGGATGAGATAAAATTCCTATATATGTTTATTTTGATTCACTCTCAAAATTCTTTGCGTGCTTGAGTGCTTCTTCATATGTTTTTGATGGTACTGCCTTCATATTTTTCTTATACTTTGGGAGTAATCCATCTACAAACCACCGCTTTACTAGAACATCTACTAGAGGCATCTGCATCTTATCGACTAATTGCTTTAGTCTACGGTTATAGGACTTCACATCTTCATCAGCTTTTTGCTTTGTCATGCAAAGTTCTATCACAATGTCTCCATCATCCTTTAAAGGTCAAAATTCTTCAATGAACTTCTCCTTTATCTGATTCCAAGTCTAAAAATCTATGGTATTTTCTCTCTTCAAATACCAATCAATCGCCAATCCTCTCAAAGTAGCAGGAAATAGAATTACCCAATATTCTGGTCTATCTACACCATTTTCTCTCCAAATGGTTATGCAAGTTCCTATATGCCATGTGGGGTCTTCCTTACCCTCACCTAAAAATGGTGGACATCTCTGTTTGGCTGCCCTATTAGCCATCTTAGGAGAGTCGTCACTCTCACTTGAGGTATCTCATGGAATCTCTGACTGATTCCTCTTTGGGGGTGTCTTACTCCCATTGTCATCAGAAGTGTCAATTCGAGGTATCTTATTTTGTCCCACCACTCGATGACCAAACTCTCATGCATCTTCACTTAGCGACCTCCTTCGCTGATGTGAGGGAGATGGTCTTGGTCTTTCCTCCTGAGACCTCACGTCCTGTTGCTCTAGTGCCTGACTCCCATCCTCTGCACTCTCTTGCAACCCTTCTACCACTTTCTTAGGTGTCACCATCCACTCTCCATCATCTTGCACTTTTCCTGTGTCAACCCTTGCCTCTACACTTGGTGGTTCTACTTCCTCATCTTCCATCTCTATCAACAATACCTCAAAGTCTCCTTCCTCGGATGTCCAAACTTGCTCTATTTTTGGTTCGTGAGTACTCTAGTCTGAGTTACTTGTGTTTTCTCTTTGAGAAATCCTTGTGCTCCTTCTTACTAGAATTTTCTCTCATGCTTCACATCTCCCATGGTTTCATGCACTGGTGTCCATCATTCACCTCCAACTTGTAGTATTCACACTTCATCAATTTTGACCCGTTTTAACAAAAAATGCCAGATTCGATAAGGCAACGATGCCAAATGTAGCATAGGGGTGGAGTATTCCCAGTGGGGAGGTATTTTCCAAGGCTGAGAATGATCAATATGCTAATCCCAACTCAATTACCAAATCGTACAGTCTTAAGACCTTTCAAACTACCCTTGTACGAACCATGATCACCTTGTACGGACATCAAATGCCTACACTGTACGATCTCAAATCATACAGTGTCATATATGGTATGATTTTACACTCAAAAAAACTGACAGATTCAGTTTTGGAGGCTGTCGTACATAGTTTTGTAATCGCTCAAGTCGATTTCCCAAAACTGCCAAATCGGGTAAGTTTCTCTCAATCACCTGTTTTACCAAATCGGGTAAAAGTACTTTGTACGATTTGTACGGATGACGATGTATGATTTGTACGAAACAATGGTGCAGTATGATGCTAGTCTAGGTATTCTATTACCCCAATATCTCTCCTGGATGTTTTGTAAGGGTTTGATATGCCAATCAATACAATCTCCACAATAGGCAAAACATCTTAATAGGACTGTTGAGAGATTCCATGTGCATGATTACGTCCAAAAATCGTACAATATATTTCAATACATCTTCCTTGATACTTCCATACCTCTAGATCATTCTCTAGGTTTCACTAGTACCATATTCTACTAAAATATTACAACAATGCATAAAACTAACCTATAACATTCAATAGAAAACACACACATCAGAATTCATCCACAAATCACCATCCATCATTACCAGAATCGTACACAGTCATACAATAACATCATTATGCTCATTGATGTATTATTCTATCATGGATTCGATTACAATATGGATAATCTATCAGCAATAACTCATAAACAATGCTATACTCCTTTATTCTAACCAGTAAACTACTAGTGACAACATCCAGACCTACAAATTTGAAAATAGGGCCTTATATAACGTTGCCCAGGCCATTCCAAAGTGGTTCCTAAGACAATTCATTATTTACAACTACCCATATACAATTGAATACATTAATTTGGCTTTTTACTAAGTTTAACACCTTAGTTAGCAAATCTATGCGCCATTTCACTCTGAAATTACATTTCCCATGCATTTGGATGAATTTCGGTGCGCCTTGTATGATTTGCCACTGCCTTGTATGATTTTCCATTCCAGTTGTATGGTTTTGCCCTTCATTGTACGGTTTGCTCCTACCTGTACGATTTACAAAACTTGGGCAAACTGTCACTTATGCCAAAACTATCAAAATTGAGCAAATCCTTTTGATCACTTCTTCTTCTTCTGGGAGGTGGATTTGCTGCCTACATGGATCTCATACTATTATTAGCTTTTGAATCTAAATATTTAAGATAAAATTCACCAAAATATCTAAAATAAAGTTGCAATACAATATATATCATAATGACAATATTTTAGGTATATAAAACTCATAAATAACTTCAACAATTACTCATAACATTGCCATTAATAAATGCTCACAAAAATAGTACAATAGATTTGAAAATATCAAGTACGTATCAAGTAATATCCCTCACACACACATAGGTACATATATAATGTGGTGTGACTTTTAATATGGAGCACTCTTGGCCTTCACTCTTCTAGATATTCTTCAATTTCCTGTTCTATAGACACATGTGCACATGGATTATTTTTGCATATTTACAATACCAAAATACTTTGCACACTTTAATAATACTTGTGCATTTATTACATTGCATAAAGTAAATACTCAACTTCTAAACTAGGACACTCTTTCATAATCTAAAGATGTACCCAAGGTGGTACATTAGCATGTACCAAATAATGTAATATATTCCAACAAGTAGTAGGTCACTTTGAGATGAAAAAAATATTGGAAATTCTTCAAAATCACTTCTACCTTACCAAAATAAAGAATGACATCAAAAGATACATCAAGTCCTATACTCCCTATGATAATACCAAATCAATCAACAAGAAACAAGGAATATATACAACATTGACAATGTCATCAAAGCCTTGGGAATCTATCTACATAGCTCTTAGGTTTTCCCACATCTAAGTATGGTAATGATTATATTTTTGTAGTACTTCATTTTTTTTATAATAGCTATTATGGTTCCTTGTAAATATCTATTTTAGTTGATATGACTACTACGATATATTTTAAACGTGTGGATCAACTTTGGCTTGTCAATGCCCATTTTATCTAAATAGGATATCAAATTTTTGAGTATTTTTTGTCCAAACTATGGAGTATGATGGACACCAAGCTAACCATTTCCATAATATTCCATCAATGTCTAGAAAAAATATTTGAATCAACTTACTGTACATTTTTTTAATGTATAATTCCAAGCATCTATGAACATAAAATGAGAACCTCACATGCAATCAACATAGGTACAATAAATATCTACATAGATATGCTAAATACATCCCATTTCATATTTATTTTAGGTTTAAACCATTGGCATCCATTGATGTAGCTCTTTGTATGCAACTAATAAATTACTCACCTCATGGATAGAAAGAAGTAGAAAAGATTGTATGATTTATGTACTATATTCAACATATCTAATAACAATTCCATAAGTTTTTGGAGAAGACAAATAAAAAATACAAGCAATACCATGACCAAAATTAGATCCCACATCAGATCATGTTTGGAGATAATAAATGGTTACAAATTTAGAAAGAATGATTTATAGGGCCCCATATGAGGATTAGACCTATTCACTATGGACCATAAACTATCACCAAGAAGGTGCAAAAGAATACTTTTAAATTGAATCTTCCATCTTATCTTGGTTTGCGTACAATCTAAAAATTTAAACTTCTTAGGCCTTATCATCCACCTCAATTGGACACTTCTACAATAGTAGAACAATTGTAAATTAAATAAATCAATCCAAATAGTTTATTAAAAGTGGAGGAGGATCAAATTGTTGACACATAGACTATTTGATCATATCAACATAAAATTTTATCATGTTATTTGCATGTGTAGTTGCATAATAAGCATGTATAGTATATAGTTGGATGGTTTGATATCTTGTTTGGTATGCTTTTGATGTAGTAGCTTCATCAAGAAGGTTATAGTAACCGTTGAATAGTAATGGTATTACAAATAGGATATTTTTATGAAAGGAACACAAAATAAATATTGTGATAGGGATAGGTCATGGTAAAAATTAAGAGTAAATTGTAAAAATTAATAATAAAAGTAAAAGTTCATATTCATAGTAAATTGTCTTTTTCAAGTGTTTTTATCATAAGGAGATATGATGTAAAATATATTTTAAAACCACTAGAAGTACAAGATAATCCAAATTTTTATGTAATAATTATAATATTATAAAAAATCCAAAAGAAAATCCTCTAGAAGCATTTGATATTTTAACAACTATGTTATGTAATCATAAATATCCTAAGGAAATTCCAAGAAAGATATATACAATAACTTGATGTTATGGAAAGAGTCCAAAAAGGATATCTCTAGAAAGTGTTGTCATGTTTCCATATAGATTTCTCCAAACATGTAATATCTAGCTACCATGGGCCTATGAAAAGGGGAGAGACCTTTTATTAGAGGTAATTTGAACAAGTGTGAGCTCAAGGAAGTAAGATAGAGTCTAGAGTAAGATTAAGGGCTGGAAATCCAAGCTAGCTAGAGAAGAGTGTCTCCTTGTCCAAGGTGTGTCTAAGATTGTCATAGCGAGTATGTGGAATATGGTTCTTGGGTAAGTCCATAGTAGGTGGAGGATCAATAGGAGGGTTGCATTCATTCACTATGGTAATTTGATCAGTATTCATGTACTATTATAGTTTGTATATGTAATAAAATTCCTTTTGTTTGTATATGTCAACTTATTGTGTTGTCATATTTACTCTTGTTTACTATTTTCTATGTTATAGAATATTCTATTATGAATGATATTTATGTGCTAGCTTGACATCATTAGATGAAGACTATGCATCGACAATAAATGCTATAGTAAGAGGAGGGCTTAGGAAGACATGATGTGTGTCCTACATTTAGATATTTTTATTTTTAATTCCAAGACCACACCTCTTTGGTGGTGGTGGTGTCTATAGTTAAATTTTTACCTCTCTAATAATTTTAGTTTTACCCCTTATTTTTTTTAAAAGCTGTGTGGGGGCCACTCCAATAAAAGCCACACATAAAAAATATGTAATGTTTTTTAATAAAACATTACATTTCTCTCATTACATTTTTAACAAGTTAATTAAAGCATATCCAACTTTGTATTTATATCGAAGATATTCTTCATTTACCATTCTATAAAATATATTCCTGATCTTCCTCAAACTGCTAAGTTTTCACAATCAACTCCTTTTATATCAAATGCCTTCAAAAATTTAAATTATATCAAGATGAAATTCAACACTACGAATGGCTAAAATATTTGTTGCCCAACTTCTATATCCAAAAATATCTTGTCTATAACAACCTCACAATTTCTTATTCATTCTCCTAATATTCCAAGATATTATTTTCATTGTTAATTTTTTTGTGGGTTTATCCCCACTTCTTGTTAGCACTTGTGATATTTGCTTTTATTTTCCAATATCAATATCCCTTTGTGTTTCTTTTTCTCTTTGTTTTTTCTTCTTGGATCTTCCTCTCTTTTTCATTCCCAAAAATACTTTCATCTTCATCAATATCTTCAATATTCTCACACTGCTCATAGTAAGAGTTATCATCTTTAGATTTGCCTTATTCTGAAGGATTTTAAGTGTAAGGAATAACCTCAAAAGAACAATTTTCTTTATGTTTCCTTGGAAACCCTAAAGTGCAAGGATTCTCTTCTGTAACAATTACATTCTTATTATACCCTAAAAACCCTAAATTATTATGGGTTTCCTCCAACCTTATTTCTATATTATTCTGCTCTTGAAACATTGAAATGTAAGGGATAACATCTTCACCACTTTAACTTTTATTACCTGAAGAGGATTCTATACTACTTAAAGAAAATGAGGATGATTTACTTGGAATAAACTTGACCTTTTTTGTTGTCTTTTTTTTGGGTTTTATCTCCACATCTTCTTTTACACCTTTAATTCCTTCTAAAATTGCCAAATGATATTGTAGATATGATTTATTTACCTCTTATTTTGAAGTGGAATATCCTTGATCTGATCTAGCATCTATTATTGTATGATTTCCTTGCTTCGTCTTAAATTTTATCTCATGGCTAGAATTTTTTCTCTTTCTTCATATTTTTTATTTTGCAAACTCTTGCCATGTGTCCATTATCAAAACAATTGTGGCAAAAAAATGCAATATTTTCATAATCTACTTGTTGATCCCATTCTTTTGATTCAGATTTAATCTTAATAGATTGTGGCAAAGGTTTTGAAATATCCATAGAAACACATATTTGAGTATATATATCATGATTTCACTCGGTTTTTGGTATTTCTTTGATGAATTTCCCTAGGGTATTTCCAATATTCTTCAAAATATCCTTATTTATAAGTTGATATGAAAGTCCAAAAAGACTAACCCACATGGGAAGCTTCTTAATAGTTTTTTGTCTCAATGAAAAAATTTCATTCCATGGTATCAAATAAAGTGCATATCTTACCCTAAACCATGCACCACAAACCATTATTTTATCCCTAATTTTTAAACATGAAAATATGATGATAAAAAAACTCTTACGAAGTAAAATCACAAAATAAATCGAATTCAATCTCCACTTCCACTTGATCCAATTTTGAATCTCTAAAACCCCTAGCCATGATTTATGGAACCTACATATTAGCCCTTTAATTTTAAGAACCATTATATCATGCTCAATCATCTCATCCTTAATACTTACTTTTGGTGTTCCATTTGCTACCTGGACCGAACTTGCCATGCATTCATTCTTCTGTTTATCTCTAGCTTGGGAATTCATACTTCCAATTAGGGAATTTTGATTTATAGCTAGGACATCTTGAATTCCTATTAGGTATTTCAAAAATGAATTTCCTTCTACAATAGCTAATGGGGCTTACTCTTGGCTTGTACTCCCTCTTGGTTCACACTTCCTCTCTGCTCAAACTCACTCTTGCTCCTAGCTTGTACTCTCTCTTACATCACACTTATTCTTGAATTGCACTTTGTCATAGCTCATAGTTGTATGTGTCTATTATTTTTATTGGTATTCCTTCACTTCAATAATTTTTTGGAAATAATGTTCCACGCATTCATGGTAAGAGTTTGAAGTATTGATGCACTTCATATGAACATATCACTCTTTGGCCATGATTGAATCCTAGATTGTACTCCCTCTTACTTTAAACTCCCTTTTGGTTCACACTCTCTCTTACATCGCATTCACTCCCAACTTGCACTCCCTATTGGATCATAATTACCCTTGTCTCTTCTTTTTCCCAATGTTCCTTGGCTTCAACAACTTTTTGGACATAATGTTCCACACATTCATGGTAAGGGTTTGAAGCATTGACGCACTTTGGATGAACCTATTGCTCTTATACCATGAATTAATCTTGGCTTGTACTCCCTATTGGTTCATACTCCTTATTTGATATCATTCACTCCTAGTTGGTACACTCACTCTCAGCTTGCACTCACACTTATTGCTACACTTACTCTTATCTTGCGTTTGCACTCACTTTTGGTTGTACTCACTCACACTCTATTTTAGCTATACTTACTCACATTTACTATTGCACTTGCTCCTAGACCATGCTTGCACTTGCTACTACACTTACTCTTGGTTAACACTGACACTCACTACTACACTTACTCCTGGCTTGCACTTGCACTCATCACTACACTTACTACGAGCTCATGCTCACACTCATTGCTAATACACTTACTCCTAGCTCACACTTGCACTCGTTTTTGTTGCAATTAGTTCAATTTTTAATCTTAACATTTATGAAATGAATCAAGGTTTTACCCCTTGTTAATTTTACTATAGTAGCTATTAAATTTTCCATGTAGTAAAAACTATTTATTATTACCATGTTAATTTAAATTTTATCGATGATAACTTATTTTTACCATTATAATTATAGAACTTATTATGTTGTAAATCCTATTTTCTTGATTCATTACTAAGTGATACCATTACTCGATACCTTTCTTATGAAAGTTGTATGTTGTAATTAGTAGTGTACATGTCCAATGAAGTATGGTCACCAAGTGTATGCCTTCATGATCTTATGGATAGTTTGTGATTACCCCATCATAGTCTACCATTTGGTTTACCTTATTTTTATTTATGTATCTATACTTGAGGTATACATTTAGAGAATTGGCCAATAGAATCTAGTAAATTGGGTATTTGTAATATTCTATAGGAAAATCTAGCTTTTAATTCATGATACCTTGGAGTTTTCATTAGGAAGAGTTATACCTATGATTCCAAGGGTATACTAAATATGAGAAATTTTCTTTTATTTTCATTCCAATATTATAAAAAAGCTACTTTATAGGACATGTATTTGTAATGGCTTGATGAAAAGGAAGCAATGGGAAATGTTGCTTCCAACATTTTTAAATGATACTACTTTAAGATGATATAATATGGAGGAGGATCATGTTAAAGAATTCATGGGATAATATTTATAAGAGAATGATCTAGGATTATAAATCATGCCAAAAATATTTTGAATTTATAATCAAGATAAAAAAAGTTGGTCCGAGGACCTAAAGAAAATGTTCATGACTACCACACATGAGTGTGGGAGCTTCAAAGAAAAGTGGTGTCCCAATTACAAAATAAAAACTTACCTAATGGACTAATGGATGGAATGAAGAACATGGTTTACAAACATTTTATTATAGGTCTAAAGGCAACAATTACGTCTAAGGGTTAAATATGAGAAACCTACCACTATACAATTTGTGTACAAGGTTGTAAAGTAACAAGAGGAGTGTTTGGAGGAGAAGACATATCCACAATAATTTCTAGCCAATTTCCACAATAGTTTCTATCCAATTTTCATAATAAGAAACAATAGTAGCAATAATAAGTCCATATTTCTCTAAGGTGATATAACTTATTATCAATTAGTTTCAAGAAAATAACATAGTAATGCAATGAACCTAATCTAGAGATAAAAGTATTAGGATAAATATATCTAATGTAATATTCTATGATTGCAAAGAAAAAGGGTATTGTAAGAAAAAAATTCCTAATAAGACATTTACTTTAGGAACAAAAAGTAATAAATAAGGCAAGGCTTAAATTAATGGCATTCATCTTGTTCAATATAATAAAGAAGAATTTGATGTCATGGAAATAAAGCTAGCTCAATATAAGAATCCTAATCAAGGAAAAGAGGCTAAAAAGAATAAAAAAGAGCTCAATATGAGAAGAATATAACTAGGATATTGATATTTTCTAATCTTAGCTAGCCAAGCAACATACTCAATCATGGAGAATTTGTTAAAATAAACCATCAACATCACATTGCATAGATACTAGCATTATTATAAAAAATAAAAGGTAGTTTGTTAGTGAAATTAGTGTCATATTAAGGAAGAAGATTTAATTCATTGTGTTTGAAACAAAGGTTGACTCATATTCCCTATAAGCTAAAGTCTTGTATGAAGGTATATCTATTTTTTATGGCATGGTATATGGTGGAGTCATTTTCATTATAATAATAGGATCATCCTCATTAAGTTTTTGAGAAAGAGGTGGAGAAAAAACTACAAAATTTATACTTTGGGGATGAAATAAAGGAACAAAAAAATAGGGTTAATTTTGACTCTTTCATAGTTATATTAATTTATGTTAGAAATAGAGCATATTACATTATTTGGGTCATGTAAATGTACCTTCCTTGGTACATACTTAGGACATTAGGTTACTTTAGGGGGAAGTTATCTAGTTACTTCATGCAATGTAATAAATGCACAAGTGTCAATGTGCAAGTTGTAATGTGCAAGGTGTCCACTTGTACAACTAGATAGAGTGTTGGCCAAGGAACTTATCTTCCTATATAATGGCCATAGATATAGCATTAGGATATAACATCATAGAGGAGCATCACAATCAGTGTGTGGTAGATAGGCAGTAGGGTAGTGTGTGTGAGCTATAAGCTCAGAGCTCCCTCATGGAGCAGTAGCATATATTATGGAGTGCCCATTTCCTCCATAGCTACTATTGTAATATTTTCACCATTTCTATTTATAGCATATTTCAGTCATCTCGTAGATCTATTTTATTTCTTTCTGCATCTTGTGATTGGTATCTCCCAATGTATGTGGCATCAAAAGCTAATAGTGGTATCAGAGCTACGGTAGATCAAGCCACAGTAGGTCTATAGGGAAACCACCATTATTATTTGATCCTGAGTTTTTTGAGAACCTGATGCGCCATTGGACCAGTCACTATCAAAATTTCTCAGAAGAGTCTAGGTGGTAGAATTAGGGAGAGTTACAAGTGAGGACTGAAATATCAGTTTCAAAAATACTGAGATTGCATAGGGCTAGAGTCTTTCCATAGAGTTGAAGGAAAACTCGTGAAGACTAGGACTCAACATTTGATCCACTAGGTTGATGAATCAACTAGTGAAGCTAAGAGATCTAGAAATACTTACCTAAAAGTTTCTTTTATTGTAGGGAATTAATACTCAGATGATTGGGATACCTCCTACAATAGAAATCTAGGAGACCTCAACTTCGTTGCCCGAAGGTCGGAGTGCCTTCATAGTGCAGATATTAGTTGTTGCAAAGAGGAGAATACTTCAGAAGAATATTCTGGAAAAGAATCATGGTGAAGTCTGGAGATAGGAGATCTCCATTGATAGATTGAAGAACTTCACAAGAATAAAATGCCATAGTAGCCTTGATACAGAAGAAAAGGCCATAGAAGCCTTGATCTAGAAGAAAAGGCCATAGAAGCCTTGATCCTGAAGAAAATGCCATAGAAGCCTTGATATTGAAGAATAGGCCATAGAAGCCTTGATATTGAAGAAAAGGCCATAGAAGCCTTGATATTGAAGAATAGGCCATAGAAGCCTTGATACTAAAATAGGCCTTAGATGCCTTTTATCCTGAAGAAGATTCTAGAGGAAAGGATCTAATTCAGAAGAATATTTTAGTACTAATATTTTTGTTGTAGGTAAAGGTGATCCAATAAGTCGAGAAAGCTTCCTACAAGAAATTTAGGAAGAAAAGCCTCTTCAGAATCAATCCAGTACCTGAAGCAAAAGAGATCAGGAGGAGATCTCATTGAAGAACTTCTAGGATAGGAAGAAGAAGAAGGACTAGGAGAGTCCTACTCGTATCCAGAAGTAGCAGAATCAGATATCCAGGAGAAGATCTCAATACCAACACTTCCAAAAGTAGAAGGTTGAAGATAAGGTCTCTAGGAAGACTAGAAGAAGTTGCAAGATCAAAGACCTTGACTAGGTCTCGATGAGCATCTAGTAAAAGGCTAGGAGAGCCTTGCTGAAGAAATCCTCAAAGGAGAACTCACTGGAGAAATCCACTACCAAGGAGAAGCCCCTGATAGTGAAGGACTTGGGACAATTATCACCATCCAACAACAAGCCCAAGAGGAGGATAATTTGGCAAGGAGTGCCAAATATGAGCAGAAGAAGAATCCAATGAAGACCTCAAGACATTCAGAATCTTGAGGAGAAGATCCTGCTTGAAGTCAGAGTTCGACAAGAAGACTTGAAGGTAGAAGATGCTTATCAAATCTAGGATATTTGAATATTACCTCCTATAGAAAGAGGTCACTACTTCAGAGATACAAACTTCTCCAAATCTATAGTAGAAGGAGGAGATTACAAGAGGAGATCAAAGTCACCAAATCCTAGGCTCATGAAAGAAAGTTTGAGACCATCAAATTGGTGAAGAAGGAACTATTCAAAATAGTCTACAAAGAGCTGCAAGATCCTATTCAAGGTAGCAACTTGGTGTTCTTAGGCACCAAGATCTACATCCTCTACAGAAGCAGAAAAGGAGCTACAAAAGCATTCAAAAAAAGGTAAGCAACTATCGGTGCAAGTAGATTCATTAGGTGAATTACTTATCAGATTTATTAAAGCACCTTCATCCTAATTAAAGTTGCAAAAAGGAGATTTGTATTACAGTCTTCAAGTGTGCAAAAAGAAATGTTATTTTTAAGGTTCATTTGCACATTAGGAGTTGATTAGATTTCAGAATTTTAATAATCTATCAACTAGCCTATTATCTACTTTGGAAAGCAAAAGAAGACTATCTCCTAATATCTTGCTTGTAAGAAATTTACAGAATAAATATTGAAGGTTCATTTGAGATTATTCTTGATTAGTTGTAGTGAATTGATTAAGTGCATTTTCTTGAGAGTAGATTGGAGTGATAAGGTGTAATCTGTTAGTGCATTAAAAGTAGAATTTGTTAGATTTATTTGCACTATTATTACTCTCAAAAGAAATTAGTTTTGTGCTTTGAAATAAAGGCTACAAAATCTAGTTTGGATCAAGTGTCTAAAGACACTTTTAAAGCATAGAAACCTACAACTCATAGTGGCCAATAGAAGCCACCAAAATTGGTTAGTACAAGCAAAGGAAAAAGAAAAAAACTAACCAAAAATAAGCTTCTAAGATTGAGACTTGGTGAGTCTCAAATCCAAAGCACTTAGGGTTAGTGCAACTAAAATAAATCTTATGTTCTACAACATTTACAAGGCTTGGATTCACCATCAATCATCCAAGAAAAAGGGTAAGGAGTCTAGCCAAAGAGACATCCTTAAAACCCTCATTTTGCACTCATCAATCTGCTACAAAAATAAGAATTTCAGACCTGCAAAAGAGTGCAAGGAAAAGGTGCAATAAAAGGGTTCTATATACATGTAAAGGTTACATGGTGTTGCACTTCTACAATACATAAAATATAGGGAAAGGAGTAGATTTAAAGGTGCCACAATAGGCACAATAGGTACAGGGAAAAAGGTAGCCAAAGGAAGGGCCAAAGGATCGAGCATTCTCCAACACCGAAAGGGCATTCTCTCCAAGATCAAACCTATAGACAAAGGAAGTTTTACGTAAATGATAACAAGCCTTCAAAGGCTATTTACGTAAGCTAAAGGAGCCAAAGGAAATCTATCATGAATGTTTACATAAATCATAGCAAGGAAGAAGAAGCTATCTATGTAAAATAAAATATAGAGCACATTTCAGCATTCAGAAGCATCAAGCTTCACCTCTATCATCATGAACAGGGAGCACAACGTAGGTATAAGTGCACAGAAGGAAAGTGGATGCTACATTGGGAGTAGCATCAACAAAGGGTAGCAAGAGAGCTACCTCATCCTCATCCAAAGCTCCAAGGTGGCTCACGGATTACCTACAGAAGAAAATATATTGCTTGCTATTCAAGAAATCGATGCAAGCTAAGGAGAAAGACATTCAAAGGAGTTATAATCTCCTTATTGGAGGTGTTACATAGGAAACTCCATGCAAAAGGGTTGAGTGCCACTTGGCACATTATTCCCTCATGACTATCATTTCTCTAACACTCAAGAGATGAACATTGAGAGCGCTCAAGCAAGAAGGATACATTATATAGGAGTAACAATTGGTACAGCAACATTACAAGAAGAGGAGGCAACATTACCAAGCTATGAGAGTGCCACTTGTCCACCAAATACTACCCATATATGCAACGTAGAGAGCGAAGGGATAGCATTCATGTCCAACATTCATAGAGTGTGTGAAGAGCAAGCGTAGTCCAATCAATCTACAATGTGGAAGAAGGAGAGCATAGGAGCATTTAAGACTCCATTGAAAGGACCAGCATCTACTCTCCAAGCATCGAAGAGGAAGCCCAAAATCCATACCACACTTGTTTACTCAGCCTCATCAAGTCAAGCACCGTAGAAAGGGTACATAGAGGACTATCATATTTCAATCAAAATCAATGCCATTCAAGTGTGAAGTCAAGAGGGCTAAGGTAAGAAAAATATCTCATTAATATTGCTTTCAAACATAGGAGATATAAGGTTATATTTTTATGGATTATTTTTAAGGTTGAGAAAGCAAAAGACATAGGAGATAACTTACCTAAAAATCAGAATACTATTTGCAAATTAACCTAGGAGATATAAGGCCTTCTACTTAGGTTGAATCATTTAAATACTTTGCAAATATTATTATCTTTTCTAATTTTCCAAAGTTGGGAGTCATAAGGTCTACTACTACAAATTGATTTATTGGAAATTAGAAAAATTGAAATCAAATCTCAAAGGGCCATTATAAGAGGTTTATCAAAATCATATAAAGGTTGGAAATTATAATATTTACTTGTCTCAAATTCCTCTCAAATAGAGATAAAATATCCAACATTAAAACCTCTTGAAATCTAGAAAAAGTGCTTAGTTCAATAGGAGCAATAAGGACAATAGAAGTTGATTTTAGCATTTTCATAACTTTACAAAATCAACCAAGATTGAACTATATCTTACAAAAGCACTTCATATCTTGTCCAAAACATACTAGGGAGTCATAAGGCATTCTACTAAACTTGGTAATATCAGATTCTATTGTTTATCAAGTTGCAAATCCATTAGCAATATATAAGCTATCTACAAAACCTAAAAATCCTTATGAGTACTCATTCTCATTACTAGGGAGACATAAGGAAGCCCACAAGAATCAAGGATTAATATAGGTTTTATCAAATCAAGCTTATATACTTCTATCAGAGATCAATTATTCTAGTAGGAAGCCATAAGATAGAACTTCTCTATCCCAAAGAATTCAGGCAATACCAATGACTACTAGCATGCTAAGCAACACTCTTAGAAGTGGAATGAGAAAGATACCAATATGGATTAAAAACCTGATGGATTACAATGATGAAAAGGGGAAAGAAAAGAAAGAACCAATACAATGCGAAATAAGTTCTGAAATTGGCAGCCATATAAAGGGAGATTCATCCAGTGAATCTAATATCGAGAGAGACCCAAAACAGGAAAAAAGGATCAACAAGTTTTTATACAAAAAGGAAAATATGGAATAGCTTCAATTGTGCACATTTGGTTAGAATATCTCATTAAAGAGATAGAAAAATATGATATCCCTAAATTAGACTTCAAAGCCACCAAATCATCTCTATTGTGCACCCATTGCAATCAATATGGTCATGAAAAGACTAATTGTTGGAGTTTCCATCCTTGCAAATATTGTGATGGGATAAATCACTCATATTTTTCCTATTATTTCAAACACAGGTACTATAAGGGTCATGAAAGAATATTACTACAAAAAATAAATTGTTATCTTCAAGAACTTATTTCAGATGGGTCTACTAACTTTGAGCTCAAGGTTGATGCTTATGAAGAACAGAGAAACAGGTGTTACACAGGTACAAAAGGAAGAAGAAGAACATATTCAGATCCACTCATGACATGCAGAATCATGAGAACAATTGTTCATAAAAAACACCTGACATCAAGGAACCAAGAACTAGAAAATATCAGAAGCCATGAAGCAGCCGAAGAAGAAGATCCAATTCAAAGCCATCATATGGAAGAAGATCCACATTGAAGACTAAAGTCTTCAATACCCAAATATTGTAATACAGGGGGTGTTAGAAATAGAGCATATTACATTATTTGGGTCATGTAAATGTACCTTCCTTGGTACATACTTAGGACATTAGGTTACTTTAGGGGGAAGTTATCTAGTTACTTCATGCAATGTAATAAATGCACAAGTGTCAATGTGCAAGTTGTAATGTGCAAGGTGTCCACTTGTACAACTAGATAGAGTGTTGGCCAAGGAACTTATCTTCCTATATAATGGCCATAGATATAGCATAGATATAGCATCATAGAGGAGCATCACAGTCAGTGTGTGGTAGATAGGTAGTAGGGTAGTGTGTGTGAGCTATAAGCTCAGAGCTCCCTCATGGAGCAATAGCATATATTATGGAGTGCTCATTTCCTCCATAGCTACTATTGTAATATTTTTGCCATTTCTATTTATAGCATATTTCAGTCATCTCACAGATCTATTTTATTTCTTTTTGCATCTTGTGATTGGTATCTCCCAATGTATGTGGCATCAAAATCTAACAATTTGTCAACTTTTGATCATAATGAGTTATAACAAGTGGATTGAATGAAGTATTAAATAAAGTTGGTCGATGATGTTAAACCTATGAAGAAAATTTTGTACTGTATGAATCCAAATTTTGCCAAGTTTGTCTAGGAAGGTATAGACAAGTTTTATTTTTCCAATATACAACTTAGAGTGGGTGTATTAATCATCATTATAAGAAAGAATAATGAAAAGCTAAAGTTATGTGTTCATCATTAGAAGTTGAATAATACTACAAAGAAATACCATTACCTACAACCCTTATTAGATCAAATTTTGGATGAAGTTACAAGACAATAGTATTATAGCTTGGCAAATGATTATGGTAGCCATAATTAGTTTTTATTGCAAAAAAATACTAGTTAAATACAACCTTCACCATTATGTGGGGCACTTTTACATATCAAGTGATTCCATTTATGTTATGCAATGCATCTACAACTTTCCAATGACTGATGAAGGTGGTATTTAAACCTTATATTGGGTATTTTATAAAACTTTTATTATATTATTTTGATAGAGATAATCTAGATTATATTGAGAAGACATTCAAAGGTTGGATGAGATCAAGGCCTCACTTAATATTGAAAAATGCATATTTGGATGCACCAAAAGTGTCTTTTTGGGGCGTGTGGTCTCCCAAAAATGAATCACTTGACACATAGGACAAAATAATCCATGTGGTATTGTGGTCCTATAGGGATATAATCAAGTCAACCATAAGGTAATTTCCATTCTAGTATATGCATGACATTGATCCTATCATTCCCGTAAAATAATATGTTACAATAATATGAATGATAATATGGGATAGGAAGAATGAAATATAATATATGAAGGATGGGATTGTGCAATTGTATTAGTTGGAAAAATATGGAATGCAACACATGACCATAATACCAAGAAGAAGATGAAATAACAATATTGTTGGGACAAAATATCATGTAGATCCCCTTCAAAGTCAATGACTTGGTGATGGTGTACAATTCCCAAAACAAAAAGAGGAATCATAGAAAATTTCTACTAATGTATATGGGCCTTTACAGGATAGTAGTTATGCATGGCAATGATACCTATAAGCTTGAGGAGTTATTTGTAAGACCTATAAAAAATGGGTTAACCATGATAAACTCTAGTTGTTTCATCCTTCAAAGGAGATTAGGCCTATTCCAAGGAATCCTCCAAAAGATATTAGGCCTCTTCCAAGAAATCATCAAAAAGATATTAATACTTGTCCAAGGATGTATAAATTAGGAAGGAGAGAGATGTCAACATAAAATTGTGTCATGTTATTTGGATGTATAGTAGTATAAGTAGCATGTATAGTATATGGTTGGATGGTTTTATAGTTTTTTGGGACACTTGCAATGTATTAGTTTCATTAAGAAGGTTGTAGTCATTATTGATGTATAAAAATATTACAAATAGGAATTTTTATGGAAGGAGTACAAAAATATTATCATGATAGGAACAAGTCATGGTAAATATACTAATAAATTGTAAATGTGTCATTGTCATGGTAAATTGACTTTGTCAAGTGTCTTTATCACAACGAGAGATATTGTAAACAATGTCTTGTCAAATATCTAGAAATTCAAAATAATCCAAAGTACTTTTGGAAGTATTACGTAATTAATGAAATATCATTGGAAAAATTACAAAGGAAATTATATCGAAGCATGTGAAATTTTGACTATGTCTTGAAATTATAAATACCTTAAACAAATTCTAAGAAAGTCATATAGAGTATCTTAATATTATGAAAATAGTTCAAAAATGAGATCTCTAGAAAGTGTTGTCATGTGTCCATATTGAGTTCTCCATACACATAATATCTATCTCCCATGAGCCTATAAATAGCAGTGATTCCATCTATGATAGGTATTTGAGTAAGTGTGAGCTCAAGGAAGTAAGATAGAGTCTAATATGAGAGTGATAGGTAGCAAGCCGAGATAAATAGAGAAGAGTATATCCTTGTCCAAGGTGTATCCAATATTTTTAGAGTGGGAGTGTGGAATACAATCATTAAGAAAGTCCACAGGAGGTGGAGGCTCAACAAGAGGGTTGCATTCATTCACTAAGGCAATTTGGTGAGCACTCATGTATTCTAATGATTTTTATATGTAATAATATTCCTTTTATTTTCATTGTTCCACCTCATTATGTTGTCATTGTTACTATTGTTTATTGTTTTATATGTTATTATAACATATTTTATTATGGATAAGATTTATGTGCTATATTTCCATCACTAAACAATGGTTATATAGATAATAAAGACCATAGTGAGAGGAGTGCTTGGGGAGACATTATGTTTGTGTTACATTTTTTTTAAAGCAAAAAACCCCTTAATGGGCTGCCTTGGTCTAAGAGACCACGAACAGGGGGTTCTACACCATCAAAGTCACCTAGGGGTCGCACCCAACCCTGCCCGCACCAACATTATCAATTGGATTTTGGGTACCCAATTCAGCTTTTTGGTAGGGTGGAGATTCGAACCTGGGACCTCCCTTGGAGGATTGCCCTCTCCTCTCCAACTCACCTACAACACCTGGGTGTGTTACATTTTGACAACCACCAAAAGAAAATCCATTTAGATGTATAAAGTGGTTAGGATAAGATAATGTTTTCACCAAGGGAAATATCTCAAAAAAGTTAGATAAAGAAACAATATTCATACATAATGTTAAATTTAATTTAGTAGTGACCATTATTTTCCAAGGGGGAGGAATTATCTAGACGTGACCTTTTTAGGGCATACCTTTATGTCTAAAATGCTTGAGAACTTGTTTTTTAATCCTAATCACACTATTACGAGAATAATTTTATGTGTGGGACTCTATTTTGATCTATTAAAAATATTTAGAAATATTATGGGGAGAAAAAAAATTTTAGTAGATAGAAATTCTAGAACGTACACGCAAAAATTCTCTAGAGGCCCTAAAAAATGCAAAACAAAATATTTACTAAAAATAGTAATGCTCTATTTTCAAAAAATTACAGTATAAATGCATCTCTATCCATGTTGACACATCAAGAGAAGATAAAACACAAAAGGACAAGTCATATGTATGAAATTTCATTTAATATACCTCAAAAAATTATAAATAAGCTAGGCAAATTTTTATACAAGTGATGCCTAACTACACACCTACTTTATTGGAAATACTCTGATACCTCCTTAACCAATTTCTAATAATTGGCATGGATAATGCTCCTACACTCCTATTTTATTGATATCATCCCTACACTTTTTCAACCACTTGATAAGAATTAGCATGGGTAATACAAGTGACACTTTACATCCCTATTCTATTGGAAGCATCCCTACAATTGCTCAATCACTTGCTAAGAATTAGCATGGATAATACTTTTGGCATTTTACACTACTATTCTCTTGGGATAATCCCTAGAATTTCTCAACCAATTGCTAATAAATAGCATGAATAAGTCAAGTGGTACTTTACACTCGTATTCTATCAGAAGCATCTTAGTCACTTGCTAATAATTAGCATGAACAAGTCAAGTGGCATTTTACACTCCTTTTATTAAGAAAGAATCTTCCCCATATCTTAGAACTAACTACACAATTTTAGCCCAATATTTGGGAAGGAATTATTGAAACTAACAACATAATTTAGCTCGAGATTGAGATAAATTTTACTTTAGCCAAAAAATATTATTCAACCCATAAAAGTATGCACTTTATCTCCCACATGCAAGTTCTTGGAAAGAAAAAGATGAAATGATAAAATGAATACATGGAAGCCTAAGCATATCCAAGCATTTTCATCAAAATAGTAGTTGAAAAGTATATGTGTTTCTTATGCCACGTGGATAGCAAGTGAAAAAGGTATTATCATCCTTTTCTACCATGTGGAAATAGCAACTAAAAAAGGATGAAATAATTTGGACTTTTGTCTTTTTTTCCATGTGGAAAGTGCTAGGAAAAAATATATTTTTGTCATTTTCTGCCATGTCGAAAGTGCTAAGAAAAAACATATTATTGTCTTTTTCTACCATGTGAAAAGTGCTAGAAAAAAGGTGCATGTCCTTTGTATTTATTAGCCACGGGGAATAAGCATCTCTATGCACCTCCATCTTATATGGATGCATCCATGTGGCAGTTGCTATAAAACTTTATTTTGTGTTGCAACATGTCCTATTTTGAGATAGTTGCTATATTTTTGTCTTTCTTGGTGCTGGAATAATTTTTTATGCATATTCTAATGCTAGATATTTATGATGCATTTTCCATTTTTGGCACATTGTCTAATTCTAACACATTATTTGATTCTGATGTGCTATCTATTTTTGGTACATTATTTGATTCTCGCACACTACTTGTTTTTTGTGCACTATTTATTTTTAGTGCACTATCCGTTTCTTGTGCACTATCTAATTTTGGCATATTTTTTATTTTTTTTATTGTCTGATTCGGTTGCATTATTTATTTTTGGTGCATTGTCTGATTTTGGAACATTAGCACTAAGAGACCTATAAGGCATCATATTTCTATTTTGTTCCATTAGTCTAATGCTTATAAACCAAATAATTATGACTAAATGTAAAACTAAACCTAAAATCACATAAAACCAATCAAAAATAATATAGTCATGTATTTTACAAATTCATCATATCTAGTCAAAGTATTAAAATATAAATTACAACCTAATCGATAGTTAATTATTCTTTACCAACACATTAAAGGAATCAAACATTATTGCTTTAAGATACAAAATGAGGTATTTCAAGGACACATCAATCAATGCAATGTTATATCTTCATATCTATTCTCATAGATTGCTTGCATTGTACATTATATTTTGAGAAATTAAATTATTCTATTATTTTACCTATGTATATATGCTTTGATTTTTTATACTTTGTTATTGTTGAATTACACCTTCTTTTGATCTTAATTAATTCAAAATTTTAATTTTTAGATCACCATGATTCTTTAGAAAATGAAATCTTTCATCTTTTAGTTAGCCTAATAGATAAAGAAATAGGAATAATTAAGGCCCTAAAAAGGATCCTCACTATCCTTGTAAGAAGGAAACACAATGTTGAATAGCCCTCAATCACCATTAAATCCACCCATTGTTCTCATCCAACCTATCTTCTTAACCCCAAATTAATTTAATACCTTGAACAAATTCATAATATTCAAGCAATGAAACACTAAGATTGTATGATAAGCCTTCAAAATTTTACAAAGAACCCCTCACATTAAGAACATCAATAATTGGAAAAATATTTTCAATTTAAAAATCCATAATCATAAAGAACTTTACAAGTAGAGTAAAAAATAACAAGAGAGAAATGTTAGCCACATAAAAATTATAGAGTTTGTTGAACATAGCATCAAATCCATGTCTCCTATTGAAGCAAATGTACCATAAATCATGATTAGCCTAAAAAGGAGACCTTGACACATCAAATGCAACTAGTGTATTTCTACATGTCACCGTCCTATTAAAGTCATTAATAAAAATATGGAGAGCAAAGTCATTCTAAATTTATCCTTATTAGATTTAATTATGTTAAAATCACCTAAAAAATCCTATTGAGCAATAGGTAAATTATATCCTAAACAATCCCATCAATGGACATGATCAATAGCTAAAATTAGGGAATACATACTACGAAATCCTAAAATATACCCCTAAATTGAAAAGGTATCCCACATAAATTTATGACAAAGGTTCTCTCTAGAGCTAATTAGTGATTTTTGACCTAGGTGTTGTAGGTGAGTTGGAGAAGAGAGGGAAATCCTCCAAGAGAGGTCCCAGGTTCAAATCTCCACCCTACCAAAAAGCTAAATTGGGTATCTAAAATCCAATTGATAATGTTGGTGCGGGTAGGGTCGGGTGCAACTCTCGGGTGACTTTGACGGTGTAGAACCCCCTATTCATGGTCTCTCAGACCAAGGCGGCCCCGCAAGGGGTTTTTCGCTTAAAAAAAAAAAAATTAGTGATTTTTGAGCGAGAAAGGGATACCTATAATAACCCCACAACTACCCTCTATTCTAAGGTACAATCCAAAATTCCTCCTAGATACAATACAATCTTAAATTTAATCTTTGTTCAACACATTTGACCTCCTACAAAATTTGGATATCTAGTTTATATTTTCTAACAACAGATTCAACTCTATACTTCCTATCCCTAAAGTTCAAATCCTTGAAATTCCATGATATAAATTTAAACTTAATTAGGGTTCAAGAAAGTAAGTGGTGTTAGTAGTTAAAACTCCAAAGGGTTACTATGCATAATAACCTTTATAGTCTCAAAAAACAACTTCAAGAATGTGTTGAGCACACTCTACCCATCCAAAAGTTTATGTATCAAATAAGCTATCAATTCATAGTCATTATCCAATGACCCCCTAGCCATCCAACAAAGATTTTTTTACTTTCTCTGTATATATTTAAACATCTACCAATAAAACATCTTTAAACAATTGTAACTCATGAGAAACATCATGGGTTTAAAATCCTTACTATTTCATCACTGAAAATGAAACAACCACTTTACCCTAAGGCTTGACCATGCCCTTTCCTACAACATACCTTGATTGAAATCATGAGGTTTTACAAAATCAAATCTCAATATTCCCGTTCCAAATGGGAATAGGAAGAAAGGACTCATGAACTTGCTAGAGAGGGTCACTAAAATATTGAGAACTACCAACACCTTTTTGACCAACCTCAACCCTTTTATGCTTTAATAACCTAAATGAATCCTCAATATGAGAAGCAAAAGTAAAAACCCTAAAGTTTTTGGGATTAAGAGGTTACTCCCTTTTAGATGGTTATCTAGTCTACAATATAACCAATCACTAGGTAGGTTTAAGTATATAATTTTCTTCTCACATTGAAAACTAGTATCCAAAAGTCTACTTCCTATGGAAGATTGTCATAAAATATCCATCTCCATAAAAGCATGTGGATGGAACCTAAATCTTGAGTCTTTATCCTTCTTGTTTTTACACCAAATCACACGACCAATATTTCCTATTATCTCCTTTAGGTAGTGATGAAAAGCAAGGTTTATAAATCAAAATTCAAGCCATAGTATAAAACTTATCTCTTGAAAGATCCTCAAGATGAAAACCAATGGTCTAAACATATAGATAGTATATCTAACCACAAATCACCTAGGTTTGAATTATAGAATCACTTGAGTGGCCTCTTTAGACATATTGTAGCAAGAAATATAGCCCTTAATGAGCCCTCACATTTTTTCAAGTAACCAACCTCTAGACTCTTAGTTAGTATTTGCCTATTTATAAAATTCATGTTATGCAAGAAACTCTTCAAGAAAAAGAATTACCATTTTTTTAACACCAATGTTGGAGATCTTTTTTCAAGGATAAAGAAATTAATGGGATATAACTTATGACCATAACCTTGGGTGTCATCATTATTATGAGAGGGATCTTGTTGGACCTCTCACCTCCAACTCCTCCACATTTGATAGGTGATATTTTTATGTCCTTCATAAATGTAGTCATTACCTATGTTCTTCACGAATGTAGTCATTGGACCTTTATTATTTTTCTTCAACATTGCACCACATCCTCCAATAAGAAGCTCTTCTCCACCTACTATTATCATAGGTTTATGCTCTTCCACCACCAATGCTTTCCCAGGGGAGTATCCTCCACTCCTCGATTGATCATAACCTTCACACCACCTTTATGGATAGTCATTATATCACCTACAACATAACCTCCTCCATTAGGACTTATCATTGTAACACCATTCGAATAGCCCCAACTAAGACTTGTCATCATGCCAGCACCAAGTGCTAACTCATCATCATAATTTATTATTGCATTAGTACCTATAAAACCCTCACCATAGGATGTTATCATAGTATGACCCATCATAAGGACTTATCTTGATATTGTAGTAGATGAAATGAAGGGCAACCCACTAAACCTTCAAATCTGATGAGTATATCAACAAGAAATTATGAAGCGTTAATCCAATATAACTCTAAGATCCAACCCATAACTAGAAAAACTAACAAAGACCCCTCAATTAAAACCAAAGCCTTGTTGATTAAAAAATACATTGTTGCACTTTTCCAAATGTCAAACAAGACGTCTTCTCTAAATATTTGAGAATGGGCCTAAAAGCTATGATTTCTATTTATTTTCATACTTACATGAAATCTATGATTTCTATTTATTTTCATACTTACATGAAAGCTATGATTTGCTCTAATATTCTACTATAGATCCAAGTACATGCCAACAAGGTTTACTCTTAAAGTTCAACATTTAGTTACCCTACTAGTTCACTAGGAAAATGCTCCCTGTACGATGGCCCATGTCCCACCCTCTCCTCCCCAACAAAGGAATCAGAGTTGGATGAGGGTTCAAAGCTCAACTTAATAATCTCATAGTATCATGCACCATGCTCACAACACCAGAGGATGGACCAACTCTCCATCTCATCCTTAGTTCAAACATTAGGGTTGTTCATTATGGTGGACCAATCCAATATCTATGTCATCTTAAACAACAACAGATGTTACATGGAAGTAAGTTGAGCATCAAAAAAATGATCAATATGGTTGGAAGCCCCATCATGTAGAAATTGACTCAAAAAGTGGGTGGGGTAACCCTATGGATAATTTTTCCCTTCCTTTTGCTACGAACATCCCTACAACAACTTGAAATTTAGTTGATTCCAACTATTTTAATTTTTTATTTTCTAGATATTAGCTCCTGATCTTGTTGGATTCTAGGATAGACCTATGATATTGAATTTTTAGGGTGTGCTATCATACCACCCATGTTTTTGTGAATAGTGTACTCTTATAATTCTTTCATATAATATCAAGTCACTTTCAACAAAAAATAAAACCTTAAGAGCGTTTAGAGAAGGTCATATCAAACATAGAGATAAAAGTTAATCTTCCTCACTCTGATCCTAATAGGTACTCAAAGATAACCCAACCAACACCAAATTAGAAGAGAGAACTTGAAAGAAAGGATATAAGGTATGTTCTAAGCTATTTGTAGAATATTGAACCAAAATCACAATAGTAGAGACTCCCCTTGTTGATGCATCGCCTACATCCCCACCTAGTATAGTTTAGACTTGTTGTGAAAGAAACCCAACATTACCTCCCTTAGCATCTAACCTCATTGCTTGGTGTGATCCTAATTTGCTATCACACTCAATAAGATTCTTAGACTAGTCCATTTGTCCCTTAAAGGCCTAAGGCCTAGGAATTAACACTTGAGGTAGGAAGTACCACTAACAAAATAAGAGACAGGATTAGAAAACCATCGATAAATGGAAAATTGCAAGTGTAAAATTTATTACCAATTCAAATATCAAAAGGAACATGAAGCCAACCACATGATATCTCCATAAGTTATATATGTTATAATATAGCCATATTTTCTAGACACAATTGAATGCTATATTATTCTCCAAAGAAAATCTGTGTTTTTTTGTCTATTTTTCAAACTTCTTGTCTATGAGAAAGATAATTATACATTAACGCAACCATTTTGTTATTAATTTATGTGGAATATCTTATTATGTGTGGGTAATGTTTTGATGAACCTTATCTCATATAACTAAACACACCCAATTTTGTATAGCTTAAAAAATTAAGATGAATTATAAAAGAGATGTTAATTAGCACCATCTATAAATATTCATGCTAAGATCAATGCTAAGATTAATGCCACCATATACACAAAAATTAAAAACATATCAAAGTAAATGTAAATAATCTAATAAAATTAGCAATATTTAGATTAAAATATCTAAATAAAAAATTCTTTAAATAAAAAGGAGAATTAAATTAGTATAAACATCAAATTCTATACAAAGAATGTTATAATATATAATATTAGAAAAAATTAGTTCACCATTGTCCCATCCAACCATCAAAGTAAATGTAAATAATCTAATAAAATTAACAATATTTAGATTAAAATATCTAAATAAAAAAAATCTTTAAATAAAAAAGAGAATTAAATTAGTATAAACATCAAATTCTATACAAGGAATGTTATAATATATAATATTAGAAAAAATTAGTTCACCATTGTCCCATCCAACCATCATGCAAAATGAGTATCAACTTGTTATAATATATAATATTAGGAAAAAATAGTTCACCATTATCCCATCCAACCATCATGCAAAATGAGTATCAACTTTCTACCCCTGCAAAATGAGTATCAACTTTCTACCCAGTTTGTGATCCATTATTATTTGTATGTTAGTGTATTATAACAATCCAAGATATCGTTTAAATCACGAAATATGAGAGAAACATCAATTTATGTGATTAAAAAGCATCAACTTTCCACATTTTAATGTTAGGTTAATGCCTGTTCGTGATCAATTATTATTTATATATTATTGAGTTACAACAATCTAAAATACCATTTAAACTATAAAATGCAAAAAAATAACCTTAACTTATGTAATTACTAATTCAAATTTGATATTTATAAAATCTTTATAAGCATTAAATGGTATGTGTGTACAACAAAGGTACAAATGCTCAATAAAAAGAAATAGATCATTCTCATTGTTGTAAAAAGACGCAAATTCCTACCTGACTTGTATAAAGGAATGCCAAGATGATAAACCAAAAGGAGAAATCTACTATGCATCCATAAAATACAGCTTGTACATCCGTCTAATGAAATACTAATAACATGTACTATTTAATATTTTTAAATCATAAGAACTTCTGAACGCCGTTTCCGAGGTTCGAATCCGGGTCACCCCCGCGTGACAGGCGAGAATACTCACCACCATACTACAACGACAAGATGAACAAAGTCTGGCAGAAAAGAATATTATATATATATATATATATATATATAAAATTTTAAAATATAAAACTAGAGTTTCACTTTCTTGAGATCTCTGGTAGACATGAAATGATGGCTTACTTCCATCAGCATCAGTGGTCTAGTGGTAGAATACTACCCTGCCACGGTACAGACCCGGGTTCGATTCCCGGCAGGTGCAGAATTTCTTTTTCACTATCGATTTTAGGCTGACTGGTAATCCAGTTTCAAACGAAATTTTGCTTTATGGGTCTCTATCTCTATGCGCTACATTTAACCTAACTTAAGGGGCATAACATTATTTTTCTTTTCTCTCTATTTTATGTTCATATGTTTTCGTTGTCTCCGTTCGCACGTTCGATTTTGCATTACAGTACAGACGTGAATATTTTATGAGTAATCACTCCTTGCTTTTCTTCACTGCGCAAATTCATGGGATTGGGAGCTTATATACCACGTCTAGATTTGTCATCTCAAACTCTTGCAATCTTGAATCTTTCATGTCACAATCCCCAACTTGCCGGTTAATATCCAATCTTTGAAATCTTCAATGTAAGTTGATATCCAAGATAGTATGGATCTTAAATACAATCGTCTCAAACTTCATAAAAGCACATCCTTTATTTCAATCTCAGCAATTTCATCGCTAATCGATACTTTTCATTTCAACAGTTTGTAATCTAAATTATAGATTTGTAGTAGATTTGTAGTACTTCATGGCAGAGAGAAATCTTAGTAAAAAGGAAATAAGTTTGAACATTTTGGTTGTGTTTCTAGCTTCCTTTACCTCGGTTTATCTCTTATTTATAAAAAATATGTTTTTTTTTTAAGGGAATATCTATAATCTTTAGCACGCAGGTTATACAATAAAGTTAATGGAAACTCGACCTTCAAGGGACTCGAATCTAGGTAGCCTACAATAAGCACTTAGCAACTATCAATCAACCTATCCCTTTTAAGGCTAAGGACTCGAATCTAGGTAGCCTACAATAAGCATTTAGCAACTATCAATCAACCTATCCCTTTCAAGGCTAAAATATGTTAGGATAAAACATGTGCTTTTATAAGAGATCTCGATCAACCCCCCTACAAACTTGGGTCTCTACATAAAAACCCAAGAACTTACCACTACAATACTTCTCATGAAACTAAAAATCAAAATGTTATTAAGACTACCTAATGATCACTATCGTCTTATTATATGAGTGTATTTTTATTAGAGTATATGTTAGAATATAAACCCATTTTGTGTATTGTTACATTAATTTATATATGAGGACATGTTAGATGTTGCATATCTTATTATTAAACATGAACCATTCACTATGCAGAAATATCAAATCATTCATCCAAAATATATTATCCACAATAACAATCCACAAATGAGAGAGATAGATAATACCCTTAAGGTAGGGCAACACCAATAATAATCCTTAAGGAAGGAATAACTCCACAAGATCTCCCAAGATGAGAGGCCACTTCGTGGGCACGACGATTACATAAGATTCTTCTTCAATGATATGAATCTCTACAATGACAAATATCTCTTCTTTATATATCCATATTCTTATTCTACTTTGGAGAGCCTACTACTAATATTATATTATATTAAAATATAATATAATATTATAATACAATCAACCTTGGGTTATGTGTGACCCATGCCAACCCTTATACAATATAATAATATATCCCCAAATATCTATTCCTAGGTACCCTACCATGCCACCCTCCTTACAAATGTTTCGTCCTCGAAACATATGAAGAAACCTCGATAGTATGATTTGCTAAGCAATGTTAGCAATTGGTACCAATCTCGATCATCCATCCATCCAAGTGAAACTCGATGATGCTTGGTACGCCATTTTGTTACTTGAGTATCCAAATCCGCTTCGTTGGCTCCACGCTTCTATCGTTGTATTTTGATAACTTGAATGATGGGTCCACTTGTTCCTTGATGCTGATGAACCATGCTGAAAACCACAAAAAACCCTAGTTGCATTAGGGCATGAACAATGGTAATCCAACGTTTTTCTGGAGAAGATGATATTGATGCTCGAGAATGGTGGAAAAATTTTAGATCTCGATGTTGTAATGTCTCATGGGGGAAATCCTTGCTTGGTATATGTCTTCAAGGGGAAGCTTTGTTTTGGTTGGATAAGTTTCGTAAAGAAAGGAATAATGAATACACTTGGGATGAAATAGAGCATTCATTCTTGAGTAAATGGGACCCATATTATGTAGATCGCCTAAGGGATTTGATCGACGACTATGAAAAATAAATAAAATTACTCAAGAAGAAAGAGGAAAAGGTCAGGGAAGATAAAAAAGATGTCAGTATGCAGACAGAGGAAACCATACCTTTGGTGGAAGATAAATTAGAAAATGGACAAAGGAATTTGTTTAAATCTAAAAAGTCTATTTTGCGAGTTCATGGAAGCATTCAAAAGGAACAGGTTATTATTTCCATTGACCCCGGTAGTAGATATAATTTTATTAATATTGCTTTGGCTAAGAAGTTGCAAGTTCAAGCAACAAAAATTAAGGACATACAACTAGAGGGTGAGAATGTTTAGATTTTTAAATATTTGAAGATCACCATAGATAAATATGTTTTACATTCAGATTTCTATGCTAGTGAGATGGATGATGAGGATATTGTTCTTGGTTATCCTTGGTTAGATTCTTTGGGTATTGTTAACATTAATGTGCAAAAGAATTTTATGAAGTTATGGTACAAAAAAAAGAAGATAACATTGCAGGATATGTCTCAGCTTGAGGAGCAAGGATACAAGGAAAATCAAGAAGCGGTTGTAGAAGAACAAATTGAAGAACATGAAACAGAATCCAAGAAGGCAATAGTAGCAACAGAGTCCATGAAAGAAGTAGCAGTAACTAATTCAGTGGAAATAACATTGCAGGATATTTCTCAGCTTGAGGAGCAAGGATACAAGGAAAATCAAGAAGTGGTTGTAGAAGAAAAAATTGAAGAACAAGAAACAGAATCCACGAAGGTGATAGCAACAACAGAGTCCAAGGAATATTTGATAGAAGAGCACAAGGACACACCAAACAAAGATAACATGAAAGAACAAGGTGTAGAAGAATTTATAACAATGAAGCCAAAGGTTGAAAAGTCAAAGAAGGTAGAACATCAAGTAAAGGTTGCACCATATCGCCATCCACACCATCATGAGCGGAAACAATATTGGAGGCATGGTTCAAGGCAACAACATTATGGTTCTACATGTAATCAACAGGGCACCAACTATGGCAGTGTTTGGAAAAGAAAGCATAGTGATCATGGTTTTCAGCATGGTTCATCAACATCAAGGAACAAGTGGACCCATCATTCAAGTTATCAAAATACAACAGCAGAAGCGTGGAGCCAACGAAGCAGAGTTGGATACTCAAGTAAAAAAATGGCGTACCAGCATCATCGAGTTTCACTTGGATGGATGGACGATCGAGATTGGTACCAATTGCTAACATTGCTTAGCAAATCATACTATCAGGTTTCTTCATATGTTTCGAGGACGAAACATTTGTAAGGAGGGTGGCATGGTAGGGTACCTAGGAATAGATATTTGGGGATATATTATTATATTGTATAAAGGTTGGCATGGGCCACACATAACCCAAGGTTGATTGTATTATAATATTATATTATATTTTAATATAATATAATATTAGTAGTAGGCTCTCCAAAGTAGAATAAGAATATGGATATATAAAGAAGAGATATTTGTCATTGTAGACATTCAGATCATTGAAGAAGAATCTTATGTAATCGACGTGCCCACAAAGTGGCCTCTCATCTTGGGAGATCTTGTGGAGTTATTCCTTCCTTAAGGATTATTATTGGTGTTGCCCTACCTTAAGGGTATTATCTCTCTCTCTCTCTCTCATTTGTGGATTGTTATTGTGGATAATGTATTGTGGATGAATGATTTGATATTTCTGCATATTGGTGAATGGTTCATGTTAATAATAAAAGTTATGCAACATTAGAATATATATTTATCTTGTGTATTGTTGTTTCAATGCATTTATACACTGACCAGGGAAATGAAATGGTGGTTATTACAATAAGGAAGGTAATTATCTAAAAGCTTCAAACACCTACCATTCCATGCTTATAAATATCCCTTAAGAGATCAAGTGTGAGCATGTATAATTTTGTATGTATCAATTCAATGTGAATAGTCTTATGTCTTGGTGTTTTTGTTCTCCATATACTTCAACATCTAGCATTATAATTTTCAAGTATGAGTATTGGCTATTTTATAATTGTGAGTAAAATAGAAGCAACAATGATAGTTTGCAAGAGATCTTTGTGTGTGCAATGTTTTTCAATTGTGGTGGATTTTAAAAAGGTGTAATTTCTTTCCTTTTTTATTTTGATTTGTTGTGGTGGTGTGAAGATGGTTGAAGCAAAGATTAGGAAGGACAATGGAAGAGTAACAATTGTGATTGTGGCAATAAAGATATCATTATTTTCGTATTGAAGTAGAACCATATTCTGGAGGTATCACAAGTTGCAGATCATAAGCACACCTTTAGAGTGGATGATGTGGTCAAGTCATTCCACCCATAGAAGAAGGCTACCAAGAGCTATTTGCATCCTTCACTTTCATCTCAAGTTTGGTGTCACAAAGCTCATGGTGTGCGACAAGGTCAAGTCACTTGTAAATTTGAAAGAAACTTGGAAACAAGTGATTTAGATGATACATTGAAGTGGAGGTAGGTATGATCATTACTAAGGAGACATCTAAGTGATCATGGGGTCAATGCTACAAAAAATTCAAGGACCCCTTCAGTTTCATTTCGATCCTTAACAATCTATTCAAGGTAATATAGGCTTCAAATGTGGTCAATGGTTAGGCCTAAGTTATTATCTAGTAGTGTTGGACTTAATTTTTGCTTGGATTCACCCAATGCTCATGGATTTTAAGTTTATACAAGTCTTCATTTTTAAGATTATATGAGTCTCACATATGTGGTGTTGCCTTTATTAGTTTATTTAAAGGGGGAAGATTGAAGGAATTTGCATATATGATTACTTCATCAATATAGTTTTAGTCTTATGCTTTTAATGAAATATTTTTTTTCAATGCTTTGGAATTGTATTACTTATATGTGATATTTGTTTTGAGTTTTGCTAAAAAAATTAAGGAGAAAATGAAGGGGTATGTGATTACCATTACTAACAATAATAATAATGTTATAAGTCATAGGTCACTTAAGTTATGCCAAATATGCATGAGAGAAAAGTGTCATGTAATTATCTTATGGAAAACAAGAGTGTTGGATATTATGTGTTAATAAGTGGTTATCTTTGAAGTATCAATGTAATTATTTAAAGATGTATATGGGGTGCATGATTGGTGGTACTCGACACCCTCAAAATTTTGTGATGTGTAATTATATGGTGAGTTTGTTGTTAAGTCAAAAGATAAAGAGTGTCATGGCATGAAGGTATTGAAATTAATATTAAATATAGTGTGGGTTATTCTTGGGCATAATGAAGGTCATGGTCATGTAGTCGATAATAATAGAAATTATGGTCTTAAGATAAAGTGAGAAAAATATGTGCACTAAGATGTTGTGGCTAAGCCATAAAATATCCTTGGAGGTGTTTAAAATTAACCATGAGTATGAAGGTGGTTGAGAGGAACCACATAGTATGGAGGTGGTGAAGGGAGACCATAATAAATTTTGGTGGTGGTTACAGGTTAACCATATGAAAATACTTGAGTGATATGGTAATTGGGTTAGATAGTTGAAAACCCTTCGTATGTGCACACTAATCGATGAGGACAGAAAGACTTAAAAGGATAACTACATAGAGATATAATCATGTTGAAGATATGTTCCAAATGTAGTATGGAGAGGCACCCAACATTCTAGATATTGTACAATGCCACAAAATGATCATGGTAAGGGGACCATGATAGATACATGAGATTTAAAGACTTGATGAAGACCCATGTTGTAAATGAATACCTAATTAACCATAAGATCCAAAGAGTTAGGTGAGACATATTTTTATATTGTGTTTATAGGAGGTTTTTAGCTTTTCACAAGATAAATTTATATGGGTGTTAGAATATAGATCCATCTTGTATGCTTTCATGTGAGTGCTTTTATACACTGACTAGGTAGATGAAGTGGTAGTTGTAACAATGAGGGAGGTAATTGTCTAGAAGCTTCAAACACCTACCGGTTGTAACAAGGAGGGAGGTAATTGTCTAGAAGCTTCAAACACCTACCACCTACCATGACTTATGGTTTTTTGCATCAATTCAGTATAAATTGTCTTATGTATTGGCATTTTTTTTTCTCAATATTCTCTATTAGTGCATGCTAATATATTTTGGAGATACCTAAACTATAAATCAAATATTCATAGTAAATCATCTACATAGTATTATTGATGAGTTATAAGAAAATAAATTAGATGCATTAGTTTTTGTTATTTACATGTAGCAAGAAATAACATTTATACGTAAACTCAATCAAAATATAAAAACCACATCAAATTGATTCCTTGAATCATATGAATGTCTGTATAAAATGAAAGAATCAATAAAAGGGAATATGAAACTCTCAATGAAAAGATTTCAATCCACCTTATGTGAGAGAAATATGCTTTTGAAGTATTTTGTAATAATGTGAGATCTCTTAGTTTCTACTACCCATGTTTGGTGTTTATTTATATGCATTTTTTCCTTAAGCCACCTTGTTGATGGGACATAATAACAAAGAAATATTTATTTATTTTTATTTAATTCCTATTATTTGTACATATTTTGTACATATCACTAGATAATTTATATACAAGTCTTCATATTTTCTTTCTCGTAATCATGCTTTTATGTACAACTTTATTTTCTTACAAGCTTCATTTTTTAGAACATCCTTTATGCCATTAATGAAAATGAATTTCTTCTCTTAAAATATGCATTTCTATTCCTTGAACATCCTTTGCACCTTTGCACCAAGAAGATGGCTATCATGGCTCAATGTAATAAAATCATATAAAATTTGGATATTACATATATATTACTCCAATAGGTCTTAGTTCACTCTGGTCTACCTAGTTTCATTATTTTAGACCGAGGAAATTTTATTTCTCAACAATTTTTGGCACCACCTTTGGATGCTTTTGGATACTAAGCTTCAACCTTCTAAAGCCTTTCATCTATAGAATAATGGATAAATTAATATGGTTAATAGGATTTTGGTCCATTTATTATAAATTTATAAACCCAACCAACCATATACATGAGATGAGAGTCTACCACAAATCAATACTTCTACAACAAGGTTGTTTACTCCTTCATATGGAATAGTCCATTCCAAATATGTAAAGATTTTTAGCCTATAACCTTAGTGGATGTTATCTTCCACATACTAACATATTCCATGACATCAAATCAAGCTAAAAAATCTAACATGGTAGAAATAAATTCCTAAAATATGTATAGAACATCTAGACACAAGTTCAATAAATATTGTATAGTGTCAATAATAGAACTACAATAAGTAGCATTACTAGAACAAGATATTGCATACATTCCAAGTTAGGGATAAGGTTTGGCCCCACCTAAACAAGGAATTGTTCTCATGCCCACACTATAATATCAAACCATTATGCTATGGTATTTATACCATTTAACACTATAAAAGGGGGGATCCTTTTATTATTGACCTATTTTCATACTTATGGATGCATCTAGTGTTCCATTTTGAACTCCTTATGTTGTACCTACCTCCTCTACTAAAGCCCATAGTAGTATAACATCCAACCAATCTAAGACCCAATATAATTGGAATTTATCATAAAAGATAAGTTGATTGATGCTACTATTAATAACATCCAATAGGGGATATAATACTTATTTAGGATTATAAATTTAGTTTCTATCACAAGAAAAGTGATACATGGTTGACCAACTAGAACATCTTTTTCCATAGTTGAAGGTTGACATAATTGGAACTATTTCTCCTTAAGGGAGGATTCATAATTTGAGAAAAATAGGGGTTGCTCAATGTTCTTCAAGATATAATGTAAAAATAAAATTAATGCTTAAGCCTTGGTGCCTATTTATATTTCTCACTAGAAATTATAGCTCCAACTCCCAATTTAGTTCCAAGACTATACTAGTTACAAAACCCTTTAGGACCAAGACTATGTTTGTGCCACACTACTTTGGAACCATGCTTACCCTAGTGCCAAGTCTTTGGCACCCATTCATCTAGTGCTTAACAAGGAATGAAAAAAGTCATTAATGCCTATGTAAGTATGATAAATGACCAATAACCAAGTATTGTATCACCCTCAAGAGGTCATTATAGCCATTTTAAACTAGTTAATCCACTTGTGTACTTCAAGCACAAGAACCTAAATTTTAAAGGTAAAAGAAATATATTCTTGGCTATTTCATGATATTGGAAAGATGTGTTAGAAGCTAAATTGTAATATGTTCTAGCTTCTATGTAATATTGAACATTATTCTCATATAAATGTATCTTAGGGTTTCTTATTCTACTTAGCTGATAAAATAAGAACCTAGGGATCTTCTCACCCCCTCATTCATTTCTTATTCTTATTATTATACCTCTATTTAATATAGTTCCCTACTCCTTATAATTCCACTTTGTATTTACTTCTTATAATGCAATCTCATGATTAACATAAGAGTTTTGTTAGTAAATCCATTTCTACATTTATAACATATTTGTATAACTTTCTCTTATGTAAATATATTAAGGTGCATTTCATCTAAATAATATACCTAAAGCTTTACACCATCACTTTATCCATAACTTGAAAGATGCCACTAGTTGTTTCTATAGGTTATCCTCCATACAATCATTTGTGGTGCTCAAAATGTAGAAAATTAAGGCAACTCCAAGCTCAAAAAACTTAATATACATCATCTCTCCATAGCTCAACATACATCATCTATCCATATTCCAACATACTTCATCTATTTGTATCCAAACACATATCATTTTATTCCATATCCTAATTTAATTGGGATACCCATACATCCTTATTCCATTGACTTCCTCTTCAAACCTTATATATTTCCTTAAGAAATAATAGGGATATAAACACATTTTATGGGGTAATAATGGAAATTTTATCCATGAATAAATAATTTATCCTAGGAATACCTATGGAAATTACACAACCTATGGAATTCACACAATAATATCATTAGTAACACTCAAACAAAAGGAATATTTATGGATCATCTATTCTTTGCATTTTGTCTTCTATTTTAATTAAAGAGATATTAAAATTTCATTTCCTACAATATTACTTCTATTTTTTTACTTAGTTATCATTACAAAGGCACCTAAAAATCATGTTTAATTATTTTTCCTTCTATGCAATCTCCTTCCCTAAATTTCTAGGACATCCATGACTCTACCTAGTTGAACCTCTACAATTCATCATTCTTGTGAGATAGCCTTCACACTATTCATCCATAGCCAAAACATTTCCTTTCATTCTTCAAATATCTCTTTTCTCCTTCCCTCTATTCTTCCACCTCTTCATTCCTCATCTCATTTTCTCCACCACCACTCTACTTTCCTCTAGTCACTCTCCCACATGTATGTCCTCCTTCTTCAGTCCCAACTTTCTCCTTTTACGCCACCACCAAATTATTTTTTATGTAATCATGTGATTTTTAATTAGTTTTTTTCCAATAATATTATTATTGGAAAAAGTTCCTAATCATAAACTTCCTATTTAGAAATTATTTAAATTTAGAAATAAAACAAGTAGGACCACACTAAGCATAACATTCACACACATATGGTTCTTGTAGGTCAAAATTTCACCCACATCCATATTCAAATGAGGAGATGAATTTTATCTCTACATAACACCACATGCTACTATAAGAGGCTATCGAATACCTAAAGTAGTGGCCGAATAAAAAATGAATAATGAATATTTGTACTAAGTATTAAAGCCTTGCCAAAAATACAAAGGTGATAATGTTAGCTACAAGTTTTAAAAAATCTAGCACTCGATAGTTGAATCAAGTAAACCCAGGCCAATTTTTGTCCAAGTATGATGGCCGAGTAGATTTGAACGTTGATGTTAGTAGAAGGGTAATTCAAATCCAATATCTGAAACCTAATATCATAGGTGGATAGTAATGCTTGTCAATAAGAGGGAGCAAATTATCTAGCTTGATATGGAAAAACATTCACCCCCCTTTGAGAATCTAACATCCAACACTATAGCCCAGTCTCTTGGATAAGGTTACCAAAATATCAGATAATTTTAGGTGTTGATGTCAACAAAAACACTATAAAATCTCAACCCAGTTAAGCAAAAAAAGATTCCCAAGGTATGAGTTGCACCTGTTGTTTGGCAATATACTTCACCTAGAGTGCTAGATGATTTTCAATGATGATCATCATGAGGTACAAAAATATCTGATAGTAATAATAAGAAAATCGATATCCAAAAAAATGGCAAGGTTGAAAGAGACATCAAGTGTTCATAAAACTGCTAAGATATGCTTTTGATACATGAATATACTATTAGAGAACTCCAAAAAACTTGGAAGGTTCTTCGACTAACACCTATGTTGTTATAGCTAGGAATATAGTGGGGTAACTAAGAGCACAACAACCATATCATGGTTAAATAGTTACAACAAAATTATGCCATAGTTACAACAAAATGATGCCATAGTTTCAACAAAATGAGCTAAAGATAGGAGCACATGCAATGCTGTGATTGCTAGACCCATAATCCACTCTCTAAACCATAATGATAAATAACCAATTGTAATTGTAAATCTATATATACTAGAATGCAAGTCATTCTAAGGGTTGACTCTTTGGCATTTACAATTGACATGATTGTATTGATTGAGGCTATATGCCTTCTTGAATGAGAATTGGATTGTTGTTTGGACTCTTGCTCAAATATTTGTGTTGAACATGTATGTATGCCTTACTGAGTGCTAATGATTTTTTTTAAAGCTAGGAATGAATAATTTTGTTATAGTTACTTTGCATTCTAGATTTCTCCTTGGATTTACCATTATAGTTATGGAATGATTTAGTAAATACTAAAATTTCTTCATGTTAATTATTATATATAGCATAAGAGAAGTAAGTTGTTATCTTAGGTGTTTTATTTAAATTTAGATTGTGAGAATCTCTACAACATGTCTCATGATGTTGCCAATTTTGTACCACTTTTAGCTCATATTTATAACCCTTTGTATTTCTTACTCTCGTCTACAATCCTCTATTTAATTATATTAGCTAGCCATAGGAACTGACCTTCTCTAGAGGTTGGCTTAGAGACATCCTTCTCCAAGCCATTTAATCTTTTGACTAAGGTCTTGACAGTGCATCTCACTCATCCACTCACCTATGTAAATTTTAGAACCAAGAGTAGTTTTTGGCATTCTCAATGGTACCCAAATCTCAATATTATCTAATTAGATAACATTCTTCTGATAGCAAAGATTAAACATATTTTTTAGAAGCTATCTGATTATACACAATATTTTAAAACACCTAGAGGACTCAAGATCTTGATAAATAATCTTGACCTCATTTGTAGAGAACTACATGTTCACCTAGTGACTCCAATAGAAATAGGGATCCTAAGAAAGTAGTAAATCCAATAACCTAGCTAGCATTTATCCCATAAGCTTATGCTCACATGAGCAACAACTAAAAATATACAAGAACTAGTGATATTTATGAAATTACCACCTATGATATTTAAAATAAATAGATTTCAATCATACCCTATATCTCCATATTCTATAGGTTCTACAGGAACTCAGAGATCAACCCATTTCTCACCTCCAATTTTAATTCATTCAACCATATCTCAATAAATGGCTCAAAATAAACCTCTATAGAATTTCTTGAACTAAAATAATATAGGCTCATTTAATTTTCCAAACCACAACCCCATTCCCATTATTGCTCTAAAATATTTACCAACATCGGATGGTACTAGAAAAATAGTTTATGAACACTACCAAGATGTGGCATCATTGGATACAGTTCATAATTTCCATGAAGAAGATGTAATGATTAGACTACTAATAATATCATTGAAAGATAAGGTATTGGACTAGTATTAGACTCTTCAAGATAGCTACATCAATTCTTGGGTACAACTTCTCAATTAATTGGTACAAGAGTTCAATGAGCAAGAAGTGAAGAACACAAGCTTATACTGAGAGGGGGGGTGAACAATATAAGACCAACTTTTACTTTTATTTTCCAAACAATATTATCCAATATTATCAATGACAATATCAATAGAAGTAATCAAATCAATGTACAAATCATCACACACAATAGAGACACCAATTTAACATGGTTCACCCAATGTGGGCTACTCCATGGAGAAAATATTTCTACTAAATTTTCTCAACAAATCTTCTTGGGAATAAATTCCCTATTACAATGTTTATGGACCTCTATCCAAAGGAGACACCAATCCCCTATGCTATGATTTATGGATCTCTCTCAACAGGAGAATTATTTCCCCTTTTCTCTGGTTCATGGAACTTGATTGAGGAGACCTCTATCTCATAAACTATTTTGTGGATATCTCTCCATAGAAGAACTCTATATTCCCATATAGTTTATGGATCAAAATCCATAGGAGAAATATTTCTCCTTGCTCTAATTCATGGATCTCTATCCACAAGAGAACTCTTTCCCCTCTTCTCTAATCGATGATCTTCTAGAAGACTTGTGCCTCCACTTCTCTAGCTTGTGGATATCTCACCATAGAAGACCTCTATCCTCATTGTCCTGGCTAATGGATCTCTATTCACTAGAGAATCCTATCCTCTACTCTATCACTTCCAAATATTGCTCTCAAATCTATCTCATATCTGCATCAAACTCTATCCCAAGTGTACTAAAAATTTACTCTAACTCTATCTTAGGTCTAGCACAAATATTCTCACAAATATGTACCAAATTATGTCCTAAAATTTATCCTCAAGCCTTAACACAAAGCTTTATCTAATCATAAATCAAATTTGCTTAGATTTACCCCAAGCCTTAACACAAATATTGAACAAATCAATTAATAAAATCTGCTCTCAAGTCTTCACAAAGACTTGCTTCCAATATGCCTTCAAGTCATCTTAAGAAATTACTCAACCTGCTCTCAAGTCTTCACTAATACTTGCTCAAATCTGCCTACAAGTCTTCACCAAGGCTTACATCAAATCTGCCTACAATTTCTCTCAAGAAATTGCTCAATATGCTCTTAAGTCTTCACTAAGAATTGCTAAAATCTGCCTACAAGTCTTCACCAAGAATTACCTCAAATTTGCCTTCAAGTTCTCTCAATAACTTACTCAATTTTCTCTCAAGTCTTCACTAAGACTTTCTCAAATCTGCCTACAAGTATTCATCAAGACTTACCTCAAATTTGCATTCAAGTTCTCTCAAGGACTTGCTCAATATGATTTAACACATGCTCAAAATAGCTCACAAGATATGCTCAATCAATCTCAAATATTGCACACAATGATATCAAATGCTTTGTCTAATATTCAAAGTAATTCCTTTAACTTGAAGCATTTTAGACATATTCTATCCAAAATTTGTTTAACCTCTAGAACATATAGAGAATGATGTACTCTATCAAAAATTCAATATGTTCTACTCAATCATTAAGTCTATCACTTTCATAAATCTAGTTTCTAATGTTTGCACATTCACTTTCAATATTACTCAAAACAAATGCTCAAGAATTTCACTCAATCATTCAACAAATGAAACACAACTTGCTTAATAACCCTAAACAAGTGTTTTCAAATTTATTCAAACAAAGAGCACAATGTGGGTCTCAAACCCTAACCCAAATAATCTTCAATTTCTATCTCAAATATTTTCTAAATATTCACCAATGAAGCATATACGAATTCACTTAAATATTTCCAACGATGCTTATCAAACAATCTTTTTCACTCCACCTTATATTCCACAACATTCATTCCAACATTTCAAACAAAATATGATGTGCTCATACCTCTTTTCTTTGATGGAGATATGTCTTCAAAACTTGTTTTAGTCACAAAAAAAATCATTTTGCTAATTCTAGGTTAAATAGCAACAATATATCTCAAAATCTCCACAAGAATATTTACCTCAACAAATATTTCACCATACTAGAAATACAATAAAATGTCAAGTCACAAATACACCTTATCACTCCACTTTCAAAATAATATCCAACACATATAAAAAAATAAAGTACCTTATAATTTCCTTCTCTTTCAAAATAATATTCAACACATATCAAAATAAAGTACCTTATAATCTCCTTCTATTTAAAAATAATATTCAACACATATCAAAATGAAGTACTTTATAATCTCCAACACTTGGTTTAATTCCTAAGCACTCAAAATAAAATATTTAATTAATACCCCTTATGACTCCCTAATCAATTTCACTTATTTTCCTTTCATGATTTCAAAGCCTCAAATTTAAATAACGTATTCCAAGCACATTAATTAAAAAGCATACCTTAATATTCTGCCTATAAAAAATATTGCACAATTCTTAAATGACCAGAACCCAAGCTCGAACCTGCGACCTTAGCCATCACAATGCCTTAGCCAAAAGGCTAGGTTACCGCTTGGGCTACATGCCTGCACAAAATTAAATATCCATGATTTCGTATCTGAAATCGCCTTCTCTAAAAATGCAAAGATGCTTTACCCTCTTGCAAAACAACTCAGTGGGATTCAAAACTGAAACTTTCCCTTCACAAGTTCCTTAGCCACATTCTTCCTACCACCTACGTTATCCAGTGCTATGGGATATTTCTTTTACTCTAGGCAGATTTCAACAATACCCTGTCTCCCTTGCCTTTAAGATTCACGAACGTCTTATCCATTTTGAAATTCAAGCGCACGATTTATCTCATAACTTGGGCATTCAAATAGTTTTTGGAACTTTAGAAATGAAAAACCATTTCCTTTAAATACTCTTTCCTTTGGTCTAAAACATGTCAGCCCTCTCTTACTTTTGAATTCGAATTCAATTTGAAACTTTGGCACCATAAATATTTAAATTAAAATTTTAACCTTAGGTTAAAATATTTTAATTTATATAAATTAAAACCTTTGTCAACCTTTATAACTTACTCAATGGACCTTGTAAGGGATATATTTTTAAATGATTTCTTGGACCCAATTATTATAATATTAAAAATATTATAATAATATTTGTCTTTCCTTTTAAACCATGGCCTCTTCTTTTCGACCAATTTTCTTGCTTTTGGGATGAACTTTGCCTTGATCAATTTTAACCATATCAACCATAGAAGAATATTCCTACCATACAAAGTGCTCTTTGACATCAACCTTTTGACATTAAACCTTTTGATATTAAACCTTTTGACATTAAACCTTTTGACATCAATGACAACACAACTTACTCAAAATTTCCAACAAGAAGATCCATTTTCTCTCTTAACCCAACTCACTACCATTCAAAGGTACCCACAAGAGACAATGGTGGATTTCAATATCATATTTAGAAAAACTTGGCAAAGAGTGCCACATCAAATCAAACCTACAAATGCTCAAGCAATGTACTATTATCTTAGGGCTTTCAACATAGATTTAAGTTTGATGATTTGCTAGTCCAATGTGTTGACATTCTTAAAAATATTTTAGGTAGTGGTAGCAGAGTGCACTTTAATAGTAATAACCAGATTTCTCCCAAGGAATGATATACCAATTTCTCCAGATATCCCATAGATGAACTCTGATAAATAGTCACTAGTAATAATTACTCATATTCTTAATGTGGCCCTAGTACATACACCAATATTTCCAACACTACCTACACCTCCCACAATATCAACATTACTTGCCCCATATCCTCAAGCCACTGGTATGAATGATATTATGAGAACATTAAAAATTTAACCAATGATATCACAATCATGGAGAGGAGATAAGCAGAAAGAAATTTCTAGCTTAGGAGATTTTACATATGATGAAAGATCAAGGTGCTTCTACTAGCAATTCTAGAGCAAAGCCCAATGCAGTGTATTGTAACAAGGAAGAAATACCTTCCACATATACCTTAGAAATAGATTATTGGTGCTCAACTTGCAATAACCTACATGGTGAAAGTACATGCATGTTGCACCAACATCAATTGTAGAAGATTACATTCAAAAAGTAGAAAGAGCATATAAAGGTCAAGTGAATACATTATAGGAAGATGAGTAGAATTTGATGGTGGAAGAAGAGGAAGTTGATATAAGAGAAGATCCAATCTCGATGTTGACACGAAACCAATACAAGTAGATCCCAAAAAATTGGACCCATTCAGAGTACCTTCCCAACAAAACAATCAATCGATAAAGGAAGTACCTCGCTTGGCTCTACAAAAAGAATAGCCTATGTAAGATCTTTTTAAAGAACAGCTCAGGCCTATGCAATAAAAAGAGGTTGAAGTGCAAGAATAAGCTAGAAAAAAACTTTAGTATCCTTTTGTCACTAAATGATAAAATATTGAGGCTATGCAAGAATACCAAAATAAGTTTATTGAGCCAAAATGAGAAAAAAGAGGCAACTAGAATCTTTTAACTTCAAAATAGTGCAAGATTTGAAGAACACAACATCTAAAGCCAATAAGTATGATGCCCTAATGATTTCAATATAAATTGACCTACTGAGAGCATCACTAAAATCTATTATCGCAAATAATAAGCAACAACTAAAAATCAAACTAGCATAAGCCAAACCTCACCTTAGAGTTGGTAAAAATTGACCATCACATTTCTATATGTCTCTATGCATAGAAGGATGGGTTGTGCATAATTGCATGATAGATTCCAAAGCAACAACACCTATGATGCTAAAGAGTGTATGTGAAGAAATGGGCATGTAATATACTTGTTCTAGTCCAAGGGTGATGCAACTGGATGGAACCCTGGTAAAGATAGTTGGGGTGATCAATGATATTCCCATAATACTAAACATGATGCCTCGAATAACATTAATACAAGAGGTAATCATTGTGGATTTGGAGCCTTATTTTGGTATGTGTCTCTCCTATGAATTTACTGCTAAGTTAGGTGGATATTTATCCTTAGATTATTCTCATATGGAAATTCCCCATAAGGGAAGAAAGGTTAAAATATTCTTTAAAAAAACCATCCACCTACCTAATAGGAAGAGGTGAAGATGAAGTTCAACCAAACAATAGTATTGGTATGATTACTAAAGATATTGTTCCAGTAGAGAAAATCATAGAAGAATTATAGAATGAAGATCAAATTCACTTAAGGATTTTAATTCCATGGTTGAAATAGGGGTTGAAACTTATTCTATTTCCAAGCCAAAAAAGAAAAAATCTCTAGTTATAAAAAATGACCCTAAGTAAAATGAAATATAGAAGCTTTATTTTGATGGGGCTAGGTGGAAAAATGACGTAGGAGCCAATATGGTGTTAATTTTACCATTTAGGGAATTAAAAAGTTTATCATACAGATTGACTTGGAGTTATACAAACAATACCATAGAATATGAAACATTATGCATTGGGCTCAAACAAGCAAAAAATATGGGAATCAAACAATTGATAATTTTTGGAGATTTAGAGCCGGTGGTAAATCAAGTAAATGAGAAATGTAGCAGCAAAAAACATGATATCAAAGCTTATAAAAATAGATTATGGGACATGTTTGAAGGCTTTAAGACATTGAATATAAAGGTAATTCAAAGCAAATTAAATGCATAGATTGATGCATTGGCTTCTCATGGAGCTAACTTTTGCCTATCATCTGACTTAAGATAAAACTCAAGATCTATCAAATTGGCATTTAGGCCATTAATTCCAGATAAATTAAATTTTTTGTGAGTATTCAATAATGATAGACAGGTAGTGGATTGCTTGATTTAGAAAATAGATTACATAAATGCAAGAAAAGAAGTCAATGAGGATGATAAGGGTTAACCTAGGGATATTTCACATATTCCTAGGCATAGTTTATTTTATTAGCTCTTAGGTTTATTTTTCATGCTAGTCAAATATGTGAGATATTATGCTCATGTAGCTTCAGTTAAGCTAATATGGGATACAATGTTATTACATATATTGTATTTTGGGCATATTTGTGCCTATAAAGTTATGCATATAATTAATAAAAAATATTAGATTTTGTATCCTTTGCATTGGTATCAGAGCAAGGGTATCCTGAAGGTAATGAGAGCAATTAATCAAACCATAAGCATTGGCAATATTATTGATACACAAAGGTTTAAATACAATTGCGATAGGCTAAAGATAGCCAATGTGTTGAGCGAAATAATATGCCCTAGTGCTTAGTTAACCAAAAACAATATGGTGCTAACAAAGCTAACAAATTAACAATGTGATAATGAAGCTAACCTACTAACCATAAGATATTCGTAACAGTGAATATCTTCATGGTTATAAAATAATGTAATAACTAAACTAACTAAGGTAATAATTAAATTACCCTAACATCTACCCTAACATCCCCCTTTATTACATTATTTTGAAATACAAAGAGTGTTGCAAAACAACTCAAATTTGACACGTGCACTTGCCTTAGTGAATATATCTGCAACCTGTTCGTCGGTGGGAATGTAGTAACTTATATTCTACCTTAACAAAAAATGGTAATTACCCAAGATAGGAATCTAGATATTATCCAAGATAGGAATCTAGATATTATCCAAGATAGGAATCTAGATATTATCCAAGTAATGGGATAATTACTCTAACACCCCCTTATTCTATTATATACATTATTTGGGTAATGTATATAATTCCCCCATATAGTGAAGGAGAGAAATGAAAGATGTTGGCTCTTGCTCTGGCTCAGGCTTTGGCACATGGCTCTAAGTGTACCTCTGGATGAGTACCTTTGGGTCTATCTCTGGATCTTTGTCACTGGATTTGCCACTAGGTCTACCATAGGTTTTACCTTTCTTGTAGAAGCCATACAACATTTCTTTCATCTTGGTCCATTGTGTGAGATCTATCCATCCACAATCGATATGAACCTTGTTGGTCATTTTCACTTTGTACCAACAATTTGAAGAGGAGTGATTTGTACATCCACATGTGTCACAAGGATGTAGTTTCCAACACCTAGTTGCTACATGTCCTGTTCTTCCACAATGACTGCAACAATGCTTTGTAGGAGTTGTAGGAGATTTAGGTTTTACAAACATGGTTTTACTGGTACTTGCTTGTTCATCATAGCCAAGGCCTTCTTTCTTTGGCCTGACATTTGGCATTATAGGAGTTTTAATGCCTTTCCCATGTTTACCTAATCCTTTACCATTGAATCCCATTTTGTTCATTAGTTTGGATCCAATGCCTTTGGTGTGTTTTTCAAAACACCCAAGTTCTTCATCTTCATCAATGCTTTTAACAATATGGTATTTGTCACTATTGATGAGATTATGGAGCTCTTTTTGAGGAGGTTCAGTTTTTAAGTCACTGGTGTCGCAAGCAAAATTTGCTCTTGTATCGAGATCACCTATGCTACAACTGATATCTACCATGATAGGCATGAGGTCGCTTGTATCACAACAAGCATTGGCCACAATGGGCTTAAGGTCACTTGTGTCACAACAAGCATTCGCCACCATGGGCTTAAGGTCACTTGTGTCACAACAAGCATTTGCCATCATGGGTTGAAGGTCACTTGTGTCACAACAAGCATTTTATGTCATGGATTGAAGGTCACTTGTGTCACAACAAGCATCGACCATTAGGAGCATGACCTCTGATTCCTCATTGATTTCCCTTTTCTTTTTACGTTGGGCAATGTCAAGTGAAACAAATGACATGTATATTGCCCTTACAACACCAATAGGGATTAGAGCACCATTGTTCTGAAGGTCTTCACAAGCTTCAGAATCTTTGAGAATAGATCTTACACCATTGCGTAGTGTGAGAAATTGTCCATCCTCATAAAAATCCATTCCTTCCATATCTGGTGGAAAGTAAGGACCTTTAACTGATTTAGCAACAACATCAGTTAGTTTTGGGGCATTTTTCTTCTTTGATCTGCCCATTTTCTTAAGGTGTTGGTCTCTACCGAAAATGCACCTTTTACAATAGAATTTTGCAAGAAGTTTGACTAAGGTGTCGGTCGCTGCCAAAAATGCACCCTTACAAGTCTTCCCCCTTTTTGCAAAATATTCTTTGATGAAATTTGCAAGAAGTTTGACTAAGGTGTCGATCGCTGCCAAAAATGCACCCTTACAAGTCTTCTCCCTTTGTTGCAAAATATTATTTGAGGTAGGAAAGAAATTTTTATCCCCCCTAAGTGCAAAAATCAACTAAATATTTGCTATTATGAAGCCTAAAAAGAGGTTTACAATGGTGCTACCTAGGTTTACAAATCTGTCCCCCTTAGGTAATTTTTGAAGTCTTCCCTTTAGTGTAAAATATACTTCTACAAAACTTTGCCTCCTAGGCAAATTATCAAAAAGGTTCACCAAACAATCCTCCCTTATTGCAAGTACTTCAAGAAAAATATTTGCTATTATGAAGTCTAAAAGAAAAGGTACAATTTGATGATTTCTTCCTTTCTGATTGCCTTTTAACAATGTTTTGTTTTTCACTTTTAGGGCATAAGATTCTGAATAAACCTTTGCCTCTTAGGCAATTTATCAAAAAAGTTCACCAAAGAATCCCCTCCTTATTATAAGTACTTCAAGCAAAAAATTGCTATTATGAAGCCTAAAAGAAAAGGTATAATTTTGATGACTTCTTCTTTTCTGATTGCCTTTACAAGTTTTATCTCCCTTTTTTCAAAATATGTTTTGAAGGAAGAAAGGAATTATCCCCCCTTAGTGCAAACAATTGCTACTTTGAAGGTTCCTTATCTCACCAAAATGGTCTCCCTTTCGATATACCCAAAAGAGTACTGAAAGGGAAATTCACTCAAATTGATATTTAATGGCACCTGCCTAAAAACCCTTGAAGAAGGATGATCAGTTTGAGGAATTTAAGCCAAACAAGAAGAGTGAATTTTGGGTTTTTATGGAGTAAATATAAAAAAATTGGCTTTACCTATGCAATAAATTACACAAATGGGTGTAAAATTTGGGGTCTTAAGCTTGCTTGATTTTAACTTAAGAGGTAATTGCAAAAACATGAATTTAAATGCAACAAACCATCAAAAGTGCCCACAAATTTTTAACACTTAGGTGTCGGATTCTACCGAAAATGCACCTATTTTTACAATGCCAATTTAACAAAAGGTGTCGAATGCTATCGAAAATGCACCTTATTATAGTAATTTTTGCAACAAAATTGTGATTTTTGGTTTGCAAAAATTTTGATATTCAATTTCTCCCCTTGTCTTACAATTTTGCAAAGAATTTGACAAAAACAATTGCCCTCCTTTTTGTGTTGCAAAATAAACAAGTTTCAATGTTTCAACCCTTTGATTTTCACAATTTTCCCTTTCCTTGTGTTATAATTTTGCAAAGAGAATACACGTTTGTCCCCCCTTTTGTTTGCAAAAGAAACAAGGTTTTGGAAAATTTAGATCTTCAATGTGATGAGATCCTTCTCCAATTTGCAAAAAATGAATGTGCAATATTTTGTGTTATATCCCAAGGTTTGAGAAAACAAAATGCACAAGTTGCTTTTGATTTTGCAAAAAGTTTTGATATTCAAGTGCCCCCCTCCTTGTGTTACAAATTTGCAAAAAAGAATCACAATTTCTTGTCCCCCCTTTGCTTTGCAAATTTAACAAGGTAGCACACCTTTCAAGTCAAGTCGACACACGACAAGCTTTTGAAAGGCAATCCAGAACCAGTCGACACACGACTTGGTATTAGTGGACCCAAGGTCTATTCTTCATGAGAAAAACTCTTACTCTCAAAACTAGTGTGTTAGAAAATTTTTGAGAAAGTTTTAAATAACTCCTAATTTTGCAAAAAAAAATGGTGCTATTCTTTGTGTTACATCCCCTTTGTTGGAGAAAACAAAGTCACCATTTTGTTTGAAATTTGCAAAAAAATAGGTTCTCTTCTCCATTTTAAAAAGAAAAATTATAAAAATTTAAATTAATCAACAAATTTAATTAATAATAAAATAATTTTTGTTAAAAATCAATTAAATTAAAAATAAAATTGATTTTTAAAACAAAATAAATATTAAATTATTAAAAAAAATTTGAAAAACTTAAAAAGAATTTGCAAAATAATAATTTTTTTTTAAAAATGGTACCTTTGGTCACTGCTTTTTTTTAAGCAAAACAAATATTATTATGGAGCCAACGGGATTTGAATCGACTCTCTCCCGTGGGCTAGCACCTTATCGGTGGGTGACTGACCAACCAATCTACAATGTTAGACGTGTGCTCTAGAGCAAGAGCACCATATTATTAGCTTCACCCTTGTGAAGCGAGAGAAAAAATATTCTCTCTGGGACTATTGTCCCACATTTATGCCACAAGGTGTCTTTGAGCAAAATAAAAAAAAGGTTGCTTCCTTATTATCTTGATTGCCTTCAGGCAATCACAATGTGTTTTTTCTAGTGTAAAATGATGAATGAGAACCCATAAAATGTACACTCACAGAGTTGACATGCGTACCAATGACTAGACACCACATTAGCAATCAATGCCATATCCATAGAAGTCCAGTAGGTGCCACATGTTCACCTCCAAATTTGAGCTTGCCAAGTCAGCTATCTCATTGTTGTGCCATATGTTTACCCAATCAACAGATCACTAGGTATTCCTCAAATTTTGCACCTACCATGTCAGCCTTCTCAAAGTGCATGCCTATCTCAGATTACGTGTAGGTCTACATAAACTTCGAGATTCGTGTCTCAAAGTCAGTATTGACTTGTTGTCAGTGGTGCTCTAATTTTAGTGCTGGTAGATACATCAGGTGGATTTTAGCTAGCCATGAAAAGCTTAGGTTTCAATGCTACATCAAGTTTGGAAGAGATAGCACTATCAGGGATCTTGCACTCTTCAATCAATGTGGAGCAGTTGAAGGTCTTGCATTAGCCTACCTCAAGGTAGTGCTACGCTATGCAGTGCATTCATCAAGGTCATGTTGTATAATGTTGTTTAGCGCACACTCCTCGATGTGGGTTATGTAGTGCACCCACCAGTCTATGTGGAATGAAATTTCATGCAAATTATAATTCCATGCTAGGCCATGCGAGTCAATTAGATGAGCTCAAATGAAATTATTATAATGGCCAATAAAATAAAATTCACTGAACACAATGAAATTAATAATAAAATCATGCCTAAGTCCAAGAAATTATGCATTGTGGGTTTTCATGCAAGCTCTAGTAGGGGGTCCCAATTTGGGATTTAGGCCACTTTGTCCAGTTAGCTGCTTCCTCAGAAAATGTACCCACTGGTTCGCTTCCTTTCACTTCCCATTTCAAATTAGATGGCTCTGATACCAATGAAAGTAATGAATGTAATGAGAGCAATTAATCAAACCATAAGCATTGGCAATATTATTGATATGCAAAGTTTTAAATACAATTACGATAGGCTAAAGATAGCCAATGTGTTGAGAAAAATAATATGTCATAGGTTGTAGCTAACCAAAAGCAATATTATGCTAATGAAGCTAACAAATTAACAATGCGATAATGAAGCTAACCTACTAACCATAAGTTATTCGTAACAATGAATAACTTCAAGGTTTAAAAAATAAGGTAATAACTAAGGTAATAATTAAATTACCCTAACATCTACCCTAACATACCCTACCCTGTGAGGGGTGATTTCCCTTGAGGAAAATTTCTCCTCAAACTCTACAACTCTCTCCTTTTCTTGAATTTTATTTTGAGTGTGAAAGCCCTATGGGCATGTTTTGGTTAATTAAAAGGCCACATCTACGGATCATATTTTGTACTCCCATGGAGATAACCTTACTAGATAAAATATATCTTAGTGGATAAGGTTTCAATTTGTTAACATCCAATTAAAAAAACTCATCTACTATTTTAAAATTATTTTTGCATATGTGAGAAGCACATCTCTTGGTGCCTCCTTTTCACATGAATTTTGCATTAAAAATGAATGAATGAGACATCTAATTGACTATTTAATTGGTGTGATTTCTAGTGTTTATCGCTAGTAGTGGATCATGATGTCTCAATGATATTTTTAGTGATCATCACCTTCTTTTTCAATTGATGATAAATATAGGGTGCTAGATCCTTTTATCCATAAACATGTGTATGTGTAGATCTATTGAGTAGATCCATATTTTGGGTATTGATGTGTTTTTATCCACTATCCTTAACCCTACCAATTACTATTTGATCTAATACAATCATAAATATTCATGGCTCCCACAGTAGCCCATGCTTTTGGGCCGATCAGATCCATAAGTTTAGCAGACCATGAGGCTTGGAGAGTCATAGCACCACCTGCAACAATGAAGTCTCACGTGGCTTTGATTTCAAATGACTTGTAAGAGGGTTATCCATGGCTAGGATAATATTGAGAAGGTTCATTCTCTTCCTTGCACTCAAATATGAATTATGTCTATGGGAAGACATCAACACAGTAGTAGGAGACTGCACTCAGTCGATGCCAAATAAAATTTTCCAACCTTTTGTAGATTGTAAGTTGATGAAGAAATATTCTAGCCAATTACATGTAGGAATTTATACCCTAACCCTCCCCAATTAGAGGTTTCCATGTGGTGCTAGGAGGACCTTCTGTTAATGTCTAGAGATTCAATCCACAATAGATGTGTGGCACTAGTGCATTGGTTGATTCAGTGTTGAGATGACAAATACAATTTTTGATGGGATAATGTGCAGACATATTTTATTTATTTATTTGGATCACCCATTTTTTTGCACATTCAATATGGGAGGGCCTGACTAAGGTTTAAAAGTGTGTTTACATGCTAAAGAGAGTGACCACCTTATCATGGTCAAGATAGTGGTGCTCGCATGTGGTCAAGAGGCAGAATAACACCTCTTATGGCACCTAACATGTGGCAGGCATAGAAGCATCATCGATTGGGTGCGTGTAATTGACCTTAGTAGAATTTTCACATTTGGTCCAGTTGACCATGATGATTGCTCAACACATGATTGTTGTAGCCAAACCATTGACAAATATTTTTAATGGTCCACAATTTTAATTTTTTCTTTACAAATTTAAAATTGGATTAAAATCCACAAAACCTTTATAATTAATTAATTAATTTCCCATAATTAATTTATTTGTATTACCCAATATTACAGGTAGCATAATAAAGTCTGTTTGTATGGTTTTCAACATTTATATATGCTTATCTGTTAGGACCACATCCTAACATTATTTTTATAATTCTCAATTGCTTATGTAATAACCCATGTCCAATGTGGAAAACCACTTATAATGTTATTTTATAATAATTTTATAATGGTATGTGTCAAGCAAGGCACCTAGACAAGTGGGGTCATTTCATGTAACCGTTATCAAGAATGTAATAAATGTTTGGTAGAAGATTCTAGCTTGAGTGGCATTTTGCATGTAAGCCAACTCTTGAGCTTAGAGTTAGGGTTGCATGAAGTATTTTCTTTAAAAGATATGGATCCATGTATGAATGTATCATTTTGCAAGTTAATGAAATATTGAAGGAGGTTGCCCCCTCAAAGAGGCCTATGATACTAAGTTATTTGTGAGACTGTTTCAATTTTACAATTACTTTCTACATAGTGTTATTGTGTTATTTGATGTATTTCTATTTATTTACAGTATTCTGTGTGAGTGAGCTTATTTTTAATAGAATTTTTCTAACAAGTGGTATTAGAGAACTTTCCAGGGATGAGTTCTCTTGTGACTACGATAATTCTTGCCCATCCATTCCACTTGTTAAATATAATTTTTTATATTTTTTATTCTCTATTTGTCCTTTATTTAAAAAATCAAAAACATACAGGCCTTTTTTTACATAGTATTTGAGTAGGTTAGAAACCCTGTGTTGGGGATTTTAAAATATCATGAAGGAGCTATCATTATTGTCTAAGCTAGATAGCCCATAAAACATCTAGTTAAGTAAGGGGTTATTAGGCTTCAATACCCAAGCCTTAGACAACACCCACACACAGAATCAAGCTCCCATGTATCTTCCGCTATTTAAGGAGACCATCTACGGTTAAATAAATTTTTATCCATTAGAAATATTTTTGGCCTTGTATTGTCCATAGTGTATGGGACACAACATCCCAAAATATTTTACCCTCCCATACTGTTAGAGAGGTAGATAGTGTACTTAAGGGTATGTGTCGAATCCTCCTTGGGTGGTGGTCTAAAATATTAATCCGAGCACTATTGTTCTTCACTATGGTATAATAGATAGTCTATGGGTATTACATGCTCTATTTCCTAGCGTACCTTAGTTCTATAAAAACAAAAAAATTCAACTTGCAAAAAATAAGCCTTCCTATTTTGCTAAACCTGCAATTGTTTTTCCCATAAAAGTGAGCATACAGAGAAAGACTTCCCTATCGTGAACACAAACTATATGTACCAAACCATTATGAAAAAATTTGCAAATGTCTATGATAGTCAAGAAATATTTCAATTAGTGGTAGTAATAGTTAGGTCAGTAACAATCTTCTCCAACAATAAAAAATGATAGGGTTATCAATGATATAAACAAAATCGACAGTGTCAGTAACTACATAGTACGGAGAATCCCAGGGTTAGTGACTAAATAGTTTTAATAATCATAGTACATGTGACATAGATAAATATAGGATACTTACAGGAGTGGTATGTAGTTAGAATACATAGGGAAAAGATGAATCCAATCTCTAGAGAAAAAAATGACCTCACCTGTAGACTCGTGAAAATAACAATAAAAAAGTTTGGGGTGCCAAAAACCAATGCTGTAGTATATAGCTTATTATGACTATATTTTTGAGCTGATATTTTTGATAAATAAAACTCAAACACTATTTTGGACTTATTACTAAAAATAGTAACCCCTGAAATCACACTTCTATTTTTAGTAAATCATCGATAGTCATTCAAAACACACCAAAATGGTTTTTGGTAAATGTGGACACCAAAAAGAGATAGATCAAGCCTCAAAATTGGACACCATCACAAAATAACTTAGTGTCATTATTCAATATAATCAATCAATCGAGAAGGATATCCAAAGTTTTAGAAGAGATTACATTACCTCCAAGCTTCAAACTGGTCCATAGGTCTTTGAGTATCATGATATTGAACAATCAAGGTAAGGAAAAGGAATCCATAAGGAAAAATATATTTTTCACCTTAACTTTGATCGTGATACCACCTTCAAGATGCCTAAATTGGACTTTCCAAAGTTTAATGGGAAATATGTAGAAGGATGGTTATGTTATGTTGATCAATTCTTCCAACTCCACAATGTCCCTAGATTAAATTATATCAAGATGACATCTTTCAATCTTGAATTGAAAGCTTTGTAGTGGTACTAATGGTTTCAACATACTTTATTGATCCATATTGGGAATATTTTGAATCACAACTACTCACTCACTTTTGCCCTTGTGCATATGACGATTTCCAAGGAGTATTGACCAAGTTAAGACAAAATTCTATAGTTCGAGACTACCAGGACCAATTTAAAAAATTAGCTAACAGAACCAAGGGGTTAAATGAAGGGTTTTTATTAGTTGTTTCATTAGTGGCTTAATGGATGATCTTTAATCCAAGGTTAATATGTTTAATTTGAAAATAATGATGCATGCCATAAGCCTAGCATGGTTGGCCAAATCTAAATTTGCAACTCAAAGGAGGACATCTAGATTTCAACCAACCAAAACTTCTTTTTCTCCCAAGTTCACAAGAAATCATGAAACTAAATCTATCCCCTCAAAATTCTTGACCATAGAGGAAATGGATGCTCAATGAGCCTAAGGGTTGTGCTATAATTGTGATGAAAAATATGTTAAGGGGCATAGGTGTGCCCAAAATAAGTTGTTTCTAATAGATGCAGAGGAAACTACCAATAGTGACCACAATGATGATGAAATAGATGCAACTAAAGAACAACCTCAAAATGAAGAGGAAACACATGAAGAACCTTAGGTAGAAATTTTGGTCCACACTCTTGCAGGGATTACTACTCCACAAATCATGAAAGTTGTGGGTTTCTTCAAAGACCAATACCTTACAATCCTTAATGATTCAGGTAGTGCACACAACTTTATTGATCCTTGAATTACCAAGCAGGCCAATTGTTGCATACACACATGCAATTATTTTGAGGTCATGGTGGTAAATTAAGGGACCTTACCTTGCAAAGGTAAATATTGCAATGTTAAATTAAAAATTAGGGATTATGAGCTCAAACAATATTTTTTTCCCTTTAATTAGAGGGATGTGATATTGCGTTAGGCACTTAGTATTTGGGTACTTTGGGCACCATATCATTCAATTTTGCAAAAATATGGATGTAGTTTTCATAGAATTGATTGTTGTACACTCTTCATGGTTCAAAAGTAATATCTCCTCATATTATTAGTTTAAATCGTATGGAGAAGATAAAAAAATCATCTCATGGGGTCATTGCATAGATATTTGCAATCCAACCACCTACTATAGTAGTGGATCAAGTTCTTGAATATTTACAACTTGTTTTGACAAAGCACAATGCAATTTTTGTTGAACCAACTGAATTACCACCACATTGCTCATATGGTCATGCCATTCCATTGGTCCCTAGTAGTGTACCACTTAAAATTAGGCTATAATGATATCCTCATGCTCTTAAGTACAATATCAAGAATCTTGAGAAGGAATTGTTAAAAATTAGAGTCATTCGCCCTAGTAACAACCCATACTCTTTGCCTATCTTATTAGTACAAAATAAAGATGGTTCATGGTGATTATGTATTAATTTTTATGAGCTCAATAAGCTCACCATTAAGGATAAGTTTTATATTCTAGTAGTGGATGAATTATGGATGAGCTACATGGGACTATGTTTTTCTCTAAATTTAATTAGATCTTTGTTATGGGTACCATCAGATCTGGATCAAGGAAGAAGATATTACCAAAACCACATTCTATACTCATGAGGGTCATTATGAGTTCTTAGTAATGCCAGTTGGCTTACCCAATGCACCTTCAACATTTCAAAGTCTCATGAACAATATTTTTCATCTATTTCTTCATAAATTCATTTTGGTTTTCTTTGACGACATTTCGGTTTATAGGCACTCTTGGGAAGAGCACCATGTCCATGTGTATCAGACCCCATAATTTTTGGCACAACATCAAATTTATGCTAAGTGGTCCAAGTGTTATTTTGGGTTGATAAAAGTGGAATATTTGGGACACATCATCTCCAAAGATGGTGTTAAATTTGACACTAAAAAAATTTAGGCAATTCAAAAGTGGTCGAAACCTCACACTCTTAAGGGTATTTATGGATTTTTGGGGCTTACTGGATATTACCACAAAGTTGTATGTAATTATAGAAAAAAATACTCCCTTAACATCCATGTTAAAAAAATATTCTTTTACTTGGATAGGTCCAACTAAATAAACGTTTCTAGATTTGAAGCACACTATGACAAAAAATCCAGTCTTAGCAATGCCTAATTTTTCTAAGCATTTTGTAATTGAAAGCGATGCTTCAGGAAATGGTATTGATGCAGGAAGGATGATCCTTAGCTTTCACTAGTAAGGTGCTTTCTAGTCATAATCTAGGCAAATCCACTTATGCTAAAGAAATGCTTACCATTTTGTATGTGGTCACTCATTGGTGAACTTATATCATTAGATGTCACTTTTCCATAAAAACATATCATCAAAGTCTTAAATATTTCTGTGAGCAATGGGTTACCACCCCCGAACAATAGAAGTGGATCTCTAAGCTTATGGGCTATGATTATAATATTACTTATAAAAAGGGCAAGAAGAACATTGTGGTATATACCCTCTCTCATTTATTTAATATATAGTATACTACGCGTCATTTCTTCCTCTATTCTCCAATATATAAATTCTCTTTGCAAGGAGATTCTTAAGGATTCAGGCTTGCAAAATTTAATTTCTTCCCTTCAAACAAATTCTACCTCATATCTCGGATACACATGAGATGAAAAAGATTTGCGCTATCATCAAATCCTTGTTTTTCCTCACACATCCCCACTCTAAGAAATTATTATGAAGGAAATGCATGCTTCTCCCACTATTGACCATTCAAGATTCCTTAAAATATAGAATTACTTAAACGTACTTTTTCTTGGAAGGGCATGAAGAAGGACACAATTTTTTGGTAGAATGTGACACATGTCAATGGATGAAAGACAAAAATATTGCATTCTCCAAGCACTCTACAACTATTATCAATACTTGCATAGGTTTGAACAGATATTTCAACGAATTTCATTGAAGGGTTACCTAAGTGCAAGGGAAAATTAGTTATTTTCATGGTAGTGGATCATATTTTGAAGTATGCTTATTTTTGTTCCCTCTCCCATCCTTACAAATCCTCCACAATTGCCCAAAATTTCTTCGATTCTATTTTTTCCCTTCATGGCATGCTTGTCTCCATTTTGTCTAATCATGATACCACATTCACTAGTAATTTATGGTAAGAATAGTTTAAGTTACAAGGAACTTAGATAAAGATGATTTTAGCTTACCATCCACAAATGGATGTCTAGAATGATATTGTCAATAAGTGTTTATAGATCTATCTTTGTTTCTTTGCCTTTGATCATCCTACATAATGGATAAAGTGGCTTCCCTTGGCTGAGTGGTGGTATAATACTTCTTATCACACAGTCATCAAGGTAACCCCTTTTGAAGTAGTTTATGGTCAGCCTCTATGCACACCCTCCTCCTAAATTATAAGTAGCTCTAAGGTCCATGTAGTCAACAATACACTCAACCAACATGTCAAAGTCCTTTATCAACTAAAGTTAAATTTAGAAGTGGTATAGAACCAGATGCACCAACAAGCTAATCGATATTATTTTCAGTGTAGTTTTGATGTTGGTGATATGGTATTCCTTTACCTATATCCATACAAAAAATCATCCCTTCAGCTTCACAAGATCTAGAAACTCATGATAAAGTACTATGGGCCTTACCAGGTTTTACAACGAATTGGTGTTATGACCTACAAATTTATCCTATGACATCCAAGCCCCACCCTATTTTTTATGTTTCATCTCTCAAGAAGGTTGTGGGAAATTAGGTATAGGTTCAATCTGCTCTCCTAGAATTAGATTAAGAAGGTTCTATCTTGCTTGAGCTAGATTAATTTTTGGATCAAAGGACACACATGCTTTGCAATCAAACCATTACTAAGGTCCTTTCTTAGTGGCATGGTATCTAGTTAAAATATGATACATGGGAGTCTCTCCACCATCTCTAAAACTAGTTTCCTCATCTACAACTTTGAGGACAAAGCTTTTTGAAGGGGAAGGACATGTTAGGACCTGATCCTAACATTATTTTTGTAATTCTCAATTGCTTATGTAATGACCCACGTCCAAAGTGGGAACCCACTTATAATATTATTTTCTAATACTTTTGTAATGGCATGTGGAAAGTAAGGTGCCTAGATAAGTGGGGCCATTTCATGTAACTATTATAAATAATTTCACTAATGTTTGGTAGAAGTTTCTTGCTCGAGTGGTATTTTGCATGTAAGCCCATCCTTTATGGTTCTATTTATTAGCCCATCCTTTTATGCCTTCTTCAAGTTCCTTCCCAATACTTTTGGCATAATAACGAATATATATATGGTGGTAGAGAATTTATTTGTGTAATACCCCTCTTGGATTTAAATGATTTTGTTACTAGCCCCTTGACCAAAAATGAATATGGTACTATAGAGACACAATATTTAATCCATTTGACCCATTTCTTTCTAAATCCAAACTTTTTGTAATATTTTTGAATGATGTTGTTACTAGCCCATTGACCAACACTAAATATGACACTATAGAGACACAATATTTAATCCATTTGACCCATTTCTTTCCAAATACAAAATTTTTAAAATATTTCAAAAAATCCCATTTAACCCTATCATAGGCTTTATTCATATCAAGTTCAAAGATCATTACTTTATTTTCTAGAAGCTATTGAATATATTACTTCATAAGCTACTATGATTCCTTCTAGAATCTATCTTCCTTTTATAAATCCTCATTTCTCTTTTGAAATAATTTTATCTAATAGTGGTCCTAAATTATTTACCATAAATTTGGAGATTATCTTGTATACCATATTACATGGGATTATGGGCTTGAATGAATCAAACAATTCTACATACTTCTTTTTTGGAATAAAAGTAAGATATGTTGCATTTATTTTATAAGATATATACTACTTTACCCTAGAGTATTCCATTGCCACTAATAAAGAATCCTTCATATTTTTCTATTTATGTTGATAGAATGCTATAGAGAGTCCATCTAAACATAGGAATTTATCCTTATCAAAGAATAATAGATCTAAATGAACTTCTTCTAGAGTAATAGGCTCCATAAATTTGCTATTTTATTCATCTATTATAGCTAAAGATACTTCTTCCAGTAATTCATCATTAAAAACTTCAATCTCCTTCGATCCTAGAATATTCTTGTAAAACATCCTTACCTCCTTTATGATTGTGATTTGTTTTCAATCCAAATCCCTTATACTATTTTTGGATGTCATTCTCTATACTATTTACACCCTATGAAAAACAATATTTTTATCTCCTTTTAACCAAGTTTATCTTAATTTTAATCTCCAAAATTTCTCTTACTTACTCAAAATATTATGATGTTCACTAAGCAACTCCCTTTTATTTGATATTGGATTGTTATTCTCATATTTGTATAATTCTAAAATTTTCTCTTTTATTTCTTCTTTCTTCTAAAAAACATTTTTGAAAGTGATCTTGTTATATTTTTTAATCTAGATGTCATTGATTTAACTTGTTTTAGAAGTGTATACAACCCACCATTTCTTGAAGAATTCCACATATTTGCTATCATATCAATAAATTAAGGATGGTCTTCCCACATCTACTCATATTTAAAATATATATATATAAAATATATATATATATATATATATATATATATATATATATATATATATATATATATATATATAATTCATTTACCACCATTTTAACTCTTATTAGCCAATGATATACGAGTATGCATCTCGTCTATTTATTTGATATCAAGTTCTAGCCTGTCCTATTGTTAGTACATGTATAGTTGTTCTCTTCAAAATCAACCTCCGATAGATTATTATTTTGAATAAAATATAATAAATATCTCATACTTTAGGTTATTTTCCTAGTTCTCCCAAAATTTTCATCTAGCTTGGTTATGATATTAATCTTTCCTATGATCATGAATCATATTTTTTGGTCTTTACTTCTCATAAAGACTTCAATTCCACTCCATTATTTTGATCTACCTAACTAAATTGTAGGTCCATAAACATTGATAAGGATGAAATAAATACCTACAAAGTAGCATGTGACTAATGAGGCTATCCAATGCCTAGTCCTATGAATGTATTCCAACATATTAGAATTCCACTTGCTACTCCTTTTGAATCCATAAAATCCCATTCACATCTTGCCCATACTACTTTCATAGATTTAGAAACTTCTTCCTTTGTCATTTTAGTTTCCTAGATAAAATGAATATCAGACTTATTACTTAAACAAAGGTCCTTAATACACCTTTGCTTTAAGGGGGCATTAGTACCCCTTATATTTCATGATATAGTAGTCATATCTCATTAGGGGTTGTTGGCCCTTCCTATAAATTTACAATATATTTTTATTGTTTGGTAAAGAGAAGTTCAACCAACTTAGATTGTGTTCCTTTCTCTATGTTTATTCTTGCTTCCTTGGATACTGCTTGATAATTAGAAGGTTTTTATCCTTTTTTTCAAGTATAAGGAGTAGGTCTTATTATTCTAATTATCAATATTGTTTCATATATTTTATTTTCATTATATTTATCCTATATCGACTCTACTAAGGAATATTTTGACTTATCTTGCTTATTTTTTAATACTTCCTTGTTAATAGTAAAGGTATTAAACATCTAATACTACATTTTCTCTGCCACTTTACTTATCTTGAATGGTGCATGGTACTTTTAAAGAACCTTCAAATTTGATGAGGCACATTCCTTATGTTTAGAAGGAATGTTCTTTCCTAAATTAGTTTCAAACTAAGTAGACGATTCCTTGTTAATATTATGATCCTATTGTACCATACCCTCTAAGCTTTGATCTACTTTTTTTCCTTAGGATAAAGCCTCAAAAGAATTGGTATTTCTTCCAAAATCCTTATTTACTATATTCACTATTCATTTACTTTCATCTATGTGGACCTACTTTTTGGATGTTGAAAATCATTTTCATCCATATTCATTTACAAGTTTGTCATGTAGTTTTCTACATGTATTTATAATAGAATCTTCTTAGGGCATGATCTTTAAATATACCTCATGTCATGACATATTCCACATTTGAAAGATATATTTTCATAATCTATTGATTGGATCCACAACTTACCCCCATACTTAATGATTAATTTTGAAAAAGGTTTACTGATCAATCATGACCAATATCTAGGCATAAATAGCTAAGACTATATCTTTTGTAGTTTTTGAAATCTGGAGGAATTTTCCAAAAGTGTTTCCTATTGCCTTAAAGGTATCAATTTTCCAAATTTTAATGGGAAACCCATACATCCTGACATAAAATTATATTATTTAAAAATAAACCTACAATATTTTGCATATAAAACATATAAGATAATGAAGGGTTAAATGCAACTTAGCTTAAAAATTTTATTCCTAGAATTCCCATCTCATTGATGTCTTAGCCCTCAATTACTCCTCTCATCATTCAAACCCTAGCTAATAGATATTTGTAATTTAATTCCTTGCAACTTGAAAACTCATGACTACCCTTGTTTTGGATGGCTAACTTCATAGGGTCATATCTCCCTCAATACTACTCAAATTCCTTCATATAAATACTCACTTTAAAACTTTTCAAATTTTGCTCAAATTGGTCTAAGAATCATCTAAATCGGATAACCCTTTACAAATATTTGGATCATTAATATTGCTATCTTCATTTTTTGCAACTTGAAAAATCATCGCTACTCTATTCCATATGGCTATCTTCACATAGTTGTAGCTCCCTCAATACTACTTGGATTCTTTCATATGATCACTCATTTTAAATCTCTTCAAATTTGATACAAAATGGTGCAATATTCATCTAAATTAGACAACTCCATGTAAATATATGGCTCATAATTTTTGAAAAACAAATTCTAACCCTATTGATGCATAATTTTTTCAATTGGTTATATGGGATTGAAATGGGCCCACCTATATTACATCATCACCACATAGTGGTATTATAACAAAGCTTGGATATTATCAATGTATCACTTGGTAAGATTTAAATCTTGGTCTCTTCCTTGAATGTTGAGAAGTCTAACCAATTGAACTAATAACACTTATTATATTGATGCATAATTAATATTGACTCATAAATATAATATCCTTCCATAAACTAATAACATATGACTTTAATATGACGAGAACTTACACAATACATTAATAGAAAGTATTGTAGAATAAACACATTGTGTAAAATTTAAAAGGAAAAATAAAAACATAAAAATTAAAAAAAAACATCACAAATATAATTTTACAATAACTTGAGGAATAATATTTTTACTAATAAAAAATATTCTAACGAATGTAAAAATAAAAAAAGCGTAATAACCCTATAAATATAGAATGCTACACACGAATATAAATTCTTATAACCATCAAGCTAATGACTAGTATTATTAATTTAATATTAATATAAGAATCATATTACAAGATGAATATAATATCTTACATCACTATAAAAATAATATAGAACATTATTATAATATTGATCATGGTTAGAGCTAATAATTACACCTCTATATTACCCTATAAATATAGAATGCTACACACGAATATAAATTCTTATAACCATCAAGCTAATGACTAGTATTATTAATTTAATATTAATATAAGAATCATATTACAAGATGAATATAATATCTTACATCACTATAAAAATAATATAGAACATTATTATAATATTGATCATGGTTAGAGCTAATAATTACACCTCTAAATAGCCATTCAATTATGACGTCAATTTATAAAACATGTTATAATAAATTTTCACTATTCTTACATATGATCAAAGGTTTTTAGTAAACTAAACTGTTACATAGCATAGCGACGACAAACATGTGAGATGAAGAGATTTGAACGTGGGACCTTTCTAAGATGAGAGTTTCAACTACCCACTCCTCTCCAACTCCCCACATGAACGGATAGATATTATAAGTTTTGCATAACTTATAAATACATAATTATAAATTTTCACTATTCCCACATATGATCAAACATATCTAAGATATCACAAGTTTTGCATAGCTTATAAATACATAATTATTACTTGTATTAATCGTTTTAATGTCTTACAATAAAAATTCATATGAATGTTAATTAAAAATATTTTTGTTATTCGATGAGAGTTTCTTCGGGATTCCTCCAAAGAGTTTTACAGTCCACTTTTTATAAATTTAATATTATTAGTCCTCAATAATATAAATTTTTTACCTTCAAATTCATCGTTTTTTGTGAGGACAATGAGAACTTATATTTATTTTATATAAATTTTTAAATTATGCAGTTAGATTTTAGGTGTAGATCAATTAGTTGAACCAAACTTTATAAGGGTGGAGGTTTAAGGTTCAAATCTTAGACCTCGCTGGATTAAACGTTTGTGTAAAAGATTTAAAACGATTCAGACATGGTGGTTATGGGGTGGATTCAGACATGGTGGTTATGGGGTGGACGTCGCAAAGATATGTGTGGTAGCCATAAAAATTGAACAACTTAAAATGATTGAGACATAGTGGTTATGGGCCTATGTGGTGGCCATAAAAACTGAACAACTTAAAACAATTGAGACATGGTGGTGTGGGATGGACGATAAGATCTATGTGGTGACCATAAAAATTAAACAATTTAAAACGATTGAGACATGGTGGTTATGGTGCGGATGGTGCAAATATTTGTGTGGTGGCCATAAAAATAGAACAACTTAACACGATTGAGATATGGTGGTTATGAGGCAGAAGACGACGCAAAGATTTGTGTGGTGGCCATAAAAACTGAACAACTTAAAACGATTGAGACATGGTGGTTATGGGGCCTGTGTGGTGGCCATAAAAACTGAATAGTTTAAAATATTGAGACATGGTGGTTACGAGGTGGACGGTGCAAAGACCTTTTTGGTGGCTATAAAAACTAAACAACTTAAAACAATTGAGACATGGTGGTTATGGGGCAGATAGTGCAAAGATCTGTGTGGTGGCCATAAAAATTGAATAGTTTAAAATGATTGAGACATGGTGGTTTATGTGGTGGCCATAAAAATTTATCAACTTAAAATGATTGAGACATGATGGTCTGTGTGGTGGCCATAAAAACTAAACAACTTAAAATGATTGAGACATGGTGGTCTGTGTGTTGGTCATAAAAACTAAACAACTTAAAACGATTGAGACATGGTGGTTATGAGGCAAATGACGCAAAGATCTGTGTGGTGGCCATAAAAACTGATCAACTTAAAACGATCAAACCATGATCGTTATGGGGCCTGTGGTGACCATAAAAACTGAATAGCTTAAAACGATTGAGACATGGTGGTTATGGGACGGATGACAAGATTTGTGTGGTGGTCATAAAAACTGAACAACTTAAAACTATTGAGACATGATGGTTATGGGGTGAACGACAAAAATATATGTGTGGTGGCCATATTATGACGGCTATGACGGCTACGAATTTCGACCATATTAATTAAAAAAAATTATGTAATAATTTTATTTTCTTAAAATAAAAAAATCTTATGTAATGTTTATTTTGTATTTGGGTTATATTCTTCCCATTCATATTTCCCTATTATTATTGTTTCTTTACTAAAAAAAAAAAAAAAGCAAATGAAAAAACTTATTAAAACTTTAATATTTAAAATTTGATTTTTGAAGACTTATTTTCTTTTTAAATAATATTATTATTTTTAAAATTTTAAAGTTGATTTTAATTTATATTTAAAAATTATTTATATTTAATTCTTATTTTTTTATACTTAATTCATAATTTTTGATCTAAAAATAATGCATAAAAATTATAATAATATAAAATTATTATAATTAAAAATAAAATAACTTGTATTTATTAAAAGGTCGTAATAATATTTTTGGTTGAGAATCTTGGAATATATTTCATTAAATTAAGGAATAAACATAACTTGAATCAAGTAATGAATAAGAAAAATGAACATTAAATGTTAAAATTTGCGGTATTATAAACTTAATAATAATATTAACTTGCGTCAATCAAACATCACGGAATATAATGCAGGGAAAACCAAGTATCTAAAACAAAATTAGTAACTTAAACAAAATTCTATCATAAAATAAACAGGGAAGAAAAATTTCGGATATACAGGAATACTGCAAGGGTAGCGTATAACCGCTAACACAAGTTTTTTAATGGAAACGAAAGAAAGATAGGAGTCGCCGGACGCTAGTCACTCATAATTATTCTTATCGTGAAATGCATAATTTAGGAGAGGCTGTATCGATGAGTAACTAAGGCTACGCTGCTCTGGTGCAGATGGCGGGGACGTTCAGGTTCAAATTCAGATAGAAACCGCAAGAGGGATGGACAGGTTTGTGTCGTAGGCGTTTCCTTCCAAGCTGATTAAGGTAGCGAGATTAAATGGATAGATAACAGAGGAATTCCCACTCCAGATCTCCTGAGAAATCAAGTCGTAAAGTTTTTCTGTGGGATGTCTTCCATCCCAGAAGACGTATGCGTCTGGATCCTCGCAAAACAGAGCTGGCGGATCCGTCTTTCCACAGCTCACTTCCGCGTTAAAACTCCCCAATCCGCAACAAGCAGACATTTTCTCGGACAATCCTGCACGCCACAATCGTTTCAATGTTATCGTCACTACATTTATATCTTGTGTGGGGCATAACAAAGGAATGGGCTTGATTTAGAGTAGCATGGCCGTCTTGCATTTGCTTACCATAGTTTCCATCCTTTTCAATTATGTTCGTAAGATAATCATAGGAATACATGACCGAGATGGTGGCTTCATTCAGATTTTCATTCAGTTCATCCACGAGGGGCTTGAGACGAGAGTTATAAGTCCTAGGCAAGTAGTCTACGATACCAAAACATAAACCACCAACAAATTCTTCTCCGCATATTGAAAATCTTGACAAAATACGTCTGACAATAGGAGTATATCCTAGAGCGGGAATGTCCAATACAACGAATTTTCTCGCCCCGGCAACATATAGCCTCTGCCATTAGAGATGACATTAGTAGGACAGTTTAATTTTATCAAACAGTGATATGCCCAAAAATGGATAGACAATCTCAAATGAGAAAATAGTGGATTACATCTAAACATGGAATGTATAGCAAATACTAAGTCTCACCCAAACAAGATAATGTACTTACTGTCACGTATTCTTCAAATTTGGCAAGCAGCAAAGAAATGAATTCCTCTCGGTCACTAGGAATCGTGGTACTTCCGCCTCCGAGAGCGACGAACATGGCTTCGAAGAAGGCGAAAATGTCGTTGCCTCCACACCAAATGAAATATAAAGAGTTGCCCAAGTAGGACGTGGCTTCCTCAGCCCCGTGCTCGTTAATTAGCCGCTTAGAAAAAATTTCGAATTGTGTTATTTGGTAACTCATATTCAAAATCGTCTGCGAGCAGAAAAGTAATAGAACGATTCAATAATAAGGTTTAGTCTAGCGGCTAGCCAAAGAAAACCATAGCAAGTAATTAAATGACAATAATAATATTTAAAAGACTCCACTTCTACTCCCTAGCCATAGCTATAACCTTAGGAGGCGGAGGAAGGGAATTATGAATTAGAAAAAGTTAGAGAAGGTGGATCTTCCTTCCTAGTGAGAAAAGCTCAAGCGAAGGGAAAGGAAAGGAGAACTGAGAGTTCAGCCCCTGTTTCGTCTATAAATCCACTGCCTCCCGATGCGAAATTCACGCCCTTAGAGAAGTTTGCATTTGGCTTCAGATATGGAGGAATGAAGAAGGGGAACCCCAACTTGGAAGCTGCCATTCCATGTTCCACATTCCACATTCCATTCAGTGGAAAGAAAGCTGGTTAATATATATCTTTTTGCTAAAAGAAGTTAGTGCAAATTCAAAACTGACTCCGGCAAGACTATAACATACCTATGAAATCAAAAGCAGTGCGGCCATTTGTGAAGCGGCCGGTTGGTTGAGGGAAATATGAGATCCCATAGGGTGTGAAGTTTGCGTGGGCATCTTCGTTGAGCAGGTAATTATTGTTGCCTGCATCTGCCAACGAGTCTCCGAAAACGAACATCGCTGGCACGTCATGTCCTCTCACTGTTGTGGTTATCCACCCTAAAACGAGAACTAAACTATTCATCCACATCGTCCAATTACTCCTGATCACCTCCATTCTGTCGAGGCCTACTTCTAACTCCGAGTCTCGGCTATGAGATAACAAGTGCGTCTCTCATCGTAGAAAATGCCATATTTATTTACAACGAGATGGCACAACGTGGCCTGGGCAAGCTGCATATTAATCAAATGTGTGATCATGTTACACTGTATAGTGTGTCACAGTCCGAATATTTTCCACTCACCAACACCGTATTGATATTCCCAGCACGCCGGACATTTTGTCTAGATTCTTCTTTCTCACCTTTTGGAAATATGCCTCTTCCTTTAAGTTGTCGTTTCTAGCGGAAATTTCTTAAATTTTTTTACTCGTAACCCTTATTTAGGGAATTTTTTTGTGTAGTAGTATGAGGTGGGATTGAAATTCAAATTATTCAAATTTTGTTGTGCCTTGGCTTCTAGTTGTAGCAAAATAATTCTTAATTTAAAGTTAAAAAAATAAAATTATATATACGAAATAAAATAAAATAAAATATTAATATTAAATGATTTAAAAATTTATATGACTTATAACATATTAATCTTAAAGATATATAATTTTTTTTTGTAATATTAAGAGATGGGGTTTCGATCGGGAATCCTTCAACCTGTTACAACAATTCCACCGAGGAAACACACAACCACCCCTCGCACACTCACTCACGCCACAATTTGAACCTTGAACCTTTAAAAAATAATAATAATAATAATAATAATTAAATATATAATTAATTTAACTATACCAAACAATTTAATATAAATAATTAATATAAAAAAAATAATAATTACAAATAAATAAAACCAAATTATGGCGCATGCTTCACAATAGAATACCAAGACAAGACAACATAATTTTCCATATAGAAGGAATCAAGAAGACTCTAGCATTTAGATAGTGTACCAAATTATGGCGCATGCTTCACAATAGATTACCAAGACAAGACAACATAATTTTCCATATAGAAGGAATCAAGAAGACTCTAGCATTTAGATAGTGTACCTCCTCAGGTTGGTAGCTGGTTAATGTTCACATTTAACTACGTTTGCCACTTTTTGCGTGCATGTTTAGATAGTTCAAGCATGCAATGGGCAGTAATTTGGCAAAATAGTAAAATGCTAGTTTTTTTAGTAGGCTTTTGATTTTATGGACATTGCGTTAGTCCCTTTATAAAGGATACATAGTCTATTATTTTGTTACATGAGTACTTATAGGTATGAAAGAGTAGTTTTAATACATGTTTTAGGGTTTTACTAGTGACTAGAAATTATTTTACAAGGTTATAGTGAAATTAAACCAAAGAGCACCTAAATTCTTTGAAAATGATTTATGTAGGATTGCATTGGTGAGAACATAAATCCATGTTGATGTACTATGATTTATTAGACATAGATATATCATGACATAAGGAATCCAAAAAATGGATAACTTAATCATTAAGAAGAGATAGTTGGGTTCAAAAAGCTAATGCAAGTTTCAATAATTTGTTCTCATTATAGAAGAAATGTATATTTATTTTACTCTTGTTGGGACAAGTAAGCATAAACATCTTTTGAAAAGAAGAATGAGAGTTCCACTTTGTGTTGAAAGCAAACTATCACCATGTGTGTGATAAAAACCTTCAATGTGAGTGCATGTTGGGAAAGAACAATATGCCAAAACAAAAAATAGTGGATTAGAGTTAGAAAAATATTAAAAATAAAAGAATTTAGGTATCAAATTATCCCTATTGATATGAGATATATCCAAGATAACAATAAATGCAAGAGTCAATTCATGCTAAGAAAATAGATGACAAACTTTATTTTAGTAATGACAACTTCATATGTTGAGCAAATTGAAATGATTCACTTGAGGGAGGTATTGTCAATAATTTTTCATGATCAAAAGTCTTCTCATTGGGGATATGTGATCCATATATATTTATAGCAGGTCACTAGGGAGCATGAAAAGTTGATGTCAAGGTAGAAAAATCTTGTGATACTATAAGAATCTAAAATATGGTAGCATCATATTTTTTCCATAACTTCAAATAAATTTATATTTAAATAAAACATTAGAGGTAAGTTCATCACATCAAGGAGAATTCTTGAAGTTAATTTAATATTAACATGTGTTAATCAACTAGATCAAGTGCAAATTGAGATATTCTTCTTACAACTAAAATAAAACTCAAAGGGATAAGTCTAGTATAAATGTTATATCAAATTAAATCTTTTGGAAAAATCAAAATGACAAAATTTAATCTATTGTATAGTCTTATTTTCTCTATCATGAGAGATCCAAATAAGATAAAATTTTATCAAATGTTCTTGATATCATTTAGCTTGTGCCTACTAATTTTAATCTTAAACTGTATTTTTTTAATATTCAAAAGGTCAAAAATAGTCTAGCCAATAAGTTGATATGAAATATGCTTATTTGATATGTGTAGGTTATTATAAAGATACTTTAAGGTATCAAAATGAATGTTTGTATAATAATCATAATACACAATTCTCATTTATGGTTTATACATGAAGGGTGCAATCAAGAATATTATTGCAATCCCATATTTATAAAAGGAATAGGTTAGATGAGTTCTGGTTAGACCAAGATATGGAAGGATGGGGGTTTGAAGAGCCAAGAAAAGGAGTGAGGAATTGTTAAAATGAGAACTAGTAATTAACTTACAAGTGAGTGAGTCTCGTTCACCTAATATAGAATATGGGTGGAATAAATGTGTTATTACTTAGGTAGGATGTCGATGAACAATTCTAGAAATTGGTTTTGATTCTCTTCTATAACCTAGTTTACCCTTTTTTGTCATCTTTCCTTGTTTTTCCTTGCTAAATTTCTCAAATTTATGAAATAAGGATAACAACATGATTAAGTGGTATGCTACATTTATTTCCCATGATCAATGGTGTAACAATCACCACTTTAAATGGTGTTCATGGTCATCGATTGGATTTTAGGATTTTTGATATACGATTCAAATCCTAGTGTGTTTTGTACTTACGATTAAGATTAGATATCACTTTGATCGATTATTATAATTTTATAGCTTCTAAAATAGTATAGTCCAGTTGTAGACCTAAGAGAAAACTTTATCTATTTCATCTATTATATACCCATCTCATTTTTTTATTTAACTATCAAATATTTAATATCAAAAAACATTACACCAGTACATCAAGAATTGATTCTCTCATTCACTTTCTATTTTTTTAGTTTTTTAAAATATTTTTTATTTTTCTAACATTGTAACATCTAACCCTATTTTGCTTCATTTGTATCTCTTTTTCTTTTAGGTATGATAAAATCCACTGATGGTTGGTTTGTTGCCTTCCATATAGGAGAGGACACTCCACTTTTTATTGGATTGGTCTATTTCTCTTTCATTGATTTAATTATTTCTTGTATGGTCTTAAGCAAGAGCCACATGCTTAGTATAAAAGGATTCAATTTTTATTTATTAATTGTGGCCTTCATCAATGAAAGGAAGAGCGTGATGTTTATATTAAGCATCATGATTGATAAGTTCTTGTTACTATGTTGTATGTTAATAATATTCTCATGAAAGGAATCTCAACATCCTTTGTCTAGGATACGAAGATTTGGTTTTAAGATATCTTTGACATGATTGATTTAATTTTCTTAACTATATTTTAGGGATTTAAAATTGATTAGTGATCCTCTAGGATCACCATATTGCATATTAAGTATACCTTGTATCTTCTATAATGATTTAGAATGGAGGATTATTAGCCCTTTCTAAATCATTTGCCTCAAGATTAAATATTCAACTAGATTGTTCTACTCCTTTGGTTGATTTCACCTTGTATTAATCTCTTATCTAGGATATTCCCTATCTCATATATACTAGACTAGGGATTGCCTTTTTTATTACCTATTCTTTTTCATATATGAGATAAATTTATTACAATAATTATAAAGTGGTAAATTAGATCTTGCGATATATCCAAGATACCTATGAGATTGATATTTATTATTTTATTAGGGCTTATTCTATTATGTAATTTAATTTAATGCAAACTAGGCACATGATCTTGACTAGAAATAATCTACTACTAGCTTTATATTTTATCTTAATATTAAATAGGTCTCTTGGTATTTTTATCAATATTCCATCATATCTTTATCTTTTGAAAAAACTAAGTATTATTACACCAAAGAGGCCACCAAATATATTTGATGGATGTTGATGATTCTTAAATAGTTTACCTTCATTAACCATTTATTATCACTCTTTATTATGATAATCAAATATCTGTCGAGTTTATTTACAATCATATTTTCACTAATATACAAATCATATCAAGGTGTTGATACACTATGTTCATTGACCTCATGCTTATGGGATGCTCAATCTAGTCACATCATGCTCATGGTATGCTTGAGCTAGTTTGTGTACCTTTAATATAGTATTTTGTAGGTATCTTTACCAAGGTTATATAAGAGATAAAATTTATGTTATTACTAGAGTATATTGGTGTAGAGGAGTATCCCTTAAAGGGAAATTAATAATAAGGGTCCCCTATACAACTTAAGGAGGAATCCTAAAATAAGTGGTATTAGCTTGAGGTCATTACCAATCTTGTATTGTATCATTTTTATATTTCTCATTGATCCGATAAGCACATTGATAGATGACTATTATTTCCTATACTATTGTCCATTACATCAATTCTTTGACCTTAATCATGAGTAACTTGTAATAGATCTATTTATACCCTTCTTATCAAACAATTTCTTATCAATTAAGGATTTATTTGTTAATAATTTTTATTGGTTTCTAAGGGAATATTTCATATATGTATTATGCTTATATGTTATTTAATCCTACTTTGTTGTATTATGCTCATTCATTTTATTCCTAAATATGTCACAAGTTAAAAATTCTTGGTATGAAATGTGACTAATTGATGACCAATATATTGACATTAGGTTGAGGAGAAATTAGCAAATAAAATTTTATTAAATTCACCTCAACGTACTAGTATTAGATTTGGTGAGATGTAGGAACCTTATTCCATCAAGTTATGAGGAGAAATACTCATAAGCTTGTTAATTAGAAGTCACAATATTTTTTACTAATAAATAAATGGAGTGTGAAAAATACAAGAAGAGAAGTTTGAGTTTTTACCTGTAATGCAAAAAAACCCAATTCTAACTCTTCAAAGATAAATTGATTTCTTCCAATTCTTAGTTAAATCAACTATCATATTTTACAACTAAATAATTTTAATATAGATTTTTCATGTGGTGATAACTAGGAGAAATGTGTTGGTTTAATTTATCTATATCCAAGCTAAAAAATTACCATCAATACAAAAAATATTAAATGTATAATATGAGAATAATCAATAATATTAATACATATTGCAAGCATATGTTTGCTAATATTATAATATGAGAATAATCAATAATATTAAATACAATTATGTTGATATAACAATACTTATTTAAATTTAAAAAGCATCCTTATTGCTTATAACTTGTTACTTACAATAGCTTCTATTAACACTAATAATCATTATTATTATACAAGGACAAATAAACATATTAACCAAAGCTTGCAACTTGGAGAGTGTCAAGAAAAAATATTGATAAGAATTTACAAAATATGTAACAAATCCAAAAGGCCTAGTGGAAATTAAGTTTTAACCTTAAAAATTTCAAACCAATAATGTTTAGTTAATAGTATACACATACTTGTTCAAACCTATTTAAAATTAAAGTATCACAGAATAATTGAATTCGTAATCTCATAAAATACTAAATTTAAAAATTGAAATACGAGCTCTAATCAAATACGAACCGTAAAGGTAATAAAAGTCTAATCATTTTATCTTTTTGTTAGGTGGCAATAGAAAGAAAAGATAACGTGACTTCTTAAATAAAAGTCATATTTTATCAATCAAATAGTCTTTTAGGAATCTTTTATAGTTCAAGCTGCTTTAAATACGTTTATTTAAAATTAATTAGACAACTACAATTTCATTTTTTTCGGTCATAAACACCATTCGTAATGCAAACAAACGACGACGATGAGTACTAAATAAGCTTCTTGAAAAGTAAAGTCCTTTTATTAATATACAATTAATACTGGGACTGTTTACCTTTCGCTTGACAACATCATAGAGTAAAATTACTTTTGCCAAAAGTATTTTTAATTGCTATTCTATATTTAAAGTTATGACAGTATATAATTACTGTTCGTGTCTAACATAAAAAAAAAATCGACTTAAAAATAAATAAATATATATATGGAACATGAACCCCAAAAGTCTAAGAATGATTGTATTTATGTTGAATCCCATAGTCTAACAGTACTAGCAATTGTACGCTGTGTTTTGCTGAAACAAGACGGTCGATGTTGCGAGAACTGAAAGATCAAATCTCTTCTCTAGTATTGACGGAAGAATCAACATCCATATAGATTAAGACAGAGGTAATAATTAGTTTGTTTTCTCTCGAAGTTGCTTATATTCAACAGAAAATTTCCTTGGTTAGATGATACCCACAGTGAAGGGAATCAACCTGAATGCAGTAGCACAAGATCAGACAAAACGCAATGCGGCGAACGTCATATGAGGTATTGGCGTCCTGCTAAATTCATGTTTGTGTTGGAAATGTTACCACAATGTCACATCTGTAATACCGATCTGTTGAAGTAGACACAGGAAAGGACAATTATTAAACGCTTCAAGGCAATCAACGTGTATTAAACGCGTAAAGGAAACAAAAGATCAGACAAAACGCAATGCGGCGAACGTGAACGTCTTGGAGTTATTCCATTTTTTCAAATAAAAAACATTTTATCGTATCCCATTTTTTCAAATAAAAAACATTTTATCGTATCCCATTCATAAAATGTTTTTTATTTGAAAAATGGAATAACTCCAAGACGTTCACGTTCGCCGCCATTGCGTTGTCTGATGTTGTGTATCTTCACGCGTTTAATACACATTGATTCCCTTGAAGCGTTCTATATATATATATATATATATATATATATATATATATATATATATTCTTTTGTATTTTCCAAAAACAAATGAGAGCAGTCTCGCAGACACATGCAAAATATGGCAAACAAAACACTCAGGCAAGATGAAATAGGTGCGTCAGCGTAGATACACAACGAAAACAAGCGATGATATATTAACAAACGTGATCAATTGTACCATGATGATTACCATTCCAGATTGGAAGACTGTAATTACTGTACCATGATTGCCATTCCACATTGGAAGACAGTAATTAGTAGAAGAGTAGACGTACGTGAAAGTGGCAGTTCTTAGAGCTCAGGCTGAGGTGACTTCAATGCCATATTACCCTTTCTATTTGTTATTTTGTGTTTCCAGGGGGGAGGGGAGATCGAATGACGCCTCTGCCTCCAGGGGAGGGGAAATCGAACGACGCCTGTGCCTGTATTTATAAAGGCATGCTAGGGCAAGGCATATGCACATCTCAAATCTCAATCTTGACAATCTCAACTCTATTATTGAGACTGCACACGTAATGTAGGGTGGTATAGTGATGTAGCTTGACCTTTCTCAAGCCTGGTCGGGTTAGAACTGAGATTGTGTAGCGCCAGTGAGAAAGGGATAGACAAATAGAAAGAGACTTAAAATGAATGTGAAAGGGTTCCTTAACAACATCTCTACTCAACATGGTCCATTTTCATTTAGAAGGATACCGATGGAGAGGGAAGTAGCATTCATGGAGAAGTTGTTGAATCAAGGCCTCTAAAACAAAGCAACCCAAAACAAAGCATTAAAAAGAACAACAATGGTTAAAAGAAAAAATATACCCAATTGCATGTTGTTAACAAATTGAAGAGAAATGATCAATTTCACGATGTTATTTCCAAAGAATGTACATACATTTAATATAAGCACAAAATAATTATAAGCAGTTTTTAGAACCAGCACCTAACTAACATGTCCTTTAGCTTAATCAAATTAACCTGTCTATTCTTTAAGTATTACAAATAAAAAAATTACTTAACACTTTCCTCCTTAATGCTTAAGGTTCCAATCTATAATTTCTTGAGCAAAACTTTCTATTCATCTTGTTGTTGCACATACACCTGCATTGTAATGCATTTACATATTTTTGAACCACTTGTTAGTGATTTTCTTTTATTTTTAGACATCAGCCATAAGTATCCTTATTGTAACCTTCTCACCATATCAGACTACATGGTTAACTAACCCTTGCAACAGTGAGGTGTAATAGAGTAGATCACTACTTACAAGGTTCACTTTATTGTTTTCGCATCAAATATTTATCTTTTTTTTCTCTCATATGTGGACCTTGCTTCTACCACACATAACATTCTTCCAATGATTATTATCACTCTCTCTTCTTCCTTTGAGGATACTCTTGTTGCTACTCTTTCTCTTTCAACATAGCTTTTTCCTATCCTCATTATTTTTTAATTTTGATTACTTTATCTCTCATACCCTATTAAAGTTATGAACCAACTAGGACTAGAATATAGCACCTCCATATATTGAGGTTGCTCTCCTTTAAGCTTTTGACTCATTGAACTAGCCTACAATTTGAACGTAGGAGTCTTACTCATTGCTCCAACATTTCTCCTAAGCCACTTTATAAGTGCTTGAAACTCCTAAATTTAACACCAACTTTGAGATTTAACACTGCCTCTAATACTAGTTATTGAAAACAAGGCTACAAAACAAAGCAACCCAAAATAGAACACCAAAATGAACAACAATTTATAAAAATTATATACCCCAATTGCATGTTGTTAATAAAATTGAAGAGGAAGGATCATTTTCATGTTATTGTTACCAAATAATATTCATAAGCTTAATGGAAGCAAAAAATAGTTATAAGCAGTTTCTATAACAAGCACCTAATAAACACATCCTTTAGGTTATCTAAATCAATTTGCCTATCCTTAAGCATTACAAATAAAAAAATTTCTTGAAAAAAGTTGTGTCAAAGAAAATAATCTTTTTTACATTATGCTTATGAAAATGATGTTTAAGTTGATTGGGTGCAAAGTATTTCTATAACTTGTCAACAATGATCAGATCGACCAAGGTAAATATCTAATCATTAAATAGTTAGTGTCCTCCTTATTCTACATTGTGACTACAAGTACAACTAAATGAAATGTAGGCTCATAATATTCCTATAATTTAACTAGCCATGATAATAATCTTCTTTTTTATCTTAATGCTAACATTGTGTTGTGTTATATTGTTTTGGCATAGATATGAGATTGGGGAAGATAGACGAAGAGGTATTTTTTAAGTTGGAACCCCTTGGATGGACCCATTAATGGTGATATACACTAAAAAATTAAATTTAAATGAAAATCATATTTGGGAGTGCTAAGAGTATTACTTGTAAATAATACTTAATCTCAAGAGTTCTTCTTGAAATCTATGACCCTATATAATGTCCCTAGCAAAGGTACTATGCATTTCATTGTAGCCCCTGGATCTATCCCTATTACTTATACAATAAACAACCATATATTTTTTATTCATATTTTGATTGGGAATAAGAGAAGTAGTGTAATACTATTCATATATCACTAAGTGTAATTATTAATTATGTCTTTATGAGTAGAGCTCACTTTTTAATGAAACACCTATAGGTATGGTAACATTGAGGAACTAAGAACTTGTGGCCCTACAAAAATATGGAACTAAAGAGGTAGTTTATGAGATCATGTGTAAGACTACTTCACTTACAATGATCTTTAAAATCTAAATAATGATCCTGATTTATAAACAAAGATTATGGGTGGATCATAGTGCTTTATTACTACTTTGACAAGCTCTGTACAAGGATGAATGAACCTAGGCAGGTGTCTAGATAAGAATGAGTTCCATAGAATAGCTTATTCCCTTCCAAATGAGAACTTTTTCTTTATTTTTTACCCTTCTCAAAATCTTTTCCACTTTGCTTTAATTGTGATAATCATATCATGTATCTCTGCCAGACTATCTTCTAGTTCTTTTGTAGTCTTATGTATCTTTTGTGCTCTCTTTCCTCTAGCCATTTTGCACTATATTCTTACTTTTTGAGAGGGTGAGTACCAACGATTTTATAGAGCCTTCAATAGCTTTCAATAGAATTATCCCTCTTGAGAAGCTACACAAATGCATATTATTCCAAGTTAACCTTATCTTTATAGCAAGAAATGCCTGTAATGGATGGTTGTTGCTAATTAAATGTCAAGGATTTTGCATACCTCATTTTTACACTAAATTTTTACTTGGGATTGCAATTTTATGTAAGCATTGGCAGTGCATGTCCCCTTTTTATGATCACTAGCCTTTGAACCAATGATATTCTAGCTAATTCAAAACTTGGCAGCTGCCTAGTGTAAACCTTAGCCAATTAGAATACTTATATTTACAAAGTGCTTCTACCATACTTCCACTATGTGGCTATATACATGTGTTATTATTTATAAATATACACATGAGTGGCACACTTCTTTATGCATCTATTTTAAATGTTAACCGTTTGTTGGAATTGGAAAAATACAACTATCAATATCTAGCAGTTCACATGTGTTTCCTTCCTTCCTTTAGAGATAAGATATAGGCTAGAATACAATGATTCCCATTTCTCATGCATTTTGGGCTCCAATTGAATCTCCTTGAATTCTTATTCCTTAATTTTCATTTTTTGGCCAATTGGTTGATCACTATTATCTAGTAGATTTTTTAGGGTGACTAGTCCCTTAGGAATATGGTTGTTCTTCAATTAGACCATTCAATCCTCTACAAATGATTCAAAATATAATATTATTTATTAATTATGTGCATAATTTTATAGGTAAAAATATATCCAAAATATAATATATGCAATAACACTATAGCCCAGATTAGCTTAACTGAAGCTAACTTTAGCTTGTCTAGAAGCTATATTTCTAATTCTATGTGAACCTTATAAACTAGTGGTTGTTATACAAATACTTTTTCATTTAAGAAAACATTAGTCTGATATAGCATTAAATTGATATTAACCACTTCAATTGTGTTGTTAATATCAAAATAGTTTTTACAGTATCCAATATTACAATGAGAGCATAGGTTTCATTGTAATCTATACTTGGCTATTGTGAGAAACATTTAACTACTAATATTGTGTTGTATTTCAATAGATCCATAAACTTTATAATTTATTTTCTATACCCATTTTAGTCTAATGAGATCATTTATTTTTGGAGGATATATTAAATCCCATGTTTCATTCCTTTCTATGGTAGTAATCTGCTCATTCATGGATTTACACTAGACTTTATGCTTCACTACATCTTCAAAATATCTTGGTTCTACTTGAATATGAGACAATAAAGAAAAATTCACAACTGAACTAAGACTAGTAGTTCATTCACAATTTTTTTGAGAGTTTTTACCTTTATTGGAGGAGGACATGGATTTGAAGGAGTACTAGATGAAGGATATGTTGAACTTGATGAAGGAATAGGAGTAGAACTTGAGTTATATTTTGGCTAGTAGAATAAGGTGAAGCATCTTGTTTTGTATCCATAATTACTAGTTGGTTTTTATTGTTACATAATGTTATCCCATTTCTATACTTAATTTTTAGTAAAATATACATCTTGACCGACTATTAAGTTCCCTATCAATATATTATATATATGATAACCCTTTGTCTCCTCACACTAGTCAATAAAAATGTATTTTTACTTTTATCTCTTTTATTTAGTTATATGAGCATAAACTGCAACCAAATACCTTAGTATGGGCTACTCTAGTATTTCTTCCACTTCATACCTCACAAGGAGTCATTTTTTATACTTTTTGAAAATTATATGGTTACTGCTTCAACCCAAAACATATATGGAAGATCCTTGGCCTTAAACATGATTCTTTTCATCTTCAATTGTACAATTCTTACATCCAACTACCCCATTTTGCTAAGGATTATAGTTTGCAATTAATTACCTTTCAATACCACACTTTATTTGAAAATATAAAAAATTATTAGACATAAATTCTCCCCCTCTATCTATACATAGGGTCTTTTAAGAGACAACCACTTTGATTTTCTACATTAGTTTTAAATTGTTGAAAGATAAAAAAATCTTTTGATTTTTATTTGATGAAATATACCCCATTTCTTCTACTATATTCATCAATAAAGATAATAAAATACCTACTTTTGTTAGTGATAAGGTCTATATCATACCATAAATATCAACATACACTAATTCAAGTGGTGCATTTACCCTCCATGCCTTATCTATTGAGAAATAATCTCCATGTTGGTTACCAAAAATACAACCTTCACAAAATTGGTCATCTCATTTAATAAATGGTAATCCTTTTACCATTTTCTTATGATATAGTAGTTTTAGCCCTCAAAATTTTAGATGCTCATACCTCATGTGCCATAACCAAGATTCATCATTTAAGACAACTATCAATGCATGATTTCTTCCATATATAATTCTAAGAGGGGGATTCTATTTTGTAACATAATGAGTTGTGCTACAATCTAATTGCTATCATTTTTGTCATAATCAAAATGTTCATTATTTTCAAAAGTAGTAGAATATCCCTTTTCAAGAAGTTGTCCTATACTCAATAAATCATGATCTAATCCAAGCACATATAAAATATTTTGAATAAACCTTATGTCACGTTTTTTTGTTTTAACTAAAATGGTGTCTTTGCTTGCAACCTCAACTTCCTTGTCATCTCCAAGATGTACTTGAGATTTGATAAATTCATCCATATTTACAAATATTATTTTATTCCCTATCATGTGAATTCTACAACTATTGTTCAAAAGTGACATCTTTAGATATTTATTTTGTAATATTACAAACACAAAATAAACTACTTTGTTTTTTTTTTCTTAAAAAATTAGCCCATTGCTTATGCTTTTTCTAGAAATTATGTTCATAACGACCAAAGTTTTTGCAATAATAACATTGAACTTGTGATTTGTCAAGGTTCTAATCACCTCTTTTTTCATTTCTACTACCTCTTCCTTTATCATTGCTATTGTTGCTTCTTCATTGTCCATTACTACTTCCTCTACTTGCATGTCCTCTTCCTCTTTTGTTCTCTTATAATATGATTGTTTAGATCCTTTTACCTTCTTCTTTGTTTGAAAATCGTGTTCAACATAGTTTTAGTGGATCTATTTATCCTCTTCTTGTAAGTTTGAAGAGATCCCATAAGCTCAATAACTAATAACAAAATTAGATTATTAGATTCATGAATAGCAATCACAATGGGATCAAAATATGGAGGGAGGATTCTCAAATTATTTTCTATAATTTTTTGATCTCATAAGTTATCTCCATAATATTTTATTTAATTTATTAAGCCCATCACATGAGTAAAAAATATTGCATAAATTTAGAGTCTTTTATATTTAAAAAATATATATATCTTCTAAATATTTGAAGTTTGATGATTTTTACTTGTTTTGTTTCTTGACATGCACTTTGTAGTAATCCCATGTTTGTTTTTATTTTATTATTGGAATAATGTGCTTTTTAAATAAATAAAAGAGATTTTGAATAATTTTTATTCTCCTTTAGTTGATCCCATTGTGCTTGAGACCAAGTGATAAGAACTTATATATCTATAGGTTTTGTGCAACTATTTTCAACCAAATCCCATAAATATTTGAGAAATAAATGTTGTCTTCATATTAATGTTTTGAACATCATAATTTCCCCCTTAAATAAAGGAATTTAAGGTTGAGTAGTATTTAAAGTGCTATTGCTAGTAGCCATGTTAAACTATTGCTACTACTGCTAGAATTTACTTTCTTTATTTTGGCTTTGAACTTTAATGGAGCATGATCTCCCAAAAAATAGATGCATCATCGAACAAGTTTTGTTCAAAAAACGCAAATCTCTCTCCTCATAGATAAATCTTTCTCTAATATTAAATTTTGGTTTTCAAGAATAAAAAATAATATAAAATAAATCTTAACAAAAAATAGAAACATAAATTGCTTTTACAATACACAAATTTTTATTCATCAATCAATTGTTTGATTATAAATTTGATACAACAACTTATTTATAGGCTTGATACCCAAAAATAAAATCTTTTAGAAGTAAATATCCTCAAATACAACCTTTTTATTTAGGAATATTACTATTTCAATAAAGTCTTTAAAAATTAAAATTAGACATAACATCCATCACTATTTGTTTTAGAAATATTATTAATAGGTTTTATTATTCTAGCATTTTGCATCTCACGTTTGTCTCATTTACCTTGGATTTTGTCATTTTAAACCTATTATTACATACTATTATTACACAATATATGCATAAATGAAGCTATAAATCCTAAAACTTGGACATGTAATGAATTCATGGATATGCTATAAAATCTAATCCTAAAACTTAGACATGTAATGAATTCTTAGATATGCCTTAAAATTTGGGGTACTAGGCATCATCCTTATCATGCACTTGATGACCATGGGATTCAACCCCAAAAGAGCTTGGCATGCAATCTCTTTGTCAATCTTTCATTTGTGTTCATTCACTATAAATCATAAGGTACATATATCAAATTTCAAATTTGGTACAATTGACCCTATGGATAACCAAAGCAGTAAAAAATGATTGAAGTTGTTTTATGTAAGATTGAAACCCTCAACTTGGGGAACTATAAAATTAATGATGGCTTGGCCTTGTGTGTTGAGAAATCCTTTCACTATCTAAAGATGCACTAGATATCAAATAAGGTTCATCGTAGAATTGAAAAAACTAAGGATTCCTTTATTGTAAATAACCTTCACATCCTCCAATGAGTTAAACTTATAATAAAAAGTGGACTTGAGAGTGGGTATCACCTTCATTGTAAATAGCCTTCACATCCTCCAATGAGTCAAACTTATAATAAAAAATGGACTTGAGAGTGGGTATCACCTTCTTTGTGAAGGCCAAAACTAAGTTGGCCCTTTAAATAGATAGATTGATATGAGAAAAATTCCTGTCTAAGGGAATGTAGAATTGGAAGGTGGGCAGAAGGGACAAGCTCTCGAATGCCTAATATATCAACAAGTATCAATGTTATTGTATATTAAACGCTTCAAGGGAATCAACGTGTATTAAACGCATGAAGGATACAAAAGATCAGACAAAACGCAATGCGGCGAACGTGAACGTCTTGGAGGTATTCCATTTTTTCAAATAAAAAATATCCTTCACGCGTTTAATACACGTTGATTCCATAAAAAAAAATTATTTGAAAACACATGCATGCGTGTAAGAACATATTAATAGAGGACACCCGACGTAGCGTAAATTGGTAATCTTATGGGAATGGGATACGATAAAATGTTTGAAAAAATAGAATAACTCCAAGACGTTCACGTTCACCGCATTGCGTTGTCTGGTCTTTTGTAACCTTCAAGCGTTTAATACACGTTGATTCCCTTGAAGCGTTTTATATATATATATATATATATTCTTGTATTTCCCAAAAACAAACGAGAGCAGTCTCGCAGACACATGCATAACATGGCAAACAAAACACTCGGGCAAGATGAAAAAGGTGCGTCAGCGTGGATACACATCTCAAATCTTGACATTCTCGACTCGATTATTGAGACTGCACACGTAATCTAGGGTGGTGTAGTGTTGTAGCTTGATCTTTCTCAAGCCTGGTCGGGTTGGAACTGAGATTGTGTGGCGCCAGTGAAAAAGCGATAGATAAATAATAGATAAATAGAAAGAGACTTAAAATGAATGTGAAAGGGTTCCTTAACAACATCTCTGCTCAACATGGTCCATTTTCATTTAGAAGGATAACGATGGAGAGGGAAGTAGCATTCATGAAGAAGTTGTTGAATCAAGGCCTCTAAAACAAAGCAGCTCAAAACAAAGCATTAAAAAGAACAACAATGGTTTAAAGGAAAAATAAAGAATGTACACACATTTAATATGAGCACAAAATAATTATAAGAAGTTTCTAGAACAAGCATCTAAGTAACATGTATTTTAGCTTATTCAAATTAACCTGTCTATGTTTTAAGTATTACAAATAAAACAATTACTTAGCACTCTCCCCCTTAATGCTTAAGGTTCCAATCTTTAATTTTTTGAGAAAAACTTTCTATTCATGTTGCTATTGCACATATAATGCATTTACATATTTTTAAACCACTTGTTAGTGATTTTCTTTTATTTTTTGACATCAGCCATAAGAATCCTTATTGTAACCTTCTTACCATATCAAACTACATGGTTAACTAACCGTTGCAACTGCGAGGTCGCGAGGTGTATTAGAGTAGATCACTACTTACAAGGTTCACTTTATTATTTTTGCATCAAATATTCATCTATTTTTCTTTCATATGTGGACCTTGTTTCTACCACATATAACCTTATTCCAATGATTCTTATCACTCTCACTTCTTCCTTTGAGGATACTCTTGTTGCTACTCTTTCTCTTTCAGCATAGCTTTTACCTCTCCTCATATTTTTTTTTAATTTTGGTTACTTTATCTCTCATACCCTATTAAAGGTATGAACTAACTAGGACTAGAATATAGCACCTCCATCTATTGAGGTTGCTCTCCTATAAGCTTTTGACTCATTGAACTAGCCTACGATTTGAACGTAGGAGTCTTACTCATTGCTTCAAAATTTCTCCTAAGCCACTTTGTAAGTGCTTGAAACTCCTACCTTCAACACCAACTTTGAGATTTAACACTGGCTCTAATACTAGTTATTGAAAACAAGGCTACAAAACAAAGCAACCCAAAATAGAACACCAAAAAGAACAACAATTTTTAAAAAATATATACCTCAATTGCATGTTGTTAATAAAATTGAAGTGGAAGGATCATTTTCATGTTATTTTTACCAAAAAATATTCATAATTTTAATGGAAGTACAAAATAGTTATAAGGAGTTTTTATAGCAAGAACCTAACAAATACATCCTTTAGGTTATCTAAATCAACTTTCCTATCCTTAAGCATTAAAAATAAAATAATTATTTGACAAAAGTTGTGTTAAAGAAAATAATATTTTTGACATTATGTTTGCGAGCACGATGTTTAAGTTGATTGGGTAGAAAGTATTTCTATAACTTGTCAACAATGATCAGATCGACCAAGGTAAATATCTAATCATTAAATAGTTAGTGTCCTCATTATTCTACATTGTGACTACAAGTACAACTAAATGAAATGTAGGCTCATAATATTCCTATAATTTAACTAGCCATGATAATAATCTTCTTTTTTATCTTAATGCTAACATTGTGTTGTGTTATATTGTTTTGGCATAGATATGAGATTGGGGAAGATAGACAAAGAGGTATTTTTTAAGTTGGAACCCCTTGGATGAACCCATTGATGGTGATATACACTACAAAATTAAATTTAAATGAAAATCATATTTGGGAGTGCTAAGAGCATTACTTGTAAAGAATGCTTAATATCAAGAGTTCTTCTTGAAATCTATGACCTTATCTGATGTCCGTAGCAAAGGTACTACATGTTTTTATTGTAGCCCCTAGATTTATCCCTATTACTTGTACAACAAGAAACCATACATCTTATTTTCTACCATGCATTATTTTTTTCATAATTTTTATTGGGAATAAAAGTAGTGTAATACTATTCATATAAGTGTAATTATTAATTATGTCTTTATGAGTAGAGCTCCCTTTTGAATGAAACACGTATAGGTATAGTAACATTGAGGAACTAAGAACTTATGACCCTACGATGAGATGGAATTAAAGAGGTAGTTTATGAGATCATGTGTAATATTACTTCACTTACAATGATCTTTGAAATCTAAACAATGATCCTGATTTATAAAGAGAGATTTTGGGTGGATTGTAGTGGTTTATTACTACTTTGACAAGCTCTAAATAAGTATGAATGAACCTAGGCATGTACTTAGATAAGAATGAGTTCTATATAGTAGCTTCTTCCCTTCCAAATGAGAACTTTTCCATCATTTTTTATCCTTCTCAAAAGCTTTTCTACTTTGCTTTAATTGTGATAATCATATCATGTATCTCTGCTAGACTATATTCTAGTTCTTTTGTACTCTTATGTATCTTTTGTGCTCTCTTTCGTCTAGCCATTTTGCACTAGCTTCTTACTTTTTGAGAGGGTGAGTACCAAATATTTTGTAGAGCCTTCAATAGCTTTCAATAGAATTATCCCTCTTGAGCAGCTACACAAATGCATATTATTCCAAGTTGACCTTATCTTTATAGTAAGAAATACTTGTAATGGATGGTTGTTGCTAATTAAATATCAAGGATTTTGCATGCTTCATTTTTACATTAAATTTTTACTTGGGATTGCAAATTTATGTAAGCATTTGTAGTGCATGTCACCTTTTTATGATTACTAGCCTTTGAACCAATGATATTCTAGCTAATTCAAAACTTGACAGTTGCCTAGTGCAAACCTTAGCTAATTAGAATACTTATATTTACAAAGTGTGTCTACCACTACTTCCACTATGTGGCTATCTACACATGTAATTATTTTATAAATATACACATGAGTGGCACATTTATTTATGCATCTATTTTAAATGTTGACCGTTTGTTGGAATTGGAAAAATACGACTATCAATATCTAGTAGTTCACATGTGTTTACTTCCTTCCTTTAGATATTAGATATAGGCCATAATACAATGATTCCCATTTCTCATGTATTTTGGTCTCCAACTGAATCTCCTTGAATTCTTATTCCTTAATTTTCATTTTTTGGCCAATTGGTCGATCAGTATTATCTAGTAGATTTTTTAGGGTGACTAGTCCCTTAGGAATATGGTTTTATTCAATTGTACCATTCAATCCTCTACAAGGGATTCAAAATCTAATATCATTTATTAATTATATGCATAATTTTATAGGTAAAAATATAATATAATGTATGCAATAACACGATAGCCCATATTAGCTTAATTGAAGCTAACTTTAGCTTTTCTAGAAGCTATGTTTCTAACTCTATGTGAACCTTATAAAATAGTGGTTTTTCTACAAATACTCCTTCATTTAAGAAACCAAAATTTTGATATAGTATTAAATTGATATATTAACCACTTCAATTGTGTTTTTAATATCAAAATAGTTTTTACAGTATTCAATCTTACCATAAGAGCATAGGTTTCATTGTATTCTATACTTGGCTATTGTGAGAAACCTTTAAATACTAATCTTGCGTTGTCTTTCAATAGATCCATAAACTTTATAATTTATTTTCTACACCCACTTTAGTCTAATGATATCATTTCTTGTTGGAGGATATATTAAATCCCATGTTCCATTCCTTTATATGTAGCAATCTCCTAATTCATGGCTTTACACTAGGCTTTATGCTTCATTGCATCTTCAAAATATCTTGGTTATACTTGAATATGAGATAAGCAAGAAAAATTCACAACTGAATTGAGACCAGTAGTTCCTTTACAATTTTTTTGGGAGTTTTTACCTTTATTGGAGGAGGACATGGATTTGAAGGAGTACTAGATGAAGGATATGTTGAACTTGATGAAGGAATAGGAGTAGAACTTGAGTTATACTTCGGCTAGTAGAATAAGGTGAAGCATCTTGTTTTGTATCCATAATTACTAGTTGGCTTTTATTTTTGCGTAATTTTATCTCATTTCTATACTTATTTTTTAGTAAAATCTACATCTTGACTGACTATCAAGTTCTCTATCACTGTATTATATAGATGATAACCATTTGTCTCCTCACACTAGTCAATAAAAATGTATTTTTACTTTTATCATCAAGCTTTTATCTCTTTTATTTAGTTATATGAGCATAAGATGCAACCAAATACCTTAGTATGGGTCACTCTAGTATTTCTTCCACTTTATACCTCATAAGGAGTCATTTTTTACACTTTTTGTTGGATATTATTAAGTAAATTTATATGGTTACTGCTTTAACCCAGAACATATATGGAAGATCCTTGGCCTTAAACATGATTCTTGTCATCATCACAATTGTACAATTCTTACATCCAACTATTCCATTTTGCTAAGGAGTATAGTTTAAAATTAATTACCTTTGAATACCACACTTTATTTAAAAATATCAAAATTTATTAGACATAATTCTTCCCCTCTATCTATACATAGAGTCTTTTAAGAGACAACCACTTTGATTTTATACATTAGTTTTAAATTGTTGAAAGATTAAAAAATATTTTGACTTTTATTTGATGAAATATACCCAATTTATTCTACTATATTCATCAATAAAGATAATAAAATACCTACTTTTGTTAATTATAAGGTCTACATAATACCATAAATATCAACATACACTAATTTAAGTGGTGCATTTACCCTCCATTCCTTATCTATTGAAAAATAATCTCCATGTTGGTTACCAAAATACAACCGTCACAAAATTGGTCATCTCATTTAATAAATGGTATTCCTTTTATCATTTTATTATGATATGGTAGTTTTAGCCCTCAAAATTTTAGATGCACATACCTCATTCCATAACCAAGATTCATCATTTAAGACAACTATTAAGGCATGATTTCTTCCATATATAATCCTAATAGGGGAATTCTATTTTGTAACATAATGAGTTGTGCTACAATATAATTGCTATCATTTTTGTCATAATCAAAACATTCATTATTTTCAAAAGTAGTAGAATATCCCTTTTCAAGAAGTTGTCCTATACTCAATAAATTATGATCTAATCCAAGCACATATAAAATATTTTGAATAAACCTTATGTCACATTTTTTTGTTTTAAATAAAATGGCACCTTTGCTTGCAACCTCAACTTCTTTGTCATCTCCAAGATGTACTTGAGATTTGATAAATTCATCCATCTTTACAAATATTATTTTATTTCCTATCATGTGAATTCTACAACTGTTGTTCAAAAGTGTCATCTTTAGATATTTCTTTTGTAATATTACAAACACAAAATAAACTACTTTTTTCTTTTTTTCTTAAAAAAATTAGCCCATTGTTTATGTTCATAACGACCAAACATTTTGCAATAATAACATTGAACTTGTGATTTGTCAAGGTCCTAATCACCTCTTTTTTTGTTTCTACTACCTCTTTATCATTGCTATTGTTGCTTCTTCATTGTCCATTACTACTTCCTCTACTTGCATGTCCTCTTCCTCTTTTGTTCTCTTATAATATGATTTTTTAGATCCTTTTACCTTATTCTTTGTTTGAAAACCGTGTTCAACATATTTTTAGTGGATCTATTTATCCTCTTCTTGTAAGTTTGAAGAGATCCCATAAGCTCAATAACTAATAACAAAATTAGATTATTAGATTCCTGAATAGCAATCACAATGGGATCAAAATATGGAGGGAGGATTCTCAAATTATTTTCTATAATTTTTTGATCTCATAAGTTATCTCCATAATATTTTATTTAATTTATTAAGCCCATCACATGAGTAAAAAATCTTGCATAAATTTAGAGTCTTTTATATTTAAAAAAATATATATCTTCTAAATATTTGAAGTTTGATGATTTTTACTTGTTTTTTTTCTGGACATACACTTTGTAGTATTCCCATGTTTGTTTTTATTTTATTATTGGAATAATGTGTTTTTTAAATAAATAAAAGAGATTTTGAATACTTTTTATTCTCCTTTAGTTGATCCCATTGTGCTTGAGACCAAGTGATAAGAACTTATATATCTATAGGTTTTGTGTAACTATTTTCAACCAAATCCCATAAATCTTGAGAAATAAATGTTATTTTCATCTTAGTGTTCTAAACATCATAATTTCCCCTAAAATAGAGGAATCTGAGGTTGAATAGTATTTAAAGTGCTATTGCTAGTAGGCATGTTAAACTATTGCTACTGCTAGACTTTACTTTCTTTATTTTGGCTTTGAACTTTAATGGAGCATGATCTCCCAAAAAATAAATGCACCATCGAGCAAGTTTTGTTTAAAAAAACACAAATCTCTCTCCTCATAGATAAATCTTATCGGAATCGGATACGATAAAATGTTTTTTATTTGAAAAAATGGAATAACTCCAAGACGTTCACGTTCGCCACATTGCGTTGTCTGATCTTTTGTATCTTTCACGCGTTTAATAATTGCCCTTCAAGCGTTTAATAATTGCCTTTCCTGTGTCTGCTTCAATAGATCGGTATTACAGATGTGACATTGTGGTAACATTTCCAACACAAACATGAATTTAGCAGGACGCCAGTACGTCATATGACGTTACCGATAAGGTTATAGGATTTTAGAAAGGGTCAGAAACGTGAATTTAGCAGGACGCCAATACCTCATATGACGTTCGCCGCATTGCGTTTTGTCTGATCTTGTGTATTCTGTGCTACTGCATTCAGGTTGATTCCCTTCACTGTGGGTATCGTTAACTAAGGAAATTCCCTGTTGAAAATAAGCAACTTCGAGAGAAAACAAGATAATTCTCTTCTTAACGATTAAGTTGTCCATTTTTTTGGATTCTCTTATGTCACCATATGTCTAAAAAATCATAGCATGACACCAACATGAATTTATATTCGCATGAATGCAACCCCACATATCATTTTCAAAGGATTTAGATGCTCTTTAGTTTAGTTTCACTATGACCTTGTGAAATTATTTACTAGGCACTAGCAAAACGCTTAAACATGCATTAAAACTACTCTTTCATATATATAAGTATTCATGTAACAAAATAATAGATTATGTATCCTTTATTTATAAAGGGACTAACGCAAAACTAGCATTTTACTATTTTGCCAAATTACTGCCCATTGCATGCTCAGACTAGGTAGTTTCTAAGCATGAAAGACATATAAACATGCTAATATCCCATAAAATAAAGAGAATACAAATAAAACTACTATAATAAATTAAAAAAAAACACAAACATAATAATAAATAATAAAATAATTTAAAACACTTGATTTATAATTAATCTGACTTACTTATACCAAAAATAATATTAATTGGTCTAACCGTTTTTCAATATATTTTAAAAAATTTATGATATATTTTAGACTTAAATTGATTTTCTAAATTTAAACATTTATATAAAATTTTATTTCATAGTTATTAAAAAATAGTAATAACCAAGATACAATGTTATCTTGCTATTGTCTTTTAATATTTGTAAATAATTCAACGCTCTTCTATTTTGTTAACTTTTCATACTCCAGGAGACTCAATATAAATCCATGTGAATCAAGTAACATGATATGGACCAGCAATGTGAATCACAGAATTTAAAAAGATAAATACTAATGTGTTTATATGCCAGAAATATGTACTCATAGGCTACGTCGAAAAAGGAGCATGTTCCACTGAAATATGCACATTAAAGCACCATTCGTCTTCAAGCGGGAAGGGGGAAAAAATCAAAATAAACAATTCTATCCAAAACGATTCTCGTCAAGTCAAAACTAGGTGACGAAAAAGTTGGCAAACACAGTTAAATGTGAACCATTAACCAGCCACCAACCTGAGGAGGTAGACTATCTAAACGCTACAGCCTTCTTGATTCCTTCCATATGGAAAATTATGCTGTCTTGTCTTGGTATTCTATTTCAATTTTTTAATAAGAAACATCTGTTCATGATGCATTTATAATTTGATTTTATTTATTTGTAATAATTTTTTATATTAATTAGTTATATTTAGTTATTTGATGTTATTTCAATTAAAATTTTAATGCAAGTTAGATTATTTATATTATATATATTAAATCATCATTTCACTGATTATATATATAACTTTAAAATTAAAATGTTATAAATTATATAAATAATTTTAAAAAATATTTATTTAACATATATTTAATAATAATATATAATTTTATTTCATTACATTTTAATTTTTAATTAAAATTATAATTTTTTAATTTGAAGTAATGTGAAGAATTATGTAAAATGAAAATTGTGAGAAACGACAACGTAAAGGAAGAAGCATATTTCCAAAAGATGAGAAAGAAGAATCATTAGAAAAAAAATACACAAAAAGTCCGGCGTGCTGGGAATATCAACACATGGAACAAAAATCAAAATGTCCAGCGTTCGTGGGTGGAAAATATTCGGACTGTAACACACTAGACAGTGTAACATGATCACACATTTGATTAATATGTAGCGTGCCCAGACCTCGTTGTGACATGTCGTTGTAAATAAATACGGCATTTTCTACGATGATAACACACTTGTTATCTCATAGGCGAGAGTCGAGATTCGGAGTTAGAAGTAGGCCTGGAGAGAATGGAGGTGATCCGGAGTAATTGGACGATGTGGATGAATAGTTTAGTTCTTGTTTTAGTTTTAGGGTGGATAACCAAAACGGTGAGAGGGCATGACGTGCCAGCGATGTTCGTTTTCGGAGACTCGTTGGCAGATGCAGGCAACAATAATTACCTGCTCAACGAAGATGCCCACGCAAACTTCACACCCTATGGGATCTCATATTTCCCTCAACCAACTGGCCGCTTCACAAATGGCCGCACTGCTTTTGATTTCATAGGTATGTTATAGTATTGCCGGAGTCAGTTTTGAATTTGCACTAATTTCATTTAGCAAAAAGATATATATTAACCAGCTTTCTTTCCACTTAATGGAATGTGGAATGTGGAACATGGAACATGGAATGGCAGCTTCCAAGTTGGGGTTCCCCTTCATTCCTCCATATCTGGAGCTAAATGCAAACTTCTCGAAGGGCGTCAATTTCGCATCGGGAGGCAGTGGATTTCTGGACGAAACAGGGGCTAAACTCGTATGTTCTCCTTTCCTTTGCCATCTCTTGAGCCTTTCTTACTAGGAATCCACCACCTCTGACTTATCTAATGCATAATTCCCTTCCTCCGCCTCCTAAGGCTATAGCTATGGCTAGGGGGTAGAAGGGGGGTCATTTAAATATTGTTATCGTCATTTAATTACTTGCTTGATTTTCTTTGGCGAGCCGCTAGACTAAACATTATTATTGAATCGTTCTATTATTTTTCTGTTTGCAGATGATTTTGAATATGAGTTACCAAATAACACAATTCGAAAACTTTTCTGAGCGGCTAATTAACGAGCACGGGGCTGAGGAAGCCACGTCCTACTTGGGCAACTCTTTATATTTCATTTCGTGTGGAGGCAACGACATTTTCGCCTACTTCAAAGCCATATTCGTCGCTCTCGGAGGGGGAAGTACCACGATTCCTATTGACCAAGAGGAATTCATTTCATTGATGCTTGGCACATTTGAAAAATACGTGACAGTAAGTAGATTATCTTGTTTGGCTTAGAATTAGTATTTGATATACTTTCCATGTTTAAGAGGTAATCAGCTATTTTCTCATTTGAGATCGTCTATCCATTTTTGGGCATATCACCGTTGGATAAAAGTAAACTGTCCTACTAATTTCATCTCATATGGCAGAGGCTATATGTTGCCGGGGCGAGAAAATTCGTTGTATTGGACATTCCCGCTGTAGGATATAGTCCTCTTTTCAGACGTATTCTATCAAAAATTTCAGGATGCAGAAAAGAATTGGTTGGTAGTTTATGTTTTGACATCTTAAACTATCTGCCTAAGACCTATAACTCTCGTCTGAAGTCCCTCGTGGATGAAATGAATGAAAAGCTGAATGAAGCCACCATCTCTGTCATGTATTCCTATGATTACCTTACGAACATAGTTGAAAATGGTGAAAACTATGGTAAGCAAATTCAAGACGGCCATGCTACACTAAATAAAGCTCATTTCCTTGTTATCCCCCCACAAGATGTAAATGTAGTGACGATAAAATTGAAACGATTGTGGCGTGCAGGATTGTCCGAGACAGAGTCTGCGTGTTGCGGATCGGGGAGTTTGAATGCGGAAGTGAGCTGTGGAAAGACGGATCCGCCAGCTCTATTTTGCGAGGATCCAGACGCATACGTCTTCTGGGACGGAATTCATCCCACAGAAAAACTTAACGACTTGATTTCTCAGGAGATCTGGAGCGGGGACTCCTCCGTTATCTATCCATTTAATCTCTCTAGCTTAGTCAGCTTGGAAGGAAACGCCTACGACACAACTCTGTCCATCCCTCTCGCGGTTTCTATCTGAATTTAAACCTGAACTTCCACGCCATCTGCACCAGAGCAGCGTAGCCTTAGTGACTCATGGATACAGCCTCTACTAAATTATGTATTTCTTCCTTTCGTTACCCTTAAAAAACTTGTGTTAGCGGTTATACGCTACCCTTGCAATATTCCTGTTCATTCGAAACTATTGTTCACTGTTTATTTTATGATAGAATTTTGTTTTACATACTTAGTTTATTATATCACAGTTTTAACATTTAATGTTATTGATTGCTTGATTGATGTTACGTTTGATAGATTGGATTCCAAAATTCTCAATCAAAAATAGTTATTACGACATTTTAATAAATATAAGATATTTTATTTTTAATTTTAATACTTTATACAATAGATCAATAATTATGAGTTAAATATAAGTAAATAAGAATTAAATATATATTAAAAATAAATATAAATTAATTTTAAAAATTAAAAATAATATATATTATTTAAGGTTTATTAAAAAATTAGATTTTAAATATAAAAGTTTTAATGAGTTTTTTTTTAGGTAAGGAAACAATAATAATAGGAAAATGTGAATTGGAATAAAATAACCCAAATAAAAAATAAACATTCGATAGGTTTAAAAAAATAAAATAATTATATATTTTTATTTTATTTTTAGTAAAGTAGTAGATAAGAAAAACTAAATATAAGATTCAAAATAAGAATACAAAAATAGATTTCCTAATCTTAAAAAAAAAACAAGAAATAATAAATTTGAATGTCAAAAAATTATATAAGGGAGAACATGGAAGTCTAAGATACTCTGGAATATTAATACCATGACTACTTTGCAAAAATATTTTAAACTAACACTCATTATTGTTAATTATATATCAAATATTTTTTTACTATAATATATTAAAATGAGAAATTAAAATGACTAAAATAAGTAATAGTTATGTTTTCATAAGTTATGGAAAACTTGTTATATCTTAGATATGTTTGATCATCTATGGGATTAACGAAAAATTATTATAACAAGTTCTTTGAATCTTCTATAAATTGGTGTGATAATTAAATGATTATTTATATTTGTAATTATTATCTTTGACCATGATCAATGTTGTAATAGTGTCATATATTATTTTTATAATGGCATAGGAATCTATATCCAACTTGTGATATGATACTTATAATAATAATAAACTAATAATATTTTATAATGGCATAGGAATCTATATCCAACTTGTGATATGATACTTATAATAATAATAAACTAATAATACTAGTCATTAGCTTGGTGATTATTGGAATTTATATTCATGTGTAGCATTCTATATTTATAGGTCTATTAAGCTTTTTTTTACATTCATTTGAATTGTTTTTATTGTTAGTAAAACATAATTTATTCCTCAAGCTATTGTAAAATTTTATTTTTGATATTTTCTCATTTATTCTTCAAGTTATCGTAAAATTATATCTTTGATATTTTCTCATTTTAATAATTTCGTTTTATTTTTCCTTTCAAATTTTATACATGGTGTTAATACTATAATCTTTTTTTTTTTAACGTAAGATTCCATCACATTAGTCTTTTTACACTAATATATGGAAGGATATTATATTTATGAGTTAATAAGACTAGGATTTTTTTTTTTTAAATAACTCATCTTTAAGTATGAGATCTTTACATGGAGTTGTCCAATTTAAATTATACTTTCACCATTTTGTATCGAATTTGAAGATCTTTTGAAATGAGTGGTCATATGAAAGAATCAAAGTAGTATTGATGGAGCTATGACCATGTGAAGATAACCATATAGAACAAGGGCAATGATGATTTTTCAAGTTGTAATAAATGAAGATAGTAGTATTAGGGATCCATATCTTTATGAAGGGTTGTCTACTTTAGACGATTCTTGGATCAATTTGTATAGAATTTTAAAAGTTTTAAAATGAGTATTTATATGAAGGAATTTGAGTAGTATTGAGGGAGATACAACCCTATGAATTTAGCCATCCAAAATAAGGCCAATGATAATTTTTCAAGTCATAAGAAATAAAATTGTAGATATCTATTAGCTAGGGTTTAGATGATGAGAGGAGTAATGGAGAGCCAAGGCATCAGCAAGGTGGGATATTCTATCTGGGCATAGAATTTTTTAGCTAGGTTTCATTTCATCCTTCATTATATTATAAGTTTTACATGCAAATTATTGTAGGTTTATTTTTAAATAATATAATTGCTATAAGATATACTGATAAAGTTTAGTAGATATTTAGATATAGTTTCCTTCCCATGGACTAATTTATAGTTTTATAGGTTTTTAATCATTCATAGTAGTAGAGCTTAGGGAGGATCTCACAAAGTAATGATCCTCATTAATCAAATATAACATAGCCATTGGTAAATTTAATAGTGAAAGCACGAGATTCCGGTCAAAAGAAACACCAAGTGCGATTGCATTCAAAATTAAGCACGCCTAAGTCCTAGAAATATGAATTACATGAAACGGAAAAGAGACATGTTGTAAGAGACGCAATCAGATAAAGAAAAACAGCCCTTTCATTAATTTCTTTCGATCTCTGTTACAATAATGCCTCCTCCCTTTTCAGGGGCTAGGAGCGCAAATAAGGTTTGATTACAATCGCTGAATGGTTCCTCCTTCCGCGTGCCCACGATTGCACTGGGCGGGCTAAGATGATGCCGCCGCTGATGTTGATGGGTTCTTCGCCTCTGCTGCTTCTCCTGCAAACAAAGAAATGATCAAGACGTTAGTAGCACCTGCTGCAAATGAAAAGCATTCTCTCTCTAAAACTAACAAAATATGCATACGAATATTTGCCTGAAACCATGAAAACAAGTGAATCCAAATTGCTTCAAAATCGACGTGAAGGTAAGAACAGTCACGGAAGGCCACCGCCATCGAGGCAGCTGGCCAATCCACCTTAAACTGGAATTCGTCCCTGGGCAGGACGAATTCTGACTGTAATTCGTCCCTGGGTGGGACGAATTCTTCTGAATAGGAGAAATCGACCTGCTGCTGCTCCAATGTCGGATCCCGGGACCTGCAAAACTCCTGCAAATAGGGGGGTTAGGTAATTGGGGCCATTTTGGGACGACCCAGATGGTCGGATTTTCCCAATTTGGCCTCCTCCCTCGGGAATTTGGCCTTGACACCTGCAAGTTAGCGAAACGACAAAGCAATACAAAACACCCTAAACTCTGACCAAAAGCTACAAAATTGCAATTATAGACTAATCGGACCTAGTAACACAGAATGCAATCTAAAAATTAATCTAAAGTGCTCAAAAACTGAAATTAGAACTTGGGGGTGCGGGGGTGCCCAAGTGGGCCTCCCACCGTTGGCCCTCGATTTTGGAGCCAATCCACCAAGGATGGGCCCAAAACCTTTTAGGATTGGGGGGTCGGCGAATTGGTAGGTTCGGATGTCCATGCGTCGGATTTGAGTAAGGTTCGAGCTTCCAAAGGCCACCCAACAACCTCCCTTGCAAAAGAGATTGATGGATGTAGGAAGGTGAACAAAGGGGGATGCAAGTGAGTCTTCGATTCGGCAGCACTTCGTTGCTTGAACACTCCTTCCACCTGCATGTTTTGGGTGAGAAAAGTCCCACCTTTTATAGACCCAAGGGGTCTCTTTTGGGAGGGAAGCACAAAAGCCAAGTGTTGGCCATGGGCGCCATGTGGCAGTCTTGTCTTCCCATGAGGGAGGGGAGTCCTCCATTGACTTGAACTTTGATAAATGCTTCTTGTAACAGTCCTCTAACGGCCCCTCTGTCCACTTACACATGCGTGCAAGGTAGGAGCCCTTAACTGACTGTTCTGGGCTGCCACTTGGCACCATTTGCCTTTTTGCCCGTTAAGCTTGGAATTCGTCCCACCCAGGGACGGATTCAGAATTCGTCCTGGGGTGGGACGGATTCTATTTTGCATTCGTCCCGGGGTGAGACGAATACTGGGCAAAGTGTCCAAGTGTGCCAAATTGCTCCTTGACCTCACAAAATTGCTATGAAAGTGGTTAAGACCACTGTTTAACCTCTGAGGGCTGCCCTGGGGGCTGTGTTTGTCAAAGCGATCAGTGTTTGCAGTCACATAATCGGATTGGTGCTGTTTTGGTGTCTACAGATGCCCCTTTTTGGGAAGCGCTGCGGGTGACGCAGTGCTGAGCAAAAATAGATAACCAAAGCACTAATGATTAGGGTTTCTTGGTAACCTAACCAACTTTTGATGCCCCAAGTATGGAAAGGGCATGCATTCTTGAATCCTTGCTTCGACGAGCTAAGGAATTTGATTTCAAGTATTAACCTGTTTTGGTGAGGTGTGACTTGAACTTGGACATTGATCGAGTCATGAACAAGTGAAGGGCATTTTTATCCTCGGGGGAACCTTGTGTTCATGATTCACGAAATGCCAAGTGTTTGATTGATTTGATTGTTGCTTGTTTATCGCCCCAAGCGGGAGCGTGATTGTCTTTGTCAATGATTCTTTGAATGCATGTCGTTTTCCTTAATTGGGTGTGTGATTGTTGATTGGTGACTAAGTGTGACTACCCCCTCAAGCGACGAATCGATGAGGGAATGACCTTCGTGAGAGAAGCGACGAGTCGCTTGACCCAAGATGACTTGTGCAAGGTTTGCCTTTAGAGGGTTTACCGTTAAGCGTGTGCAATTTTTCCAACATATGGACCTATTTTTGGTGGGTGTTAACCCTTTTGGTGATGTCATAATGAGGTGAAATCGTCGAAAACCTATTTCCCGTGGAGCGGTCCGGCTATGATAGCCTTCTTGGGGAACTAGGAGAGCGATAATTTGGACCTCGACATCGATTTTCTTTGCCTAGAGGTTAAGTGCATGAGCACTTATGCCTGGCAATGTTTTTGTTGTGTTTTTGTTGAATTTTGTACTGTTTTTGTTGTTTTTTGTGACACCATTTGGTGATTGAATTGTCGGCAATCCGTCCTCCCGTGGAGCGGTCCGGCTATGGTAGCCTTCTTCGGGAGTAGGATAGTGACAATGCAAACCCCGACATCAATTTTTCTATGCCAAGAGGTTAAGTGCAAGAGCACTTGTGTCTGGCAATGTTTATTGCTTGTGTTTTGTGTTGAATTTTTTGTTGTTTTGTTTTTTTTGTGACATCATTTTGGGATTAAATTTTCAAAATCTGTCTTCCCCTGGAGCGGTCCGGCTATGGTAGCCTTCTTAGGGAGTAGGATATTGATAATTTGTGACCCCGATGTCGATTTTGTATGCCCATGTTGTCGTTGCATTTGCAATCTCGTCGAGCGGTTTTATTGTCTCGTTTTTAGTGCATTTTTAGTCATTTTTCTTGATTTTTTTTGTGCTGGCCTGAATTCGTCCTCGGGTGGGACGAATTCCAGCTGGAGAATTCGTCCCTGGGTGGGACGAGCGCTAATCAGAGTGCTCGTCCCAGTCAAGGACGAATTCCAGTGCAAAAGGCCTATTTAAGGGCCAAAACTTGATTTTGGGCTCATTTGTGTCATTTTTTTCTTGCGATTTTGGAGCTGCGGGAGGAGGAGGTAATTCCGCGGCGAAGCGCTCATCGGAATTCTCTCTGCCATCATGAGTGCACAAACTGGTTCGAGCGGCGGAGCCGAGGCGAGTCCTGTAAGTGACCCTAGGGCTTATTTTGCTTTAACTGAATGCATTGTTTTTGTGTTGCGCTTTTCAAAATTTTAAGATTTTTTTTTTTGTGATGTTTTTTGTTTAACAACTAAGGTTAGAAACCCTAGAATTGAAAATTTTATTTTTATTTTATTTATTATTATTTTTTTTTGCTTGCAGGTTGTTAGGAGCCGGTACCGTGTACCCGCTGCCTTTACTGAGGCGCGGTTGGCCTTGACTGATGACGACTGGGAATGGCTTGATGCCCTTGGGCTCAAGCAGGTGGCTCGACTCGGAGCTCGTGGTTTCGGATCAGGCCTATCTGACGGCCCTGATCAAGCTTTGGGATCCGAGGACCAATACTTTCCATCTCCCGACAGGGGAGATGACTGTGACTCTTGAGGACGTCTATCGGTTGCTTCGGATTCCGATAGATGGTCTGCCTATTAGGACATCTCCGTTCGATCAGCGGACTGCTATACTCACGAGATGTTTTGGGCATGGGGGGGAGCTGGGTGTAGCAGACCCAGTGGAGACAGCCGAGGCGGATTGCCAGGCTGGCGGGATTTTGGTTGGCTGGTGGAAGGAGAGGGGGGTGTTAGGAGTGAGGCACGCATTCCTGATGGGCCTCATTTCTAACATTCTTCTCCCTGATTCGTCAGGCGCGAGGTTCCCGTGGAACCTGCTTGGATTTGGTGTGGCAGTTGGCAGAGTGCCCGGTAGAGGCACCGTTGATCCTGAGATGGGGACAGACTTTGTTGGCGCAGCTTTACGGAGAGCTGTACGGGGTCCGCTGTCGACAGCGGAAGGGTGTCAGTTGCGGCTTTTTGTTGCGAGTCTTGGGGTTGGCAGCACATAGTTGTTGAGAGGCCTACCGGGTTACCGTGGACGACTCGGGTGGCGATGGAGGATGATGAGATTGGTTATGCGGCTTTGTGGCGACGGTCTGCGGAGCAGGGCGGAAGTCGACGATGGGCAGGTGCGGTTGAGCACTACATTGATGCCTTTTCGTGGCTCACTCCAGGGGAGGTGTTTTTGCGTCCCTATCGGGACCGTCCGACCTGGCTCGAGGTTGGAGAGTGGCTCCGACGGGTACGGAGGGAGCGATGGTTGACTGGGCGGCACGGGACGGAGCATGAGTTCTTTCCGTACCGTCGGGTTACACGACAGTTTGGGGTGCGCCAGGGGTTTCCTGGTGAACCCGTAGGCTATCGGCGTCGGGGAGATGAGAGGGATCTGGAGCCACCTGTCCTCGTGCCATTGGGCGAGGAGTCGGATGCTGTTATTGAGGTGTTGGATGTGGATGACGTAGGTACTACCACTGAGTATGACTCGTGGTGGGTTTTGCGGCGTTGGAGAGGTGAGGGTCCTCTGGGAGGTGCGGAGGCGGCAGTGGAGGATGCTGAGGCGACAGGGGGTGATTGGGGAGGGCCGTTGGATGATGCAGACATGGCGGATGTGGGAGATGAGGATGTGGACTTGGGTGTTCCGGAGCAGCCGGACATGCAGGATGTGGAGGAGCAGTTGGAGCCTGGGCAGGCTACTGTCCCCGGGAGTCCTATGCGTCCGACAGATACGGAGGGGGTGGGGTCGGATGTAGGCGATGAGGTTGCGCGGCTTACAGAGCTGCTACGGATGCGGGATCTAGAGAGGGATCTTCTGCGGGCTCAGTTGGCAGAGCGGGATAGCGTTTTGGCGCAGCGCGATGATGCATTGTCTATCTATCATCGGCGGGAGGCAGAGTGGTGTCTATACCGGATAGACTTGGAGAGGGAGGTCATCCGCCTTGGCGGGCGGCTCCCGAGCCTTCTATCGACGAGATCTTCTCGACGGACGAGGGATAGTCCGAGCGAGCGGTCAAGCATCATCTCGCCGCAGGCGGTTGGATGAGGGGGTGGTAGTAGGCATGATGCGGGGGCTAGCGGTAGCCGCCCTGCGGGGGTCCCGTAGGACCCACACCACGGGGGGTAGTTCCCGTCGCACCGATCCTGCGTGATCATGGTGGCCGACGCCTTAGGTTGGGTTTTGGATATGATTGCGGGGTCTGAGGACCTGTTTTTGTAGCCTGCGGGCATCTTTTTTTGACGATATATATATATATACCGGTTTTATTTTTGGATTTGTACATGTGATGATGTGATTGATTTTTGTTATGCATGTTTATTTATTTGATGGATGCAGATGAATTGAATTTTTTTTTTTTTAGATGCCTATGTGATATGCAAAATGGATGAATGCTATTTTTATTTATCTGGTTTTTCTTTGTTGTTTTTGTATTTTCTGATGGTATCATAAGAATGATAAGTAGCGCAGATGGTTTTCGGGATGAGTGTAAGATTTTCTGAGATTCAGACAGTTTTAACTCACTATCCACGACTGTACTTTATCTTACAAGACTTTTGAACAAGGTATGAATCAAACTTGTTTTTGACCGAGCTATTTCACATCCCTGTGTGTGCAATTGAGTTCATTTAGTGGTATTTGTTAGGATACCGCCAGTGCCAGATGGGCTTTCAACCGAACTCGTATCGAGGATCACCTAATTAGCTCCACGAATTCCTTTGTTATATGTACTAAGATTAATCTGCGTTGTAATCCAGGCTGCCATAAGCTAGCTCATCCACATGCAAACATTGATCTGTACACAAGTTAATGTGACAGATATATCGTCATGCGGGAGGTTTACTTACATTACCGAGTTGGTATTGAAGCTTGCCTTATGACCTACAGAATGCTGAGAGTTCCAGGGATTCAAGGTCAACTCCCTTCTTTTTTTCAATTGTATTGGGATACTTGCTCTTTTGTAGTGATAAGATCACTGTTTATTTTGATTGATTTTTCTTTTGAGCAAGGGATTTGGGATATGGAGTGATGAAAATCACAGTTGTTTGTGCCTTTTGATGTTTGCACTGTAGTTTGTCAAATTTTTGAGTTTTGACATTTTGCAAATTTTTGTGTTTTGCAACTATTGAGAACTTTAGGGATTCTTAGGGAATTGGGTAGGGAGGAAGCTTGTCCTTTTGCCAACTCTCAGCATTCTAGGGGTCATTCGCACGGGGGGATGAGCAAGATAACCGTTTCGCTTGTGGTGACCTAGTTATTTTGCGGGTTTCATCTTTCGTTCACACAATTTTGGGAATTTTAGTGTTTTGATTTGTGTTGGGATGTTACGTAACAAGGTGTATTTCAAGTATGACTCTACCTTTATAAAATCCGTTCGACTTGGTACACTACATGGCTAAAGAGGAAAATGATGACTGAATTACTGAAACTCCTAGTACGTTCCCAGACCACTGACTGTAGTGTGGTAAGATTTATGCATGGTGTTTTTGTTGATTTTGATGAATTCGAGTATGCCTAGAATTGAGATGCAAATCTTTGTTGATTTTGTTGATTTTTGTTGTTTTGTTTTTGTTGAATTTATTGATTTGTTTGACCAAGAGATTGCGATAATCCTTGGAGCTTTTTGGGTTGACCAAGAGATTGCGATAATCCTTGGAGCTTTTTGGGTGACCAAGAGATTGCGATAATCCTTGGAGCTTTTTGGGTGACCAAGAGATTGCGATAATCCTTGGAGCTTTTTGGGTTGACCAAGAGATTGCGATAATCCTTGGAGCTTTTTGGGTTGACCAAGAGATTGCGATAATCCTTGGAGCTTTTTGGGTTGACCAAGAGATTGCGATAATCCTTGGAGCTTTTTGGGTGACCAAGAGATTGCGATAATCCTTGGAGCTTTTTGGGTGACCAAGAGATTGCGATAATCCTTGGAGCTTTTTGTTTGTTTGTTTTTGTTGAATTTTTTTTTTTTTTTTTTTTGGTACATGGCTGTCTTAGATATGAAATGGTCGTAAATGACTGATATTCAAGGGTTCTGTTTCCTTGATACCGTCAAGAGAAGCTAGCCTGTACGTTCCTGGTCCTATTTTGCTATCAATGACATACGGACCTAACCAATTTGCCGCAAATTTGTCCCTCATATGGGACGGCAAATTAGAGTTTTGTTGGTTTTCCTTCGGAACCAGATCACCAACCCGAAAGTCTCTTAGGTGAACTTTCATGTTGTAAGCTCTCTTAAGCCGCTCTTGATAGATACGTAAGTGCTCGAGAGCATTAACGCGTCTTTCATCAAGCAACGTAAGCTGGTCTAACCGGGCCTGCCGCGCAGTGTCATCATCGATGAATTCCTGCATTGATATGCGGAGGGAAGGAATTTCCAACTCGAGAGGCATTACGCCTCCGAGCCATACACTAGTGAAAACGGAGTTGCCCCGGTGGGCGTCCGAATGCTAGTGCGATAGGCCCAAAGGGCAAGTGGGATTTGTATGTGCCAATCCTTATGACTGTCTGCGACGGTCTTTTTAAGGATGGCGACTAGCGTTTTGTTTGACGCCTCTGCTTGCCCATTTGCTTGCGGATAATAGGGTGTTGAAAAGTTGTGCTGAATTTTGTACTTTGTGGTTAAAGCACGCACGTCTTTGTTCTTGAATGATGGCCCATTATCCGAGATTATTTTGGATGGAATACCAAAACGACATATGATGTAATGCAAAATGAACTCCGCAATGCGGGGTTCTGTCGTAGAGGTTAACGGAATTGCTTCCACCCATTTGGTAAAATATTATGTGGCCGTTATGATAAACGTGTGACGGCTCTGACGATGCGGGGAGATCTTTCCAATTAGATCGAGGCCCCACTGCGAAAATGGCCAAGCGAGTCGGATCTGTCTGTAGGGCCTGGGAAGGTGCGTGCATCAGATTGGCATGATGTTGACATTTCACACACCTCTTGACATACGCGCAGCAATCTCGCTCTAAAGATGGCCAATAATAGCCCATGCGAAGAATGCGCTTTGCAATGGCCATACCACTAAAGTGGCCGCCACATGTACCGTCATGCGCTTGGGTGACTGCCCAAGTGGACTCTTGTTGGTCCAAGCAACGAAGAAGAATTCCGTCGTAGCTGCGACGATACAAAATGTCTCCTATCAAGACATATTTTGCCGCTTTCTGTTTGAATGTTCGTTTTGCGGCTTGCGTCAATCCAAAGGGTAGATTACCTAACTTGAGGTAATCTCTTATGGGTAAATACCAGTCCTGTTGATCAGATACCTCGACGGTTTGAACAGCCAATCCCTTTTGGAGTTCTTCCCTAACAAATGCTGATTGGGATAGAACTTGTAAAAATAGCGTTGTGTTGCTATTAATGGGAATGGGGGAGAACAAAGACCCCCAGTTGGCGTGTTTCAAATAGTCTCGGATTCGAAAGAACTTATCCGAAGATGGTTCGATCCGGATCATGTGGATTCCTGGCGTCAAGTCTGAGCTTGCGCGCTCCATCGCGGGTTGCGATAAGGTTTTGACCTGAATGGTTGTTATATCACCGGAAAGGTCTTGCGGGATTAGTGACCCCAAGGAGGCCATTGTGTCCGCAAAATGATTCGATGATCGAGGGAGTGCCTCGATGTCATACCACTCAAATTTTGCCAGGAATTTATCCACGAGGGCTTTATAGGCCTTCGAAGCTGGGCATTTGCATTGATATACCCCTTTGACTTGATTGACGATTAACGGCGAATCGCCAAAGATGTTCGATCTTTTGATGTTCATGGCGATTGCTGTCTGAAGACCTAGGAGCAAGGCTTCATATTCTGCATTGTTGTTGGTGCACTGGAAGTTTAATTTAAATGACGGGGGCATTGGAGCGCCCTGCGGTGTGAAGAATACAATTCCTGCGCCACCACCTTGCTCGCATTTAGAACCATCAAAAAATAAGGTTATGTCGGCCTGAGACTCAGGCTCTTCAGAATCTGGCGATTATGAGACATGGAAGACCTCATCATCGGGTAGTTCTATGACCAGAGGCTGATCGTCTTCAAGAGGAGCCTCTGCTAGTTGATCGGCTATGACTTGTCCTTTTATAGATTTTTGTCCAATAAACTCAATGTCAAATTCCGTCAACAACATGATCCATTTCGCCGTGCGGCTACTATGATAAGTACGACTCATCATGTATCGCAATGGATTCTCCTTAGACACAACATACGTCGTGTTGCTCAGCATGTAGTGGCGTAGCCTTTTGGTGGCAAACACCATTGCCAAGCGAGTTTCTCAACGTATGCATAGTTAAGTTTGTAGCCCGACCGGGGTGCGGCTAAGATAGTAAGTAGCCTCGTTCTTTGTGAAGTTCATTCTTACGGGCTAGCATTGCGCCCAGTGCCACCTCGATGGCTGAGATGTATAAGTAGAACGGCACACCTGGTCTAGGCGGTGCCAATGCGCGGCGAAGCCAAGTATTGTTTGATTTCGTCAAAGGCTGAGCGGCACTCGTCATCCCAATGAAATGTGACCCCTTTGTGCAATAATTTGTTCATTGGTCGGCATTTGTCAGATAATTGCGCTATGAAGCGTTTAATCGACGCGACCTTTCCTTGCAGACTTATGAGCTGCTTGATAGTGGTTGGGGGAGCCATTTCAAGGATTGCCTTGACTTTGTTTGGGTCCACTTCGATGCCTCTTTTGGAGACTATAAAACCCAAGAGTTTTCCAGATGTGACGCCGAACACGCACTTCTTGGGATTCGATCGACCTTATGCTCTATGAGGCGATCGAGGATCTTGCTTAAGTCACCGAGATGATCGAGCGCAATTTAGACTTGGCTAACAAATCATCCATGTAATCTTCCAAAGTTTTGTGCATGTAATCGTGGAAGATATACGTCATAGCACGTTGGTATGTAGCGCCAGCATTTTTAAGGCCAAAAGGCATGACCTTATAACAAAATGTCCCCCAAGGCGTTGTGAATGCCGTTTTGAGTTGGTCTTCAGGATTGATACGAATTTGATTGTATCCTGAGAAACCGTCCATTAGGGAGAGCATTTCGTGACCTGCTGTAGCGTCTACCAATGCGTCGATGCTTGGCAAGGGGAAATCATCCTTAGGACTCGCTTTGTTTAGGTCTCGAAAGTCGGTGCATATGCGAATCCTCCCATCGGGCTTCTTGACGGGAACCATGTTGGACAACCATGGCGGATAATCCACGCAGATGACAAATTGTGCATCCAACAACTTTTGTAATTCATCTTTGACCATCAAGGCCACTGTTGGGTGCATCTTTCTTAGTTTTTGCTTTCATGGCTTGATTTTCGGATCAAGCGTTAAATTGTGCATGACTAGCTGGGGTCTAGTCCTGGCATATCTTTGTATGACCATGCAAAAACCTCCTTCTTTTCTTTAAGAAGGGCAATGTAATCGGCTTGCTCTTCGGGGGAAAGGCTTACCCCCAGCTTGAGAATCCGTGGATTCATTGGATCTGTGCCGATGTCTACGTCAGTCGTCTCTTCGACTGACATGTGAGATCCGTCCTCCAACTGATGTGGAGTTGGGATTAAATGGATATCATCAGCTGAGTTAAGATCTGCGTTGGGGACCTCGGGTCCCTCTTCAGCTTGAAAAATATCTTGAGTTGTCCTTGGGGTAAAATGAAGCATTTCATCGAAAGGCCAGTACTCTGATGGTGACAATGGTGAGTTGACGTGATCCCAGTCAATGGCATCCGTGTTTAGATGTAATGACCGTGATGGATCGGTCGGATTGCGGATGGGTGTGGTCAAATCAATGGAGATCATGTGGATGGAATGAATTTGGTCTCCAGAACCACGGGTGTGATGACTTGATTCTTTCGGATGTTCCCTATACTCTGGATCTGGCTCTACGGGAATAGGCACGAATGGATCCTCTCTAGGTGCAAATTCGTCTCTATGTGCGGAAAGGAAGGCGGGGTCTTCCCTTGAGTACTTGTTGTCCTGATGGGATCTTGAGGTGGACGATGCTCAACTTGAATTTGGAGCCATAGGCCTAGCACTTGGTCCCACCTCGTTGGGTCTAAGTGCCATTCATGTCCCAACCGTATACCCATTTGTCCCATTAGATCTTCATGGGTTAGAGCGCGGTGATGTCGTCGCGCATGTCTGAGATAGTCCATCTCAGTCTCGTCTTCTGAATCGCTTTCATAGATCCAAAATTGCTCATCCTCTTCAGCATCTGTTGCTTCCGACATTGAGGATTCTTCTTGTTCCAGTGAATTAATCTGATCCCATTGCGGTTGTTCCACTCTTAGTGGAGGGACCTGATTCTTTTGAGACTGCGTTATTTCATCTGGAACCTCTAAGGGGAACAGTTTCAGAAAAATATCTGGAAGCCGTTGTTGTTCTTTTCGAGGACTGCTCTCTGAACTTTCACCTCTCTCTAGCAAAGGAGAGGGATTATTGTTGTTACCAGGGGTGTTTGTAGACCATGGGAGATAATCCCCCAATGTGTATTCTGTGTTTGGATTGGCGTACGGGTCTTGTGCCAATCCCCCCCTGTTGCCTATTTCTAGGCCTTGCATGTTTTCAACCAAGATGTCTAATGGCAGGGGATGGTTGAACCCTACCCCCGACTTGTCGTATGGCATCTGATATCTTGGTTGACAAAGGATCCGCATCCCTTGCTCGTATCTGCCTAGCCCATACCCATGCCAATTGCATTGTTCGAGATATTTTAGGGCAAATTCTGGGTTCGACAGATAATTGATGTTTTCGACAAAAGGTTCTTCATCTGTTTCCTTTTGTTCGCATGGTTCAGAACCATGATCAAGGCCCCCATACACAAAATTCGTTTGGTTCGGTGGGTAGCCTAAAGGGACGATTGTTCCAATGGGAAAGCGAGGTCTTCCCATGTCTTGTACTTGACTCCGAGTGTGGGGGTTGCCACAACATTTTGCACTATGTACTCTCCCGGGCCTGTCTTGGCCATCTCAACGATGATTGTTGATGATTGGGTAGGAGGAAACGGTAGTCCTTCTCGAGTCCATTCCATGTTTGGTTGTTCGGGAATCTTGGTTTCCGTTGCGTTGGGCGCTTCCTCTGTTGATATTGCTTGAGATCGTGGGCAACCCCTCTTCTAGAGGCTTAACCTCCTCCATGATTTGCTTTCCCTTGTCCTTCTGTTGGGCCACGATAGGTGGCGTTGATGATGAAGGAGCCAATGATGACGTCTCACCTGGCTGGGATTTTGCCTTATTGGCCACCAGTGGTGCCTGCGGTATCGGACCCTGTTTAGATGGATTTAATTGAAAATCCAAATGCGTTGATGGTAGGGTCGATTGAGGTATGAATTGTACCGCATTGCAATACTTGAAGGGCTCTAAGTCCATTGGGACTACATGTATTTGCCCTTCATAGGCATACTTCAAGAACTGGTGTGCGATCGAGGGGACACACTTCATGTCCCTGATCCAAGGCCGCCCTAGCGGTATGTTATAAGCCATTTCGCCTTCCAACACATGGCACGGTGTGGGTATTGACTTTTGTCCTACTGTATAGGCGAGAACAACCGTGCCGACTGTCGAGCAAATTGCATCGTTAAAAGCTCGCGGTGTGTACGTGGAAGGCTGTGATGTGAGAGGTGGCGAGTTTTAAATGCTTTAACGCAGCAGTGGTTATAATGTTACTGGACGAGCCAGTATCTATCAGCACTCTCTTGTACGGGATCCCGTTGACCCGCGCGATAACGTGCAGGGGTGGATCCGGCATGTCATTCGATATTGTTTTGACCTCATTTTCTTTGAATGTGATGACGGGCTCCGTACATTGTTTCACATGTCCCACGAAAGCGTTGAAAGAATTAGCTTCGTGGGGTTGTACTTCAATGGCTTTTAAGATGTCCATAAGAGCTTCTCTATGTGGAGCTGATTGTTGAATAAGCTCGTAGATGGACAGCCTAGCTGACGTGGTCCGCAAACTCTGCGTGAGTTTGGTTCGTATCGTGACCTCAGGTCTAGGCGGAGGTAACTGCATTGGGCGTTGTTGAGGCTGCGATGTCGACGGAACTTCCCTCGCAGGTACCTCGGGGGCAACTGCTCGGGTATTTTCTGTTCCTTGTTACAATGCTAATCATTCCCACAAATCCTTGTGCGGGAAGATCTTGTCGCACCTCGTTTATTTGGAGCGGTTTTGTCTGCGCCTCGTGGGCAGGCAAGGGGTCCTTGAATACCCCCATTTGTTGGTTGTTAGGTGCGATGGGGTTGTCCACGACCAATGTTCGATTGTCGATCAAATCCTGGACTAGTTCTTTGAATTTCCAGCACCCATTTAGGTCATGTCCTCTGCGTCTATGAAATCTGCAATACAATTCCTCCCTATACCCCCTAGGCTTAGGAACGCTAGGGTCAAAAATTTGGATTTCTGGCAGAGTAACTAGATTCGCCGCTGACAAGCGGTCAAATAAGGAGTCCCTAGACTCCGCATACGGGGTGAATTGTCGCCTAGGGCGACGGCTGCTGATACTGTTCTTGTCTCCTGTTATCTCTTTCGTAAGCGGGAGGCACTTTGCACAGTAGTTAGCCTTTTGAGGCTGCGTTTCTTGCACGAGCGTCTGGGACATTTATCGCAACTTGGTTGATTGCGGCATGTTGTGGTTGCGTTGTCCCAGTTTTAGTGGTTTTATTCCACTCTTTCTTCTTAGGCTTGGCAATTGCGCCTTCGCCTATCTTAATCTCTTCTATGACTGCGGCTTGCGCCAAAGCTTCTTCTAAGCTATCATATTGTCGCGAGCAACAATAGACCGAGAGATTGATTTTAAACAACTTTTCGCGAACATTTGCGTGAGGTCCGACATGGGAGGACGGTAGGGTAACTTAGAAAGCAAAGCTCTCCATCGGTTCCCGTACGCTGCCATTGTTTCCTCCTCAAATTGTTTAAGGCTAGCAAGATCACTAAGTGATGCCTTCTTCCTTGTGTTGAAGGCGAAGCGTTCAAGAAACGCATCTACTAGCTGATCTAAGCTGCTTATGCTTTGTTTGGGCAGCTGTGTGAACCAATCCGAGGCGGGGCCTGCGAATGTGGTTATGAATGTTCTAAGCAATAACGCGTCATTATCTTGAATGCCGAAGCATTGGCTTAGAAACCGTGTAACATGTTCCTGTGCGTCCTCTTCACCTTTAAAAACTGCCAATTGAGGCAACTTAAAGTGTTCGGGGTAAAGAGGTGTAGGCACTGAGGGATGCACCGGATTATTGCGGAGTAGACGTAATGTGGGTTTTTGATGCCCAGCAGCTTTTGTCTCCACCGACTCTAAACGCTCCAATAGCGCTTGGTATGCATCGGAAGATTTTATTTCTTCCTCTCTTGTTCGCTCTTGTTGCAAGTTACGGTAAGCCGGAGGCCTATGGAGGGGTGGCCGAATGGCATCCTTCCTGCCTTGATGGGGAGTTTCGATATACTCCTCTTACGGTTCATACTCCTCGTAAAATTCTTGAGGAGTCTCGAGGCGAAACCTATGACCACTGATCAAGTTCTTGTTGAAGGTACCCATCATTGTTTCGGGGAGTTGCCTCCCTCTCGAATCTATGGGGTCTTGGAGGCAGAGCTTGACGAGGTCGTGGAGACCTGTCTTGCGCCAACGGATTACGCCTCTCATACTTTTCAGCTCTTTGGATGCGAGGGGTTGGCCCCCTCTCAGGTATTTCATAGCGTAACTCATCCGCTTCGCGTTGCATGCGTTCTTTATCCAAGCGGTATTGATACTCTATCTCTTGTTGACTTTGTTTAAGCCGCATGATTTGGGCTTGACGGGTGGTATATCTGGCGGCAGCCGGATCAATTTGTTCTACCCTATTTTGTTCAGGAGGTTCAAATGTTCCTCCTATGGGTCTACCTTGATTTTGATGCTCTAAGGTTTCAATGGGTCGCTTCCCTCTGTCGAGGTAAGTGGTATGTGCTCGAGGTTCTGGCCTCAAGGGGTGATCATGATATCCTGCTGGTGCGGAAATGCAAGGTTCCCGCATTGTTTGTTGCTCTCGAGGAATGTGATGGTTTTCCTCATACTCCCTTTCATGAGTGTAAATGGGATGGGCGGAGTTAGGTCGCCCTATGTAAGGAGCCCTGCGCTCCGGATTTGGTCTCTCTGTTCTGATGATAGGTAAAGAAGGGACGCCATATCCATGTTGCCCCTCTAAATGGACAGTGTGCCTGTTTAGCGCTTCATTGCGCGGTGGCCACTCATGTCTACCTTCAAGAGGTGATTCTCTATTTATGTCAAGGTCTACATGTAAGGCATCTTCCCGAAAGGGGCTGCTTTGAATAGGCATACCCCACCGAGGATTCTGAATTGGATTCTTTTGTAGGTTAGACCGATAAGGCGGTATAACCAAATCCTCAGGACTGAAGTGAAGGCAACTTGCGCCTGCTTTTTGTGTACCTCTCGGAGCTTCTGCCCTTGATTGGGCTTGACTACGGGTGTACACCATTGCGGTGCTTCTATGCTATCTAAATAAGTTTTTATCTCGTTTTATGATTTTCTCTCTTTTTTTTTTTTTGTCTACACTAAGCAGAATTAAACACACACATTCACAAGACCGTGATTATCTCTTTTAAGGATTCTTGGTGTGCCCTAGACTGGTTTAGTGCATTTTGATGTTTTGTTTTGTTTTTGTAGATTTTGTAGAACGTTTAAATGCATCATGTAGGCTCTTATAACTCCAAAAAGGTCGCCCCTTCAATATACCAACCAGGCCGATATACCAACCTCTCTATATACCCGCCCTTACGAGAGGGAGACTATAGGTACGTGAGAGCAGAAGGTACGTGGTACATAGGCGGTACGGAAGGGGGATTGTCCTGTTAATGACACCTACCATAGAAAACTTATCCTCGCGCGCATGGGAATCACCCCAGCTACGCTCGGTCTGTCTTCGTCAGGATTTACGCCTAACAACAGTTGACAATCGGGAAATGGATGCAAATCAAGCCAAGGCGGTGATTAAATCCACCAATGGTCTTGATCAAGGGCTGGGGTCTTACGACCAGCTCCTTGGTTTAAAGTTGTCTCGTGATGTGTGTGGGATTCGTTTTATCCAACAAAATGAAACTAGCATACATGACTTTTCCTAATGCAATGCAAGATTAAATGAAAACAATTAACGAAGCAGAAACAGAAAAATATAACAGAGATCATGAAAATCCCTACCTCTTCTCTGCCTGCTCCTGTTGTCTCTGAATTTCTGCTCTGAAAATCCGCAGACAGGAATTCGTCCCTCTGGGAGACGAATTGCAGAACAGAATTCGTCCCACCCAGAGACGAATTTGAATTCGTCTCAGGGTCAGACGAATTGCAGAAAAGGATTCGTCCCTGTCAGAGACGAATAGCAGTCTGCAACAAAAAAAGTGTACCTGTCAAGCACAAACACAAAACTTTGATCAGTTTCTGTGATTTCAAAACCAGGGAACAGGGTCCCACCGTGATCGCCACTGAAAGCACGAGATTCCGGTCAAAAGAAACACCAAGTGCGATTGCATTCAAAATTAAGCACGCCTAAGTCCTAGAAATATGAATTACATGAAACGGAAAAGAGACATGTTGTAAGAGACGCAATCAGATAAAGAAAAATAGCCCTTTCATTAATTTCTTTCGATCTCTGTTACAATAATGCCTCCTCCCTTTTCAGGGGCTAGGAGTGCAAATAAGGTTTGATTACAATCGCTGAATGGTTCCTCCTTCCGCGTGCCCACGATTGCACTGGGCGGGCTAAGATGATGCCGCCGCTGATGTTGATGGGTTCTTCGCCTCTGCTGCTTCTCCTGCAAACAAAGAAATGATCAAGACGTTAGTAGCACCTGCTGCAAATGAAAAGCATTCTCTCTCTAAAACTAACAAAATATGCATACGAATATTTGCCTGAAACCATGAAAACAGTGAATCCAAATTGCTTCAAAATCGGACAGAAGGTAAGAACAGTCACCGGAAGGCCACGCCAGCGAGGCAGCTGGCCAATTCACCTTAAACTGGAATTCGTCCACGGGCAGGACGAATTCTGACTGTAATTCGTCCCTGGGTGGGACGAATTCTTCTGAATAGGAGAAATCGACCTGCTGCTGCTCCAATGTCGGATCCCGGGACCTGCAAAACTCCTGCAAATAGGGGGGTTAGGTAATTGGGGCCATTTTGGGACGACCCAGATGGTCGGATTTTCCCAATTTGGCCTCCTCCCTCGGGAATTTGGCCTTGACACCTGCAAGTTAGCGAAACGACAAAGCAATACAAAACACCCTAAACTATGACCAAAAGCTACAAAATTGCAATTATGGACTAATCAGACCTAGTAACACAGAATGCAATCTAAAAAATAATCTAAAGTGCTCAAAAACTAAAATTAGAACTTGGGGGTGCGGGGGTGCCCAAGTGGGCCTCCCACCGTTGGCCCTCGATTTTGGAGCCAATCCACCAAGGATGGGCCCAAAACCTTTTAGGATTGGGGGGTCGGCGAATTGGTAGGTTCAGATGTCCATGCGTCGGATTTGAGTAAGGTTCGAGCTTCCAAAGGCCACCCAACAACCTCCCTTGCAAAAGAGATTGATGGATGTAGGAAGGTGAACAAAGGGGGATGCAAGTGAGTCTTCGATTCGGCAGCACTTCGTTGCTTGAACACTCCTTCCACCTGCATGTTTTGGGTGAGAAAAGTCCCACCTTTTATAGACCCAAGGGGTCTCTTTTGGGAGGGAAGCACAAAAGCCAAGTGTTGGCCATGGGCGCCATGTGGCAGTCTTGTCTTCCCATGAGGGAGGGGAGTCCTCAATTGACTTGAACTTTGATAAATGCTTCTTGTAACAGTCCTCTAACGGCCCCTCTGTCCACTTACACATGCGTGCAAGGTAGGAGCCCTTAACCGACTGTTCTGGGCTGCCACTTGGCACCATTTGCCTTTTTGCCCGTTAAGCTTAGAATTCGTCCCACCCAGGGACGGATTCAGAATTCGTCCTGGGGTGGGACGGATTCTATTTTGCATTCGTCCCGGGGTGAGACGAATACTGGGCAAAGTGTCCAAGTGTGCCAAATTGCTCCTTGACCTCACAAAATTGCTATGAAAGTGGTTAAGACCACTGTTTAACCTCTGAGGGCTGCCCTGGGGGCTGTGTTTGTCAAAGCGATCAGTGTTTGCAGTCACATAATCGGATTGGTGCTGTTTTGGTGTCTACAAATAGGTTTTGTCAAAGAATTTTAGCTTTAAGAAAATGGATTGATAGGATATGGAAGTCTCTAGGAGTGACTCTATCCTTTATTCCTAAAGGTTTCTTCCTAGCTATTTTTTGTTCCAATGAGGAAATAAATAGAATCCTAAAAGAGGGTCATTGGTTTAGAAAGATGACTCTTTCTTAATAACTGGTATGAATGCTTTGCAATGTAATGTAAATATATCCTTAGTACTAGTCTAGATGAAAGTAAATGAATAATAAAGATAGTAAATAAGGATATTGGAAGAAATACCAATTCTTTTGAGGTTTTATCCTAAGAATAAAAAGTAGTTCAAATCTTAGAAGATATGGTACAATAAGATTATAATATTAACAAGGAACCATCTACTTAGTTTAAACCTAATTTAGGGAAGAACATTATTGCTAAACCTAAGGAATGTGCCTCATTAATATTTAAATATTCTTTAAAAGTACCATACACCATTCAAGAGAAGGAAAGTGGTAGAAAAAAATGTAATATTAGATGTTAATACCTCTAATATTAACAAATAAATACCAAAAAAGGTTAGTATAAGTTATAAGATTCCTTAGTAGACTTTGGAGATGATAAATCTAATGAAAATAAAATCTATGAGATAATATTGTGAAATAGAATAATAAGACCTACTCCTTATACTAGCAAAAAATAGAGAAAAACCTTCTAATTATCAAGCAAGGTCCAAGGAAGTAAGAATAAACATAGATAAAGGAACACAATATAATTCGGTTGAACATATCTTTAGCAAACAACAAAAAGATATTGGTAATATGTAGGAAGTGCCAATAGCCCCTAATGAGACATGATTACTAAATCACAAAATATAAGGGGTATGAATTCCCCCTTAAAGTAAATGTGTATTAAGGACCTTTGTTTAAGTAATAAGTTTGATATTATTTCTATCCAAAAAACTAAAATGACAAAGAAAGAAGTCTTTAAAGCTATGAAAGCAGTATGGACAAGATGTGAATGGTTTATTGTGGATTCAAAAGGAGTAATAAGCAGAATTCTAACATGTTGAAATCTAGTTAGAACCTCTTGTGAAACCATTCATAAAACTAGATATTGGATAACCTCATTAGTCACATGATACTCTGTAGATATGTATTTCATCCTTATAAATATTTATGGACTTACAACTCAGTTAGGTAGATCAAAATAATGGTGTGGGATTGAAGCATTTATGTGAAGTAAAGACCAAATAACATAATTCATGATCATCAAAATTTTTAATGATATAACTAAGCTAGATGAGCAAGTTGGGAGAAATAGGAAAATAACCCAAAGTATGAGAGATTTCTTGTATTTTATTCAAAATAATAATCTATCGAAGGTTGATTTTGAAGAGGATAACTATACATGTACTGATAATAGGATATACTAGAACTTGATAGCAAAAAAAATAGATAGATGCATGTTCTTAAATTATTGGCTAGATGAGGGGACTTGTGCTAAATTAATACCTTGACAAGAATAGGCTAATGAGAGTTAAAATGATGGTAAGTGAATTAAAAAATATATATTTTAAATATAATAATGAACCTCTCACGTACCAAAAAGCTATCAAACACACAACTTGGAGATATGCAATGAACTAGGAGTATGAATCTCTTATCAAAAATGGTACTTGGGAGTTAGTCGATCTACCACTTGGAAGAAAATTAGTTAGAAATAAATGGGTGTACAAAAATAATTATAAATCAAATGACACCATTGAAAAACACAAGGTGATATTAGTGGCTAAAGGCTTTAGGCAAAATCAATGCATTGACTAAACTAAGGTATTTGCACCTACCACAAAATTACCCATAATCAGGATTCTTGTAGCCTTGCACAACAAGGTTGGAAGATTCATTAATTAGATGTAAAGACTACTTTCTTGAATGACAAATTGGAAGAAGAAATATACATGACACAACTATAAGGTTTTGAGATTGCAAGATAGGAGCACAAGGTATGCAGACTTAGAAATTATTTATATGGATTGAAGCAAGTTCCTTGTGCTTGGTTCAACAAGTTGTTAGATTGTAAGAAGCAACTTGAATTTGAAGTGTGTGATTACCAATACATTGATACAACATTGTTCATCAAGCACAACAAATACAAAGTCACATACTTCATAGTCTTTATGGATGACATGCTTCTAATAGGTAACAGTGAATACATCATCAACATAGTAAAAAAGGACCATGCAAAGACTTTTAATATACCTGATCTAGGATTGATGAGATTCTATTTGGGCATAGAAGTAACTCAAAAAAATGGAATTTTTTTTTTAACCAAATATAAATACATCAACGATATTTTAAAGAAGTTTCAACTCAAATATGCACACCCTATGACAATACCAATGGAATCAAATCTAAAACTCACTGTGGACGATGACACACTAGAGGCAAATACAACACTCTAAAAAAGGTTGGTTGGTAATATCATATATGTTACTAACATAAGACCTGACATCGCTTATGTAGTGGGTATTCTAGCAAGGTACATGGCCAAGCCAAAGGACAGTCACTAGAAAGCAACAAAAATAGTGTTGAGGTATCTAAAGACAACCCACTATTATGTTCTATTCTATGATAAGAATGCAGATTTCAAACTCATCACATACATATATTTAGACTTTGTAGGAGATAAAGACACTAGGATATCTACATCTAGGTACATGACATTTCTTGGCTCAACACCAATTTCATGGAGATCAAATCAACAAAAATTGTAGCATATTATTTAGTAGAATTTAAATATATTGTTGTAGCTTAGACAAGTAAATAAGTGGTATGGTTGATAAATTTGTTACACACTCTTGATATCACTCAAAAATCTCCTACAAGATTGTATGTGAATAATCAATCAACAATGCACATGATAAAGAATCATGTGTTTCATGATAGAACCATACACATCAATACAAAAGTCCATAGGATCTGAGAATTTATTCAATATGGCATAATAGAAATGCACTACTATCTAACAATATATCAAGTTATCGACACCTTCACCAAGCCACTCAAGAGGGTGAATTTTAAACAGTTCAGACAACATATAAGCTTGAGAACCTCCATATCCCCCTAATAATGGAGATGCAACAATACCAATAAGGCTAATGCTTATTTGTAAAACCACCTCCATGTGAGAAAAAAGTATTGGTTAATATCTGCTCTATCCCATTTGTAAAAATCTTTTATGGGCATGAAAGGATAAGGGTTGTACTAGTTTTAGAAAATCAAAACCTATGAAAATACAAAAGGGCATGGGGGATGACCAAATGGTATATGGATACCCAACGGATTGGAGTCGCATTTCATAGACAATTGGCTAATTGACTAAATAAAGAGCCACCTGAGCCACTCATCTAATAAAATAAAATGATATTCTACCATTAAGGTGGGGATTGAAGACAAGTTAATGCTAAAAGATCATGTTTATTATTTAGGTTCCAAATTAATTGTTATGAGGCTTTAATAAGACCTCATCAGAATAAATTATTTTAATGTGTAATGTAATTTCATGTTCATTGAATTTCATATAATATGGATTTAGGAAACCTAACCCTAATCTCATTTTTCTCAATATATAATTTCATAACACAAAGGTATAGGTGTGATTTTTCATTCTCTGTATTATTAAAAAATATTCTTTATTTTTTATTTCATGTTGTTGAGCTTGGTCACATAGCATTGATCCTTTCTATATTGTCAAGGTGACTTTGAATGTCTCTGAATCTCCAACATTCTTCTGAGTTGGTTTCCAATATCAATATCAATAATTATTCTCCTTCTTTTAGAGAATATCAATGTTACAGTAAATCTATCCCTAAACTTCCCTCCTGGGTTGGTATACCTTCAATTTAGTTCAATCGTAGTCTTCACTAGTTTTCCTTCAACCTAGTAGAAATACCCTAGCCTCTTCTACTCAATATGACCTTTAAATAGAGTTTGAGTCTTATTACATTCAAATTGAACAAACTATTAATCAACATTGTTAAATGTGGACAAATTCAATTTATAATAGTGGCTAAAATGAATTTATAAATCTAGATAGATTTTGGTGGTAGATTTGATACCACCAATGGCTTTTTAAGCCTTATACTACCACAAATTATCATAGGTTAAGTTAAAAATATTACAAAGGTCCCAAATATAAAATAGCCACAATAATAAAAGTCAAGATAATAATAAAATGAGTAGAATAATATGAGCACATTAATATGTATATCAAGGATTATAATAAATCAAATAAAATTCATTTATATACTAAAATATGAATGTTAATAGCCTGAATAATTCATGTACTATGCATGAAAAACAAATTAAAATGGTCAAAATGTTTACAATCTTTACTACTCCTCTTCCTCATACAAACAAATAATCAGATATATAAACTGTATTTGATATCTTCTTATGGAGCATTATCTCCATAATATAGCCATAGTAATGTGACTCTTTAGTTACTTGACTATTGCTCTCCATATCCTAAGTCTCATGACTATTGGTTTATCTACTTATCACTTGTAAACCTGATAAACACTTGACTCTATAACACTTGCACACATATACAAGACTCTTGGACTCCTACATGCACTCCTAATCTAGGACACTTGTGCACATCTTTACATTACATATTTGTACTCTTACATACAAGACACTTGTGCATATTTACTCAACCTACACTTGCACTCTAACTTACATGACACTTGTGCATTTCCTACATATTACAACTTTACATGACACTTGTGCATTTCCTACATATTACAACTTTACATGACACTTGTGCATTTCTTGCACATTCACACTTACATAAAGATGGAAATACAACTCACACTCTAAACTATAACTCAACCCTAATATATTATTTACAAATGTACCATGAAGGTACCATAGGGGTGCATTAGCATGTACCAAATAATGCAATATATTCCAACACTCATTTCTTTCACATATGTCCATATTTTGCTCTATATTTGGTAATTTGAAAGTCAATGTTTCAATTTATAGAAAATTTGCAACTATGTTAAAATAATAATAAAATATTGTTCATCATAAATAAAATACATTATAAAAACCTCTAGGAAGATATGTGATTCTAAAATATTACAAATATGAAGTATTCTTCTTTGATTTCATAGATAAAACAAAACTATAGGGAAAGATGTTACTAGAAATTTCTTAACATGCCTAGGATTCTAATAAGAAAAACCTCAAATGAGAGGATTAACTACCTATTTGCAGGCTTTGAATATCAAATCCTAATAGACTCAATTGATAGATTAAATTTCTTTATGAGTGGATATCTTGATAAAATACATCAGTCTTTAAAAACTCATCCTCTAGAGTTTTGAATAAATAGCATGTTTTTTCATTATGTTATTTAAAGTAAAATTTTGTAACCTATTTTTCAATGAGTAAAATTTTACAACCTATTTAATTACTAAGCCAAGAGCACTTTTAAAAATACAAAAATAGTTTTATGTGCTCTAAAAATATACAATTATGCAAAATTTGCATATACTAAGTTCTCTTATTGTCACCTATTGTACCTTACTCCATCATAAGAGTCAATCATGTTGCACCTTCCAAGTCTCTGTTAATATTGGTGAGCTTGAAAATACTAGTAATGTCCTAACCAAAATTAGTGAATTAAATTAAACCAACTCCCTTCAGTGATTTGTATAAAACTAAAGATTTTATTATTAAAAATTCCTCCAATATCCAAGTGTGATACAACATGTTAAATTTTGTGAACCACTTTGATGTCTAGTTTTAAACTAATGATGATTTTTTTCATTAGTGTTCATACATATACTACCTTCAATTCTATTTCTAGATGAGTATTTTTAACTCCCTTCAATGTTCATACATAGACCAACAAGTTCAAGCTTGATCCGACCACCATCAATTTGTATTTTCTAGATAAGTGGTTCAAACTCAATTTAATGTCCATACATATATTAACAAAGTTTTTGATTCAACCACCATCAATGTTTATTTTCTAAGTTATATCTAACTTTAATGCCCATACATAGACTAGGGAGGTCATGTTTGATTCAACCACCATCAATGTCTATATTCTATACTAGTGTTTTTAACTCCACAAGATATCGAATTTGTGGTTTAGTGAGGTTTAAAATATATTGTAACTTTCTATATTATAAAATTGTAAGGTAAGGTTTTGTTGTTATTCCTACCTTTCCCTATAATAATTCATAGATATACAATCCCTAATTTCTCATGAAATTTGTTCTTACACAAAAGTATATACATACAAACATGTCTTTCACATTAAATTATTTTAAGGATTCTTAAAATTCTTATGACAAAAGGAAAATATTTTTCTATAGAGTTTCATATCCAAACAAGATATTGCTTCTTATTTTTCCCATACCACCCGTTAAATACCAATCCTCAATTTTTAATGCAAAACAAAGTATGTAGAATACATTACATGCTTATATTGAAGAATTATTTTTCTACTTCATAGATGTTTATCAAACTTACAAGTCATACTATCATGTTAGTACACTGTCAAGCTTGAACAAGTGATGAAGCATTTAAATGAACTCAACCTTAATACAAATATTGTATCAATTATCAACTGTACATTCATAGTAATTGATCCTCTTTATGAAATTAGTTAAGGACTATAGCAAGAGTTCATGAATAGATAATCAGTTTGTTTCTTGCATTTTAATAAAAAAAAATTGAGAGATCCATTTCCAAAAGTTATTCCATGTGTGGAACGTATCAATACAACCAAGATATTTCATCATTTCAAAGTGTCATTCAATACTTCTATTAAAACTTCAACATGAATATGGTTGCACTACACATATAGTATCCTATATAGCACTTGATCACAATAGATACCAAAATATTTTATGACATGAGTTTAAATGTCACTCAAATAGAAAATTTCTATCTAAAGCAATATTTATGTCAAACGAGAAATGGAAAATTTCTATCTGAAGCAATATATATACTAAGTGTGAAATAGAAAATTGCTATATAAAAAAATATTTAGGCTAAGCATGAAAAGTAAATTGTCATCTGAAGCAATATCTAGGCTAAGCATGAAAAGTAAATTGTTGTCTGAAGCAATATCTAGCCTAAGCATGAAAAGTAATTTGTCGTCTAAAGCAATATTGATGCTAAGTGTAAAATGGAAACTTGCTATCTGAAGCATTATCTATGCTAAGCAAGGAAGGATAAATTTCTATCAAAAGCAATATGTATGCTAAGTGTGAAAGGTAAATGTCTATTCTAAGAGAATAGGAATATAAATATCTATGCTAAGAGTATGTGAATATGAATGTCTAGGTTAAGCAGTGAAATGAAATATCTATGCTAAGAGCATGTGAAAGGTAAATGTCTATACTAGGCATGGAAAGTAAATATCTATGCTAAAATCATGGGAATATAAATGTCTATTCTAAGAGTATGTGAATAGAAATGTTTATGCTAAGCACTTGTGAAAGGTAAATGTCTTTGCTAGGCATGTAAAGTAAATGTCTATGCTAGGAGTATGTGAATGTAAATATCTAGGCTAAGGATATGGAAAGTAATATTTATACTAGGCATGGAAAGTAAATATCTATGCTAAGCATGAAAATTAAATGTCTATGTTAAGAGTATGTGAATGGAAATGTCTATGCTAAGCACATGTGAAAGGTTAATATCTATGCTAGGCATGTAAAATAAATTTCTATGCTAGAAGCAAGTGAATATAAATTTCTATAAAAGGATATGGAAATTAATGTCTATAATAGGCATGGAAAGTAAATGTCTATGCTAGAAGCATAGGAAAGTAAATATCTATGCCAAGAGCATGTGAGAGGTAAATATCTATGCTAGGCATGTGAAAGGTAAATGTCTATACTATGAGCATATGAAAGATAAATGTTTATGCTAGGAGTATGTGAAAGGTAAATGTCTATGCTAGGAGCATGTGAAAGGTAAATGTCTATGCTATTAGCATGTGAAAGGTAAATGTCTATGCTAGGAGCATTTAAAAGTAAATTGCTACTGGAAGGGAGCAATTTTTATGCTAAACAGGCTTTAATGTGGAAACCAAACTTAATTTGTGAACTTTTTAATTGTAATGGCGAGGAAAAAAGCACAAATTTTAAAAAAGAATACAACCTTTTGAACCTAGCAGTTGATTATTTTATGAAAGTGAGTTAAAGAGTGCAACATTTTGAACCTAGTTATTGATTGTATTATGGAAGTAAGGCAATTGGTGTAGCATTTTGAACCTGATTGTTAATTGTGTTGTGAAAGCAAGGTAAAAGGTACAACCTTTAAACTTGGTTTTTGATTGTTTTGTGAAAGCAAGGTAAAGGGTACAACATTTTAAACCTGGTTTTTGATTCTATTGTGAAATCAAGGTAAAGGGTAAAACCTTTTGAACCTATTAGTTGATTTATTTATTGGGATTTTGAATGATTTCTTTGAAATGGGGGTATTGAGTAATTGGTTTGTAACTGAGGTGTGGAGCTACACCATCATGCATATATGAGAAATGGTGTAATTGAATGTGGAATGAGGATTAACTCCCCTAGACCAAAATGTGATTGGAAAGAAGGTGAACTCCTCTAGTCATAGAAGTAGTTTGAAAGAGAGTGTAATCCTCTAATCATAAAATTATTTAGAATTGGGGGGGAAATCCCTCAATCATGATAAATAGTTTGGAAGGAGATAAATTCCCTTAGTTGTGAACAATGGGTTGGAATAAGAGGAATTCCCTCAGTTATGAACAATGAGTCAGAAGGAGAAGAACTCCCCCAGTTTCTAAATTTAGGTAAATAATATGGAGAATTTATGATCAGAATAAGTTGAGTGAATAAAATAAGGAAGATATGGGGAGAAGAAGGTTATGGAATAGAAAAAGAGGGAGAAAGAAGATATGGAAGCAGAGGAGAAAAATGATAAGTCATAGGTATGTAGCCACTCGTGCATGACTATACAACAATGATATGGAACTTATGAAATAAAGAGAAGAAAAAGAAATTGAATAAGTGAGGAAGAAGGAGTGGAAAATAAATGCTATATTTTTGGAGGATAACGTTGTAGAGGTCATTGACTATTGGGCACAAGATAAGTGTGGCTAACATCTTGGTAATAAGTGTGACCATTGACACAATGAACTTGTCGAGACATTGATGTATGTGTCAGGATGTCAGCTTGTGTTTATGGTAGTGCATGTTTAGGTATATGGTATTTAGAGATTCTCAAATTTTGATTTGGGGGCGCTAGAGGAATAGTGATATGTATAGCTCCATAAGTAATGAGGTATTGAACCAAGTTTTGGAATATGCAACTAGTATTAATATCATACCCTCATTGTCTATGATAGTCATAGAATGTATGCTCCTTATAGCCCTTTAGTTTTATACAATTTGGATTATCTAATTTAACATAAAGTAGAGCAATATGTATAGCATCATACAACTTCTAAAATATATTGGACAAGGGCTCAGACAAAGGAGTCCAATTATGAGGTAATCGAGGAGGTCATTGCAAACAAGCAAAAGGTTATAGGGGGTGTATGTTAGCCCAAGTCATGGATAACCTTGACATCAAGGATGAGGTATTTTTTCAAGTATATTTATAGTAGGAATTCACATCGAAAGTTGCTTAATTGTAGCTCAAAGTAGTTAAGGTGCTCTAGAATATGTTGCATGTCTAATAAAGGAGGTTTTGGTGGTGTGGGGATGGAGTTGACATAGATTCCAAGTGTGGTAGGTGTTGATTGATATGGGTAAGGATGTGGATATGGATATGGTGAAGGAGGTGGAAATTAAGGACAAGGAGGTTATGGAATACCAACCGATTGGGTGATTTAAAATGGAAATCTAGATGAGGGAAGAATAGGTGGATGACATGGCCCTCGATGGAGACATAGATGATAGGGATTATATTTACATGAAGAGTAAAGAGTGGTCCTCTCAAAAGGAATCATGAGGGAGTGGCATGATTAGCTTTATGCATTATACCATGATCATAGGATGAAATCCTATTGCATAACATGCTAGGTGAGTATGAGCAATGAGATGAAATAGAGGGATTTTGAGAATGGGTGAAGGTGGTTTTCTCTGAGCATCCTAATGAAGTGGTTGGAGAGAAAGAGATCATAGGAGAATCCTCCATAGCTAGATGCATTATTTATGCAATTTAACCTTGGTCAAGGACTATGATGGAGATATTTGAGGTTTCAAAATTGAGTTGTATCCAATTTTTGGTCAATGAAGTACCTATCTAAAGGTTTTTAGTGTTACTAGATCTATTTTGTGTTACAAATATTTGATTCATACTTGTCCCTATGAATCAAAATATTTGCATATGTCCGTAGAAATTTATGAAGAATATGAATCAGACAAAAAATGATGAATATAGGTATATGATAGTGTTTAGGAGTGCTTATGGGTCTATTTTTAGGTTTTGTATTACTTTTGTAGAACTAATTTAAATAAGTAGACCAAAAGTATCATAAACAAAAAATCAAGTGTTTTAGCATTTTTGTGAGTGCTATTGTGGTTGTGATTTCAACTAGTCATGTAGGTGATGAGTGTGCTTTGTGTTGTTTTGTAAGTTGTGAACTTTTGTAATGTTTGTGTTTTTTTTTTGTGTTTTTATGATTTTGATGTTTTTGTATTTTTTGATTATTTTGACAATCTTAAAACAAAGAAAATGGGTGGTGAATGGATGCTAAGAAGGTATGTCAAAGCATATTTTCTTACAACACCCAAAGGTGTGTAAGGGGTAACTATGCAAAAATGGGTAAATAACATCTAATAATGGGTCTGGTTTGGGGTAACCAAAAGGGGGAAATATAAAACCTCTTATGAAGGCAACACTATCTAATGACCTACATAGGCTACCCAACATTTTATTCACCCTCAGTTGGTCTTAATAAAATAGTGATAGTTGCACACTCATAATTTATATGAAGCCCTATGAGAAGGGGCATCTAATCCTAACCTACCCTGAGGATATCTCAAGGGTAGAGAACATTCTAGTGATGAAGGCTAGAAAATCACTCGAGAGGGCTACTATGGTGTCTAGGGGGATAGCCAATATAAGGAGATGAAATCCTGCATCGTTGGTCTCAATTAGGAGCTGGTGATGAAGGCCAACCTTACCACTTTGTGAAAACTATGTAAGTGTGTGGGGTTGATTTTAATAGGATGCAAAAGTGAAATTAATATAATTAAGTGATAAATTAAATGCCTTTTTATTTTTTAAAATAAAATGTCTTTTGAAATGAAATACTAAGCTAAAAAAACAATGAAAATGACCATTTGGTAGGCAAGCATGTATGCTAAGGAACAACAAAGAAAAAATCACTTATTTTTAGCAACACTACTCTAAGACTTGCTTGAGCATAGATCTATCTACACTAACCAAGATAGACCAATTAAGGCTATGGTTTGATGTATTACAAGATCTTTATGTGTGAAATAGATATAGATCTATTCTTAGCTTGAGAATATAAGGAAATTTGGAGGCTTCCCTTGTGCCTGATGCCGATGCATTATGCTATTTGAACTTTAAAAAATACATAATTAAGTGGCCAAAATGCAATTGTTACCTTTTTGTAAAACATCAAGCAAAGAAAATACATTTTTATCAAGTGCAAAGTTGAAATGTTGCATTTTGTAAATATGCCCAACATGATTTGGGGATTTCATAAAATGAATTATTTTGAAAATAAATTTGTAAAATTGGACTACATAAATAGGGTTTTGGGTTGTTTACCGATGAACTCCAACATTTAGAATGGTTTCTGGTTGTTTTTACAGTCTAAAATTTGTCTTAAAATGATTTTCACCCTACCCTATGAATTTGGTTGTTCATAGATTCACACCCTAGGGTACAAGTCTAAATAGGGTAGATTTTTTTGGAAAAATTTTGTAGTGGGTTGTAGTATGTGTTTTGTAAGTCTAATTTGGTGAATTCAACTACACTAGAAACATACATAAAATCATATTTTGTGCAACATAATGATAAGTTAACAAGAAATGACCTAGTGAAAAAGACAATAGTCATGAGATGGTGTAAAACCAAATTTTATGACTAGCAATGACAAAGGGAAAGTGAATGATTTCATCATAAAGACATAATTTTTGGAATGTAGTTTGGCCTACAAATACAAATAGGTATATGATATGATAATATCAATGAGGGATATTGCATCCCCTAACTTACATTATTGTTGCTATGGACTATATGAAACTAATACCTTGTTGTCAAGAATCCAATTTTTGGAGGATTTGAGGGATTCATACCCCACAATGTGAATATACCTATTTTTGGGTTCATATCCTAGGGTACAAATATGAATCATAGATCAAAATTAGTTTTTATCTTGTACCTAAGATGTATTTTAAGGTTTTTGTAGGGTTCTACACTATTTTTGGATCACCTTTTGGAGGCTGCAAAATGGGTCTTCCACAAGGGAAGCACTTTTTCAATGAAGATGGTAAAATAGCTAGAATTTTTCTCCTTGTATTCATTTATGTAAGTGGGCTTCTTTCTCATGGGACACTATTAGCTATGCAAGTCCTCTAAACCTGCATAACCCTACAAAAATAGTTAGATGTTTTTGGGGCCTCTATCAATTAAACCCCTTATAAAGAAAGATAATTTGACTCTAAATCTGCTCTATTACATAATTAAAGTACTTAAAAATAATAGTACATAGAATTACAAAGACCTCTTACCTGGTTGGATGGTTGGTTGTAGGGTTTTGGTGTGGAAAGCTACCTTTTTTGTAGATTCACACCTATCCATACGAATGGTTTGATTCATACCCATCTATGAAAATAAAAATCAGATTTATATTGCTCCAAATTGGATGAACTTTTTTAGGAACCTTTATCTGGTTGTTAGGAAGCTACCCTCAAAATTTCATGGAAATCCAAGTTTGGATGAGGAAATTATGACTAACCTAGTGAGGGTTAGTCTATCTGGATTTGTACTTGTCTATATGGATGGTTTGATTCCTACTTGTCCATACAAATCTAATTGTGATATCTAGACATTGATGTGCCTTGCTAGGAGGGTCCCTCTAGTGTTTTTGGAGCTCTTGGTCCATGTTGAATGGTCTTCTATACCTGCAAATAAGAGCAACTTGCAATACAAAAAGGGTGTAAAAATAGGGCTTTTGATAGCAAGAGAGGGCTTAAGTGGCCTCCATGGTGGTTAATGGCAAGTGAGGGATTAAGTGGCCTCCATGGTGGTTAATGGCAAGTGAGGGCTTAAGTTGCCTATAGGTTAATTTTGATATATTCTAGGTATGTAAATGGTGGATGGATGAAAATAGAGGAAATAACCCTTTATTTATAGAATTTGGTAAGATTAGAGGGGTTGAGGTGTCCCCTAAGATTTCCAACAAGGTGTCCCCTAAGGTGTCATGTGAGGTGTCTACTAAGGTGGCATGGTGTTCCATACCTCATAAGTGCATTTGGGTGACAGAAGTACTCATCCATATACATATCATAAATGAACATGGGGATTTGGAGTGGAGTAAGGGTTAAGTCCTAATTGTAGTAGGATTAATCATGGGTTTAGTGTTGACCATGGTGAGGTGGAATCTAGAATTTTGTGGAAGCTAACTAGAGTGTAGTTTATCATGGGTATTAGGTTGATTTTGGTGAAGTGGAGGAAGACTCACTTATGCTTTCAATGCTTTGAAAGACAAAAGTCTTCAAATGTTATTGATGGCATTGAATGCCAGGAGAATGTGATGTGGAGTAAGGGTTAAGTCCTAACTATATTAGGATAACCATGGATCTGGTGTTGAATTAGATGAGGGGGAAGATGAATCATCGTGCCTCCCATGCTTTGAAACCAAAAAGTGTCCAAATGTCATTTATGATGCTAAATGATTATGGGGAGATGTGTGGAGCAAGGATTAAATTTAACCATGATTAGGTTGACCTTGGATTTATTTGAGGTTAAGTGGGTGAGGTAGATATTAGGCTAGTCAAAGGGTAGACTAGGTGATGTGTCCATTGGTTAAGTTGACCATGGGTTTGAGTTTGACTATGAGGTGGATTTTGACCAAGGTTAGGCTAGGATAATCTAGGCTTAAGTGGCATGTTGACTAGTCATAAGGGTAGACTAGATTATGTATTCCTAGATTAGGCTAGAGGGGTGGTTGCATGGTGATCAGGGACTAAGTGTAAGAAAGGGCTTAAGCGGCTAAGGGGGATTAAGGTGATGAATAGTGTTTTTAGGCAAATAATTCAAAATTAAAGATGTTTTTACAAATTAATCTATCGTTATGATAGGATGAGGGAAAATGTGTGATTTTTAGGTGTATTCATAAAAATTTCTATTGATTTATATAGATGGTTTCAAAATATCTAAAAAATAAAAATTGACCAAGTGCTTTTGTAAAAATATCTGCAATTTAATCTTCAATAGGAACATGTTTGAACTAAATATGATGATTTTGAGCATGATCCCTAATAAAATTATATTGAGCTTCAATATGAATTGTCCTTTTATGAATAATTATATTTTTAATTAGATTAAGTACTCCTCGATTATCATTACTTATAATTATAGGATTTCTTATTTTTGTATCTGATAATATATACTATAACCATAGTGCTTCACAGACTACATGTTTAGCTGCATGATATTCTACTTCTATAGATGAAAGTGCTATTGCGTATTATGTTTTACTATACCAAGAAATTGACCCTGAACCAAGATAAAACAAATATAGTTTGATGTAGATTTTCTATCATCTATAGATCCAACATAATCAAAATTTGAATATCCCTATAGATAAAATTTGTCATCATCCTTTTTATATGTTAATCCATATTTTGTAGTCTTATTAATATATTGTAGTATTCTTTTTGTATCTTTCCAAGGATTTTATCTAGGTTCTTGCATAAACCTTAAAAGATAATTTACAACAAAAACTGTATCTGGTCTAGCATTTGTTAAATATAAGAGACTTCAAATTAATTAATGATATATAGTGGTTGAGACTAGAGGTGTCTCATAATTTCTTTATAATTATAATCCTTGATCCATAGGAGTGCCTTTGGGTTTACAATTTCTCATCCTATATTTCTCAAGTAATGATTTTGCATAGTTTGTTTGTGTTATTGTAATATTATTTTCGTTTTCACAAATTTCCAATCTAACACAATACTGAAGAAGCCCCAAATCTATCCTTTCAAAATCCCCCTAGATCCTTCTTAAATTTATCTATAAAACTTTTTAAACTTCCTATTATTACTATATCATCAACGTATACTATAAGTATTATTCTATCATGTCCAATCTTTTTCATGTAGAGATTTGTATCTAATAAGCTTATTTTAAAATTATGCTATAATAAATGATTATTAATATTTATATTCCATGCTCTTGGTGCTTGCTTTAGTCCATATAAATATTTATTAACTTGTAAATCTTTTATTCCTATCCTTCAATCATGAATCCTTCTGGTTGTGACATATATACCTCTTCTTCTACATCACCATTGAGAAATGTAGTTTGCACATCCATTTGATGCAATTTCCATCCATGTTGCATTGCTAAAGCACAAATTATTATAATAATAGTCATTGTTGATGTAAGTGCAAAAGTTTCTTTATAATAGATTCCTTATGTTTGAGTATATCCTTTTGCAACTAATCGAACTTTGTATTTATCAAGATACCCATCTACTTTGTACTTTATTTTGTAGACCCACTTGCATCCTACCTTATTTCCTTGTGGTAAATCAACCAAATTCTATATTTTATTTTTCATTAGTGTTGCATATTATGATTCCATGGTTGTCTTTTATTCTATATGACTTAAAGCATTTGAAGCAGTTGTAGGTTTTGTTATAGAACTTAAAAACCCTCTATTTAGTTTTGTTAAACTTTGAATTTGAGGTATGTTGGGGTCTAAATTTACATCAAGATATACTTGAACTATGATTATCATCTACAATGATTTTGAAAGGTGAGCACCCACTAATCATAACCAAACCCCAATATTGGATGGGTAAAAAATGCTTCAACCCAACCTCCAAATTAGGTTAGTATACCTTATAAACTAACTAAATGTTGACTCATTTAAGCTCAGTTAAATGTATAAAGATAGGGATAGAAAGGGGAAAGGGTTAAAGAAGTAATGAATCAATGGTGGACAAATAAATCTAACAACATAGGCATCTAAAGAGAACTTCTAACAAATTAATTTCCAACAAACAATACTTGAGACTAACAACATTCAAAACCAGTCATCTTCATCATTTAAAGAACAATAGCATGCTTCAAGAATTATTTCAAACATCCAGGGTATTAACAATCCAAAATAGCAAAATTAGATTAATACTCTGACTAATAGAAAAATACTATGTTTAGACATGAAGCATTCTAATTTACTCTAAGTTAGCAATCCAAATTAGAAAAATAGACTAACCATAGCAGCAATAGTAGAAATAACTTCAAGAGTTGGTAATCCATATAAAATAAGATACAAGTTTGAGGTAAACATCCAAGTAATGCTCCTTCTATTAATTTTTAGAGAGTGTACAATAGTAGTGGAAGTAAACACTTTAGAGATGATCCTTTAAAATGAGGATTTGACCTCTATTTATAGTTTTTACAGTAAATTTGAAAGATTTGAAAGTATTAGGAATATTACAAGGATGTGGGAGTGATGGATCAACAAGATGTTAAAGTGGAAGCCTATTATTTTATTCAAGAAAGAAGAGAACTATGTGCTCCATTAACCCCCTACAACTTGGCCTCTATAAGTTGTTTAACTTTTCATGGCCTCTAGCTGTAGAATATTGCCAATGAAATATCTAGATAATTCCATGTTCTTGTTATTGATTTTTCACCATAGATATAAAACTAAAAGAGCTTGCAGATATTGGATTTTATTTCTTCATCTTCTCGGATCATCTGATTCATCTTACAACCATCTTAGATAGAAACTTGCAACCTTACACCATGTTGAATCTTGTATTTATACATGATTCATACCCAATTCAATGTGGATTATTGATTTTCTTTTGGATGGCAAATATTAGAGTCATACTAATATTGGGACACTTTTACTATTTGTAGTCTAGAACATCTTGCAACCTAGAGCATATCATAGCCTATGACATATTTGCCTTTATCTCTTTTCACTTCTCATGATGTAGAGAATGCTTTCATCTAACATTTGAATCCTCAACTTTAAGTTATTTGACCACTTTAATTGTGGCTTGGGACACAAGTGTGCTAATCTGGGATTGTGCTTATAAAATTTTGCTCTAGATTAGGTAACATAGAACCATGTTCTAGGTTGATATTTGGAATGTCAAAATGATAGCTTTGACTATGTTGACCGTAGCATAGAACCTTGCATTGAGCTATACTTTAGATTTGTCAAATTGGTACTTTGACCACTTTTATCGGGGTGTGGAGTAGAGGTGTGTTGTACTGAATTTGTGTCATAAAAAACCTTGCTCTAGGTCATGTGACATAGAACCATGTTCTAGGCCAGGGTTTAAAATACCTTCCAAGTGCTTTGACTAGCCTTGACATGGTGGGAAACCATGCACTAAGTTGTACAGTGTAGAAAAATGTATTGAGTTATGATATGGAAAACCATATTTTGAACCATGATTCAAAATACCACAATGTCATCTTTGACCACGTTGATCATGACAGAGAACTATGTTCTAGGCTGCACAGTATAAAACTCTTATCCTGATTTAGGACCTCAAATTTTGTTTTGATCCATGATTTGAAATGCACAAAGAGATCTTTTGACCAAGTTGACTATGGCGTAGGACATATTACGCTAAGCCATTATCGTAGTTTGAAGCACATATCTACACTTAGAGAAATTTTAGGAATTTGAAAACACATTTCTAAGTATGTGGTCTTTTGGGCCTACATTTTGGTGCCTCTTGGGAACTTTTCTAGCAAAGCTTGAGAAATCAGATTCTTATCCTTTGGGCATATGGAGTCAAAATTTAAATGGATATGCATCATGGAATGATGATGTGGAAGAATATGGGAGGATGAAATGGGATAAATGAAAATGGATGAATGAATGAAACAAGGGGATAAGGAAGTGAAAATGAATTATGAATGGAAAATGCAAGGAGGAAAATGAAATGGTAGCATTGATGAAGGGGAATAGGAAGATAGGATAGACTCCAATAAGCTATAGAGTATGTCTCAAGATATTGCTTCCATATGACTGTTACCCGCTCAGATATTAGCAAAGCATATTTAGTAGATAATAGTTCACATAGAAACAATGCAGGATAAAAAAATATGTATCTCATCAATAGGTTTGCTCCTTTTTTTAAAGGCTCAACATCATGGGTTTCTTATGATGAATGGATGATCTTGCTTTTCTTTCTACATCTAACACTTGTCAAGCTCACAAAATTTACAAAGCATGTTTTCCAGGCCTCTTCGACAATTGTGGTTCTTAAAACATTTCAACATACTTTTTAGGAGATATTTACTCCTTTTGCACTTCTTCTTGCTAAATTTTCTCTTCTTTTTCTTGCCCTTGCACGTCTTAAATATTTTTAATTTTGTTTTCCTTGTCACCTTGTTCTTCTTCACTCTCTTATTCATCTTCACTAGTTTATTTCTCTGTTTTGGCACCAAATAATTTAATCATATGATACAATATTTTTAAAGCTTTATCTCAGGATGTTTGAGTAGGATTAGCTATCTCCATTAGTTGTTGGTGAAAAATTGAAGCTTGGTTATATTTTTATAGGATATGGTGTGTCCCTTATCTACCGGATCTTCCATTAAATATTTGATCCTGGTCAGATATTTTACCAATTGAGTGACTTGATCTTGATTAATAGGGTCCTGCCAAGCATCTATTTTAGATTCATCCTATATTATTAATGACAAGATAGTCTAAAGGAATTCGTTAGTTAGAAGGATGTCCTCATCATTTCAAAACCCTTGGAAACCATATTGCATCATTTCCTTATTGGAATCTACAATATTTTGGAGCTTACCTTCAATTTTATCCATTAATAGCCACCCCTTCTGGATCAACTTGTTCTTCCTAAGGATGTTTTGGGCTATTAATATTACAATAGTCCATTCTTTACTTGGGATGGGTTTAGTAGCAATATTGAATCTATTTTTAAATAACTTATATATTATTTCTACTTGTGATACCATTGGTTGCAACTCTTAAATAGCCTTTTCAAAATCTTCTTTAGTTTCTTGCAAAAAATGGCTAGCCTCATCCATAAAATAAATTGCAGGATAAACCCCTAAACATTTATCCATAATATTAGACCATATTTTTTTTTTTATCTACTTAACATTGTATTTGGAGAAACCTGCAGCTCTAGTCTTCTCAACTTGAAGTTTTTGTTGTAGAGTTTGTATTTGTTTGGCATAGGCCTCATTCTACTTCTTCAACTCTTCAACCTACTCTTTGAATTTGACCATCTCTTGGTACTTGTTCTACCAATTCTTAGCTTCATTTCTTACAACCTTCTCCACCTTCTTCTGGTTACTGATTATTGTTTCTAGATTTTCAACCTTTTCCTCTAATTTCTCATATTTCTCCTTACAAATATCACTTTGCTCATGTATTCTCAAGATGAGCCTTAGCCACAACTAATTCATCTTCCAGGGGTATTTGAGAAATATCTTTAGTGTGCTCCTCTAGCTAATAATATTATGTGAACACATCTTTCTCTAGTTTATTAACCAGGGGGTGAGGAATATTTTGGTTCTTTGTTTAGCTATAGGATCAACAATCATAGTATTTCTCAGTCAAGCAACTTTCTTAGAAGGTTGAGCTAATTTCTTTCTCTAAAAAAATTGGGTTTTTAGTGAAATATTTTTTACCTTCTAAAGAGAAGTTATTGTAGGGTGGTTTACAGGCATGGAGGTAGTGATGAGTGAGGGTAAAAATAGAATTGACACAGATGGAAGGGGTATAGTAGTAATGATGGTTGAATAGTTTCTTATAGTAGGGGATGTAACAGATGTCAAAATGGAAATATATGTGACAACTTTAGAATATGGTGGGAAATATGGAAGTGTTTGTTCCCATGCTGATATGAGTGGTGATGATGTCGGAGGTGAAGGGATGTGAATTAGAGATGATGATATTAGAATTTCTACTAAATAAGGTGGAGATGGAATGGAATGAGATGATGGAGGGATTGGTGGAGATGAAATATTATGAGGTGGTGATGATAACTCTTGTTCCTTATGCTCTTGAGAATGGGAAGGGGAATTCCTTGGGGAAGAAGAAGGAGAAGGAGAAGAATATATGGGAATCATACCTATGTCTACTAAATTAGACTATTGAAAAATATCATCAACACTTTGTTGTTGCACTTGTTGAATTAATTTCTCTATAGTTGTGACTTGTTTCTATTCAATTACTTATGTTTGATCCAATTTTTCTTTTTACTGACTTCCTTATTAGCCTCCCCTATTAGATATTTTACCTTTCTTTTGAATACAATAGGAATTGAAGGTTTAACCTTTTGAGTATCGTCTTGTTGCTATGAAGTTTGCAGTGCAACCTCTCGGATAGGGGGACTTAAGGGATTAGATGGGGATGTAGTAGTAAATTTAATAGGAGAAAAGGCCAAGCTATCACCTGCTTTGTCTCCCATAAGACCTTGTGAAGTATTTTCTACCCCCAAGGCCAAATGTTTTGGCCTTTGTTCCACCTAAACATTCTTAGCTTTCCCTGATTCATATTTCATAAGGCTGCCATTAGAATATCCCATATTTTTCATCAGTACAAATCCCAAAGTGTATTGCTACAATTGTTTTTGTTAAAGTTCAAAAATAAACTGAAAGCATGAGGATACGAAAACAAAAAGGAATATGCTGAATACGATGCGTCTAAAACCAAACTTAACGCCAAAAGCCTATGTATTGAAAGAATGCATAAAAGGAAAGAACATGAGCGAATCGACACAAGATAAAAGCAATATGGAATAGGGTCCTCTTTATTGATGTGCTTTCAAAGTCGTGTTACAATACGTCTCCTTCCTTTTTTAGGGGATAGGAGCGTTAAATATGTTTTTGATCACATCCATGATAGCGATCCTTCTTCCGCGTGCCCACATGTAAGATGGGCGGACCAAAACGTCATCGCCGCTTGTGTATATGATTGTTCACTCCTTCCTGCTCTTCTGATGTCGAAAACCTACGTTCAAAGAAACAGAAAATATTAGTAGCACCTACGGATAGAATAAAGCATGTATTTCCCAAGGCCTACTGTCAGTATATGCATGAAAATATTAAAACGATAATCAAATGACCTCAGATCGACCTAAAATTTTAACAGAAGCATAAATATGTTACCAGGAAGCCACTGCAAAAGGAACAGTCTAGAAATTCCTCACAGATTTGTATTCGCTCCAGGGTGGGACGAATAGACCTGTAATAACTTGTCAGAAAGCACCCTCTTCAATGTCCTATCCAGAAAGCTCCAAATGACCTACAAAGTTGGGGTTAGCTAATTGGGGGTGTTTTGGGAAGACCCAGAAGGTCAGATTTCTCCAATTTGGCCTCTATCACCCAGATTTTTCTAGTGCCATCTGCAAGTTAGTAAAGGCGGGAAATGATAAAAACCTGGTCAAAATTGCTCAGAATGAAGTGAAATTTAAACTACAACCTATTTAACAGACCTAGAATAAGATGCAAAAGAAAAATCAGAGAAATCTATCATAGATTTCTAATCATCCCGGGGTGGGGCGAATAGGACTGTGACAGCTTTGGGGGCACCCGGGGGCAGAACGCCCACCGTTTGGGACTCTGTTTCGGCACCAATCCACTTGGGATGGGTCCAAAACTTCTTATGGGGTGTTGTCGACAAATTTTGTGGAATATTGTGGCCAAAAATCGGGTTTTGGGTCCGGATTCATGCTTCCAATAATCACCCAATAACCTCCCTTTCGAATGAGAGATTAAGGATGTGAAAGGCACAAATCGCAAGTAGGTATGTAAATTGGCAGCACTTCGTTGCTCAAATGCTCCTTCTCTGTATATCTTTTGGGTGAGAAAACTCACCAATTTATAGACCTAGGGTCTCTTTGTTTGGAATGCGCATGCGAGGGCGCCACTTGAGTTAATTGTCCTATTTTGAGAGAAAAGATAATTCCCTGATTTAGAATCTCCTTGCATGAGGTCTCTAAAATAAAGACATGCATGACATAAGTCTCTCTTCTTGATTTAAAGCTATTCCTCGCAATTGCATGGCCTGAAGCCTCAGTTAACTGGCGGACTTGTCGAGGTTTGAATTTTTGCCAGTCAAACTTGCTATTCGCCTCACCCTGGGGCGAATGCTGATATTCGTCCCTGGGTGGGACGAATGCCAGTTTGTATTCATCCCGGGGTGGGACGAGTAGAGAGCAAGGTGCCAAATTGACCTCTGACCTCCAAAACTACTTTTGGAAGTGGTTAGGACCACTTTTTAACCTCTGGGGGCTGCCCTAGGGGCTGTTTGTGTCAATGCGATCAGCGCTCGTTGTCACATAATCGGATTGGTGTTATTTTGGTGTCTACAGATGCCCATTTTTGGGAAGCGCTATGCAAGGCGCAGCATTGAGCAAAAATAGATAACCAAAGCACTAATGATTAGGGTTTCTCAGTAACCTAACCAACTCTTGATGCCCCAAGTATGGAAAGGGCACGCATTCTTGAATCCTTGCTTCTGACGAGCTAAGGAACTTAATTCAAGTGTTAACCTTTTTCGGTGAGGTGTTACTTGAGCTTGGACATTGATCAGTCATGAATAGGCAAAGGGCGCAACCTTTTGTCTATGGGAACCTTGAGTTCATGATTCATGAATGCCAAGTGTTTGATCAGCTTGTGATAATTGCTTGTTTGCTGCCCCAAGTAGGGGCGTGATTGTCTTTGTCAATGATCCTTTGAATGCGTGTCATTTCCATGATTGGGTATGTTTTTGTTGATTGGTGACTAAGTGTGACTACCCCCTCAAGCGACGAATCGATGAGGGAATGACCGACATGAGAAAAGCGACGAGTCGCTTGACCCAAGATGACTTAGGTAAGGGTGCCTTCAGTTGTTTACCATTGAATGCGAAAGCAGTTTTCGAACATTTTGACCTATTTTTGGTGGGTGTTAACCCTTTTTGTGATGCATTTTGGAGCTGAAATTCTCAAAAATTCATCTTCCCATGGAGCGGTCCGGCTATGGTAGCCTTCTTAGGGAATAAGATAGTGAGGATTTGTGACCCCGACATCTATTTTGCATGCCCGAAATGTCAAGTGCAAAAGCACTCTTATCGGACACTTTTAGGGCTTGTTTTTGGTGCATTTTGTGCAGTTTTTGCTATTTTTGAAATTTTTGCTCTATATTCATCCCTAGGTGGGACGAATTCCTATTTAGTATTCATCCCAGGGTGGGACGAGCGCTAACCAGAGTGCTCATCCTAGGGGGACGAGTACAGGCTCAAAAAGCCTATTTAAAGGCCAAAACGAGTTTTGGGCTCATTTGCATTTGTTTTTCTTGGCAATTTGGAGCTCTGAGGAGGAGGAGGTCAATTCTGCGAAGCGAAGCGCTACCAAAATTTTCTTATGACCATGAGTTCACACATCAGATCGAGCGAGGAGCCGAAGTGAGACCAGTGAGTGCCCTTCCTCTTTATTGTTTTGTGTTGCAATTTGAAAACCGCAATTTGCTTATTTCTTGTTCTTTTGTTTATTTTGTTGTTTAAAGTTAAAAATGAAACCCTAGTCTATCAAAATTAACACTTAGTTTAAAACTTAGTATAACCCTAGTCAAACAAAGATCAAAAGTTAGTTAAAAACTGAGCTAAAAAACTTAGTTTAGAACATAACTTAAAACTTCCCTAACCCGAATTGAACCAAGATCAAAACTTAGGTTAGAAACGTAGGGTAAAACTAAGCGTAAAACGTAGCTTTAACCCTAGTTATTTGTTGTTTTTGTTTTTGTGTTTTTAATTTATCAGTTAGAGTTAAAAACCCTAGGTCTAAGAAATTAATTTTGAATTTTTTGTTTGTTTTTTAATTTATCAGTTAGAATTAAAAACCCTAGAACTGACAAATGATTTTTTTTAAATTTTTTGTTTGTTTTTTAATTTATCAGTTAGAATTAAAACCCTAGAACTGACAAATTAGTTTTTTGAATTTTGTTATGTTTTTTTAATTTATCAGTTAGAGTTAAAACCCTAGAACTAAAAAATTAGTTTTTTTGAATTTTGTTATGTTTTTGGCTGTACATTTTGATGCATTGTTGTATATTCATTGTTAGTGTTGTACAATTTTTCATTGTTTTAATGTTTTTATGTTGTTTTATTTTGCAGGTTGTGAAGAGCCGATACCGTGTGCCCATAGTTTTCACTGAAGCATGGGCAGCGCTGACTTTGGCTGATTGGGACTGGCTTGACGCCCTTGGGCTCAAGCAGGTGACTCGGCTGGAGCCGATGGTCGGGGATCGGGCCTATCTGATGGCCCTTATCAACCTATGGGATCCCTAGACCAACACCTTCCATCTCCCAACAAGGGAGATGACGGTGACCTTGGAGGATGTCTATCGGATTCTTCGGATTCCAATAGACGGACTGTCGATCCGGATGACGCCATGGGATCGGAGGACAGCAGTACTGATACGCTATTTTGGGCATGGGGAGGAGTTGGGTGTGGAGAGCCCAGTGGAGAGGGTGGAGGGCGACTGCCAGATTGGTGGTATACTGGTTCGATGGTGGCTAGAGAGGGGTGTGTTGGGAGTGAGGCACGCATTACTCATGGGCCTCATTTCCAACATGTTGCTTCCTGACTCTTCGAGTGTGAGGTTCCCGTGGAACCTGCTAGAGGTGGTGTTCAGGTTGGTGGAGTGTCCGACAGATGCACCGATGATCATGAGATGGGGATAGACTCTACTGGCACAGCTCTATGATGAGTTGTACGAGGTCCGCTACCGAAAGTGGAAGGGGATTAGTTGTAGCTACTTGTTGTAGTGTTGGGCTTGGTAGCACATAGTAGTGGAGAGGCCGATGGGGCTGCCCTGGATGACTCGAGCAGAGATGATAGACCGAGATATCGGATACGGGGCATTATGGTGGAGGTCGAGGATCAGGGATAGAGTCGATGATGGGCAGGTGTCGTAGGGCACTATGTCGATGCCTTCGCTTGGCTTACTCTCGGGGAGGTGTTCGGCGCCCCTACCAGGACTGTCCAGCTGGCCTGAGGTTGGAGAGTGGCTTCGATGGATACGAAGGGGGCGGTGGTTGATTGGGCATCATGGGACTGAGCAGGAGTTCTTCCCATATGATCGGGTGACATGATAGTTTGGGTGCGCCAAGGGTTTCCTGGGGAGCCCGTGGTCTATCGACATCGGGGAGACGAGAGGACTCTTGCTTGGCCAGTCATTGCACCACTAGGTGAGGATGCGGACACAACGATAGATGCCCTAGATGTGGATGACATCGGGGTTACCATAGAGTATGAGCAGTGGTGGACTCTACGATGATGGCGAGGCGAGGGGCCTCTAGGCGGTGCAGAGGCACAGGGGATGAGGGTACAGAGGCATCAGATGAGGGTTGGGGTGTTCCGCATGATGATGCAGACATGGTGGAGGTTGAGGATGTGGGTGTGGACTATGGGGTTCCAGAGCAGCCGGAGATGCAGGACGTGCCGGAGCAGCCTACCTTTCCAGAGATGTCGATGCCTCAGGTAGTCTCGAAGGATATTGAGGCAGGATGTGCGCTGAGAATGCATGATTGGAGGGGCTACTCCAGAGGCATGATGAGGAGCTTGGGGATGCATTGCGGGAGAGGGATCTCCTACGAACTAGCAGAGTGAGGGAGAATGCATGGTGTGTACCACCGATGGGATGGGGATACCGATGCTACATGGGAGAGGGATCTCTCTATGGGAAAACAGAATAATTGGGCTATGTATCATCAAGAGATGGACTTGTTCGATGTTGAGATGGAGGCAGAGATTATTCACCTCAGGGGTGGATCCCTATGGCTAGTGTAGGTGGATCGTCATGCCGCATGAGAGGGAGCGATACTGAGTAGTCAACATCCTCTCGACGTAGGTGGCTAGATGAGGGAGGCGCTAGTAGGCGTGATGTCGGGGCTAGAACTGCCCTGAGAGGTCCCATAGGACCCACACCATGGGGGGTAGTTCCCGTCGCACCGATCCTACGTGATCATGGTGGTCGATGCCCTAGGCTTAGGGGTTTTTGAGCTTTTGGATTTTGTTGCGAGGTCAGAGGACCGGTTCATTGTAGCCTATGGGCATTTTTGATGATATATATACAGATGACTCTTTTTGGTGTTTATGCACTTTTCATGGTTTGTTTTTATGTACATGTATTTACATTGATGTATGCATATGCTATTATGAATGCGATGTTTCTAATTTATATGATGTATGCATATGGAATGAATGAAATGAGTTGTTGATAACTTGTCGATGGCACCATAGACTGTACAAGATTTACTGGCTTGCTATACTTATGGGATGACTTTGTGGAATGACTTTGCATGTGAAAACTATTTTGTTTGTATTTTGCATATTTTTTGATGGTGATGTACGGAATGAAATGTACCAGTTGTTTTTAAAATGTAGTTAAGCTTTTCTGAGATTCAGATATTTTAACTAACTAGCCAAGACTGTACATTTATCTCGCAAGACTTTTGAACAAGGTATAAATCTGACTTGAATTTAACCAAGTTATTTCACATCCCTGTGTGTGCAATTGAGTTCGTTTATGTGGTATTTGTCAGGATACCACTAGTGCCAGATAGGCTATCAACCAAACCTGTATTGAGGATCACCTAATTAGCTCCACTAACTCCGTTGTTGTATTTAGTAAGATTAATCCATGAGACAATCTAAGGTACCATAAGCTAGCTCATCCACATGCAAACATTGGTCTGCGCACATGCAAAGCTAATGTGACAGACATATCGTCATGCGGTTAGGATACCGCCATTGCAGGTAGGCTATCCACCAAACCCGTAATGAGGATCACCTAGATGGTTTTCGAATGTTGAGAATTCCAAGGATTCAAGTTCAGGTTTTATTTGCTCAATGGTTTAGGATACTTGCTCGTATACATAATGATGAAAATCACTATTTATTTTTCTTCTTGTTTTTCTTTTTGAGCAAGGATTGTGAATAGTGGTGATAACCACTATTATTTGATTTTGGATTTTGAACTTTGTAAGGTTGAGCTTGTGAATGACATTGATCCTGTTGGCCTTGGGGATGACTACCCATCCTATTCAGGGACGTGTAGTACGAATCCTTACGACTTTGGGAACCAAAGGGGATGATGGAGATTATGAAGTAAGGGCATTGATCTTTTAGGCCTTGGGGATGACTACCCATCCTGTTCAGGGACGTGTAGTACGAATCCTTACAACTTTGAGACCAAAGGTGATTGTGATGATGGCTTGTGGGAATTTTGTTTTTGAATGGCATCGATCCTTTGAGGCCTTGGGGATGACTACCCATCCTTGGCAGGGACGTGTAGTACGAATCCTTACAACTTTGGGGACCAATGGTGATTGGGATTTTGGTAGTGGTGAAAACCACTATTTATTAGGGGGAATTGATGGGGAAGAGCTCGTCCTTTTGTCAATTCTCAGCACTCTTAAACCATTCGCACAGGGGGATGAACAGACTAATCTTTCACCTATGGTACCCTAGACTGCTTTGTAGGTTTCTCTTGCATTCACACAACTTAGGAATTATTTTATGTGTTTTAACTTGTGTAGGGATGTTACGTAACAAGGCGTGATCCAAGTAAAACTTTCCTGTGTAAAATCTGTTTAACTTTGTACAATTTTTGGCTAGAAATTTAAAGACAACTGAATGACGAAAACCCTATATACATTAGGAGACAACTGACTAAGCTAAAAAATGATGATGGTGTTATTTTGGATGTATGCATTTATAAAAATGGATTTGATGTGGAAAATGATGGAATTGCCAAGTAATGACAGTCTATGGTGCTTTTGACTTGTATGACCTAGCAAATATGCAAAGTATGGATGTGATGCCTAATGCAACCTATATTTTTGTATTTTGATTTTTATGAGTATGCATGGAATTGAAATGCAATTTTTTTTGTTATTTTTGATGATTTTATTGTTTTTGCTTGTTTTTGAATATTTATTTTTTTTTGAATATTTATTTTGACCAAGCGGTTATGGTAACCCTTGGAGCTTTTGGTGTTTGACCAAAGGGTTTATGGATACCTTTGGAGCATTTTGGGGTTGACCAAGCGATTGTGAGAATCCTTGGAGCTTTTGGCTTGACCAAAGGGTTTATGGATACCTTTGGGGCATTTTGGGGTTGACCAAGTCGATTGTGAATCCTTGGAGCTTTTTGGTTGACCAAAGGGTTTATAGATACCTTTGGGGCATTTTGGGTTGACCAAGTGATTATGAGAATCCTTGGAGCTTTTGGGTTGACCAAAGGGTTTATAGATACCTTTGGGGCATTTTGGGTTGACCAAGCGATTGTGAGAATCCTTGGAGCTTTTGGTTGGACTATGGCTCTCTAGATGTGGAATGGCCTCAAATGACTGATGTTCAAGGGTTCTGTTTCCTTGATTCCTTCAAGAGAGGCGAGCCGGTATGTTCCAGGTCCTATTCTACTATCAATCACATAAGGACCTAACCAGTTTGCCATGAACTTGTCTCTTAGATGAGACGGCAAATTAGAATTCTGTTGGTTCTCTTTCAAGACCAAGTCACCAACCTGAAATTCCCTTAAGTGGACCTTCATGTTGTATGCTTTCTTAAGTCGCTCTTGATAGATACGCAAATGCTCGAGAGCATTGACGCGTCGTTCATCGAGCAACGTCAGTTGGTCTAACCGGGCCTACCATGCAGTGTCATCATCGATGAACTCTTGCATTGAAATGCGTAGGGAAGGGATTTCCAACTCAAGAGGCATGACTGCCTCGGAGCCATACACCAACAAAAATGGAGTTGCCCCAGTGGGCGTCCGAATGCTAGTGCGATAAGCCCATAGGGCAAGCGGGATTTGAATGTGCCAATCCTTATGACTGTCTACGATGGTCTTTTTGAGGATGGTGACTAGCATTTTGTTCGACGCCTCTGCTTGCCCATTTGCCTACGGATAATAGGGTGTTGAAAAACTATGCTGAATTTTGTACTTTGTGGTCAAAGCATGCACATATTTGTTCTTGAATGACGTCCCATTATCCGACAGGATCTTGGATGGAATACCAAAATGACATATGATGTTATGCAAAATAAACTCCGCAATGCGGGATCCAGTCGTAGAGGTTAGCGGAATTGCTTCCACCCACTTGGTAAAGTACTCTGTGGCCGTTATGATGAACGTGTGATGACCGGACGATGCAGGGGAGATCTTTTCGATTAGATCGAAGCCCCACTATGAAAAAGGCCAAGCCGATTGGATCGATTGCAAGGCTTGAGAAGGTACGTGTGTCAAATTAGCATGGTGTTGACACTTCACGCACTTCTTTACATATGCGCAACAATCTCGCTCTAAAGATGGCCAATAATAGCCCATGCGAAGAATGCGCTTTGCGATGGCCATACCGCTGAAGTGGCCACCACATGTACCATCGTGTGCTTGGGTGATCGCCCAAGCGGACTCTTGCTTGGTCCAAGCAACGGAGGAGGATTCCTTCATAGCTTCGACGATACAAAATGTCTCCTAACAAGACATGTTTTGCCGCTTTCTATTTAAATGATCTTTTCGTGGCTTGTGTCAATCCAAGTGGGAGGTTACCTAGCTTGAGGTAATCCCTTATGGGTGTGTACCAATCCTGCTGATCAGAAACCTCGATGGTATGAATGACCAATCCCTCTTGAAGTTCATCCCTAGAAAAAGTTGAGCGGGAAAGAACTTGTAAAAATAGCATTGTGTTGCTATTAAGAGGGGTCAGGGAGAACAAGGACCCCCAGTTGGCTCGAGTCAGACAATCATGGATTCGAGAGAACCTATCCTGAGATGGTTCAATCTGGATCAAGTGGATTCCTGGCGTTAGGTCAGAGCTTGCATGCTCCATCATGGATTGCGATAATGTTTTAACCTGAATGGTTGTCATCTCACCAGAAGGGTCTTGCGGGATTAGTGACCCCAAGGAGGCCATAGTATCCACAAAATGATTCGATGATCGAGGGAGTGCCTCGATGTCATACCATTCAAGTTGTGCCAGGAATTTGTCCACAAGGGCTTTGTAGGCCTGTAGAACTGGACATTTACATTGGAATATCCCCTTTACTTGATTGACAATTAACAACGAATCACCAAAGATGTTTAAACATTTAATGTTCATGGTGATTGTTGTCTGAAGACCTATGAGCAAGGCTTCATATTCTGCATTGTTGTTGGTGCACGGGAAGTCTAATTTAAATGATAGAGGCATTGGAGCCCCTTGTGGAGTGAAGAATACAATTCCCGTGCCACCTCCTTGCTCACATTTAGAACCATCAAAGAATAAGGTCATGTCAGCCTGTGACTCAGGCTCATCAGAATCTGGTGATTCTGAAACATGAAAAACCCCATCATCCAGTAGTTCTACGGTTAGAGGCTGATCATCTTCAAGAGGAGCCTCTGCCAGTTGATCGATGATGACTTGACCTTTTATGGATTTTTGTCCAATGAATTCTATGTCAAACTCCATCAACAACATGATCCATTTCATCGTGCGGCTACTATGATAAGTACGACTCATCATGTATCGCAATGGATTCTCCTTAGACACAACATACGTCGTATTGCTGAGCATGTAGTGGCATAGCTTTTTGGTAGCAAACACCACTGCCAAGCAGAGCTTCTCAACGTATGCATAGTTAAGTTCATAACTGACCAGGGTGCGGCTAAGATAGTAAGTAGCCTGTTCTTTGTGTAGTTCATTTTTCGGGATAGCATGGCACCCAGTGCCACCTCGATAGCTGAGATGTATAAGTAGAATGACACTCCTGGTCTAGGTGGTGCCAATACTGGTGGTGAAGCCAAGTATTGTTTAATGTCATCAAAGGCTGACTGGCACTCGTCATCCCAGTGAAATGTTACCCCCTTATGCAATAATTTATTCATGGGTCGGCACTTGTCAGATAACTATGCTATGAAGCGCTTGATCGACGTGACCTTTCCCTATAGACTTTTGAGCTGCTTGATGGTAGTTGGGGGAAGCATTTCAAGGATTGCCTTGACTTTGTGTGGGTCTACCTCGATTCCTCATTTAGAGACTATGTAACCCAAGAGCTTTCCAGATGTGATGCCAAATACGCACTTCTTGGGGTTTAGTCTGACTTTATGCTCCATGAGGCGATCGAGGATCTTGCTTAAGTCATCGAGATGATCTGGGCGCAAAAGAGATTTGGCCAACAAATCATCCATGTAATCCTCCAAAGTTTTGTGCATGTAATCATGGAAGATGTACGTCATGGCACGTTGGTAGGTGGCGCCAACATTTTTAAGGCCAAAAGGCATGACCTTATAGCAAAATGTCCCCCAAGGCATTGTGAACGCCATTTTTAGTTGGTCCTCGGGATTGATACGAATTTGATTGTATCCTGAGAAACCATCCATGAGGGAAAGCATTTCATGGCCCGCTGTAGCGTCTACCAATGCATCGATGCTCGGCAAGGGAAAATCATCCTTAGGACTCGCTTTATTTAGATCTCAAAAATTGGTGCATATGTGAATCCTCCCATCGAGCTTCTTGATGGGAACCATGTTAGACAACCATGGCGGGTAATCCATGCAGATGACAAACTGTGCATCCAACAGCTTTTGTAGCTCATCTTTGACCATTAAGGCCACTATTGGGTGCATCTTACGTAGTTTTTGCTTTACTGGCTTGACTGTCGGATCAAGCGTTAGATTATGCGTGACTAGCTATGGGTCTAGTCCCGACATGTCTTTGTATGACCATGCAAAAACCTCCTTCTTCTCTTTGAGAAGGGCAATGTAGTCGGCTTGCTCTTCGGGGGATAGACTTACCCCCTAGCTTGATGATTTGCAAATTCATTGGATCTGAGCCGATGTCTACGTCAGTCGTCTCCTCGACCGACATGTGGGATCCGTCCTCCAACTGGTGTGGAGTTGGGATCAAGTGGATATCGTTTGCCGAATTTAGATCATCGTTTGGAACATCAGGTTCCTCTTCAACATGGAAGACATCCTGAGTCTATCCTGGGGTGAAATGGAACATCCCTCCACAAGGCCAGTACTCTGATGGGGATGGCGGTGTGTCAGCATGATCCCAGTCGATAGCATCTAGGTCTAGATACAATGACCATGTCGGGTCGGCTGGATCATGGATGGGGGCGGTTAGGTCAATGGAGATCATGTTGATGAAATGATTGTGGTCTCCATTACCATGGGTGTTGTAACTCGGACATCCTAGATGATCTTTGTGCTCCGGATCTGGCTCTGTGGGTACTGGCACAAATGGATCGGCCCTATGCATGGATACGAAGACAGGGTCCACCCTAGGCACTGATGGTTTGATAGGGTCTCCAGGTGGAAGATGCTCTCTGTGTACCTAGAGTGGCGGGTGCAGTAATTGCTATAACTACGCTTGGTTTAAGTGCCACCTATGCCTTGGCCCTATGTGTAAGTGTTCAAACATGTCATCTATGTCCAAGGGATATTGTTGTTGTCGCATATGATTGAGATAGGCCATCTCGGTTTCATCTTCGTAATCACTGTCAGAGATCCAAAGGCCTTCGTTGGCTCCAACAACGGTTTGTGACATATGAGGCTCATCTTGTTCGAGCAAATTAATGTGGTCCCATCGAGGTTGTTCCGCTCTCTATGGGGGGACCTGATTCTCTTGAGGTGGCATATGCTCAAATGGAGCATCCAAAGGGAACATTGTCAGGAAGCTCTCCTGATCATCATCCATGGGATATACTTGTGAATGATTGCTATCAGACTCGAAAGGATCCCAAGGTGCTACCTCATACTTCGACTCATCCTCTGAAGACCCTTCTTGGTCTTGTCCATATCCCTCTTGTGGGTGAGTCCTCAAATTTTCTCCCTGTTCGACCGAAGGGAAAGGGTTGTTATGGTCAACAAGGTTGGTTGTTAGCAATGGGAGATAATCTCCCAATGTATAAGTTGTGTTAGGATTGGCATATGGATCTAATGCCAACCCATCCTTGTTGCCTATCCCTAGGCCTTGCATGTTCTCCACCAAGATGTCTAGGGGCAAGGGGTGGTTGAACCCTACTCCTGACTTGTCATACGACATTTGATATCTCGGTTGGCAAAGAACACGCACTCCTTGCTCATACCTGCCCAACCCATATCCATGCCAATTGCATTGGCCAAGATATCTCAATGCGAAGTCTGGGTTGGACAAATAGTTAACGTCCTCTGCAAAGGGCTCTTCATCTTCGTCTTCTTGCATACAAATTTCAATGCCATTATCCAAGCCCCCATAAACAAAGTTTGTCTGATTGGGTGGGTAGCCTAAAGGAACCACAGAGCCGATGGGGAGTCGAGGCCTCCCCATGTCCTGCATGGACTCAAGTGTGGGCGTTGCTACAATGTTCCTCACTAGATACTCCCCCAGGCCCATGTTGGCCATTTCAACGGTGACCGTTGGTGGTTGAGGGGGAGCGAATGGGAGTCCTTCCTGAGTCCACTCCATGTGGGGTGAACTAGGCATCTCGACTTCCATTCTGCTAGGCATCTCTTCTATAGAGATGGTTGAGACTAGAGGTGGTTCCTCTTCTAGGGGTTTCTTTCCCTTGTCCTTGGATGTGGCCACCATAGGTGGCATCATTGTTGAAGGACTAGCGGAGGAAGATGGACCCGACTGAGGACTCGACGGATTAATCAATGGAGATGCCTATGGAATCGGACCCTGTTGAGATGGATTCAACTGAAAATCCAAATGTGTTGATGGAAGAGTCGATTGCGGCATGAATTGCATTGTATTGCAGTATTTGAAGGGCTCCAAGTCTATCGGGACTACATGCACCTATCCTTCAAATGTATACTTTAGGCATTGATGAGCTATTGAAGGGACACACTTCATGTCCCTAATCCAAGGCCGGCCCAACAAGATATTATAAGCCATCTCACCTTCCAAGATGTGGCACAATGTATGAATAGTCTTTTGTCCCACTTGGATAGGTAGGACAATTGTGCCAACTGTCGAGCAGATTGCATCATTGAATGCTCGTAGTGTATAAGTGGAGGCCACGATGTGAGATGCTGGCAACTTCAAATGTTTTAGTGCTGTTGTAGTGATGATATTACTGGATGAGCCAGTGTCCACCAACACCCTCTTATACGGAATCTCGTTGACCCATGCAATAACGTGCAGGGGTGGATCCGCCACATCACCAGTCACTATTTTCAATTCATCTTCTCTAAAGGTGATGACTGGTTCTGTACATTGTTTTACATGTCCCACAAAGTTGTTGAAAGAGTTCGCTTCATGGGGCTGCAGCTCGATGGCCTTTAAAATCTCCATTAGAGCCTCCCGATGGGGCGCTGATTGTTGAATGAGCTCGTATATGGAGAGCCTAGCCGACGTGGTCCTTAGACTTTGGGTAAGTCTAGTCCGAATCATGGCCACTGGTCTAGGCGGGGGAAGTTGCGTAGGGTGTTGTTGAGTTTGTGACGTCGATGGAACCTCTCTTGTGGCTGCCGCGGGGGCAACTCCTGGATATCTCTTGTTCCTAGTCACTATGCTTATCATCCCTACATACCCCTGCATGGGGCAATTCTGTTGCACCTCATTGACTTGAAGGGGTTTTGCCTGTGCCTCATGGGTAGGCAAGGGGTCTCTGAAGACTCCCATATGTTGGTTGTTTGGCGCTACGGGGTTGTCCACCGCCAATGTCTTGTTGTCGATTAGGTCTTGTACCAAACCTTTGAACTTCCAACATGCATTAAGATCATGTCCCTTACGCCTGTGGAACCTACAGTACAAGTCCTCTCGGTACCCCTTAGGCTTCGGTGCATTGGGGTCTATAGTTTGAATCTCTGGAAGGTTGATCAAGTTCACCGCTGACAAGCGGTCAAACAGAGAGTCCCTGGACTCTATGTAAGGAGTAAATTGTCGCCTAGGGTGACGCTGCTGATTTTGTTCCTGCCTTTGGTTTTCTCTCTCATAGTTGTTAGGAGGCACCACTTGATAGTTAGCCTTTTGAGGCTGTGTTGCTTGTGCAGGCTTAGGGACGTTGATAGCAACCTGATTAACCGCAGCGGGTTTCGGTGGCGTGGTCCCTGTTTTAGTGTTCTTGGTCCATTCTTTCTTCTTAGGTTTGGCGATCTCGCCATCCTGTATCTTAATCTCCTCAATGATTCTGGCTTGCGCTAGAGCTTCCTCTAAACTGGCATATTGCTGTAGCTGCAATAGCATGGAGATCGATCTCAAACAACTTTTTGAGAACATTTGGGTCAGATCTGACATGGGAGGGAGGTAAGGCAGCTTTGAAAGCAACGTCCTCCACCGGTTCCCGTATGCCACCATGGTTTCTTCCTCATACTTCCTGAGGCTAGCTAGGTCACTTAATGACGCCTTTTTCTTAGTGTTGAAGGTGAAGCGTTCGAGGAACGCGTCCACTAGCTGATCCAAGTTACTGATGCTATGTTTCGGTAATTGGGTGAACCAATCCGAGGCAGGGCCTACGAATGTGGTTATAAATGTTCTTAATAACAAAGCATCATTGTCCTGAATACCAAAGCACTGGCTCAGGAATCTAGTCACATGCTCTTGGGCATCCTCCTCCCCTCTAAAGAGTGCCAACTGGGGCAGTTTAAAGTGTTCCGGGTATGGAGGTGCCGGCACTGACGGATGCACAGGATGACTACGGAGTTGGCGTAAAGTGGGCTTTTGGGGCCCAGAAGTCTTGATCTCCATAGACTCTAAGCGCTCTAGCAGTGCTTTATATGCATCAGAGGATTTAATTTCTTCCTCCTTAGTTTGCTCCCGTTGTGGGTTGCGGGGAACTTGAGGCCTATTGAGAGGTAGCTGGATAGCACCCCCTCTGCCTTGGTAGAGCATTTCAGCCCGCTCTTCTTCTTGTTCATACTCCTCATAGGCTTCTTGAGGAGTGCCTGGCCGAGACCTATACACATGGGTGGGTGCCCATGGAGGGTGCCCATCGTTGTTTCGGGGAGTGGCCTCCCGCTCAGGTCTAGGAGGTCTCGGAGGCAATACTTGATAAGGTCGCGTGGACCTGTCTCGTACCAAGGGGTTATGCCTCTCATACACTTCTACTTTATGCACGCGAGGGATTGGAACCTTCGCAGGCACATTGTTATGAAGCAATTCGGTTGTCTGACGTTGAATGCGCTCTTTGCTAAGGCGGTACAGATGCTCTAACTATTGTTGATCCTGCCTGAGCTACGTGATTTGCGCTTGGTGGGCGGCATGTCTGGAAAATGCCAAGTCAATTTGTTCCACCGTCTCTTGTTTAGGAAGCCTAGATGCCTCTCCTACATGTCTATCTCGGTCGTGGTGATCCGAGACCCCTATGGGTTGCTTTCCTCTATCGAGGTTAGCTGCATTAACCCGAGGCTGTGGCCTCAATGGGTGATCCTGATACATGGCAGGCATGGAGGTACATCGCTCCCACACTATGTACTACTCTTGAGGAACGTGGTAGTCTTCCTCGTCCTCCCTTTCATATGCATGCAAAGTGCGGGCAGAATTGTCTTGCCCTGTCTGGAAAGCCTGATACTCTAGATTTGGTCTAGTGTTTCTAACAGTAATCTGGGGTAGAGGAGGGATGACGAAATCATGTGGCCCCTCCTTCTGGACCCTCTGTTGTTCTAACACTTCATCACTAGGCCACTCATAACGAGCATCTAAGGGAGGTCTCCTATCTATGTTGAGTGCTACGTGTAGGTTCTCTTCTTGAAAGGACCTATGCTGAGTGGGGGTGCCCCTCAAAGAGGTGCCTCTATAGTCCTATTCTGTTATGGCATGATGTGGACTATCTTGTGTGTCAGGCCACCAAGGCGGGATGACCAAGTCCTCAGGACTATATCGGAGGTGACTTGTCCCCCTTGGTGCACTTTCTGCAGTGCTTGCCCGTGATTGGGCTCGGCTACGAGTGTACACCATGGTGATGCTTACCTAAAGATGCATAGATTTTTATCTTTTTTAGGATTTCTTATGCTACACTAAATAGGAAATATCACACACACAAACAATGATTATCTCGTTTAACGATTAAAAGTGTGCCCTAAACCTGGTTCAGTGTGTTTTTGATGTTCGTTTTGAAAGTTTGTGGAAAGAACATTTAAATGCAAAATGATGGCTCTTATGACTCCCAAAAAATGGTCGCCCCTTCGATATACCATTGCCAGACCGATATACCAACCTCTCTATATACCCGCCCTTACGTGAGGGAAACTATTGGTACGTGAGAGCAGATGGTACGTGGAACATAGGCGGTACGGAAGGGGAATCACTCTGTTTATGACACCTACCATAGAAGACTTATCCTCATGCACTGGGAATCACCCCAACTACACTTGGTCAGCTTTCATCAGGATTTACGTCTAGCAATAGTCACGATCGGGGTAATGTATGCAGTATCTCAAGCCAAGGTGGTGATGAAATCCACCGTTGGTCTTGCTCAAGGGTTGGGGTTTTACGACCAACTCCTTGTTGTTTTAACTTACCACGTGGTGTGTGGGGTTCTTTTTAAGTTGCATAAATGAAGCAAACAAGCATTCAAACTCTCCTATGCAAGCAAATAACCAGAGAACAAACAAAAAAATTTTGATAGAAGGTGTTTAAGACCTCTACCTCTTCTCTGCCCAAATCGGATGTCTCTGAATTTTTGCTCTGAAACAGTCCAGCGTTGGAAAACTTGGTACCTGTAAGCAAAAAAACAAGCAACTTTAATCAGAAGGTTAATCTTAAAAATCAAGGGACAGAGGTCCCACCGTGATCACCACTGAAAGCACGAGGATACGGAAACAAAAAGGAATATGCTGAATACGATGCGTCTAAAACCAAACTTAACGCCAAAAGCCTATGTATTGAAAGAATGCATAAAAGGAAAGAACATGAGCGAATCGACACAAGATAAAAGCAATATGGAATAGGGTCCTCTTTATTGATGTGCTTTCAAAGTCATGTTACAATACGTCTCCTTCCTTTTTAGGGGATAGGAGCGTTAAATATGTTTTTGATCACATCCATGATAGCGATCCTTCTTCCGCGTGCCCACATGTAAGATGGGCGGACCAAAACGTCGCCGCCACTTGTGTATATGATTTTTCACTCCTTCCTACTCCTCTGATGTTAAAAACCTATGTTCAAAGAAACAGAAAATATTAGTAGCACCTACAGATAGAATAAAGCATGTATTTCCCAAGGCCTACTGTCAGTATATGCATGAAAATATTAAAATGATAATCAAATGACCTCAGATCGACCTAAAATTTTAACAGAAGCATAAATATGTTACCAGGAAGCCACTACAAAAGGAACAGTCTAGAAATTCCTCACAGATTTGTATTCGCTCCGGGGTGGGACGAATAGACCTACAATAACTTGTCAGAAAGCACCCTCTTCAATGTCCTATCCAGAAAGCTCCAAATGACCTACAAAGTTGGGGTTAGCTAATTGGGGGTGTTTTGGGAAGACCCAGAAGGTCATATTTCTCCAATTTGGCCTCTATCACCCAGATTTTTTAGTGCCATCTGCAAGTTAGTAAAGGCGAGAAATGATAAAAACCTGGTCAAAATTGCTTAGAATGAAATGAAATTTAAACTACAGCCTATTGTATCGCTCCAAATTTTTTGCATCCTTACCTTCAGGCTATAGGATCCGTGCCCGGAAGGGGGATGGGAAAAGGATGTCGCGGTACCTCGGACTGAGAGGACTTTGCGAAGGTCCCGCCTCTCAAGGGAGGTGTATTTTGATGATTTTTCGACGGATGGTGGGTTCACCAGGAAACATTTAATGGCAGTTTCCACGCCTAGGTTTGGAATGTGTTTTTATGTGTTCATTTTTAACTTTAAGCATTCATATCCTAGGTTTGGCCAAATGAGTCTAAATTAATCTATATGAAAATGCAGATTTAATGAATACAGAGAACAAATTTAAGACAGAAAAACAAAGTAATTAAGGAAGAATAAGAAGAATACCTGACCCGGATGTCTGATGGAGATTTTGATGTTTGAAGCAGTCAGGATCATCTGGAATTCGACAGAATCATCTGAAATCAGACAAGATCGTCTGAGATCTGACGAATTCATCAGATGAATTCGTCAGAGACCTGCAAACAGAAGAACAGATGCAAAATACAGAGAATACTACTGTTCTAGTTGAGGGAAACTGTGCAAAATAACAATGACAATACTGAACTGAAACTTAAAGAACGAAACATGTATGAATGATGCTAATTAAATCACAATTATGGATTAATTATGCCTTTGATCTAGATGGGTGAACTCCAAAATGCAATATAACATAAAATATCAAATAAACTAGCTAATTTGCAGAATAAAACAACAGAGAAAAGGTGAAGAAATGCAAACTTATGGCACTGATTGCCTCAATGTGGATTGTAGTCGAGATCGTCTCGCATCAGTACGAAATCGTCTCTGATTCGACAGGATCGCCTCCGATCTGAACAGGTTCGTCGACGACGATGTATGCTTGCTCCGACTGAAAAACAAGATGATACCTGCAACAAAATTGATATAGGACTACTGCAAATGAAAACTTAGGATGATTTAACGTGCATGAAGCTAAGTTACAGAGAATTTCAGCCAGGGGTTGGGAAGGGAAGGTCCTAGGGACTAAATAGGCTTAGGGGAGTAGTTAGGAGGTTGGAGATCATCCCTATTTGGGAGATCTCCAACGGGGGAGGGTCTCTAACGGCGCAGACACGCTTCTGCCCGGATTAGAGGCCCGTTGGAACAGAAGCTAATTTTGCAAAATCAGTTTTGCGACAAGATCGTCTGGACGTCCTAGCCTAGACGAAATCGTCAGATCTGGGGCGATATCGTTTGATCGGCGACGATATCGTCAAACGGTCAAAACAACCTCTAAAAATGGCATGAAAAAGGGGGAAACGGATTACCCGACGGTTAACGGGCGGTTTGGGAGGTTAAATTTGAATTTTAAATTATTTACTAAGGTGAATGTAATTATGACAATTTTACTACGCCAATTTTAGGGTGCTACATTTTGCCCCCTCTTTAGCGAATTTTCTGAAGAAAATGCGTTAAAGATGAGTTCTTCTCGATCTACGAGAAAGCAAAAATTATTCCCATTTTTTAGGCGACGATTCTTGGTCGAATCGTACGACAACTTACTATGGTGCCCCCTCCGTGTTTTTACCCAAATCGAACGTTTGAGGTAAAAACGCGGAAAAGCAAAAAATTATTTTTGAATAAAATTAAGAAAAATAGGGTAAAACCCTAATTCATTTTTACTGTTCATTTTCTAGGTTTTTAGAGCTCTGAAGCAAAAATGGTGGAGACGACGCACAGATCGACAGAGGTCCGGCGCGGTCTACGGGTAAGAGTCTAGACTTAACTAGAATGCTTTAATTTAATTTTACATGCTTTGTAGGTAATTTTTAGATGAATTTTGAGCATCGCGGCCATTTTTGGGCCGTCGACGTCGTCGGGACGAAATCGTCCCGATTTCGACGAAATCGTCTCAATTTCATCAATTTCGCCCAAGGGCGAAATCGGCGAAAGGGGGACGATTTCGTCAAATTAGAGACGATTTCGCTTGCAAAATCGGAGACGATTCTGCTCAAATTTGGGACGATATCGTCCAATAGTGGGCGATATCATCAATTGCATAAAATTGAATTTTAACTTGCATTATTAATTACTTGAATTGTTTATTAATGATTGTTTGTTGTTTTGTTGTTTATGTTTGCAGAGAGGTTTGCTAAAGAGCAGGGAATGGAAGTATGGAGGTTTGAGGGATGACTTGGCCGCTCTCACACAGGCAGAGCGAGATCAGCTGGCACAGGCCGGCTTGCAGCATGTGGCAGAGATGCCACAGGTGTCCACAGATATGGGGCTACTAACAGCCCTAGCAGAGAGATGGTATCCGGGTTCCTCATGTTTTCGGCTACCGACAGGGGAGATGACTCCCACTCTAGAGGATGTATGGAGGATTCTGAGAATCCCCATACAAGGACGATTGATCACTCCTACGGCCAATCAGGGCCACGCTATGGGACGACTGTGTGGTGACCCGAGCTTCACCCTGGAGAAGGGCGGAGTTAATATCGAGGCACTGCGCCAGATGCCTGGGGCATCTAGACTCACACGAGTGCTAGCTGGAGTGGTTGGTGGACTTTTGTTGTGCCACCAGAGCGGGTGCAGGGTGCCGTGGATGCTCGCAGATGTGATCTACGATATGCGGGACCACGGGTACAGGTTCTCTTAGGGCAGCTATGTATTATGTCGATTGTACAGGATCCTGTATGGGGTCGTGTACAAGGGCGGCCGATGTCTGGTGATGACATCGCTCCTACAGGTTTGGTGCTGGGAGCACATTGCAGTGCGGAGGCCGGTAGGGCTTCCTCTGATAGGGGTAGACGGGGAGAGGCCCCGAGTCTTCTATTGGTGGCTCCGAAGAGGGTCACAGTGGCGGATCGACCTCCCTATGTCCCAGAGACTATTGGATGACTTAGTCCCGGACCAGATCACCTGGAGGCCATGGAGGGAGCATCCAGGGTGGGCCGAGGATGGACAAGAGTTGGCTCGCGTCAGGCGAGTTTGCTGGCTACGGATGGAGAGGGGAGAGGTGGAGCTCCACCGCTATGACCGAGTTTTGCGTCAGTTCGGTCTACAGTAGGGGATCCCATCTCTGAGGGATTATGAGTTTTCCTGGACTATCTGGGATAACACCACAGTTAGCGGGGCTCCAGACATGCAACGGTTCTAGAGCCAGGACGCAGACGATGCCCCCATCCAGCCAGTGGATGGGGACGACGCAGGGTAGCCGATGGCTACGATGCCTGGTACGTAGGCATCCGCCCTCCTCGGATGACGAGGGCGTAGGGTCCGATACATGTGGTTGTGCATCGGATAGGGAGGCGACGCCAGGCAACGATGGAGGCGGCCCAGGGTCACGAGGGAGAGAGCCGAGGAGGCCACAGGCACAGGAGAGGCCACGATAGAGGGAGAGGAGGGAGGCGAGACCCCCATCTCCATAGAGGGAGAGGCCACCATCGCCCGATAAGGGCAAGGGCATTGACACAGGAGAGAGTAGCGAGATGGCTACTCTCCGGGTGGAGAGAGATCATCTCCAGGCATAGGTGCAGACTCTACAGGATGAGGCTGCATGCCATCGAGCTGAGGTGGCACAGCTACGAGACGAGATTGCATGCCTCAGGGCACGGGGCGGAGGGGCGAGCTCTGGAGAGCTGACACGGGCTATCGCCCAACTCACTTTCTATCAGACATTGTATTATCAGCTGGTGCCAGAGGCGGATAGACTACCCCTGCCAGCCAACATTGCAGATCCGATCAGGATCGGGTCATCGAGGACCACGTCCCGATCGAGGACTAGGACTACTCAGACTACGATGGGGCCACCTCGTCCACCTCAGGGTGGGGGAGGAGATGAGGCGGAGAGCTCGAGGGGCTCTCGAGGCTAGAGGGCTGCACAACTTTGTACAGACTGACATTGTATTATTATTTTTTTGTTGATAGAGGATTGAGTATGTCGAGGTACAGATTGTGGCATACCAATCCAGTTTTGATGATGTATATATATTGTTGACATATATATGATATGTTATTGATCATATGACTTGTATTATGTGTATGCTTATGATGCTTTTATGTTTGATTGATTAATTTGATAATTGGATTGAGGATTCATAAAATTATGTCGTTTTGAAAATTTATAACTTTGATGTCATGCTATAATATTTTAAATGAAATAATCTGATGTAACAAATTGATTGTTTGTAATGTGATGTGATAAAAAATAAAAAGAGACTTCTAACAATAATTTCAAAGGACATTGTCGCTATTATAGACCATTTCATGGAGTCGCTGCTCACTCGGTCGTCAAGCTAATCCCATTTATAGAAATATTGTTAAAAGTAAAAGAGTGCTTAAGAGACTGTCTTAAGACTTTGGTGCAATAGTGCAAATGATGATGATGATGATGGTTTGTTTTCAGATTTTCATGAAAATAGTATGCATGAAATAATGTTAAAATGATTTTTGCTAGGCATAAATTCCTAAGTGTGATAAAATTTTGGATAATTCTTTAGGAATTATACCATCTTTGCAAAATTGAAGGTTGACATAATGACATGAAATAATGAAAATGGGTTTGCTTTTTAAAAGCATAATTTGTGTAAAATAATGATTTAAGTCATATGGTTTTCATGATTTTTAAATAAATGGGGAATAAAAATTGTTACGATGGTTTGCGCTAGGCATAGAATATGTAGGTATAGACTTATACCATCATCGCGAAAATCCAAAAAAGATAGTTTTATTGCATGGTTGATTTTTGATAAACAGAAAATATGAAAATGAGGACTTGCGCTAGGCATAAAATTCCAATTTTGGTTTTGGAACTATACCATCGTCACGAAAGTCAACCAGATATATATGTTTTGAGTGTATATTTTGAAAGAAATTTTTGATTTTTCTATTATATAGTTGTCTTTATGGTAAACAACTGTACTTGATTTATTCCAAACAAGTTGCAAAAATAATATTTCAAAGTATTTTGAAGACAAAAGTTAGATTTATAAGGAATCCCATGTGCATATGTGAATTCATTTCCGATCTTGATTTATCATAATGATACACAAAATCTCTCAAATACAAATGTGTGTGCAATTGCTTTGTGCATTTACCAATTTTGAGCAAGATAATATGATACAAGTGATTTGAAGAAACCAAATAAGTGTTCATTAACCATGATGTAGATGCATATAACCATACTAGACTACTATGTAGGTCGGATTATCAAGAGCTAGCTAATCCATAAGCAAACATAGGTCTATACAAAAGAAGGTCGCTAATGTGACAGACATATCACCACGCTAGGAGTTACCCAAGGCCAAGCAGGTTGGGCACAAACCACCTATTATGGGGCTTACCTCATAGTTTTCGAATAATTGAGAATTCCAGGGATTCAAGCTCATCAACCCTTCTTTTCTTTTCAAAGGGTAGGGAAAGGGATTTTATTGCTTTCTTGCTTTCTCTTTCTTTTGCTTTTCTTTTGCTTTCTTTTTCTTTTTGTATTTTTTTGCTTGATTTTTGAGATAGTGCTTGAAATATTGTTGTAATGATATAAAATAACATTTTTCTTTTCTTTTTCTTTTTGAACTTTTCTTTTCTTTTTCTTTGCTAGGGATACTTGCTCGGATTAGCTGTAGAGCAAGGGATTTTTATTTCGGGTAGGGGTGAGCTTGTCCTTTTGCCAATTCTCAAAGATTCTAGACCATGTGCATGATAGGATAGCAGGGGAAACTTTTCGCTCAAGAAATCACATCTACTATGTAGCAAAACATGGAAATTACAAATATAATCATTTTATTGTGAAAAGATGTGCTTGGTTTAAGTAAATAACAAGATCAATTCTCTATGCTCAAACTTTATTTAATTGAATTTTGTGGACTTTGATATAAGAGAGATTAGTAATCATGCCAGATAAAATCAAGATATTTATTTTTGTGAGTGTGCAAGTGAGGGATTCCAAATAAATGCTAATTTATCAAAAATAATTTGAAACATATAACTGCAACATTTGTAAGAAAATATATATAAACACTTTTGAGAAGTTTTGAGAATGTTGACTCCCTCTTTCTTCTTTATATTGTTTTGGTTTTGAAAGAGTCAAGCATATTGTTGTTTTTATATTTTTATCATTATTTTGATTTTTGGTTTTATTTTTGTTTTTGAGCAAAAAATTTAACAAGTGCCATAAATAAATGCAACAAATAGTTTTGAAGATTTTTGATGATTATGAATGTTTTTGATGTTTTTGGATTTTTATAAATTTGAAAGAAATACAAGATAGTAATTTTGAAATATTTTAAACAAATATATACAAGGATGAAATGACCAAATTTATGCATAGTAACGTTTAAGATGCAAAATATTCATGGGTTCTTTAAGTTCTTTACCATCTAAGGTAGATAATTTATATGCTCCTGATTCAAATTTAGCAGTAATAATGTATGGTCCAAGCCAGTTGGGCTCAAATTTACCTTTAAGGTCCTTAGTTGCATTTGTATTTTTTTTATTTTCTTTTAAAACAAGGTCGTCGATCTCAAAGGATCGATGACGAACTTTCTTAGCATATGATCTTTTAAGCTTGTTTTGGTAAGCACGGAGATGCTCCAAAGCATTGATGCATTTTTCATCTAGGAGTTCCAACTGATCGAGTCTCGCATACTCGATATTCATCTCCTACTTCGGTATCTTGAAGTAGCAGAGCCAAAGAAGGAACTTCCAATTCAAATGGAAAAACTGCTTCAAGCACCATAAACCAAAACAAATGGTGAAGTTCCCGTGGGGGTTCGAACACTAGTTCGATAGGCCCACAAGGTTGGGTATAATTGAATGTGCCAGTCACGGCCAGTTTTATTGACCAATATTTTGAGAATTTTGATTAAGGTTTTGTTAGATGCTTCTGCTTGACCATTACCCTGAGGATAATAGGGAGTGGACCAGCGATGTTGAATCTTATATTTTTGGCATAATTTTTTAACATCTTTATTTTTGAAACAAGTTCCATTGTCGGAGATGAGATTTGCAGGAATTCCGAACCTACAAATGATTTGATTAAAAATAAATTTAGAGACTTGTGTGCCAGTGCAGGAAGCTAAAGGCATAGCTTCGACCCACTTCGTGAAATACTCAGTGGCGGTTATGATGAACTTGTGTCCATCAGATGACACCGGATTGATTTTGCCAATAATGTCTAAACCCCATTTAGAAAAGGGCCAAGGAGATGAAATAGCCTGCAGTTCTTGGGCAGGCGCATGGACAAGGTCAGCATGTTTCTGGCACTTGTCGCAATGGCGCACATACTCATGTGCATCCGTTTCCATGGTAGGCCAAAAGTATCCTATCCGAAGGAGCTTTTTAGCAATGACACTACCACTAAAGTGTCCTCCACAAGATCCATCGTGGGCTTCACTCAAGGCTGATTTAGACTCTTCTAAGTTTAAACATCTTAATAGGATACCTTCAAAAGATCTCCTATATAAAGTATTGCCAATTATTACAAAGCGACTTGCTCGTCGACGTAATAACCGACGCTGGTTTCTATTAGAATTGGCAGGGAAAGTCCCATTTTGGAGAAAATCAAATATGTCCGTATACCAAGGTTCAGGAGTAGTTTCATTGATTAGAAACACATCCAAAGGCTCTAAGCATGACTTATTTGAAGCGGGTTCCTGGAGTCGATGAATAATGATAGTGGCATATTCGTCATCTAACTCCAAGGGTAGGAGAGATGCAGCTACGGCCATAGCATCAGCTGCACGGTTGCTAGTTCGAGGAATAGCTTCCAAGGTAACTTGATCAAATAAAGACATTAATTGTAAAACATAGGCCTTATATGGGCACAGTTTATCATCTCTGGTTTGATAAACTTCATTAATTTGGTTTATAACTAGTTGAGAATCACCAAAAACTAAAAGATGTTTAATTTTTAGCGCTAGGGCAGCTCGTAATCCAAGGATTAGAGCTTCATACTCAGCAATATTGTTGGTGCAAGCAAATGTCAATTTGAAGGACAGAGGAATAAGATGTTTTTGTGGGGATATTAAAATAATACCCGCACCAGCCCCACTCATGCATCGGGCTCCATCAAAGTATAAGGACCATTGTTCAGTATGGTCGGCCTCTAATTGAAGGCATTCATCAAGAAATTCGATGATGAGGGGATGGGTAGACTCTAAGGGTGCAACAGCTAATTGATCTGCTATGATTTGACCCTTAACAGACTTCTGTCCTATGAATGTGAGATCAAACTCGCTTAGAGCAAGAACCCACTTGGCTGTGCGACCCGATAAATAAGGTCGACTCATGAGATATCTCAAGGGATCGTATTTAGCAATGACATAAGTTTTTTGACTAAGCATATAGTGTCGTAATTTTTGCGTAGCAAACACGACGGCTAGACATAGTTTTTCTAATGCTGTGTAGCGGGTTTCATAACTGATGAAGGTTCGGCTAATGTAATAATTAGCACGTTCTCACTTTTCATCATCAAGTTGAGCTAACATAGCTCCTAAGGCAGAATCTGAAGCTAAAATATATAGGAGAAATGGGCGATCAGGTTTAGGTGGTGAAAGCACAGGTGGATTAAGGAGGTATTGTTTGAGAAGTTCAAAAGCTTCTCTACATTCGGTGTCCCAATTAAAAGGGACATCCTTCTTAAGGAGTTTAAGAAAGGGACCAGTTTTGTCCGCCAGCTTATCAATGAAGCGACGGATAGCTTGAAGTTTACCTTGTAAACTTCGTAATTCAGATATATTAGTAGGTGCGGGCATATCAGTGATGGCCGCAATCTTGAGAGGGTCGATTTCAATACCACGTAAAGAAACTAAAACCCCTAATAGTTTACCGGACTTAACTCCGAATATACATTTTTCTAGATTTAATCGAATAAGATATTCTCGTAATCGATTAAAAACTTTTCTCAAATCATCTAAATGATTATCTTCAATAATAGAGCGAGCTATAATATCATCTACATAATCATGTAGGATATCATGCATCATATCATGAAAAATATAGGTCATAGCTCGTTGATAAGTTGCACCTGCGTTCTTTAAGCCAAATGGCATCACTTTCCAAGAAAAGGTACCCCGGGGGTAATAAAGGTTATTTTAGCCTGATCTTCAGGAGCTATCCTGATCTGATTATAACCGGAGAATCCATCCATTAAGGACATCATCCCACTCCCGATAGTAAAGTCAATGATTTGATCCATGTTTGGAAGAGGAAAGTCATCTTTAGGGCATGCAACGTTAATATCTCTAAAATCAGTGCAAACCCTAACTTTGGTAGCTTCTTTCTTGGTGACTGGAACTACATTTGAGATCCATTCCGCATAATCAATAGCTTGTATAAAGATAACATTCAGGAGTTTTTCTAACTCCCCTTTGACTAGCAGAGCCACTTTGGGATGCATTTTTCTAAGTTTTTGTTTAACAGGTTTAGCATCCGGATGGACCACTAGATGATGCATGACTACGGAAGGGTCTAGACCTGGCATATCTTCATATGTCCAAGCGAAGACATCTTCATACTCTTTAAGAAATGCAATGTATTGTTCTTGTTTTTCTTGACTTAATTCTGATCCAATATTGATTATGTGAGGATTGTCCTCAGGTCCAATATTAATTTTAATGACGTTTTCTACCTCCATGTGTAGATCTCTTTCAAAATTAGGTGGGGCGGGTGAAACGCCCAATTCTTGTAATTCTTGTAAGGTTAATTTAGATAATTCATCTTGAGGATTAGTGGCCTCAAGTTGGGCTATAGTTGGTATAGAACCATCAAAATAAAATCCATTGTGTAACATCTCTTCAACAGAGACATCATGGAAGATATCTCCTTCCAACTCTTCATCGGGGTCAACAATCATTTCAGGGTAAGCTATGGATAGCATGTTGCATGAAAACGACTGATTTTTAAGAGGCAAATCAACATGCCTATCCAAATAATCTTGATAACATATGACGTGATCATCATCTTCAAAAGGAAAGGGTTGACCCTTACTAGGAAATAGGCCCACACCACAATGGGTAGGCCACGGTTCTACCTCGAAAGGTTCTTTCATGCCATTTTGGAAAGGTCCCAAGCCTTTCCCTTTATATCCCATTTTAAGCATCATGGGTTTAGCTTTAATATAATCATTGGTAAAATAACACCGAGCATATCCTTCATGATGAGTTTTGATATTTCGAGGGATTCTTCCCTAGTCATATCCTTTATAAATGAAGGCACAACTCCCGACTTGGTAAGTACTTCCCATAGGTTGTGGGAGGCCCAAAGTACGAGGAGATGGCGGCAATTTATTTAAAAGAATTGAATCTTGCATGAAAGCATTTGTTTTTTCTGATATTAAGGTTGTGGATAAATCTGGTAAAAGTTCATCAGAAAGGGCATAAGATGTAGAAGGCTTATTACCTATATCTTTAGATGTGGGAGGAATGATAGATGTGTCTATAGGTTTTGAATTTATAGGGATAGAACTTGAAGGATTGGTTGTAGATTTAAGATCTTTTTGAGGTTCTAAAATGATTTGTTTAGAGGGTTGTTGGTCTATATAGGAGGATGAAATTAATGGAGGGGAAATAGGTGAAGTTATGGGTGTGTGTTTCATAGTTTTAGATGAAAAATAAGAACTAGGATGTGTGGACGACAGAGCAGGGCAAAATTGCACTCCAACGGGTTCTGCCAAAGCACACATATCAAAAGGTCTAGGGTCACCATGGATAGTGACCAACTAATTTTTAAACTCAAATTTAACACATTGGTGTAAGGTTGATGGGACCGCTCGCATGGCGTTGATCCAAGGGCGACCCAAAAGTATATTGTACGATGTTGGGCAATGTACAATAAACACGGTTGTTTCTAGGGTTCTAGGACCAACTTGCAATGGGAGGGTAATAACTCCACACGTTTCTTGTGTTTCGTCATTAAAAGCTTTGATAATCATATCAGTTTTCTTCATTTCATCACTTCTAAAGCCAAATCGTTGGTAGAAGTCAAAAGTGCAAATGTTTAGAGATGAGCCATTATCAATCAAAACTCTTTTGACAACTACATCTCCAATTAGAGCAAGTAATGTATAAGGGATTATCCTTATGTAAACTGTGTTGTGGGATATCTTTATCCCGAAAGTCAATACAATCAATCTCTCGAGTGATGATAGTATTGGCCATAGCTTCAGGTTGAATGTTTTGAGGTACCATCATTTGGCTCAATGTAAGCATCAACTCATCCCTATGGGTGGGAGAGGATCTTAATAAATCCAAAAGGGAAATTCTGGCCGTAGTATTGGACAATTGCTCATTAATATTGTAAGGGGGTTTAGGTTGAACAGTAGGAGCATGATTCCCTTTATTGGGGTTTTTCAAAACGAATGGAGCCGATCCATCATTCTGGTTTGGTTCTTGTTGGGAATTTTGAGCTTGTTGTCGGGTGACGACTCCAATGGTACCTACAATGTTATAATGAAGACGTTGAACTGGTCTCGGTTGAGCATTGATGGCTTGTTCATTAGAAAGGAATATATCAGAAGAAGGTCGAGTAGTAACTCGTCTAGGAAATGGTTCTTCTGGAACCATAGCATCTGTGATGGGTTGAATAGGATCTGATTCATTTTTAGAACTATTCGATTGGTTTGAAGTAATGTCTAGTTCACTTTCACTATCTGATTCTATATCACTAGAATCAGAAGTTTGAAAATTATGTAAGGGCCTGGTCGTAACCAGGGATAAGGTTGTGTCAAATATTTGAGGATCCTGAATAGGTAATTGTCCGCTAATGGTTCCTACATATCGGGTAGGAGGGGGAACATTATGATGTTCGATTTGATTGGCTACCTCTTTACCATGTCGTGGTAAAGGGTGTTGAAATATGTCTAGAGTTTGATTGGCATTTTGATTTTGATTTTGGGGAACGGTCTTTTGAGTATTATTAGGAGGGTTTTGTTTAGGTTGGAAGGCTTGCACTTCCATTTCATTATTGTCAATCAAATCCTGTATTTTATGTTTCAACCTTTTACAAGCGTTGGTAGAATGTCCAGGTCCTCTATGGAAATCACAAGTGTAAGTCAGCTCCGTATCCGGGTATAGTTGGATCGAGTTCCCGGATAGTTGGTAATTGGATCAAACCTCTTTCGAGTAATTGAGGTAAAATAGTTGATAAGGGTTGGTTTAATCTAGTAAATTCTCGAGGAGGCTTGTCAGGAGGTTTCAATATAAATTTTTTTGTTGTCTTTGTTGCATTGATATTAGCAACATTTCTGCTGTCAGTGACTCCGTCACCGACGACTTGTTTGTTTTTATATTGATTTCTGGATGTTTTCTCATCATCCTTCTTCCTAAGTTGGCCTCTCCTAATGAGGGCATCTTCTACTCTTCGAGCTAAATCTATAGCTTGATCGAAGGTAGTTAAGGTAGCAGTCGATAGCTCATAAGATATTTGTTCTTGTAAATTGTTGATGAAAATGTCCAACATTTCCCTATAAGGTAGCACAAAGTGCAGTTTTCCTGTCAATTGCCTCCATCTAGCTAAGAAATCGGCAAAACATTCATCTTTGTCTTGTTTTAAATTGTATAAATCTTTAATAGTTACATGCCTCTCGATGTAGGCACTAAATTGATGGACAAATGATTCCATTGTTTCTTCGAAGTTTCTCAAAGAATGAGTGGGCAATTGATAGTACCACTCTAATGCCATTCCACCTAAACTTTTTGGGAACATTTTTAATAATAGCAAGTCATCATGCGATATGTCATGACATGCTATCCTAAACATGCGAAGATGCTCTATGGGATCTTCGGTTCCTTTATATATAGGCAAGATAGGCATGGGAAAATGCTTAGGGTATGGTTGAGCTACAACTATGGGATCCAAAGGTTGACTACATATCTCTCGATAATTATACGAGGGACGGTAGGGATCTATCTGGTCCATACGCGAAGCTAACTGTTTCACCATGGCTTCCAGATTACTAGTTTGCCCCCCATATGGGTTTGGTAGGGCATTGACATGGGTTTTATGGGCATATGATGGCAGAACATGAAGATTAGATGCCATGTTACTATTGTGCAAATTATTGGTAGGAAAAGTATTATGAAGGAATTTTGAAGTTGTATTATGATGTATTTCAGATTGTTGAAAATTTGTATTTGGCTTCGTTTTAGGTTTTTGTTTACTTGAAGCATATTGCTCAATAGTTTGGCGGAATAAAGTAGTGAAGGAAGGTTTCTTTTGTGTGGGAATGATTTTAGGTTGAATAACAGGTTCCTTAGGAGGTTGGATAGCCTGTTGTTTTGACATGTTTTGAATCATAGAGACCATATCCGTATTGGATGGTCCAGCCTTATCACTTTCTTGATCAATGAAAGATAAGGGATTAATGCGCACATCATACATATGTTCCAAAGCTGCCTCAGTGTCACTAATTTGCCCTTTATCAATACGAATTGCCACATTAAGGTCATCAATGTTATCACTGAGAAATTTCTTGAAATGATCTATGTTGTCAAAAGCAATAGTTCCATTTGGAGCTACTCTAGGGGATGAGGATCCATCCTCTTTAACACTTCCTTCTTGTTCCTTATCTTCACCTAGGTCATCTTCTTGGTTGAACTAGAGTTTTTCCTTCCGAAGTTGGATCTTCAGGAAGGACATTTGGGTTTCCAGTTGTATCTTGTAACCAATCTTCTTCTTCTCCTAAAGTTTCTTTACCATTCCTAAGTTTAGGCATGGTGCTAAATTTTGATTTCAGCAAATATATATATATATATATATATATATATATATATATATATATATATGCAACAAATTAAGAGGTATATATTTACTATATACCTACTACAATATTTGAAATGAAATGTTTAAGTTTTTGCTATGTTTTTTAGTTTTTTAGTTTTTCTTTGTTTTTGAAATAATATTGTAAAGACAATCAACACAATAAATGCAAGAAATAAGACTGAAAGTAATAATCTAGTTTTCTATAAATAATTTATAAATATCATTAATAGGCTCGAGTTGTTCGGGAGTCATGAAGTGTTCTTCTTCAAATTGAAAGTTTTCTTTTAAAAATTTGATGAAAAGAGCTATAGTGATATTATCTGTCTCAGATGCTGGTTGATAAAAGTAAAGCTCATGGCAATACTCTCGATATAGCACAGCTCATGGAACTCTATTCCATATTTCCCTATCTGTAAGAACAACCTCTTGGTCTTCTACACAACCTAGGAACTGGTGCACAATGGCTGCGTTCTCGAGGTATTCCTCGAAGGTGAACAATTCTGAAGATACTAGAGCTCTCCTATAAGCTAACCATCTATGGCAGGCTCTCTAAAGTTCATGATAAAAAACTAGTTGATGAGGATCCAGGATTCTATCTAGGACTAGCCTCTTGATTTGCTTAAGTTGTGTGGACCTAGATGAGATGAGACTAAGTCTTCTATCAAGTTCGTTCCACAGGAATTGATTTCTACTTGTTTCAGGCACATTAAGCATAGAATTGATTTCTACGGCTGCCAATTGGTTTTCTACATTTATAGTAACTGCTAATATTTTCTTAGGAGCTACCATCTAAACATGATTTTAAACTTTAAATGTTTTAAAATGCATCTATGTTTTAGTTGTTCTATTTTTTTTTTTTTTTTTTTGTTTTTGTTTTCAAAAGGTTATGATGCATTCACGTCGGGTTCACCAAAATGTATCGCTCCAAATTTTTCGCATCCTTACCTTCAGGCTATAGGATCCGTGCCCGAAAGGGGGATGGGAAAAGGATGTCGTGGTACCTCGGACTGAGAGGACTTTGCGAAGGTCCCGCCTCTCAAGGGAGGTGTATTTTGATGATTTTTCGACGGATGGTGGGTTCACCAGGAAACATTTAATGGCGTTTCCACGCCTAGGTTTGGAATGTGTTTTTATGTGTTCGTTTTTAACCTTAAGCATTCATATCCTAGGTTTGGCCAAATGAGTCTAAATTAATCTATATGAAAATGCAGATTTAATGAATACAGAGAACAAATTTAAGACAGAAAAACAAAGTAATTAAGGAAGAATAAGAAGAATACCTGACCCGGATGTCTGATGGAGATTCTGATGTTTGAAGCAGTCAGGATCATCTGGAATTCGATAGAATCATCTGAAATCAGACAAGATCATCTGAGATCTGACGAATTCATCAGACGAATTCATCAGAGACCTGCAAACAGAAGAACAGATGCAAAATACAGAGAATACTACTATTCTAGTTGAGGGAAACTATGCAAAATAACAATGACAACACTGAACTGAAACTTAAAGAACGAAACATGTATGAATGATGCTAATTAAATCACAATTATGGATTAATTATGCCTTTGATCTAGATGGGTGAACTCCAAAATGCAATATAACATAAAATATCAAATAAACTAGCTAATTTGCAGAATAAAACAACAGAGAAAAGGTGAAGAAATGCAAACTTATGGCACTGATTGCCTCAATGTGGACTGCAGTCGAGATCGTCTCGCATCAGTACGAAATCGTCTCTGATTCGACAGGATCGCCTCCGATCTGAACAGGTTCGTCGACGACGATGTATGCTTGCTCCGACTGAAAAACAAGATGATACCTGCAACAAAATTGATATAGGACTACTGCAAATGAAAACTTAGGATGATTTAACGTGCATGAAGCTAAGTTATAGAGAATTTCAGCCAGGGGTTGGGAAGGGAAGGTCCTAGGGACTAAATAGGCTTAGGGGAGTAGTTAGGAGGTTGGAGATCATCCCTATTTGGGAGATCTCCAACGGGGGAGGGTCTCTAACGGCGCAGACACGCTTCTGCCCGGATTAGAGGCCCGTTGGAACAGAAGCTAATTTTGCAAAATTAGTTTTGCGACAAGATCGTCTCGGACGTCCTAGCCCAGACGAAATCGTCAGATCTGGGGCGATATCGTCTGATCGGCGACGATATCGTCAAACGGTCAAAACAACCTCTAAAAATGGCACGAAAAAGGGGGAAACGGATTACCCGACGGTTAACGGGCGGTTTGGGAGGTTAAATTTGAATTTTAAATTATTTACTAAGGTGAATGTAATTATGACAATTTTACTGCGCCAATTTTAGGGTGCTACACCTATTTAACAGACCTAGAATAAGATGCAAAAGAAAAATTAGAGAAATATATCACAGATTTCTAATCATTCTATGGTGGGGCAATTAGGACTGTGACAACTTGGGGGGTGCTCGGGGGCAGAAAGCCCACCGTTTGGGACTCTGTTTCTGCACCAATACACTTGGGATGGGTCCAAAACTTCTTATGGGGTGTTGTCAACAAATTTTGTGGAATATTATGGCCAAAAATTGGGTTTTGGGTCCGGATTCATGCTTCCAATAATCACCCAATAACCTCCCTTTCGAATGAGAGATTAAGGATGTGAAAGGCACAAATCGCAAGTAGGTATGTAAATTGGTAGCACTTCATTGCTCAAATGCTCCTTCTCTGTCTATTTTTTGGGTGAGAAAACTCACCAATTTATAGACCTAGGGTCTCTTTGTTTGGAATGTGCATGCGAGGGCGCCACTTGAGTTGATTGTCCTATTCTAAGAGAAAAGATAATTCCCTAATTTAGAGTCTCCTTGTATGAGGTTTCTAAAATAAAGAAATGCATGACAAAAGTCTCTCTTCTTGATTTAAATCTATTCCTTGCAATTGCATGGCCTGAAGCTTCAGTTAACTGGCGAACTTGTCGAGGTTTGACTTTTTACTAGTCAAACTTGCTATTCGCCTCACCCTGGGGCAAATGCTGCTATTCGTCCCTGGGTGGGATGAATGCCAGTTTGTAATCGTCCTAGGGTGGGACGAGTAGAGAGGAAGGTGCCAAAAGGTGCCAAATTGACCTCTGACCTCCAAAACTTCTTTTGGAAGTGGTTAGGACCACTGTTTAACCTCTAGGGGCTGCCCTAGGGGCTATTTGTGTTAATGCGATCAACGCTCATTGTCACATAATCGGATTGGTGCTGTTTTGGTGTCTACATAAACTAAGCTTCCTTAGTCATTGGTGGTGAATTTGTTGTAGTGTCATCCTAATACTAAGTTGGTTATGAGGGTGAAGCTAGAGGTGTTTGATATTTCTTCTATTTTTTTACCTCTGACATTTTCCCTTTAGCCTTACCTTTCTCTACTTTTCGTATTTTGGACTTTTTGAAGCTCAATGCTAAGATTTTACCATTTTTGACCATCCAAGTCTTAATATGTTTATCATATCTCTCAGAGAAATACATATCGCTTTGGTGACCAAACCTGGGAGTTATTGTATTTATCTCAACTCTCATTTTCTACCATTCCAAAATATTGACCTCATCACAACCAACCTTTTCCTTAATTTATTGAATTTTTTATTATTTCAACTAGTGGGCTTTCTTACTCTTATGCTCATAATAAACCAATTGCTCATAAAATTCTCTCCAAGGGGGAAATGGTACCATTTTTCCAACATTTCATTCTAATGGAGAGCTCTCCCTATTATTTCTATATTTTTCAATTTGCGGCCTCAAAGTGCTTTTAAACTTGGGAGCCTCATCACCATTGATAGTTGTTAGATTTTCCAAAAATATATTTGTTGGATCATGCCTCCATCTCTGAGGAAGCTGACTAAGACCTAGTTTTTCCAAGGTTTGAGTAATCTGCTCATACTGGCCCTTCCTTGTTATTGTAATATCTTCCATATTGCAAGGGTAAATGATAGTCCCTTTTCTCTTTATCCTAGTACTGAAAGTGCAGTTAATTAGTCAACTTATCTATAGTACTCCAATACAAACATTCTACTAGTGATAAAATGTGGTAGCAAGAATGGTTTCTCGATGAAGCCATAAAGTCTAATGATTGTACCTGTATCGCTCCAAATTTTTTGCATCCTTACCTTCAGGCTATAGGATCCGCGCCCGAAAGGGGGATGTGAAAAGGATGGGACAATACCTCGGACTGAGAGGCCCTTTGAAGGTCCCGCCTCTCGGGGGAGGGGTATAAGGGTGAATTTTCGATGGATGGTGGGTTCACCAGGAAACTTTTGAATGGCAGTTTCCACGCCTAGGTTGACAGTGAGTTTGATGTGTTCATTTTTATACTCGATCATTCAACTCCTAGGTTTGGCCAAGATGAATCTAAACTATTCTATATGCCAATGCTGATTTAAATGAATACAAAAAATAGGAATGAATGCTAATAACAGAGAATATGCTAGCTAGAATGTGTCATACCTGATTTCGGATGTTTGATGAAGATTCTGAGTCTTGTAGCAGTTCAGATCGCCTCAATTCGTACGTAATCATCTGATATTTCATAGGATCATCCCAAATCATAGAAGGTCATCTGAAATCAGATAGAATCATCTGAAATCTGACGAATTCGTTAGAAACCTGCAATCACAAAAATAGACGCAAAATACCAAATATGCAAGTGCAGAAGCAAAGGAGAATGGTAGAAATAATAGCAAACATGCCTAAATAATGGATTCCAATAACAAATAAGGAAATGCAGTAGATTTAATGATTGATTTTAACTTTATCATGCGGTTATGCTAAATGAGGTGAACTCCAAGATGCAAAAACATAATAATTTAAGACAGTGCAGAAATACAATAGGAAAAATGCAGAGAAAGCTAAGGAAATGCAAACTCTAGACTCTGATTGCCCCCAATCTGGACTACAGTCAGGATCGCCTCCAATCGTACGAGATCGTCTGTGCTCCTCGACAAAATCATCCGTAATCGTTCGAGATCGTCCACGATGATCCGAGCTAGCTTCGACTAAAAAATAGTAGAGTTCCTGCAAGAAAATGCAAAATACAGAATACAAATAGTAGTGCGAGGGAATAAGGAACTAAATCTGCAGGGAAATCCATCAGCTAAGGGGTTTAGGGGGTTCAGGGGGATAAACTAGAAAAATCCTAGTTTATATAGGATTAGGAAGAGGTTAGGAGGTTGGGGATCATCCCAATCCGGGAGATCTCCAACGAGGAAATCTCCAACTACGCAGACGCGTTTCTGCCCAAGTTGGAGAGGTTGTTGAAACAGAAGCTAATTATGAAAATTTGGTTTTGGGACGAAATCGTCTGGACGTTCTGTTCCAGACGAATTCGTCAGATCGGGGATGATTTCATCTAATCTGCGACGATATCGTCCAACGGTCAAAACAAATCCTAAAAATGGTGCGAAAAATGGGGAAAGCGGGTAACAGGCGGTTTAACGGGCAGTTTGGGGTTAAAATTCAAATTTTTATCTTTTATCTTTTTACTAAGGTTTAACCGTGCCAATTTTAGGGTGCTACATTTTGCCCCCTCTTTAGCGAATTTTTTGAAGAAAATGCGTTAAAGACGAGTTTTTCCCGTTTTACGAGAAAGCAAAAATATACTCAATTTTTTAGAAGACGATTCTTGGTTGAATCGTACGAATCTTCGACTATGGTGCCCCCTCTCGTGTTTTTACCCAAATCGAACGTTTGAGGTAAAAACATGAAAAAGCAAAAATTAAAATGTTGATTTTTAAATAAAATTAAGAAAATAGGGTAAAACCCTAATTCATTTTTACTGTTCCAGAGCTCTGCAGAGAGAAAAATGGTGGAGACAGCGCATAGAGCGACAGAGGTCCGGCGTGGGCTACGGGTAAGGATCTAATCCTAGTAGATTAGGTTTGATTTAACTTTGTGCAAGTTTTTGGATTTAAATTTGATTGTTTGGGGCATCACGGCCATTTTTAGGCCGTCGACGACGTCGGGACGAAATCGTCCCGATTTCATCGAAATCGTCTCTAAATCGTCGATTTCGTCTGAGGGCGAAATCGGTGAATTAGGGGCGATCTCGTCCAACAAGGGGCGATCCCCAAGTTGTGAAATCGGAGATGATTTCATCCTCACAAAGGATGATTTTGCCCAATTTGGGATGATATCATCCAATGGTGGACGATATCATCTTTAACTTGATTTTAAAATGTGTTTAATTTGATTTTAATGATTGATTTATTAATGATTTTGTTGTTTTATTGTTTGTTTTGTAGAAAGGGTTACTAAAGAGTCGAGAATGGAAATACGATGGACTAAGAGATGACATAGCCACGCTCGACCAGGCAGAGCGTGACCGACTAGCACAGGTCGGTCTACGACATGTGGCAGAGATGCCACAAGTACCGACTGACATGGGGCTACTGACAGCCCTAGCAGAGAGGTGGTATCCGGGGTCGTCCTATTTTTGGTTATCGATAGGGGAGATGGCTCCCACTCTAGAGGACGTATGGAGGATCATGAGGATCCCCATACAAGGATGGCTGATGACGCCTACGGCCAATCAGGGCCAGGCGATGATGAGATTGACTGGAGACCCGAGCTTCACCCTGGAGAAGGGCGGGGTGAACATCGAGTCTCTACGGTAGATGCCTGGGGCATCTAGGCTGACTCAGGTTTTGGCAGGAGTGGTTGGTGGCTTACTGCTGTGCCACCAGAGCGGATGCAGACTACCGTGGGTGCTCTCAGACATAGTCTACGACATGAGAGACCACGGGTACAGATTTGCATGGGGCAGCTTTGTACTTTGCCGCTTGTATAGGATCCTGCATGGGGTCGTATACAAGGGAGGTCGATGTCTGGTCTTGACATCGCTACTACAGGTTTGGTGTTGGGAGCACATTGTGGTGCGGAGGCCGATAGGGCTCCCATTGATAGGGGTTGACCGGGAGAGGCCCCAGGTTTTCTATTGGTGGCTACAGAGGGGGTCACAATGGTGGATAGATCTATCGATGTCACGAAGGTTGCTAGATGACCTCATCCTAGACCAGATCACCTGGAGGCCATGGCGAGAGCACCCCGGGTGGGCAGAGGATGGGCAGGAGCTGGCTCACATCAGGCGAGTCTGCTGGCTGAGGATGGAGCGGGGAGAGGTAGAGCTCCACCGCTACGATCGGGTACTACGGTAGTTCGGTCTACAATAGGGGATCCCTTCTCTCAGGGATTACGAGTACTCTCAGACTATTTGAGATAGTACTACACTAAGCGGGGCTCCAGATATGCAATGATTCTAGAGTCAGGATGTGGACGATGCCCCCATCCAGCCAGTGGATGGTGATGATACCGAGGTTGTAGATGGCTATGATGCCTGGTACGTAGGCATCCACCCTCCTCGGATGATGAGGGTGTAGGGTCCAGTGCATGCCGTGGTGCACCAGATGGGGAGGCGATGCCAGGCTACTATTGAGGTAGCACGGGGTCACGGGGGGAGAGAGCAGTGATGGTCTCCATAGGAGAGATGCCAGAGGATGGCACGGGCTCCCCAGAGACCACAGCAGCCAGGGAGGAGGGAGGAGGGACTGCCTCCTCAGCAGAGGGAGAGACCACCATCGCCCGATAAGGGCAAGGGTGTCGAGGTGGGAGAGAGCAGCGAGACGATGGCTCTTCGAGATGAGGTTGCCCACCTCCGGGCTCAAGTGCAGACATTGCAGGATGAGGCTACATGGCTTCGGAGCTCGAGGTGAGAGGAGTGAGCTGCTATGGCATGGTCTATTGCTCAGACCGCATTCTACCAAGGGCTATACTATCACATGGTTCCAGAGAACCAGAGGGTACCACTGCTAGCCCCTATTACAGAGCCGATCATGATGGGATCATCGAGGACATCCTCATGATCGATGATGAGGACCCGAGATACAGCCCGAACCTCTATGGGACCACCTCCTCCACGTCAGGGTGGGGGAGGAGATGAGGCTGAGAGCTCGAGGGCTTCTCGAGGCTAGGTGGCTATGGACTGTATAGATTTTGTATAGATTTTTGAGAGGATTGAGTATGCCAGGGTATAGATTGTGGCATACCAATCCAGATTTGATATGATGTATATAATTTTTTGATATATATATATATATATGATATTTTTGATATGACTTGTTCATATGTTTTTATGATGCTTTTAATGTTTGAATTGTTTGCTTGTTTGATTGATGATTCATGTAATTATGTGGTTTGGAAATATTATAATTTGATGTCATGCTTTGTAAAATTTAAATGAAATAATCTGATGTAAACAATTGGTTGTTTGTGATGTGATTTGATGAAAAATAAAAGAGACTTCTAACAATAATTTCAAAGGACATTGTCATTGTTATAGACCATTTCATGGAGTCGCCGCTCACTCGGTCGTCAAGCTAATCCCGAGTATAGAAATATTGTTAAAAGTAAAAGAGTGCTTAAGAGACTTGTCTTAAGACTTTGTGTTGTAATGATGGAGATAATGATGGTTTGATGATTTGTTTTCAGATTTTCATAAAAATAGTATGCATGAGATACTAAAAGAAATATGATTTTGCTAGGCATAAATTCCTAAGTGTGATAAAATTTTGAACAATTCCTTAGAAATTATACCATGGTTGCAAAATTGAATTTTGACATAATGACATGAAATAGAATAAGTGTTTGTTCGTTTTAAAGCATAATTGTGTAACATAATGATGCAAGTCATATGCTTTTTATGCATTTGTTTTTGAAAATAAATGGAAAATAAAATTAGAACAATGGTTTGCGCTAGGCATAGAATTATAGGTATAGACTTATACCATCATCGCGAAATCCAAAGAAGAAAATAGATATTTTGGTTTTATTGCAAGATTAATTTTTGACTTTTGATAAACAGAAAAATAATAATATGAAATTTTTGTTTGAAATCATTTTTGTGATTTTGTGAAAAGATGTATGTAATTGCTTTTATACAAAACAAAAATTCTGAAATAAAAGGATAAAATTATTCCGAAAAGAATTACAGAAACATTTTAAATTATCTCAAAGACAAATGTAGATTTATAAGGGATCCTCATGTGCAAATGTGAGTTCATTACCGATCTTGATTTATCATAATGATACAAAATCTCTCAAATACAAATGTGTGTGCGATTGTATTGTTCATTCACCAATTTTGAGCAAGATAATTTGATACAAGTAATTTGCCTTAACCAAATGAATGTTCGTTGACCATGATTTATATGCATGTAACCGTACCAGACTACTATGTAAGTTAGGTTATCAAGAGCTAGCTAATCCATAAGCTGACATAGGTCTATACAAAAGAAGGTCGCTAATGTGACAGACATATCACCACGCTAGGAATTACCCAAGGCCAAGTGGGTTGGGCACAAACCACCTGTTATGGGGCTTACCTCACAGTTTTCGAATAATTGAGAATTCCAGGGATTCAAGCTCATTCACCCTTCTTTTCTTTTCAAGGGGTAGGGAAAGGATTTTATTGCATTTTGCTTTTGCGTTTTTCTTTTGCTTCTTTTTTTTTTCTTTTTTTTTGTACTTTTGTATTTTTGCTTGATATTTGAGATAATGCTGAAATATTGCTGTGATGATACAAAATAACATTTTTTTCTTTCTCTTTTTCTTGAACTTTTCTTTTCTTCCTATGCTAGGGATACTTGCTCGGATTAGGTCTGTAGAGCAAGGGATTTTTATTACAGGTAGGGGTGAGCTTGTCCTTTTGTCAATTCTCAAAGATTCTAGACCATGTGCATGATAGGATAGCAGGGGAAACTTTTCGCTCAAGAAACCATTTCTACTATGTAGCATCATATCGAATTTGCAATGAAATCATTTTAATGTGAAAAGATATACTTAGTTCAAGTAAATAACAAGATCAGTTCTCTATGCTCAAAACTTTATTTAATGCAACTGTGGACTTTGATATAAGAGAGATTAATAATCATACCAAAATAAAATCAAGATATTTATTCATGTGAATGTGAAAGTGCGGGATTCCAAATAAATGCTAATTTATCCAAAATAACTGAAAATATAACTGCAATACTGCACGATTTGATAGGTATGAAAATAAAATATGTTTTTGAAGGTTTTGATGATTTTGATGTTTTTGATTTTAAGTTATGAATTGAAAGAATAAATACTATTACTGTTTTTGAAATTTTTATATGGATGACTAAAATGAAACAATATGCAAAATAACAATATATACAATGATGAAATGACCATATTTTATGCATAGTAGCGTTTAAGATGCATAATATTCATAGGTTCTTTAAGTTCTTTACCATCTAAGGTAGATAATTTGTATGCTTCCGATCCAAATTTAGCAGTGATGACATATGGTCCAAGCCAGTTGGGCTCAAATTTACCTTTAAGGTTTTTAGTTGCATTAGTATTTTTTTTATTTTCTTTTAAGACAAGGTCGTCGATCTCAAAGGATCGATGATGAACTTTCTTAAGGTATGCTCGCTTAAGCTTGTTTTGGTAGGCACGAAGATGCTCCAAAGCATTGATGCGCTTTTCATCTAAGAGTTCCAGCTGACTAAATCTGCCAGCATGATATTCATCCCCTACTTCAGTATCTTGAAGTAGTAGAGCTAAAGAAGGAACTTCTAATTCAAAGGGAAAAATGGCTTCAACACCATAAACCAAGACAAAAGGTGAAGTTCCAGTGGGGGTTCGAACACTAGTTCGATAGGCCCACAAAGCAGGATATAATTGAATGTGCCAATCTCGACCGGATTTATTGACCAATTTTTTGAGAATTTTGATTAAGGTTTTATTAGATGCTTATGCTTGGCCATTACCCTGAGGATAATAGGGAGTGGACCAACGATGTTGAATTTTATATTTTTGACATAATTTTTTAACATCTTTATTTTTGAAACAAGTTCCATTATCTAAAATGAGATTTGCAAGAATTCCAAACCTACAAATAATTTGATTAAAAATAAACTTGGAAACTTGGGTTCCGGTGCAAGAAGCTAATGGCATAGCTTCAACCCACTTCGTGAAATACTCGATGGTGAGTTATGATGAATTTGTGTCCATCGGATGACACAAGGTTGATTTTTCCAATGATGTCTAAGCCCCATTTTGAAAAGGGCCAAGGAGATGAAATAGCCTGCAGTTCTTGTGCAGGTGCATGGACAAGGTCAGCGTGTTTTTGGCACTTGTCGCAATGTCGCACATAATTATGTGCATCATTTTCCATGGTAGGCCAAAAATATCCTATCCGAAGGAGTTTCTTAGCAATGGCGCTACCACTAAAATGTCCCCCACAAGATCCATTGTGGGCTTCATTCAAAGCTGATCTAGATTCTTCTAGATTCAAACATCATAGTAAGATGCCTTCAAAAGATCTTCTATACAAGGTATTACCAATAATCACGAAGCGACTTGCTTGTCTACGTAATAACCTACGTTGGTTGCTAGTACAACCATCAGGGAGGGTTCCTTTCTGCAAAAAATTAAATATATCAGTATACCATGGTTCAGGAGTTGTTTCATTGATGAGAAACACATCCAAAGGTTCTAAGCATGATTTGCTTGAAGCGGGTTCCTGGAGTCGATGAATAATGATGGTAGCATATTCATCGTCTAACTCCAAGGGTAAAAGAGATGCAGCTGCAGCCATAGCGTCAACCGCACGATTGCTAGTTCGAGGAATAGCTTCCAAAGTAACTTGATCAAACAAGGATAATAATTGCAAAACATATGCTTTATATGGGCATAATTTATCATCTCTAGTCTGATAAACATCATTAATTTGATTTATGACAAGTTGAGAGTCATCGAAAACCAATAAATTTTTAATTTTCAATGCCAAGGCAGCTCGTAATCCAAGGATAAGAGCTTCATATTCAGCAGTGTTATTGGTGCAAGCAAATGTTAATTTAAAGGACAGAGGTATAAGATGTTTCTATGGAGATATTAAAATAATACCCGCACTAGCCCCACTCATGCATCGAGCTCCATCAAAGTATAGGGACCATTGCTCTGAATGGTCTGCCTCTAGTTTAAGGCATTCATCAGGAAACTCAATGATGAGGGGATGAGTAGATTCTAAGGGTGCAGTAGCTAATTGATCTGCTATGATTTGACCCTTAACAAACTTATGTCCTATGAACGTGAGTTCAAATTCGCTTAGCGCAAGAACCCACTTGGCTGTGCGACCAGATAAATACGGTCGACTCATGAGATATCGCAAAGGGTCGAATTTGGCAATAACATACGTTTTCTGACTGAGCATATAATGTCATAGTTTCTATGTAGAAAATATGACTGCTAGACATAATTTCTCTAATATGGTATAGCGAGTTTCATAACTGATTAAGGTTCTACTAATGTAATAATTAGCACGTTCTTTCTTCTCATCGTCAAGCTGAGCTAACATAGCTCCTAAGGCAGAATCGAAAGCAGAAATGTACAAGATAAATGGATGATCAGATCTAGGTGGGGAAAGTACTGGTGGTTTAAGGAGATATTGCTTAAGGAGTTCAAATGCTTCCTGGCATTCTTCGTCCCAATGAAAAGAGACATCTTTCTTAAGAAGCTTAAGAAAGGGTCCAGTTTTGTCCGCCAACTTATCGATGAAGCGGCGAATAGCTTGAAGCTTACCTTGTAAACTTCGTAATTCTGATATATTGGTGGGTGCGGGCATATCTGTGATAGCCGCGATCTTGAGAGGGTCAATTTCAATGCCACGTAAAGAGACTATAACCCCTAATAATTTATCGGACTTGACTTCGAATATGCATTTGGCTGGATTTAGTCGGATAAGATATTCCCTTAACCGATCAAATACTTTTCTCAAGTCATTTAAATGATCATCTTCTTGGATAGAACGAGCTATAATATCATCTACATAATCATGTAGGATATCATGCATCATATCGTGAAAGATATAAGTCATAGCTCGTTGATAGGTTGCACTTGCATTCTTTAAGCCAAATGGCATCACTTTCCAACAAAAGGTTCCCCAAGGGGTAATAAAGGTTGTTTTAGCCTGATCTTCAGGAGCTATCCTGATCTGATTATAACCAGAAAATCCATCCATTAAGGATATCATTCCGCTTCCAGTAGTAAAGTCAATGATCTGATCCATGTTGGGAAGGGGAAAATCATCTTTAGGGCATGCAACATTAATATCTCTGAAGTCTGTACAAACCCTAACTTTAGTGGCTTCTTTCTTAGTTACTGGAACTACATTTGAGATCCATTCAACATAATCAATGGCTTGTATAAAAATGACTTTCAACAGTTTTCTAGTTCTCCTTTGACTAGTAAGGCCACTTTAGGATGCATTTTTCTAAGTTTCTGTTTAACAGGTTTAGCATCTGGATGGACTACTAGATGATGCATAACTACGGAAGGGTCCAAACCTGGCATGTCTTCATATGTCCAAGCAAAGACATCTTCATAGTCTTTAAGAAATGAAATGTATTTATCTTGTTTTTCTTGACTTAATTCTGATCCAATATTGATTATGTGAGGGTTATGTTCGGTTCCAATGTTAATTTTTATAACGTTTTCAACTTCCATATGTAAATCTCTCTCAAAATTAGGTGGGGCGGGTGAAACACCCAATTCTTGTAATTCTTCCAAGGTTAACTTGGATAATTCATCTTGAGGAGTCGTAGCTTCAAGCTGGGCTATACTCGGTATAGAGCCATCAAAATAAAATTCATTATATAACAATTCCTCAATGGAAACATCATGAAAGATATCTCCCTCCAACTCGTCGTCGGATTCGACAATCATTTCAGGGTAAGCTATGGATAGCATATTGCAGGTAAAGGAATTATTCTTTGCACGCAAAGAATCTTGTTTATCCAGATAATCTTGGTAACATACAAGATGGTCATCATCCTCAAATGGGAAGGGCTGACCTTTACTAGAAAATAGGCCCACACCACAGCGGGCAGGCCACGGTTCTACCTCAAAAGGTTCTTTCATACCATTTTGGAAAGGTCCCAAACCTTTCCCTTTATATCCCGATTTAAGCATTATGGGCTTAGCTTTAATATACTCATTAGCAAAATAGCATCTAGCATATCCATCACAATGTGTCTTAATGTTTCTAGGTATTCTTCCCCAATCATATCCCTTATAAATAAAAGCACAACTCCCGACTTGGTAGATACTTCCCATAGGTTGTGGGAGGCCCAAGGTACGAGGAGAGGATGGGAGTTTATTTAAAAGAAGGGAAGTTTGCATGGCAGTGTTGGTTTCTTTTGATATAAGAATTTTAGATAAATCGGGTAAGAGCTCATCAGTGAGAGCATAAGAGGTAGAAGGAACATTTCCTACATCGTCGGATGTGGAAAGGATGCCTGTAGTGGATGTAGATGTTATAGGGATATTGATGGGTGAGTCTATAGGTATGGAAGATATAGGAGTAAAACAGGAAGCATTGGTTGTAATTTTGGGATCTTTTCGAGGTCCTAATGTGGTTTGTTCGAGAAGATGGTTGAGCTATATGTATAGGTGTAGTTGAAAGAGTAGATGATGTTATGGGTGTGTGTTTCACACGTTTGGGTGGATGATGAGAATTAGGATGTGTGGATGACAGGGCAGGGCAAAATTGAACTCCAACAGGTTCTGCCAAAGCACACATATCAAAGGGTCTAGGATCACCATGAATGGTAACCAACTGGTTTTTAAATTTGAATTTAACACACTGATGTAAAGTGGATGGAACCGCTCGCATCGCGTTGATCCAAGGGTGACCCAAAAGTATATTGTATGATGCAGGGCAATGTACAATAAACACGGTCGTATCTAGGGTTCTAGGACCAACTTGCAAGGGTATAGTAATGACTCCACATGTTTCTTGTGTTTCGTCATTGAAGGCTTTTATAATCATATCAGTTCTTTTCATTTCGTCACTTCTAAACCCAAATCGTTGGTAGAAGTCAAAAGTGCATATGTTTAAAGATGAACCATTATCAATCAAGACTCGCTTAACGGCTACATCTCCAATTAGGGCAGTAATATATAAGGGGTTATCCTTATGTAAACTATGTTGTGGGATATCTCTATCTCGAAAGTCAATACAATCGACTTCTCGAGTTATGATAGTATTGGACATGGCTTCAGGTTGAATATTTTGTGGTACCATCATTTGGCTTAATGTGAGCATTAATTCATCCCTATGGGTAGGAGAAGATCTTAACAGGTCCAAAAGGGAAATTCTAGCTGTAGTATTGGATAATTGTTCATTAATATTATAAGGAGGCTTAGGTTGAACATTAGGCGCATAATTCCCTTTATTGGGATTTTTCAAAACAAATGGAGCTGATCCATCATTATGAGTTTGATCCTATTGAGAGTTTTGAGCCTATTGTCTGGTAACGGCTCCGATGGTTCCTACAATATTATTTTGCAAGTGATGAATAGGTCTTGGTCTAGCATTTATGGCTTGTTCATTAGAAAGTATTTGGTGAGAAGATGGTCTAGTAGTGACTCTTCTAGGAAATGGTTCTTCTGGAACCATAGAACTTGTGATAGGTTGAATAGGATCTGATTCATCTTCAGAACTATTCGATTGATTTGAGGTGATTTCCATGTCACTTTCAGTCTCATATTCGGTGTCACTAAGATCAAGTATCCGAATATTATGTAGAGGTCTAGTCGTAACTATGGATAAAGTTGTGTCAAATATTTGAGGATCATGAACAGGTAATTGTCCACTAATAGTCCCTACATATCGGGTAGGAGGGGAACATTATGATGCTCAATTTGATTAGCCACCTCTTTACCATGCTTTGGTAAAGGATGTTGAAATATGTCCAATGATTGATTGGCATTCTGATTCTGATTTTGGGGAATGTTCTTTTGAGCATTATTAGAAGGATTTTGTTTAGGTTGAAAGGCTTGCACCTCCATCTCATTATTATCAATTAAATCTTGTATTTTATGTTTTAATATTTTACAAGAGTTGGTAGCGTGTCCAGGTCCTCTATGAAAATCATAATGTAAATCAGCTCTGTATCCGGGTATGGTTGGATCAGGTTCCCGGATAGTTGGTAATTGGATCAAACCTCGTGCTAGTAATTGCGGGAGAATGGTTGATAAAGGTTGATTTAACCTAGTAAATTCTCGGGGTGGTTTATCAGGAGGTTTCAATATAAACTTCTCTATTGTTTTCGTAGTATTAACATTGGCAATGTTTATGCTATCAGTGACTCCGTCACCCACAACTTGTTTATTTTTATATTGATTTCTGGATGTTTTCTCATCATCTTTCTTTTTGAGCTGACCTCTTCTAATGAGAGCATCTTCCACCCTTCGAGCTAAATCTATAGCTTGATCGAAGGTGGTCAAGGTAGTGGTTGATAATTCTTAGGATAGTTGTTCTTGTAAATTATTGATAAAAATATCCAACATTTCTCGATAAGGTAACACAAAGTGTAATTTTCCTATCAACTGCCTCCATCGAGCTAAGAAGTCAGCAAAACACTCATCTTTGTCTTGTTTTAGGTTGTACAAATCTTTAATGGTTACATGCCTTTCGATATAGGCACTAAATTGATGCACAAAATATTCGGCGGTCTCTTCAAAATTTCTCAAAGAATGAGTGGGTAGTTGATAATACCACTCCAATGCCATCCCCCCTAAGCTTTTCGGGAACATTTTTAGTAATAACAAGTCATCATGTGATATGTCATGACATGCTATCCTAAACATACGAAGATGCTCTATGGGATCTTCAGTTCCTTTATATATAGGTAGGACAGGCATAGGAAAGTGTTTGGGATATGGTTGTGCTACAACTATAGGGTCTAGAGGTTGACTACACATCTCTCGATAATTGTACGAGGGACGGTAGGGATCTATCTGGTCCATGCGAGAGACTAACTGTTTCACCATGGCTTCCAGATTACCAGTTTGTCCACCATATTGGTTTGGTGGTACATGAGTATGGGACTTGTGAGCGTAGGAAGGCGGGACATAAGGATTAGATGCTATATTGTTGTTATGCAAATGGTTGGTAGGAAGAGTATTATGAAGAAGATTTGGTGTAGTATTATGTTGTATCCCAGATTGTTGGAAATTGGTATTTGGTTTTGTTTTAGGCTTTTGTTGATTTGAGGTATATTGATCAATAGCTTGGCGAAATAGAGCAGTGAATGAAGGTTTCTTTTGTGTGGGAATAACCCTTGGCTTGGTAACAGGCACTCTAGGTGGTTGGGTAACCTGTTGTTGTTGCATGTTCTGGATTATAGTAGCCATGTCCAAATTGGACGGTCCGGCTTGATCACTCTCTTGATCAACGAAGGACAAAGGATTAGTGCGTGTGTGATAGATGTCTTCTAGGGTTGCTTGAGTGTCACTAATTTGATCTTTATCCATATGAACTGCTCTATTAAGAGTGCCAATATTAGTATTGAGGAATTTCCAAAAATGTTCCATGTTCTCAAAAGTAATGACTCCTTCTGGAGTTATTTTAGGAGATGAGGATCCTTCCTCTCTATCATTTTCTTTTTGTTCATTTGCATCCACAAATTCTTCTTCTTGTTGGTTTAAGGTTCCTTCTTCCTGAATTGGGTCTTCAGGAAGAACATCTGGGTTATTTTCTGGTTTTCTTAACCAATCTTCTTCTACTTCAATTTGTTTTCCATTCCTGAGTCTAGTCATTATGTCTAAATTTAGATTTTAGCAAATATATATTAATATATTTGCGACAGATTTTGGGAGGTATATATTTTAATTATATACCTACTATAATGCTTAAAAGAAAATGTTTTGATTTTTTTGTTATGATTTTGTTTTGTTTTTGTTTTTGTTTTTATGCTTATAAAGGCAATAAACAACACACTAAATACAAGAAATAACAATAATAAAATAATAGCTTAGTTTTCTATAAATAGTTTATAGATATCATTGATAGGATCAAGTTCATCAGGAGTCATAAAATGCTCCTCTTCAAATTGGAAATGGTTTTTCAAGAACTTGATAAAGTGTGCTATAGTGATATTATCTGTTTCAGATTTTGTTTTGTAAAAATAAATCTCATGGCAATACTCTCGATATAACACAGCTCTGGGAACTCTATTCCATCTTTGTCTATCCGTAAGAACGACCTCTTGGTCCTCTATACGAGACAAAAATTTATGTACTACAACTGCATTATCGAGGTATTCCTCAAAGGTATACAGCTCAGAAGACACAAGGGCTCTTTTATCTGCTAACCACCTATGGCAAGCTCTCTGAAGTTCATGATACAAAATCACTTGATCGGGATCCAGGATTCTATCTAGGACAAACCTCTTAATTTGCCTAAGTTCGGTTGCTCTAGATGAAATGAGATTCAATCTCCTATCAAGTTCGTCCCACAAAGGTTGAACCCTACTTGTTTGAGGTACTCTAAGCACAGAAGTAATCTCTATAGCTGCTAGTTGATTTTCAACATTAATGGTGACAACTCGTCTTTTATTATAGTCTACCATCTAAATATGATATGCAATTTTTTAATTCTAAATGCATTTATGTTTTGATTTTTTTTTTATTATTTTTAAAAGGTTTTTGTTTTCAAAAGGTTTTTGTTTCACGTCGGGTTCACCAAAATGTATCGCTCCAAATTTTTTGCATCCTTACCTTCAGGCTATAGGATCCGCACCCGGAAGGGGGATGTGAAAAGGATGGGACAATACCTCGGATTGAGAGGCCCTTTGAAGGTCCCGCCTCTCGGGGGAGGGGTATAAGGGTGAATTTTCGATGGATGGTGGGTTCACCGGGAAACTTTTGAATGGCGGTTTCCACGCCTAGGTTGACGATGAGTTTGATGTGTTCATTTTTATACTCGATCATTCAACTCCTAGGTTTGGCCAAGATGAATCTAAACTATTCTATATGCCAATGTTGATTTAAATGAATACAAAAAATAGGAATGAATGCTAATAACAGAGAATATGCTAGCTAGAATGTGTCATACCTGATTTCGGATGTTTGATGAAGATTCTGAGTCTTGTAGCAGTTCAGATCGCCTCAATTCGTACGTAATCATCTGATATTTCATAGGATCATCCCAAATCATAGAAGGTCATCTGAAATCAGACAGAATCATCTAAAATCTGATGAATTCGTTAGACGAATTCGTCAGAAACCTGCAATCACAAAAATAGACGCAAAATACCAAATATGCAAGTGCAGAAGCAAAGGAGAATGGTAGAAATAACAGCAAACATGCCTAAATAATGGATTCCAATAACAAATAAGGAAATGCAGTAGATTTAATGATTGATTTTAACTTTATCATGCGGTTATGCTAAATGAGGTGAACTCCAAGATGCAGAAACATAATAATTTAAGACAGTGCAGAAATACAATAGGAAAAATGCAGAGAAAGCTAAGGAAATGCAAACTCTAGACTCTGATTGCCCCCAATCTGGACTACAGTCAGGATCGCCTCCAATCGTACGAGATCGTCTGCGCTCCTCGAAAAAATCATCCGTAATCGTCCGAGATCGTCCACGATGATCCGAGCTAGCTTCGACTGAAAAATAGTAGAGTTCCTGCAAGAAAATGCAAAATACAGAATACAAACAGTAGTGCGAGGGAATAAGGAACTAAATCTACAAGGAAATCCATCAACTAAGGGGTTTAGGGGGTTCAGGGGGATAAACTAGAAAAATCCTAGTTTATATAGGATTAGGAAGAGGTTAGGAGGTTGGGGATCATCCCAATCTGGGAGATCTCCAACAGGGAAATCTCCAACTGCGCAGACGCATTTCTGCCCAAGTTGGAGAGGCTGTTGAAACATAAGCTAATTATGAAAATTTGGTTTTGGGACGAAATCGTCTGGACGTTCTGTTCCAGATGAATTCGTCAGATCGGGGATGATTTCGTCTAATCTGCGACGATATCGTCCAACGGTCAAAACAAATCCTAAAAATGGCGCAGAAAATGGGGAAAGCGGGTAACAGGCGGTTTAACGGGCAGTTTGGGGTTAAAATTCAAATTTTTATCTTTTATCTTTTTACTAAGGTTTAACCGTGCCAATTTTAGGGTGCTACAAGTACCCACAGTCAAAAGGTACTAGTATATTTCCTTAGCTTACTTTGTTTTTAATATTTATTTAGGTAGAGGAGGAATTATAGTACACAACCCATACATAATTTTCAAGGTTGACCCCAAAAATTCTCTATTGATGTCATAATAGGATCCCGTCTTGGTTAGAACCCTAGTCCATGTATAGACTGGTATAGGATTTCCATTATCATCTTTATCTATTATCACTATCCAAGGTATATATTTCCTTGTAGCACTGAAAAACATCCAAGCCAAATTAGAGTAGTTTCTAAAAGAGGGAGCTTCAAAACCTCTCTTCATTACCACTAACTACTTGGTGCATTATTTTAGCAAAGAAAGCAAACTAGTCAAAGTAAATTGTATTGCCATCATCCATAGGTATGTTATACATTTTCATTATAAATGCAATAAACTATGGCTATTTTCCAATCCCTCACATATTGATTAGAGTCTAACCCGACCAATGCTACTAGCAGAGAATAGAGTTCTGGGTTGGTGAAATGCTCATTGCTAATTGGGGTATTGGGTAAATTATTCCTAGACCTTATGGTTTGTAACTGGCTATACACCCATTATCTAAAATGGTCACCATTATTTGTACACCCTTTCAATGAGTAATACCCAACTTGTTCTTTTGGGTTGAAGGGCTTAGGATTTACATGCGATATTCTACCCATGGAAAAAAGGTCACAACAAGCTTGTGTAGTTATATTGAAAAGGGTTTTACCTTGGGCTATTTTAACTGCCTTAGCCTTAGGGTCATAAAATTTTACTATGGTAGAAATTAACTCTGGATATGGATGAACAAAATCGTAAATATAAAAGGATAAAAGAGAGCAGACAACACAAGTACCTTGAACTAAAATTGGTAATCCTTCAAAAAATCTATAATCAATCTCTCTCTTGAGCTTATTTCTCATTCTCCATGTCATTCTCGTATCATCTACTACCAATGCTTTGTCAATGTAGCATATAACCTCACTGCTTTCTAGCTCAATAGCTTGCCCTACAACTAGTGGTACCATTTCTAAAAAACTTTTGAAATTACTTTTCTAATTCTCTACAAATTCATTTGATCTCACTATTAATGCTCTCAAAAACTTAACACTTCTTGTGAAATAAAATTTAGTTGAATTTTAGCTTTAAATAATCATGCATGTATGCCTTTCACCATTAATATGGAAGATGACCTACCACTTAGCCGCATGCTTCAAAAAATTTTATTGATAGTAATACGACACAACTTGTAAGTGAAGTATTATTCACTGATTGGTTGCAACCTAAAACCTATCACTGCTTACAACCAACATTTTATTCTTGTTTTGGATGTGGCTAGAGCATGTAGCGAAATAACACACTTTTCTAATGTTTTTGCTGCTTTGACTTCTGGCTAGGAACATTCTATGGGCCACTACCTCTATTTTTATTTTCCTAAAAATTAAAAGAAAATATGATATAATACAAATATGTACATATATTACACAAGAAATAATTTTTTTTACTCTAAGTATAACTTAAAATGATATCTATTAACCAAGATAGACTATAAATTCTCATTCTGATCTTGGAGTTCAAAAGCATTGTTCTTCTTGACTTTGAATATATTGAATGGACCATCCTAGAAGGAATCAAATTTTTGGTGATTGCTTGGTTTGGATTTTTTTCATTCCATATTAGGACTGAGTCACCAGCCTTAAATATTTCTAATCGAGCCTTCTTATCAAACCATACTTTAGTATCCATGGAATGATTCTAAAAAATCTCATATGCTTTAATCCTATTTTCTTCCAACTACAAAAGATGCATCAATATGACCTCTACTAGATTGTGATCTAATTCATAATTTGGGCCTACCAATCTTAGAGTTGGTATTTCAATATGAGTAGGTAGAATAGATTCTTTCCCATACACTAATGCATAAGAGGATGTTTTAATTTATTTCTTGATAGGAATATTATATTTCCACAAGGCTTGTTCTAAGAGAAGATGCCAACTTCTTTTGTTGTATTTTAGTGCTCTTTTCATAATTTTGAGTAGATTTTTGTTAGTGAACTTTTCTAGTCCATTCCCTTGAGAATAATAGTTAGAATTATTCTTTAAACTTATGCCATATTGACTCATAAATTCAATGTACCTTGCACTTATGAAATATTGACCGTTATAATTTACTGAAGCTTTCAAAAGGTCAAACGTTTTTATTAGTATTTCAAAAAATTTGATCACTAAATCCTGATCTGACGTCTGGGTTGGAATTGCCTCAACCCATCTGGTGAAATAGTCAATGTTAGTCATAATGTATTTGTGACCTACAGAAGACTTGGGATTTATTACTCCGATAAAATATAGTCTCCACTATTGGAAAGTCTCTTCTACTTGAATATATTTATGAGGGAATGAAGCATTTTTATTCCTCCCTATATATCTTTGGCACTTATCACATGTTCTTGTTACTTTGAAAGTATCAGCAAATATAGTAGGCTAATAGTAATTTTCTCTTATTATTTTCATAGCAGTTACTCTCCCTAAAAAAATTCCCCCTAACAATCCCTCATGGAATTCTTTAATGACCTTATATCTCTGATCATATTTCAAATATTTCATAATAACTCCATCAAGGTTATTTTTATATACTCGATTAGGTAAAAGGAAATATTTCAAATCTTGGAGTCTATACCTTCTTATTTGTGAAGCATTAAGTTATTGATGGCATACTCCTATTTAAAAATAACTTTTTAACTAATCAACCCAATCTGGTTCTTCTGAAAAATTGTCTTCCCTCTATCCAAATCTTGATGGTTGACAAGCTGATATCTAATCTAAACCAAATTTTGTTACCAGTTCTTGACATAGTGATCTACCTTTGAACAACTTTTTAAGATGTATTTCTACATCATATTCTTGAATTTTGGTAATCAAAATAGCTCTTTTATCACCCAAATCTCCTTGTAAGATAAAATTTCTAACATCTGGATATATTACATAAACTAGAGTCTTCCTTTGAGCCAAGTACTATCTAAATTTATTTAATGATTTCATGACCGCAAATACTTATCTCTCGATAAAATTTGATTTAGTTTGGTACTCATGGAAATTTTGACTCCAAAAAAATATAGGGTGTTCCTCTTTAGCATCATTCTTTTGTGTCAATACTGATACATAACTCTCCTCAACTCCATAGGCATATAAAATAAAATATTTTCTAAAATTATGGTTTACCAATACTAGGGTAGTAGCATTGGCCTACTTAATTATGGTTTTAGCACCAATCCATCATATCAAGATAGAGAGAGAGAGATAGAGAGAGATAAAGAGATAAAGAGAGAAAGAGATAAAAGCAACATATATTATTGAGAGTAAAGTGATACATTTTGATGAAGATGTATAAATATTTATAGGGAGATATATTTCTTACACAACACTCTACCAAGTTGTACAAGGAGACACCTTGCACATTAAAACTTTTGCATTTACTACTTGAAGTAACTAGCTAACTTCCTTATGAAGTAATATCTTATACATTACATAACCAAATAATGTAATATACTCTAACATCCCCTATATTACATTATTTGGTATGAAGTTCTCTTGGATTGCATAGATGTTTTATAAATATTTGAAACTTGGTTTTTCCAAGTACTTTTGTAAAAATATCTGCTAGCTGATCTTCTATAGAGACATGTTTGAGGATGATTTAATGGTTCTAAAAATGTTCTCTAATGAAATGATATTAATATTCAATGTATTTGGTCCTTTCATCTATAATTGGATTTTCGATCAGGTTGAGTGCTCCTTGATTATCATAGAAGATCATCATTGGATTTTGACTGATTCAAATATCTTATTATATGTATTTTAACCATAAGGCTTCATAGGTTGTATCTCTTATTGATTGATATTCTGCTTTTTTGATGATTGTGTAATTGTATATTATTTATTACTGTGCTAAGATATGGGCCCCAACCCAATGTAGAAGACATACCCTAAGGTAGGATTCATGTCATCGATGGATTACTTCTAGCTATGTTGTGTTATAATGCTTTTTTTTACTTGAGATAAAGTGGTTGTACTCGGTTCCCCACCCTTGATAAATCACAACTCTCTTCTATAAATCTTTAGAGTTTACAATTATATTAAATTCTCATCTCAATTGATATGATATAACTAGATGTCTACATATTTTTTCATAAAACGTTTGTATTATTTATATTCATTTTTTGGATCTTCTTCAATTTTTTTTATAAATACAAATATTCAACATCCTTTTTATTGATAATTTCCAATATTTTTCATTGACCCATCCAAGTGAAATCGTAATTAGTGATGGTATTTGATGATGCCAAGTTGTCATTGTACCACTTGAATATCCATAACTACTCTATTGGATCCATGCTTTTGCTGCTCTAAAATAATATTTTGAATGGTTGATCCTGTTGTTCCTTGATGTTGTTGCACCCCTTTGAAATCCATAAAAAAAAAATTCTGCCAAACACTACCATACTTGATGCCTTTCTTATTCCATGTAGATTTAAAATATTGATGCCTTAAGCCATATCTCCAATATTATTGTCGCTCAGGGTGGTGTGGTGTTGATATGATATAACCTTAACCTAATATTTTATTTCCTTTTATTCTTCAACAATTTGTTTTTTTTTGTTATTTTGGATTATTTTTACAATATTCCCTCTTATACCTTTCTTTTGGTGCATCCTTGTGCGCTTCTAACAAGTCTTCCTTGGAATTTGTTGTTGCTTCTTCTATAGACTCTATTGTTGTTGTTGTTGTATTTTCAACATTTGAGTTTTTTAATGGTTCTTCAACTTGTTACTTTTCCATAACTACTTCTTGCTTCTCCTTGGATCCTTGCTTCTTATGATTTTTCTTCTGAATGCGACCTTGAACTCATAGATTTTCATCTATATTTGTTCCTACTATTATATCCTCTTTACTAATTTATTTAAGTTCCCTCTAAAGCCTTTTTATTTCCTCCTTATATCCTTTGATGGTGACCTTAAAGCTAGATATATTTTTATATGGGTTCCATTAAATCAAGAATGCATGTTCCATTTCATTCCAAGTGAAACTATGTTTTCTTTCCTTAGCATTACTTGCCTTCTAATCATCAACTGTCTCTTTTAAAACATAGAAAAGTTTACAAGTCCAAAAATGGTCACTAGAATATAGAGATCCAAACTTCATTCACCATTCTTGAGCATTAATATCATCATTTCCAATGAAAATTGGTAACTCCATAATCTTAACCCAAAAAAAATACAAAAGTAGCTAGGGTTATTGAAAAACTAAGTTTTTCAATTATATTTTTAATCTCCTCTATTCCTTGCTATCATTGGTAGAAAAATTTAAATGTAAAATAATTGACATAAAAAGGAATGCAACCATCCATTATAACTTTGCATTAATCCATTACCAAGATTATTCCAAAGGGTTGAAAAATTGTGCATAGATTGTTGTTGTTGTTGTTGCAACGAAGCATGGATGGCTTCAGTGGTTCTTATTGATGGTTGTAGTGACAATTCTGAAAAATTATTTTACTAGTAAACAAGATATTGTAGCTAAAATCAAATTACTTATTTTATCGAAAATCTTCAATTTGCTTCTCTTTTCTAGTAATCTTGTCGGTAATATCCTCTTCTACAAGTATCCTCTCGCACTTAATCTTCTCTTTCCCATATTCTTCTCATTTGTCTTCATTGTTGTGCTATAATATTATAAGGGTAATTTTTTTAATATTTGGTATTATGATGATATCATTTATACTTAACATAACATTAAGTTTAATTTTAAATTAGCTTGGTAAAATTTATCAAATTTAGATATGTTAGAGGTAAGTTTGAATGGTTAAAATTTATTGTCTTCCATAATGAAATTTTACATAGGCAGAGGTAATTTTGAATGATTAAAATTTGTTGTCTTCCATAATGAGGGCTCACATAGGCACAAATGCATGTGTGTGTCAATGGGAGGTAGTTAACCCCAACCAAGTTATCTTAGCCTTAATCCTTAGTAATCTACTAAAATTGAAAAAAAAAAAATTAGTTTTATATTACATAATGAATATGCTAACTAATATTTATATTACACATTTAAAAAAATAAAATTATTTAACTTTGGTTTAAAATCAATTGTATACAAATAAAAAAATTACATTTAATATTTTGTATTTTGTTAAACAAAAAATTTATATTTTATTACTTAATAGCAAAATTTCAGAAAAGTATTTAATGCATTATATGTTGGAAAATAAAAGAATTATATTTTAGTCCCTCGACATCATAGTGGTTATGTCTTTGGGATCTCTTTCAAGAGACCTAGGTTCAAACCACGATAAGGTATGGTGTGTGTGATCTTGTGTTCAAAAAACAAAAAATATATTATTATTAAAGAATTCAAAATATAGTTTGATTGATCATCTAATAAGTGCTAACTATTTGTATAAATATTTTGCTCAAATAAAATGTATGTTCAGGTATTTTAATAATTTTAGTTATAGTTTTTAGAATTTATGCCTTGAAAGGAATAATATAATATTTATAAATTTATCTCAAAATAATGTTCAATATGTGAACTATATTATTGTCTCTCTTGCAAAAACTTTACAGATATGGTGTTCATTATATATGTCACTTACAAAAAAAATAGGTGCTAATAAATTAGTTAGAGGATATAAACATACATGGAAGAATCATAAGCAACAATGACATTAAAAAAAGGATCTACTTAAATTTATGGTAAAATAGAAATGTCCAAAAAATTGGGTTTATCAAAATTAATTTTGACATTACCTCCAAAGAAAATCTAGTAAAATTCAATGGAGGTGTTTTTTTTCAAAATAATAAAGACACAATTCTCCTCACTTGGGATTTGGAAAGTATTTTTGGCTTTAAACATGTTGTCAACTTGGCTTTGACTATTGTAGATAATCCAAGATCATCAATTGTTTAGAATCCTTCACTTGCCAATTGGCTCAAGTTAAACTTCAATGGTACCTTGAAAGGTAATCATCATAGAGTTGGAGTGGAGGGCATCCTTAGGAATCACATGGGATATATTATTATGGCCTATGCTAAAATTTTGGGTGTCAACACAAGCCAATTTATGGAAGTAAGGGCCCTTTATCGAGGTATCTAGTTGGTTAGTTTTATGAGATTTCATAAAGTTATTGTAGAAGGGCACTCCCTTAATACCATTAATTTTATGAAAGGGAGACCATCAGGTAATCTCTATACTATAAACATGACTCATGAAGCTAAAATATTAGCCCTTCTCTATGAGGATGTCATGTTTCAACACACCTATTGGGAGGGTACTAAACATACAAACTTCATGATATATTTGGGTGTGGACCAATCTAGATTCCACATTTGGAAATAATATTTCCCTAAGGTTTTGATAATATTGGAGGAAATCCAACCCCCTTCTAAGGGAGTGGATCAAGGATAACCTTTGTTCTATATGCGGTGTTTGTAGTTATCCCTTTGACCTAGTTGTATCCATTTATTTTAGAGAGGTATTTTACAATTGGAGTTGGACTTGTGCCCCTCGTGGTTGTCTCATCTCAGGTTTAATTTATGGAAGAACTCAATCCCCAAAACTATCTGGCACATAATTTTAGGATCTCATATGAAAATTAACCCTTGTGTGAGATACTTATCTTATTTCATTACAATTCGGGTTGTTGGAATTTGGTTTATCTACGAGGATGTTTTTGGAAAAAGTGTAGTCAGGTTTATTCCATAAAGTCTAAAGATAAATGTAAGTAAGGTGTGTTTGTTCTGTGTGATTTTTTTAGGAGGTCTGGTCCTTTTTATCCCCTGCATGGGAGTATTTCTAACCTTATTTTTCCCAATTTTGTTTCAATGTGTGCATTTCATCCTTCTCAATTGTCTCCCCTAGTGGCATCTGAGCCAGGATTGGAGAGTTCCATGGTTTTTTTGTTGTTGGTTAGTTTGTACATCTTATCTATGTAGATGTTTTTGAGTCTCAACCCATCTATTTTGGGTCCTTGGTCTAGTTTGTAAAGGTTTAGGTACCATTTGAAAACCCCTTCTATCTTTTATCACAAAATATAATCCCTAAAATTATGATAACAAATTAGGCTAAAAATCATTCAAACTTCACCATGAATATGTCCAATATAATGACTCTCAATTGTTGAGTGTTATAATTTGAATGGTCAAATGATATATGAAAATTATAAATATTTTTTTGGAATATTATCTTGATGGTACTTTCTTAATAGATATAGATAAAACCTACTTATACAAGATAACACCTCCTTTAATATGCACCCTAGTTTAATGACTTCTCTTTGAATGAGATCAAGGAAATCTCCTCCATGTAGGGAAACATTACTCACATTCAATGAGTACTTATACTTTTTTTCAATATATTTAATAGCTAACCCCTCATGTTTGGCATAGAAATTCAACATTTCTTCAAATTCAAATATCTCCCTTTGTGTAGTAGAACAACATCTTCATGCATGATTATCTTCACTTGGATTTTCTCCAAAATATCTTCATGTCTCAATATATCTCCAAATTGCATGTATTTGATATTAAATACTATACAATTAAACAGTTAGTTTATGCAAATAATTAGATGTCTTTATCTCAAAAAAAGTTATTTATTTCAATATATTATTGAATTTCCATTCAAAATGAATGGTATATAGAAAATATTATTTACCTCTAATGAACAACACTCACTTTAGATAATGTTTACAATAAATAAGGTAATGTAAGATAACTCTTGGTATCTCCTTCCTTAGTATTCTTCAAAATATAGACAAACTTCTTCTATGGATGATCTAGAACATATCTTATATGGGTTACATATATTGATCTTGAGATAGCCCAATGGCAATGGGTTTTTCAACCAAAACATGCACAAACTCTAGTGATAGCAATACTCTTTTGATAAAGAAGGATGGCTTAGTCAACTTTGTGTTATAATAACAAATAGCCCATGCATTTTCAATATAAATAAGACCAAATATTGACAACTCCACATTGTCAATATAACCCAATTTAAGGTAATATAGACTCAAGCAATATTTGAATGACCCTTATGTAGCTATAAAATAATATTATTGTAGCTTTGGATGGTATAGCATATAACATGAATAGACATGCCAAAAATTTTATCATGTAAACTTCAAGATGACCCTTTGCTAATGTATATTAACAACTTTAGATGGATCTCCAATATGAGGGTCTTGTTGAGTAAAGAAAAAACGGGGTCTTGTTGGGTGAAACAAGGATGACAGGTTGAGATCAATTTATTGTTAACTAAAAAAATATTTAAGAAATGTTTTGACCAAATTTTTAGTAGTCAAAAGATAAGATAGTACATTACTTCTCCATTTATTTTTGCCAAAATTCTTATCATTTAGAACTTCATCTTCATTTTTATTTTTTATTTTTTCTTTAATTTAGTTGAAATTTTATATGCCTCTACTATTATCTTGAATTCAAAGAGGTCCTTTTTCTTACAAATATGTGTGTATCCCTCTATGATATTTAAGGTTTTTATGCCTTTCAATATTTACCTTTATGCAGTTGTTATAATCACATTAAATCATGGTTAAAAGTTTTTAGGGGTGATATCCATATTTGAAATCCTTTGCAGTATCATCCCATGTGAACTCTAACTCATTATCTACATTCTGATCTCTACAATTTTTATGATATTCTTTTTACTAATTTTGAAAAGGTATTGTAATTTTCAAGAGTTCAAAATTGTTTTTTTTACTATCAATGAATTGATTTATAAAAAAGTGATTCCAACTTATCCAACTAAATTTCTATTGCATTAGCTCTAATTTTACCTTAAAATTTTGGAATGTCAAGGATCACTTACACCTTAAGTGAGTACACTAAATAATGCAAGCACAATATGAGATCATGTGTAGGATGAGGTTGTATAATTTGCAATAAGGAGTCATTGATGAATTTAAGTGAACAAATTTAGTATCTTGTTTTTAAATTTTACGAGGGATCCATTAAGCGTCTCTAATGATGACTTTAATTGTTAACTAGGGTGTTTAAACGTTCAAGTTTTTTATAAATTCTATTGCAATCAATGGATCAAAACTATTTCTCTTATCCTATCATATAATGCAAATATACTCTACTAAAGAAATATTTGTCTTACTTAATTTAATATTCAATTAAAAATTGAATTATTAAAAAATACTTGTTGGAAATAGAAAATCATATATCACTCACACTTAAAAAATAAATAAACTAGCAAGTCCATAATTCTAGTAGATGATGTCACATGCAATTGAGTTTACATGAATTCAGATTTCACATGCAACTAAATTGGATCTAAGTAAAACTATAACATACAACTTACATGAATATCAATTGTATAATTCGGGTTAAAAATCTTAACAACAATTATAATTGAACTATGACACCACACATTTTAATATTTACAAGATTGCTTGCCTACATCTATAATAAGCCCAACCTTAAGAATATACCATAGTCCTTAAAAAGAATTAAAACTCAAATTATAAAAAAAACCAAAAAGTTTCATTAATCATATTTAAATAAAGAACTATAATTTGATCTACATGTTTTTCTAATATTCAAAATGATATTGTATTTGTATACCAAAGACAATAAGTATTATGCAAAATTTCACAACAAAATAACAAACTTTGAGCTAGCCTAACCTTAAATTAAAATCAAAATAAGTTTTGTTCCTTACAACTAATCCTCTATAGATTTCAAGATTGTTAGAACTTGGTTATACTCATTGCTTTCACAACAAAATAACTAAAGTTGAGCTAATCTACCCTAAAATTAAAATCAAAATAAGTTTTGTTCCTTACAACTAATCCTTTATAGATTTGAATATTGTTAGAACTTGGTTGTACTCATTGCTCCTCTAACGATTCCATGAATCCTAGAGTTTTCATTCCTACATTTATCATTTTATAGGATAAACATCCTACACATTACATAACATGTATACTAGGGGTAACTATTTGGCATGCTATTCAACTTATATTTCTACTAGAAAAAACAAATCACAAAACTAACTTGAATTTTTCCATAAAAAAATCAATCACTAATCATAACATAAACATTTATTTAACTCAATAAAATTTGCTTAGCTAAACTATA